>CM034155.1:385863876-388263876 GCA_019776745.2 Taxus chinensis
CGTGTATATGTCTACTTATGTATTCAAGTGGGATCACATCATATTCTTGAGTGCCCAACAAATTGAAGAGTCATAGACACTGTTTTTTTCTCTGTTGTGTGGTATACACGGTGTTATAAGATGTACCAACACTACCATATGGCATATGATAATAAAAGGCATGTGAGAACACGTACATGTATATATGTACATGTATACTCGTACATATGTGTGTGTATGTGTGTGTGTGTGTACATATGTATACACATGTATATGTATGTATTTGAGTATGTATCACAACAACAAATTCCTTGAGGGCCCAACAAATTGAAGAGTATAGACCAATTTTATTTTCTCTATTATGTGGTATACCACACATGTTTATACCACGTACAACTCTACCCTATGATAATATAGGGCATGTGGGAACATGTACATATACATATGTACATATATAATTGTACATACATGTGTGTATGTATGTGTATAGGTATACGTATGTAATTTGATTAGGGATCATATCTATTTATTGAGTGGACCAAAAAATTGAAGAGTATAGACAATGTTTTTTCTTTGCTATGTGGTGTACACACAATGTGTATACCACGTACAACACTACCATATGACATATGATAATACAAGGCATGTGAGATACGTACATGTACATGTGTAGATGTATAATCGTACATATGTGTGTGTATGTGTATATGTATATGTGTACATAGGTATGTGTATGTATTCGAGTATGTATCATAGCAGAAGATTCCTTGAGTGCCCAACAATTAAGAGTATAGACATCGTTATTTTCTCTGTTATGTGGTATACACACAATGTGTATAACCACATAAAAACACTACCCATATGATAATACAACGTTTGTGAGACATATGCATATACATATGTACATGTATACCCATACATACTGTGTGTAGGTACATGTATATGTATGTGTATTATTATTTATGATTATAGCTGCCACACTTTTTATGTTTTTTTGTTATAGTGTGTCATTTGGTAGCACAATGAAAACAATAGGTAATCATGACATATATTCTCCCCCACTTTATTCAACCATCGTGTGAATATCAACAATATTTTTTTCTCTGTTATGTGATATACACATAGTGTATATACCACATACAACACTACTATATGTACATGGTATGTGATGATAGACTACACTCTGAAGCAAGTAGAATACAATCCAAAGCAAGTAGACTACACTCCAAAGTAACTAGACTACACTCCAAACAAAGTAGAGTATACTTGCAATCAATGAACCAAAGATATCAAAAAATTAAGGTGATAATATGTTAGATACAAAGGGTAGTGATGAACCACTTGTGGTGGATGATATTACAATAAATTTCATGCGGAGGATTCAAGTCTGCAAAGATGGAAAATAGTTTGGAGTCCAAAAGAAACATATTGATGAAGAACCTAATACTCATAATTAGAAAAGAAGAAGGTTAATAAGCCCACTGTTTGATTCTCCCAAAAGCTTTGAAATAAGTTATCGATATACTTTCAACTGTGGAAATTTTTTAGAAACTTAATATTGAAAAATAAATTTCACCTCAGCCACATAGTAGTATACATACAATGAATAGAAACATCTAATCATCTTGATAGAACAGAAACATAAACCTAAGTTTGATTTTGAATTACTATGGTTGTTTTGAGAGAATATTGAAGCCTATAAGCATGTAAGGGGATAAAGTGAAGAGTAATTAGGTGTCTTAGGTCCATATGAGGGTCTAGAAAGGCATAATGGGAGTTTATAAGCCAAGGAATTACCTTTTTGTTGAGGAAATTAGCATAAGCCTATGGATATTCAAATGATCAATAGGTCTAAAGTCTAGAATTCAGTTCAAAACTAATAGAAGGATTATAAATTGTGAAAATGTAACCGAATTATGCATTCCAAATTGAGGAAGGTTTCAGGAAAGGAGAAAAATAATGTTTTTGTAAGCTTTGGTACTTGGTAATGGTGTATACATCTTTGAGATTTGTTGAATGTTCATAGAAATATGATGCATGCTTGTTGGTAAGGATATAAATGATCTATGGGATAAATTATTTGCAAGTCTTTTGAATTGTTATTGTATGTGTGTTGATGCTTCTTGGATGTATTGAGTATATTGATTAAAAAGTGAAACTCCGATTCAATTGTGAGTACAATTGTATTGGAATTTGTGAAAATATTGTTGACACATTGTGGTGAGTGGAAATTTATCCATGCATGATATGAAGGTGCAAACTCAGGCCTAAAAAAAAACCTCTGTAATGTATTCTCAATTATGAAAACTGTGATATAAGATCAATGTGCTATGTGAAACAAGTTGACTGAGATCATCTTTACAAGTATATGTGATACGATGCTCATTGTTCCATAAGAAAAGAGTAACAAGGATTACCCTTAGGTCCAAAGAAGAAGAAACAAGATTGTAACTTGTACGTTTGAATATTTTTGGGGAAGCAACATTGAAGGTAACCGTTTTCCAGACTTGGTGATAATTTTGCATGCTAGAAAAGACATAAATCCATGACTGTAACTCTTTGATTACCCACTTGGGTGAAGAATTCTATTATATTTCTAGTCATGACAGCTTCTTCAAAAGTTTGAGTCAAGCGTTGTTAAGCAAAGGAATTTGGAGGTCTGAAATCTGTGCACGCACATAGACATGGCATTGAAAAGAAGGAATGGAGGATACTTTGCATGAGTTTGCATGAACTAATATTAATTTTAATAGTTGAACCTCCTCAAAATAGACATCCATAATAAATATTAAAGCTTGAATCTATATTGAGGCTACCCTGTTTTATGAGATCATGGTAAGAAATCAAACTTATTTAAGAGCTTTTGGGAAGATCAAACTGTTGGTACGATTGAATCCTTGAATGCATGCGGTGGGTTTTATGTTTTCTATTTTTTTTTTAGTTGGGATTTAATGTGGATGACACCAAAACTCTAAAATTAGTAACTTTATTCACTGTGGATGAGCCCAATGCATTAGGGTTTCAAAAATTAGTTCTCTCCCCATCCATTTTTTTCTCTATTTGTTGTACATTCCATTTCAGTATAAGAACACAATCCCTTTTACAAAGAATAAAATAAGGAACAAGGAACAAAACATGCATTCGTCACCAAAAATTGCAAACTCTACAAGTTTTTTCACAGAAGCTAGATGAGAAACAATAAGTCTATTTTTTAAAAATCTGAACCCAAAATGGATATGCGACGATTTAAATAACATTGGAAGAACTACAAAAAATACTTTTTATACATCCGAATGTAGCCAAGCACAGAAAGTGGGTATAAATACCCAAACAACAATTACATAAATGAGCTTCTGTAAAAGAGGGATAGCCAATAATAACATTATTTAATTGAAACATAGTCATCCTATTCCTCACTTCTTGTGTAACAGTATTAGGATATCCCACCATGCCTGTGAAATCTATGGGTCCAAAAACATTTGCAACAAAGACAAGTCTAAGTAGAGTTTAAGCCATATTATTCTGAGGGGTTGACCCTATAGGAAGATTAAAATGTGGTGTGACAGGGAGTCCTTGAGGCAATGGTGTATGATATTCAAAGTAATGGTCCTTTAACGACTCAGTTTCACAAAAAACTTGATTAACTCTAAGTGATAAACAAGGGACATGAGGAATACCTATATCAGTTGTAAAAAAAGTCTCCTCACTAGTTGGAGTGTATAAATTTACATAGGGAGTGTTGGATCCAACACCATTTGAGGAACTACAATAATCCTCTATCACAAGCTGATCACTCTCAACCACAGGCACTACTTTCTCTACTAATATTTGATCTCCCAAAGCTTTCCAGACTTGTTTCTTATTTGGATTTGTCTTTCCAAGTTATGGAGACAACTTTCTACCAGGATCTATCTTAAAGAAGGATATTCTTCCTTCCAACTTCACAAATCTTAATGACATTTTTTAATTTATTAAAACTTGAGGCATTGATATTTACCAAAAATTTTAACAACGTGGAGTCACCACTAAGGTCTTGCACCTTAGATGTGTAAATCATTGAAAATGACTTGTCAATTGAAAATTAATCATTTTGAAGAAAGCTTGACAAATCTCAATACCCTTTGTCAATATCTTCCCCTAGCCAAAAAATTTTAATAGAAAGCTTGCTTTAAACTAGGAAAATATCAAGCACATAACTTCTGATTAAGCTCATATTTCGTAAATCTCAACAAAGGATGATGTCTAGATCATGTATTTTCATCTAAACATATGAAACATGTTATCAGAGGTCAATATTTATCTACATTTGCACAAATAATCACCGGTAATGGTGCCAGAGTGTTGTTGGTACCCAGTTGTTTTCTCCTTTTGAAGTCAAGCAACATCAATAGACTAAGCAGGATGCCTAGAGAAAGAAAGATGAGATTTGAAGTCGTTT
Organism: Taxus chinensis; assembly: GCA_019776745.2. Taxonomy (NCBI): domain Eukaryota; kingdom Viridiplantae; phylum Streptophyta; class Pinopsida; order Cupressales; family Taxaceae; genus Taxus; species Taxus chinensis. Next base: position 385,868,294 of record CM034155.1, read on the forward strand.
TTGTAGCTAGGGAAGGATCTAACTAACACTTTGTCACTCGATCTTGGAAAAGTTGGATAACATTTTGCTAAGGGTTTGACCTACCCTTACTGGTTCAGGTTGTGCCTTCAACCAGGGTGAAAGGACCCGTTTTGTAACGTGTATTTGTAAGGGAAATGAATGGATCAACAATATTTGACTCTCCTTTTTAAGACATTGAGAAATAACCTTGAGAAGATATGGTCAATGCAACATAGTCTAACTCTCACGAGTTGTCACCCTAGAAAATGTAGATGCCTCCTAGACAAGGTTCAAGTTACTAAAGACAACAACAAAACCTTCTTGCTTTTGCATATTTTTGTTAAATTGTAGCACATGAGTATACACGGGAAAAGCATGGGTAGTTCTCGTAGGATTTATCGGTTTTGGATGTAATTTGTTGGGGAATTAAGAAGGATAAATTTGATTATACTAAATTTATGGGAAATTTTAACAAAGGCTGGAAGATCTACCAAATAAGATGATTATAATATTTCAAATAACCAACAATGAACCTTTAACCAGAAGATGTGCACCCACGGAAGCCCAAAGATACACGGTTTGAGAATTTAAACATGAAATCTCATATCAAATACTCAATTAAACATCAAGAATCCTTGATCTATCATGCCTAAGATACACTCATAGACTAACAAACAACCTGTATCAAAAAAATGAAATTAAAGTGAATTTAAAACTGGTTATTACACAACGAAATGAAAGATCTTCTCACAACACAATTTAAATTACCAAAATAATACCATAAGGATAAGATCTTGTGTGATTTAGAGGAATTCCTAACATAATATTGCAACAGTAACATGAATAGCTACTTGAAAAAACTCAATTTAAAATCAAACACAACAATACTTATGATTAACACAATTAACTCAAGGCTCATCAAATTTATCAGCAAGGGAAGGTTTCATTTGTAGTCTCAATGCTTGTTAATGGCTATACACTTTCAACCATCTTAACGTGATTTGATTTTAAGGATAAGGAAATTAACAGACTTCTCAGACGAGTTCTTGGAAAAATGGTTTCTCTCACTTTACGCCTTTCTCTAAACAATTTTAGAAAATTTTAACCCCCTATGTAAGAGTATTCTCATCGCATTTATACAATTTTACCTTGCTCACTCAATCTCAATTTTACCCCCAAAAGTATGAATCTTTGAGAGGATATTATTATTTACAATATACCACTTAATTATGTTTATTCTCTTGAAAATATCTTATTTTTTGTTGCTAGGTGGATAAATTGTGAACCGATCACGTTTTTCACTTCCTCGACTATGACTGGGATGCCATGTCATCATCTTTTTACATTCATTCAATCATTCTTTCATTTTGTGAGTAGATGCAACTTTTTGATGATTTTTAATCGCCTCTATATGATTCAATTTGACATGTAATCACATTTTCCTTTTCATAATCCATCTTGGAGAATGCACATTTATTTTTGTGCCTTTTTGGGTTAATCATTCCCACGTGGTTTTTGTCATATCAAGCCGATTATCACCTTTTTTCTTGATACCAAATCACTTCATATTTTTTTGCCTCATGCGGATATCACATTTGGATCTTAGAGGCTATTTCATTATGATTACACCAACTCAACTTGTTGTTAGAGTAGGTATTTACCTTAGCTCATGTTCACCTAGGTACATTATTTACCTTTATTATATTTATCCTCACCCACTTATGTGTGTGGATATTTCTTTTTATTTATTTAGATATTAGGAGATATTATCTAGTTGTTACGTATGGTTCTTTCTTTGATCTATGGTATTGACTAGTTCTTTCCTAGATCTATGGTATTGACTAGATCCTTGATGTCTAGTTCTCTCATAAATCTATGGACTTGACTAGTTCTTTGATGACTAGTTATTTCCATGATTTATGGCTTGATCTATGACCTTGACTGGTTCTTAGATTGTTATTCCTTGCCTATGTAAGCAAGGCCCATTCTCATTGTATTTCATTGAGTTCCATAATAATATATGATATTGCTGCTCATTTGTTTGCAAAGGTTTTGTGTAAAGTTATTCTGGTGAATTTATTTCATCTTATTGATCGTGGTGTTTGATTAGCATTTGTGTTCTTGGCTTGGTACGATTTGGTTATAATTCCTTTTATGGTATCTAGAGCGAGGAGATTGTTATTGACATCTGTCTGTAAGTTTTATTTAAATTTTTGATATATTCATATATTTTGGGATTTTCTCGTATTTTGTTGCTGCGTGCATTTTTATGCAAAACAGAGGCTTCCATTAGATCCAAAAGGCGGAAAAACCCTAAGATCGACTATAAACTCGACCATTTCGGGAGGTAGTCATTTTTTTGGTTTTTTTGCTATGCAGCTGGATTCACCTCAGGATTCATGCCCGTACGGAAAAGGAAAGCAAGAAAAAATTTGGGTTTTGCTGTGGTTTCTACAGATCTGGTCTAGAGTTTAATTTGTTGCGGCATAGCATATTCAGTTTGCGCAACTAAAATAAATAGTAGAACATAATAATGAAAAGCTTCTAACTTTTGATCGGTAACTCGGTTTTGAGTGCCATATTTTGCAAAAGTGCTTGTTTTTCCACGCTCTTTCCATTGTAAATATTTATTTTGAGAATCGCACTATAATTATAAAGTGCCATATTGTAACACGCACTCATTATAAAGTGCCAAAATCTGGGGGGGGGCTCTTGTTGCATTGCTTGGGGGTCTTGTTGCATTACTTGGTTCTTCCATTTCTTTTGGTGTTTTTTTTTTAAGATGGCATCTACTTCTACATTGACTCATGTTGAGCCATTAACAACACATAATTACCACACATGGAAACCAAGAATGGAAACAATAATTAAGCAGAAAGGATTATGGGCTTTAACTTCTAAAGAACAACCAGTGTTCACTAGAGAATATGAGAAATTTCAGTACCAATGCAAATTTGATGAGTGTATGGGTTTGATAGGAACTTATGTAAGTGACAGTATTTTATTTCATTTGGAAAAGTGTGAATCTCCTTTCAAAATATGGGAGAAAATAGAGGATTTATTTGGTAAGGTGGATTAGATGAGAGCTATGCAACTTGAAATTGAGATCACCTCTCTTAATCCTAAGGATTTTCCAACAATTATAGACTATCTTACCAAGTTCAAACATTTGTTGACACAGTTGAAGGGGAGTGGAAGAGATAAGAAAGATGAAGAGTGTGTTTACTTGATTTTATCCAAGTTGAGAGGACCATTCCAATTTTTTTCTTCTACCTTTTTTATCTAGCATGGATGCCTTAGGTGACACCTTAGAAATGCCTAACTTAGAAACATTTTGTGAAAGAATTACTAGAGAAGAATCCAAATTATCTCACCTCGAGTCTTCCACCTCTCAAAAGGAATTAGTTGCATCTAATCCTAAGGGCAAGGGGAAAACCAAATAGTAAAACCAAATCCACACCTTCTCATTCTCAAAATGATCCTAAACCCAAAGAAAACAACTCAGAACCCAAGGAGTCTTCTAAATCAAAGAATAAGTCTAGCCGTTCATGCTGTTTTTGTGGGGGTAGTAATCATGAAGAAAATAGGTGTTATAAGTGAATGCAAGCCTTAGATAATGCAGTCAAGAAACACAAAATTTCTATCTTTACGCCACCTCCTTCTAATCAACATGGTAAAAGCACTTAATTGTTGTTGGGAAGTTCTTAGTCACCATTTTTAGACAGTTGGGTTATAAATTCTGGGTGCTTTTCATCACATGACTTCTTTCAAAGGAGTCTTTTGTTTATCTAGGTTTGAGGTTTACTTCCAAAATTGAGGTTAGAGATTCTTCCTTTCTTTCTGTTAAAGGAAAAGGTGATATACAACTTGACGTTGGCAATATCTAAGATGCACTATATGTTCCTAACATCACTACAAATTTTACTTTATGTATATCAAAATTTGTCATTCTTGTCAAGGGAAAAATAGTAACTTTTACACCACATGGAGCAGAAGTATGAAATTTGTTGGAGCCTTATTCACTGGTTGCTCAGGGAATTGATGATCATAGTTCTAGACTATATCACTTTGATGGTTTTGATGACACGTCTTCTATAGGGTTAGGATTGGTTTCTCATGCAAATTCAGAGAATAAGCTTTTGCCTTGAAATATTATGGACATCTCAATTACAGATATTTGAAGGATTTAAGCACTCATGGTATGGTAGATGGTCTTCCTAGAGTTTCTTGTCTTGAGGGAGTTTTTCATGGTTGTACCAGTTCTCCATTTGGTATGAAGTTGGGCTCCGCATATAGGCATATAGTTATAGCTATAGTGGAGGTGGAGGGCCACCCATTATCTAGATAGGTGTGAGAGACTAGACTCTGGTGCAACCTACACCTAACTACCTACACCTATATCTAGATATGGGCCCCCTCTATAGAATAGAGGGGCCCTATAGATGAATCTTCTCTAGGGGGGGGCCTACATATCTCATCTCTGGGGGACACCTCCCTATTAGGGAAACAACGTCAAGATCATTTTCCTAAAAATTTGTCTAAGAGAGCTTCTTCACCACTTGAGCTTGTGTATAGTGACTTGATGGTTTTTCCTACCCCATCTTTCAATGGAGCTAAGTATGCACTTACGTTTATTGATATTTTCTCGAGGCGTACTTGGGTTTATTTTCTCGAGTAAAAAAGTGATGTTTTTTCACACTTCAAAGTATTCAAGGCTTTGGTCGAGAAACAATCTTCTAGTATCATAAAGAACCTTCGCACTGGTAAAGGGGGGAGTACTTTAGCAATTAGTTTTCTTAATTTTTGGCAACTCAAGGCATTATTCACCAGTATTTTGTTCCTCACACTCCACAACAGAATGGATTAGAAGAAAGGAAGAATATAACTTTGAAGGAAATGGCTAACTATATGATGTATTCTAGAGATATACCTCCTATCTGTTGGGCATATAAGTAATTAATTGTGCTAACCACAATCCAAAATCACACACCACATAGAGAACTTGAGCATTCGACTCCACAGGAAGCTTGGTCCAACACTAAGCCATATGTCTCATTTTTTCAGGTCTTTGGGAGCCATGCTTGGGCTTTTGTGCCAAAGAAGAAAAGGAAAGCTTTGGATAAGAAGATTAAACCCTTAATTTTTTAGGGTATTGTGGGGACATGAGAGATTATCATCTTCTAGATCCCGATACACATGATGTTATTTTTTGAACACATGTTCAGTTTGATGAGCATTTCACTCCTCATGATTCTTCATCTTCTTCCATACTTCATTCTTCTTCTTCATCTCATCTTGAGGATTCCTTTCTTTAAGGAGATTGATGAGGAGGATATAGATGCCATTGAGGATCATATTCCCACTGATATAGTCACTATGCCTAACGTGGGCTCATACTACAGTTTCGGAGGCAACACATTTCATAGAGAATATTCCATCTACTAGGCATCATTACGCAAATTCTACTAGGTTCTAGAATTTTGTGTTAGGTAGTTTATCAGGATCCATAGTATTTTTCAAATTCTCATGGGATACAGGAGTGGGATGATGTGATGGTAGCTAATTATTCTTCTTTGATGAAGAATCATACTTTGGATTTGGTATCTCTTCCTAAAGGAAGAAATATGGCTAGGTGTAGATTGGTATATTGAACCAAATACACAGCAGATGGGGTCCATTGACAAGTATAAGGCTCATCATATTGTAAAGGGTTTTTCACAAGTTGAAGGTATTGATTACTCTGAGATTTTTACACCCGTTTCCAAGATGGATTTTGTACGCCTGGTACTTGCTCTTTGCTACATCACAGAGGTGGCCCGTTATACCAGATGGACGTGAAGAGTTCCTTCTTACATGGAGATCTACAAGAGGAAATATATATGAAGTAGCCAACTGGATTTGTTCAGGATTCTTCTCTTGTTTGTCAGATCCGAAGGTCTCTCTATGGTCTTAAAGAAGCCCCTCAGGCTTGGTATGAGAAGATGGATTATTTTCTTCTATCTACTATTTTTTTCATTTCCACTCTGATCATATAGTGTATCTCCAACATGTTGGTGAAAATATTGTAATACTTGTCTTGTATGTTGATGATCTGTTACTTATTGGTAGCTCTTCTTTCCACATTCAGAGTATTTAGAGGGATCTTTCTACATAGTTTGACATGACAAATCTTGGGTTAATGCATTATTTACTTTGTTTTTAGATTTCTCAGACAGATTTATGGATTCATTTGAGTCAGCAAAAATATAACCATGATATTCTTCGGCGCTTTGATATGGCTAATTACAAGCCAAGTGCATATCCTTTTCAGTCTGGAGTTACTCTTACATCCACATGTACCACACCACTTTGTGATCCTACATTGTATAGGCAGTTGGTTAGGAGTCTCATGTACTTGACCCATACTCGCCCTGATATTTCATTTACAGTAGGGCTTGTATCTCGGTTTGCACATTCTCCTCATAGTAGTCATTGGTAGGCTGCTAAAAGGATTTTGCGCTATTTACAAGGCACTTCCCACTTTGGCATACACTACGCAAGGGGTTCTACTCAGTTGGTTGGATATACAGATTCAGATTGGGAAGGTTCTATTGATGACAAACGTTCTACTTCTAGCTATATTTTTTTCTTGGTTCTTCTCCAGTTGCTTGGGCGTGCAAAAAGCAACAGGCTATTGCACTTTCATCTTCAGAGGTAGAGTACAGGGCAGCAGTTACAGCGAGTCAGCAGATTCTTTGGCTTCGTCAGCTATTGACAGAGTTTGGATTCCTACAGGATTCACCGACTGTACTTTGGTGTGACAACCAAAGTGCAATTCACATTTCTCGCAACCCAGTTGAGCACCAGCGGACCAAGCATATCGAGATACACATCCACTTTATTCGACAACACATTTAGGATGGAGTTCTTTTCTTGGAGTACCTTCCGACTCAGCAGTAGGTTACAGACATCTTTATGAAGCCTTTTGCATCACCTCGCTACCTTGAGTTGCGTGGAATGCTTGGGGTTTTAGAAGTTGTTCTTGGGGGGTGTTCGTGAGAACATTTTCCTTCTTCTTCTTCTTTCTCTATCCTTATAGCAGGATTCTTTCCTTCTTTTGGTTTGAGATTTCTTCATGGATATATTGTACATGAGTACCTCATCAGGCCTAGTTACCGGGACTCATACTGTGGACATGCCACTTATATTTTGGCCCCTAGCTTCACTTGAGGGGGGGTGTTAGAGTAGGTATTTACCTTAGCTCATGTTCACCTAGGTACATTATTTACCTTTATTGTATTTATCCTCACCCACTTATGTGTGTGGATATTTCTTTTTATTTATTTAGATAGTAGGAGATATTATCTAGTTGTTAGGTATAGTTCTTTCCTTGATCTATGGTATTGACTAGTTCTTTCCTAGATCTATGGTATTGACTAGATCCCTGATGTCTAGTTCTCTCATAAATCTATGGACTTGACTAGTTTTTTCAATGATTTATGGCTTGATCTACGACCTTGACTAGTTCTTATATTGTTATTCCTTGCCTATATAAGCAAGGTCCATACTCATTATATTTCATTGAGTTCCATAAGAATATATGATATTGTTGCTCATTTTTTTGCAAAGGTTTTATGTAAAGTTATTCTGGCAAATTTCTTTCATCTTATTGATTGTGGTGTTTGATTAGCATCTGTGTTCTTGGCTTGGTACAATCTGGTTATCGTTCCTTTTACTTGTCTACCTCAAATTTCTTATAAAGGCACACCATTTTTCTCTATCACTTCACACTTTATTTTTTAAGCACAAGAATTCTAGGATAATTTATCTACACTATGGCGGGAACACCAGTGGTAGTTATCTTGCAAGGCATATCCACTAAGTATTTGCAAAGAATTTTTGATCTGTTGGGTCCTAATGAGGCATTCGTAAGAATGTTTTTTGAAATTGGTGACCCTTAAGATTATATTGGGCCTCTAAAAGCTTTAGTTGTTTGGGTTGCATTGATTAGAAGACTTATTAGGATAAGTCTTATTTTCTCTTCTTTCCAGATGATATATTTTCATATTTTTAGACTAGAGTATCAAATAACTCCTGATGTATTGAATAAATTCTGGACCATAAGTAAGCCTAGTGTACATGGTTTGATTGATTATCAATGCCCTTTCATTTGTAATGAATCATTTACTATGAAGGAAACTCCCCTAGGGTCCTATGTACTTGATGGAGAGATTTCATTAGAGACTGTGCCTACCATTTTTCACAGGCTGGATGAACTAGAAAAACGTGTCTCAATCTTGGATAAAAACCCCTTAGAGACCATACCTTCTCAGCCTCTTGAAGTGTCACCATTCTTTGTGAAGAAACATAGGGGTGAATCTAGCTCCAGGCATCTTACTCCATCCGCTCCAAAATCATTTGTAGTTTCACTTCCAACTCAAGATTACAAACCACCTTCCACTTTCAAAGCAATAGGGATAAGGTATTCCCTAAAGAAGGTCTGGATATGAATGAATGGGTTGCCTCTTATCAGAGGAGGTCACAATTACTCAGTTTGTTAGATGGTCCTTTGCAAACTACCGATGAGCTTATGTCTTAGGGTATGTCTCACACACTGGAAAGAGACATTGTATTTGTTTAGATGGCACATGGGACAAATGAGTTTATTCCTAAGAAAAAAAAACTAGTGAAGAAACTTCCTCTTTGCAGAGAGGATTTCATGGTCGTGGGTGATTAGGTTTCTTTCTCTCATTTTCCCTTTTTGATACATCTTTCAAAGAAATACGTAATCTCTTTTTCATAAGTTGGGGCCCCTATAGAGCCCCATTTTTCTTTTTTCACAATACAAGAGATAGCACAACATTTACATTAGTTCATATACTTCATAATGTATTTGAAATATTATCCAAGAAATATAAAAATCTAATGCATTGTATCAAATTACATTCATGTATGAAAATAACAACCTCAAAGAAATATCCAGTTCTTATGAAACAAGAGTAGCAATTGAAAAGTGATGAATAGAAAGGTCAAAGAAAACAAGCCTATACTTGTTCTTCAGTCTTCATGTTTGTATCTTTATCTTCATCACCTCCTTCTTCAGTTGGTTTTCTCTCTATGTATTCATCATATTTTTGGAAAAAATCATTTATCTCATCTTCATCTGGCCCTATGTGATGTTGGAATATGAGGGTCTTCCTGCTTAGTGCATTCACACATTGATCCATTTTTTATTTATACTCCCATGGTTTTGCTTTTAATTCTAAAATCCTAGTTTCCATCGTCATCAATGTCTTGATGACTTCATAGGAGAATTTTTTCTTTTGGATATTTTTCTCAAAGGAACCAAATAAGAATCCAATTTTTAGATCACCGTAACTCTTTTTGAACTTTTCAAATACCATGTCTTCTAATTTCAAATCAATGATGTCTATATTCTTGTCCACCCATTTGCTTTTTGTCTTCATTTTCTCCCTGATTTCCTTCAAAACCTCAATCCTGATTTTAGCCAGTTCTTCAATAGAAAACTAAGTTCCCATATGACCAGGTGATACAGTTCCCTCCCTTTCAACCAAATCTTCATCGAGATGAGTAGTATGATTTAGTTTGGGGAGAATCCCTTAAAAATAGAACAACTCATTATCACATTGCTCAATCAACTCATCAATTTCATTAAGTTTTTTTTTGAGCTCTTCATATTTTGTCATGGATTATCCAATGGCTTCTTTTCCATTTTTTATTACCTTTTCCACCCAAGTGTCAACAACTTGAACCTTCTTAACAAAATTTGCAACATGTTCTATAAATTTAGGAGCAGCTGTGGATATTTATTCTTAGCTCTCACTAGACTAGCCTAGCCTACTTGTTGTCGTAGGCATGAAGTCAATGATCTAACTCGTTCCTTTAGCTATCTCTTTGTTACCCTATCCTCATCCACTTTGTGTAATAAGTCATTAAATTCTTCTAAAAATCCCTGCTTCAATGCATATCTTGAAGCTTTTTCTAGAGAAATGAGTTGAACATTATAATCCTCAACTATTATATCACTCCTTGTCCTCCCCTCATGTGGGATTGCTATCTCCAAAGTCTTAGATCCGAATGGATCAGTATGGGTCTTGGTGATGACCATATCCTTCTCGGAAGTCTTGGTAGGTTTTGGGAAAGATAATGCTATAATTTCTATAGCCTTCATAGGCACCACTTCTTCTTCTTCTTCTTCTTTGGATATCAATTCCCCTATCCATCCTTTTACACGAGTAGTTTCCATCTTTGTCTCTTGTACTATTTGTTGAGGTTTATCTGGAAAAACCACCAATTGTTTGGATAATTTTTGAATAGTTTACACTGCTAGATCCTTATGTTGTTCCTTTTTTTCTTCCATTATCATCTCCTTAGGTTCACTTTGTGTGGGCTTTTCATCCAATTACTCTTTTCCTTGGTCACGGATTTGGGGCTGACCAACTTATTTTGGATTCATATCAACATTTGGAACATTTTCTTTATTCATATCCCCACTTGGTGTAATCACATCTACATTTTCTTTGTGGGCTTCCTGAGTTGGTGATATTTCCTTGGGAAATTCCTTTCCTTCTACAATTTCTTCCTCCTTCAAAGGTTGTTGTTTGGTGGGAATATTGTCATAGACTGACATACTGATCTCATTTTGTCTCTTTTGATTCCTCATTTTGTGACATGGTATGCTGGATATCAGTATTCAATTATTTACATTTATCTATATTTTGCATACTCTCATTGTCATCAATGTTTTTCTTTGTACCAATTTCTTTTGCAACTTCCACTACTTTTTCTTCAAATAGAATTTTCTTACTGGTGATGATTCACTGCTTTGGGGGACCTTGTTTTCCTTTCAGGGATCTTTTGCAACTAGTATATCAATGCAAATATCCTCCCCACCAGAAATTCCTTGGACTCTTTGACTTATTCACCTCTGAAGTGATTTGAATTCTAGGATGATATCTCTGACATTAGAACTTCTAATGCAATGAGTTAGCACATGGATATATTCCTTGACTTCCTCACCTGATTAAGGAAACATCTGTTCCTTTTAATCCTTATTTTTCAACTATTATTTCAGATTCCTTAGATGTGGGAGACTTTCTCATTCTGCATCTATATCTTCTAGCTCAATTGGGCCTGCTGGGGATTCCTGTAATTGATCAAAAGAAGGGACACTCATACCTATCACTAGTGAAACAAGAGATATTGGCTGTATAACTGGCTTGTCTTAGACAACTATGTCATCCTGGTCATGGAATTGCTTGATGAGTTAAAGAGGTAACTATTTCCTCCTGTTCCTTAGTACGCATCAGTAGGATTAATCAATTCGGACATTCTTATGATTGTGTTTCTTATGATGTATGATCACATTCTCTTACTAAGGGTTGTTAAAATACAGTTTTATATCTTTTCTTTGTTTTCTCAAACTTGCTTAGATGATTTGGTATTGCTCTTTCCTTGCCACTTTGTGTGTCTTAGATTGGGCATTGGCACTTGTCTATAGCTCCTCTCATTAAATTTTCAGTATTCTTAGGCTTTGGTAAAACTTTTGGAGGGGAGTACTATGTATAGCTACAACCTTTCCTTTTATTTGAAGTGGCACTGCAAAATGTGATAGGAGCATTTTCCATAGAATTTGGAAGTATCTCTTCAACTTTCTTCTTTAAAGCAGACATAGAGGTTTCTTGTCCCACTTGTAGCGGAAAAGGTCCATTCATGCACAATTCATGTAGTTGGTGGGTATTTTTGAAGGTAATTGAGGATATTTTCCTCCTATTGGATCCATCTTATCATCACCATCCTTCAAAGGAGGAAGACCATCCTTCAAAATTCCCAGCTTCTATCAATTTTTTTGAAAACCCTTCTATTTTGGATAGAAAAATCATTATTATTTATTCTTTAACTAAGTCATTGTTATTCTCATTACATCAATAATCCTACCATACTGGTATCATCAGGTTCTTCATCATACCACTTCATGGGGTGTCATTGGCTAGCTTTATGTTCCTTGGTCATTATAAAATTGACTCATAACTTGGTGATCATTTACAATTACCTCTGGAATTACAACATTTTTTTGAAATCATATGATTTGTGTGACAGGTTCATTCTTGAGAACTCCCTAAGTCTGTAACATCTTCCTCATCTCTGCAATTCATCTAATGGTCCTTAAATTGAGGCTCATACTCAAAGGAATTTTCCAAAGTTTATTCACCACCCACCTAATGTCATAATTTGACCTTGCTTAAACTCTTTCCGTAGCAAACCTTTCCATTTCCTCCTGCATTAGCCTGGCTTTTATAATGGAAGGGTGGGAATATCTACGAATTCTAATTAGAGAAACTTGATATTGATTTAATGTGTCTTCCAAAAATCATCTTATGAAACATGAGTAAACTATCCTTGCTAGCTCACATAAATGCCATCTTGTCATCCAAACACCTTGGAAGATTTGCAAGGTTTTCCTTCAAATCCTCTAGCTCTTATGTACGTGGATTTTCTATACTAGAATAAAGAAAGAAAGATATTCCATTATTGTACTTCTAGATTCTTTTGATATCTATATATTGCTCCCATTCAGGCGTGGAATAAATATATGATAGCTGCAAAAAATATGCATCATTTACCAACCCAACATTTCCCTTCCAATTACTTAATTGTAATTAGGGATAAATCATCACACATTTTGTGATCTTTTTGATAGGAAGTATGTGGTGTAAGGCCAGAGAAACGAATATGGCTTACAATGCTGTAAATCAAATATGTCATCATGTAAAACTCCAAGCTCCCCAACACCACCCATCTTGATCTTTGTAGCCAATGCCATAGAAGGTGCTCATGAACTGAATCAGCAATACAGGGTTGCACCTAATAAATGTTCCCTTTATTTTGTAAAACAATCTACATATATGGGAACATCCATTCTTTGAATTCATTCGTTGTTTCCAAACTAGCCATCCTAATTAGCAACACAATTACATCCTCTACCTCTTCTGCATAATTGTGCCCTAGCCAATTTCTTGGGAATTCCTAGTAGTCACCTTCTTGTCTGTTGTTAGCCATTTGGTGGTGATGAATATTAACATAGTATCCTTTTTCTTGGCTTCATAATCTTTGAGGGCTAATTCAACATCTAGGGTTATCGAAGTTTTGATTACATTGATGAGTTCAACATTATCCTAAAGGCCCTAGGTGTTAAATTTAATAATGCTTCACCAATCCCATATGAAGAAGTTCCTCTCTTTTCTAGATTATAATTCATGGCACAAACTCATCATCAATTCAAGGGAAATTCACAGAAGAGAGGTATAACACTAGTCGAGGCAATGTTACTTGCCTCCATTGCTTATATGAGTTCACTCTTATGTCTGGGCTATTCAATCTTTGCAAGAACTCATCTAAAATTAGCGTCCGTTAAATTCTATGTTTGTATTCTCTATCAAGAGCACTAGTAACCATCGGATGTGATAGGAAAACCTAGAAGAAATTGTCTTCATATTTTATGCCCTAGCTTCTAATTTTAAATACTTTACGAATCGTAGAGTAAAAGAAAATGAAAGTATGAGAGTAATTACAATCCTTACCTGTTTCCTATGGCTAAATGTCCATGAAATTCTCCTTCGCTTCTTATGGATTTTCAAATCCTCGGATCTCAATCAATGCTTCCCAATACTGATCTCACTTCATTCCTCTATGAAATTTATGAGAGCTAGGGCATTCAATTCTAGAAAAAATGATAGTAAAAGGCTTGAAGTGTTTCGAATAATTTTCAAACAAATTTGCCTTAATTCATGTAAAAATACATTAATGGCGGAAACCATAAATGCATTAAATCATGGTCATCCATCCTACCTTCTATTTCTTTTAAATGCGGGTCGTCCACGTAGAGCAATTCCATGCTATGCGGGCTCAAGGATTCATTTGTATATTTTTACACTACCTTTAATTGTGCAAACAAGTTTTTATGCATTTGACACCTGATCATCCGCTGTGCCTAAATTTTATTTTGATCACGACACATGTAATCAAATCTTGAGTGACAATGGAGCTATGATAGCTTCTTTGCACATCTATCTATTTTTCTGATTTAAGCATAAAATCTTACCATCTTCAAACTTAAATCCTTACGTCTTTGATCCTTCGCTCAAGAAAGCACCCACGTGTCCTTTGATCGGGTCCTTGGGCATTTCCTTGCACTTTGCATCTTTATTAACTTAGTGTCAAGAAGAACATTATTAGCCTTGATTTCCTGCACTCAAGTTACCTTTTGACCATGTGTACCTATTTCAGGACCGGGGTCAACTCTTGTTTTTGTATTCTTTGAATTCAAATATTCCAAGGAATATTCATTGGGCCTCGGGGCCAATTTTGCAACTTGTAACCATTACAAAATTGTATAAATCTTTGCAAATAATACCCTTAACATTGTAACTAAAGGGAGCATACCACATATCTCTTAGGTGGACGGAGAAAATTGTGAAATTGGCAGCAACGGCCAACTGAGGATATACAAGGATATTTTTCACAATTACTCCCGATTCGTGGTCAATTTTTACAAGGATTTCATAGAGGTAGACAACTATCACGTTCCTTGGAAAAAAGAGGATTTTACAACCGAAACACATGATTTTTTGATGCGTTCATCACGATAAGATCTTCAAACACACGTTTTTGCATGAATAGACCAGTTAAGAAAATTATTTTGAAAGTATAAATTGGATAAAAGGGGTGAGGCAAGATCGAAAACCAACACACCAAAATGTATCCAAGAGTGAAAAGGGAGCAGAAATAATCGAACACCAATTACAAAAATGAGTTTTTTCCAAAGAGGGACGAGTTTCTACTAAAGAGGGAGAGAACAACAATGGATTACAGAAATAAAAATATGGGAGGAGAATAGGGAACAATTACGGAATAGAAGGTGGCAATGTTCTTTTCCATCTCATCACTCTTAGGAAAACGTGTGGCCAGCTCATCTAAACCCGACAATGAAAAAATTTCTTCGGTCAGCAAGGCTCCACATTGGCAGGCGACTCTTGGGAAAAGCGTGATGCATGTGGATGGGGCATATGGGGGGCCATCATGAATATGGGTGAGGGCTATGCGATCCTGTCACTAGGATAGCCAAAGGATCTTTTCACGATCATGTCAGCTTCTTTCACTTCAATCAAATACTTAAAAGATAACATTTAATTGATCTCATACTTTGAATGTTTTTTTACTCTTTGTGCATAACTTCATTGATAAAATGATATAAAATTATATCATCCCATATAAATATAGGGAAGTATGCAATGCAAATGAAAGGAAAATCACATCTTTTATTACTTTATATTATGTAATAGATTAAATCAAAGGGAACTATCAATTTTTACACGAAATTATGTATAGTTGTCACATTTTTCCATCTCAACAAGTCATTTATCAATATGTAATATATAATATTATATGTTAATATTAAATTATGTTATATTCAATTTTACTTTGCTTTAAAATGGTTCTATATCTTTTCCTTTATAATAAATAGTCAACATTCCAACAATTTTATCCTTCTGACATATACTAAAACACTAAACTAGTGTGTTTACATAGGATTAGTTGTCATACTAAGAGTATATTATGTGCAGATATACATGCACTTTTGATTAATTATACAATTTGGGAAAAAATTGAAAACTAGTATGATATACATTTTTTGATGTGATAGGTTGCTAAAATATATTATGTCATTCTCATTAAAAATCCGAACTAAACTCCATTTTCTATGAAGTAAATGCTTAGGGTTTTGAAATGCTTCCAAAACCTTGTACAAATCAAAATAGATAAACCAAGAAATATCACTAACAATAGGCCACGAACAAGATCAAAACAACTTGATCCAACTAGAAATAAACACTAGATCACAAAAAGTTAATGGAAAGACCCCAAAGAGTATAGGCTAATGCCCCAAATCAACATCCATCTTTCCTTTTTTGCCCTTTATCTTTTAACTTCATGCTAACCCCCTTGAGAGGGTTCCTTCGTGACTCTCTAGCTAATCTGAATTATTATTACCAAGAGTCAGGTATTTAGGATTCAACAAAGTCACTAACTCTTTATTTGAGTTTGAATTATCTAATACGTGGCCTCTCTTCAACCCTCCTAGCTGCGACTCCTTCAAAGTCATCTTTAATGAGGCCTAGTTATACCTCACCTCTGTCCAACGTTTTTAGGTACACCAACCTCTTCTTGACAAGCAAGTTCACTCGAATAAATCTTTCTTGGTTTTGTGGATTGTTGACTACTCGTATCTTGATCATCATCTTTAGAATTAGCTTCTGGTATTGTAGAACTCCATGTTTAGACTTTTGGGATTTGATTTTGTCCCTTTTTCCCTAGGTGGATGAGCTCTATTATGGGAATAGGTAGCTTGTAGATGTCTTGGAAGTCTACATGTGTGGCATCAGAAAGTTGTATTTTCATATCCAATGCCTGAATATGTTGAGATCTACTCCATTTGAGTATTAATATATGTGGTAGATCCCTACTAAGATCTACCTCCACACAAATGCGAGCAAAAGCGTACAACCCTGCTTTAAATCTCTTCTCATCAAGCTTGATGAAGGTGCCTAAAACATCACATATTGTGTTGAGAGTAGGATAAAGATGTAGAGGTAAGCTAGGAAGTCAAACCCATGCAAGCATTTTAGTCACTGAGTGAGAATTCAGATCAAAATCTAGAAACAATGGAGTGATGAACAACCTTGCATTACCCCAAAACCAGGGTCCATTCATCAAGATTCTTTGACAATCCTCATGATTCTTGAATATAGCAACGAAAAATCCTTTTGAGCATAGATAATTCTCACCATTATTTATCCATGCTGAATGTATCCATTGCTGCATGGCTTGTGTAGATGGCCGGGAGCCCATTGAATCTACATATAATTGTTGATTTTTCTAAGTACACTTGGTTGTTCTACACGAGCTCCTTAGGGAATTCCACTAATGGATCCTATTCCTCATTCTCCCATGATGTATGCAGAAGATGGCTTTTGAATGTTTGGAGAGTTGAACTTGGATCTAAGTTTTAGGGAGGAAGGCATCTTGATTCCCAAGGCTCCTCTACGCAGTTGCATCACCATGATGATGATGCAATCCTTGTCAATATTATAATATCTTAGAGGAATATGATCCTCCAATAGTTTTCCTTCGTAAAGGACACAATCAAGATCAACTGGGATCCCAAGTTTTTGCTCCATTTTCCTCTTGAGATAAACCACTTGATATGTTGTATGAACTTCGAGGCATATGATATTTCCATAGGGTAGACTATAATTTTGAGCTCAATCTTCTACTCAGTTGAGGGCTTATCACATGTTGCCTCCATAAAAGGACCTGAGATCTAAATCCTGGTTCTAGTTGTTAGCCTTAGGTTTAGGAAAAGAAAAATCACAGGTTTCTGCCCTTGTCATGCATGAAGGATGCAAGGGAGGAGCCCTTGACCAAGATAATGTCCATTGATATCTCCTTCACCTTCATTAACTACCATTATCTAAATACCTACAAAATAATTAAAATTAGGTAAGGCTCGCCACATTGCAATTTTGTTAAAAACATAAAATTAAATGTTGTAGATTGATTGAACTACAAAAAAAACTAATCCATACAAGAGTATATAAAACAATGATATGCAAGTATACAGATCAAAGGAAATTGAAATTTGAATTCTAAGTTTCCTATATAAATGATACAAATTGATCATTTTTAGTTTGCATATGGAATTTCAACAATTTCATTTAGGTCTTTTTCTATGTTCTGCTATTGAGTTCTTATTCCTCAGCTACACACACACACACACACACACACACACACACACACGCACGCACGCACGCACGCACGCACGCACGCACGCACACACACATATATTTGATTTGTAATAACAAAAATGGTGATTACATCTATTACATACTTGCAAATTCTGCATCGAATTTTGGTGTCAAAATCATTGTAATGTCACTGATGTGTTATATATATGCAACTAATAGTAATGAAAAACGTGAGTTGTGTGTGTGTGTGTGTGTGTGTGTGTGTGTGTGTGTGTGTGTGTGTTTATGTATATTCAAATGTATTGTAATGTTGTTGTGTTACATATCTACAGTGTCACTATAATGTTTCTCACATTTGTCATTATTGTTTACGATGTATATGTATGTAACACAAATACATACACACATACATATATACATATATACACATATGCACATGTACACATATATACATATACATATGTATACACATACATACATACATACATATATATGTATATGTATGTATATATACATATACATGCATACATCTATATATGTATGCATATTGTTTTATTATTTCCATAATAACCACCCAAATCTCCACTATGAAATTCTCTTAAAATATTATCCCTCATAGATCCAATTCGAATATATAGTTACTTCCCTTTAAATAGATAACCATCCTAAATAAACTAATATTCATAAATATTTCCTGTATCACCTTCTTTTTGAATCCGTTGTTGGTAAAAAATCCCCCCAAATTCAGGATCATAGTCATACAATTTTGTAATAGATTAAAACACAACCACTTCACTTATCATAACAGTTAGTAAGGCCACACTCTACTCAAAGTATTGGGTACCTAGTTTTGTTTTTTCTTGATTTATGTTTTAAGAAAAATGTGTACCCTTGCAAGAATGAAACCCACATTCCATGCCTACAATTTAACTTCTTTTGTGTATTCACAAATTTTAAGGTCTTGTGATGTGTAAAAAAACAATATCCTTCTGCACCAAGAAAATGCATGTAATGCCTTAGTGCTTGTACAATGGCATAAAATTCAATATCATAAGTAGAATAATTATTTCATACCTCATTCAAATTATCACTATAAAATGATATAGGCCTTCCTTTTTGACTTAAAACAACACCAATTCCCACATGTGAAACATCACAATCAACCTCAAATATTTTCCTAAAATCAGTTAAGGCCAAAACAAGTGCATTTTTCACTTTATTTTTTAATAATTCAAATTTCTCAGTCTCTTCCCTTGTTTATAAATACTCTTTTCCCTTCATGCATTTTGTTATTAGTGCCACAATACTACTAATGTTTTTTCTATTTATTTGCAAAAAGTAGCCAATCCATGGAAAATGCTTACCTCTATTATGCTTCTTTGTATAGGCCATTCAATAATTATATTTACCTTTCCTTCGTCTTTACACCACATTATGAAACTACAAACCCCCAAAATACCAAACTCCTATACATAAACTTTCACTTCTTCAAATTTACATATAACTTCTCTTTACTTAACACTTCCAACACAATTCTCAAATTAAATAAATGATCCTCTTTACTTCTACTGAATATCGAGATTAAAAAAATACTTCAACAAAATTACCAATGCAATCCTATATAACTTGATTCATTGTCCTCATAAATGTACAGGGTGCATTAGATAATCCGAATGACATTACCAACCACTGATATAGACCATATCCAATTTTGAATGATTTCTTCCTTTCATCTCCTTCTCAAATTCATATTTTATAGTATCCACTCCTTGTATCAAATTTTATTAAAAAATACAACTCATGCAAACACGTCCATCATGTCATCCAAACTAGGTTTAAGAAACCTACATTTGATGGTAATTATATTGATAGTGTTGTTATCAATACACATCCTCCATGTCTCATCCTTCTTCGGAGTCATTATTGTTGGAGTTGCATATGGGCTCATACGTTCCCTTATAACTCCCTTTCTCACCAATTTTGATAATTGTCTATTTAATTATACATGTACGCCATACTCATCTTGTATGCATCTTGATTTAGTACGGATGATCCTCGAATCAAATTAATGTGGTGTTGAATATCCCTCTTGGGTGGAAATTCATCTAGTAATTCTTTTGGTATTACATATGAAATTTACTCTATTACCTTTTTTGCCTCAATTGGTATGGGTACCACCTATGTATCTTCTTTCTTTACCATTAATACATAGAAAAACCTAGTCATCTTCATCTATGTTATTAAATCCTTTCTGAACATCATGCTCTCTATTTTTTCTTCCTTGAGTGGCATTAAAACAACCTTACTCCACATGTCCAAAATTCATGGGTATTTTTCTCTCCATAATGAATTACTTTTCTCTCAAATTACCATAGTCTCCCCAATAATACATGACATGCATCAATCAGGATAACATTGCACCAAATCTCATCCTTATAATTCTTTCCTATATAAAATTTAATCAAACGTCTCTTATCTACTATAACTTCATTCCTTTTCTTAAACTATGAGACCCAATAGGGAAAGGATGCTTTTCACATCACAACCCTAATTTATCTACCATTTATTTAGAAATCATATTTTCAAAACTTCAACCATTAATGATAATGTTATATACCTTTCCTCTAAATGTGCACCTTGCTTGGAAAATATTTTTTTGTAGCTATGACTCGCCACCTTGAAAGTGTTATTTCCTTGGAGAAATAATTGTTCTTCTCATCATGAGATTCCCTCCCACATCTAGTGTAAATTTTGTGTCTTCTTCTTCATCCTAGATCAAATTTACTCTAGAATGATATTTTTGTCTCCTCTCTTGTTCATGATATTGTGGACATTTGAATGCCATATGAAATTATTCACCATGCCTATAGAAAACATAAGGTCTACATGGGCCATCCCATCCTCTTCCACACCATATTTTTTATTTTCATACTCTCTCCCTCTCTTGATTCCTCTTTCTCTTTATTGGTTCTAGAAGCCTTCTATGTTATCCTCTTTCCACTCTAGAGATGTTTCTCCTCTTGTGTGATTATACCCACCTCATCCTCTTATTAGAGATGATTGTCCTCTCTTTGGCCCTTCAAATATTCTAAAATCCAGTTTAGCTTTATTTTATTCTTCCTTCAAGGTTAATTGATAAGATTCTTCCATGTTATTCCTCCTATGCATGCTAAGTTCATCTTGAATATAAAATTTCAAACCATATACATACCTTGAAACCATCTTCTCTTTCATCTCATCATGCTCTACTCGAATGGGAAAAGTTTGTAAAATTCATCAATATAATCTTGGACACTATAATATTTCTGCCTTAAATTTTGAAATCTTTTTTTATAACATTTGAGCATAGTCCATAATTATTTTTTCTTTAGCTTCTTCTCCATCTTGCTCCTATTTTTTATCTTCTCTTTTTATTTTTGCTAACTCAAATTTTGTAAGTAATCCCACCATATCATTGCATGGCCATTCAACTATGAGCATGCAAATTCAACATTCTTCTCTTCTATCACAAGAATCCATTCAAAAAACTATTTATTGTTATTTAACTAGTCTATTAATTCCTCTAGTTTTAAACTCTAACCATAGTAAAAAACATATACTTTAGTCCTGTCATTTCTTTTTTTGAATGATTTAATCATAAAATTTTCAATGGTTTGTGATTTCTCTTCTCCTTCATTATGTGTTTCTTCTTCTTGATCTGACTCTTCTTTTGTATCATATACCCAATGCATTCTCCTTGGATGCATATTAACTTTTGATAAATCCTTTATTTTCCTTTGGAATTATTGCAGAGTTCGATGGATCTTTTCATAACCCCCTCAACCTCTTTCCATTGTATCTTGAACCTATACTTTGATACTAAATGACGAGGCTGAACAATCAACACCAAAAAAACATAATTAGGAAAATAAATTTCTAAATAAAAATCCACTAATCTTCCTTATTTTATTTCATTTGAATTATATCAGAGGTCCTTTTATTCGAATTGCAACAATCTCCTAATTAAACTTGAATTATAATACAAAATTGATTATACTTACTATTTTTAGTAAAACTTACTATCTATAATAATAACTATTTTTAGTAAGTGTTATTTATATTAGCTTTCTAGATCTTAAAAACATTCATACATTATCCATGTTCTTGAATTAATTTATTGCTTTTGTTTCAAATCAAGTTGACTCATGGTTACAAAGATAGAATATTTGGACATTTAAAGAAAAACTGAAAAGAAACTCCAAGCCCAATTTTTGAGCCTTAGATGATTTCGGCCTCCTAAAATTGTTGAAATGTATCGTAAGATGCTAGCACGACTTAACACTGCGTAGATATTTTCAAGAGATTTTTGTTAAAGAAAAAATGAATTCTTTTCAGTTCCCAGCTCGAAAGTTATGGCCTCCACAAAAAAGGCCACCAAATCGACATCAATAAGACTCACATATGCAGAGTAAGTATGACAAAGAATGTCGTAAAATAGCTTGAAATATATTTTATAGGTTGATTACAAGTAAGAAAATAGAAAATTGTATAAAATCTATAGGTGCAACGACCATTAAAAAATTCAAAAGTTAGTCATTTTCAAGAGGATGAAAATTAACCACTTTTAGCCAAATTGCGAAAATTATCAACTAATATTATCCTTGGCCCCGTTTTCAATTGAAAATTATCCTTCCTTATGGATAGAGATTTAGAATTATAGCTCCTTCTCACTTTACTAAACTTATTTGCAATTCAGGTATTTTCTTTTAAACATGGTATTCGTTTAAATTTTCCCCAAAAAGGGACATATAAGTTCATTCACCAAATCAAATAATGAAGCAATATGATGCTTATATTACCTAATTAAGCAACAAATCTATACCATTTTGGAAGTGGGTTTTTTTCAGGGTTGAAATAAGGGTTATGGGCGCCTTAGGCAATACTCGAGCTAAAACCTTCTATATATAAATAAAATCTATAGTATAAAAAATAATTAATCATGACCAAATATCATATTACTTGATATGTTATGCCTCTTCCATTTGAGAAAAACTTCCTAATAATTTTTTTTTGTTGCTACTACTGCCTAAAATTCTTATTTAATTCTCTAACATATAATCTATTATAATCCTCCTTTTATCATATATTTCCCAACTATTTTGTACCATGTTCTTTACATATTCACCTTTTTTGATCTCTCCAGAAAAAATTCCAAGACTTTAAAATAACAAAAAGTATAGAAAATACATGAGTATGAATTAAATTTAAGAATCTTGCAACAAAGATACTTGCATAAATATTTGAGGCCTCCTAAATATTATATTCTTAATACAATTACATAATTTAAATTTTATTTTGAATGAAGTGAATTGAATTGGTATGTAAGGTTGAACACTAACTTCTAGTAGCATATGTGGAACTAATAAATTTATATACTCTTCATAAAAATCATAGTAACATAAAATAAATTAGTGCCCCTAAATATTAGTGCCTTAGGAAGTTGCATAGTTTTCTGGGCCTTAATCCCCGTTTGGTTTTTGTGCATGACTTTATCATACATATGTTGCGGTGGAACAGTTAAAGAATTTACATAGTAATCATGGGCATATGAAATTATGAAAAGAAATCTACGTTGCCAAATATGGTGAAGTTGGGGTTTGATATTATTTGATAAGCTTTGTCAAAAATAAAGAATGAATTTATTGATCCGTTCGGAGATCAGGATGTAGACACCAAAATTAGGTCACACTCCCCTTGGTCCCTCGATAAAATAACCAACTCGAATACACTCACCTAACCATGGCCCCTTTCACCCCACTCTAAAATTAATTTAATTAAATTAATTCATGATCTCATAATATATATTATTTGAAATATCCTAATTGGATAATGCCCACCATCCACCTCACCTATACACCTCATCTAGCCACCTCACCCTAAGACCTATTCTTAGTATGTTGCCATAACTAACTAAGACCTACCTAAACCTTAAATATCAAAGCCTACATTTTCTCTAACCACATTCCCGCCCGTTATAAAGGAAGCTTCCATTCTAACTCGGCGGAAGAAAATGAACGAGATCCAAGAAAATCAAGAGAATCTGCTCAGTTTAGTAAACCTAGGAAATCCCGCCCTAACCGACGCCAGTTACCCTAAACCATCGTCGGTTACCATTTAATCCCCAAAACAACCTTATTTCGGGGTTGACACATTTTTGAGAGAAAAAGAATGAAACCAAAGCTGCATGCAAGTGGAACCAACATCCGTACATGCATCAGAGCATCTACAGCCAACACCAGAAGCAATCACGGACCCACCTGCATTCATGGGAGCATCCGGGGAATCGCCATCACCATACCAAAGCTCCATCCATCTGACCAACTTCCATTACCAACTAGACATCAAGCTCGTACAACAATAAGTGTTTTGTTAACCAGCACTTGTCCATTGTCATTTTAGTAGACTATTTTACTTCTGTTATTAGTTTCTACTTGCATTCCCATTCACCCATCATTTACCTTCATACAAACTTGATCAATATTTCACCCATACCATTAAACTACCTATACCCTACTGATAACTATCCCTTAGCACACCTAAGACCCCCATGAACCTCGCCATTTCCCTTTCCATTTCCATTTAGCCTCAGATCTGTCACCCCACCAAGTTTTTATTAAGTTTCCTATACCCCGACCATACCGATGTCGGTTACCCACAATTGTCGCCAGTTAATCTAAACCGACACTGGTCATATCAGACCAACGTCGGTCTCTATGTTTTTACCCTCAGACCAAGAACAGAGCTTAAAACCTCTACCAAATACCTAAAACAGCCTAGAACCAAAACTTGACCAGTTCCAGTAATCTGACAGAGATCTTGACCTTCAAATTCAAGCATAGCTTAGCCTGTTGTGAATGAATTTGCTAGTGTAGTCGAATGAGATACCTAAATCATTTTAAATACATTAGGATTTACTTTATTGTTAACATTGAGTTTTTTAAACAGTGGATTGACAGCCGTCTAGGGAGTATCACACTTCCCGGATCTTACATACGCTAGGCAGTCCACTGTATATACTGTTGAAATTTTATTTGGTGGTCTTGTTTTCTATTTCAGGTAGTTCCTTATAGCTAGAAGGAAGCTCTCACGACCAGCTATGGATCAAGAATTCATACGCATGCAATAACCTACAACCAGCATTTTAACAGGTATTCCTCCTAGCCCTTTACCCTTATCTGTTTTGTCAATATTTAAAGAAATGCTCTAGAATGAGGTGAAACATGGGAAGGTCTGCAATTAACAAATCAAGGTAATGATATAGTGGTAATAACACAAGGTAATCATGTTGACATATATTTGATGGCAATTGAAGTAATTTTCATTTATAGTGAATATTGCATGCATGTGTTTGCTAAAAGAGATTGCAAGTAAGACACTACATATAATAACTTCAGTTGCTTCAAATCTTGATTGTAGATAGTGACTTTTAAATTTGATCCCTTTTGGTATACAAAGCCACTATCTATGAAATGGGTGTAAGTATGTAATCTATGATTTATATATGGTGGAATGTTATTTATGTTTAAACTAGCAATCACACGTGAGTTGTGCGATGATAACATCGAAAGAGAAATAATGGTGAGTGGAAAAGTAAATTGAAGAAAACAATGAAGCACTGCGAATCGATAAAAGTTGTTGAAAACAAGTAAAGACAAACCAGGTTGATGGAATGATTTTTCATAAACAATGTCGATGAAAGAGCTAGCAGAACCATTAAAAAGACATGATTCAACCCAAAAAATTATGCAAAGCATGACTTTGTGGTTGACGCAAGAAAAAAGTTTAATAGAAATCCATCTTTGAATTTGTTCAGGGCGACGACATCATGAGCACAGATGGGCTAGAGGGGGAGTGCATCGTAAAGAGATAGACCTTCGTTCTGCATGCCCTCACATTCAAAACTCATGTCATTGTCACCCACTTCCGCTCCATTGATGACATAATGCTTATGATGCCTGTCGATGCCTCTCAATCTAGCTCGCTCCTCCACCTCGAACATATTCTACTTCATTTATCTTTCGACAATTGCGTGTGCTTAGGTTTTAGGTGGATGTGGGATGTTCAAATATTGGATATTTGGAGCTCACCATTAAACATGCCTTGGAAGCGACAATGCACATGGATGTAATTGGACTGTCTCGTAGTAGTCAGGGCGCACCAAAAGTGAAATTGAATAGTAACACTCATCCCCAATCCCATTCCTATTTTTTGCATGCGAAAGTGAACGATAAATCGACACCAAAAAGATGACAATATTGTACACTCAGTTCCCTCTCACCAAACACAATCTCTGACTTTGCAACCATGAGACCAACACAAACATGACTAAAAATGACATGAAACATTTTCTGACACGCTCGATTTCCCCTGATTTCCTACCCCCACCATCTCCTCCTCTTTTTGCTTTCCGAATAAGTGCTTATAGTTAAATTCCTCATGAATTATATATATTTCCAATTCCACTTATTCTGCGTCTATGCATGCATTCTACAAGAGTGTATTCATGTATAGCATTTGCATCACGAGCATGGCCCTTGGGGTAATTGGTGATGTTTTGGGGTGGCACAACGTTGGCCAGGGTGGCACGAATATCGAAAACAAACAAGGTGGAACCACCGCCACTCTGAGTTAAGAGACCACACAGTCCATAGTCTACATCCATGTATATCCTCCACATGTTCTGTTAATGCAAACAGATAAATGTTTACACCTATGTGCTTAATGATCCTAACTGCACCACCACACATTTATGTTTTAATAAAATATAGCATGAGATTTGTCAACTATTTTAACGTAGTAAAGAGAGGAATTTGAGGGACCTCCATTTCCTTGAAGAATATTCACAAGTATGCATCGACGGTTATTTTTCATTTACAATTCAAATAGAGCGCAATTGCTTAGAGCATTTGATGTGTCCTTTTCAAAGTTGAGATTTGACGCCCATCCTAGACATTTTTGCCTATTTTAACTATATCTTACATTTTGTAAAAATGACAAGTTCGTCCCTATTTAAAATGAAAGAATTAGAAAAACCGTCATTATCACTATAAACACATTCAATATAAATATAAGTGGGGCATTAAATATGTATTTAAATAACATATTTTTATGAAAATGTGTTTATATGGAGTATATAATTCTTAAAACCTACTTGAAACTTTTGAATACAACTAAAAAACAACGTTATCGGATAAATAAAAAATATTTAACAAAGATAGAAAACTCTTTAAAAACTGGTCATGTCATACTTTTTTTGATTTGACAGGTGGGGTCGGCCATTAAATCTCGTCCCTGCTCCTTATGGGAAAATAGGTAGATCATCCACATAGGTGGCTGATTACTTGTCAAACGTTCTATCATCGGTTCCTCTTTCACTGTGAACTGAAACCAAACACTAAAAAAGAACTATTAGTAACAAGAGCCGCAAAGCGGCTAGTTCCTGCCATCCAAGGTTAAAAGCATGTACAAGATAAAACAAAATAGCACTTCTAGACGTATATTAGAGAAGTTTGTTGCAAGTGCATTGTGCCATATGTGGAAAGGCATATGATGTCATTCTGAAATTGACAAAAACTAGTAGTGTTTATTAAAGCTATGTGCAAATTATAGATTGAGTTTTAGTCACTTTCCGCTGTATGAGTCAGTGGTATGGAAAAAGACTATCATAAAATAGTTGAGCTTTTTATAATTATTGCATGGGAAAGGTCGTTTGATGCCTAACGGGTTGGCATTTTGCGAAACAGTAATCACGTTCTCTATATCCTATCACACTTTGAATACATATCTACTACAAAACTTTGACAAAAATCCGCTTTCGATTATGCTTCAGTGGATGGCTATGTCGTGCTCTACAGCGCCCAGTTCGACACAGGGGGCAAGTAATGTTGAAAAGGTTTTGGAGTCTAGCATTACACATGTGAATTGCATTTGCGTGAAAGTTTCTAAGTCGGTTTCAGCAAACACATTTTGTGCATATGTTGTAATCATGATCGGAAAATAGTCGATATATGGAAAGAGCTATAAAAAAATGCTACATATTGTTACATATGTGGAAAGACCTGTGATGCCATTCCAAAATTGACAAAAACTAGTCATGTTTATTAAATTGCAGTAGCATATAAAAGGTCAACTGCCCTGTTTTCCTGAGGGTTGTTCGGATCATGTTTGCATGCTAAGTGGAGAAGGACGATGAAAAAAAAGAATTACATTCAAAATACTAAAATACTGTACTTATTCTGAAATAAAAAACATCTATGCTTTGCAGGCTGTGTGGAAGGCTCCAAAAATATTAAATACTAAGTTAATAATAATGCAGAACAAAGTTAATATTAAATACTAAGTTAATATTAAAAGTAGCTTTATCTTTATCTTGAAAACAGTCCAAACAGAGCTCAAGTGGCAAAACACATTGACACCAGCCCTGGATTCAACAAATCCATTTCATGCATATGCTGTAATCATTACAGCCGAAATCCCATAATTTGTAAAGAGTAAAAGCTTTTGCATTTACAACATATTTGAAGTGGCAAGAGAAATATTATGAATGCAGTGCAGGTATTTCGTTTTTCTGTTTCAAAGAAGCAAATGTATCCATAGTAAAACCCTGACAATGTAAATGCGAATTTTCTTTCAGCATTCTGCAGAGAACAATATCCGTTTAATCTATATATTTTGGTAAATGTGAGAAGTTTGAAAAAAAATATATATACCAAAATTTAGATGGGAAAAAAATAGATGCGATGGGTACATTTTTTTTTGTAAATGTTTTGCCTGAATATGGGAGGCCTTTACATAGCTTGAAATTCGATACAACAGTATCAAGTTCTATAATGCGGGATGTAGAAAGGCAAATTATATATTTAGGATGTTAACCATATATAGTAGTCTGTGATTTCAAAATGTGACAACATTTGGAAGAGGTACATGCCAAGTTCAAAATATTATGGCTGTATACAATGGTGGTTTGTTGGAGTAGCAGATTTTCTCTAATATGTCAGCTGGTTTTCTCTATTCCTATGGAAAAGCAAGAATAGAGTATGAGTGACAAGAAATTGAAAGCGGAGGGGATTACACAAAACTTGTTATGTAAAGAGTAGTTGAAAGAGTCACCTTAGTTGTTTTCCAGTTGGAACCCCATAATGGCATTTGTCTAGTTCAGAGTGAATGTCCCTGTTGCTTGAAATACCCACAGCAAATAAATGACAGCAGTCTTATTCTTAAAGTATTCCTCATGCAAAACCCTTGGCAGTGAAAGAAGCAACATTTGCAGTGGTTCACCGGTCAGTGTGCATTGGATATTTTTGTTTTCGCTGGATTTGAGGTTGCAAATTAGCTGGTGTTTGAAGCTATAAGGACATTGTTGCTGGCAGAAGCGGAATTGCAAAAGTTGTTTGTCTACTGTTTGGAAGGTTTCCAGTGGCAAGCCACATTTATTGCAAATGATCTCAAATGGTATGGAGTAGATGTTGGCGATAGTCAATATACCCTGCACTTGCATGATGAGAAATTGTAAATGAGCAAATGCAGAGGTAGAATATTTGAAAGAAAAGATGATATAAAAAGATGACGTTGCAAACTGTTATTTATTGCTCATATAGTACTCACCTCGGTGGTTGTGTTTAACATTTATTTTAAGTCTTGTAGTGATTTTTCCATCCTGAAGGGCATGATGAATGTCGACTGAGTAGTCTTCAAGGCTTTGTCATTATCATTTCCACCACGCCTTGCAACATTTTTGAACAAATAAAATGTGTGTTTTTGTTTTTGTAGTTGTTTCTCTATTGCTGTAAATAGAGGTGCAAATGTTCCAAATAGGTATAGCTGGGCAAGAAATTCGTTTTTCATCACTTTCTGGTTAGTTCTTCACTACTATTTGAAAACAGAGGCGACTTTCAAGCAAACAAACATCAAAGCAGTCTGCAAACCTCGGCGAGGAACTTTTTTCATGAATTTTGTCAAATAGTTGTATTTAAATTAAGGCATTAGAAAAATTCAACAAAACAACATCCTGGTTGGGAGGAAAAGAGAGATAGTAATCATGACCATATGCACAAACGGATCAGATATCCCTTTGCTTCCAACAAGCTTTACCCTGTTTCTTCACTAACTTGTTAATCAAACAACAGAAAGGGTATGTGCATGGGCATGGAGCCAAAGCAAAAGATAAAGCAGAAATGGAAGTTGGACTTACAACCTGCTAGTTTTCCAGTCTATAAGACCACGTTTCTTTCAGGCATTTTTTCGAACCTCTCAGTAACAGTCAAGAGTTACTACATTACAAAAAAAGATTGTCTGATATTTTGCATCTAGCCACCTTACTAGTAATAAGCCCATAAAATTACAACATTTTAAAGAAAGACATACTTCATGAAAAGAGAGAAAATGTAGGATCAGAACAAAGTGCAATTCATACTATCTTAAATAATTTTCAGTGAAAAACAAAGAAAAACAGCCAGATACAGCAAAACTGAACATAGCTATACAGAATACTGGCAAATGTTAAGTTATTTATGAGCCATACCTGGCAACTTGCACTCGAGAAGAAAGATGCAGTGAAATACAATATGCTCATGTCATTTATTTACAGCCTGTGAGACTTATACTAAAGATCAAAGTAACAAATACAACTGTTGCGGCAAAACATGCAACAAATAAATGACTAACTAAAATGTAAAAGTTAATGAAGGTAAAGCTTCCTTTTCTTTAGACCTCGGACTCTTATCGTTTGCAATATTAATTATTAATTCTCAATTTCTTTGCCACTGGTCAATTGTATGTTCCTATGCTAATCCACAGCCATTTACTGATCAACCACCTTTGGAACACATTGGGCTTGGACAAATTCAACGAAACAAGAACAAAATGAAATATTGTGAGGACAAAAATGACATAAACCATGCAAATCTGTATTGAGGGCATACCCCGAAGGCTCTTCAGAAAATAACCGAAAGTCCCAGATGTCTTGAGGCATAGAGTATAGAGGCAAAATATTCTGAAACATAATCAGCATAACAGTAAACGTGAATTTTGCCAAAAAGAGAAAATCACAAAACTCTTCATTATATTCCCATCCTCCTCACCTCTGCCTAAAACAATGGCCAGAAAAAATAAGAATGGCATTTTACATCTCCATGCCCATCAACAGCCCATGTTATAGCATCTTTTAGACTGCTATGAACATAAGTTATTCATGTGAAGCAGATTAAATTTATTCATATCCATGACTAACCAGAAACGCCATAATCTAGAAAGCCATGACAGCAGCAAGGGCAGCAACGCCGGAAAGGACACCGGAAAGTACAGAAGCAGCAGCAGGGGCATCGCTGGTAGGAGCAACGGCAGGGTTTCCCGATGGCGAAGAGGCAGGGACCTCTTCATTAGTATTGCCGTCAGAAGGAGACGGCGCCGGAGAAATACCAGAGCTGCGACGGCCGCCCTGAGACATGACCACGACCACGATCTTTTGCCCCTTTTCACAGTGCCCCTGCGCACCGCTGATGAAGTAAAATGGCCCCGAGTTTGGGAACTTGAACGCCGTGTGACCGTCGTCAAAGCTCGCAACAGGCGATGTCGTGTTGCATTTCTGGAACGCCTCCTGCGTCACCTGCAGAACAGAGTCCTCCGTCGCCGTATACTTGAACACTACACAGAAAAAAAGATACAGAGCCATTAATAACACAGAAACCCCTTCACAACAAATGACGGTAGGGTTTCACTGCTTACAGATAGTGTCGCCGACATGAAAACGAAGCCTCTCGGCCCACTGGTTAAAGGTCTCGTGTTCGGATCCCGTCGGCGCAGCCCAACCATTCTTTCCTCCAACTGTAAACTCGTTCGCCTCAACAATCTGGAATGCAAGAAGAAAACAAGCCGCCAAAACGAAGAGCTTTCCGCCAACCAAAGCCCAGGTACGTGAAGGTAGCAGCAATCAGGGCAAGAGAAATAGGAACGGCGCGGACTCTACTTCTTCCTCTTCCCTTGGATGAGGAGCTTATCAACTCAGAAGCCGCAGACCGGATGAACAGTGGCCTTCCATCTGTTGAAGGACGCATGTTTAGCAGATCCCCGAACCATAATCTACAAATCGCAGGATTAGAATTAATGAAAGCAAAGGCTGTGCAGGAGCAATTGCCGAGGCACGCAATTTTACATCTCTCTTCCCTTAAATGCATTGCCGAGGTCTTAAATGCATCATTAATTCAATTCAGTATCTGTCAAAATCTGATATAAAAGATACGACACTTGTCATTTTAAAAAAATTTATTTTAAAATGTTACAAAATTGCTTTGGCAATAAGGCTCAAAAATTGTCACATCACCCTTGAACACCAATCAAATGGCTAGAAAAATAAATATATTAATTTTAAAAATGTTTGAAATTACTCATAACTTTAGAGTATGCCAAAGTTGAAAAAAATAAATGCATCTTATTGGCCACTTTTGCAAAATTAATCTGCTCCATTGAAATGTATAGTATTCCTGCCGGAGGCAGGAACTAATAAATATTTGAAACAGAATAAAAATTTTGTAGGGGCCGCAAAAATCAAAGGTCTCACACAGGATTCGGGGCTGCGACCAAAAAATGTTCTAGTTGTTGTTTTCAATCCATGTATATTTTCGAGCTTCTCTGATCATGGCTAACACGAACCACGTTAGCAACCGGTCGTTCGGCTTCAGTGAACAAGTAAAATACATCACCGATCCATTGTTCATGAAGCTAGAGTCGTAAACATATTCCATTTTCATTTCTAGCAGCCCATTAAAGAACTACCTATTTAAGATCCCTCTTTCCCAGTACCAAACTGTCCCCTTCCATAGTAGAAGGAACGACTTGACTCTAGACGGGTCGAGCTCTAGAGTGAATGGTCTGAGTGTCGAGTTGAAGGAGCTCTTCCCTAACATTAGTTTTTTCCCCTTTCGAATATTCATCCCAGGAAACAACGAAGCATGGATTGACTCTAATGCGCTCTTCCCAAATTTTACCTCAGAATCTATCGATATCTCCATTCCAAACCCACATGATGATGAGATTTGAACCTGCAACAAGAAAGACGAAAAAGACCCTTCTTTTGCTTCAGAGATGGATTCAATTTTTCACATGTGGGGTCTCAACACAAGGAATTTGTAGGTGGAGAACGAATCCCTGATGGATATTTGGACACTGATCATGACACTGATGGATGATTGTCTGTGTTATAATGTTTCGGAGTTGCTTAGTAGTCGTTCTTCTCGCCCGTTAGTTGACGCATTTGATTTCAAAGATATGAAGTCGACGTTGGAAGAGCATAATGTTTACGGCCTCGCCAAAATTTTTGGTCATTTGACATGTGACAGGCACTCTCCAACCACTATGCACCACATGTAGGACCGATAAGTGTTTGTGCTTCGTTAACCAAATAAATCGTAATCGTTCATGTCTCTGTTAGTTCTCAGAGGGAGAGGAGGCTTCCACCCGTGAAAATGCCTTTTGCCGTAATTAGTCGAGCTTAATAAAAGCATGAAAAACGTATCGTTAACAAAAATTCAAAATACCATATAGAAAACATTATTTATATTATTATATAAATATATACAAATATAATTATATATATATATATTGATTAAATAAACAATTTAAATAAATATATATTCAAAAATTCTAAAACATACTAGAATTAATAACAGTATATATATATATATATATATATATATATATAATATATATAGAATAAATTAATGATAAAAAAAATTACAAAGTATGATGCATTAAATAAAAAGGCATGTGTGGCCACGACCATATATATTTGGCTATGTAAGTAGTTTCGATATTGGTTGGGAGGAAATATTCGTCTATGGAAATCATGATTTTACTCAGGTCACTGTGGATTGTGAAGTCCCACATGACTATTATGAAATTTGTAGTGCCATCAAATTTTTTTCATTACTAAAGCAAACACATTAAGTTTTCAGTTTTATCATGTAATGCATAACTAGATAACTATTTGCAGATTTCTACAAGAGAGTTATTCCAACAAACATTATTTCTTTTGTAACACAATATTTCCAATAAAAAACTTTTATTCCTAAATAGAGTTACAACAATTTCTTTATGAAGAGATCTTTCATATCTATTTTAAAAGCTTACTTTTCCAAGGCAAGGATTCACATTGGTAAAAATATGTTTCAGCTACATAGCTATTCATGACAACCATTTTTTTTTTTACAAGATCCTTGCACTATTGAAGGAAAGATTTCTTAAGCAATATGGCTTCAGTTTACAAGTAACATCACATACAAGGTGGATGTTTTACAAGAAAAGATAAATATTTACACAAATCACATTTATAAATATACAATAAGAACCAAGATGAATAGGGAACCTCCAACTATCTCCAACTTGAGCTCCAAACTCCAAGAGAACATGGCTTGTTTACCACCCAACCAATAGGCATCATCACATGCCTTTCCATGGTTGGAAGTCATGCTAGCCTCCCCCAAGCCCATGGGAGAGAGGAACTAGCTTCCACAATGTGCACAAGTAAATAATGGGGATTAAATATCACAACAAGTGAAAAACATAAAACCATTCAACCTCTTAGACCTACTATACAATGAAAACAACAACATGAGGAGAATAAGGTTGACCTCACAAGGGGGAAGAGAGGAAGATAGGATGCCCAAATCAAGGTGTCCAGCCATAGGATCACCAAAAAATATATATATACAATAATCCTTATACCTCCTAATCATTCATCCTCCTTATTCCTCCTTTATGCTATGGAAATCCTTCTTGGGAGGATTTTTAAACCCAAAAGGGTTTCCTCACCAAGAATGGGGAAAGGTTCAAGTCATGTGAACCTTTCTCCCACCTCAAACCATATGAGGGGATGAAAAGAGACCTTCGTGGCTTGACCTACAACCATGAGGTTTGAGACGGAATTCCCTCTCTCTTCCCCTACATTCTCAAAAAACCATCATTCCAAATGATGGTGGAGAGAAAACAAAGAAAAAATAACAAGAACAAGCAAACAACCACATTCACCATACAACTTCACAACACATCATTTCACACACTATTTTATTGATCAAACATAGTTTACAAGATAAACAAAACTAAGAAGGAGAAAGGTTAAGAACCCTACCTCTATAATGCTTTCCAAGACTCTAAGCTTTTCCCCTTTGTTTAAGCTCCCCTCCAAAATCCCAAAATTCTCCAAGTGCTCCCAAAAAAAATGAGCCAATAAGACCCATTCCTTCCACATGAGGAAGAATAAAAAGAGGAACTCAAAAATTTCCTCACCAATGAGAAAGTGACAAGTGTCACCTCCTCTCCTCTCAAGAGTCAAAGATTCCAAAAACTAAATAAGTAAGAGTAAACTCACCTTTTATCCCTTTTCACCCAAAATACCAAAAACTAAAATAAAACAAAGTGGAGCAACTTTTAATAATTACACACAACCCAACCATCTTACATGGATGGTGAATAAAGAAGGCTAAATGGGAGGGAAACTCCCTCCAAACCTTGGAAATAGGCCCCCCTACCTATTAGGTAGGGTCCAAGGACCCATTTTCATGCTAAGGGAACCCCCAAACTAAAAAGGGGGTCCCAAAAAATACCCAAAATAACCCAATTTCGGGTTTGGCATGTTTGGGCACATGGGTAGAGGGTGTGGGCTCCACCCAAGGTTCACATGTGGTCCCTAATCCCTTCTACCAATACACACACACTTCCTAAAACTAACACTTAACTTAAGACAAGATCATTAAACCCCTAAGCTATTTTACTTAATAAAACACACCCTAAACCTAATTAATTTTACAAAACAATAATTACATTATAATAGAGGGGGTTCACCCATGGTTCCTAATTAAATAAATCTAATTTAAGGCTTCAAACATTTAGCATGGTTAGGACTCAGCTCGTGGGCCACTTGTGCACAACTGCGTAACTACCCTGAAACCCATGCTCTCCTATACCTATTACCTACTCACTCATTACACACATTAACCACATCTATCCAATATAATAAACATCATCTAAACATCTCAATATCAATCAAACTTATAATGT
Source organism: Taxus chinensis (assembly GCA_019776745.2). Taxonomy (NCBI): domain Eukaryota; kingdom Viridiplantae; phylum Streptophyta; class Pinopsida; order Cupressales; family Taxaceae; genus Taxus; species Taxus chinensis. The sequence continues at coordinate 385,904,185 of CM034155.1, forward strand.
CTGAACATAATTTACAATTGATGGTGTAATGCATATAATTACCCACATAGTTTTCCATGAATCAACCACAAATAAAATTGCAACAACATACACTTAGGTTAGCATAAAAATTACCTTCATTAAATCCAAAACACTATATCATTAATCAAATCAACCACAAGAGACTAACATTTAATCAATAAATATACCATATAACCCTGCTAGTGTCATCAACATCATAAGAAATATACCAGTATACGAATCTAGTCCAATTGGCGCTATGCACCCAAAATGCCATAATGTCCATGAGGATAAAATATCATAGTAAAATGCCCAAAGTCTATAAGAATCTCAATCACAACATGTCTAGGTATAAAGGAACCAACAGATAACTAGAGCTATAAAAAAAATGTGGGCACTACATCTCCCTCTCCTAGAATTATACTTCCTCCTGGAATTCATTAGAAGAGATAGGGATATCTAGCCCTCAGTGGTGTAGCATCCTCCCAGGTAGCTGACGACTCATCATATCGGTCCCACTGCACTCTAGCCTGGTCCAAATCTCAACCCTGAAGGGCCAACCTCCAGTGCTCCAGTATGTGTATAGGCTCCAATCTCCACTACCCTCCGTCCTCTACCTGTAATGTTGACCAATCCAAAACATGAGAAACATCTCGTACATATCTACGTAGTACATAAATATGAAAAACATCGTGGGCCGGTGAAAGGTGTGGTGGAAAAGCTAGATGATAGGAAACTGGACCGATGACCTCAAGAATCTCAAAAGGCCGCACAAAAATGAGGTGACAGCTTAGAAACCTTTCCATAACGGATTAGACTCTTATGAGGACGAACCCTCAAGAAGACTTTATCAGCCACTACGAAGTGACAATCAATCCTCTTGGTGTCTGCATACACCTTCTGGCATGCTCTAGCCTACTCAAGATGCTGCCAAATCAGAACAACTTGCTGCTCTAAATCCTGAAGGTAAGTTGGCCCCAAAATAATCCTGTCATCTAGTCTATCCCAGCTCAAAGGTGTCCTGCAAGGTTGTCCATACAAAAGCTTGATAGGGAGCCATGCCAATGGAGCTATGTATAATTGTTATTGTAGGAAAACTAAACTAAATTTAAATAGTCTTCCCACTTCTTCTGTTGGTCCATCACGTACATCCTCAACATGTCCCCCAAGAACTTGATTGACCCTCTCTGTCTGCCCATCTGTCTCTGGGTGATAAGCCGAACTGAAATTTATCTGTGTACCCAAGGCCTCCCGAAAAGAAGTCTAGAAAACTGATGTGTAGATGGTGTCTGTGTCATTGATGATCATCTTCGGAATCCCATGTAATCTGAAAATATCCTCCATAAACACGTTGGTGATGGCCTGTGCATTATAGGTAACCTTGGTTAGTGAGAAATGCGTAACCTTGGTCAACTTATCCATAGTGACCATAATGGCATCATGATGATAAGAGGACATAGGAAGTCCTACTATGAAATCCATGGAGATCACATCCCATTTCCAGTCAGGAATATCATGAGGGTATAAGAGTCCTAGGGGGATGAGAATGCTCTACCTTGACTCTATGACACTCAAGACACCGTGCTACAAAATCTTCTATGTCTCAACGAAGACCCGACCAATAATATAACTCTCTCAAATCGGCATGCATCTTATTCACTCATGGATGTACTACATATGGGGCTCGATGAGCCTCAATAAGGATGAAGCTATGCAGATCACCTGCCTTAGGCACATAAATACACCTATGGAACCGAAGTAAACCATCTGACTCTAGCATGCATCCTGAATATCTGCCCTCAAAAGAACCCTGAGAATCCAACATCTGCCTAGCACCCTCATAAAACCTGTCCTCTGGAAGATGCTCAAGTATCCTGCCTCTCAAATCTGACTGCAGTGTCAAAGAAGCAAGCACATGCCGTTGTCTACTAAGTGCATCTGCAACAACATTTTCCTTTCCCTTGATATACTGCACCTCCATGTCATACTCACATAGGAACTCCATCCAACGCCGTTGACGAGTGTTGAGGTTCGGCTGAGAGAAGATATGCTGCAAGCTACAATGATCTGTCCTCAAGATGAAAGGTCTACCCAAAAGGAAATGTCACCAATGCACAAGTGCATGAACAACTGTTGCAAGCTCTAAGTCATGAGTAGGATAGTTAAGCTCATAGTCCTTGAGCTTACGAGACTCAAAAGTAATAACCCGATGCTCCTGCATAAGAACTACTCCCAAACCCTCTAGTGATGCATCAGTGCAAACAACAAAATCCTCTGTTGGGTCTGGAACTGCTAAGATGGGCACCGTGGTTAACCTTTCCTTAAGCAACTAAAAGGCCTGCTCACATTTTTCATACCAATCAAACTTCTTCCCTTTCCTCTGAAGAGAAGTAATAGGGTGAGCAATCCTAGAAAAGTCCTGCACAAACCTGCGGTAATACCCTGCTAAACCCATGAAGCTCCTCACCTCAGTGACTGATGTGGGTGCTGGCCAATCCAAGATAGCCTGAATCTTAGAGGGATCTACGGAGATACCCTCACTTGATATGATATGACCCAAGTACTGAATCTCTGTCTGAAAGAAGCTGCATTTTTCCAAGTTCCCATACAACTTCTGCTCTCTCAAAACCTGAAGTACCTGCCTCAAATGCTCCTCATGTTCCTCCTCAGAACGAGAATAAATCAATATGTCATCAAGGAACACTAAAACAAAGCGATCCAGAAATGTCCTGAATACTCCATTCATGAGGCTCATGAAGACAGCTGGGGCATTGGTCAAACCAAATGGAACCACTGTGAACTCATAATGCCCGTAACGTGTGCGAAACGCTGTCTTATGAATGTCTGCATCTGAAATGCACAACTGATGATATCCTGACTTGAGATCGATTTTGGAGAACACTCTAGCTCCCCGCATCTGATCAAACAAGTCATCAATCCTAGGGAGTGGATAACGGTTCTTTATTGTGACCTTATTGAGCTGTCTGAAATCTACACAAAGCCTGAGAGAACCATCCTTCTTCTTCACAAATATGACTGGCGCTCCCCAAGGAGATACACTAGGGCGAATGAGACCCTTCTCTAACAACTCCTCTAACTGAATCTTGAGCTCATGAAGCTCTGAAGTCGTCATCCGATAGGGTGCCCTAGAAACTGGTGTGGATCCAGGCACTAAGTCAATGGTGAAATCCACCTCTCTACTAGGTGGTAAACCTGGAAGCTCCCCTGGAAACACATCTGCATACTCCCTCAAAACTGCATGATCATCAAGGGGTGAATGCTCTGGAGTACTGTCTGAACGATCACTGATAGTGATAGCAAACAACTGGCAACCCTTACGCATGCTCCGCTTGAGTTGCTTAGCCGAGATCATGCGCAAGGAAATGGGTCTCTGCATCCCTGAAATCACAACTGCACTACCCAAATCATCCTGACACTCAATGACCTTCTCTCTACAATCCACCTTTGCTCGATGAGCCTCGAGCCAATCCATACCCAACACTACCTGATAGGATCCTAAAGGAATAACTCGGAGGTCAAGCGTAGTGGAGAAGACTCCCAAATCGAGTACACAACTCTCCACATACGAGTCCACGACGAGTTTAGCCCCAGAGGCCAACTCAACCTGCCAACTATCTGGCTGCCTAGCCACCACTAGCCCACACTGGTCCACTATAGAAGGTGATATAAAGGAATCTGAAGCACCTGAATCAAAAAGTACTGGAGACAGAAATACACCTGATAATACCTGTTGCCTCAATGATTGTGGCCTGATGCTCAGCCTGGCGGTTGTCAACTACTGCATACACACAATGGGCACGTCCCACATCACCCACCGTCTGCTCGGATCTAGGAGCTCTCTACATATCTGTAGTAGTGGGCTTGTGTGGACACATACGCACATAATGATCTGGAGCCCCACAAATAAAACATCCTCCTGTACCCGCTGAGATGGGGTCCCTCCTGTACTCTGGCGAACTGAACCTGCCGGTCCAACCCTAGCAGACTGCTGCGAGCGGGCTGGCTGAGAGTGATGAGTACCCGGCCTCCTGTCTCTAGACCCACCAAAACCACCTCTAGACCCACCTCGCTGAAAACTCTGAGTCTGTCTACCCCTCTGATGCTGGTGTCCCTGATGTTGTGTCTGCTGTGATGGGTGTGGAGGAGCTCTCGATGCTGCTGGAGAAGACCAGAATCCTCCTCTAGGGGGTGGTACTGCTCCCCGTGCTCTCTGACTCTAGAATGCCTGAATCCTATCCTGGAACTTGCTCTTGTTTCTTTCTCTGTGCTCCTGAGCCTTGGTCCTATTCTCCTCAGCTAAGTAGGCCTTCTCAACAGCCTTCTCGAGTGTGGGAGGAGATAACATCCTAACAGCTCCTGCTATATCTGCATTCAGGCCCCGAATGAACCTGTTTACCTGCAACTTCTCGTCTTGCAGGTAGTCTACATACTACAAGAGATCCAAGAACCTGCTCTCATACTGCGCCACGGAGCCAGAACCCTGTCGCAAGTCGTGAAACTCATCGATCCTCTTCTGCACAAAATGCTCTGACATATACCGGGCCCTGAATCGCTCCTCGAACAACTCCCATGTCACTGTATCCTGAGTCAAATGGAGCTTCCGCTCCTCATTCCTCCACCAAACGCCTGCTGCGTCTCGGAGGAGGTGTATGGCGAACCTGGCTTTGACGTTGCTCTCATGAGAGTGCAAGCCAAAGCAGCTATCCAAGCTAAGGAGCCAAGACTCTGCTCCAAAGCCGTCTGTCGAACCAGTAAACGTAGGCGGCTGCAGGCGAAGAAGGTCTCGAATCACACTGTCTGTGTCTCGATCCTGACGATGTGGTCTAACAGGTGAGAGGGGTCGCATATCTCCAAAAGGTCCCTCGAAGCTGTGTGAACGGCTGTGACGAAATGAGGCCACCCTCTCGCCAAGGATGGAAGGGCTGCGTGACCTCTCTCGTCTCAGAATGTCGTGCTCAGGTGGCTCTGGATGTGCGTCCTCACCAATCCCCTCCTCATCTCCTAACTGAATGTCCTCCTCTCTCGGCACCTGCGGTGGTGGAAGACACTCCTGTACGACACCTATCAGCTGCTGCAGGGTCTCCAATAATAGAGGCCCAAAATCGGCCACCGGCGACTCCCGCGTAGGTGCGCTACGACCCGAACCTCGAGCTGAACGTCCCCTCTTGGGTGCCATCCTGAACCCGAAAAGGTAAAAAAAAGTTTTATAAACTTTCTAAACGTTTGTTGGAAGCGTTATATTATCATTATTTTTATTATTTTAATATTATTATTATTGTTATTATCATTATAACACCAGAAGCAATTCCCCTTCCCATTAATAATTAATTTAATAATTAATTAATTAATTAATTAATTAATTTATTTATTTTCCCGAAATAAATTAATACCATCCCGCAATAATTTAATTATTTTAATCTATTAAGCTCCCTAGGGTTTTAAACAAAAATTTACACCCCTTGCATAAATTAGTCTTCCCCCTTTTATTAATTTATTTTATTTATTTATTTTATTTATTTATTTTTCTACACACTCATAAAATTTAATTTTATTTTCCCCCTTTAATTTAATGTACCCACACACACCCCCTTTTATTTATTTTCATTCCCATCAAATTTCCCATAACTTTAAGTTGTGTAGGATTTAAAGTGCACCCTAGGATCAAACTAATATTGGCCCTTGATTTTAAGATGCTCTATGAAAACCCTAATCCATCTTTAACTTATCTTTTATTTTCCTTTCCCCTTTGGTTTCATTTTTTTTATTTTTCTTTCTTTTGTGTTTTCATTTCATTCTCTCTTGCAGGTGGAGGAGCCATGGAGGAGTAGCTATGGAGTTTTGGCTTCAAGCATATGCCAATCTATTTGTTTTATTTATTTATTTATTTATATTTTTTTTTTGAATTTGCTGAGAAGAAACTCAGTGATAAGCATATATATATATATATATATATATATTTATATATATATATATATATATATATATTTATATATTTATATATATTTTTATTTATTTTTTTGCAGTGCGGCCTTTTGGGGAAGACCTGTCGGTCGGTCTGCAAGCGCGGGAGCCGCAGCCGGGGCAGGTGTACAGTGGGGGTCAGTGGTACAGGGGGACAGAGGTCCAGAGGGGGGCGGCGGACAGGGCCAGGGCAGGGTCGCGGGGGGAAGGGGGGGGGTCCGTAGGGGTGGGGGACTGCGGGGTGCGCAGAGGGTTCCGGGCAGGGGTGTGGGGGGACAGGGTTTGGGCGGGGGCAGCGGGGGGGAGTCGGGGTTGGGGGGCAGGGTACAGGGCTGCGGGGTTGGGGGCACGAATAGTGCACGGGAGGGGGCAGTTAGGGTTTGGGTGGGGTTGGGGGCTTCGGCCCCCCAAAAAAAAAAACACTATTTTTTTTTTGTGTTTAAATTATTATTATTATATATTATTATTTATTTATTAGTTTTATATATATATTGTGTTTATATATATCTATATATATTAATTTATTTTATGAATATATATTTATTTATTTATATATATATATTATTATTATTTTTATTTTTAAATGAAACAAACAACAACAATTTTTTAGTTATTTATATATATATTATATTTTTATATTTTATATATATATATTATATTTATGTATGCAATATATATGTATGTATTTTTGTAATACATATCTGCCCATTATTAGTATATATAAATATATATACCTATGTATATATATATTTTATTCTAATACTTTTTATTAAATGAAACAAACAAAATTATATATATATTTAACATTATATATATATTATCATTTTAGGCACATCTACACATTCATGTTTGATCATTTTATGTTTGCAATAAGGAAGGAGAGAAAGACTAATTGCACTCCATTCACTAACATTATAAACAAAGCTAAGAATAAATGCATTACAAGAATGGTATTTTATTTACATTTAATCATGCTACCAACAATTTACAAGAAGAGGATTTAATGCTGGAAACTAGAGTATTTCATTCAATGATAATCCTAAGGCTCAAAGCTATGACTAGATTTCCTTTCTAATGCTCTAACAAGACACATATTTCAGATTTCTAAACAACAAGATATCCAACAAGCAATAATACTTTCCTTCTCAAACAAGGATTACAACAAGATTTTTTTTCATTTTTATTTTTATTTTTATTTTATAAAAGAACATTCACTACAATATTTCATTTCCAAGAAGCTAAAATTCAAATACATAACTATCCAAGAACAACCCCCTTTATATATATATATATATATATACACATATTTTAACAAAATAATAAAGATAAAATAAAACAGAAATTACCCAAAGAGTCCGGGTGTTTGAACCACGGCTCTGATACCAAAATGTAATGCCATATTTTTTTTAAAAATAAAAAGCACACTAAGTTTTCAGTTTTATATGTAATGCATAACTAAATAACTATTGCAGATTCTACAAGAGAGTTATTCCAACAAACATTACTGTTTCTTTTGTAACACAATGTTTCCAATAAACAGGCTTTTATTGAAAATAGAGTTGCAAAATTTCTTTATGAAGAGATCTTTCATATCTATTTTACAAACTTTTTCAAGGCAATGATTCACATTGGTAAAATATGCTTCAACTACATAGCTATTCAAGACAACCATTTTTTTTTACAAGATCCTTGCACTATTGAAGGAAGCTTTCTTAAGCAATATGGCTTAAGTTTACAAGTAACATCACATACAAAGTGGATTTATTTACAAAAAAGAAAGCACATAATCACATTTATAAATATACAATAAGAACCAAGATGAATAGGGAACTCCAACTATCTCCAACTTGAGCTCCAACTCCAATACTCCTACAAGAATCCAACTCCAAGAGAACATGGCTTGTTTACCACCCAACCAATAGGCATCATCACATGCCTTTCCATGGTTGGAAGTCATGCTAGCCTCCCCCAAGCCCATGGGAGAGAGGAACTAGCTTCCACAATGTGCACAAGTATAATGGGGATTAAACTCACAACATGAAAAACATAAAACCATTCAACCACTTAGACCTACTATACAATGAAAACAACAACATGAGGAGAACAATGTCAACCTCACAAGGGGGAAGAGAGGAAATAGGATGCCCAAATCAAGGTGTCCAACCATAGGAGCACCAACAAATACATATATACAATACTCCTTATACCTCCTAATCATTCATCCTCCTTATTCCTCCTTTATGCTATGGAAATCCTTCTTGGGAGGATTTTCAAACCCAAAAGGGTTTCCTCACCAAGAATGGGGAAAGGTTCAAGCCATGTGAACCTTTCTCCCACCTCAAACCATATGAGGGGATGAGAAGGGACCTTCATGGCTTGACCAACAACCATGAGGTTTGAGAGGGAAATCCCTCTCTCTTCCCCTACATTCTCCAAAAACCATCATTCCAAATGATGGTGGAGAGAAAACAAAAAAAATAACAAGAACAAGCAAACAACCACATTCACCATACATCATTTCACACACTATTTTATTGATCAAGCATAGTTTACAAGATAACAAAACTAAGAAGGAAAAAGGTTAAGAGCCCTACCTCTAATATGCTTTCCAAAACTCTGAGTTTTTCCCCTTTGTCCAAGCTTCCCTCCAAGCTCCCAAAATTCTCCAAGTGCTCCCAAAAAAAAATGAGCCAAGAAGACCCATTCTTCCCCATGAGGAAGAATAAAAAGAGGAACCCAAAAGTTTCCTCACCAATGGGAAAGTGACAAGTGTCACCTCCTCTCCTCTCAAGAGTCAAAGATTCCAAAAACAAAATAAGTAAGAGTAAACTCACCTTTTATCCCTTTTCACCCAAAATACTAAAAACTAAAATAAAACAAAGTGGAGCAACTTTTAACACTTTCACACAACCCAACCATCTTACATGGATGGTGACTAAAGAGGGCTAAATGGGAGGGAAACTCCCTCCAAACCTTGGAAATAGGCCCCCCTACCTATTAGGTAGGGTCCAAGGGCCCATTTTCATGCTAAGGGAACCCCCAAACTCAAAAGGGGTCCCTAAAATTACCCAAAATAACCCAATTTCGGGTTTGGCATGCTTGGGCACATGGGTAGAGGGTGTGGGGTCCACCCAAGGTTCACATGTGGTCCCCAATCCCTTCTACCAACACACACACACTTCCCAAAACCAACACTTAACTTAAGACAAGATCATTAAACCCCTAAGCTAGTTTACTTAATAAAACACACCCTAAACCTAATTAATTTTACAAGACATAATTACATTACAAATTGAGGGGTTCACCCATGGTGCCCAATTAAATACATCTAATCTAAGGCCTCAAACATTTAGCATGGTTAGGACTCAGCCCATGGGCCGCTTGTGCACAATTGCGTAGCTGCCCTGAAACCCATGCTCTCCTATACCTGTCACCTGCACACTCATTGCACACATTAACCGCATCTGTCCAATATAATAAACATCATCTATACATCACAATATCAATCAAACTTATAATGTCTGAACATAATTTACAATTGATAGTGCAATGCATACAATTACCCACATAGTTTGCCATGAATCATCCACAAATAAAATTGCAACGACATATACTTAGGTTAGCATGAAAATTACCATCATTAAATCCAAAACACTATATCATTAATCAAATCAACCACAAGAGACTAACATCTAATCAATAAATATTCCATATAACCCTGCTAGTGTCATCAACATCATAAGAAATATATCAGTATACGAATCTAGTCCAATTGGCGCTATGCGCCCAAAATGCCATAATGTCCATGAGGATAAAATATCATAGTAAAATGTCCAAAGTCTATCAGAGTCTCAATCAAAACATGTCTAGAAATAAAGGAACCAACAGATAACTGGAGCTATAAAAATGTGGGCACTATAAGATTCATGAAGGATGATGTGACAATGTTGGTGGTGGCCTGTGTGGCTATGAAAAACCCATCCCTCGACTCCTCTTCATATAAAATGGTCAATGATACGACATCCCAGGTGGATGGTTGATATAACCACATATTTGTACGGATGTCAGAGGGGGTATAATTCTACTTGAATAAACCCTTTGGCATAATTTAAAACCATTTCATTTCATTTCATACCAAAACCTACTATAAAATTAAAAACCCAATTCAATTAGGAAATGGCTTCGATTTTGTGCACACGAGGCGTATTAAAAGCATTGCTCTGTATTTCCATAGAAAATGAAAAAATACACCTTTGTAATGATTATTTTCCAGAGACTAAAAAAGGTTTTTTTTTTTTTAAGTTTATTAAAAGCAGCCATAAAAATCAAAATACCTCTGCTGTGTTTAAATAGTTTTTTTTAGAAATGAAAGGAAAACCACGATGAGCGCCTCTCCAGCCAGAAGTCCTAAAAGTTCCGCCACCGTTTTCCCAGCGTCGTCATTGTCGTTGTGGTCGCCATCATGATCTGCATCAGGAAAAAAAATATCGATTCACAACTTTAAACCCAATTTCAGAAAATCTCCACATATGAAATAAAACAATGAAGAATTGAAAAAATAATTTGGTTTAGGTTCTTGGGAATGCTCAGTGTAGAATGCATCCTGGGCATAACGCGCGTAACGCTTGCCCAAATAAACTTGACCAAAAACTGGATATATTTCATCAACTCTTCAATGTACATACATGATAGTATCCGTGAATCCTCACAGATGGGTCAAACCAGAAAAAGTAGTGTCTAAAAGAGAAAATGAAAAAGTATTTAAAGTCCCCACCCCGGTTCAATTTTTTCATTCGATTTGGTTTGGTTTGGCTCCACACACAATAGGAATTAAATTTGATGTCTATTAAAACATTTTTTTTTGTGTGTTTGTAAATGCAAAAAAATAAAATTATTTAGACCTAAGGTCCGCATTCGTAACCACGCAAAAGGAAATTGAAACGTAACACTTTTTTTATTTATTTTAAAATTACCTATAATAACCTAGATTCTTTATGCAAGTTTTTTTATTGGGTTTGCAGAATTAAGGCACATTTTTAATTTGTTTTTATGGGCTTTTAATATAGATATTCCTTAGATTGATAAACTTGGTGTTCAAAATATATGATATGAATCATATAACTTCAAAAGTATTTGTTTGTCCATGTATTTAACAAAAAAGAAGTTGAGCGTGAAAAATACATCCATCCCAATTTCAAACCTGCCAATCAGGTTAACCGCTCTTCAAAACATGGAGACCGACACATCCTAAATGACATTTGACACCTGTCATTTTCCTTGGCGTTAATCACGTTGATCCCCAAGTTAACGTTGAAGGTTACGGGGAGCTGTGCTAACCACAACTTTCGCTTATAGTTTTCCTCAAATCAGACATACACGGGCACGACCACAACCATACACGTGTTGTATTCCGACAACGACATATCACCATAACATTGCGCGAGCCCGTGAACGTAGCTAGTGCATGAATCCCCTGCAAAGAATTTCCGGCCTTCTGATGGTTGACGATGCAGTCTATATACGTTGTTGGATTTTGTCAGAGGGGGTCGGGCTTTCTCCTAGAAAACATGTATTTCGGCATAATTTTGATTAATATTTCCCCTATATTTTTGATACATGAATATAAGTTTATTGAATTTAATAATCTAATTAAATTGATTTAAGAACTTTCAAATATTTAAATCATAAAAAATAAGAAAATTAACATTAAATCAATAATTCAAAAAAATTAAAATAAAATAAATAATTAAAAAAAAATCATTCATCTTAAATAATTAAATTAAAATGATTATTTCGATAAGATGAGTATATATAATAATGAAAACCCATAACACATTAAAATGTAGAATTGTCACCTTTACAAACATTTGACTCATAACTTACATACAAATGTTACCCAAATAAACATTTAACTATATTTTAAATTAGAAATCTATTTTATAATGATTTAATCAAGCATCACAATTTATATACTAGCAATCACATGTGTTTAATGAGATGTGAACGCCAAACGGTATATGCTATTTTTTTAGAGGTATAATTATTACTTTTGTAGTTGATGTTGATTAGGGGTGTGATTGATTTTGGAAGTGTAGAAATATAGATGGGCCACTTAATTTGAAGGTTTTTTCTAAATTTCAAACTTGTTAAAAAATTTGTACATGAATACATTTGATACCATTTTCGATAGTTAATTTATTTTATAGTTGATGTTGTACATATTTAATTCATGTTTATTAGTTGTGCATCGGTTGTTTGGTTAGTGTTTTGTTGGAAAAACATTTATTGTACAGTTGATAATGTGTGTCATTGATAGTTGTAGTGTAGGAATTTAGTTGAAACATTACATTGAAATGTTGTATGTGTAAATTTAATTCTGTTACAGATTCATACAATTAAAGTTGCATATCATATTTCAAAACATCAAATAAATGTAGATCTGCATGCACATAATGAGACATGTATACATTTGCAGTATTTATATCATGAATGGTAGCCTTTAGTGGGCAATTTTAGTTTCAATAAACATGATTACATTTGATACCCCTTGAACAACAATGCCGCTTTGGATAGAAGAAGTGTTGAGTATAATAGTGGTGGAGGTGCTATCAAAGTAGAGGGTAGCTTTTACGAAAGGTTGAGTGATAGTAGTAGTGGAGGTGCTATCAAAGAATAGGGTAGCATTTTATGATAGGCTGGTGGAGGTGCTCTAAGTGTTGTTACATACACCATTTTTGAGTATCTCTCGAATGAAAAAGTAGGTGAAATATGCAGATTTGCAAGTGAGGGAAATCTGGAGAAAGCTATGAATGTCAGACCCTACCTTTCAGTGGTTCCAATGTCGACGGTTTCTCTATGCAAAGTAAGCCCCTGCCACTTGTGGATAGTTAATCCCCAGGCCATTTTAATCAGCAATTGTCTTCGATTCCCTCTTGAAATAGGGGGTATGGGAATATGTAACGGGTTGGAGGCATCCCAACATGGGCCGTTGTATCTATCAAATTTGACAACAACAAATAAAGGTAATGCTGGTGGTTGCATTGATGTGTCGTAGACAATGTCGGTGATTGTTCCTATGGCACCATTCATGAGGCCTGCGTCAACCCATAGATTTGCAACCAATGTTATGAAATTGGGCAAGGAATCTTTGGAAGAGTGTATCAGGGTAATTTGAAAGATAAAGACGTGGCTATAAAGAAACTAAAAGGTAGAGGTAAAGACATCAAGAAATTAGTCGAGAATGAAGTCAACACAATGTTGGGCACTAGTGTTGAGAATGGACCTTAGGGAGGACAAATGTATTATCTAAAATGTGGGGTCCTCCCACTAAATCGATTACGTGCTGCAACAAGTTCTTGTAGCTTGGTGAGCTTGAAGCCAATTTCTGTAGGAATAGAGCCCAAAAAATGGTTGAATTCCAACCCAATGGTTTGTAACTTTGTACAGTTCAAGAGAATGGAAAAAACATATCCCTTCAGATTGTTATTTCCAAACATCAGTTGTTGTAGGTAGCCCAACATTCCCAATTCATGGGGTACCATTCTGCTTAATTGGTTGTCTTCTATTTGAAGAAAATTAAGCACCGAAATATTTCAATTCAGCTTAATTGGTTGTCTTCTATTGGTTGGTTGATAATACAGCTCATATTCATGTCTATCAATTACATGATCTCGCAATGTTGATAATACAGCTGAGACTCATGTCTGTCAATTTTAAATGAATACACTACAGATACAGTATGGTGCCAGACCAGTGCATATCAAAAATAAATTATTTTAAACAACAAAGATTAAACCCCAACAGTATCATCCATAAATTCTTAAAGGAATTGTGTAAATGCGTCTGAAGCATAACTTACAAATCCAGAAAAAGTGTCTGAAACATCAATCTGACTTCTCGTGCTTCCACTGCTGTTTTCTTTTATTTCTCGTGTGTATATTCTCTGCGTCACTCTAAATTCCTAAATCTCTTTTTGATCTCGCTTTTTCTGTGTGCATATACTTTCTTTTCTAGTGTTTGCAATCTATTATTGATCTCCCTTTTTCTATTTTGAGCTCAACCTAATTAAAAACAAAAGCTAAAATTGTTAATTATTAGAAACAAAATTATTAAAAATAAAAGTTAAAATTGTTGTTAATTAAAAACAAAAGCTAAAATTGTTAATTATTAGAAACAAAATTATTAAAAATAGTAGAGATTTTTATTTTTAGCTCAACCTAATAAAAAACAAAAGCTAAAATTGTTGTTAATTAAAAACAAAAGCTAAAATTGTTAATTATTAGAAACAAAATTATTAAAAATAATAGAGAAAAGCTAAAATAGGGAGGAAAAGCACAAACGTCAAGACGACGTCACTCTAAATTCTTGAATCTCCTTTTGATCTCCCTTTTTCTATGTGCGTATACTTTCTTTTCTAGTGTTTGCAATCTAATATTGATCTCCCTTTTTCTATTTTCAGCTCAGCCTAATTAAAAACAAAAGCTAAAATTGTTAATTAAAAACAAAAACAAAAATTGTTAATTATTAGAAACAAAATTATTAAAAGTAATAGAGAAAAACTAAAATAGGGGGGAAAAGCACAAACGTCAAGACAGCCGTCAAACCGTCACATTTAACACAGTCGTAGAAACATCTGCAGATGCCTTTCCCATAGGGGGAACGCCTTCGGCGTAACAAACATAATCAACCTATTTATATAGGGTTTTCGTTATTACATAAAAGTAGTTTAAATATGAATTTTTCAGGGTTTTGGTTATTAGGCATAAAAGTAATCTAAATATGAATTTTTTCATTATAATTTAAGGCAAACATAATTATTTGGTTATTACATAAAAGTAATCTATAATATGAAATTTCTCATTATAATTTAGGCAATACATAATTAATTATTATATATAGTCCTAACAATTACTGAATGTAAATACAAAAGTGTAAATATGTGTATAGTAGTAATATTGACCTCATTAAAAAATCGAGCATTGATCAAATGCAAATGAATGGAGCGCCAGGAGAACCTTAAATATGTAGTGAGCGATGTGAACACCTCAAACAAGTAGAAAATACCAATGCCTTATATATATTTCTAATTAATCATTAGACTATTTAGATAGATTTCATACTCAAGTCTTAGATAAATTCAAATCTAATGGCAGTCTCTTAAATATAAATGCAGATATACTTACTCAATTGTGACGTTAACTCTGCCTAGAATTTGGAATTGATAAGACATGTGCATGGAGTGCAAAGAGCACTTTGGATAAGTATTAAAAGGAACACTTTAAACATGTAAAAAAGACTGAGTGCTTTAAAGGAAGCTTTAAAAAATTGAGTTGTGGGTTCACCTTGTCTTGGTCTCATTTTTCTCATTCCAATATTTATATTGCTTAGCAAAAAAATCACATTAAAGTTGTGAAAAAAAAACTTTAGTCTTGATCTTGCAAAACCCTCATTCCAGTATTGTGCTATGGGGACCCCGGCCCATAAATATTGTAGCAAAAAAATCACATAAATGGAAAAAAATTAGAGATATGCAAAACCCTAAGTAATGTGCTAAAAATGTTATATGAAAAATATTAGCTTCAAATAATAATAAATACTCTAAGGATTACTTGATCTCTCTAAAATGTGTATGGGTACACAATAAATTCTCTATGAATCCAATGTACTTCTTAATGTTAAATGAACTATTATGCTTGTGTATATATAGAAAATTGAATTCAAATTAGGACCCTACAAGTACACAAAAAGTGACATCGACCATATAAAAATTAAAAAAGACGGGACAAAAGGGATGGGTGTGCCCCAACTTAGAGGAAACCAAAAGAAGCTTGTAAGAGCATTGAGGTTTATCTAAGGATAGACACTCAAACATAGTTGAGATAAATATCATAGGGAAATGAGATGAATAGAAGTCATGACACAAATCAACAAGCATGCCGATAATAAAAAATTTAGATCGATATTCGATAATTAAATGAAGAGACTAAAACACATGTTAGCTAATGACAAATAAAGACCTCAATGCAATTTTTGGGTGTATAGAGTACTATAATTGTGGATGTTGTATTTCTAGTTATAAGAATGTGCGAGAATTGGTTTTTATGTGGATTATACATTTTCTTAGGGTTTGGATGGATTACCCAACTTGTTGAGGATGCGAATGGACTAACATATATATCTTAAATATTACATCTATCTAAAAGACATCAAAAAATATCAATCTCCTGGCATCTGCATTAAATTTTTGACATAGAATAGTTAGACGCCTTGAGATAGATATATCTCTTTGCATTTTATAAATGGAAGTATCAAATATATCCATAACTTAACATTCATGAGCATGACATGTACATTTCTCATTCGGAATCTAGACATTTTGTGTTTATATCGTCCTTCACAATTAATCCAACATTTCATATTCATCCAAAAGCTTATTTATTTAAATGTGGAATATACGACACATTAAATGCCAATTGATAAAGTATTTCATATAATTCTCCTGAAGGTGTCTACCTTTGAAGATGAAAGTGTCAAAATTCCGACAACTCTTCCACAAACATCAACACAAATGTGGCCTTGTTTAATCGCAGCTAATAGAGGACATGGGCATCCTCACCCAACATAGTCACTATTTCATGCAACATGTGTGCAACTTTATCCGTTCCCGTTTGCTAGCTAAATCCCAGCCTGCGCCAGATTTGGAGGTTTTAAACAGGGTATGGAACATTACCGTGTAACCTTGTTGTTTGCAAAACAAAAATTTCTGGTGGTTCTGCCCAAATCCTCACAGAGAATTGTTTCTGTTTCACCGAATAAACACCAGAGTCAAGAAGGCTGTGAAATTTGCCAGATTTTGTAGCTGCACTTTCTCTGATAGATATATATGTAAAATTGGAGAGCATGCAACTGGTCTGTCAACTGTTCACCTAAATTTCTAGAAGAAACGTGGCCTCATGGACTGTAATGATTTCAAAATATGCACCAACTTGTGTTCTTGATGCAGAAAGGGAGCTACAAAATGAATCATGGACTAAATGGTTCAAAATGAATCATTTCCTAGAATGTAATTGACTGCACATGTTTGACATAATTTTTGTCTTGAAAGGGAAATGACCAACCTCAGTTGCTTTGAAAGATAGTTCGAATTTACTTTATCTTTTCACATTTAAGCTCAATGCAAAACCTGTTTGAAGATCTCGAGCTATGCATTTTGTGATTCTATGCCCGCAGAACACAAAATTCATTGCCAATATCTGAGGTGAGGTGACGGACTTCTGACCCTACGACCTCTTGTTTCTTACAAGCCTTCAACTTGAGTCTATTGTAATTATTCACTGGGACATTGGTTTTGTTTCTGCAAGATTCCCAAAAAAAAATTAGATAATTAAAATATTCTTCATTGATTCGGATGTATATTACATTTTGTTGTGAAACTGTGATCCCAGAGATAAATTAAGTGACAACCCAAATGAGCTCGAAGGTTAAAAATAAATGTGATTTTCACCATGGTATTATCTGATTTGGACTGGTAAGTGGCTGCAGCTGGTAGATTTGTGTGCAAAATGTGTAAATATGTAATTAGATGCCAACTGTTCGACTACATGCCTGAAAGAAATGTGGCCTCATGGATTATATTGACTGCAGGATATGCACAAAACAGGTCTGTTGGAAAGGCCTTGGCACCTTTCCAACAAATGAAATTGGTAGGTATAAAGTCAGACTCCACAACTTGCCAGAATCCTCCCTGTTTCTACCAGAATGGGAGATTTAGAACAAGACACAAACTGTTTGATAAAATCCCTTGGTGAGATGTGGTCCTGTGGAGTGCAATGAATGCAGAGCATGCACAAAATGGTTTTTATGAAAAAGGCCTTTGAAACTTTCAAGGAAGTGCATCTAGTAACCATCAAACCCATGTCAAATTGGGAGCTTTATAAATGTCGAAGCATATAATTGGCATATAAACTGTTTGACTAAATGCTTGAAAGAATTGTGGTCTCATGGATTGTATTGATCGAATGTTATGCACAAGTGTAAAGATAGACACCACAATTTTTCCCAACATCTTCCTAACTTTTTCCAAAATGGGAGATTTAGAACAGGGCATTTGAAATGTTCAATAAAATTCCTTGATGAGATGTGGTCTTGTAAACTACAATGAATCCCATCAAAAGCGAAGAGAGGAAAAAATAAAAATGATTACAATGCCAATAAAAAATTAACACTATTTCACCTAATGCAACCGATATGTATTCAATATGATTAGGTTACCGTTTCTAGCATGCTCCTATCGTGTGCAAAAATAGGAGCTTCAAAATAGGCCATGGAAATTCGCCAAAGCATTATGGAGACGGGACTGCATATGTTGTAGTTGTATGTACTTTATGAGATGTGTCTACAAAATGAGGAAGCATGCATAGGGTATGTGAACTATTCGACTAAATGTATGTAACAAATGCGGCCTCATGGACTGCATTAATCACATGATATGCAGAAAAGGGGTTTGTTGAAAAGACCTTTGAACCTTTCTGGTAAATTCAATCAATAGTTGTAAAGCTAGAAGTCACAACCTTTGTACGAGTGAACAATAAAAACTTCCTATTATGCCTTGATGGATGTCCGTACGTTATTGCAAAGTTATTATTTTCCCACGACATGTGAGTATACTAGAAAAGGTGAGTTTATCAGGTTCAATATCAGTTTGTTGCATTTAGTCAAATAATCTCAATTTCCAATCTTGAGAGAAATATAGCAAGAGTTGGTTGAATATTATGAAAAAATATTGAATTTGTTGTGTTGGTAAAATTTTAAAATTTAATAGATGCTCTTATCTACAACTCTTATTCATTTTAAAATTGTATTGATTGATCGTTTCGGTCCAGACAAATCATTAGCACATCAAACATTGACATCCCTTTGGTGTAGTTTGCAACTCATGCAATTGCACATGAATTGCAAACCATGCCGAAAGGGATGTCCATGCATAATCTTGTATGTGTAATTCAATCATGTACAACCATAAAGATATATGCTTTTGTCGTATGTTGTAGTTAGAGGTACCTCAGTTGATATGTATGTTAGATGTGGAAGCATACACAACACATGTGAATTGTTTGATAAAATGCCCCAAAAAGATGTCATCCCATGGAATGCACTGATTTTAGGATATTCACAAAATGGGTTTGTTGAAAAAGCCTTGAGAACATTTAAATGCCAAAGTGGGAGATTTAGTAGTTGGATGCAAGTGTTTGAGCAAATGACAGAATGTGATATCTTATCATGGACACCAAATGATTGTTTTAGATGTGCATGTATTTAGACAATTCAACCTCATTGTCCCATGTTGTTAGAATTTTTTAATAATACACTTGTCACCCTAGGATTTTATCTAACACCCTATTTTTCCTATTAAAAAATTGGGGTGATTTTCATTGTTAGGTAGAATATTGTCCTAAGGAATTAAGATTTCTTTAATCAATGCATGTTACCAATAGGCCTAACGTATTTCCTAAACACTCATAATGCAAGCTTTAGAATAGAGTGTGAACATTCATCATAGCATAATGGGAAGTTGATTTTTGTTTAGGGTTTTACATATAATTCTAATAAACTCTTTTAAGTAATGACACACTCGACCACATTAGGTCTGACACGACATTCCTTGTTATTATAGTGCCAACCCATGTATGAAAAACGTTGCACATAGGAATACCAATAAAATATAGAAGAACATTACCCTTTTATGAAATGATAGAACCAAATTACATTTCTCATGATTATTTGTCTTGTAACAATCTTGGATATAGACTTGTCTGGAAATCAACGCATAACAAGCTAATTATGATTCTACACCCTACCTTATTGTAATAAAGAACATTCATCTTCTCAACAATAATCCCCAACAAATTATATGCCAATAAGTGTATTTTTGTTGAATGTTGTAGTTACTAATGTATTAGTAGATGTGTACTCAAAATATTAAAACATACACGAAACATGTGAAATGTGTAACTAAATGACTCGAGAAAATGTGGTCTCATAAAATACTAGTTCTAAATATATATCACATCAAATGCAACCAATGAAATATTTCATATTTATGAAAATGGGTAGTATACATCACATTAAATTACAATCAATGAAATAACTTTCATATTAATGACATTTTTCAATTAAAATTTTAGAATATAAGGAAATTAGGACAACCTCATAAACCCAACAAACATGTTCTTTAAAATCTTTATAATTAATATCTAACGTTAAATTTGTCATCTACTTGAAGTCACATGAAAATCTCAACTTTAAGAGTTTAATGTTTAATTAAAAAAATGTATTGATTATTTGAAAGTAAAATTAGAAAATAACTATGGGAAAAAGCTTTGTTTACTCCATAAACATTTAAGATGTGTTTAATAATAAATTTGGAACTAGACTTAATACTAGTTAATTTATACGGTATTAGTACTAGTATACCTATCTTATATAAATTTATGTAAAATAAAATGAGAGGTATAGTTCTCAAGGCATTTATTCCACTTATGTCACACATCTAAAATAGGCACCTCGAAGCCCAAACATGTGGCGTAATTGATTAAGGGCTTTGGGTTCATTCCATATAGGTCTTGAGGTTGATTCTTTCCTCTTGGGTGTAGGTGTCAGACTTGTTCGGGCCTTGTTCCGCCACCCGAGGGAGGAATAGTGGTAGCGATTCGTGTTGGTTGGGCGCAGGTCGAAGACTTGTTAGCCATCCGAAGGTGCACTAGTTGCTATACCTCTTGGACAACTAAAAAAAGAAATAAAAATAAATTTAAAAAGTAAAAGTAAAATAAAATAGGCACCTCGAAAACGATACCTACAGACATATTTGACATACATATATGTACTTTAATTAATTAGAATAAATTTATTATAATTTAGATTAAATTTATTATTTATTTATAACTTATTATATTATAAATTATATATTTTTATAGTAAATTTATTATTACTTATAATATAATATTATAATTATTATTTATTATCAAAATAAAGTCACCTATATGTATTTTTCTTATGTAATTATTTAAAAGTGTGGGCCTTATTTTTCCTTATGTAATTACTTAAGTGCAACAAGTAAAATTACATTTGTATGTGTTTTCACTCCATATGGGATTAGTTTATTTGTGTGTTTGTGTGTCTATTAATTGTTGATATGGATTTAGTTAATTAATAATTGTTATGATATTAATTTAGTTATGAATTTATATTATAAAGTTTAATTGACATGATGGAAAATGAATATAGTGGAATAAGATTCCTAAGAATATTTCTTTTATTTTCTAATTTCAAACTTTATTTTTTAAGTAATATATTAATACCAATGTCATGTGGATTGAGATATTTGCACGCTGCTCTAAAAATTTATCGGTAGTGTTAGACCTATTTTAGAACTTCACAACTCTAGATTGTTTGGTGGAGTTCCTTCGATCCCTTTGAACTACCAAAAAAAAAATACTAATACTAACATTTGACTAAATGAGAATAGATACATTATTTACAATCTTCAGCAACAATAGTGTGAAATAGTGCTCTTACACCACCTCCCTCCTCCCAAACCTACCAAACAAACGATAAGTTTACAACTCCATACATATACATATACATATACATATACATATACATATACATATACATATACATATACATATATATATTCAATATGAGAAGTGGCTGCATCCTCAACTCAATGTCTTGTGGACTTTTAAAATTGTGTTATAATACGCATAACAAATGGAGTATATGGTAATTAATGAACCGTCCAAATTCTTGAAGGGTAATGTGAAATGGATAAATCAGTCTCAGTTTTTTTAAAATGAATATATTTGCATGCATTGTGTATACAAAAGTCAACATTAAGATTATATCATAATTATATGGGTTTCTTGGGATGGTTGCACCATCATCAGTTCAGAATTCAAATGAACTTGGCCTATTCATTTTGTATGTGGAAATGACATAATTCTGTATAGAATTGACAAAATGAACAGAAGAACGTGAAGGATGACAGAAAAAAGGGATTGATGTAGAAAGAAGAAAAGAAAGGCTGCATGCATGCTCAGCTTGATTGAACTTAAAGCCAATTTATTCATTAATTCTACTAAAAAGGTTATCTACAACATACTACTTGGGATGTTTTCGCTCTTTTATCTTTTGCTGACCACTGTACAAACTGCTCAAAGTAATCTATCCTTTTCTGTCATCTTTGTCTTAACCTGCCTGCCCTTCTTGTCCCATGCACATTGAATATATTCCAAAAACATAAAAAACATAAAAACAAATTTAATGCAATGAGACACTTTGTCTTAGCCTTGCTTAAGGAGGTATTGTGCTCAGCCTGCTTTTGTTTAGTCAATTACAAGACCCAAGTTCTGTCTATGTGGGCTCTGCCATGCTAACAGGCCTTGCTGGCCATGTCCTTAGACTTGTACTTGACATATATACAGTTAATATCCATGAACACTGTCAACTCAACGAACCTCTTTCACAAATGAGTATTTTGCAGGTATACTTATTAATTTATCAGTATGGATATGATATGCTATCATATCCTATACCTGCCAATCTTAGCTATCAAAGGTTGAACAACAGCACCAGAAGCAGCTATTATCCTGTGGGGGCTAATTTTGGATTATTCTTTCGGCAATAAACATGTACCGCAAACATAAGATAGGGATTGATGGAGAAAGAATGAGAAAAGAAAGCCTGCATTAAATATTACGTAGTTTGTAGGTTTATCTTCTTAAATATTTTGATCTTATGTTATTAAATATTATAATGTAGGGTTCGTTGTGAAAAAACTCCGTAGTTTATTGTGCTTAACCTGGAATACTATTAGGATGAGAGTGAACTCTTTTTATCATTAGACATGCTTGATTTTAAATGGTAGATGAGACCACCTATATTAATGGTGCTTCAACCAAAATAATATTGGAATTGATGATTTTCATTTAACTAGCATTTGTATAAAAAGGAGATGTAATGTTATACTGATAGTAAACTAGCAATAGCACATGTGTTTCAAATAATGTTGGGTAGGATAATTAAACCATGTTTTAATGAATGTCTGTGTGTTGATGCAAAGTGTTTATTTTTTTACCACTCAAAGTACAATGGCAAAGGTGAGAATATCAAATTGAATATCTATTTTGTATTTGATGGAACAATTACAATGGCTTTTGGGGATGACCATGTTCTCTATTAATTGGAATTATCACATTCCGTCATTTGGTACACCATCTAGTGTTTATCTACTAAAACTCCTATTTTATCATTTTAATGTTCCGACATTTAAACATACATATAAAATAAGGTACTTACAATTATAACATCTTGAAAAGAATATTTCCTATTATTCTTTGATGAGTGTCTGATAGTTGCATTTGGTAAAATTGTATCAATGGTTCTTACCAGAGAGCTAATCATGAACAAAGCACAGATGATTTAATAATAATTGAAGAGAAATATAATTGTACATATAGATAACTAAAACACCTTCCGACATTAAAAAGACCTCATCAATCTATAAAATTAGTTTGTTTTATTTTATTTTATTGTATTCTATATTTGATGGAACAATTACAATGTCTTTTGAGGATGACCATGTTCTCTATTAATTGGAATTATCACGTTCCGTCATTTGGTACACCATCTAGTGTTTATCTACTAAAACTCCTATTTTAGCATTTTAATGTTCCCACATATAAACATACATATAAAACAAGGTACTTGCAATTACAACATCTTGAAAAGAATATTTCCTATTATTCTTGGATGAGTGTCTGATAGTTGTGTTTGATAAAATTGTGTCAAGACTCTTACCAGAGAGCTAATCATGAACAACCCATAGATGATTTAATAATAATTGAAGAGAAATAAAATTGTACATATACATAACTAAAACACCTTCCAACATTAAAAAGACCTCATCAATCTATAAAATAAATTTATTTTATTGTATTATACATTAAAGAGATCCCATCAATTATTAAAATAATAATTAAAGAGAAATAAAATTGTACATATACATAACTAAAACACTTTCCGGTATTAACAAGACATCATCAATCTATAAAATTAGCTTGTTTTATTGTATTTTATATTAAAAAGATTTCACAAAATAGTTTTCTTAAATAATATATTTTATTAAATGTCTCTTAATTAATTTATTTTTTTAAAGATTCCAAACAACCAAATCTTTGAAAGAAATTTTTCACATAAATAACAAACCATGGTGTGAAAGATTAAGGAATACTCATTTCTTTTACTTTCCCTATGGAACTTGATTTCTTTTTTCTAAGTGGATTACCATCTAAAATTGATGTGGTGGTTTACGAAATTTTCATATTTAAACTTGTGCATTTCGTGCTGTAACACATACCCTAACCACAAAAACCACATAACAAACATTTGTCTACACATTTTAATACCTCCAGTGTTCCTTTTTATCTTTTGTTTAAATGTAAATCAATCACAAAGAAAATATAGTTTTGATTCTTTGAATTAATATTAAATATTAAATATCAGTAAGTTTCAATTGTAATGACGTATAGTGGAACATAGATACTGCTCAATTTTTTTTATTCATCTTCAATAGGGCAACTATTCCCACAAAAAATATACAACCAGACAACATAACCGTGAGTGTGTCCCTTGGTGACAGCGTAAATGGCCTATATAATTACCATTGAGTACCCCAATATGGTCAACAACAATATCTATAATTTTTCCCATAATTTCACCAATCATTTATTGGTTAGCCAATTAAATAAATCTAATGAAATCCAAGGAGGGGAAAAAAACAAAGAGAGAGAAATTTTTAGTTACATAGTAGCCAAAGTTAAGGAAGACAACCATGGAGGAAACAATATGGCCAATAGTGTTGTTGTGCCCTCCCTCAAGATGACGCGACGTTTCAAAAGATCCTGACTCTACCCAAAAACAAGAGCTTTATCCAAAATATAACACACACACATAGAGCCAAAGATATGTGCGAGTGTAAGAGCTTCTATATTTATAAGAGGAAAACAAAAGTTGAAGAGGCGGTTGATCTACATTGGTAGAAGAGTATATTTGTTGTATTTATAGGGGAAACAAATATTTGGAGCATTCATGAGGCCATTGCTACATATGCCAACATAGTACGTGGTCACCAACTTGTTTTCTCGCATTAATCTGCCAAGGAGTCGGCAAAATAGTTGGTCCAATTGGGGAATGTTGAGTGGCAGGTTGGGTAGTTAGTCGGGTTTGAATGAAAGTAGGAAGTCATTAGGGCATTTTGAACATAAGGCTGCATACATGGAAAAATGCATGAGGAAGAAAATATAGAGAATACATGCCAACGACTAAATTGTTGTAGTTGTCAGTAAAAGGAGGTCATCATAGATGTGACGAGGAGAATTCCTAGACAGAGCATCAGCATTTGACACTTCCCAATAGGGCTAACACCATAGTGAATGCCTATAGTTGAAATATGGAATTTTGTACCAAAAGGAGGTGTAATGTTACTTCAATAGTAAAATAGAGGATTTGTAGAGTTATCGAAGTAAATTCCAAGACACATGTCAACAACTGTCAATGTTAAACATGTGTTGGAGTCATGACCACAAAGTCTCCTTAATATTGAATATATCGAAAACAAATAATCGAAAAAAGACATGCAAACTCCCACCAAGGATAAGTTTTGAAGTTTAGTGGTATTATCATTAAAAGGAAAATTATAAAGTTAAGTTCTATACATGTTTCTCAACCCATTCAATGGATTTAATACTATAAACTGATTAATCAAACACACACAATTATATCTATATCAATATGTACCTTTCTCTTTCATGAAAATGGAGTGAGACATGTTAATATATATATATATATATATATATATAGAACAATAGATGATACTAAATGCCAAAATCAATTACCATATTTTATCTTGGCCGATAAGAAAGATACATTAATAATTCTCTATTTTGGGTAAGATAATTTGTTACATGGTAACCAATATTATGGAATAAATCTTACATGTAGGCATGACCTTTTTTCATTTTTGAAATGTAGTAGGTTGACTATTTACACAAACACTCCATTGCTTTAGTGACTGTGTTACTTTCTAGGTGGAAGTGTACCTACCCACCTTGCCCACAAATTAAGTCTTGCTAGTAATTTTGACACATTTCCAGGATTCTTTTAACAATGATAGATGAAACATTGACAAGTGTGGGGCGAGTTATTTGTTTGTGATTCCAACATTATAGTACTAAGCAGAATGTGTACAACACCTTCTCTAACTGGCATAAAGTTGTAAGATTGAGATGGGAAATGGATGGCATTGGTATTTTATCATTATTATTGAATCTTGGAAATGTGCATTGTCCATAATGAATGTAAAACACCATGCACACAGAACAACCGCCAACAATAGCCTAGAGGCTATGTTAGATTTATGTCAAAATTAGGCTTAAGGAAAGACCAACTACTTAATCAATGGAGCTACAATTCATGGTTTTGGTGACACCCAATAAAGAGATACGTGACAAATGTAATATTCGAGTCTGATAATTTGATTAAACATTAAAAGGGGCTTCTAAATATTTTTTCTTGACTTCTCCATCACTAAAAGATTTCATTCAACATTGCTAAATGTGTATTGTGACTCAAGTTTTAAAACATGTCATATTTATTTTTAAAAACCATGAATGTAGAGAAAAAATATGAGCAACCTAGATTTGAGTATCAAATTCAAGTTCAAATTTAATAGATTAAATGTTCAACTGATAGTGATCAATATATACTTTTTCTAAAACATAACAATTATTGCATGCCATAAAATGGGGTTTAGAGATTAAATATGGAAAGGGTATCCATCTTCTTCCATATCTAAATCTATCACATTGTTGGAACTCGTTTATAGAGATGGACAGGAAATCGAGGAATTGCAAGGGTCACCTCGGGTCTCACCATAAAATTTACAAATATGAGACATTTTGTGAGATCTATATCTTCTACTTTTATCCCTTCAAGAGCGTTTTAAGTGAAATAATGAAGTAGGTGAACACAACATAGATTGATCCAAATAAATACCCAATTATTCACAAGAGAATATCCTTCTTGCTAGACACCAAATGGAAGGCAATTTATAATAATGGCCCTTAATGTTGATGTCTTTTGTGCACTCATGCGTCTCAAAGTTATGTTATAACCTACTGTTCTTGTATGCCTGCAATGAACATAAGATATGGGGTATCCTTGCAGAGAATTGATGTTATTTCACCATATCTAACTACCAGGTGTCCAATCTGATCAACTCACCTTTTATTAGCATGCTACCAACTTGTGCAGAAAAATGAAGTTATAAATTTTGGTCCGTGGCACCAAAAAATGCTTTATGTGCTTAATCCTCTTCGCATGCTACCATCAACACATTTATCTATGCCTAAGGTGGTGAGGGATGAAATCAAATCCATTTTTTGTTCACTTAACAAAATAACATATGATTTTATATTGCATAGACACACGCTCGAACCCACAGAATATTTGCTACCTATGTTCTGCTAAAAAATTCCAGCAGGTATAAATTTAACATCAAATGAAATGAAATGAAATGGTTTTTAATTATGTCCACAAAAGCTAAGTTTTATGGGACCACTGGAAACTCCAACTTCTTAAAGATTTTTAGGTTTAGTGGCATATTGTTAGAATCTTGCTCCTCCTTCTTGTTGAATTGAGTTTGCATATCCCCACAAAATTTTTATTTTTCTATCTTTAAATAGCTCTATCATGGAATAAACTCTTAAAAATTCCTCATACTTGGATTTGGTGTCTGTGTACCTTGGACATTCAAAGATGAGATGCTCCTTTTTTTCAACTACCCATTTATGCATATAACAAAAGTCCTCCCTTCCCATGGTTCCCTAGGTGTTTTCCATATTCTTGTCTCACATATGAGCCTATAAGAGCTAGTCCTTAGCTGAGTAACGATTATATTGTCAGTCCATTTAATATTAGCCCATATATAGGTTGTTTTACAATGTTCATACATCAGGTTAAACTTTGTAATATAGCGTTGGCACTTCCTACTTGTTTTCTTCCTCCATATTTCCATTCCAGACTTTTAAATCACATAGTTTTTTATGTATTTGTTAAGATTTGGGAATTCATCTAGGATAATATCCCATTTTTTCATTCATTTTTTGTTTTACTTCATCTACACAGTATTTCATTTGTGTAACTCAAGTTTCCTTTTGCAACCTTAGGACATTGATCAACCTTCATGTTTTTGGATTTTCTTCAGTAACATATAGCCTTTCTCATAACAGTTGCCTCTAAAGGGAAGGTACCTCTTTCAACCAGGATAGTTTCATATGTGACTATAGTCTTGATTCACACATTGTTCATTATCAATTACTTCTAGATCCTTTCTATTCGTCTCCATTTCAAACTTGTTGTTCCATTAGCCCATACCTCACAGCTGTAAAACACCACTGAGTAACTGTTATCCAAAATAAGCCCTTTGCTTATTTTTGGCTAACTTTCTTTCATTCCTTCCTTCCTTGTGCCTCAGTCAAATTTTTCACTTTTTAGGCACTCAAAATTATCTGGAAATGGCTTAATCAGATAGAGAATATTCTCAACTTTCCAGAAAGGTAAAGTTTTCCTTCTAACTCCTTGTATTTTGCAAGTTATGGTTCGGCAGATTTTTTGAGGGAAATTTTACCTGGGAAGACCCGCAACCAATAGGAATGTGCCACGTGGTGGCGGAATGGTGGGTCGGCAGAGGTAAGTTAGAGAAAATTGCTAAGGAATGGGCGAAGCGCAAAAGAAAAAAATTTGCCTGCAGGCCCACCGAAGAGAAATTTTTTTTGGGTCCGATGCCCCGCAGACGAATGAGAATGTGCCACGTGGCGCCAGAGATTGGACTAGTGGAGGTGAGTTAGAAAAATTTCCAAAGGGGTCGGTGGGGGTGCAAAGAAAATTTTTGGTCCGACACCACACGTACCAATAGGAAGATGCCACATGTCCATAAGGCCAGCGGGAGTTGGAGGGGCGGAGTGAATTTTGGCTTTTCACCAAAATTGTAAAGGGCGCAAAGGAAAATCTTGGCCCGAAAGCCTGCATGGAGGAGGAAAACAAAAATTGTAAAGGCCGGTGGACCAACTTGAAGATGCCACGTGCCCTGTTCATGGTGGAGGTCGGGGGTGCGAGGATAATTTTGTAATTTTGCCAAAGGGGTCAGCAGCGTGAAGGAAAAATTTGGAGTGTAGGCCCCTGCCAAATCAGAGTGTGCCACGTGGCAGCAGAATGGCGGGGCACGGAGGAATTTTGGATTTTTTTCCAAAATTCAAAAAAGCGTAAAATGGCCGTTTGAACCCGCAAACTAATGGGGAAGCGCTATGTGGCAGAAGAGTAGTGGGGTGTGGAGCTTTTTGGGGAATTTTTCCCAAATTCAAAAAGGGGAAAAATTTTAGGTTTTGGCTCGTTAACCTGATTTTTGCCCTAGTTTTGCCCTAAATCTTCATAGGGGCATATCTTTCGATCTAGAGCTCGATTTTCTCGATTTTGGTGTCATTGGAAAGCTATTGAAGTTATCTACGTGATGGAACCTTCAATTTTTTTTGGTGGAATTTAGTTAGGGAAAAATGAGAAAATGCCTTTGGCATGGGGAAAAGAGCAGAACTAACATTCAACCACCATTTTTAATGCAGTATGGCTTCCATTCTTCTCCAGCATGGTCAAAAATCTTGGGGAATGAACTTTTAAGGGTACCCATGCTATTTTGATGGATTTGGTCAGTGATTGAATCGTTCATTCCATTTTTCCCACGTTTCTCCTTTCTGAACTCGGGTTTTCATTGTTAAAAGCCAAATTTGGCTCATTTGTAAAGAGTTGGACATTTTTATGATCTGTAGGATCCCTCCTTCACCCTAGCAAGTGAATTTGTGGAATATTAGACCTTTTTTTAGGACTGCAACATATTTTCTACCTCCTTGCTATTGTAATGTATTGTATTTTCAAAATGGAAATGACAATGCAAGTTATGTGAATGAATTTTCAATCCTTTCTTGTGTTGTTTGCTCTATCGTGATCCTTCATTACAATTTTAGAAAATTTGTGCATGATTTGTGTTGCATTTTTATAATCTGTGTCAATTTACAGAAGTAGATGTTCACCACTCCTTTAGTGTATCACCTTGTTAGTTTAGTTTTATCTTCTTTTCTCTCTTCTACCCTTGTCTCCTTGGCAGAATTAGAGTAGGATTTTGAGTTAAACCTCTGCAAATTTCATGTATACATATGATCAGAGGAGTAGAGGAACCAACCTTTAATCTAGAGAGGTTTTTTCCCATTTTTGCAAGTCCCACACTCGGGGAAAAGATTTCATGTTGTGCAATCACACTGGATGCCCATTATCAAACTAGAAATCTGAGAAAACATCCAGGGGTGCTACTGATTTGCACTAATAGTAACCAAAAAGAGAATTTGATGGTCTTCCAATCCCATATCTCTATGTTTTTGCACTTTTTTTGGAGTGCATAAAGAGCTCTCCATCCTCCTTGTATTCTCTTCATCCTATAGGTATCCCAGTTGAGCTTGTTGTGAAAATCGATGCCAAGATATTTCTATCCTAGCGCCACTTCAAGAGAATCTCCTGCAAACTTAAAGTCAAGATGTTGCTTTTTCCTTTTCACCGATAAAATCATAATTTTGATTTTGCCAATGTTTACCTCCATCCCCACTTTTATGCAGATGAGATTTAAAGAATGATTCAAGCGATCTCTTAAATCTTGGATTGTCTTTGCCATTAGAACTAAGTCATCTACATATAGTAGGAGTTTCACCACATATTTTTCCAACTGGACCCATTTTTCGTCTGAAGTAGTTTACCCACTCCTCTAACTTGTCAATATATAGCCCAAATTAAATCAGGGAAAGGTGAAAGCCTTGTTTGATGCCTAGATGTCACTCTCGAAACACTCAAATAGTCATGCCTATGTTTTGAGTTTAGCCATGTCTTACATGTATAATCTATGAACTACTTCCTTGTAGTGTATTGAAACCCCTAGCTCTTCCATTATGCTACATTGTATTCTCCTTGGAACCATGTCAAATGCCTTTTTGAAGTCTACAAAACAACGATATACATGGGTAAGTGTACCAAGTTGGGGGGCCGAAAGGGGGTCTTAAGTGGACACATTTTTCTGAAACAAAAAAACTTCAACTTGTATGAGTTTTTCGAAATAGTTACACTCAAAATTGGAAGATGTTGTAGAAATATGAATCATATAATTTTGAGTCTAGTTTTTAAGATACTAAATTTTATTGAAAATGGATAAGTTTAAGTGGGTCAAACAACTAAAATACCAACAGATGCTCCTGTTTTTGTTAAAAAACATAATAGAGTGACTTTCATGCCCCCCGCCATTTTTTGAGCACCATTTAGTATTTTTGAAAACCCTTTGGTAGAAAGATAGCTAGGAGCATCTAGTTTGGGCTCCATTTTTTAAATATTTTTTAGCGAATATTTTTTATTTATGATTTTTCTAGTATAGAAATTTTATGTTTTGAAAAATAACGGAGCTCCGACCATGCCCCCCCTAACTACCTCAAAAAACATCGAAATTTAGATTTTTTGTTGAATATGTATAAAATTATGCCTAGTTTGGGCTAGTACAATTTTTTTTAAAATTTCGATCACCCAAAAAAAAGATACACCATGAAAGATAGACACATTTACACTTCAAAAAATAGCTATAAAAAGGCATAGTTAGAAAATAAATAATATGGAAACCTTATATTATTCTGAAAATTTGAAAAATTATATTTTTAGAAAGAAGAGACTCTGCTCTACGTCGTGGTATAATTTTTTAAAAATGGATCGATTGTTTTATTTTGATTTATCATAGAGGAAGTGGCATTTTTACATTTTCTTGTAAAAACACGTTGTTTGTTATGTTTGTGTAGGTCCATGCCTCAGGCTTGGGGATCCAAACCGGATCCCAAACCTTGAGGCATGGCTTGGGAAAAGTGAAAATGTAAAACACATACGCGTTCTGTGTAGTATAAACATTATGCATGCTTTTGACATGCTTCTATTTACATAAATAAATGTTTAAGTATAAGTTTTTCATTTATTATTACTATTATTTATATTTTATTATTTCTTAGTAGAAGAAATAATAAAATATAAATAATAATAATAATAATAAATGAAAAACTTATACTTTAAATTTATTTATGTAAATATAAGAAATTAAGGTCACTCTGCACCTTATGGAATTAGTCTCATAGCTCCATGAGTCATGGTTTAGGAGATAGTTTTTAAAGTATAATCTAGTCAGTACATAGGTAATTTTTCAGGATTTCATCATTCAACCTAAATCTTTTAGTGTTTAACTTCTACAATTAAAACCCTAAACCATAGGCCATAAACCTAAACACTAAAATATAAACATTGAGCCCTAAACCCTAAACCTTTAACCATGATCCCTAGACCCTAGATCCTAAACCCTAAAACCTAAACCTTAAACATTCAGCCCTTACCTGTGAGCCCAAAACCCTGAGCCTTAAGCCCTAAAACCTAAGCCATAAGCCCTAAATCATGAACCAAGAGCCCTAAATCCCAAACCCTAAACCCTGAACCGTAAAAACTAAATCCTAAACCCTAAACCCTAAACCCTAAGCCTTGAACCCTACACCCTTATCACTGAGCCCTAAAATCTAAACCCTAAACCCTAGACCATATACCATAAGCCCTAAGCCCTAAAACCTAAACCCTAAACCCTAAACACTAAGCCCTAAACCATAAACCCTAAACCTTAATCCCTAAACATTAAATCCTAAACCATAAACCCTAAACCTTAATCCCTAAACATTAAATCCTAAACCCTGAACCCTGAACCATAAACCCTAAAATCTGAATCGTAAACCATAAACCCTTATCCCTAAATACTAAATCCTTAACCTGAAACCCTAAACCCTAAACCCTAAACCTTAAACCCTAAATCCTTAAGCTCGATCCATAAACCCTAACCATAAAAAATAAACCCTAAACCCTAAACCTAAAACCTAAATCCTAAACCATAACCATGAACCTTAAACCCTGAACCCTAAACCCTAAACCCTAAACCCTGAACCATGAGCCCTAAACCCTAAACCTTAAACCCCAAACCATATTTCATAAATATTTTCTAGTCTCGAGCCAAAAACCATCATTGAGTTTGCTTATAAAACTACCTTGTTTATGAGAGGTGGGACAAGTAACTAAATGGATATGACATCTACCTTGTGACTTGTAATGCATATATTACACATCTCTTCCAAACTTGTTTCTCTCCACATATACTTTTGCTCTTGAATGTAAATTTATTCACACTCTGAAACAAATTTCACATTTCCAATATTCCCATGTATGTTATTATGCAAGCCAGGATGACCCATTGGAAGCTGGAAAAAATAACCATCACAACAAAAAAATAAATCTTAAAGGAAACAAAAGAAACATAGAGAATATATCAATGAAGAGGTGTAGGATCATAATTGAATTTCCTGTAGTATCCTCTCCTTCGGAGAAAGATAAAGTTCATGTGTTCTACTGGAATGGATAGTAAATTTGATAGAGCGTCCTAAAGTGTTCAAAATAAGCATAGAAACATGGGAATGGATAAGAACACACATGGGTTATCAATCGCCTAATAAATATTTATTTTTTAGTTATGATTGGGAGTGATCTGGCCTACGACTTAGTAAACTTCCACTCATTGATAATTCCTTAAATGATAAACCCATGGATGTTTTCAAAATCCCCTAAACAAAAATATAGGGGTAGTCATCAATCCTAGTGAAGGTTGTGATGTGATTTCCAAGAAACTTGAAATTCATATAGATTTAGAGATCATAACACGAATTTACAAATATCTCTATCATTATAAGTGGAAGCCAAGTAACAATGTCTCCATGTACATCCAAGGATTGAGGACTACTGGGGTCTTTGGAAGGATTGAATAGTCAGGAATATGACATTTCCCTCCAAAATATCAACAGATGAAAAACATCAAATTTTGATGATTCTCTTTTAATGTTCTGCCTACAAATTCGATGAACCCTGAACTTTATGACCTAAACCCTTAACCCTCAACCATGAGACCTAAACCATAAACTCTAAATCCTAAACCCTAAAACCAAAAATACTAAAGCCTAAAGCCTAAACCACTAAACCCTTGACCCTAGACCCTAAAACCCTAAGCCCTAAACCCTATAACCCTAAATACTAAATACTAGAATCTAGAGCCCCGAGCTCTAACCCCCAAAACTTAAACCACTGAACATCCAGAATCTCGAACCTCTAAGCCCCAAACCATGAACCATGTAACCCTGAAACCCTAATCCCTAAACCATAAACCATGAACCATGAATCCTAAACCCTAAACCCTAAAGCTTAAGCCTTTAACCCAACACTCTAATCCTTGAGCCCTAAACCCTTAACCTTAAACCCTAAGAGTCCTAGACCCTAAATCTAGAGCCCCGATCTATAACCCCTAAACCTTAAACCCATAACTAACCCCTAAATCTTGAACTCTATAACTCTGAACCCTGAACCCTAAGTCGTAAACCTTAAACCATGCACCCTAATGCCCCTAAACCCTAAACTCTAAAACCTGAGCCCTGATCCCTAAACCATAAACCCTAAACCTCAAGGCCTAAATGTTAAATCCTAAAGGTCCCTAAACCCTAAACCCTAAACCATTGACCCTAAATCATAACTATAAACCCTGACCCCTAAACCCTAAACTCTAAACCCCAAGCACTAAATCCTAAGCCCTAAGCCCTAAGCCCTAAATCCTAAACCTTAAACCCTAAACCCTAAACCCTGAACTTTGTGATCTAAACCCTTAACCCTCATAACCTAAAACCTAAACATCGAGCCTTAAACCATAAAACCTGAACCATTTGAACCCTAAACCTTGAACCCTAAACCCTGACCTTTAAACCTTAAACCCTAACTCCTAAACCCTAAACCGTAAACCCTAAATCCTCAATCCTAACCCTTAAACACTGATCCCTAAACCTTAAACCCTAAACCATAAATCCTAATCCATAAGCCCCTAAACTCTATGCTCTAAATCCTAAACCCTAAACTCTAAAACCTAAAACCTGACCCCTAAACCCTAAACCTTAAGCCCTAAACCCTAAGCCCTAAGCCCTGAACCCTAGGCCTTAAGCCATAATCCCAAAGTGAAAATTATAAACATTGAACCCTTAAACATAAGCCCTCAAACCTAAATCCTTAAAACTAAACCCTAAGCCTTGAACCCTGAAGCCCTCAACTCTCAACCCTAAACCCTAAACCCGCAACCCTCAACCCTAAACCCTAAACCCTAAACCTTGAACTCTTTGCCCTACACCCTTGAACCCTGACCTTTAAACCTTAAACCCTAACTCCTAAACCCTGAACTGTAAATTCTAAATCCTCAACCATAAACCTTAAACACTAACTCCTAAACCCTAAACCTTAAACCCTAAATCATCAACCCTTAACCCTAAGCCCTAAACTGTGAACCCTAAACCGTGAACCCTCAACCCTCAACCCTAAACACTAAACCCTCAACCCTGATCCCTAAACCATAAACCCTAAACCTTGAGCCATAAAACCCTAAACCTTAAACCTTGATCCCTAAACACTAAACCTTGAACCTCGAGCCTTGAACCCTTAACCCTGAACCATAAACCCAAAACTCTAAACCCTAAACCATAAACCCTAAACCATGAACTCTAAGCCTTGAGCCATAAACCCAAAACCCTAAAATATGAACTATAAGAATTAAACACTAAACCTTAAACTCTGAACTCTAAACCTTGAGTCCTAAACCCTTAGCCCTAAACCCTAAACCCTGAACCCTAAACCCTAAACCCTAAATCATAAACCCTCACCCAAAGGAAAGTCCTAAGAAGATCATTCAACGTGTTTCAGTGTGTAGGGAATATTGTTTAAGGTGATCGATCGACTCATTTAGTTTTTATGAGAGACTACTTCCTTTGAAGGCCTAAAAAGGCATTTTGGCCATTTTGTAGTTAATTGAACACCCTTCAGAACCAAGCTAAAATGAGCTAGTCATGTCACCGAGTTATCAAGGACCATTATTTGTGAAGTATTAAGGCATTGTTTATCTCCATAAGATATACATATGAGCATAATCATGTATGAAAATCATGAGCTTGATTCCATGGAAGGATGCTTTTAGAGCTAGGAAAGGTGAGGGGATGATCTTTATATAGAGCATCGTGTTTCTAAGAATGAGAAATCATCTGAGTTCACTTGATGCAATTCACTTGGTACTATTTATAACAACTCATTCAACACCTAGTAGTCGTAATCACACCTTAAGGAGGAGGCACATTACAATCACCTCATTTTGGCCATAGGACAGGAATCTCATTCAAGGAACAATCCTCTATCTACAAAGTGAGGATCTCTTTTTAGTAAGAAGTAGACAAACATCATAGAATTAATTCATGGTCACTAAAGTGAATCATGGACCAAATTTAAAAATTAGTATCAATTCAAGTAGTGGTAGGGCCAAAATTGATTTTAAAAGGTCAAAAAAACCTAAAAATGACTATATGCTTTCCCAAAACAAAGACTAACTACAATATATATGCCCTGAAATTTTTAGGTCATTTGCTAAAATCCTAAAAATAAGTAAGTATTAACTAGATTAGATTTTGAAAACCTGTCTTCTAGATTATAATTGTTGGAGCTACGAGACCACTTCCATAAGGTGTAGAGTAACCCTAATTTCTTATATTTACTAAAATAAATTTAAAGTATAAGAAATAATAAAAGTATAAGAAATTATAAAATTAATCTTATACTTTTATTTATTTTTGTAAGTATAAACGACCAAAACACATATGTATGGTCCATGCTACACAAAACACGTACACGTTATAATGCGTACGTTTGTTTTAACTTGTGTTAAACGCGTACGCATTGTAACCCATACGCGTTATAGGTTCGTTGATTCATGAGCCAAACAAATAAAAACGTGAGCACGTTTTAGCAAAACGCGTACGCGTTTTTCTTTTTTCTAGATTCTTGTCCACTTTTTGGCCCCCCAACTTTGTGCACTTATCCACATAATATTTTTTTATCCCTAACCTTTTCAAATAGGTATCTAAGCATGACACATTGATCGATGGTTGAGTATTTAGGTCTAAACCTTTATTAATCCTTTCCTCTCTTTCCTCCACCTAATTGTTAATGCTACGCTCTATCATACTCCCAAATAGCTTTATAAAAAGAGGATTGACCATGATAGTTTGATTATTTACATCTTCGCTTTGAAATAGAGGTATGGTTAAGCTAGTTTCCATTTTATCATGAATCCATTTTAAATAGCCTCATTGAAAATTACTTTTATTTGAGGTACAATGATATTTTCTCCCTATTTGTGATGCTCCACTTGAACATTGTCTATATCATGGGCTTCACATGTTGCTATATTTTTAATCCCTTGTATGGCATCTTTAGTTATGAAAATTTCTTCATTAATAAAGATAATATGAGGAGTCACTTATTCATTTTTACACTCCCTCAAGTGCTTTGAATATTCCATCGACTCATTTGTTATATTTTTCTCTATTTTCTTATCCTCCCCAAAACCTCTTTGGTCCATGCTTCCCCAAATAAATCAGCTCCTTTCTTTTAATTCTAGTGCACTCTTCTTCTTTTTTCTTCACCCATTTCTCATATATATTTTATTTTTAGCTCCTCTAGTAGCCTTATGGATGCACGAGATGTTGAAATGTCTGTGGGATATGCACGGATGCTATGGTAGATCCAGATGCTAGGGTTAAGTTTGAGCTTGACTCACTCGAATCGATGTGACTGAGAGCTTGCAAAGGAGATAACTGATCTTGTGTTGTATGCATATATATATATATATATATATATATATATATATATATTCAATGGGGAATGACAAGACACTTCGATGTTTTTTTTTTACAGATACCAACCCCCAGTTCCAGAGTCATTGAAATAATGCTGTGTGGAAAAACCCCCTACCTTCTCATCCCGACCACTTCCTGGATAAATCTGTAACAAACGGGATGGTGGTTGTAGTAACTGATGCATAGTTTCCTTATCCAATATAGCTTATCGGCTAAAAATTGGAATTAGTAACTTCCTTCTATAACTAGAAATCACATGCATACAATGTAATGTGAATGCCGAATGGTATATGTTATTTTATTTAGAGGGATAATTATTAATTTTGTATTTGAAGTTGATAAGGGGTGCGATTGATTTTGTAAGTGTAGAAATATAGATTAAGTATTCCATTTAAAGGTTCCATCTCTACATTTTAAACTTGTTACAAATTTGTACATATACATTTGCAAATCTTATATCATTAGTGGTAATGTTTTGCGCAGTATTTTCTTTAAACTAAACATGAATACATGAAGACATGTGGGGTGTTTTTTTTTATTAGATGGTGGATTGCAAGGTGGAAAGTAGTTAGAAGGAGAGGAGGAACTGGCTATACATGTACGAGGAGTTGAAGCAAGGTTGGTATGTGAGAGTGTTGTAGATTTTAGAAAATGGAAAGAAAAGTGTTGCAAAAGTTTAGGATTCCCTAGAGAAATTGTTATGAAACATGAAAACATTTCCATTATTTCAAACATAACCTATATTCTTATGGTGCTTGTTGGTTTTTGACAAAATGCCTCAATGAATTGTGTTTCATGGACTGCAATAATTCATAGCTTTTTCATGAGGATTTTTATGCAATCCGTTGATGTAAAGAGAGAAGCCTTTCCTAATATGATCCTAGCTAGTGCCAAATTTGAAGCCTTTCTAAAAGAACAAAAAATGAGTAAAAAATAGGTCTTATTATTTTGTGTATATTTGAGCAGTTTTGAATGCATGTAATCGCACTTCTGTTCGAGTACTAACAAATTTACAAAATTGGTTACAAATTTCACTTCAATCCCATACACACAATGCTCTCTGTTTAATGTAGCAAAAATTATATCAATATGAGCTTCTTGATGTTAATTCAAGATAGTTGGCCAACATGTGAACATAGATTCTATCAAAAGCAAACAACAATATAGTCTTGGGATTGTAAGAAAAATCTTCTAGTTGGCCTTGCTTTGCACCAAGAAACAACCTTCTCATCAATCCACCATGCATGAAGTTGTCAGAGTTCTAATTTCGATGTTGTCTATTCCTTCTCTAAAGCAAGTTCCTAGTATCCAAACAAACCAACTGACCCCTAGTAATAATTACAGGAGGTATTTTGATGAATATGTAGATGGTAAGCACAAAGATGTTACATGGAGCACAAACAACACTTCTGATGGGCATTTATTTGTGTGACTTGGTGAGATCATTTCACAAAACACTATTTGACTAGAATGAGACTGGGACGGTGTTGTGATTTAATTTTGGCACAGTACATGATTAGGATTGAAAAATATTTTAACTTCTTAAACGTTTGATTTAAATGTGAATTCCTTATTTGTTATGATGCAGTTTCAGCTGTTTCCTTCTTTGTAGAGATATTGTTCCTTCTCTGACATCTATGCAAATGAAATATACATATGAGAATGCATATAATTTTCCATCTGAGGGGGATGATCGAGCCCCTATTTTATGGTGCTTGTTGATGTTTGATAAAATGCCTCGATGAATTGTGTTTAATGAACTGTAATAATTCATAGATTGTTCATGAGCATTTTTATGCAATCCGTTGATGTAAAGAGTGAAGCCTTTCCTAATACGATCCTAGCTAGTGCCAAATTTGAAGCCTTGCTAAAAAAACAAAAAATGAGTAAAAAATAGGTCTTATTGTTTTGTGTATATTTGAGCAATTTTGATTGCATGTAATTGCACTTCTGTTTGAGTACTAACAAATTTAAAAATTTGGTTACAAATTTCACTTCAATCCCATACACACGATGCTCTCCGTCTAATGTAGAAAAAAATATATCAATATGAGCTTACTTGATGTTAATTCAAGATAGTTGGCCAGCATGTGAACATAGATTCTATCAAAATAAGACAACCAACACATTCTTGGGATTATAAGAAAAATCTTCCATTTGGCCTTGCTTTGCACCAAGAAATGACCCTCTGATTGATCCACCATATATGAAGTTGCTAGAGTTCTAAATTTTATGTTGCTAATGCCTACTCCAAAACAAGTTCCTAGTATCCAAACAAACCAACTGACCCCTAGTAATAATTACAGGAGGTATTTGGATGAATATGCAGATGGTATGAAAAAATATGTTATAGGGAGTACAAACAACACTTCTAATGGGCATTTGTTTATGTGGCTTGGTGAGGTGATTTCACAAAACACTTGTTTGAATCAAATGAGACTGGGATGATTTTGTGATTTAATTTTGGCACATTACATGATTGGGATTGAAAAGGATTTTAACTTCTTAAACATTTGATTTAAATTTTGATTCCTTATTTTTATGATGCAATTGCAGCCCTTTCCTTCTTTGTAGAGCCACTGTTCCTTCTCTGACATCTCTACAAATGAAAGATACATATGAGAATGCATATAATTTTCCATCTAAGGGGGACAATTGAAGCCCTGTTTAGGCCGTATAAATATCAAAATATGAAAAAATATTGAGTGTTGAGTATGTGAGTGGCGAGTGTTGTATATTCTCACACACACATTTTCTATCTAAGAAGCAATAAAAATCATCATTTTTTGTATCCCAAAGACAAGTGAAACAATCAGAACATGAATGGAAAAAAATAAACTTGAAATCATCAAAAATTTATTTCTTACTTCAACCAATCTACTTTGAGTTTTAGTTATGGATATTTTTGCAAGATATGAACAGATGTTCCCAAATTCTTCGAGAGTGCACGCATTGGCCCATCTTCAAGCAAATAAAGCTCTAAATGCAAGGTTGTTTATTTATAATAGTATTGTATGAGTTTGAATTAGTTTTCATTTCCTCTGGACAAGAATAGATCCAAATTCATGTCAACAAGTAAAGAACTATCATATGATCATTGTTCCCAAAAAAGAACAACCCACTTTTTATTAACTATCATATTGTTTCTACAAAAGACATGATAAAATGATCTTTTCATGCATAAGTTTGTGTTGATGTTTATATTTCTCAGATCAAGGTTGGTGTTATCTATGCTCTACAGTTAATTTTCCCTTTTTATACTAAAATAAGTGAGGTCGGGTACCTCTTGGCACAACTATACGTCAAGGTCATATCCAAGAGCTAATAGACTAGTTGCAACAGTAAAAAAATAATGTCACGTAAATGATGAATGATGACTGCCAATGCAACTTAAATGATGTGCATAGGAATAAAACTTAATTTTATTAGCTTTTTGAATTACATCCAGAACAATCTATTTTCTTTTTACCATTACAATTAATTATGAGTTATGGCACTACTAATTCCATATACATCTGGACACAATAACCATAAAAATCCTATAGCATTTGAAAAATTCTTTATGAATTAGTTAGAAATTATCTCTATTATAACTACCACACTTCAACATTGTAAATGTGCAAAGAATATGGTCATTGTACAAGTCTGAATCAAGTGTAATTAGAGTAATAACATTGCCCTTTCTATTGGGGAGCTCATTTGAACAAAATTTATTCGCTGGCTTCAAGAAGCTAGGTAACAAACCAAAAGATGTCCTTAAAATATTTTACCTACCTACCTGACACCATGTAATCCAACCCAAATTGCTAGAATTAGCTTACAATGTTAAAAGGAAGAAACAAATATTTGATCTTCAAATCAAATTACCAGTCCTTCCTAATCTCAAATGTGTAATTGATTTCAACATGACATCTCTCATCGTCATCTACGAATTGAAACAAAAAAAAAAAACATTGTAACCATTAAACATTTATATCCCACCAAAAAAATACACATCACAAAATAATGATGCCCACAAATGACCAAAATAGGTTAATGGAATTCACAACACAAGCTACTGAAGAGAAATGAATAAAAACATCATACTACCTTTGTTCTGGCTGAGTAACATCCCCTGGAAAGAAGGCCAGAGGGTGTTGTCTCTTCCTCCAATATGTGTGTGTTTGAATCTTGCTGAGGAGCGAATGTTCCAAGCATAACACGAGTGTTGTCCACTACAAAAATAAAAAAAGGAAAAAACCCATTAAAATGTTTCAACCTCACTCCAAAAAGAGGCAGGACCAAAAATCTTGAAACTGTTTGAAAATTTTAACCCAACCCTATTTAACCCTCAGTAAATTTAAGATTCTGGTGGAAAAGATATTCTAACCTCTTACTCCACTCTTCGAGATGATGTTACTATAAGTGAGACAAGAGACAATATTATCATGAATAGAGAAACAAATCTTGAGATTGTAACGAATTCCTTCTTTGAGTGTGAAGGAAGAACCCCTTAAATTAGTAGGAATGTAAAGAATAAGAATAATTAAGTCTAGCATGCTTGATGATAAAATACCAAGATCATCATTATTCATTTGGGTGTGATTTGGGTTTCTCTAACAAAATCCTAAAAACAGTATCCATGTGCTACTCTTATCATTAAAAAACAACAACATGAATGAATTTTCATAAGAACATGAAGGATCTATGAGGTAACCCAATTTTCCCGTTCATTTTCCTTTCGTTTGAGGCATGATTCTTGCAGACCTTGTTGATGGTGGCCATTTATTATTAAGGAAGGCATTTTCTCAAAAACTTGGCGATAATCCTCTTTTCTGCCATATTTTACATACACTACTCCCAACAAACCCATAACCC
Organism: Taxus chinensis; assembly: GCA_019776745.2. NCBI lineage: Eukaryota > Viridiplantae > Streptophyta > Pinopsida > Cupressales > Taxaceae > Taxus > Taxus chinensis. Next base: position 385,947,000 of record CM034155.1, read on the forward strand.
TCATTCATAATCCTGGGTAGTGAACCATCAGTGTCTTGCACAGAGAACAAATTCAAGGGTGGATCAAATTTAGATCAAACCCTCAAATTTGACCAAAAAAAAATACAAAGAAAGATAAAGAGATTTAGAAAGGCATACATTCAAAAGGGCCAACATTGTTGAATCGCCCAATGACATAGTGTTGGAAGAGTTCAATATTTCATCATCAAATGACAATCATCGCAAGCAAGTTGAAACAGGTACATTTGGCTGAGACAACGCAATCTGAGTATTGCCTTGAGTCTACAAAAAAATCAATGGATGAAATCTGCGGAGTTTTCAAAACCTCTTTATTTCTGGTTCTCTTCCTAGGGGACATTAAGTTCCAGGAAGGCTCATTCTCAGACGCATGTAAAGTCAGGCCTACCACTTGCTGTCCTGGATTACCACTTGCTGTCCTGGATTACAAGAATTAACTGCAAAATCCACAGAGAAAAACATTGGCATTGGATCTAAGAATATATGGCATGATGGAATATATGACAAATTGATATTCGTATTCTTACAATGACACATAATTAGGACAATGCTGACAAATTGATATTCATATTCTTACAATGGCAGCCCATTTACAACCGGAGATTTGCATTGAGATTATGATTGTATCTGCTGCTGCAAATAATTGTTTGCCCGCATATTGACCAAAACGGCAGAAAAACACGTAATTGGCGACCACTTGAGGTTTTGTGTGACAAGGCACTGGATATAGTAGCCATGACCATCACTGATGAAGATATTCAATAAAGTTGCAATACGTGATCTTAAGACAATATTTAGCAATACAGAAGTTTAATCTTCTGGTTTCTTCTCTGCCTTTGGTGCCATTGTTTTCTAGCACAGACAAATTAAAGCCCCTCACTCTTTTGATTGCCCGGCCACTGGAAGTAATTTGAGCAACTTTGTTCTTATCGAACCCATCATGCAACTGCCGCATTCGAATGCAACAACTAAAATATGCAAAAACACGAAAATCTGCCAGAAAATTTTATATAAAAAATAACTGCCCGTTAAAAACGTCCAAACGGTCGTCAAATTTGATCTATTCATAATGAAGGGCGGTAAAGACCTTTCCCATAAGGAAAATGCCTTCGGTGTAGTTAATAAAAAATGCTCGAGTCGAAATATTGAATAATTAAGATCACTTGGTAAAAAAAAATAGAATAACTTTATCACTATGTTTTTTTAAAATTGGAAATTAGAATAATATTAGGCTCCATGAAACCTCCAACTTTGATTAACATGCTTTACGTTAGCATAGAATTGAGTTAGTGATATCAATACCTCTATAAATATTGAGTTGGATAACCTACCTTTTTATTTGATTGAAATAATGTTAAGAAAGGTAACCTATATTAAATGTGGTTGAAGGATAATTAGTTTACAGATCATATTCATATATATATTTATTATATAACTTCTTTATAAATATATATTTCAAGGTTTTTATATTAAATTTTTTGTATTATATTGATTGATAATTTTATTATATTTTTTGTTTAGATTTTATTGTTTAAAAAAGAGGCTTCGCAATTTATCATATTAAGTTATTATGTTTTACTTGAAATATTTTCTGAGTTGGCTTTTTAAGTGAGAAGAACAATATTTTAAGTGATACTCAAATAAACGTCAAATTTAAAGTGGAAATTATCTTATAATACTTAAATTAAAACATTCATGCATCATGTCTCACCCCTTCTTGTCATTGTAAAATGCTGAATAATCCCTTACACACTGATAGTCAAATCTTTAATGCTTCCACAATCCATAATCTCGATATATAAGTTTTTTGAGTATATTGTGATAGAGATGTTTGAGGTCATTTTTAAATAGCCCACAAGACTCATTTTTCAATGGCTCTTAACACTAAATACTAGGTGATATACACAGAAAAAGTACATATACATTAATATATTGATTCGTATAAAGTTACACAACAGTTCGGCTGCAGAGAATTTGTCAAGTGGAAATTGTTGAATCAGGAGTAAGATGTAGTACGGAGAAAAATCTATAGATTTCAGCAAATAAAAAAAAAATCAAAAGCCTCGGCCGACCAACACAATCCTTCTGTGAACGGATCTCTTGAACAGTGTACGGAGAGTACTGAAGATTTCTTTGCACACACTCTTTGCATGCCATGCCTAATAAATAGCTGTGCATGCTCATTGCTAATGGTAGTCTGGTAGAGATCACATCTTACATATTGACTACTGATGACATCCCCCAATACATTTAAATAAAAAGAAATGGTGAATTGGGGAGAATGGACGCTTTGAATTAAGATTTTTTTTAATTATCTTTGTTGATATTTTGTGTTTTATAGTTAGTTTTTATTAAACACATTTTAATAAATTTATGTTGTTTTAGTGACATGAATTTATTATAAAAATAATTAATACAGATGTCTTAAATATTTATTTAAAAAATATTTTTCAGATATTAATTTGGAGGTGGTTATATTATATTTTTCATATGCACTATATATAATTCCTCTCAATGTTAAATTTAAACGTGTAACTTCACATATTCATCAAAATGTGTAATTGATATTAGATTAAAGAAAATTAAAAAACCATTTCATATTCATGTAAATGCATAACACACATCACATTAAATGATAACCACAGAAGCATTTCATATTCATCATGTGTGTGGAGTAAGAGGTTCAATTAAAAGAGGACAATTTATAAGAAATACATTTAACACTCTTATACTGTACCTTTTCATAAATAGAAATTTGTGTTCATCTTTTCATGGTATTTGCATGAAAATGATAACAAAATTCTCAAACCTTCCAAAGACTTTACGCACAAGATAGCCACAAATGTTAAAATCCCTATTTTTTGGCTTTATATCAAATGTTGCTCTAGAAAGAGTTAACCCTTGTGATTTATGTATTGTTAATGCCCAAGCCAATTATAAGGGTACATGACACATGCATCTCCTCTATATTGGTGTAATTGGAATGGTATGTAGAGTTGCATCTTCGAATGACTTCTGAAGTAGTTGTCAAATTCCACCATAATATATATTACTGGTTCTGGTGGGGCACTTCCAAGTTTGTATATTGTACTTGGAATATATCATAGAGCTCCATTTATAGGTCATGCTTCTATCGATTGATTGCAAGTTAGCATCACCTTTGCATCTTAAGTAAATAATTCCACATCTAGTTCATTGTTTTGACCTCTAGATGGATTATTAGTATTGTTTTCTTGGTTGTTATGCTCCGTGTAATTGGTTGGCTTAATGACTACAATTTTCTTCTATTATGGCTTTGCACATTATCATTTTTTGTGAGTAGATGAATATCATTATCAAATTCTTTCCTATTGGCTAGATTTTATGCACCATCAGCGCTTTCCATCAATAACTTCTAATCATGAATTGTCAAATGTGCATCTCTGAGATTTCTGAAAAATTGACAAAACCTTTTTGGCCCTCCCTTTCTTCTTCTTATCTAAATACCTTATCCAAAGTAACAACTATTTTGAATTATTCCCATAAAGGTTTTGCATGATTATTGTTGTCATAGCGTGTTTTATCACTAATAGGAGGAATTTGGAAACTATCCCAAATGCCCTACCAAAATGATTCATCTACCTCTAAAACTTGTATTTGCATTATTTAAGAAATGCTTGACAGAGTTGCGAGTTTATGTTTTGTAGCAATTTTTTTTTCTAGTGGAGTTCATTTCTTCAATCACTATATATTTTTTTATGACAAATCTTCTCTTGGAAACTTATGAGTCTTATTCCTTCTAATTTTATAAAATCCATGAATCAGATTTGAAGTGTTGAATGTATCGTCAACACACCAATATTGAATATTGAAACTCTAGCTGGTGCAAGTAATAATAGGGGATAACATTGTAGTGACAATTCACCTTGAAGAGATTAAAGAATGTTTCCAATTAGATATGATTTTCCTTTTCTTCATATGCCTTATATTATCATACATAATGACATGGATTTATGTAGCAACCCATTGTTGGGTGAGAGAAAAGCACATGAATTTTTTTTTTAATTGGCAATTTCCAATCATCCTACTCACAACCAGGGATGGAAATCGACGCCTTCTTGATTTTCTAGTTCTATGATTCCACTAAACAAACATTCACATGCAAGAAACAATACAATAAAATATTACTAATTATAGTTTAATTAATCACATAGTTTAAGTTTTTCCATTTATAACAACTCATATTTAATTTATTCATTTAGTTTCCAACATAAATAAAAATATTTACAAAGTATCAACGCTTATTTAACATGGAAGCGTTAATCCAATAATACTACTATAATTGCAATTAAATTTTTTTCACTTATATTCCCCATTATTCATTCCAATGAAATTTAACATAAGTGTGACAAGGGTTTACTCAAAATAATTAATCCATTTCATTCCTTTACTCCATAATATAAAAATAATGCAAAACTCTGAAGTCATTAAGTGTTTTACAGTTCATTAATAGGGTTTACAATTTCTAATGTTTCCAAATGTTCAAATATACAATAGATTACGATCATCTACCTTCAAGATAGGAATAATACATCAACATAACATAATACAAAATCACAAATAAATCACAACAACAAGTATCACCTTCGTCAAAGATCCATCCTGCAGTTGTAGTTGAGCAAATGAGAGAGAGTATAATCAGATCAATTTACCTCCAACAAAGAGCCTCACAGTTACCCCACACACCTCTCATAAAATTAGAGTGGTCTTACCCTTGGCGATAATGAAGATAAAAGAAACCCATAAGGTAAGAGAAAATCCATGTGTAGTTTAATCACCATAACATGCAAGACCATGCAACGATGCCAAGAATTGGTAGACCATTGAGCAGGGAAAGGATGGAAATATAACATATCCTATGAATTTAATAATAAATATTATTTTGGCCAAAATACTATGAGAACACTAGGTACCCTGTAATGAGATCCGAAAATGTACCATGGCATGCAATAATATTACATGAATACATAAAAGAGTAGAATTTGGTACCCCCACAATCAAACCCTTACCCATTAGTACATGTCAGTGTGAAAATTTAATAGGATAACCTCATGTCTTTGTAGATCACTCCCTAGCTCAAGTACACATATAGCATACTATCCCATTCCCATTTACAACTCACAAATGATCTCACTCAACATCTAAAAATAAACATAAAATAAATATAAATTAGGGATAGGATACAAGTAGCAAAAACCTTCTTGGATGTTCCATACCAACTAGGAGCATTTCCATTACAGGGATTCTAACCCTAATTTTCTAACTCAACACAAGTGAACTACATTGTCTCGTAAATAGTATTAGGCAATTGTAATAATTTTATGTATTCAAATTTTAGAGAGCGTTCAAAAATAAGTTATTCCATCATCAAAATTATATTTCATGAAATCTTATTCAAGCTTTAATCGAATGTTCCAATATATTTGACTTTTCCCTATCTATTGAAATTTAGGGTTTCCAAGTTTACTTAATAGTTCACAACAACGTTGACGAAAAATAATATAATACAATCATCAACAAAGTTAAATACAACACCCAAACATACAAAGAGTAGAATTTGAGGACAATAATATCTCTTGCAATTATCTCTTATCGATCACGAGAGTTACAATTATAAGGATTCTAAACTAAGTTTTCCCATGAACACAACTAAGCTATAAAGTCCTGTAAATAACTTCCATGTAAAATACATTTTTGGGTTTATAATAAAATGGCCAAGTTATATTTGTTCTAAAATAAAGAGTAGTTACTATTTCAATGTTTCTTAGTCTTCACACCCTAAATGAAGGGTTTTAAATTTTTAATACATCGTACTTTTTGAAAAAAGAGGTTGTCTATCATTCATAGAGTTGTTATCTAGGATTTTATTCATACCATAAATTGAATATTAACTTCATTTTGTTCTTTAAAATCTCACAAAAATAATACCATAAGATTCTCCATTTTTCCTATAAGCTATTCCAATTTAAATAATTATTAAACTCCTAAATTTTAGGAAAATTTTATAAATCTTTTCCATTTATAACAAAAATGACTTGGGAGTTAAATTTTTAGAAACTGTTAGAGTAGGTATTTACCTTAGCTCATGTTCACCTAGGTACTTTATTTACCTTTATTATATTTATCCTCACCCACTTATGTGTGTGGATATTTCTTTTATCTTATTTAGATATTAGGAGATATTATCTAGTTGTTAGATATAGTTCTTTCCTTGATTTATGGCTTGATCTACGAGCTTGACTGGTTCTTAGATTGTTATTCCTTGCCTATTTAAGCAAGGCCCATTCTCAATGTATTGCATTGAGTTCCATAATAATATATGATATTGCTGCTTATTTGTTTGCAAAGGTTTTGCGTAAAGTTATTCTGGCGAATTGTTTTCATCTTATTGATCATGGTGTTTGATTAGCATCTGTGTTATTGGCTTGGTATGATCTAGTTTTCATTCTTTTTATGGTATCAGAGCAAGAGATTTTTGTTGACATCTGTCTGTAAGTTTCGCTTTGCAAACATTTTTTTCTATATTCATATATTCAGAAGTTGTCCGTATTTTGTTGATGCATGCATTTTTATACAAAACAAAGTATTCCATTAGATCCGGAAGGTGGAAAAACCCTCAAATAGATTGTAAAGTTGACCATTTATGGAGGAAGTCATTTTTTTGGTTTTTTTCTTGTTGTAGAGGAAGGCACTGTTTGCCTCGAGATTTACGTCAGCGAGGAAAAAACATAGAATTTTTTTTCTAGGTTTTGTTGTTTGATTCAAGATCTACACAGAGTTTTTTCTTTTGCTACATATTATTCTCGGGTTACGTGCAAAAGACGTTTTCGAAAGGACAAAACTTAAATAAAAAGAAATATCCACATGCATAAGTGGGTGAGGATAAATACAATAAAGGTAAATAATGTACTTAGGTGAACATGAGCTAAGGTAAATACCTACTCTAACAGCCCCCCTCAAGTGAAGCCAGTATCAGTTGTTTTTGAGTTTTTTGATTGAGCAGTGGATTCAAACCACAGTGCACACCAAACTTCTTCAGCTTTGCACGAGTTTTTTGAGCCGAGCTTCTTGGGATGAAACCCGAAGAAGCAAGATCAGAACCACACCCTCCCATACTGCTAAATGGGTGGAGTGGCGCAAAAAATCTATATGAGTTGTCAAAAAAACTACTTGAACACTGACAAACTAACACTGGGATCCACCAGAATAGCTCCCCCACAAGAGAGACTGTCAACATGCCAAAAGTGTCAAAAATACAGATACAAAATCTCTCAACAAACAAGAGAGATACACTACACCTGCTAAAGAAAAATGCTCAAAACAAGAAGCATCAAAATGCAGAAGGTATAGAAAGTGGAGCAAGAGGCCGAATGGTGGAGGAGCCTAGTGTCATTTGTTTTTGAGTTTTGTGATCGAGTAGTGGACTCAGACTACAGTGCGTACCAAAATTCTTCAGCATTGTATGAGTTTTTTGAGCTGAGCTTCTTGGGATTTCTCGGAGCGGGGTTTTACTATCTTTACTTTGTTGTTATTGGTTTTGGGTACCTTGTGGTGTCCCTTTTTTCAAGTTATTGTACATGAGTACCTCATCAGGCCTAGTTGTCAGGACTCATACTGTGGACATGCCACTTCTATTTTGGCCGCTAGCTTCACTTGAGGGGGGGTGTTAGAGTAGGTATTTACCTTAGCTCATGTTCACCTAGGTACTTTATTTACCTTTATTGTATTTATCCTCACCCACTTATGTGTGTGGATATTTCTTTTATCTTATTTAGATATTAGGAGATATTATCTAGCTATTAGGTATAGTTCTTTCCTTGATCTATGATATTGACTAGATCCTTGATGTCTAGTTCTCTCCTAAATCTATGGTCTTGACTAGTTCCGTGATGACTAATTATTTCCTTGATTTATGGCTTGATCTATGACCTTGACTGGTTCTTAGATTGTTATTCCTTGCCTATTTAAGAAAGGCCTATTCTCAATGTATTGCATTGAGCTCCATAATAATATATGATATTGTTGCTCATTTTTTTGCAAAGGTTTTGCATAAAGTTATTTTGGCAAATTTCTTTCATCTTATTGATCGTTGTGTTTGATTAGCATCTATGTTCTTGGCTTGGTACGATCTGGTTATCATTCCTTTTAGAAACACCCTTATTATTTTATTCCAAAAGGATTTGGAAGGGGTCAAACCCGCAACCCTGTCCCTTTAACCCACTCTCACTCACCAATCGACCACCATTTTACATGTTAACATAAATAGATAGTCAGATTGTAAAATAAAAGTTAAGGTTAGAAATGACAAAATTGTAGCAGGTCAAACCCTCCACCTATCATATGCAATGCCAATGGTCTACCACTGGGAAAAACTAATTTTTTTAATAAAACTTAACCAGATTAAATTTAAAGAAGGATTTCTAAGTATTTGGTTTCAAAGTTTAAAAAAGGGTCAAGTGATGGGTTTCAAACTCGATACCCTTGGACACCATTCCAATGGTATGGTCATTTTGGAATACGACCTTTGTAAAAATAGGGTTGGGTAGATTTACAAGTTTATTATATGTTTTATAAGTTTTTGGTTTCTGAAAGAAAAATATTTACTTATAACCAAGGGAACACTCACCAGAGAGTTTCAAAACTAAACACTTACCAATTTTTTTCAGGTAAATGTATAACAAGGAAATTTCTAATTTCCAAGCATGACAACTGTACCCATGTGCCAATTTTTTCATGTTTTACCCTTCCAAGGAACCTCGAGTCTACCTAGTTAGCCTAATGAGCTCCTATATGATGTAAAATCAGTCCCCTAGGTGATTTAGGAAATTAAATTCAACCCCCTAGGTGATTTTAGGAGTTCTTGAAAAATGCTATCTCTGGGCATTGTTGGGAAGTGTTATCACTAGCCTTCCCAGGACTGAAGCAACCCCTGGAGCAAAACGAAGGATATAAATAAAAAAAGGAGGTGAATTTAATTCCTACTAACATCATGGAAGTTATTTTGGAAGATTTAGGGAAGATTTGGAGAGTTTGGAGCAGTTTGATAAAAAACGGGGTTCATAGGCCTAGGCAGTGCACATGCTAAAACAACTGTTGAACTTACGAAGGTGATTTCGAGAGCTCTAGATAGATTTAGGAGAAAAAAAAAACTTTTTCAAAAAGGGAATTCCAAGCCCTACAATATTGTGAAATTATGTTTTCATAACACTTTGGCGCATTGGGTCTGAAATTAGTTTTGCTCATACACAAGTGGAGTACCAAATAAAAAATACGTTGTTTTAGGGGGAAAGTGGAGGAATAAATACCTAATACCATAACTATTGGATTAAAAAGGAAATTTCCAGTCAGGATCATATAAAATTTCATCAAAAACTTTCATTGGGAGCTCAATTTATCGCCATTTCAAGCTGTCCTCTTAGAGCGAGTTTGGGAGTTAGCCAAATTTTTGGAGGACACGTGTCAGCTCCAGGATCCTGGCAAGATTTTTTGTCCCTCACATCCATCAATTTTAGGGACATCACACATGGATAATTTATCCTATCCCCCATAAGACCTCTAGACCCTCATGCGACCTCCAGGATCGCTGGTTCAACCCGCAGGTGCTTGCAGGAGCTCAAAGCCTCAACTATCTGATTGCTACCATGTGTCAGCACTAGGAGCACCATGGAATTTGATGTCCCTCATGTCCCTTTGAGTTCTGGGACATAAAACATGGAAAAATGTACCCATCCCGTAATGAATACTTTTGGTCACCCATATGACCAGCTTTCAGCCCCATAGTGCTTTAAAGTTGATTTTTAGCCTTCATTCCCTGTTGTCGGATCTCCGCCACGTGTCATCACCTTTCTCACCATGAAATTTGATTTCCCTAAAGTACCTTTGAGGTGAGGGACATCAGAGACATGAAAATTCACCTCATCCCTTCTCAAATTTATCTCAAAATTTAAAAAACCCTCATGCTTCTAACATTTAACATTTAACCTTCTCATGCACAACTTGCTCTGCAAACTCCCTCTATAACTTATCTCCACCACTCCGCCATTTCCTTGAAGCTAAAAAATAATTCACTAAAGAAATTAAATCCTCTACCCCATGGTGATACATAGGTCCTAGGAGAAATATTGATCAAATGAAGAACGAAGAAGAAAAAGTTTGAAAATCTTCATTGTCGTGAAACCTAAAATCGAAGAGATCTTGCAAACCGATGCAAGGATTGACAAACCGTTTGTTGCTGAGTTCTTATCTCTTGAAGGAAATTACCAAATCATATTCAAACCTCCCATTTGTAGAAAGGAATCCTCACAACAAAGAAATTTCACTTCCGGCTCCCCGAAGAATAAAACTCAATTTCCCGTTAAACCGAAAACCGGATCAAAGAGAAATTTAACCAGTGAAACAAGAAGCAAAAACCTATCGCAATGGAATTGATTTCATTGTGAATGGATAAAAAAACCAGACCTGTAAACTTCAAGCTCCATTAATGGCTGCCATGACACAATAGTGGAAAAAAACAACGAGCTACCTCTCCACATCTCAGGGTTTCAGTGGACGAAATCACACAAAAATTGGAGGGAATGATCATTAAAAAATATAGTATCGCGTGAAATAGTTTCCGTGCCACAAAGTACCTATTTTTTATGGATATGGAGGGCTTTGTTTCTTATCAGAATTCTGCCTTCTTCAAAGAAATTTTCAAATTCCTGAAGATCCGGCGGGTGAAATCATCCGAAATTTAGAGGGATGGGTGTCCAAAAAATCTAGTTTCTCTCAAACTAGTTTTTGCACGATGAAGTATTCAGTTTATCAAAATATGAAGGAATTATTTTTTATCAGCATTTTTCCCTAGTAGCTCCATACCCAAAGCTCTTACCAGGCATAAATTTTCATTTTTCATTTATGAGCTTGCTGGTAAACGAATCATGATGAAAATTGGAGCACAAGTTTGTGACGAAGATCCGAATCCAAAAGAGTTGTTCCCATCGTAAAAAAATATCATTTTCACCATTGACTAAAAATAGCATATTTTATACTTCCTCGCAGTGATATACAGATGGAGAACCCCGCTAAATTGCAAATTCAATCACTCAGGACAATTAGAAAAGGGGTAAAATAGAAAGTAAGACAGAAAATGACTTCTTCACAATACTAACAGGTCCCTAAATAGCAACTTGCTAAAAATAAAAATGTGCTAAAAATAGAAATATCTCTGGAACAAGGGGATGTTGGGATATAGTAAGAAGGTTTAGAAGGTGAAACTGGAGCATAGACAATTGAGGTATGTCCCATAATAGCTAGAGCTATGGGCTCATATTCTAAAAATAGCATGTTTGTTCTCAAAGGGCAAGTTTAGGACAATAGGACATAGAGGGTTGATCATTTAGGTCAACAACATCATTTTGGATCATCCATGGGCATTGATCATAGGGAATTTTAGATCCATCTTAGGGAACTGGATAAATTTTTTTGACACTCACTACATAGTTCGGGTCACAGGCATATCATACGCAGGCTAGGAGTTGTGGTCATCAGTGAAACAATTCACTCAACTTGGAAAGGATTCATGAGGTAATTTGAAGGAGTTTCTCAGGCTGCCATGAGTTCAAAGATTCAGAGTTTCATTTCACTCAAGTTTTCAATCAACAAGGATCTAGTAAACTTCATCAGGGGCGACATCCTTTCTTTTTCTCCTCCTTCTTTCCTCCAACATTCTCTCTCCTCTATGTTTCTAATTTTGCTATTGAGGGTTTGCACTTTTTGATATGTCTTAAAGTGACTTTAGAGACATGATGTAAAATTTAATTCTCCTTATTTATTATAAAATAGACTTAATATTCAAATAGGAATATGAATAGTCAAAATTCAAAATGAGGAATATGAAAGAGCATCAGGAAGATGAGGAGTCAAGTTTAGCACTATAAATTGTAATGAGCTCTTCATTCCAAGTGGTTCTAATTCTAAAATTATTCTAGCTGGTTGTATTCTTATAATTTCATGAGAGATATTTTTCTCACTTGTGAGTGAAAAGAGTTCAGCCACTTTTCCCTTATTCTCAATGTTTTCCATCCTCATACTATGTAAAATTTTTGCTTGAGCATCAATACAAGAAGAAGGAGTTTCGAGCCTTTTTTGACTAAGGGGTTTACTGATACTCTGTGTTCATTGAATTCTAATTAGTGTTTATTATTGTTTTCAGTATTTTTTCTTCCTAATTGTAGTGCATATAATAAAATTTCTAACTAGTGTGTGTAGGAATATGATTTTCTACCTACAACATTAGTTCTCCTACCTCATATTCTCACTCCCCCTTTCCCATTCTTCTAAACAAAGTCTTCCCTAGCAAGAGTATCTGTTAGCTTTGCCCACAGTGTCAGTGGAATGCCCTTGTTGGATCCCCGGCCGTAAGGCTATCAGGATAAAAATCCAAATTTTCACTCGTGCATGCATATACAAAAGTTACACCAGTTAAGTAGATGAACTTAGATTCTTATAGTGGTTGGCAAGAAATCCACAAGTTTTTCCACCCGAAAAATTTTCTCGCCAACACCAATGGATTATAGGTGATCACATAGATTTGGTCATCAGATGTTATGTGAATGGAGATAATCGATAAAGGGTCATTGAGATGGGAGTGATAGGGGAGTAGGATGCTAGTCATCTTGATCTATCATTGAAGAAGCTCCTCGAGGTGGATGATGTTAGATGGATGCCATACAGAGGGTTCCATGTGTTGTTCGGTGTAGATACTTATACACTTCACAGAGTCTACCATAAGGGTGAGATGGGTCCACTAGGGATGGAGGCCATCATATGGTGGAGGATATACCTAGTTTCCATCGTGTGATGAAGATACATTCAATAGTGGTGCAATTACTAGTTGATTCAACATGGGGAGCATCTCCAATCAGGGATACAGACGTGATTTACAAGGCATGAAGGGGGATTCCTTATTGAACACACATACATTATGGTAACTTAAAATTCCATCCCCTGGAGGTGGTCAGATGCCAGTGGATGTCAGATGAGGATGATGTGGGGGTAGATAGAGAGGTATATGCCCAGTGGATGTAATTTACAGTTATGGACTGGCCCATAGAGATGGAGGAAGCATTGTAACAATGACAGAGAGGACCTATAGTACCAGCGGTCAGGAGAGGTGGCAGTGCCTCTTGAAAAAGAGCATAGGGGGCACACCTGTGTAGCAGAAGACCCGATATCCTGGCTCGTAGGTGCAAAAGTTATATGTGACTCGTTAGGAGTGAGGATATTATTTGCTAGGACATGAGATCGCCGATGAAGACATGAGTGAGACTTGTGTAATTATCCAACATCAATTGATAGACCATCATAGGTAGAGTTTCAGAGGCCTTCATGATCGAGATTTACAACCACTGGTCTTTTGGAAGGAAAATTTTTCTCATGTCATAAGGTAAAACATTGGTAAATAGGCTCAGATGAAGTTGCATTAGGGGGCTAGACAAATGGTTTCTCCACCCATTTCTTGTGATAGATGAAGCAGTATTTGCAGGACTTCTAGGTTTTAGAGATTGTGCACACTACTATGTAGCGCATAGTGATGATGAGATTACTTGATGTACCACATTATGTGGCGTATAAGCAGGCTGACGAGAGGAGGTCCATGGCACGACAGAAGGCTTCTGGGAGCATAGTAAGTGTGGCACAGTTGATGCATGATCATGGGATAGATTGTTGGAGAAATGGAGGAAAGGTAGTTAGGACATTTTATCCTGTAATATTTGGAGAGAGAGAGTCTCAAATTTTGTGTTCATGAAGGCCATTGATAGTAGTAACTTGAACATTTTAGTGTATTAGATAGTGATATAGGGGATAAAGCCCAGTTTAGGCCTATCATGGATGTATAGAAAATTGGATGATATGTGTGTGTGTGTGTCCTGTAGTGTGTGTGTGTGTGTGTGTGTGTGTGTGTGTGTGTGTGTGTGTGTGTACTGTGTGTGTGTGTGTGTGTGTGTGTGTGTGTGTGTGTGTGTGTGATTTTGTATTGTCTTCATAATGTTGTTATGACATGTGGATGAGTCATTTTAGAATAGATTTGTATGCTGATGGATCACAATGTATTTATCGTAATGTATGATTAGATTGTGGATGTGAAAATGGATTAGATATTACAACCCTTGTCCATATATTTGATATGGTGTACTGAATAATTTATATGATGTGATGAAGTGATAGCATTGACTTTACTGATGAGAACATGGTGCTGATGTGATGAATCTTACCATTAGATCATACATGTGATAGTCCTCCTTAGATCTGAAAATAATTTGACGTTTAGACTCTAGACCTATTATGTGATGGTTTATGTGATGTGATGGGTTTAGATGCCATCAATTTTATGAGTTTTGAAAATGATGTAATGGATATAGAATTAGCGGATTTGGATAGTGATGTGATGTAGTGGATGAGTTGATGTGATATGTTTATTGGAAGATTAGTCCCACATACACGGGGATATTTCTCTCAAAGGTTTTTACCTGAAATAACATCTCTAAATTGAGGTATAGACATAGGAAAAGGGTATGCCCATTGTAGGACTTGATCTAGATTAGTAGGGTAGGAAAATGGTGTGATGGCCATTTAGAGTAGACTATGATAAGATGGATCCCGAGATGTTAGATATGATTATATATAGGTTATGTGTATAAGTGTATTGAATATGAGAGAAGATAAGGAGTGATAATTGGATAAAAGATCGAATGTGCATAGATTAGAACAATATGACCTCAAAATGCTAAATCTAGGTTCAATGTAAAACACGACCCTTTTGTTAGGATAAGATTGGATTTATTTTATTATAAAATGGTTATACTGATTAAAACGTTAACCCTGTAAGGATGACCCAAATATAAGAAGAACAACTTCCTCATAGAAAGGAGTATCATGTAGGATAGATGTTTTGGGATCTAGATTGGATTGGTAACAACGTGACAATAGGAACATCTCTCCATTACAATGAGTGCATTGCAACCATATGAAAAGTGTTAACATGTAACTAACGATGAATTAGTTACATTTAATGATTGTGAGGGAAAAAATGGAGGGTGTGCTTATATACGTGTTGTAGACATAAACAAGGGAAAATTAAATAAGGTGTAGCAACTTATGGGGGAAATAGTTTCTCCTTAGGTGGCAAACATCCTAGGTCTCTAATGCCTTACATCTCTGAGCAAGAAAATTGATCATATTGCATCGAAGCTTTCTATAGGACATATAAAATCTTTTTATGTTTGACTTTTGATATTGAGATTTTAAAAGGCCAATCAATGCAGGAATACCTTACTTCCATGATATATGAAAGTAGCCATCCTTCAAGGGAGTGGTCTACAATTATTATTATTTAATCCATTTTATCATATTTCCCCCTTTTGATGGTAGGATAAGATCATCATTGATCAGTTGTCCTTCAAGGGATCAGTACTACATCCCATTTCATGATTAATCTTTATTTAATCCAGATGTCATTCAAGGAAGCAATCTGTATCATTGGATAACATAACTTTTGATATGAGCATCTGTAATTTTTTACTTTCTATGTCAAAGTTGAGGATAGCCTACATGTTACGCCCTTAACCTATTGTTTGTATTAGGATATGAGTAGCCGACTTGTGGCTTACCATATCATCATTTATACTTTCTTATGCTTAGTAGGTTGGCCTTGGTGATGGCCATAACATATGAATAGTATATATAGGGGATTATAGGTAGTAGTTCATCATCATTGAAGCATTTGAGTCTTATGATATGGTTTGGAGGTTGCCCCCTTGAAGTGGTGAAGCTATTACAATTGCATATTGAGATCATTATTATGAAATATTGTGTTATTTGGTGTTATATTGCTTCTCATAATTTGAATTATACTAGTAATTTCATTACAAGTGGTATCAGAGCTGCGATCTAGGCCAAAATTACAGTAAAAACCCTAATTTTTTTGTTTCTGCCATATATTTTAAACCAAAGAGAATTGGCAAGATATATTTTTACCAGGGTTGAGAAACATTTCAAGTACACATACCTAAAAATTTCAGTCTTTTTTTATTTATTTTGCACAAGTTATTACAAATTTAGGGTTTTTCATAAAATCACTCCCCAAGGTGTAAATCGTGGAATTTTTTCAATTTCTTTACATTTTCGGAAAGATATGAAAAAAATAGTATTATTATCTTTTATGTGTTTTTTCTTGTTCAACGGAATTTGTATCAAAACCCTAAACCCTAAGGTTTGACATCATGGCGAGGCCTTCCACAAGAGCAAAAAAGAATCCGATTACTCTAGGTAAAACCCCAGATAATGATGGGGTAGTGATTGAAGAGTTGGAGTCAGAAGGGGTAAATACAAATTCCTCAGCACTAGGGTTTACTTCAGTTGATCATAAGGTGAGCTAACTTGAGTATGAGCTGCGAAATGTACAATCTGAGATAGCCTCTAAAGGAGACATAGACCAAATCAATCAACGGTTGGATGATATCATGTGACATATAAAGGGTAAATAGTATGTCCCAAATCAGCCCCATATCAACCAAGGAGGATATTCAGTTCAAAATAATGGACAATATAACCATGTTGGATCACTTTTCCAACCCAATTAGAATCTAACTTATTCGCAACCACAGAACATGAGGCCGAAATTGGATATGCAAAAATTTAATGGGGAGGATCCACTGAATTGGATAAATAAAATGGAGAACTTCTTTGATTTACATCAAAAACCATTAGGAAAAAAGGTGAGCTTGGCATCCATGTATCTTGAACCAGACCAATTCGTTTGGTATCGATGGTTACATGCTCAAAGGCAGAAGAATGTTCTCAGTTTCACTTGGACAGTTTTTACCGAGGAGTTGCAATTGCATTATATATAGTTCCAATGTTTCAGAGAACTACTTTAGTCAATTGGAAAAGTTACAACAAATAGGATCAGTCAAAGATTATGTGCATCAATTCCAGAACTTTTCCTTAAGGGCGGAGAATATTCTAGAAGGGAATATGAATGACCTATTTCATGGGGGTCTTAAGGACCACATCAAGCATGAGGTATGTACGTTTAATCCACTCAAGATTTCTGATTCTATTATCATGGCATGTCAAGTAGAGGAAAATTTTCTTTATGGTAGGATAAAGCCTTTCATTATCACCAGAGACTGTAGTATCTCTTCCCCTTCATTTGCTCAGCCAATTAGACTAACTCCTCAACAAATGGAAGAAAAGAGAGCAAAAGGATTATGTTTTAATTGTGACACCAAATATGGACCGGGACACAAATGTGCTGAGAAGAATTTGTTCGATATTGAAGGAGGAAATGAGGATGATGAGGAAGTTGAAATGATAGGAGAGGATGAGGAACCAATAGAAGATGAAGTAGAAGATCACCAACCTACAATTTATTGCCATGCGTTGTTAGGTATTAGTAATCCTCAAACACTCAAGGTTATTGGATAGAAATTTGAAGCCTAGAAAGAGTTACCAGAACTTGATGAGGAAGGAAGAATCATTTTGGAGCCAGAGAAGATTCTGCAAACATGTACTAAGAGGCTGAGAGCTAGAGACATTAAGGAATATCTGATCAAGTGCAAGAATCTGAGCATAGAAGATGCGACCTGGGAGGATGAAGGTTTTCTGCAGTAACATCCAGGATTATTCAATGTTGAGGTTAAAATTGGTTCGAAGGGGAAGGGTATGCTATGCCCTTAACCTATTGCTTGTATTAGGATATGAGTAACCGACTTGTGGCTTACCATATCATCATTTATACTTTATTACGCTTAGTAGGTTGGCCTTGGTGATGGCCATAACATATGAATAGTATATATAGGGGATTAGAGGTAGTAGTTCATCATCATTGGAGCATTTAAGTCTTATTATATGGTTTGGAGGTTGCCCCCTCGAAGTGGTGAAGCTATTACAATTGCATATTGAGATCATTATTCTGAAATATTGTGTTATTTGGTGTTATATTGCTTCTCATAATCTGAATTATACTAGTAATTTCATTACACTACACATCCCTACACCTAGCCTTTCCATCAAATCACATCCATAATCATATTTATTTAACCTAATCTAATCCGAATCTAGTCACATCCTCATGCCTCTAAATCTAGAGGCTTCTATTTCTAGAAGCCTCTCTAAATTTCCCTAGATTTCATATTTAAAAATTCAAATATCTCCCTCCCTTCATTGAATTTTTAATTCAATGAAAACCTCTTGTAGACACCAAAAATTAGGTCATATTCTCTTAACCCCTTTCAATTAAATAATTTTACACTATACCCACCCATGCCCCTTGTGCACACATATTAATTAATTTAATTACTATAATCAAACTAATTATCTATCTCACCCAATGCCACCTCATCTCTCCACCTCACCCAAGACCCATTCCTAGCCTATTAATTAATTAAGACTAAGTCTCCACCTATCCTACCCAACTAATACTTAGTCTAGCCCTAATATTTACTCCCATTACTCCTCCAACAAACACTCCTAGTTATCTAAGCACAATCTCGCACTTAAGACCCGAAATAAGGATTGTAATCATGCCAAAAATAACAAAGATAAGGCTATTTTTTGAAACCTAGACTTATTTTCCTTAACCAACACTGGTTTTTCCTCGGTCGACACCAGTCACCTAACCGCCATCAGTTAGGTTAAATAAGAGTTTCTAACTCTTTTCTCGGGTTCTTCACTTCTCCAATTCTTCTTCCATAGAGCTTTTTGCACTCAAAATATCAAAAACTCAAGCAAGAAGACGATGAACCAGAACATCCTAAGCCTTCATCAACAACCATTTTCCTCCTCTACGTTCTTGGATCACACAGGCTCCATTTTTGTGGCACTGGACACGATCACACTTATTCTTGGAACATTAACCAACCACAACCACCAACATCACCATCTATAGAGTCAGATAAGTTTCTTAAGCTTCCTTGTTAAGTGCTTACTTTGATCTTTTGAATCTCTGAATCATTTTCAGTATCCGATTCTATGTCCTTCATCCCTCAGCCATCTACTCGATACATTGCCAATTGGAACCAATTCCTTCAGCCTATTACCTTTATTAGCCTTGTTGAGTCCTTGCATAAATCCTATTATCTTTCCCATACTTCTTCCACTCTCTGTGTAATCACAGAGAGACCCAAAACCTTGTTTTTAAGTATTTTGACCATATTGCCCCTAATGTCACTAGTCACCCAACCGATGTCAGTTACTACCTTATACCGACATTGGTCGCTTAACCGACACCGATCTTTGTGTCTATTAAATTTCCCTAAATAGCAAGCTCACCACCTCTCCAAAATAGCCCAAAAGCCTTCCTAATTCCACCCAGACTTCACCCACAGCCTCTTCCTCACATGTAAAAAATAAGAAAACCTACTAGCCATTTAGATCTAAGCCTTGCCTTGCCTTTTTAGTAATATTTTATTGTATGTTGTTAGAGAAGCCTAAATATTATAACTACAGTAGGATGTTTTCGTTTATTATCTCTTCTCGCATTTATTTGTATTAAACAGAGGATTGACAACCCTTTAGGAAGTATCATTATTCCCAGATCTAGCTACCGCTAGGTAGTCCTATGACTCTTTCTTTTTAATACTCTTTTACTGGTCTTATTTTATTCTTATAATAAGTCGTTCCTCTTAGCCAAAGGGAAGCTCACACAATCATCTCACATCAAAAGTCTACAGCGTGCAATGCCTTCTACTGTATATATAACACATGTATTCCTACTATGTCTGTTGCCTTCTTATTTGTTTTATCTCTACTACAATATCAGTGAAACATTTTGGCACGCCCAATGGGACCCTATCATCTGGGTTCTTTTGCATTTTTTCATTCTTAGGGAATCATTGTGTGTCTATTTCCTTTTGAAATTGTTCACATTAAAATTTCTCCCTGGGAAACTTCTTCTCCTTCTATATTTCTAAGTGCAATTCATGTTTTGGATTAAAAAGAACACTTATTCTTATTCTACATTGCATTAATGAAAGACATATTCTCTACCTATTCATTATTGCTCTCATCGATTTTCATTTTCAATTTGGTTTTTAAAATATTTGCATTAAATTTTGGGATCGTTGCATTTAGCTCATTTAAATTTTTTTGCAACCTATATACTGGAGGTCATGACTAGTTAATGGTTGGTGGGAATTAAGCGTATCTCACTTCTTGCACACACACCAAAAATCAAATCACCGAAACAAATTACTCATTTCCTAAACACATTATTTCCCAACAATCACCATTTAACAACTAATAGTCAGATTAGCGATGGATCCAACTGGTGTTTTGGCAAGTCATTATATCAGAGTAGGGCCTCACATACTGTGAAGTACATATTGGGCACCCCAAGCCAAAATTTACCTGAAACTAGCCATAGAAATTTAGTCCAACACTTTATAGGGAACCTTCGTTGACTAAATATTCAAATCTATTTACAACTAGTCCTAAATGGCATAAGCCACACAACACAAAAATCTACTATAGTGGATTTTATGTGTTTGATAGCTTTTTGCTTGTCTTGTGTTTTAAGTTGTGAGGGACATTATCTTCTTACTTTTCTTTCCCTACGCACTCCATAATCAGAGTTAGTGTATTCCGATTGTTTTTTGAGTGTGTTAGGACTTATCACTTCCATACTCAGTTTTTGGGTTGGTGTTTTTGGACTTAATCAATTAAAATTCAAAATTTTCATCACTTTCTTAGATTTCTCAGTAAGTGGTATCAGTCCTATGACCGCCATTGGTTATTTCCTCGTACCAGCATTGGTTTACTGGACCAGCATCGGTTCCCTAATGTTTTGATATTTTTTCCCAAAACAATGTTCAATCCACATCCAATCATATTTTGTGAATTATTTGTTTCTTTTCTGAAATTTTTGGGTCTCTATTACCAACAACAGGGTTCAGTTTCATACAATTTACATTTCTCATTTCAGATTTGTAAACCTATCATTTATTCATAGTAACTGGCCTCAGTCCAACAACTGGCCTTGATTACCACCTTACTGGCCTCGGTTACCCTACCATCGTTGGTCTTTGTTTTTTTACTTTTTTGTCAAAATAACAACCAATTTTTTATTTTCTAGATTTCGTATATCATTTTCCCCTGTGTTTCTACATCATCTATAGAGTTCAAGTCACATGTTCTACCACGCTAGTCGCCAACTGTTAGCCCCTAGTTTGTCACCACCCTCCATCTCATCACCCATGGAATCCAACGCTCCTCCCGTCATAGCTACAGGTTATGAGGAATTCATAAAATTTCTTGATCAGAACACCATGGCCTTGCAATATTACCTTTCCCATTCTTTCACTCGTGATTCATCAGGATAACTCTTATACGAGATGCATGTCTCCATTTCTCTTGCTATTGCACCCACTTCTATGTCACCTAGCACTAGTGTTGTGCTACCTACTACTATCTCATCACCTGTCATCTCTCAAATAATCCCTACCATATTGATATCTATCGCACCCACAAAATCTATCGCACCTACGATATTCACCTCCCCCTATTCTATAGATCCTAATGTAGGTACTCCTATGTCATCAGTCTCTATTACGTTGTAACATCTAGTTGTGTCAACCCCCTTTCAGATTCTAGTCATGTCAATACCAGCCAATTTTTCACCTATTGCTACGAGGATCTCAAAATATGTCCCTCCTACCTATACCCTATCTCAAACACCACCTGTCACTTATAAATCCTATTCAGGGTATGTTCCATCATCATCTACTGCTACATACATTACACCTTCACAGTTTTCTTATGCAACACCTCCATACACTAGATTTCCACCCATGTCTTACTCATCATACCCACCTCCTTATATCACGGGAGGTACACCTCAGTCTAATCTAATCACGGATTTGATAAAGATTATGATGGACAAGATACAAACCCTTGAAGCATCTATTTTTGGCTCTTGTAATACACTGACATATGACGATATTTTCGAAGATCCTATTCACTTCTCCATTCCAATTCATCTCTACCCCACACATTGGGAAATGCCAAAATTTAACCGATTCAATAACAAGGAGGATCCGCAATAGCATTTTGTATCCTATAAAAATGTATGCTATCTTATTACTCATGATGATGCCTCACTTCTGAGAAATTTCCAAATGTCCTTGACAAGACTGACATTAGACTGGTACAGTGCTTTACCTACGCACTCTATCTTTTCTTTTAAGCCCATGCCTTTCTTGATCACTTCTCCACCAACATTGTCAATAAGCTTACCATGACCGATTTGTACTAGATACACCAATATGATGAAAATTCTATCACATACTTTGTCACGCATTGGTGAAGTCTCATTAACCAACTCTCTTTCTAACTACCTTAAACATAACTAATAAAGTTGTTCACTAGAGCTTGTGCTAGACACATCTCTCAAGTGCAAACCTTTTAGACGTTTGATGAGGAATTTATAATTACTTGCAAACTAGAAACCCATGCTATTGAGGAAAAGAAGTTACAATTGTGCAACAAGAGCACTCCCTTCAAACCAAACAATTCTTCTTATTCTTCCAAACCATACAAAAATCATTCAAACAATCAATCGAAAGTGAAAGGATCTGCCAATGCAGTGGTTTTGAAATCTGGTCCGTTTCACCTATCAAACCAACCTAAACCATCTTCTAATATTTCACCTATTCAAAACTTTCAACATAAGTATGAACAACAATGTTGCACTCCCATAGGGGAACCCTATTCCTCTGTACTGGAAAAACTATTAAAAGAAAGGGCTATCATCCTTCCATCGATCAAACCACATACTAGTTTTGATCCTTTACGTCCTTTTCCCATGTGGTATAAAGAAATGACTATTACAACTACCATTGTGTTAGGGGCCATAGTGATGGAAACTATAAAACATTCAAAAAAATTGTTCAAGAAATGATAGACGACGACGATCTTGTTCTTGACAATCCTAATGCATCGGTAAATAAAAACCTGCACATTTTTAAGAATCCTTTTCCAAACCATAATCATTCATCAAACCAAAAAAGTGAGGTCTCCGATGCTAATGTTTATGAGGTTCACACCATCTTTAAGGAAGTGCCTACTTCTTCCACCCAATTGTTACCTATCCTCTTTATTGAGGAAATCCTCACATGAGCTTCTCTACCCATGAAGGAGCCTATTCCTTTTACTCCTCTACCCATGGAGGAGCCACTCATGCCTACACTTTCCTTTGTGGAAGGCCTTATTTCATCCACGTCTCTACTCACTGTATATTTCCCTACACCTATTATTCTACCCATGGAGGAACCAACTACACCTACACCTTCACCTATCTTTGAACCTGTTTTACTTGCTCCTCTACCCAAGGAATATTTTGACTTATCTACCCTGTTACCCAAAGAGGATTCTACATTACCTATTTTTCCACCTCCTCGACCCATAACGGAGTTTTTCATATCCTTTTTACCTATAAATGATGCTTCATATAAGATCTTTCAAGATCCCATTGATCTCCTCGAGTCACTTCTACCTACTGAATTAGAGGAAGAAGGTTTTCATGTGTCACTTGATTTAGAGTTCTAGATAGGTGTCACTACCCGCTCATCACTTTCTAAGGCTAAGATATTTTCATGCTTGGTAGACCAGCTAGACTATGTCAGCCATACCATGTTCTGGGGGGCACTTGTGACTCCATGTACCTACCCAATTACAGATGTCATCCATAGACATCTTCACCATTTATCTGAAAGTATTCTAATCAACCATGACTGCAAAACTTGAGCCAGTCACATCTGCCCTTCCTTCGTCAAATTTTCCCTCACCTCAACCTTCACCTACAACCAAACCTATACTGACACTAAAAGCTTCACCTGCACCTAAAACCACCTCTACATTGGGGGTCAATCCCACACCTAGCCTACTACATACTGTAGTCTTACTAGACCTAACTACTACGTCACCAACCATCACAAAGACAAAATTTTCACCTAAAAAGTAAACACAATCTCCTAGGCCTCATACCCCAGTTTCTCCCATACCTTCTCCTTCACCCTCACCTTTGCCATCCATTTTAGAACCACACCCATCCAAAATTTTTAAATCCATGGTGATTCAACTCATACCTACACATTTACTTCCTCCCCAAAAGAAACCCCAAACATGACAACTCACACATACACCCTTACCCTCATCATGTCCTCAATCTACACCTACACCTTTACCCGCATCTACATCTTTACCTTCATCACATCCTTTTCTTGTACCCATACCTTTACCTCCATTACATTTTCGGCCAGCACCTACACCTTCATTGGCCTTACCATTATTGCCTACACCATCTCCATTACTTGCTATAGAGTCATTGCCAAACCCATCACTTTCCCCCTGACATCCATGAGAGATAGAATCGACACAGATTTCTGTGACCTCAACCTCACCTATCCTAAGGATGACTTTCCCCTACCTGGCATTGACCAACTTGTTGATCTCACCGCTAGCCATGAGACACTATCTCTCATAGACGGGTTCTTAGGCTATAACCAAATCTTACTCGCACCTAAAGATCAACATAAAACTGAATTCATCATCCATTGGGGGAATTTTTGCTATCAAGTCATGCCCTTTGGCATAAAAAATGATGGTACAAGTTATCAGTGTGCTATAACTTATATCTTCCATGACATCATGCATGATATATTAGAAGACTATTTTCATGATCTTCATGGTAACTCCAAGAGTTGTGCCGAACACCTCCCCATCCTTAAAATCATCTTCAACCGTCTTATTACATACTTTGTCTGCCTTTAACCAAAAAAGTGCATCTTTGCTGTCCTCTCTGGAAAAATTCTTGGTTGCATCGTCTCCTTGCGTGGCATAGAAGTCGATCCTGCTAAAATAAAAGCTATTTTCAAGACGCCTCCACCTACTAACCTTCAAAAACTTCATAGTTTGCAAGGCAAGTTAAAATCTATTTTATGTTTTATCTCCCAAATTTTTGATCATTTTTATCTTTTTCACCATATTCTAAAAAAGGATGTCTCCTTTAATTGGAATGATAAGTGCCACAAATCATTTGAAGCATTGAAGACATACCTTCTTCAATCACATGTGCTTGTTCCACTAAGGATGATCAACCTTTCTACCTTTACATGTCTTCCACTGACCATTCCTCGGGTGTTATTCTCACTCACCATGATGATCAACATAAGGAGAAAGTGGTTTATTACATAAGCCATACGCTTTTAGAATACGAGACTAGATATACTCACACTGAAAATATTTTCCTTGCCTTAGTCTTTGTGGCCACCAAACTTTGCCACTACTTAATCAATCACAAAACCTTCATCGTCACTAACAATGACCCTCTCCACTACATGTATGCTAAGCCTTACCAACACCAACACACTTCACATTGGCTTATGCTCCTCGCAGATCTAGACCTAGAATTTACTCCTTAGAATTCTATAAAAGGACAAAGCTTCATAGACCAACTCGTAGATGCACCAATTCCCATACATCAACTCTCTAATTTTGATTATCAATTGTTATTGTCTCTCTCAAAGACATGGATGACATGATTTACCAAATGAACTTATCCTTCAATGGTTCCAAATGTCAATTTGGGGGTGCCACATGTGTCATCCTCATTCCTCGTGAACCTATGCCTTTATCATTCAAACTTGATTTTAACTCCACCAATAACATGGCCGAATAAGAAGCACTCGTACTAGGCCTCCAAATCTCCATTACCCTAGATGTTAAATCTATTAATATCTTTGGTGATTATCAACTAGTTGTGAACCAATTCAATGGATCATTTTAGTGTTGTAACGAGGTACTTCAAAAGTATAAACATCATATTGACATGTTGTTGACTACCTTTGACCATTAGAACCTTCAAACCACTCTTCGCTCCAATCATAAATTTGTAGATACCATGACTTTTCTAGCCTCACGAATACCTACATCACCCGATGACTCAATGATATTTGTCACAGTGCAAAGGTTGCAATCACCTTCTTACCTTCTTCCTAGTGTTAACTTTGTGGGAAGAGTCAAAACCGACCCTCGTGAAATTTTGTATAAGCAGCTTGCTAATTACCTTTCCCTTTCTGTCTTGCCTCTAGATCTCACTCGCAATGGTCGATGAGCCTTCCTTCAAAAGGTTTCTCGTTACATCATCATGAGAGGTCTTCTTTATAAATGTGGCTTTGACAACACCGTACTAAGGTGCCTAACTAGTCCTGAAATTTCATATACCATATAGGAAATCCATGATGGAATTTTTGGTGGAAACTTCAATGGCCATGTTGTTGCTAAATGCATCTTTCTCCTAGGCTATTACTGGTCGAACCTTAACCAATATTGTTGTGACTATGTCAAGCATTGCATGAAGTTTCAGCAACATGCTAACCTTCACCATACTCATAGTCATGCCATAAAATTCACTAGAGACTTTTGGCCTTTCTCTCAATGGGGTTTAGATCTCGTTTGAGAGATTAACCCTCATTCATCTCAACGTCATCAATGGATTATCACGACAACCAAATATTACACTAAATGGGTAGAAATTGTTCCTCTCATTTATACCAAAGAAGAGAAAAGTAAATGAGGAAAATTTTCTCCTAATTGGCTTGGACCCTATGTTGTTACCCATGACTATGGATCAAGTACTTATCATTTTCTTCACTTGAAGGTAAACCTGAACCTGAGCCCCTTAATGTCATGCATATTCAACCATTATAGTGTTGAATATAGTTCCACATCAATTTATGTCATTTATACCCTCACCCCTTGAGTAAAAGACTTCCTTCCACCTACCTCTTTTAAGGACCAAGGACCAAGGACCAAACTATAATTGTGTGATTATCCATCACCATTCAATCTTGTCTTACCCATGAGTACCACAGCTCTACTCACATGACACGATTCTCATGGATATTTTTTTTCCTTCTCAGGATGTAACCTCATGGTCATTCATCACTTAAAAACCCATCTTTCATAACTAACCTTTACATGCTATGGTTTTTCCATCATAAAATAAACCTATATTCCTTTATAGTCTTGTCGATGACTTCAAGTATAAAATAAATAAATAAAAAATAATGCTTGGGATACCTAAAATTTTCCTCCTTGAGTCAAACTTCTTGCAACCAGATCAATCCCTCAAAAGGACATCTATGTCTCTCTTGATGCTATAAATAGACTTCTCCCTCAAAGGAAAACTATAAAAAGTCAGCCATTTAAAACATTTAGTCTATCAATAAAAGAAGACTAATTTGTACCTCTCAAAATAAAATAATTTTGAAGCTTCCCAGGAATAAGGGATAAAATATGTGGAATAATCCCTCACAGAATCGCAACAATAGAAACTAATATGTAGAAAATATTACAAATCTGAAATAAAAGTGTAGAATAAAATAACACAACACAAAGAGATAGTATTTAACATGGTTCACCCAATTTGGGCTACGTCCACCAAGAATCACTTGCTCAGATTTTATTACAAGCCACCACTCTCTCAATACAATACCTAGATCTGTTTGGAGCTATGCTCAACAAACTCTACAGAATTCACACTTGAATTCAAAGCACATCTGCAATGTTTTTCATACTTCTATCATATGCATAAAACCATATAAATAGACAACTACTTAAGTAGTTTTACAAAACCATGGGTATCAAAACCATGGGAAAAAACCATCCCATAAACCTATGGGTCAAAATCCGCCCATATGAGAAAATCACATTTCCCGATATATCGGGCACGTTTTAAGGCCCAAAAAAAATTCAGGGGTTGCACCCCCAAAGCCCTACTACTAAGGGGGCCCTGGACCCCTACTCTGGGACCCCCCAAGCACTTGAACCCCGGAGAGGATACATGAAAAGTGTACAATACTCTTAGTGTACAGTCTTCAACACTTTCACACATGAAAACAGGCTCCACAACCTAACAATCTCCCACTTGGAGACTAGTTTTCCTCTGAGCAAGCTTCTCAACCCTTCACTAGTTTCCATGAAGACCAACCAAAGCTGAACACAACTTCATTTTTTCCCTTGTGACCACCTTGGTCATCATGTTTGTAGGATTCTGACTGGTATGGATCTTCTCCAGCTTTAACTTCTCTTCCTCCAAAGTTTTCCTGATGAAATGGTACCTTAACTGTATATGCTTCATCCTAGAGTGGAAAGCAGAGTTCTTAGCTAGGTGTATAGCACTCTGACTATCACTATGTAACTTTCCTTCCTCCTACTTATGCCCCAACTCCTCAAGAAATTATTGTAACCAAATCATTTCTTTGCTTTCCTCTGTGGCAGCAACATACTCAGCCTCTGTGGTTGACAAAGCCACCAACTTCTGTAGTTGTGAAATCCAGCTCACTGTTGTCCCACCTACAGTGTAAACATAACCTGTTGTGCTCCTCCTACTGTCTACATCTCTAGCCATATCTAAATCTACATAACCACACAAAGTGGTGTCTGATCCACTATAGCACAAAACTATCCCCATGGTCCCTCTCAAATATCGAAGGATCCACTTTACTACCTGTTAGTGATCTCTGCCTGGATCACTCATAAATCTACTCACCGCTCCCACTGCATGGGAAATATCAGGCCTAGTACACACCATGGCATACATCAAACTGCCAACTACTGATGAGTAAGGTACCTTGGACATTTGGTTTCTCTCCTGCTCTGTCTTGGGACACTACTCCTTTGATAACTTGAAATGGCCTGCCAAAGGAGTCCCAACCGGTTTAGCATCCTGCATATTAAACCTCTCCAAGACTTTCTTAATGTACTCTTCCTGAGATAAAGTCAGCTTATATTCCTTCCTATCCTGAGATATCCTCATACCAAGGATTTGTTTGGCTGCCCCCAAATCCTTCATAGCAAAGGATTCACTTAGCTGCTTCTTGAGTACTTTTATTTCCTACATGTTTTTACCTACAACCAACATGTCATCCACATACAGACAAAGGATAATATAACTGCCATCCTCAAATTTCTTTGTATACACACAATGGTCAGAATGACATCTAATATAACCTTACTCCATCATGAAGCTATCAAATTTCTTATACCATTGACGTGGAGCTTGTTTCAAGCCATACAAGCTCTTCTTCAGTTTGCACACCATCTCCTCTTTACCTTTGACCTCATAGCCCTCTAGTTGTTGCATATATAGTTCCTCCTCCAAATCACCATGGAGAAATGCAGTCTTTACATCAAGCTGTTCTAAGTGCAAGTCTTCTACTGCAACTATTCCTAGAACAGTTCTAATAGAAGTCATTTTTACTACAGGAGAAAAAATCTCATCAAAATCTATACCTTTTTTCTGTGCAAACCCCTTGACCACCAACCGAGCCTTGTATCTTTTCTTGCCTCTTCTTCCTCTTTGACTCTGAACACCCACTTGTTCTATAATTCTCTTTTTCCTTCAAGTAGCTTCACCAAATCCCATGTCTAGTTCTCCATGAGAGCCTGATGCTCCTCATCCATGGCTTGCTCCCACTTCTTCCTGGCATCTACCTGCATTGCTTCATCAAATCTCTCTGGCTCTCCACTATCAGTGAGTAATAAATAATAAAGAGAAGGAGAAAAACTTTCAGGTTCTCTTCTTACCCTAGAAGACCTCCTCAATATAGGAGTTTGGGGTTCCTGTTGAGGAGGTTCCTGAACTGATTCATGTGTCACTTTTTCATCCAGAAGATCCTCTACCGTTGCATATTCTTTCTTGGATTCTTCCCTATTTTCCTATAACTTGCTGCTTATACATGACTTTCTCATTAAAGACCACATCCCTAGATCGAATGATTTTCTTGTCCTTAATACTCCAACATTTATATCCAAAGTCATCACCACCATAACCAATGAAAGTACATTTTTCTAATTTATCCTCTAGCTTGGTCCTATCATCCTTGTCTATATGAACAAGCACCTCACATCCAAAGACTCTAAGAAATGAATAATCAAATTTCTTACCATACTAAGCCTCCTCAGGTATGCCTCCATCCAAGGCACTTGAGGGTCCTTTGTTTATCAAGTACACAATTGTGCTCACCATGCTTCTACCCAAAAAGAAAGAGGCAGTCCTGCATGTAACCTGTATGCTCCTAGCATGTTCCATTATTATTCTGTTCATCCTTTTTAACACCCATTCTACTACGGAGTTCCTGGAACCATCTTTTTCCCTGTGGATTCCATTCTTAGAACAATAATCATCAAATTCATTGTCTGCAATACTCCCCTCCATTATCTGACCTGAGACATTTTAGCTTAAGACATGTTTCATTCTCTACCAAGGCTTTCCATTTAACAAAAGTGTCAAATACACCAGATTTGTTTCTAATACAATAAACCCAAACTTTCCTTGTTGCATCATCAATAAAAGTAACATAATAACTTGAACCCCCAAGAGATGATACCTGAGCCGGCCCCCACACATCAGAATGCACCAGCTCTAACTTACTCTCTTTCTTTATAGGTCCAACCTTGAGAAACCTTACTCACTTTTGTTTCCCATATATGCAGTCCTCACAGAACTCCAAACCTATTTCTATATATCTAGGTAAATCCTTCTTTATGATCTCCATGCCCTTATGGCTCATATGACCAAGCCTATAGTGCCACAATGTTGTATCTACTTCTGAAGCCACAAGATTACAAACATTAGTGCTATAAGTGGTTAAATACAAGGTTCCAACCTTCTTACCTCTTTCCACCACAAGAGCACCCTTGGTAACCTTCCAAGAGTCCTGTTGTAAATATCACAGTACAACCATCACTTCCCAACTACCCTGTCTGATATCAAATTTTGTCTTAATGTAGGCACATGTCTAACATCCTTCAATAGCCAAGTATTCCCATTCTGCATCTTAACCTGAATAGAACCTTTTCCAACTATGCTACAAGGCTCATCATCACCAAGAAAAACATGCCCAAAATCTCCTTGAACATAATCAACAAAATAATGCCTATGTGGAGAAGCATGGAAAGAAGCCCCCGAATCTAAAACCCAAGATTCAGTAATATTGTGCAAAGAAAGAATCAAAGCATCCTGACATACATTACCCATTGCCACATTTTCCTCCTTGTTTTCTTCCTGTTGTTTCTTCTTATCCCGAAGCTCCCAACAGTCCTTCTTTGCATGCCCAGACTTTCCACAGTGCCAACATACTATCTTACTTTTGGATTTTGACCTTGCTTGATCCTTTGATTTTCCATGGTTTCCTCTATTCTTCTGTCTCCCTCTAGTTTCCATTGTCAAAGCATTCCTTGAAGTAGAAGATTCACTTGATATTTTTCCTCACATTTCCTCACTTAGAATCACCCCTACAACATCCTCAAACTTTAACTTTGAGTTAGTAGGAACCGAGTTGCTTACCACCATTACCAGGCTATTCCAACTCTTAGGTAAAGAGCATAGAACTAATAAAGCCCTAACTTCTTCATCAAATTCTATTGTAACCAAAGCTAGCATATTTACAACCATATTAAAATCATTTAGATGATCTGCTACTAAACCATTCTCAGACATCTTCATATTAAACAACTTTTTCATTAAAAATATCTTATTAGAGGTAGAGGGTTTTTCATACAACTTCCCTAATGCATCCATCAGTTCTTTTGTAGTCTTTTCCTTTGAAACATTAAATAATACCGAAGATGCAAGACACAGCCGGATTGTCCCAAGTGCCTTCCTATCCAGCAAATCCCATTCTGCATCTGTCATGCTCGAGGGTTTTTTTCACCTTCTCAGACATCAGAGTGTAAAGATCCTTCTGATAAAGGTAATCTTCCATCTACATCTTTTAAAGACTGAAATTCTACCCTGTTGAATTTATCAACCCTAGATCTTCCATCATCTGTCCATAGCTACCACTCAAGCTAAAGCTTTCCCTATGATTCAACACTTCAGCAAACCAAACCAGGCTCTGATACCAATTGTTAGGAAATAAGGGATAAAATATGCAGAATAATCCCTCACAGAATTGCAACAGTAGAAACTAATATGTAAAAAATATTACAGATCTTAAATAAAAGTGCAAAATAAAATAACACAACACAAAGAGAGAGTATTTAACATGGTTCACCCAATTTGGGCTACGTCCACCAAGAATCACTTGCTCAGATTTTATTACAAGCCACCACTCTCTCAATACAATACCCAGATCTGTTTGGAGCTATGCTCAACAAACTCTACAGAATTCACACCCAAATTCAAAGCACATCTGCAATGTTTTTCATATTTCTATCATATGCATAAAACCATATAAATAGACAACTACTTAAGCAGTTTTACAAAACCATGGGTATCAAAACCATGGGCAAAAACCATCCCATAAACCTATGGGTCAAAATCCCACCCATATGAGAAAATCATGTTTCCCGATATATCGGGCACATTTTAAGGCCAAAAAAAATTTGAGGCCTACGTCCCCAAACCCTTGCTATTGGGGGCTACCACCCCAGGACCCCCGCTTGAGGCCCGGCCCGGCCCTGAACCCCAGTGCAAGGATACATGAAAAGTGTACAATACTCTTAGTTTATAGTCTTCAATACTTTCACACATGAAAACAGGATCCATAACCTAACATCTAGAGGCATGTGTGTGATGCTATAAATAGACTTGTCCCTCAAGTGTGAGCAACTATCAATTGTGTAGTGAATTAATTAATGAGACATGGTTTAGGCTATTTTTTCTAAGGTTAAATGTAAGTTCTCATACGTACCTCTCAAAATGGAAGAATGATGAACCTTTTCCTCATTGATCATATTCCTGAGGTTGTACTTAAGTTGGGTACCCCCTATTTTTTCACCATTTTGTATCAAAGTAATTTTCTTCCCACATTGGGATTAGGGCTATGAGAGAGGAATACTCAAGATGATTCAAGAAGCAAGTTATGAAAAATTTCAAGACTTTTGGTCAAGATGACTTGCACTATTCAGGTGAATTTTATCTTATAGAGGAATCCCACAGATCAAGAGTTACACCAAGAGTTATAGACCCTTGTAGATTATGATCTATTTTATTATCTGTAGAAAGGTCAGATGCTATGGAGATATCACAATGGAGAGGAGATCATGTAGAAGATGTCGAGTGAACTTCTTTGAGGTTGTAGGAAAAAATCAACTTGAATGTAGAGGACATAGGAGAATGATTTTAAGATAATATTTCTTATGGTTGTTCCAACACGTCAGGATTCGTAAGCCAAAAATGGGGAAATTTAATCCTTGTTACCATGGTTCAGTCTCGGAATACATGAGTTAATTAATTTAATGGATAAACTGAGATGGATCAAAGCCTATTTCCACCTACATGCCTAGACCTAATGGAGGAGCTCAAGTAGGTGAATTACCTTTTGTATACAGATGAAGGGATCATATCCTCACAATATGCCTGGGACCCATGTGAAAGCTAGGTGTTGGTCGTTAAACTTACACCCACATCTTAAATATAGAAGAATTGAGTTTGTTTGTGATAATAATGGAACCGTCCCCAAGTTATAGGACCTTGCACGCTTGGGACATATCTTCCAAAGTAGGCCAATTCCTCTGTCTAATTTTTTTACGGATACTGCTACACCAAGAGCTGAAAGGGAAAACTATGATAATATTTCCAAGGGATCGGGGATATAAGCATAACATGAAAGGAGACTACACTAAAAGGTGATAACACTAGAAAAAGAGGGAATGACCACTATCTGTTCTGAGTGAAAATGAAGGGAAATGCGTGAAAGAAGGCTAGGCACATGTATAGCACAACTTAAAATTTATCTCACCATATTATTTTCATGGAACATAACTAAAGAACAAGCTGTAAGAGATGTGAGAATGGCACAACAGGTACACATAATGTAAAATAAAAGGATCCAAGAAGAAGGAATGCAAACACGTTAGGACAAAGAATAGTCACAAAATGATGCTTCCATTACTTCCAAAAATGTATAGAGTATGTTACAATGGAGTAATAGGCTGATATGCAAATGCGAGATCCATATCTAAAGGTCTGTAACTCAAAATACAAAAAAAATGAAGTCCTTAGCAAAGCGTGCATAAGGATCCAAAGTGTCCAACATTAAAAATGAGCCCAGCTCTTACATTTATAGATGAATTTGTGGAAGAAGAAAATAATGAGGGGGAGGGAAACTCTTAATTTGAAATGCGTAACCACCAATAAGAAGCATTCAATGCCTACAAATCTACCTGAAAGAATCTATCAAATGCACTTCCCCAGGTATGTATCTGGCATGTTGAAAAAGGATAGGAGGGTGAATAAGAAAAAATCAAGTGGTTGGAGTAATTAGATCTACCCATTAACGCATCAGAAAGATGTTTTCCCATTTCTCACCTACCAAATCCACCAAGAAATTGAATTTAAATGTCTATAGCACTCTAACCTACATCACCAGATATCAATTGAAAAGTCCAGGCACTGCGCCGATTGGAGCTCTATAGTAAGAGATATACGGCTGTTAGAATTTTTTCAGAGTTTTCAACACATGAAAAACACGTGGCGTGCCTAGAAGTCAGCTAAAAGGATGACTAACAATACAAATGGTACTTGTCAATTCTACCATGTGTCACCCGTTTATTTTTTTTGGGATCAAGTGCAACGCTGTTGGTACTGCTTTAACATGTTATGCATGACACACTCAGGCATGTTAGAAAATGATGTGGCATGTAAAGGCATAAAGGAGGGTCTACAAGGATATAAGCACAATAGAAGAATGAACATGCGAGAAGAAGGTATAAAAAAGGTGTGCACAACGACGCATACAGAGGAAATAGAGGAAAATTGGTGAGAAGAGAATGCAAGGTCAACGTGAAACTACTACAAAGTAGTATGTGCGGGGTGCGCGAGAGGGCTAGGGACTTAGATGATTGAAGCAAGTGCAAGGTGTGCACACATGAAGAACAACTGCTAGGAAGAAGGTGGATACGTAGAAGATGCACTTAGGAAGAAGGAAAATGCATGAGAAGGGGAAGGTGGAGCACGTAAGGGTATGCGAGGAAACAGGACAACCAAGGGGATGTGCCAAGTTAACTTGAGAGTGCGCGTAACCTTGCAGTGAAGAGATCAGAGCCATAAGATATATACAAGTTGTCCTAAATAACTAGGAGAGTTATTTGGATAAAAATTTTGGCAACTTTTCAGGGCCATCTTCATGCTAAAATGAAAGAGATCAGTAGATTAAAACGTCCATTAGCCATGGATTCTGTTATGTAATCATGAAACTCTAATCTACAACTTTGAATAACTACCCCTTAAAATCATTTGAAGGATGATTTCTTGACTCTTATTCTCTGAATCCTACAAACTTACTGAAAGAATTTCTGCATCTTAGAATAAAAATAAGAGCATGTGCAGGAATCACATGAGAAGAAATAACTATATACAAAAAACAATGTGTGCGCAACAAACTTAGAGGAATTGAAACTACTATAATATATAACAAAATGATGCAGAAAACTTAATGGAAGGGTTTGAGATAGATCCCATTTACTAGGATTTATAGCGTGCCTCCACTGACGATGATTTAACTCAAAATACTTAGCCTCTTTTCATGATTTAATGATGTAAATGGGCCGCTCTAAAGTGCATAAAAATTTGAATGGAGCACCATGGTTTAGCTCTATCAGCATCTCATTTTAAAACCAAGTACTGACTCAAATTTGAAATTTTTGACGGCCTCGACCTTTTGTCAAACCATTTCTTTCTTGTTTGTTGATCATGTTCTAGCTTGATCATCGCGAGTTTCTTGATTCTTCAAGATTAACTCAGTTTTTCCATTTTGATTTCTCTCTTGTATACTCCTCTTAAACTCAGTTTTTGGGCAAGCGCTAATGAGTTCAACTCTAGCTGTCAAAGGAAGCGTAGCCTCCCTTTTCCGTAGACCAATATTATAAGGTGAAGTTCCTATTGCCTTTTTAATTGTGATTCTATATGCCTAGAGCGCACACGAGACCTTTTTATGCCACTATATTTGGTTGATATTCATTGCACGTTTAATGATTCTGATCAGGTTCTTATTTGTTGATTCTGCCCAGACCATTGTCCTATGGGGGTAATAGTTGGAAGAATGTTTTCATATAGATTACCTAGATTTAGAGTGCCAATTAGTGATTTTGGTCCCAGGAAGGCTTTTTCATTATCAGAGATAATGGTTTGAGGAACGACCAAACCTTGTGATTATACCTTCGAGAAAGTCAAGGATGACTGACTCTGTTGATTTCTTTGAGTGTGATAGCTTTTATCCATATGGTGAAGTAGTCCATAGCTTTATGCACCCACTTGTGTTCAATGCTTCAAAGGTAGGATTGATCATGCCTATGAAGGTCAACACCCACATTGTACAAAAGGCTGATCTGTTTTGGATTGGTCAAAGGGGAAGTGCTGACCAATCTTTTCTGGAAGCCTACAAAGAAAGTGCATTCCTTGCATTTTGTGACCCACTTGTGTGCATCTGCAAATACAAGTAGGCTAAAATATCCTTCCATGTATGATCTTCATTTCTATATTTTTGGTAGAAAATTGTCTTCCACCAAATAATCCATGATGAAATTCTATCCTAACACTCTTTCAGTTTACCCCCCTTTGGTACATCTTAATAGCATACCATTCAAGATTCTTTTTGAAGCGAATTTTCATTAATCAAAACATAAGGGATATATTCTAACCTCTATGTATTATGTTTCACCTTGTTTAAGCCAGGAGAGTATGTGCCCTTGGAAAGGAATGTGATCATGTCCTTCATCCAGTTGCACTGTGCCAAGTATTTGTATTCTACTCAACTTTTACGCGTAGGAGATCCTTCATCCTAGAAATAATGAAGTCTCATAATCCTCATATTTTAGGGTCGCATCCTTAGTAAGATTCTTGCAGAGAAAACTACATCTTACCAAGTTTTGTGGCTTTGATAGTCACATCATATTCCATGATTATTGGTCACCCATCATGCCCTTTTATCACTTATTTCATGCTCCCATGATGAAGTCTTTGAAATATGAGTGTGGGAGACTAACACCTTGATATGATTGTCTAGTCAGCATAGGTGTCTGAATTTCTTAAGGCACATGCATGATGGAAAATTACCTAATCTCTGTTTTTCCACTATAGTTATACCTTCATAATCATAGTCATGGAGAGTATTTGAGATGAAATAAAATGGATGTTCCTAGCCCTTGTTGATTCTTCTCTCTATGTTAGGACATGAATGCCACACTATGCATCTCTCACCATATAGCATACAGGATGAAATCCTTTTAATAATTTTTGGGTTGTGTAGCACCAGTGGTAGCATGCAATTAATCCCTTACTTGATTAAATTCAGAGGCTCTGATGGCCCTCAGTGTGTCCATTTGAATTTTATATCTTTCTTGAGCATCAGGGGTGATGGGGTGGAGTCAGTCCTAGCAAAGTTAGGGATGAAATGAAACTGCTAACGAATTTGATATTTCCTAGGAAAGACTGCACTAAGCCTTTCTTGTTAACCGGTATGGATAAGAGCTAGAATGGTCTAAACTGCGCTCTATGAATCAATTGCAGATCCCATATTTTGAGACCACATGTATCCCAAGACATTTTACCTAGTGGTACTCCAAAATTACACTTCTTTGGGATTAAGAAATAGCCCAATTCTAAATTCCTGACATTTTTCAAACATGGCTTTATCCAGGTGCATCGAAATGATACTCAATCTTCTTTGGTGAACACCTTGAGGTCATCTAGGTATACTGAGGATTAACTTCATTTATGTAATTCTTTGAATGCAACATTGGTGAGCGCAAACTAAAATCTTTGCATATGCAAAAGTTCCCCATCTTGTTGTGATAAGCGGTCTTATGTTGGCATCTTCCTCTGATGAGCACATATTTGGTTATAGCCCAAAAAAATGACCAGTAAAGAAAATCTTTGCACGCCAACCTGCTACTGTCTGTAGATATCTGTTCCATGTGAAGGCAAGCAATAATGATCCTTAAGGGATACTTTATTTAGATCCCTAAAGTCCACACAAAGTCTGATATCCCCATTTTTCTTGCGCTTACTAGGTACCAGAATTGGAAATACACGTAGAGTATTTGATTGAGAAGATTAATTTTAGCTTCAAAGAAATTCCAAGGATTCTTCCTTTCTCATGAGAGGTTCTAATATTTGTTTTAGATACCTTCACTGCTTCTGATGCTAACAGGATTTATTCCCTTCTTCTAGGTTAGCAATGGAGTGTTAGATGCATATCCCTATGGATAAACAACCTTTGAGGTCATCATAAGTCTCATGGATATGACCCGATCACTGAATTTATGGCAGATAGAGCCATGAAGCCTCTGCTCTTTCATTATGCACACAAGTGACTAACTTCCCAACTTTTGGATTTTTCTCATTGGCTATAATAGTGACTAGCTCAGCATAGTATTCTTTGACTACCATGACACACATGTACCTTTCTTCACCCTTGTATTTATCATCATTGATAAACATTTGTTCTAGAGGCTTTCTAACCCTTTAAGCAGTCATTGTTTCTCATTTCAGGATGGATGACTTGGATCTTCATATGATTCTTCAATGTAAGTTGGGTTGGATGCTTGGTCTAAAAACTAGCTTCAAATTGTTGGATAAGAACTGGAAAATCTGTCACGTCACTTTCAGAAACACTACCTATGATCTATATTGTTTTATGGTATAGATGGGTGAATGATCAACCATCACCACTGTGCTGAGTGTTTCCTTTAGTAGAGTCCCTGGTTAGGTCAGAATTGCGATCCTAGTTCACAACCATTCTGATTTGCTTCCTTATGTTACTGTTTCTGATGGGACCAAATGTTAATGTTAAAGGCATCTTGAATATCTTCAATAAGATCTCATAATTTGTGCCGATAGGACTTTAAGAATCCTTAGATTCTTTATGGTGGTCATTCTCCTTGGTAATGTGGTGGATAACCAATTCTGTAGTCCTCGAATATCCGCACACTCAGTTGCTTTATACCATTCTCTTGCGTAGTCAATGAGTCAAGGCCATGCACTAACATCTTCATAATCTTGCTTCATTGTCTGGTGCAAGTGGAACTGTGAACCTGAAATGCTTGGAGTATCATTTTTACGATCCTGGTGAAGAAATGAGAACATACCCCAGGTACTTGATGCCATTTCTGCTCCTAGCTCCATTGAACCATACAAAGTCCATATTTGGGAACCTTTTTCATAGATTAGTCTCCTCATGTTCATTATCCTTCATCTCATAACCTGGTTGCAATAACTGGGATTTTCATCAAGATATATACGTAAGTACCTATCCCAGATTTCATAATCTTTCAGTTCTTCAACAT
Source organism: Taxus chinensis (assembly GCA_019776745.2). Taxonomy (NCBI): domain Eukaryota; kingdom Viridiplantae; phylum Streptophyta; class Pinopsida; order Cupressales; family Taxaceae; genus Taxus; species Taxus chinensis. The sequence continues at coordinate 385,986,390 of CM034155.1, forward strand.
AGGGGTCAAATTCGGGTGATAGGTCGACCAAATAGTTTTCCCACTCATGAAGGTCACCTAGATCAGGAATAATAGGTGGATGAGGATCCTCTTCTCGGGTGACTTCAGCTGGTTCGTGTGAGGCTGTGAAACCCAATTGCCACCTGGTTCCGTTATATGAATGTGCTCATGTTTTATTAACTAAGCTATAAATTGAAACTAATATCTACATAGCTTCAAAAGAAAATGCTAATTAAACAATGAACCATCAAGATAAGATCTTAAAGGAAATGCTTCTTCAATGCATAAATGAAACTACATGCTAAGCTATTTCCTACTCTCTATGATTGCTAACTTAAACTATGAACCTATGAAGAACATAAGAAATCAAAGTGGATTATTGGTTGATCTCAAGGGTTGAGAATGGAATCTCACCAAGAATGGCTACAAGGCCATTTTGAATCTTCCCATATTACTCAATTTTGAGTGAAAGGATTCAAGATGGAGAAGTTATTTCCAACAATGGAGAATGGCTCAAGATCAAAATGCTTATAGTTTGCACTATTCAAAGCATGGTGCAAGAAGAAAGGTAAGAAGGAGGGTTCCTTATATAGCTTTCTTGAAGAGGCAAGGCTAACAAATTGATGAATGTGGGATAAAGGTAAAACAAGATTAGGAATGGATAAGGTTGCTTTATAAAAGGTAATCTTGATTTAGAAGAGTTTAATTTGTCATTAGTAAGTCATGGGAGTTGGGGGATGTTTTAATTAATCAAAGGTGATTAATTAATAGGTAGAGGTAAGCTTATAGAAGCTAATTAGAGGGAAAATTAGTATGATTCGTGGGATGTAAGAGAGGAATTTGATCCAATAAATGGTAATTTATTGATTTAGAGTTTCGAGTGTAATTAATTAATAATAATTAATTAACCCAAGTAGAAGTGGATATTAATTAACGAAAGGTCATTAATTGACATCCTTAATGATAGGAAGGCTAATTAATTAACGAAATTAATTAATGAATATGAAGAGGAATGTTAGCTAATTAGTGGAAAAACACTAATTATTATGGAAATGATGAGAAAGAGGATAATTAGTGCAATCTTAGCATTAAAGGTTACATAAGAGGATTTTAGGTGTCTACATTTGCCCCTCTTTGGGGTGGTGTAAGTGACGCCACTTCAAAGATAGTAGACAAGTACAAACAAATAATTTTTTTGAAGAAATAGAAGAAAAAATTAATAGAATGAAGGATTCCCCCTCGAGTGTCGATGGGGTGATGAAAGAGGGCAATTGACGATTGAAAAGATGAAAGAACATAATAGAAGAAGTAGAATAATTGATCCCTATTGCTCCAAGTTACTTTTGAAGAAAAGTGTTGATAGAAGGAGAGTGATATGGAAGAAAAATGAAGATGAAAAGAGATGGAAATAGCTATCATCTTTGCCGATGTAAAAACAAACTTTATTTCATCATTTTTCTTATGATCGACGTCATCGGTCCTTATTAAAAAGAATGAACAGAAGTGTAGTATGACATGAAAATCCATATACAAACAAATGTCCATAGCTAAAAACACCAAATCCATGCAACATAAAAAATGCAATGCAATACGAGAAAGTAAAAGATGCCTAACTCCCTGCAACATACATAATGCAATGCAATACGAGAAAGTAAACAAGATAACCTGATAGAGAAACATAATGCAATGTTTTTTTATCAAGCTTTGATTCTGACCTGTGCAAATTAATGACAAGGGTTAAAAGATGGTGCCCCAAGCAAGGATACATGCAAGGGGAATAACGGAGGACACTTGGGTCCTATGAAAAGTAGTGCACTATGAAACTAGTACCAAGCAATCTCATTGTGCCCCAGAGTACAGACATAGTAAGCAAATCAGCTTTGTTAATGGAGGTAGATCAAGATGATCTGTGAGTCACACACAAGAACAGGTGAGAACCAAAGAGAGAGATGTTTGTAGGATGATTTATATTGTTTTTTATTTTCTTAGAAACATATTTGAATGTTTTTTGATTTTGAAAGTTTTTCTGAAACTATGTATAGGAAAGACAAAAGTGTGGATGCCCCCAGTGATAGATGGGATGTACAAGGGAAGAATTCCATGTGTATGCACAAGAAAGTGAAGATGTGAAAATTCCTTATTGATTAGGTGGGAGTATTCAAAGGAAAAATCTTCATGTGCTGAAGGGGGATCAAGGAAAATATAAAATAGGTTGAATCATGAGGGAGAAAGGATGCCCTCAACTATTTAAGTTGGCCAAGAAACACATGAGAGAAAGGAAGTAGAAAATTGTCTTATTAAAAGGGGGAAAAAGTTCCTGCAAACATGGAAAAGAGGACATCTGATACAACATGGATGTTGTAAATGATTTTTGCAAAATAGAGGATGCTATGAAAATATTTAGAAGGTGGTTGATGAAAAAGTGATTAGCTCCAAGGCACAAATCAAATGAGACAAGACATGCGCTAAAGCAAGATTTTGAACAAGGTCCAAAAAGTAACACTTGTAACATACTAATCATGTTTACTCATTGGGATCTCCCATGTGTGCTACGTGGAAATGAATTACCTATTGAAGGAATGAGTTGATAGACAATAAGTGAAGACACTAGCCAATGTGTAGGAATGATTTAGTTTGAAAGGTGATGTGTGAATGGATTGTGGAAGGAGATCCGTACATTGCTCTGTTGCTAGCCAAACATCCATAGCCCACAACAGAGATGTATTTGATCCTAATCACAAAATTTCTCTACTACCAGTCAGGTGGCCATAGCCCCGGTAGAGATTATTGGAAATGCCCCAAGAGAGAGTTATATATCAATTTGATTTTTTTTTAGGATCGGCTTTTTCTTTTTGATTGATTGATTTTGATTCTTTTGGCTTTCTGAAAACTTATTTCAGGTCTCTTGTTTGACAAGGGGGTTAAGAACCACTGATGGCTTGATGGAAGGATTTGGAAGTGATTGTGATGATGACATTGGATAGTGTCAACAAATATGCCCAAAAATTCTTCCCAACAAGTTTATTATATGTAGATAGTGATAGGATCTCTAAGAGGTCAAGAGTCATTCTTTAATTTACCAAGGTGATGAAAGACCAAATTTTCAAATGGATACCATAGATATAAATGTAACCAAATGTGTGAATAGAGCTAACCACATGAGATGGCCATAGAAGGGATGAAAATGTTGGATGACTTTGTAGCATGAATATGAAATAAAGGGAAGAAAGAACATCCACGGGCATGCACAATACCTGATTGCAATGTTTGATAGACTTTGTACCTGGTTGCATTGACAGTGGCAAATGTTAAAATGTTTTCCCATTTTGCCCTAGACTTTTTGAACTATTTGAATGCTATTTGTTCTGAGTGAATTTCCAGCGACACGTGGCAATTGGGATGAAATGAAGTATGAGCAGGCTCTACATGAATGGATACCAACGAATTTGTTTGAAAGTTTCCTTGTTATGCCTTAAAAAACTCCCCAAATATGCCCTGTTTACTTCCCTAAAGTGTAATCTTATGGGACCAACCATGATGCCATCATGTGATTCAACATTCAATCAAATGGATGCTCAAAGAATGTTCAAATTTTTCTTCCATGTACTTTCCAAAATCCATGCGGAAAAGTCAAAAACTACTTGAGTTCCATGATTTACCAATTAGTTTTGTTGACACATTTGGGCCCATACTTGAAGGACGTTGGAAATTACATCTTGTGTGATGAACTGTAAATTTCTCATGTTTTTGACCATTTTTTCTCCGAGCTTTTTGTACCCATGGGAATTATGGAACTCATTCAGAAGATACATTTTTCACTCAATTATTGATTGGTCGAACAACAGATAAATGTTCTTATAAGCTAGTGCACGTTAGTTGTTAAGATCTTGGATGCAAGTGGGAGGAAATTTGGTAATGGCTCTGCTAAGTTTGATTGGTGTCTTTTGAGTGCAATTACGATTGGCTTCTCCATCCAATTAGATGAGGTGTCAGAACCTTTTTTGATGAACTTGCGGATGGTAGTTTGGAAAAGGTGGACTTTGGTGAAATGAGTTAAGAGAATAAGGGCATACCACGTGGCCCTGTTAGGCTTAATGATAGAAGCAAAATGCCTAGGAAGGATAATGATCCAAAAATTCCTGTATTGTTTCCCCGAAAGTGTATACGTTTTAATCTCCAATAAACACCTATTGGGTGGGTCCTTCTCGTATGCCTTAAAATTAAGGTTAAATGTCATATTCAGTGAAGCTAGGAATAAATGCTTAAGGCTGCATCCCATTAGATGGCACATAACCTTTGATGGGCTAAAGAAGTGCTCCAATGGGTTGGCCATCCAAGAATAGAATAATGCACTTTTTGAGAAATGCATTTAAAGTTGTAAAGGGATTTTAACTTTGAAAATCATGAATACATTCTGAGAGACAAGTGGCATAGTTGAATGTGCCACCAAAGAACCAGAAGATAGTGGACTTCTATGAATACTTTGTGTCTTCATAGCTATGAGAGAGGATTACAGGTGTATAGAAGCGTGGACCACAGCCTAAGCAATGAATCAATGAAGGACTCATGACAAGGTTGGCAGAGGATGACCTCAGACAAAATTGTGATTGAGGAATTGTTTTTCTAGACATGAGAGTGATGTCTGTGAGAAGATACGGCCCTGCAGCGGATCAAATACCTAAGACACAATGAGTTTTCATTGACATAAGTTGAAATATGTGGGGGTGAAAAATAAATTGAGGATCAAGAAATGTTTTAGATTTCCTCAAATTATTGATAAAATGTTAAAAGGTGATCCCAGGCATTTTTCCAATCATAGATCTTTCGATGATGGCATTGAATTCTAATTAAATCCTTACTTGTAAAATCTGGCTCCAGGCTAGTCATTTGTTGATGCCCCTATAATTTCTTGTCCACGTGGATGGTACCTTCATGGTTTAAAAGATGATCAATTGTGTTTAATATGAGTTAGTTGATCAACCTTCAGTTTGATTTTTGTGACCATTGGAGACTCTCAGAGATTGTTTGGAAGAATGTAACCTAAGATCTTTTACATGCATTCTTCATAGAATTGAAAGATGACATCCTGATGTATGAAGCATTGGATATGATAGGTGTTTAAATAATTTTAGAGGTTGTAAATTAGGTGATACGATCCAAGTTTTTCTTGTCAATAAAGTGAATGATTCAGTTCAAAGCTCTTGTAAAATCCTACCCCATACTACCCTTGCATGTGCAAATTGTGTCAACAGAGCAATAATCTCAAAACCCATCTACAAAGATGCACAAATGAAAATAATGGATCATACCGGGTCTTTAGTAGCCTCAGTCATAGAAGATGAAAGAATGTGCTCCATAGTTTTAGTAATGACAGAAATATTTGCAATGATTCACCTTTTAGAATACACCCGGCAACTTTTGGATCGTGTTTCTGTCCCACAGGCCCTCTCTCTAAATCATGAGTGAAATTTGTAACAAAATTGATGCTATAAGGATATCTCCATTTTATTCACAAAAGAGATGCTTGGATGTAATAGAATTCTATATAATGCATGGTTTTTAGGCACAATGTAAAAGGGTCGGGGGTTAAATTACACGAGATTTTTTTTAGAAATGTTATCCATCTCTCCACAAATATGAGAAACCCGTTAGATGAGATACCCAGTGGCTACATTTATTCTGTGTTAGATTTTATATCGTGTCAAGTTGGTTGTAAGATATCATAGCCATTAAAAAGATCTGATGATTTCTCTAGACTTAAGACTAGAACCCCTGTTGATGAATCTAAGCAATTTTGATAATTAATTTGTGTTCAATCATGAGGGAGCAAGGATATGTCCAACGTCTGCTTATTTTAGAAACACATGATCTGAAAGGAAGTGGGTGATCTGATTTGTTAACTATTGACAGAGGTGTCATTACATTGAAATCTTTATGGAAATCACAGGAAATCTCATACACTTGTGATGGTTCTAAATTGGCATTTGTGAATTTCATTTAGATGCTATGAAAATCTTTAGAACCTGGTAATGAAATAAAAAAGTGACTAAAGTCCAACTTTACAAATCATTTGTTGACAGAGACATGTGCTAAAGTAAGTCTTTGGGTGTACCCTTAGGTGTGATTGATCAAATATTAACACTTGGTGTTTACATACTGAGTCATGTTTAACTCATAAAGATCCTTATGTGCTAGCACATGGAAATGAATTACCTCTTGAAGTGAAAGACGTGATAAATCTGGGCCTCCAGTTAATGCACACTATCCAATGGTGTAAAGGAATGTCTTAACTATTTTGAAGCTTTCTGTTGTGTGAGTTATCCATTGTTGTGAATTTTCTTAAAGAGTCCGTACAAAGCTCCAATTTCCATCTCGACGTTAATATCCCACCAAAAAGATGCATTCAAATGATTCTAATCACTACTATTGCACTACCCTGTCAGTTTCAGGCATGTATAGCCACAAAGGAACAAAATCTATTTACTAAAATATGCTGAGACAGATCAATATTTCATAATGTGCTTCAGTGACCTTTAGCTTTTACTTTTTGATTGAGTGATCTCCATTATTTTAGATTTCTGAAAACTTCTTTCAGCTCTCTAAATTGACAAGGAGTATTGATCAGACTTTCCCAAGGTTGAATTCATGGAAGGATTGTGTGCAAAAGATTGTAATGACAACATTCATCTCCTGTCAATCAAATAGAGGTTACACTTAGGGTCCTCTCACCACAATTTGATTAGAGGCACAACCTAGAAGTAGTGAGGATAGGTCAAATCCTCTTGAAGAGTGTTATCCATGTTCTTTCCAATTTACTGAGGTCAAATGGATAACAGTAGAGATCCAATCCCCGGCTACAAAAATCATGACATACATTAGCTGATCTATATAACATCTGAAGGTCCATGAAAAATCTGTAGATGATTGCTGCAGCTTGAAATAGGAGAACAAATTTGGAAGAACCAACATCCATTTGTATACATTACCTTTTTGTAATGTTTTAATGTTTTCTCACCTTTGATTTATATTTTTGTAACTATTTTAATGATTTTTTAATTTATTTTTTAATATTTTTGAACTATTTTATGATTTTTACGATTTTTTAGATTTTTTGGAATTTAGGACCAACAATGTCAATTTACACGATAGGATCTAACAATGATGTGTGCAACTTCCTTGATAAGGGATACTAAGCGCATGTTTGTTTATCAATAGTGATATGATCCCCAATCTCGATGATCGTGGTGAGTTCACACTCAAAAAATGACTGTGATTTATGTTTTGAAACATGGATTTTGTATGTGGGATTTTGATTTCCCTATCCATAGGCTTCTGTACTTTACACCATACTTGATGGGTACATTTGTGTGCATTCTGGAATTACATTTGATTATTGGATTTTATGATTTTTTTAGTTGTTGGTAGCTTTATATCTCTTCAAATTTTTTATCTTAGCTTGACAAACAACATGTCTAGGATTTCTTATAAGCTAATTCTTGACTTGTCTGATCCTGAGAAGTTGAGAGAAAAATGTGGATGTTTAGAGTTGATGAGAGGAAATGGTGGTGGGCTTGCCACAATATTTGTTAGAAGAATAATGCGATGGATGTTCAAAAATGATACGGTCCCAGGATTGAAGAAGATGGGTTACTGGGAGGTGACCCATAGATAAAAGATGAAGGGCTACTAGGATATGGCCCAAAAATAGAAGAAGAAGGGATACAAGGATGTGACCCATAGATCTAAGATGATGGGCTAATAGGACATGACACATAGATAGTAAGATGATGGGATACTAAGGACAAGGGGCTGTGGCCCAAGAATAGAAGATGATGGACTACTTAGGGGTGATCCATACATAGAAGACAAGAGGGTAGTTGGGACATGCCCCCAGAGTATAAGATAGTGGAATACTAAAAAATTTCCACACAAATAGCAGAGAGAGGGCTACTAGAAGGTTACCCACACCTAGACGAAGATGAAGAGATACTAGGCATTGACCCCATAAGAGATTTTGATTGAGGAATTATGATAGATGAAGAGTGATTGGCTGATGATAAGAGAGGCCGTAGATCAAGGAAAGACCTGGGGAGTTTCCTCACATAATGAATAATGTGGACATGGAAATAATAAGTGGAGGACCAAGTTACATGATTTGAGGCTAAATCCTCTATTTCTTGATAAAATGAATCAAGATTTTCCTCATAATACGTAGATGCATCAAAGTCTAAAGAAAATCCTTGCTTCGTAATTTGCTAAAGGAATATCTTCACATGCCCCTATAAATGCCTTGATTATTTCTTCATTCTGAAAGAGATAAATTAGTATGAGTTGTTGATTGACCACCAGGGGTTGGTTGGAATAAATAGGCTCACTTGGTGTGGAAGACTTATAATATGTTTGATGATGATTGATAGAAGAAGATGACATGAGAGACGAAGAAGATGTGGAGCTAGATATCTCAGGAGTAGAAGAAGGTGGTGTGGACCTACCTATTCAATGGTATATCATCTGTAAACTAGTAGGATTAAGTTCAAAGTATTTATATTGTGATGCATGGGTTGATTCAAATGTTTTACTCGAAGGACTTTGAGTCACACAAATCTTCAAAGAAGGAAGACTTAGTGGGGGTGATTAATGAAGAAGGTCCTGCAAAGAAGGGGAGGAACGTGATTCAATAATCGCATTAGATGAATAATAACAAGGGTCCGGAAAAGAAAGAGAGGACCGTCGATTCAAGAATTGTATTATATTTTTGAGTGGAGGGATTTGGAGTCATGTGTATCTTCAAAGGAAGAAGACATGTCATTTAGGTGACCAATAAAAATGGGTCCTACGAAGAAAGGGAGGACTGTGACGTAGGAGTTCATATTCGATGAATGATGAAGAGGGTCCTATGAAGATAGGGAGGACCATGAAATAGGAGTCACATTAGATGACTTAGGAGTCAAATTAGATGAATCTGAATAGTAGTTTGGATCTGAATCATTAGAAGAGTCAGAGGAAATATTTGGATTGGAATCCTCAGAAGAAGAGGAGATGTTTGGATTAGAATTAGAAGAAGAGTGGGGGGAACTCGAATAATAATTTGGATTAGAAGATCCCAAATCATACCACTGAATATGAGATGAAGGTGGGGAATGAGTTACCTGAATGGGTTATCTAGCACAAAGAACCAATCAAGGTTTGGTCATGATGGGTGTCTTTTAATGTGAACATTGAAATTTTGATTCCTTATTGTCGTATGTATAAGGTACCTTGCAATAAATAGTTGTTGTTGGTGTCATTTGGTTCAAAGGTCTAGACCTAGATTGTATGATAAAAATTATTTAAAGGAATAAGGTTTCATGTTTATTTGGGAAGCATAACGATAACCAACTAGACATTTCGTAAAGACGGGGATGCTTGTGTGATTTTCCAAAAGGGAAGCTAAGGAAAACATACATTGTGATGAATCAAGATTGATAATTTAAAAAGGTTTGGAGGTGCAAATGTCAAAGGATTGATCAAAATTTTAGCAACATAAAGGATAAAAAGGAAAGATTCCCTATGTTTGATTGATGGAAAAGTTGCTTGATAGGAAATGTTTTTGTCAAGGTTTGAAAGATATGTTCAAAAATGACCATGAATTTAGGTAAAAACAAGAAGATCAAGAGGATCAAAGACCCAAAGGATTGTCCTAGAAACGATTTTATAATATGGATAAACACAAGGAAAAATGACGGAAGTTCAAAACACAACCAAATTAATGACCAAAGAATAATGAATGATAAAGAATCAATGGATCAAATTGATTGTCTGAAATGGATAAGTCGATGTGAAAAATGAGACACAATATGCAAGGTATGTTTTAAACCAATCAATCCTCGAATTACTTCCTAAGTACATTTCCAAATGATAATTGGTGTTTCACGACGATTAAAAAAATGTCACCACTTATGTCAATTTCAAGGAAATGAACAAGGCGTAAGTAATAACAAGAAGTTAATGTGATCTCCAAACAAAGTATACTAAAGGAAAACTTGTTGGCTAGATTTTTGCACAACTAAAAACTTAGGCTGTCATGAGATAAATCTCCCTCATTTACCGGTGACGCTCCCATGTAAGATTTTGTCAATTATATTTCCTAATATCTATTTTTTGGTGTTACTTTAACTACATAGCTCATGAACCATAGCTAGGCAATTTTTCAGCAAGTAAGCAGCTGTAAGCAATTTGTACAGGAAAGGGAAATAATTAAATATGAGAAGGAAAGGAGATATGCAACTTAACCAATAGTTGACAGAGTTGGTCATATGCACATATACGAAACAAATAGATCTAGAAATGAAAAATTCAAAGTAAAGGAAAGTTTGAGATTCATATCTAAGATAACACAAAGTTTATGAATAGATCTAGAAAGAAATAAGAAACAAAATGCACCCTTGACATAAAGTTCTCTGGAAATCTACCTCCTCTCTATTCCTCATCTTTCATAAAGCTATCAAAGGTTTTAGCTCAAAGTCTGGAACACAAGAATGCTGATTATAAATTCTGATTCTTCAACCTGTAGGTTCTTCCTCTATTTATAGTGTATAAAGGGAAATTAAAAATATGAATCTTTAAATGAATTCCCGCATGCAGAAGCTATGAAAAGGAAACAAATGACAATATTCCTCTTGGAATTCCTCTTTACATGACATGCATAATTTATAACTGAAAAATATAACCTTCTATTTTGTATGTCTGCCACCTATTTCCAAGTATTTGACTTCTTCAAGTAACAACTTTTAAACCAATCACTTAAGTTTTATAATTTAATTGATTTCTCAATTACTTTGTCAGAGAAAATAAAAGAAAGAGGAAAAAAATAAGAAAATTACAACCCTCCCAGTCTTGTACTTCTTCCATATTCTACATTGCGGTTGAATTTTTTGCCTTTGATTCTCACCAAACTGGATCTGGAAGTTATGCATGACTGTGATTTTATTATGAGCATTGCCTTTGACCTGTATCCCATTTTACCCTTGAATATTTTGCAATTATTCTTCAGTACATGCACCAGTGCAATGTTTGTCGTAAATAATTCAAACAAAACTCATCATTTTTTATTTTTAATTGTATATGAGCAATTTTAAATTTTGGAAAGCAGTATGGGTGAATTAAAATACAAGTGAATCCAATGAAGGCTTCAACTAGAAGATTGGGAGCACATGCGCAAGATCCTAGAAGGAATTTTCCATGCACTGAATTCTACATGGGCTGCGTTAGAAACAAGAGGATGAATTTTTGCTAGAAGCCTTTGAAATTAGATCAATTTGTGCAGATCTGACAACTTCTTTAGATTTAAAAGATATATTAAATGCTCCTGACATTGATTTGAGCACTTGTGATGAATACCTAGGCACATTTACCAACATGAAGATGCTGAGAATTAACAAAATTAGGATATTCTAACCCTAGGCGCTAAAACTGGAAGCTTCCAGGCAGTGGAAAATAAACTTTAATGTAAAATCCTCTTTCTTTTGGTGTCGATATCTGTCTAGGTGGAAATCCTCATCAAAAATGAATTTATGTCTCTCCCTTATGATGTCCTATGCTTATATAACTTTCAACATGTTGTTTTTAATAATTGCCTCTTCCTATTTCTGGCAACTTAATTAATTAATAGCCATGTTTATTCATCCAATTTGGGTCAAGTCCCAGGCACATTGATTGATTCAGAGCAAACATCATGTTTCTGAGGTTCCCTCAGATATTTTTCTAACTCCCCTGGCCAAAGAAGGAAGGAGCAAGCTCTGAGAAAATGCAGAAAAGTAGGTTGATCCAGAAAAAATCGTGAAAATTGGACTAAGTCCTAGTCCTTGAGCCTTTGGGACGTGTGGGGACAGAAAGACGCAGACATTGGCCGAAAAGCCTCCAAGCGGCCCGCTAAGCATTTGGGACAATCGGGCCAGAAGTACGCGGCGGGCTTCGAGAAGCCGATCTGGCCGAAAGAGGAAAAAAAATGACTAACTGCTGGGACAGTCTCGGGACAGGAGTACGTGGAAGACCCGAACCGGCCGGATCGGCCGAAATGAGAACAAACAGTCCGAAACAAAGTGGGACATCTGGGACCACGAGGACGCGAACCGGCCGGTTCGGCCGAAATCAGCACAAGGAGCACAAGTGACAATTGGGACAAAGGGACGCGAACGGGATGCGGATCGGCCGAAGGAGCCGAAAGCCAATCAAGCAGCACCACGTGTCATCGACCGAGTTGGGACAAGGAAGCCCATTTCGGGCGGATCGGAGGTTTATGTCCCAAACGGTTTGGGACATCTGGGACAAAAAGACGCGAAGGGCGCGAAAGAGCCGGCAGGGCCGAGGACCAATCGACGCATGACACGTGTCACAAGGGGAAAGGTCCAAAAAAGTCAAAGGGGCGAGTTTTCGAGCACTGATCCGAACCAATGAAATAGCGCCACGTGTCCAAGTTTAAGGGGCCCACAAGGAAATTTCAAAAGAAAGCCCACCGAAAGGTAGAGGAGAGAGAATCACACGACCAATCAATGCGTGCCACGTGTCATCCAGGTGGCGAAGCGCGGGAAAATATTTCAAAATCCGTTTTGGTCTGTTCCGTGCCCTAAATCTTCAGATCATCATATCTTTTGATCCAGAGCTCGGATTTGTGCGTTCTTTATATCAACGGAAAGCTTATGAAATCCTCTACATGATTCTGGGATCAATCTCAAGTTTTGGTGCAGTCTGGAGAGAGAAAATCGAGAAACGGCTCTGACACGTGATAATGGCCAGAAGGCGACGTTTCAACAACCTGTTTTAATGCTATGGGTCGCATTCTTCTTCAGCACGGCCAGAAGTGACATTTCAGCGGCCAAATTAATGCAGAATGGGTCGCATTCTCCTCCAAATCGGTCAAAATGACAGGGTATGGGTTGGTAAGGTCCTCCATGCTGTTTTAATGCATTGGCATTCAATGAGGAATGGGCTTGCACGTTTTCCCACGTTTCTGTCCCCTGGGCTCGACCCATGCAATGTAAAAAGCCAGATTTGGCTCATTTGAAAAATGTTGTTCATTCTTTTCTGCTCTGCCCTCCCTTCTTTTCTTCTCTAGGGTTGAAAATGGAGTTCGAGCCTCCTCCCTTGCTCTGTAATGGCATTTTTGCCTCTTATTAATGGAATGATGTTCTGTGCAAACTTCTGGAGCAACAAAATGTGTTTTGTGATGCATCTGTCCATCCTTGCTCGTTTTTGCTTGTTTTCTTCTTGCCTCTCTTCATTGCAGGTATTTGTGCATGTTTGAATGTTCATTGCAGGTCTGGAGCTGTGTTCATGGAGTTTTGGGAAATTTTCTGTGTGAAATCTATCCTTGGGCCTGTGATGCATCTGTCCATCCTTCCCATTGCTCACCTCTCTTTGTCCCATGGCAGTTTTGATAGATGTCCAACATTCTCCTTCTCTGGTGTATCACCGTTTTAGTGTAGGCTTTTGCTGTTTTTCCCTTCTCTCTCTCTCTCTGTCTCCTTGGCATGGTTAGATTAGGATTAGATTAGCTTGCCTGCACTGGAATAGCTTGTGGCAGGTAGTTTAGGAGCAGGAACCAGCCTTCTCTGGAGATTCCTCTCTCAGTTTCACAGGTCCCACACCTGGAGAGAGGTTTCCATGTTGTGCAATCACACTGGATGCCTGAGTGATCAACCTAGAAGCCTGATCTGCATTCAGGGGTGCTGTGATTTTGCACTAACAGTTTTGGCACGCCCGGTGGGACCTTAGAGGTCTTCCACTTCATCTTTTGCAGGTTGGTGTGTTCCTGTGAAGATTTCAGCCTTTGGAGGCACTTGCAAACACATCTGGCGACTCCATCTGATCAACAACCCATTTCTCTGAAGCTTGCAGACCCGTTTTCCATCCATTTTCATCCATCTTTCTTTCCATCTCTTTCATTCTTTTCCATTCCATGAAGTTGTGCAATCATGACTTCATTTCCATCATGGAATTCACATCAACAACAGCAGTATATTCCACCTCCAACATGTTTTACAAATCCTCCAAATCAGCATTTTGAGCAGATTCAAGATCAGTATGCATACCCATATGAGCAGCAGTGCCAAAGTCAGTTTGGCTATGGAGCTTTCCAAGAGCAAGAGTATGCATACAATGAAGACCATCAGATCCAAGATGCTGGTCTGTTGGAGAAAATCCAAAAGATGGAGGTAAAGATGCTGCAGTCCAGAGCAACAGCTCAAATGAGAGCTTTCAGAATTGGTTGCAGGACTCCTTGTCCATGGGGAGGCCCTTTTCCAAGACACTTCAGCCCTCAGGAGAAGCTGGACTTCATGATAAAGATGCTGCCCCAACTTGCACAATGGACAGCAGAAATAGAGGCCTACACACTTGTTGTTGAACAACCTTGTCAATGGGTAAGTTCTACACCATCATCTGGTTTTTCTCTTTCCATTACTCAAGCAGCACCATCTCATTTAAACTCCCCATCTGCTGTCCCAAATGTTGAATCCATGTCTCCACCTCTCAGTCTTCCACCACACCTCGATTCTTCTTTCCTTTTCCCTTCCAAACAGTCATTCCCTCCACAAGAGCTAACAGAAATACCCCCTCCTCCAAGGAAACAAGAGGTTTCCATCTCCTCCACCACCACAAAAAATTGTCAAATCAGTTGAGTTTCAACCCATCCCTCCTCTTGTATTCCCAAATCCATGTTGGGAGGATGAAAATCAGAATGCCAGTCAAGGAAAACAACAAAAAGAGAGTGCCAACAAAGATGAAGAAATTCAAAGTCTGAAGAGTTGGGCTCTTAGATTTGGGATGACAAAGATCCCCTTGATGGTTAAGCCTACAAAAGAGGCTAAGGTTGAACAAATGGTGGTGAGGACTGATTTTGTTAAAGAAGAAGATCTTGCAGCCCCAACTTGTCCTCTAGAGCAGCAGAATTGAAGAGTTTGACTTGACAAACTTCATGCTAGAGGAAGAGTTTTATCAAGAGCAAGATTCTCTTCAAAGTATTGGAGGAAGGAGAAGCTGCTCCAAATCCAAAAGAAGAGGAGCACAATCTAGCTGTGGAGGAGAAAAGTGCAGATCCAAAGGGTTTGAGCACAAAGCAGGTTACAGGAGAACCTTCAGTTCTTCTTTCTACTTCACCTCTCTCAAGTTCCAGTACTGAAGAGGAGTTTGATCTCTCAAACTCAATATTGGAGAGTGAAGGAAACCATGGTGGTCAAGTTACAGATCAAGAGGACACCATGGAGGAAGTTGAACACGAGCAGCAGGACAGCAATGAGGCAGTTTACCTGTCAGATTTGGAGGACTGTTTTGATGGAGAAGAGCCGGTTGAGCTTTCACCTTTCTCTCTTTCATCACCCACATCCCAAACACCAGAGCCTGCTGCCATGAAGGAGAGCATTCATTTGCAGCAGCCCACATCTTATAGCAGCTCTTTGGAATCAAAATTGGAAGATTCTAATCTTCCCTGTTCTTCATTGGAGGAAGAAGAAAGGACAGAAGGATTCCACCATTTCTTCCACATCATCCATTCAAGAGGGTCTACAAGAAGACTCCATTCTTGGAGTTGAAAATCAGAGCTATGGGCATATCAAACAGATCAGACCTTGCCCAATCAGGTATTTGGCTTCATTGGAGCCAAAGGAGAAGCCACAACCGGTCATGCTCACTTCTGGGCATGAGGATGAGCTACAAAGTACCAAGGATCAGCTGCCATACCTCTTCAATCCAAATGCAGAGCAACTAAAAGAGGTATTGGATTTTTCAGTTGATACCTTGATGATTTGGATAGAAGACCAGCTTCTTGTTGATTTTCCATCCATCCAAACAGCCATGATCAGTGCCAAATCAATTGCATGGCTGCCAATTTTGAAGAAAGGAAGCTATTTCTCACAACCAGTTGCAGGGTTTGTTTAGCTTGCCTTTGCTTCCAGTTAGAGTAGAGTAGCTAGGTTTGCTTTCAGCAGAAGAAGTGCTTGTGCACACTCTGCATGTTCCATTTGGGGCATGTATGATTTTCAGTTTTGTACATAGTTTTTGGTGTTGCTGGTTTTGCTCTTGCACAGTTCTTTTCAGTGGTTTTTGGTGAGAACAACTCCATGTCCGGTGGGTTTCCAAGTGGCTCAGAGGGGAGATTTTCAAAGTTCAGATCAGTTTTCAGACTTGCTTATGACTCCATGCCCAATGGATTGCTTCAGGCTACTGATCATTCATCTAGCAGGCAGATGACCCCACTGAGTCGCCAAACTGTTATCCAAAATTCACCCCCCCAGGGTAATTTTGATAACATGCATCAGAATATTCAAGTCCCAGGCACATTGATTGATTCAGAGCAAACATCATGTTTCTGAGGTTCCCTCAGATATTTTTCTAACTCCCCTGGCCAAAGAAGGAAGGAGCAAGCTCTGAGAAAATGCGAAAAAGTTGCAGAAGGCAAGTAGGTTGATCCAGGAAAAATTGTGAAAACTAGCTAAGTCCTAGTCCTTGCAATAGTAGGGACGTGTGGGACAGAAAGACGCGGATCGGCCGAAAAGCCTCCAGGCGGCCCGCTAAGCATTTGGGACAATCGGGCCAGAAGTACGCGGCGGGCGCGAGAAGCCGATCCGGCCGAAAGAGGAAGAAAAATGACTAACTGCTGAGCGGGACAGTTCGGGACAAGAGTACGCGAAGGACCCGAACCGGCCAGATCGGCTGAAATCGGCCGAAATGAGGAGACAACAAAAAGACGAACCGGCCGGATCGGCCGAAAAGAACAAAGTGTCCGAAACAAGTGGGACAACGTGGACCGCGAACCGAACCGGAAGAAATTTGTCCCGCGAAGCACAGGGACATTTGGGACAAATGGACAGCGAACCGGCCGGTTCGGCCGAAACAAGGAACACAGTGCCAACAAATGGGACAAAGGGACGCGTGGGACGCGGATCGCCGAAGGAGCCGAAAGCCAATCAAGCAGCGCCACGTGTCATCGGCCGAATGAGGGACAAGGAAGCCCATTTCGGGCGGATCGGAGGTTTATGTCCCAAACGGTTTGGGACATCCGGGACAAAAAGACGCGAAGGGCGCGAAAGAGCCGGCAGGGCCGAGGACCAATCAATCATGACACGTGTCACAAGGGAAAAGGTCAAAAAGTCAAAGGGCGAGTTTTCGAGCACTGATCCGAACCAATGAAATAGCGCCACGTGTCCAAGTTTAAGGGGCCCACAAGGAAATTTCAAAAGAAAGCCCGCCGAAAGGTAGAGGAGAGAGAATCACGCGACCAATCAATGCGTGCCACGTGTCATCCAGGTGGCGAAGCGCGGGAAAATATTTCAAAATCCGTTTTGGTCTGTTCCGTGCCCTAAATCTTCAGATCATCATATCTTTTGACCCAGAGCTCGGATTTGTACGTTCTTGACATCAATGGAAAGCTAGTGAAATCCTCTACATGATTCTGGGATCAATCTCGAGTTTTGGTGCAGTCTGGAGAGAGAAAATTCAGAAAACGTCTCTGGCGTGTTAATGGCCAGAAGCGACGTTTCAACAACCTATTTTAATGCGAATGGGTCGCATTCGTCTTCAGCACGACCAGAAGTGACATTTCAGCGGCAAAATTAATACAAATGGGTCGTATTCTCCTCCAAATCGGTCAAAGATGGTAGGGTATGGGTTGGTAAGGTATCCATGCTGATTTTAATGCATTGGCATTCAATGAGGAATGGGCTTGCACGTTTTCCCACGTTTCTGTCCCCTGGGCTCGACCCATGCAATGTAAAAAGCCAGATTTGGCTCATTTTAATAAAGAAGTTGTTCATTCTTTCTGCTCTGCCCTCCCTTCTTTTCTTCTCTAGGGTTGAAAATGGAGTTCGAGCCTCCTCCCTTGCTCTGTAATGGCGTTTTTGCCTCTTATTAATGGAATGATGTTCTGTGCAAACTTCTGGAGCAACAAAACGTGTTTTGTGATGCATCTGTCCATCCTTGCTCGTTTTTTCTTGTTTTCTTCTTGCCTCTCTTCATTGCAGGTATTTGTGCATGTTTGAATGTTCATTGCAGGCCTGGAGCTGTGTTCATGGAGTTTTGGGACATTTTCTGTGTGAAATCTATCCTTGGGCCTGTGATGCATCTGTCCATCCTTCCCATTGCTCACCTCTCTTTGTCCCATGGCAGTTTTGATAGATGTTCAACATTCTCCTTCTCTGGTGTATCACCGTTTTAGTGTAGGCTTTTGCTGTTTTTCCCTTCTCTCTCTCTCTCTCTGTCTCCTTGGCATGGTTAGATTAGGATTAGATTAGCTTGCCTGCACTGGAATAGCTTGTGGCAGGTAGTTTAGGAGCAGGAACCAGCCTTCTCTGGAGATTCCTCTCTCAGTTTTACAGGTCCCACACCTGGAGAAAGGATTCAATGTTGTGCAATCACACTGGATTCCTGAGTGATCAACCTAGAAGTCTAATCTGCATCTAGGGGTGCTGTGATTTTGCACTAACATCAACTTGATGGGAATTTCCACCTTGCACTGCAGCTCCAAAAATCCCCTCTTCCACTTAAGTTATTTGACTTTCATAATGATAATTTTTACCCTGCAAGGCAAGTAAGAATTCCCACCCGCCTGCCATTGCCAAAATTCCCACTGACAAGTTAAAACATCTCCTAAAAAGTGTGATTTGCATTGAAAATAGCTTTCTTTGATAAAATATGACTTGCATGGGTGAATAAACATCTTTGGTGGAAAACGTTATCCTACTAAGCAGGCAGAAAATTTCCATCAGTGCTTTAAGTGATTTTTCTTTATTTTATAATGAGAATTTTTACCCTGCAAGGCAGGTAAGAAATTCCCACCCGCCTGTCGCCTCTAATATTCCCATTGTAGCTTAAGTGACTTTGACTTCATGGGAAAAATTAACTTGCAAGGTAGGTAAGAAATTCCTGCCAGCATGCCACTACCAATATTCCCATTACAACTTAAACCCATTCATTCCAAAAAGTGTGACTTGCCTATGAGAGGATTTTTGTGCTTGAATTCATCTTTTTTGGTCAGAAGTTTGATTTCTAAGGATGATTCCTTCTAGTGCAGTGGTTGTAAATGATATCCAGATGTTCCAGGAAATTAAATAGACTATACAAGAAAAAGAACAAAGCCAGGGGAATTTAAACATAAATACCACGGGGAGAAACCGGAGAAAAAGGACAAAAAGAAATAAATACAAAACAAAAAATGTTGTCATAAGTTGCAGACAAAGCTCTAAATTCATTCCTAGTGAAAACCCTATTGATATGTGTGAATACTGGCATGCAAAACCTCAATAGGATTCAACTAGAGCACAATTTATTTTCAAATGTGGCTTTATTTATTTAATAGATAATTAAATAAAAATTTCCCGTAGACAAAACTTGGCGGAGGGATAAAATGAGTTTTAAAATTTGGGTATTTGTCAAAATTGGCTCATATGATTCATTGGTAATATATTAACGTAATACATACATATTCTGGCAATAAAAATTACAAAAACACCTGTTATTTTAAAAAGAACGGAATTTTTTAACATGGGGTAGTCCCAAATTTTAGGGTGAAATCTGGGGACACCAGTCGGCTCCATCTGATGGACATCTTTGCCTCTGTCAAAATGAAAGGAGTGAAGATGAGATCCCAAAATCTCTAGTTTCGTGTCTTATCCATTGGGTTTGAGGTCAGGCCAGTAAAACTAAAACAAAACAAAAAGAAAAGGAAAGACAAACAAAAAATTTTATTTATATACAAACAGGGTTTACCTTGTATCTCAGTTCCTGAATAAGCTTCAGATGTTTCCCGTTGAAAGGTAGTGGTAACTCAATTCCATCCTGGTAGGCAAGGAAGACAGTGTCCATTCTATGTAGCTCTCTTGATCATGAAAGGCCCTTTCTAGAGTGAACTATATTTACCGTACATGCCCTTCGATTCATGTCTCTTGTCCCACCAGAGTACCCAGTCTCTGATCTTAAACTCCCTTTCTCTGGCCTTCTTGTCAAATACCTTGGGCAAGTCCTTATCAACTTCATCTTGTGGTGGCTCATCCTTTCTTCTCTCTATGGTAGATAAGTCTACATCAATTTCCTCTTTTTATAGATTTATCTGCGCTGCATTTCTAAGGAAGAACTATCACCATATTCGTTGTTCTTCAGGTATTGATCATGCTTTTTGAAAGTCTCCACTAAGGCAACTAAACCCTTGGGGATTTTGTTACCTTTTGGTTGGATTATTCCACTATTATCAGCATAATCTAGATCAATCATGCCTGTGACTATTTATCGTGGTGGTGATTTATTCTGTTCAACACAAAACCTATCAAATTTGTCTTGTTCCCGACATGCAGATGTTTTTTTGTCATCATTAAAAGTATGCCACTGTTCAACATTATTAGGGACTTTGGGGTGGTATACCATCTCCACTTTATAGTTTCCT
The DNA here is from genome assembly GCA_019776745.2 of Taxus chinensis. Classification (NCBI taxonomy): domain Eukaryota; kingdom Viridiplantae; phylum Streptophyta; class Pinopsida; order Cupressales; family Taxaceae; genus Taxus; species Taxus chinensis. Next base: position 386,006,797 of record CM034155.1, read on the forward strand.
TGTCTTAATATGGATGGTGGTCTATCCGGATTCAATAGTATAGCTTTGACTGCCAAAGATTCTACCTTGGAATTCTAATTTATTGGAATGAAGTCGATAGAGAAGGCTGCAAAATCAAGTATGGTAGAAAACACTCTATCTTTGTAATGCTTCATCTTATCTCCTTTGACTTGATTTTTCCCTCGAACCTACTTTACTAGAAGTTCAGCATCTCCTTGGGCTTTGAGGAGTTTTACTCCTTTCTTTCTAGCTTGCTCCATTCCTAACAAGAATGCTTCATACTATGTCGTATTATTGGTGTTCTCGAACATAAACTTGTGGGAGTATGGGAATATCTCATGATCTCGAGATATTAGTAGAACACGGGATCTTGATCCAAAAGAAAAAAAGGTGCCTTTAAACTCTAGAGTACTAACGTTTTCAGATCCTTATGGTTCTAGCTCTAGTTGAAGTTTTGGTTTTGGTACATTTTTATCCATTTCCAAGAAATAGATCCTACAGTCATATTCCTGAAAAAGAATATGAGATCTAGGATCCTCATATTTTGTAACCATGTACTTGGACTTCTTTTCTGGCTCTAGCTTCTGATTTATTCCTTTGATAGGAATATGAGCACATGACCAATCCATCTTTAGTTCTCCTCCCAGCTCTTTATAGAAGTTTCTGGCTTAGCAACATCCTATGGGGAGACAAAAATATCAGCAACTAAGATTGTCATCTTTAATCTTTTGTCAGGAAAAACTTCCAGAACAAGCTTGTGCATCTTTGATTTGTCTGATTAAAGGGACTTGTCTCTCCATGGAATAACACCTTTTTATGGTCTTTGTCAAGGTAAGCCCAAGAGCATCTGCAACCTGTAGCTGGCATGACATTGTCAGAAGCACCTGAATCTAAAATGTAGTTGCTTAACTTGAAACCATTAAGCAATAAGGAGACATAGAAAGGTTCTACTCTTTCAGAAGATGATGTGGATTTAACAGCTGCAACATTGTTCTGGGGAGGAGTATCTTTAGGCTTAGGAAAAAGGATTTTTGATGTATTGGATTGTCCTGAAGGTTGTACATATTTGACTAGCCTATTTAAATACTTAGGAAAGACTCTCAAGTATTCAGCTTCTGAAATTTGAACTCTGGTTTTCTTGATATGACCAATAATATCAAAAGGAGTAGATTCAGATACCTGAGATACTTTCTGTGGTTGAGATGAAGAACTCACATTCTTATTTCTGGGAGCTAAAGAAGAAGGTAAATGGTTGCCCCTTATTTTTTCATCGGCTAATGCCTCAGCTTGGCAAGTTTGTGATTGTGTAAATACTGCATATGCATGACCATGATAATATTCAAGAAGCTCCTCATTGTCATGTTCAGATTTGTAGTTTAGGTAATTAATGTTGGAGTCGCCAACAGGACCTACAAAATCATCATTCTCGAGTTGATCAATGTTAGCTTCCTGGTCTTCTTCATTCATCTCCATGTTGTTTCTAGGAGCATATTCAATTGTTAATATTTGGGAACCAACAATGTGGTTCTGGATGTTGTTGAAATTTTGATTAGGGGCAATATTATTTCCTTGAGCCATTTGATCCATTTGTTTCTTCATATGCACCATCTCATTTGCTAAATTTTGCAATAGTGAATCAAAGGTAGTAGCAGAGAATGAAATTTCAACTCTAGAAGTGCTGCTCTTTATCTTTCCAGCCATGATGAGGTCATCTTCAATTTCAGCCGTCCATGTTTTGGGATGCTAAAAAATCAGTAGGACGTGTTCTTCACAATTGATAGCTTACTTCAGGAAGCAAAGCATTGATGAAGAGTACCTTTTGATTATCATCATTTAGAGAAGCAGATGCCAGAATTTTGTAAAGTATTCTTTAGAATTTTACAATAAAATCCCGCATGTGCTCTTATGGCTCCTTCTTCAACTGAGTTAGTTGAGTTATCAATGTACTGGAATCTTTAGCTGGCTTGAAACTTTGTAGGAATGCATCTCTCATAGTATCCCAGTTGGTTATGGTGCCAGATCTGGCTGGTAGAACCATTCTCCAGCCAAGTCATGCAGATTCTAAATGAAAATTTGGATAAACACATCTTCATATTCAGCTACAAGCACTCCACAAGATATAAAGAATGAAGCCAAGTGGTCATCTAGATTCTGCTTTCCGTCTCTAAAGAATTTTGGAAAATTCTTTCTCATCCCTTTAGGTAGATCATGAATAGGAGGATTCAGATTCAGAGGTCTAAAGGTTGTACCCCATGGGATAGGTGCTATAGGAGCAAGCAGTTGATGCATGATGAATTGAGCATGTCTTCTCTAGGAGTAAACTTGATAGATAATTCTATCTTCCGGATTATGTTGAAAATGATCCATATCTGGAAGAGTTTGCACTCTACTTCCTGGTGAAAGACTAGTTTTGCAACTTCTAATTTTAGGAGGATGACTGAAATTTAATTACTCCTACAATCTATAAAAATCATAACTCCTCCCTTGTGCCTTGACAGATCAGGTGAATGGACATTTGACAAGGTTGAGAGTTCAATGGGAACTAGCAAGATAAGCTTTGGTCTGCAAAAGCTTGTTGTTCCCCAGCAGAGTCGCCAACAACAATTGGCTAGATTTTCTACACAGCTGAAAACCTAGGCACTCATGAGATAAATCTCCCTCATTTACCAGTGAGGCTCTCGTGTAATATTTTATCAATTATATTTCCTAATATATATCTATTGGTTTTTCTTTAACTACGTAGCTCATGAACCATAGCTAGGTAATTTTGTAACAAATAAGCAGCTATAAGTAATATGTGCAAGAAAGGGAAATAATTAAATATGAGAAGAAGGAAAGGAGATGTGCAACCTAACCAATAGTTGACAGAGTTGGTCACATGCACATAGACAAAACAAATAGATCTAGAAATACAGAATTCAAAGCAAAGGAAAGTTTCAAATTCAGATCTAAGATAACACAAAGTTTATGAATAGATCTAGAAAGAAATAAGAAAAAAAATGCACCATTGACACAAAGTTCTCCATAAATCTTCCTCCTCTCTATTCCTCATCTTTTATAAAGCTATCAAGGGTTTCAACTAAAAGTCTAGAACACAAGAATAGTGATTACAAATTCTGATTCTTTAACCTGTAGGTTCTTCCTCTATTTATAGTGTATAAAGGTAAATTATAAATAGGAATCTTTAAATGAATTCCCACATGCGGAAGCTATGAAAAGGGAAACAACTAGCAATATTCCTCTTGGAATTCCTCTTTGCATGATATGCATGATTTATAATTGAAAAATAGAACCTTCTATTTTGCATGTCTGCCATCTATTTCCAAGTAATTAACTTCTTCAAGTAACAAATTTTAAACCAATCACTTAAGTTTTATAATTTAATTGATTTCTCAATTACTTTATCAGAAAAAATAAAAAAAAGAAGAAAATAATTAAGAATAAAGTTGCAACCCTCTTAGTCTTGTTCTTCTTCCATATTCTACATACGATTAACTCTTTTGCCTTTGATTCTCACCAAACTGGATCTGAAATCTATGCATGACTATGGTTTTCTTGTGGGTATTTCCTTTGACCTGTCTTCCCTTTTATCCTTGAAGCTTTTACAATTCTTCTTTAGTACATGCACTAATGCAACATTTTTCGTAAATAATTAAGATAAAACTCATCATTTTTTATTTTTAATTACATTTGAGCAATTTTAAATTATGGAAAGCACTTTGGGTGAATGCAAATACAAGTAAATTCAATGAAGGCTTCAAATGGAATATTGGGAGCACATGTGTAAGATCCTAGAAGGAATTTTCCATTCACTGACTTCTACACTGGCTGCGTTAGATACAAGAGGATGAATTTTTGCTAGAAGCCTTTGCAATTAGATCAATTCGTACAGATCTGGAAACTTATTCAGATTTAGAAGATATATTCAATGCTCCTGACATTTATTTGAGCACCTATGATGAATACTTGGGCACATATACCAACATGCAGATGCTCAGAATAACCAAAATTAGGCTATTCTAACCCTAGGTGCCAAAATTGAAAGCTTCCCGATGGTGGAAAATAAACTTTAATGTAAAATCCTCTTTCTTTTGGTGCCAAAACCTGTTTGGGCTGCAATCCTCATAAAAAAGAATTAAAGGTATCTCCCTTATGGTGTCCCATGCTTATATAACTTCCAACATGCTATTTTTAATAATTACCTCTTCCTATTTCTAGAAATTTAATTAATTAATAGCCATGTTTATTCATCCAATTTGGGTGCCCAAGTCTGCATGTTGCTGGTTGCTTTTTAAATAATTTAATGTATTTATTTTTAGCATACATCCTTGAATTCTCCTTACCTCTTCCACTTGCATTGAATTTCGTTCTATTTATGGAGCCAAAACTGGGTGAATAAACCATTAATATATATTATTAAATGCATTGTTATTCACCCAAGGTACGTCGTACTTGTTGGCAAGAGGAATTGCTAAAAATAAGAATTCAACTTGATGAGAATTTCCACCCTGCACTATAGCTCCAAAAATCCCCTCTTCCATTTAAGTTATTTGACTTTCATAATTGGAATTTTTACCCTGCAAGGCAGACAAGAATTCCTGCCCGCCTGCCGCTACCAAAATTCCCACTGGAAAATTAAAACATCTCCCAAAAAGTGTGACTTATATTAAAAATAGATTCCTTTGATAAAGTGTGACTTGCATGGGTGGATAAACCTCTTTGGTGGGAAAATTTAGCCTGTTAGGTAGGCAAAAAATTCCCATCGGTGCTTTAAGTGATTTTTCTTTATTTTATAATAAGAATTTTTACCCTGCAAAGTACGTAAGAATTTTTGTCTTCCTGCCACCTCTAATATTCCCATTGCAGCTTAAGTGACTTTGACTTCATGGGAAAAACACCCTGCAAAGAAGGTAAGAAATTCCCGCCTGTATGCCACTACCAATATTCCCATTGCAACTTAAACCCATTCATTCCAAAAGTTTGATTTGCCTAGGAGAGGCTTTTTGTGCTTGAACTCATCTTTTTTGATCAGAAGTTTACTTTCTGAGGCTGATTCCTTCTAGTGTAGTGGTCGTAAATGATCTCCAGATGTTTCAGGAAATTAAACAGACTATACAAGATAAAGAAAGGACCCAGGGGAATTAAACAAAAAGACCACACGGAAAACCAAAAAAGAATGCAAAAGAAATAAATAAAAACGAAAAAATGTTGCCAGAAGTCACATAAAAAGCTCTGAATTCATTCCAAGTGAAAACCCTATTGAGATGTGTGAATAGTGACATGCAAAACTTCAACAGGATTCAACCGGAGAAAAATTTACTTCGAACGGGGCTTTATTTATGTAATAAATAATTAAATAAATATTTTCTGCAGACAAAACTTGGTGAAGAGATAAAATGAGTTTCAACATCTGGGTATTTTTTGAAATTGGCTCATATGATTCACTGGGAATATCTTAACATAATGTAAACATTTTCTGTCAATAAAAACATGAAAATACCCATTATTTTAAAAAGAACAATTTTTTTTCAAATGGGTATTGCCTTTTTTTAGGGTGAAATATGGGGACACCAAAGCCCAAATCCAATCAAGACCTGTATTCCAAAAAGTGACAGTCACGATTGTGAGTGACAAAAAAATTCCACCAAGATATGTTAACCAAACTTTGTGAGAAAGTAAGGTATTAGTATCAAAATGATATTGATATAACGCGCACAAGTTGTAACATTCACACTTTTCAAAATCAAGGTAGTAATTGAAATCAAACCAAAGATAGAGTATACCTAGGAATTTTTAAAGTGTATATAACATGTTAGGAAATAAGAGATAAAATATGCGGAATAATCCCTCACAGAATCGCAATAGTAGAAACTAATATGCAGAAATTATTATAGATCTCAAATAAAAGTGTAGAATAAAATAACACAACACAAAGATACAGTATTTAACATGGTTCACCCAATTTGGGCTATGTCCAAAAAGAATCACTTGCTCAAATTTTATTACAAGCCATCGCTCTTTTAATACAATACCCAGATCTATTTGGAGCTTTGCTCAACAAACTTCTACAGAATTCACATCCAAATTCAAAACACATCTGTAATGTTTTCATTCATCTATCATATGCATAAAACCATATAAATAAACAACTGCTTAAGCAGTTTTACAAAACCGTGGGCAAAAACCATCCCATAAACCTATGGGGCAAAATCCCGCCCATATGAGAAAATCATGTTTCCCAAACCCCAGCGAGGATACATGAAAAGTGTACAGTAGGCTCTTAGTGTACAGTCTTCAAAACAACTTTCACGCATGAAAACATGTGAGGGATTCTTCCACAACCTAACATAACATAACATTACAATATAGATATTAAACACGTCAAGTTAGTAGCAAGAAACAAGACGTAAATACAAAAATTTTAGTGACACGATATAAACAAGATAGTCATTTAAAATAGAGTCAACGTGATGAATCAAGCCTAACTATGATGATGATCTTGACTTGGGTATCAAGATAAAAAAGGTCTACCAATGATATGAAACATGTCTCCACACACTTCAGATGTTTAAAAACTCAACCATAAACATGGATGAGCATAAACAGACATAAAAGTGGAGACACCAGTCAATTAACAACACAATGGTAACTCCACTCTTTTCAAATCAACAAAATGTCAAAAGAAAGTGATGGAAGTAGTATCAATTGAGGGTTGAAAAATGTTGGCCTCACTTTAGACAGAGTTTTTCACCTCACCTTAGGGTGAGTGAAAAACTAAGAAAAAGTAATGCTTCACATGTTTTGTGATGAATAATGGCTCTCAACTCAAATTGGTTTTTAAAATGGTCAAAGTTGGCTCCTATTCAAAGATAGATTCCTAGGTGGTTTGACTAAACTAGGTTTCAAAAGTTATCTAAGAGTGAGCTCAATTTTCCAAGGTTTTTCAAGGATTATCTAGGCTTTACTTTACCCCCTTCAAGCACAGTGGGCAACAAATGCATCTATCGTGTACTCTCATTGGGATCGCGATACAGATAACTTTGATGCTAAATTTCAAATGTGTATACTAGTCAAGTAAGTTGTGTGGAGCACTTCCTATTTCATCCACAAGGTTCCCTCTTGCATGGACTACTTTGGGGTTCCTAAGACCACCCCCATTGTTGTAGCTTAAGGCTTATGCCAAAGGGGTTATGTCCTAGTTTTAAGTGGACAGGGCGTACCCTTTATCCAAACCTACAAATCAAGTGTTTTGAATGTGGTGTGTTTTTTATCTTTTAGACTTAATGTGGTTTAGTCATTCACCATTTGGAAACTTGCAACACATGTGTAGTTAGAAAAGTTTGTTTCGAACTCCTTTCTTTGACAAGCATTTTTAGGTCCTACACTCAAGCGTTAGTAGTTCTCCAAGAAAATCACATTATTTAAAAGAGGATTAAGAGTTGATTTTGATTCTCAAGATCATCCAAAGATGCAAGAGAATAGCATACACAACAAATAATCCAAGTAAAAAGTAAACGAAAACTTAGAAATTAATGAACCATACAAAAAGCTTGATAAATATTCATTCGCTTAAACCAAAATGAAAGATGAAGTTTCCAATTAACCAAATGTTAAAAAATGAAGACTAAAGTTTATTTTTATTCTCAAGATCACCCTAAGGTGCAAGAGAAGATCATACAAAAAATTTATCCCAACTAGATAGAAATGGAAAACTTCAAATCAAAGGACCATAAAAAAATGCTTTGTAAAAGGTTCATTCCCTTAAGAAAAATGAATAATCAAATTTCTAAGTTAATCCAAATGTTAAAAATATAGAGATCAAAGTTGTTTTTGATTCTCAAGATCACCAAAAGGTGCAAGAGAAGAGAATACACAAGATTTTTTCTAAATAAAGTAAAGCATGAAAATACAACATTCATCAAAACATTAGACATGTTAGAAAATGACCAATTTTACAATAAAGGAAAAACCAATAGATTCTGTAAGTATAAATCTCTAAATTTATGTTTTTATTACATATTTCACTTCAGTAATGTCTTTCTAACGAAAAAATAAATAGTTTCATTTTGATTTTGGGATAAAAATTTATGTCCTCCAAAAGATGGTTTATGCATATGCTTTTATGCTCACGGGTATGCACTTAACATGTACCCAAAAAATGTCAAAAAATGTCCCTTAATATGCAAAATGGTCACATTCTTCCAACCAAGATTTAATTTTCACAAAACCCCTTCACATTAATATATGAATAGAAGACTCAACGCTATCAAACATTAACATTCATGATAAAAAACATAAGATTTTCAAGAAATTGACAAAACTAACATGTAGAATGTTGAAAAAGTAAGCTCTAAAAATGAAAAACATGATGAAATATTGAAATTTTCTCACCAAGATTCAATTTTGATAGCAACCCACAAAATTAATATGTAAATATAAGACTCAACACTATCAAACACTAACCTACATGCTCAAGAATTTAAGATTTTTTAAGAAATTGACAAAACTAGCATGTAGAATGTTGAAAAAGTAAGCTCTAAAAATGAAAACATGGAGAAATCTTGAAATTTTCCCATCAATTCTAATTTTGACAGCACTTCACCTCCTTTATACCTACAATGAAGACTCAACACATGCAAACTCAACAAAACAAGTTAAGAAAAATAAGTTATGTCAATATATGCAAAAAGAGGGTTAGTAACCAAAATTGAAACTTAACTACAAAAAATTGAAATTAAGTGCAAAGGACAATGGAGTAAGTCCCACCGTGCATGCCAAATGTGCTCATTTTTTAGTAACTAAGCTATAAATTGAAACTAATATCTACATAACTTCAAAATAAAATGCTAATTAAATAATGAACCATCAAGATAAGAGCTTAAAGGAAATACTTCTTAAATGCATAAATGAAACTACATGCTAAGTTATTTCCTACTCTCTATGATTGCTAACTTAAACTATGAACCTATGAAGAACATAAGAAATCAAAGTGGATTATTGCTTGATCTCAAGGATTGAGAATGGAATCTCACCAAGAATGGCTACAAGGCCATTTTGGATCTTCCCATATTACTCAATTTTGAGTGAAATGATGCAAGATGGAGAAGCTATTTCCAACAATGGAGAATGACTCAAGATCAAAATGCTTATAGTTTGCACTATTCAAAACATGGTGCAAGAAGAAAGGTAAGAAATAGGGTTCTTTATATTGTTTTTCTGAAAAGGCAAAGATAATAAATTGATGAATGTGGGATAAAGGTAAAACAAGATTAGGAATGGATAAGGTTTTTTTTAAAAGGTAATATTGATTTAGAAGAGTTTAATTTGTCATTAGTAATTCATGGGAGTTGGGGGATGTTTTAATTAATCAAAGGTGAATAATTAATAGGTAGAGGTAAGCATATAGAAGATAATTAGAGAAAAATTAGTATGATTTGTGGGATGTAAGAGAGGAAATTGATCTAATAAATGGTAATTTATTGATTTAGAGTTGTAAGTGTAATTAATTAATAATAATTAATTAACCAAAGTAAAAATAGATATTAATTAACGAAAGGTCATTAATTGAATATCATTACATGATAAAAAGACTAATTAATTAACGAAAGGTCATTAATTAACGAATAGAACATGAATGTTAGATAATTAGCCAAAAAATGCTAATTATTATGGAAATGATGAGAAAGAGGATAATTAGTGTAATCTTAGCACTAAAGCCTGTGTAAAATTTTAGGTGTCTACAGGGACATATAGCGTACATGATAAGTAAATATTAACTCAACTTGTTTGGGAGCCGATAGCTACCATAGAGATGTCTACTGAGTGGATATATGATACCAAAGGTAGTTTAGTCTAACCACCCATGTTTGCAGTACATTATTTGTGATAAACATAGGGAACAACAAAAGAGGTAATTCAATATAGGTACATCTTAGGGATTTATGGATAGGCTAAGGCTATGCTATGAAGGGAAAATGGTTCCAGATGACTCCTAAGGTAGTAACTATTAGAGAAGGTTGTAGGATCCTTTTGTGATGGATGAAAGGAACAATAACTAGATCGTACCAAGCTAAGAACATAGTGCTTGAAAAACCACGTCAATAAGATGAAACCATTCCCAGAAAACTTTACATAGGACCTTACTGGCAAACTAGATGAGAAACATAGTATCATATATTATTATGGAACTCAATGCAATACATTGAGAATGGGCCTTGCTTAAATAGGCAAGGAATAAAATCTAAGAACCAGTCAAGGTCCATAGGGATCAAGCCATAAATCAAGGAAATGTAACTATGGTTCATCAATGAACTAGTCAAGACCATAGATTTAAGATAGAGCTAGACTTCATCATTCCATTGTGATCTTGTCATACCATAGATCAAGTCCTCCTCCTTACAAGAGTGAGAACTCAAGGAATACCTAACAACTAGATAATATCTCCTAATATCTAAATAAGATAAATGAAATAGTCTGCACACATAAGTGGGTGAGGATAGATACAATAAAGGTACAATAAAGTACCTAGGTGAACATGAGCTTAGGTAAATGTACCTACTCTAACACCCCCCTCAAGTGAAGGCTAGGGGACAAAATAGAAGTGGCTATTACCATGTGAGTCTTTTTGACAACTAGGCCTGAGAGGTACTCATGTACAATAACTGTGACCTCAAAAAGGACAGGCAAGGTACCCAAAACCAGTCAACAACAAAGTAAAGAGAGTAAAAACCTACTCCAAGGCATCCCAAGAAGATCAGCTCAAAAAAATCGTACAATGCTGAAGAATTTTTGTGTGCACTATGGTTTGAATCCACTGTTCGATCGTAAAACTCCAATTGACACAGGTTACACCAGAAGTAGCTCCATATAAGGAGATTGTCAAAGAGTGATGTCGAAAGTGTAAAAAAACAACCAAACATAATTTGATGAACTACTAGGAAATAGGTGTGCCACGATCCAAGATTAATATCTTCAAAGCAACAAGGTAAGGAAACAAAATCTTGAGTGTCACGATGGCAAGAAAAGAGGAAGGTAACAATGTTGCATATTAGACACAACACTCAGTAGAATCAGGATCAACACCATACCCTCCCATATGTGCTGAATGGGTGGAGTGAGGCCTACGAATTATTATGAGTTGTTAAAACAACTACTTGAGACACTGAACAAACTGACACTGATGCACTTTGATTAGTTAGATCCCCCATAAGAGATACTAGATCAACATGCCAAAAGGTCATCGAAAATACAGATCAACAAAATCTCTCAACAAACAAGAGAGATGTACACCTGCTAAAGGAAAATAGCTCATCAACAACAACATCCTCACTGCATGGGAAGTCATATGTCAGGAAGTCTAGGAGAGGGTGGAGAGCCATGCCATTGATGATGTCCTCTCCTTATGCCTATTGTATACCACGATGTGATCAGTATCCACCCCAAATGTATTCACAGATTATGAAAAGATCAGCATATGACTTGGTGTAAAATGCACAATGTGCATGCAAATGTATTATTTGTTAGGATTATCATCCTCATGAAGTCCTGAAATTCATTTTGATCTCATTCCCTTGAGTGAAGGTGTAGAATTTTTGTATTGATCATGTATATCTGTTTGAGATAGAGTTGATTTCATACATGTATATGAGAAATGTCGATGTTGATACTTGCCAATGAAGTATCTTTCGAAAACCAATGTCATGATGAGGATCCACTTAACATGTGGATAGAGGATTAATAATGACCCTGTGTATGTTTCTTTCTTTTACTGCTAGTGATAATAGAATGGATGCTGATGTTGTAACTACATGTAGTGGTATGATTTATGATAAATCCATAGCATGATGATCATATGTAGGTATACATGAGATGTGGTACTTTAATAGGTTAGTGCACGAAGGATGCAGTAATTATTCATATTGGTGTGGGGGGGATCAAGATTTGTTCAGACTCAAAGCATTACAGATCAATGTCTTACCCCATTGAGATACAATACCTGTGAGTGGATTATCTTAGCATACATATGGATGTCCAAACTTATGATGGTGATTATGTAGACTATCAAGTTTTGTTCTATAGGAAGTGTATTATTGTATCTCTTGATGTGAATGATAGATTGATAGAAGTTATAATGTTATGATTTTTGAGTGACAATATTTTATTCAACAAATTTTACAATACACATCTTGAATCCACAAAATCAGACACAGGACATATCATTCTCAGAATCCAGTATAGACGTACAAACTAATTAATTGCAATAGTTTAGGACTCAACTTCAGTAAGGAATTTGACCATTAATTGATAAACAACACTCCTCCATATTTGGAACTTTATAATCTATATTGCAACGTACTATAAATATTTAATGGAAAGAGTATGTAACTTTTGCAATGAACTAACACTCAAAACAGTTAAGATCATAAGTTACAAGCTAAGGAAATGAATTTTTAATTACATATGGAAATAAAATGCTACCAACACTTAATGTCACTAGAGACAAATGGAAAGACAGATGCTCACTCCAACACATATCTTAGTTGCTGACAAATAAAAGTAATCATACTACTGCTCTATTTTGCACGGGAAAACATTGATATATTTTGTATTATTTTTGGCGTCATCTTGAAAGATATATTTTCAAGGCTATTGTTCACATTGTTTTCGGGGTTTTCCCAAGATAATTTTATTTTTGTTATGTGTAGTGCCATCCCTAGGGGGGATTTTTATGAATAGTTTTTATTTGTGTGTATCATAGTCCGAAAGTATTGAAGGTGTTTTTCTAAGGTCTATTTTGAAATAAATATACTAGTGTTAAAGAAACGTGGATGCCCCCATAAGTGAGATGGGAATATAAAAAGGTAGAATGCCAAGTGCATAGTATATTCAAGAAGGTATACTATAGCGCTACATGAAGGTTCCCCAATATGTTAGATGGGAATATGCCACAAGGTGATTCCTTCATGTAGAAGTAGAAAGATGAGCCAACAATGCATTGATAGATTGTGTAGATTACCTTCACCACTCTGATAACGTACTATGCAAGTATAATTTGATATGAGATTAAGGCATAATATCCTACTCTGAAAGGATACTATCCTCATGATAGAAGCAGAGTTATCCCATCTAGACATGTGAGAGTGTCTTATGTAAAAATGAATCCTACTTAAGCACCAGAAATTTTTCACTCAAAGACTTGCCCAATGCGCTCACAATTGCGTGGTTTTCACACTTGGACGGCCTGTTTTCTTTATTTTTTGCATTTTTTGCTTGTTTTTCCTTACTTTTCTAAGGAATTTCTTGTTTAAACATATCAAAGCACTTGAGATTCATTGCGTTCATTAGTTCCTTTAATTCCTCACCTTCTGAGTGAGCTAACTTAATATGCCCTTGAACCATACTTAGCAACCACAACATCAATGGTCCTAGACAGTTGGCTTCAAACTTTATTTTATTTTCTCCGTCTTTAATAGTGTTTTTATAGTTCTCTTTCAACACGAGATCACCTATGTCAAAATCATGAGGAATGATCCTTTTATTATATCCCCGTGATACCTAATTCTAATAAATACTTTAGGTGATTGAGTGCTCTCACGTGCTTTTCATCTAGTAGCTCTAACTCTACCAATAGAACAACCATGTAGTCTTCATATTTCCTCTAGATAGTCCCAGAGAGATATTCTTAGGGACGTGGAAGCTCAATTTCAAATGATAGGTATGATAACTTCAGTTTCATAGAATAATGAATATGGAGTAACACTATAGGTAGGCCTAAATTGTCAATGGAGGTTCGAGGCTAGACCCAGAGGGCGGGATGCAATCTAGAGATGCCAATTATGACCAGTCTTACTAACCATTTTCTCCATGATTTGAATAAAGGATTTTAATTGGTGGTTCTCTAATTACGTCCATTACCTTGAGGGTAATAGGGGGTGGACCACTTTAGTTGGATTTGAAAGCGTTGACACAATGCTTTGACCCTATTGTTCTTGAAAGATTTACCATTATCAGTGACAATGGCATAGGAGATACCGTAATGACCAAATCCATGATAAAATTATGAATCAAGAGATATTTGTGCCCACAGGTTATGTAAGTGAGAGGCACAACCTCTATCTATTTAGTGAAGTACTTGGTGGTGGTGATAATGTGGGTATGGCCATAAGAGGAAGTTGGAGTGAGATTCTTGTTATCCAAATAACTCTCCTAGTTATCTGGATAACTTATAATTTCATTCTAACTTTGATGTGTAGTGCCCACTTCCCTTTGACACTTTTAGATCCTGATCTTGATACTGTGATCATATTATGGACACTATTATGTTTTGTTTTAGTATGATGGTTAGATGTTAGATCATGGATTATTATTGATCTGGATTTAGTTATTATGCATGATGGTTACTAGAGACATTTTTATATGTGGATGATGATACAATGTTGACATGGACATATTATAGATGTTTATTTGGACATATGACATTGGATATTTTGAGTAGACCTAGTATGGTAGATTATTGATGATGATATGGTTGATTAATTAATTTAAAATGATAATGTTGAATTCTTATGTTGTTGTGATTTATGTGTTTAGATGATCTTGAGATGTTGTTTATATCATTTTGGATGTTCTGATGTGGCCATGAGGCCGAAAGAGGCATTTGTGTTTTGTAGGTTAAAATATCACAACAATGTCAGGGGACTGGAGACTAACCATATTGAAATTTTGGGTGAATTCAACAAGGTCACCATGACAACTATTGTGTGTGTGTTGTGTGTTGTGTTTTGCTAGGGATTCCCATGGGGGGCATTTCCATTATATGTGACCAAGGGATTTCATGTGCATTTACTTTAATGTGGTTTCTCTTTATGTAATGTTTGCATGTGTTTATACTTTTTGAGGTGTTACCTTTTTCTTTAGCATTATATGTTGTAAATAATCATGTGTAAAAATAAATAAATAAATGATGTCATAAGAATGTAATTAATGAAGTTGTATGATAACCATGTGTTAAATAAATAAATCATTATGTCAAAGGAATGTAATAAGTGAAGTCATAGAGATTAATGCATGTTGTAAGAAGGTGTAAGAAGACATTTAAGTGAATGTGAAAGATTGTGTAAGTCAGATTTTGGAGTGTAAAGACACTTCATCCTCTTAGGAATTAGAATTTTTCCTTAGAGGGCTGAATATTTGGAGGCTTGTGGGACAAGTAAAACTTGTCCCACACCTCTTAAGATTATTCACCAACCATACATATGGTTTGGGAGGTTCAAAATTAGGCCTTTTTTGAGTGTATTTTGAAATGACTATTTATAAGTTTTTATTGCACTTCTCCTTACATGATTTTAAATTCATTACTTGTTAAAGTATGGGTTATTATTGGAGTGTGCAGGTTGAATTTGTCATTTTTATTTATTGTTTGTTAGTGGTGAATGATGTTGAACTTCACTCTTTTGGGGTTGAGGAGGAATGATGTGGCATCCCACATGGAATCCACATCATCCTCTTCCTCTTCCCTCTCCTTTAAAATTCAAATTCTTCTGCTTGGTTATGGTTGTTGAAACTTTGTTTCTTTCTTCTTTGGGGTTGACATTTTTTCTTGTTGTTTTGGGAGTCTTGCTTGTGGAGAGAGTTTAAAAGTTCATTTGCATGCTTGATGTTACTATTGCTTGGATTGCCTTTTTGTCATTAAAGAGTGTGGCTATTTTGTACTATATTTTATAGCATTAAAGGAAGCTTGCTGAGCTTATGAAGCTAACTCCAGTATGGAGAGGTAGGATATTGAGCCATTTTTAGAATGTAGTTTTCTCTTTCTCTTGCATGCATGTATGAAATGGTGAATGTGTTGTGTGTTATTGGCTGGTTGGGTAGACTTCTTAGGGACATGGTCTAGGAGAAGGCTATGGGGGATTTCCATATGTGGGGGAATAAGGTAATGCCAATAGAAACACTTGTTCTATTTTTGAGGGAGTTTTGGATTGGGATCCACCTTGGAAAAGAAATAGCTTGCATTTCTTACTCTTGGGGGGCATAAGGGAGAAAATTTGAGGGGGCATAAGAGAGAACATTTGGAGGGGGCATAAGGAGAGGTTGGGAGATATAAGGTTTATGGGATTTGATATGGTATATTGGTGGTATGATTTTAGGTGGATTCCTAATTACAAATACGAAGCCATAAGTAGTTTTCCCATAGTTCCTTGCTCTTCTTGGGTTACTTGATCAAGCTCTAAGTTTTGTGTGTATGATTCTTCAAATGCAGTTGTGAAGTTGTTGTCTTTGTTTGGAATGTGTACTCTTGTTGTATTATGCATGTGAAAGGAATTCTACATGTTTGTTGTTATGGAAGTCCTTTGTTGCCATGTATTGATTTTCATACTCCTATTTAAATATGGTTGAGGCTCGGGGGTCAATTGAAGAAGGATGGCCTCTCATTTCTCATTGGATGTCTTTTTTGGGTGGAGACCAGTTGCCTTGTCCCCCTTCTTGTTGTGATCATGATGAAAAGACGAAGAGATCAGCATGTTGCTATTTTGGAGAAAAAGAAAATACAGTTTGAAAATCCCTTCGTTTGAGAAAAATTATTGTAACCTTCCCACTTTAAAGAGGACAATTGTATCATTATTTAAAAATGTGAAGTTACTTGTAATGTAAAAGAAAAGATAGAGATTCATTTGTGAAATGTAAAGAGTTGTTATTTCATACTCTGTTTTGAAAATAACGTGACAGAATGAGATCTGCTTGTATTTTGTAAATTGAAATTTATGGGAAGGATGGAGTTGTAATGTGTCATTTGAAATCAACATATGAAATACATTCCTTTCTCAAATTGTAATGTTGTATTAGAATTGAAGTTTCTATTTTGGAAATGATATCTCTGTGTTAAAAGAAAACATGTATGGAAGGAAAAGACAACATTCTGTTCTTTGCATTTACTTAAAATTTGAAATATCATATGTTTTTTGTGCTTCTGTATGAGCTAATGAATCAATTAATTGATTTAGACAAGAATGGAATGTCTTAGATCTGTTTTTGAGAATGTTTTCCCACATTGGGGGTTGCAAATTGATTAATAAATTGAGTAATAAACATTCTCTGTTTCATCCCAAATCTGACATTTAAAATTAGCTAACAAATGTACAGTTCAAATTTGCAACTTAAATTAAGAGATGAAACAATGCAATTCGGATGTTATAAGCTCTAATGAATTCAATTTGGCCTCAACATCAAAGAAAGGAATTTTAGAAATTTACAAAAATCAAATTTAGAATTTGTTGGACCGTTTTCTGTCAAAAGACGTAAAATTTATCAAATGCAACTCAATACATAACTTGAACCTTGATAACACTCTTAAACTTACCCAAGGTCATTCCTCCATGTTTATTTTACATGTTGAGAAGAAGAAAAATCAAATTTGAACAAATCTTACAAGTTGGAAAAATTGTCAATTTTGAATGTGAAACCCGACAGATTGATTTCTTAAAATTTACCCTCAAAAATTCATCAAAATCCAAAATTTATGATTTTTTTGCAAAGAGAACTCCGAGATTTTTTTGGAAAGTCTTTTTTTTGTCCAAAACTGACTTCTCTATCAAAAGTTATGGCTATTTGAACTTTTACTTCAAAATGGCCATTCAAAAATTAATCTAACTATACTAAAATTAAAATTTAACCTTTGGAAAATTTTCCCCAAAAAGTCCACCGCCCTGTAAACCTTTCAACCAAATGGGTGATGCCATGTGACACTTTGGGGGTGGGCATATTTGAAAAAACTTAACTTTTTGAAAATTTGGCATTGGGAAAATTTTCCCCATTTTCTCCGCAACCCCGCGGCCCCGCAGCCAATCACGTGCTGACACGTGGCTTGGTGGGCACGCAGAAGAAATTTGAATTTTTTTTCTTTTGGCCCTTTTGGAAAATTTTTAACTTTTCCTCCATGGATTTGTACCCCCGTAACTAATGGGGTGCTGACACGTGTCCGGGCAGACACACAGGTCCGCGCGAGCCTTTTGGCCTTTTAAAACTTTTGGGCGCAAAATTCTAATTCCCTCTGCTGCTCCACCGACCCGCTTACAATCACCGGATGCCACATGGAATTTTTGGCAATGGCAGAGGGGGAAAGGAAAATTTTCCTTTGGAAAAAAATTGGGGTTCGAATTTAGGAAAAATTCCCAATTTTTCCCCGCAACCTATTGGCGTTCGACACGTGGCACTAGGGTATCGGTGTGCACATGGACCTTTTTTTCCTCTTAGCAGTTTTTTGCGATTGAGGATTAAAGTCTCAACCCACTCCATTGGTCCACCAATCCTTCTAGCCAATTAGAACACACCACATGTCCCCTTTCATCAGCCCTGCGGGCGCGCAGAGGTGTTTTGTGTCTTGCGCCTAGGGAAGGGAAAATTTCTCCCTAAAACTCCGCTGGCCCATAACTAGAGTTTTACAAGGAGATAAAAGGAATTCCTTATATGGTTGGAAAGGTAAGAAAAATTCCTATCTAATGAGCATGATTTAAGAAATTTTTGATGCCTTTAACTATGTGAAAAATCAAGTTGAATCTTGTAATCCTATTAGGGTAGGGAGGAGTGAGAATTAACTCCCCTCACCTAAGTGATGAACTTAATCCCTTGTTTAGACCATGTGCTTGTTGTGAGATGTTGTAGAATCATTTCTGCAAGTCAATCTTGATTGTGGACATAAACTTGGTTTGTGATAACTATGATCTTGTAACCCTTTGTTACAAATTCCATTAACCAAAAAAAAGTTATTCCATAATTTTTTTCCTAGCTAAACCTAGTTGTTTCTTGGTCTCAAGTGGTAGTTTGAAGTGGGCACTACACTTGGTATCAGAGCAGTGGTTGAAAGGCTTGGACCATTGGGCACACTAGAACATTGAGACTTGAAACTTTAAATCTAGTAAACTTGTTAATATAGAAAATAGAACTATTTGAAAAATTGAACATGATAGTAAAATTAGAAACTGAAGAAGAGAGCTTGAAGTAATGAACTAACTCTCACTTTGGTCTATGTAGAAGGCTCAGACAGAGCTAGAGAAACATTCATAGAGACTCAGAGTCACCACCACCACCACCACCACCAGATCGGGGTGTAGCAGATATCCTACCACAGATCTTACAGACCCTCCAGGATGTTAATGTCACCTTACGCGAAGGCTCAGTAGGAGGGCATTTAGGAAGACATGACAGAGTTACTTCTATTGAGGGACATGCACCTCCTCCACTCAGTGAGGAGCATAGAGGAGAGAAATCCCATGCAGAGTTAGTCAGATTAGATTCACCACCTAAGAGGCAGGGTAATAGAGTTCCAGAGCATAGAGAGAGGTCTCAGAGCCCTAAAATTAGGGATGAGCTTGCAAAGAGGTCTAGAGGCTATCAGACCACAACTGCAGATCATATCAGGAAGATCTTGAAGCTTAGGCCATCACATTTTTTAGGTGACATAGGGGGATTTCAGGGAGAGGCTTGGCTAGTCAGCTTGAGTGGTTGCTTCAAGATTTTTCGTTGTTCTAGCAACATGAAAGCTCGTGTTGCGATCCATCTTCTAAGGGATGGAGTAGGAGTATGGTGGAGGAAAGAAGAGTAGAAGCTCTATGTAGATTCAAAGATGGTGACTTATGATCTATTTGAGGAAAGATTCAGGAGTAGGTACCTATCACGGAGGTTCCTGTAGCAGAGGATTGACGAGTTCCATGACCTCTAATAGGCTATCCTTTCAGTAGCATAGTATGAGAGTAGATTTCTTGATCTACTTCAGTATGTTGAGTATATACAGGATGAGCAGGTGTGGATTCACAGGTTCATCTAGGGCCTGAACTTGGACATTGGAGGTGTAGTTCAGATTCACTACCCACAGAATTTAGTAGAGGCCATCGAGAAGGCCTACATTACAGAGGAGACTCGGGGTAAAATCCAACAGGCTAGAGACCAAGTCAGGAGCCGCATTCAACAGATGCAGGATGGTAGATTGAGAGGTTCAGTACCTCCTCCTCATGGTGGGCAGCATTTAGCACAGTCATTGAGACCACAGGTGGCATTAGTGGCATTCCTATCTCTATATTGTTTGATTTTGGTTCTTCTAATTCTTTCCTTGCACCATCTTTGGTAGAGCGATGCAGGCTGGTGGCAGTTAGGCAAGGTCTTAGTTGGGATGTCGAGATGGCTTCTGGGGCCAAGATATCTATGGAATCCTTAGTTAAGGAGTGTGTGGTGGATTTGGGACCTTTCACCACCACATCAGATCTCTGTATTCTTCCTTTGGGCTTGTATGGAGTCATTTTAGGCATGGATTGGTTATCTGTACATAGGTCCAGGATGGATTGTTATCATAAGACTATAGCTTGTATAGATGATTTGGGAGTAGATTCAATGATCTCGGGGGTCAAAAGATCCATTTCTATTCACACCATCTCTGCTATGCAGCTCAAGCGGTGTGTACAATGAGGTTGTCAGATGTACGCTATTACAGTTAGTGATAGGTCAGAGGATGGGTCTAGTGGACCATCGCTATATGATCATCCAATCTTGAGAGAGTTTTTTGATGTTTTTTGAGGGGAGATATTGGGGATGCCACCTCCATGTGAGATTGATTTCCATATAGACCTAGTTCCTAGAGTAGAACCTATCTCATGGGAACCTTATCGGATGATCACCCCGGAGATTTGTGAGCTCAAGTTATAGCTTGAGGGCCTTCTGGAGAAAGGCCTTATCTGTCCTAGTGTATCCCTTGGTGTGCACCAGTGATTTTCGTAAAGAAGAAGGATGGATCATTACGGTTGTGTATTGATTACTGCCAGTTAAACAAAGTGACGATCAAGAATTGTTACCCTCTTCCTCATATTGATGAATTTTTTGGTCAAATGAAGGGAGCCACAGTGTTCTCTAAGATTGATCTCAAGTTGGGCTACCATCAATTGAGGATTTTGGAGGCAGACATTCATAAGACCACATTCCGCATGAGATATGGGCACTATGAGTTCACAGTGGTGCCTTTTGGTTTGACAAATGCCCCTACAGTGTTTATGAGTTTGATGAATGAGGTATTCAAAACCTTTTTAGATGACTTTGTGCTCATCTTCCTTGATGACATCTTGATATACTCACATACACGTGAGGAGCACGAGGGTCACCTTTGACAGGTTCTTTAGTGCCTTCGTGAGTAGCAGCTTTATGGGAACTTAGAGAAGTGTGCTTTCTTCCAGATAGAGGTACAGTATTTGGGACATGCTATTTTCGGGGAAGGAATCGCAGTCAACCCTTCCAAGATTAGAGCCATTATGGATTGGTCAGCACCCACTACAGTGACCGATGTGTGCAGCTTCATGGGTTTAGTAGGATACTACTGGATATTTGTTCAAAATTTCTATCAGATTATACACCCTATCACTTCCCTTAAGAGGAAAGTGAAAAAATTTGTTTGGATAGAAAGATGTGAGTAGGCCTTCAAGACACTGAAGGAGTGCCTCAGTACAGCACCCATTCTTGTAGTGTTGGATCCACAGGGAGAGTTCTTTTTTTGCACAAATGCTTCTTTAGTAGGGCTTGGAGGCATGTTGATGTAGGATGGAAGAGTTGTAGCTTTTGAGTCTCGCAAACTCAAGGATAACGAACTTAATTACCCTACCCATGATCTTGAGCTTGCGGCAGTTGTGCATGATTTGGTTAGATGGAGACATTTTCTTCTTGGACGGAGATTCACACTCAAGATAGATCATTTGAGTCTTCACCACCTCTTCACGTAGCCCAATCTAAATGCTCGTCAATGGCATTGGATGGAGTTAATTTGTGAGTATGACATGGAGATAGAGCATGTTAAGGGGAAGGAGAATGTGGTAGTAGATGCTCTTAGCAGACAAAGACATGTGGCTATGGCCACTACAGTGAGCACATATTTACAGAGTAGGATTCTTCAACAACTCCCTCTTGATAGCTTCTACATGACAGTACGAGCAAAGATAGAGTCACAGAGACCCCTTGAGGGGAAGTTTGATGGTTTCACCTTAGAGATAGATGGTCTTCTCAGGCATAGAGGTAGGATATATGTTCCCAGAGATGGAGGCTTGAGGCAAGATATCTTGACCGAGGCACATTGTGCACCCTATTCAGCCCATCCTGGGGTGAAGAAGATGCAAGCTACTTTGAGAAAGTTGTATCACTGGAGAGGACTTCATCGAGATGTAGCTCAGTTTGTGTTACAGTGTTTAGAGTTCTAGAGGGTTAAGGCCAAGCATCAACATCCAGTAGGCCTTCTTTATCCTCATGCCATACCGGAATGGAAGTGGGACACCATTTCCATGGATTTCATTATTGGACTACATATGTCGAGATATCACCACGATGCCATTATGTTCATGGTTGATAAATTGACAAAAGTAGCTCACTTTTCTCCAGTGAAGACCACTTATACAGCTGGAGTAGTGACATGAGTATATTTGGATGAAATTGTCAGGTTACATGGGATTCTCCAGAAGATCATTTGTGACTGCGATCCCTTGTACACTTCACATTTATGGACTACCATGCAGTATGACCTCAGGATGAGGATTAATTTCAGCATAGCATATCATCCTAAGACAGATGGACAGACTGAGTAAGTGAATCAGGTTTTGGAGGACATGCTCAGGATGTACGTGATGGATCAACAGTCTAAGTGGGAGGAGTACCTGTACTTAGTAAATTTTTCCTACAATAATAGTTTTCAAAGTTCTATAGGCATGGCTCCTTTCGAGGCTTTGTCTGGTAGTGAGTGCAGGACACCCCTTAGCTAGGACAGGTTGGAGGATAGAGTATCTCTTGGACCATCTCTTTTACAGGACATGGAGCAATAGGTAGTGTTGATCAGGAAGAGATTATAGGAGGCATAGGACAGGCATAATAAGTATGTGAATAAGCATAGGATTGATCGTATCTTTGATGTGGGCATGAAGGTGTTCCTTCATGTTAGACCACACAAGATCCCTATTCGCTATGGAAAAGGTTCTAAGTTAGCTCCTAGATTTGTTGGTCCTTTTGAGATCTTAGAGCGTATCAACCCTTTAGCCTACCGTCTAGCATTTCCACCCAGATCGTCTCCCATACATGATGTGTTTCATGTTTCTGTCATTAGGAGGTACATTGCAAATCCTTCTCATGTGTTGGACTAGACATCATTGCAGGTGTTGGTGGAACCTAGCCGTATCATCGATTGTAGGACCTTGAGCCTTTGAGGTAGAGAGATTGATTAGGTATGACTGCAATGGGATAGATATGATGAGATTGCAGCCACTTGGGAGGATGCAACAACATTACAAGTGTAGTTTCCACATTTGTTCCTATGACTTCTAGGAGGAAGTCAAGTCTAAGGGGAGGGGGATGTAGTGCCCACTTCCCTTTGACACTTTTGATACTGATTTTGATACTATTGATCATATTATAGACATTATTATGTTTATTTTAGTATGATGGTTAGATGTTAGGTCATGGACTAGTATTGATCTGGATTCAGTTATATATGATTGATGATTACTAGAGACATTTTTATATATGGATGATGATATACTACTTGATATGGATAGGTTATTGATGTTGATTTTAGAAATGTGACATTTGATATTATGAGTATCTCTAGTATAGAGATTCATTGGATGATGATATAGTGGCAAAATTGAATTTAAAATGATAATGTTGAATTCTTGATATTGTTATGATTTGGATTTGATATTTATATGTTGCTTATATCATTTTGGATGTTCTGATATGCCCACGAGGCCGAAAGAGGTGCTATTATTTTTTAGGTTAAAATATCATAACAATTTTGGGGGACTAGATACTAACCATATTAAAATTCTGGATAAACTCAACAAGGTCACCATGGCAACTGTAATTATTTATGTGTTGTGTTAGGATTTCCCATGGGGGGGATTTCCATTATATGTGACCATGGGTTATATGTGTTTTATTTATGTGTTCCTTTTTATTATTGTTGTATGTATTTTTATTTGTAATGTGTTCTTCTTATTTAATTTAAATGTGATAGTTTTTGTGATAGTCATATAGCTAAAATTTATTTAAATTTAATTGGGATGTGGATTGTAAGTAATAAAGTGTTGTCTTGGTTATTAATTAGATTGGAATTATGTCATGTATAACCATATGTTAAATAAATAAATCATTATGCCAAAAGTATGTAATAAATGAAGTCGTTGATATTCATTCATGTTGTAAGAATGTGTAAGAGGATGTAAGAGATGTGTAAGTGATGTGAAAGTTTGTGTAAGTCAGAATTTGGAGTGTAGAACACTTCATTCTCAAAGGAATTCGAATTTGTCCTTGAGGGCTGCATTTTGAGGCTTGTGGGACAAGTTAGACTTGTCCCACACCTCTTAAAATCATCCACCAACCATGCCTATGGTTTGGGAGTAAATTTTAGCCTTTTTAATTAAAATTTGAAATGAATGTGTAAGTTTTTATTGCACTTTCCTAACAAGATTTTAATTTGGTCCTTGTTAATGTATGGGTTAATTTGGAGTATGTAAGTTGCTTGTCATCTCCATTTATTGTGTTTAATTATGAGGTTGAATTTCTCTGTTTGGGGATGAGTAAGAATGATGTTACATCCCACTTGGAATCCACATCATCATCTCTCTCCCTCTCTTATAAAATTTGAATTTCTCCTCTTGTTTGGGTTGTTGAAACTTTGCTCTCTCATCCCTGGGGCGAATTTTTATTGTTGTTGGAGCTTGCTTGTGGAAGGAGTTAGAAATTCTTTTGCATGCTTATACCTTGCTGTGTTGGACTGCATTTTGAGCACTGAAGAAACTGTTGTTGGGAAAACAATCTCCACTATTGAGAGGTAGGGTCTTGCCTTTGTAAAATGTTGTTTTTATTTCCCTCTTCTTACATGCATCTTTGAACTGTGTTTGTGTTTGCATTCTTGGTTGGCTGGGTAGAATGCTTAGGGAAAGGTGTAGGAGAAGACTATGGGGTTTCATATGGGGGGCATAAGGGATTTCCGATGGCACTTATTATTATGGAGGAAGTTTTGGTTTGGGATCCACCTAGGAAAAGAAATTGCTTTCATTTCTTACTCTTGGGGGGCGACATAAGGGAGAAACCTTGGGGGGCATAAGGATGGGTTGGGAGATATAAGGTTTATGGGATTTGGTATGTTCAATGGCGGTATGCATTTGGTGGATGCCCAATTCAAACTTGGGAGGTATAAGGAGCTCCCCATAGTTCTTGCTCTTGATGGCTTGTTTGATCAAGCCTATGTATTGTATAAAATGTTTCATATGCAGTTTAGAACTACTATCTTGTTTTGAACTGAACTTTTGATTATTTGTATTCAATGTGTGGAATGTTGTTTGTTGTGATAGAAGCCTTGTTGCCATGTGTTGATGTTGATGGTCCATTTCAATATGGTTGGGGCTCGAGGGCCAATGGGGAAAGATGGCTTGTCCTTTCCCATTGGATGTCTTGGTTGGGTGGAGAGCATTGCCTTTCCCCCTTCTTTGTTGTGATCAATTTAAAAGATGAAGAAATCAACATGTTGTTGTTTTCAAGCTTGGAGAAAATATAGTTTGCCAGTCCCTTCCTTAGAGAAAATTTCATTGTTATTTTCCCACTTGAAGTGGTTGAATTGTATCATTATTTAAAAATGTGAAGTTACTTGTAATGTAAAGGAAAACATAGAGATTCATTTGTGAAATGTAAAGAGTTATTATTTCATACCCTTTTGTAAAACAAATGTGACAGAATGAGATCTACTTGTATTTTGTAAATTGAAATGTATGGAAAGGATGGAGTTGTAATGTGTCATTTGAAATCAACATATGAAATACATTCCTTTCTCAAATTGTAATGTTGTATTAGAATTGAAGTTTCTATTTTGGAAATGATATCTCTATGTGAAAAGAAAACACGTATGGAAGGAAAAGACAACATTTTGTTCTCTGCATTTACTTAAAATTGGAAATATCATATGTTGTTTTTGCTTTTGTATGAGCTAATGAATCAATTAATTGCTTTAGACAAGAATGGAATGTCTTAGATCAGTTTTTGAGAATGTTTTCCCACATTGGGGGTTGCAAATTGATTAATAAATCGAGTAATAAATGTTCTATGTTTCATCCCAAATATGGCATTTAAAATTAGCTAACAAATGTATAGTTAAAATTTGCAACTTAAATTAAGAGATGAAACAATGCAATTCAGATCAATTTGGCCTCAACATCAAAGAAAGACATTTTAGAATTTGTTGGACCGTTTTCATTCAAAAGATGTAAAATTTATCAAAATCAACTCAATCCATAAATTGAACCTTGATAACACTCTTAAAATTACCCAAAGTCATTCCTCCATGTTCATTTTACATGTTGAGAAGAAGAAAAATCAAAATTGAACAAATCTTACAAGTTGGAAAAATTGCCAGTTTTGAATGTGAAACCCTGCAGATCGATTTCTTAAAATTGACCCTCAAAAACTCATAAAAATCCAAATTTTATTATTTTGTGAAAAGAGGACTCTGATATCTTTCCGGAAAGTCCTTGTTTTTCCAAAAATGACTTCTCTATCAAAATTTATGGCCATTTGAAATTTTACTTCAAAATGGCCATTCAAAAATTAATCTAACTATACTAAAATTAAAATTTAACCTTTGGAAAATTTTCCCGAAAAATTCTGCCATCCCACAAACCTTTCCACTAATTGGGTGATGCCATGTGGCACTTTTGGGGGTGGGAATATTTGAAAAAACTTAAATTTTTGAAAATTTGGCATTGGGAAAATTTTCCCCATTTTCTCTACAACCCCACGGCCCCGCAACTAATCACGTGCTAACACATGGCTTGGTGGGTGCGCAGAAGAAATTTAAAAACTTTGTCTTTTGTCCCTTTTGGACAAATTTTAAATTTTCCTCCATGGATCCGTACCCCTTGTAACCAATGGGGTGCTAATACATGTCCGGGCAGACGCATGGGTCCGCGCGAGCCTTTTGGCCCTTTAAAACTTTTGGGCGCAAAATTCTAATTCCCTCCACTGCTCCGCCGACCCGTGTCCAATCACTGGAAGCGACGTGGAATTTTTGGTGATGGTGGAGGGGGAAAGGAAATTTTTCCTTTACAAAAAAATTGGGGTTCTATTCGGGAAAGATTCCCAATTTTTCCCCACGACCTATTGGCGTTCGACACATGGCACAAGGGCATCAGCGTGCATGCGGGCCTTTTTATCCTCTTAGCACTTTTTGGCAATTGAGGCTTAAAGTCTCAATCTGATCTGTCAGCCCACCAATCCTTCCAGCCAACCAGAGCACACCATGTGTCCCCTTTTGTCATCCCCATGGGCGCGCAGAGGTGTTTCACGCCTTGCGCCTAGGGAAGGGAAAGTTTCTCCCTAAAATTATGTCGGCCCATAACTGGAGTTTTACAAGGAGTTAGAAGGACTTTCTTATATGGTTGGAAAGGTGAGAAAATTTCCTATCCAATGATAATGATTTAGGAAATTTTTTATGAATCTAAGTCTATGAAAAATCAAGTTGAATCTTGTAATCCTGTTAGGGTAGGGAGGAGTGAGAATTTACTCCCCTCACCTAAGTGAACTTAATCCCTTGTTTAGACCTTGTGCTTGTTGTGAGATGTTGTAGAATCATTTCTACAATTCAATCTTGATTGTGGACCTAAACCTAGTTTGTGATAACTATGATCTTGTAACCCTTCATTGTAAACATCATTAAAAAAAATTATTCCATAATTTTTTCCTAGCTAAAACTAGTCGTTTCTTGGTCTCAAGCAGTAGTTTGAAGTGGGCATTACAACTTACACTGGGTGCTGGAAGAGAAGGTATGGGAGGAATTACTTGCAAGGGTAGATGTGCTATGCCATTTGTCTTTTTTTTGGCTGGGCACGTATCTTTGGTTTACATATTGATTCCGCCAAGGCTATTTGCTTTGGCTATGCACCTAATTAGAACTACCTCTATAGGCATACACCTGTTGCTTCTCCAAAGATATGAACTTATTAGAAAATTTTATAATCAGGGTCTTCAATTCTTCATCTTCTTTTTGCTACACTAGAGAGTAGGAAGTGAATGCAATAGGTTATGCACTCTGCACAGCAATAGGAATAGGGGCCATAGAAGGCTAGGGCGCTTGTAAGATTTATGAGAACAAGGGCATAGGTGGTATACGAGCTATCTTTCCAGCCTGGATAAGACTATTTTCTACCCATTGTATTCATTTTTATACCCATAGAACAATAGTCTAATCCCATGTGCACCGACCTATCATCCAGCGGGTGTTGGGCGCTCACTCGAGGCATGTTTGGGCACTAGGCACTCACTCGAGGCACGTTCACGTGCCAAGCCTATCCTTTATATGATTCTTGTGAGAATACATCCTTAATGACAGATTTAGATGCAGGAAGGAAAATAACCATGTGTTCATTATAAGAGATTAGGATGAGTTATCATACCAATGTACCCATTAGATAATAAAAGAGAAGTACCAAACATAATATAAAACGGATCCATAACATAAGGAAATGAACTAGGATTTATGCTCATGAAGAACATATATTATTTAGAACAAAACCTTATATTCATGTTAATAATTTCAATAACCACATTATATTCATTAAGGCAATAACAAACCAATATAACAATGTAGATTAGAGTCATACATCAGGACCCTTAACTATTCTTTCCAAATTACAAAACTAGTTACAGACCCATCCCTCTAAATATGCCATCACTCCTATAGTTCTCCAAATCCCAACCCAAAGGATCCTTCATTATTCTTATAGAGCTTCACCTATCCAGTGATTTATGATTTCACTCTTGGTGTGTCTCTCTCCTCTCTGTCTTTTCTTCTATCCGAGCATCTCTATATATAGCTTTTATTCTCCACAGCCATGCCTTCCTGAGATAATAGATTGGTTGCCAAGTGTCCATATGGTCCTCTAATGGAGCATGCTTCCTTTGATCTGAGTTCTCCACTCTTTGTAATGATGTCTTTATATATCCTTCCATCGCATGCATGGAATATTCCTTTCTTGACCATACAACTACTAGGTTGACACCTTATCCACTCCACATGTTAGACAGGTCACGCTTTTCTCGTGTGCTTCTTGGAATTTTGAATATGGATAAGTCCCAAAACCCCTATTTTTCCTTACGCACATGCCTTGGGTTCTGCCAAACCCTTCCAAAACCCTATCCTACATGCCTTCACCTTGCCCTTCTTCATATAGTCCCTGTGTGCCCACATGCCTTCTTGTACTTAGCCAATATTTTGAGGTCCTACATCACCCCACACTACACCTAATCTCTGTCCTCGAAAACATTTCTCTTTAATGAATAAAGAATGGAGGGATCTGAATAGTGGGAAAAAGAATTAAGGAATGAAGAATTAGGAGAAAGAATGAAAGAATGGGGAAAATTAAAGATAACAATGCTTATTTTTGGAGAGAGAAATCCTTCCCTATTTCTGCCTCTAGATTTTCCTAGGTGTCAACCTCATTCTGTGCTTGCTGATAGAGGTCTTCGAATAGGGTGCTCACCTCCTCAAAATTTAGTTCCTCCCCTTTGGCACTCATTATATCGATAATACCCTCTAATTATTTACCTAATTCATCAAGTGCATCCATCCTGTGGGTGATCTGAGGGTATAATTCCTATAGTTGGATTTTGATCAAGCCTCACAAGGTATCGATAGGTTTTGACTTATTTTCTACCTTGGAGGGGATTTTATCCCTTTCTGCCCTGTTCCCCTTATTCTTCTCTTGAAACTCCTTGAGTTACATTTCATGTGTAGCAACCAGGATGTTTGCCACTCTATCTCTATAAGTGTAATTTTCATATGCAGCTTCAGTAACTTACACAACGACCTTTACCTCTACAAGGAGTTTGGTATATTGAGCAACGATCTCAATAACCTTCATCTTTTATTCTCTCTCTTAGCATGCTATCACTTCTTATGCGATCTCCAAGGCAAGTGACCATCTTTCCATTGTGAGGATTCTAGTCAGATCCTCCATCGTGAGGATGACATCCGTAATCATCTCCACCTGCTTAGAGACTTCACACACTTTTTCCTTCTTTTCCTTTAGTTTGCACCTTAACTGCACACTAATAAGAAATTCTTGATCCAAGTCTTTGTTATTCTCAATGAGCTCCTCCTTTTTCTTCTCCAATTCCTTCTCTAGTAATCTCACTCTATCATTCCTTCCTAATAGTTTGGCCTCAATCTCAATTGAAAATTTGTTGAGTGCGATGCAAACCTGATCATCTGACAATTTTTGAGCATTCACCAAGGGATTTACTCCTTTCATCTCTGACACCTTCATCATCACTCCCTAACTTACTTCAAACTCAGGTTCATCCACATGGGACTCGAATGCCCAAGATAACATCTTTCTGGTTCGTGGATATGCACCTTCTTCATCAAATGAAGTCATATCTAGGAGTTGTTCTGTTGGTATGGTGCTCTAGAAGTGCACTCATAACACCTTGTTTTAATCATCAATGTAGCCAATCCCCTGCCCTTGTGCTGCTATACGTCCTTCCCACCTATTTGTGTAACCTTTGGGAAGCTTACCACCAAATTGGGATTCCCACCCATGCTGCCATATTATTTCCCAACGCTTTCTTCTTCCATTTCCTTCAAAATTTCATCTATGCTCTACTCCAAGTCCTGCTCCACCAAATCCTTAATGATGCTTGTTATTTCTATTCCCATCACTTTTTCCACTTGTTCTTTGGTGAGGCTTGAGGTTCCCTAATTTTTTATGCTTACCTCTTCTCTCACCCCCTTTTCTTGATCTTCTACTTCCTTGTCATCATTCTTCTCTTCATCTCCCTCCTCCTTCGAGTCATGTATATCATATAGTAGATGGTCTTGACCTCCCTTGGGTTCTT
The DNA here is from genome assembly GCA_019776745.2 of Taxus chinensis. Taxonomy (NCBI): domain Eukaryota; kingdom Viridiplantae; phylum Streptophyta; class Pinopsida; order Cupressales; family Taxaceae; genus Taxus; species Taxus chinensis. The sequence goes on from CM034155.1 coordinate 386,037,694, forward strand.
CATAATCCCTATCACAAATGTAGGCCTCTAGGCTCTTTGTTTCCTCCAAGTCTTTCCTTTCTACCACCTTCTGCTTCTTCCTAATCGATGATTCCAGTATAGGAGATTCTTCCTTCTCTTTCTCCTTGATAGGTGACATCTTCCTTGGTGATTCTTCATATGTGAGGGTTCCTTCATGCTATGGCACCTATTTTTCTGGGGTCTTTTCCTTGACTTGGGACTTCTTCCTGTGCGCATAAGTGCTAGGTTTAACGATTGCTTTAGGTGTGCCCATCGATTATGTAGTTTGCACAAATGATTCCTTCTTCTCCTGCACCTCTTCTCTTTCCCTTTTCTTTGGCATAACCTTTTTCCTCCCTGTGGGGTCTTCTGGGATGGAGACATCACTCTCCAAATAGGCACCTTTCTCAAACTTAGGCCTTATACCCATATATACCCTGGCTGCAGCCCTTCCGACGATTGGAAGTGTTATCAAATTCATCATCTGTACTTCGTGAGAGACATAATTCTTCATGTATGCACACTTCTTAGGGTATACGAGATTTTTGCGTAGCTTGTGGTGGTTTTGGTCTACCTCACTAAATTCAAACCTTAGCCTTTTGGCCTCCTTGAACCGGTTAACCCCTACTTGGAAGTATTGCGTGGTGAAGGAGAAGGGTAGCTTGCACCATGGAATATTTATCCCATTTGTCAATGTAAACCTGCCAATGTAGAAATATTGATTAAAAAAAAACTCTGTCTCTCCATCCACGAACACGAGCAATTGCCAAGGTATCCTTCATTCTACTCTAAATGCATCGCACATTCTATTCTACCACTTTTCTAGGCATGCCTTGTGGGAAACCATCATGGTTTCACAAGTATATTTCTTGAACCTTTTTATAGGTGAGGGATTTCCTTCTGGATACTCCCAAATGAAATTATCTTTCCCATCAGGAACTTAAATATCTGAGAAGATGATGGTGAGGAGAATGTTACCAAATAGTATCTTTTCTCCTTCCTGTGCACTGTTTATGATCTCATCGGTAATAAAGGTGGAAAAGTTATAGATGGTCCCTTCTGAGATCTTCTGGCATACATTTAACCATGCCTTGTTCACTTGCGTCCATCTTTCTTGATCATTAATCTTGGTGACCAAGCACGTGACCATCCTCATAACAGGGTTTGGAATTTCTGTGATGTCAAGTACCGCAAACCCTTTTTGTATTCATAAGCCTCCATAGTTTCCTTGATGGCCTCCTTATCATCCAAGTCGTCATATGTGGATTCTCCTTCACAATTTAGGCCATTGATATTGGATATCAACTGAGGTGTTATGTGCATCTTGTGGCCTACAAAGTAGAAGTGGTCTTCATGTACACGTGGCATCAACCACTGATATAGCTGATTGGGCTTTCCAAAATAAGGCAACTCATACAGTTGCAATAGCCCTTCCTTCTCAAACTTTACTTTCACCTTGCCGCTATATATTGGCATTCCATCTAGTGTCCTCTTGTTAGTTGTATGAACCAGATCTAACACCATTTCTTTCTCTGTAGTGCTCATGTGATGGTTGTAATCTCTCATGACCATTTGTCTCAAATGTGACATCCACTCTTTCCCTAGTAATATTTCATCTGGGTATTTCATTTCTACATACCATTCCTCATTAGAGCTAGCAACGACAGTGGTTTTTTTTTGTTTTCCCTTTTCCTTCTATTTCTTTGGTGAAACAGTCACCTTGTTTGGTGTCATTCTTCTTATCGGGTTAAAATTTAAAACACCTTTCTCTTCTCTACTACTATACTCAATTCTAAGGATTATCTCCACAAATAAATCCTTCTCTCTTTGTGCCCTAGCTGGAAAATTGTAACCAGTAAAACCCTTCCACAAGATGGTGCACTTCAAACAAACTCTTCTAACACCCATGTACTCCTTACACTCTAGTTTGCAGAATCCACCCTAGTCACACACTTAGATCTCTATGATTCTTCTTCCTTCACAAAAATCTCTCTAGATGACCTATTTCACAAGATTACTTCAACTTTGTAATAGCAAGGTAAAATAATGACGTTCACGACCTCATATTTATTATATTTACTCCTCTCTAGCAATAAATGCTATACCAACTATAAATGTACTTAACATTAAATGCGTATTTTTCCACTAGGTCAACCTTAAGCACCCTTATCCATGTGCCCAATATTGCGCAAAAAACTTTCTACAACCTTCTGTCATGCAAAAATCCAATCTGCTCGAAGACTCTTATGCGCACGTGTACAGCGTCGAACGAACTTCTTCGGTCCCTTTTCCTAATTTTTGCCCTCGCCTACCCCATGTTGTTCCTACACTCTTCATTCTTCATGTGTGGTGTTTGTTACAGTCTTCTTGATACCACAATTCATTATCCACTATTTTCCCACGTGCTTTCTTGATCTTATGCGCTTCCTTCTACTGAGCCACTCAAATTTTATAACTGGCATATGCTTTTACTTTACAATACTCCAACCCACACTAAAACAAATGTACGGTCCTCTACACATACATAACTTTAGAAAATAATGTGGTTATTGGTACACAAGGTGCAAAATGGAAAAAAAGAAAACAACAAGAAACGAGAGAAAGGGAAACACAAGAAAAGGAAAAAACATAAAGGGAAATCCTAAGCTAACTGACAATCCTACCTTATTTACAAACACCAAGAAGACTTATTTATAGTAGGGCTTCAACCTACTCCCATTGAAATGACTTGGTAATCTCATCCCATCTAGCACTTGTAACTGGTAAGCGTCTGAATCAAGGACGTACAAGATGATGTAAGGTCCCAGGCAATGGAATTTCAAATTTCCCGGATGGTGCATAAACTTGGACCCATATAACAACACCATCTACCCAACCTCAAATTACTTGTTTTTGATATGATGATCATGTCATGCCTTTTGTATTTCCTTTTCTGTCTTCTGACTCCATCTAGCAAGTGATCACCTTTCGTTTAAATGCATCAACTTATCAATCCTTTCTTCATCATCCAACCCTCTTATGCATGCTATACATAGTGATGGTAACATGAATTCAACCGAAAAAATAGATTCTATGCCAAACACCAATTGGAATGGTGTGGCCTTGTTCAATGTCTTGTACGTTATCCTGTATGCCCATAGAATGGCTGATACTTTGTAATCCCAATCTTGTCTTTTGACATCATAGATTTTGGTCAATCTGTGACTTAGCAGTTATTTTGTTAAATGCCTTAGCAGTTCCATTTCACTGCAGTGCAATCCTTCGTAGGCGCTACCTCTGCTCATCTTGTCAGGTAATCAATGCAAGTAATGATATACCATGAATTAGTCCTTCATGCAAATGGAGAATTTGTCCCTACAAAGTTGATTTCCCATTTTTCAAATGGTTCAGCGTTGGCTATCGATCAAAAGGAAATTTTATCCCTCTTTCAAGGTTTTCCAAGGTGTTGGAAATGGTCATAGGCCTTGCAAAACTCAATATAATCCTATTAGATGGTTTCCCACCAAAGCCCTGCCATTAGAGTTTTCCACGTAGTAGCATTTCCTCCATAGTGTCCTCATGCAATCCCACTATATGCTTCCTTCATAATTGACATGCGCTCATGTTCCAATATGCATCATCACAAAACCTCATCACATCCTAACTTATACAGATCTCCACTAATCAACATGTAGGGTGTGACACATACCGCTAGATATTTCCTCTCTAGAGCCTTTATCCTATCTCGTGTCTCACCATTTGTCAAGAATACTGCAATATCTTCCAAGCCCGATGGTGTGCAATACAACCTAAATAGTTGTACATCCATCATGGTATCCTTAATGCTTTGTGCATCCTCTCTTAAGTCAATCCTTGATAAGTGGTTAGGTCTTGAATTACTTTTTCCTAGTTTTACAACCGCCGTGAACTCAAACTCTTGGAATAATAGGACCCAACGACATATGCACCCTTGCAAAATGGGTTTGTTAACCAAGTATTTCAATGCCATTTGGTATGTATAGAATATAAATGGTGTTGCCAAAAGGTACTGTATAAAATTATCTAGCACTTAGATCATTGATAATGCCTCGTGCTCAGTAGTTGTGTAATTCTATTTTGTTGGTGTCAAATTCCTACCTTGACCTCCTTATTGTTGTTAGTTACTCCACCAAAGATAGGAGATTTGACTTATATTCAAAATAATTACAAATAGATGTTCCAAGCTCATCCCATGTGGTAATAGATCCAAGTCTCAAGCCTCAATACCATTGAAGTGCTTTACCTTTAAAACATGTCGCAAGTATCCTACCTACTACATCATCATGTGTGATCAGGTACAATGAAAATACATTTGCTATATCCTAGATATGCTCCTGAGGGGTGACTTGATTATCACCAGTAAAGTATGGAGTAATTTTGAGCACGCCATTTGGCATATCATGTTGGACAACCAAAAGCAAGGGAATTTCTGTGGTGAAGTTATAAAATTTCTTTGGTGGAGGAGGTAGCTGATGTGCCATAGTAGGGTGCATTGGTTGTCTGTTGTGAGGAAGAGTTGAATAGGCATGGTGTACTAGATATGGAGATGCACGCATGAGATTTCTAGAATGAACTATTCTCATGGATAAATGGAGGTCCTCAAAATAATATTTAGCTGCATTACTTTTCCTTGTATGCACTCTTCTCATGAAGGGCGCTTAGGGCTGCTAATAAAAAAATCTACAGATGTTGGGAGTTGCCAAATGTGTTGAAATGAGACTCCAAAGGATGAAATACTAAATCCACACACCAGAACTTAGCAATATGAAATTTAAGCTTTCATTGTTGGTCCCACTGGGCATGCTAGAAACTGTTGGTCATCAAACTTACACCCATGTCTCGAATATGGAAGAACCGAGTCATTTTTGATAATAGTTACCTAAACCACCTACCTATTCCACTTACCTAACCCACAATCATTCTTCTCAAGCTTAAGGGAGAACTACATTGGCTTGAGGCCCCTTTTGAAAAGGATATGTAGGCAACACTCTTAGGGCATGGGGCCCTTCGAGGTTAGCTCGGCCACTCTTCACCCCATCACCATTTTTTCCCCATCAAACAAAAAACTTAGTTTGTTTCCATAAAAAACAATAATTTGGAAGTTATCTCAAATCCAAACCATGCCTACTTTCCACGATAACAATATACAATAGAAATAAACCAAGTAAATATATATAAATGGGTAAGTGTACCAAGTTAGTGGACCAAAAAGGGGTCATAAGTGGACGTCATATTGTAAAAAAAGAAAAATATCAACTTGTAGGGATTACTGGCAATATGCACACTCAAAATTAGAAAAATTTATATCAATCTGAATCGTAGCATCCAGAATCTAGTTTTTAAAACACTAATTTTATTAAAAAACAAACAAGTTTAGGTATATTAAACACTTAAAATTATATGACTTGGTTTTTGTTTTTGAAAAAACCTATAAGATTGCAGTCCGTTTGTCCGCAATTTGGATGATCAAAATCTTTTTTTTTTTTTCCTTTAGTGAAAAGTTAGATGTAGTTGTCTATCTTGGGATGGATTTTATTTTGTATTTTTTTGAGCAATATTTTTTTTTATGATTTTTTCCGTGAAAGTGGTCTGAAAAGATTTAGAAAATGGAGCACTTTCCGTTTTCCTGCCATAACTATATCGAAATCAATTTTATTTTAACATGTATAGAATTTCTCCATGCTTGGGATGGTATAAGTTTTGGTACATTTTAATAAGCGAAACAAAAGTTGTAGTCTTAAACGTAGACATGAACATTTGCGGGAAAAAATATCTTAAAGACCTATTGTTAGTAAAAAATTATAAAATGATATTTATCTTATTCTATTCACTTTAAAATCAATATTTCTATGAAGCTAATAGTCTCCCCTACATGATGGCACCATTTTTGTGAAATGTTTTCAATTTTTTAGCATGGTTCAAGTCTATGGAAGAGAAAATTTAATTTTTTTTGACCCTTTACACTTCATAATGACCTTCCATAGCTTTGGTTGGGGCAAAACAAAAATTTCCCAAGCCTTAGGGTCGGATTTGAAGATACAAATAGGACTACGACCGCGGTTTATAAATCGTTATCATGGGTTTTTAAACAAGAACCGTGATCACGCTTTATAAACTGTGAGCGCGGTTTATAAAGTGCAACCATAGTTCATAAATCATATTTATACGCATCCCAATGTTCTAATTACCATGTGATTTTTTACTATTTGACTTTACCGTATAAATTACTACAATTTTTGTCATTTTCTACATGTTTTTCTTACACCGGAAGTAAAACATCATTGGAGACAAGAAACGAAGTCAAAAAAGGAAGTCAATAAGTAAATAAACACCAAACGAATTAGAGGCAAAAAAATTTCAAAATGCTAAGCGAATGCAGAATCTTCGTGGATCAAGAAGAGGTTCATCTTCAACCCCTACTATTGTAAGCAATGAGGAACCGGGTAATGTTTCTACTGTCAATGTTGAAGTTTAATTAAATACTCATGATGTAGCAAATGTTGAAATTGAAGGAGACAATGAAAATGTGAATAATGAAATTCAGATTGAAACTTTAGACAAACAAAATTTGACAAAAAAACCTTCTAAGATTTTCCGTAAGAAACCTAATTATTTTGTTGAAATTGATGAAAAAATTTTGAAACCAATGTGTGACAAACTTTCTAAACGGAAAATAAGAAGAAAAGCCATTGAAATTTGGGATAATCATTTTGAAATTTTAAATGATTCCTAAAGATGTTAGTTGTTGGTTAGTTTGATGAAATTGAATAAAATGAGACCTACATTAAACATCTTATGATTAACAACATCTAATATACGTGGTCAAACCTCTACAATTTTTGAAAACCTTCATGATGCATATCACACTGTTGGTGTCAAGAGACGCACTAGGGATAGTAATATTGTGCATCGTGTACTTGCTACTAGTGTTGTAAGTGAATCAATAAAAAACAACGTTTGATTACACAAAAAGTCTAATGTTGCAAGTTAATTGAAAAACTCTAATGAAAGCAATTGAAAGATGTAATATCCTTCAATCACTCAATAACATCGATTTTTGGGCATTTTTCTGCTAGAGCACTGCATAAGGAAAAATATAATATTGATGCTATAAGAGAAGTTGTTATTCAATTTTGGCATGATAACACTAGAGTTTCAACTAATATAAGAGATGTTGTAAAATGGAGAGTTGGTTCTATTAATCACCAACCACATCCAAAGCATTTCTTAGATATGACTCAAACTCAATTTTTTCATATGTTTGAACAAGAGCATCTGGAAATTAAAATTAGTCAACATTTTTTTGAAATGTTGAAACCATTCTATGTGAAAATCAACCACGCTCGCACCACTTGTTGTAGGCAACATGTTGAATTTGCTATGCATTATGCTAATTTTTATGTATTTGTTCTATTTTACATTCTGAAACTATGTTATTGGAATTTTTTGTTCAAATTCCACAATATCTTCTAGGGATTTCATTCCTACGATATTTTGTGAAAAATAAGTTGGATAATTTTTTTATAGTCAAGATTGTTTAGATGGAAGTTATGGTACATGTGGTGGATTACCTAAATTGGAAAGTTGCATCCATGAGAAAATTGAAGGTGCAATAGGAAATAATTTAGTTGATTTTGATAAATATAAATAAGTTGCATACTAGATGAAATATGGAAAAGAGTCTAAACGGAGTGAGCTAGTTACAGAACATATGCCTGTTTTTCAATTTATGAGAAAATTTAAGGATGGAACTGTTTATGAGTATGCTAGCCATACACACAGAGCTCAATGGTTGGATGAATAGTTCAAGATATGCAAAGACACATTTCCTATTGGTACTATTGTTTTAGTGGTCAATTTTGTAGAGAATTACACATTGTAACCACAAATGGAGGTTTAATCACAATATTACAACTTAGTACAAGTTGCCATTTTTGTGCATATAAAATTTATATATTTTCCTGACAGTACAGATAATGATCAATTTTTTTAAGAGAGTACCACTTTTATATCAGTGATGATTGTACTCATTCTACTGAATTTGTGCAAGGGTGTTTCCATTTATTTTATGGAAACTTGTCTGATAGGGACATCCACTTCAAACAACATTATATATGGTTAGATAATTGCACATCTTAGTTTAAGAATGCACGAATGTTTTATTGGATGAGCAAGATGCATGTCAAGATGGGTGTGCAACATATTTGGAGTTTCACTGAGGCTGGACATGGAAAAGGAGAGCATAACGGTGTAGCGGCATGTGTGAAAAGAGCTCTTGCAAGATAAAAGTTGGAGTACAAAGATGGTGTTAAATTGAAAGATGCAAAGAGCATAGTGGAATGGTGTATTGACAACATGGCCCGAGGTTCTCAAGAAATTTTCACAGTTCATAAATATTTTTTGGTTGATAGAGGAACAAAAAATTGCTAACTACGAGGATTGTATGACACTCACTGGGTTCAGTGATATGCACTCATTTTCTAGCTCAGACGTTACTTTTTTGGCCACATGGACAAGAAATTTGACATGTTTTTATGCATCTTGTATCGAATTTGTCACTGTTGAGTGTGATTCACAAGAATGGGTTGATGGACAGATTTGTAGGCTTCTAACTTTGCTTGCTAGTTATCAACATCCACAAACATTATGAATTATTTCTATAGATGAAGTTGCAACATCCAAGGAATTTTATAAAATTTCAATTTTGGTGTGACAAGGTATTTATGGTTATTTACATTTTTTTCATTGAGTTATGTCCATTGAAATTTTAATATGTACAATTTAAATTTGAGTTGAAACCTTTTTTTTTTGTAGGACATATTTTTACAGTTATTGCGACAGAAGATAATGAAGAAGGAATGGACTTTTTCTTATGTCGTTGCATTGAGGAAAGAAAGAAGTTGAATTCTCCTATTATAGATGGTGAAGATATTTAGTACCCTACAAGGTCAGTGGTAGTTACTAGAACTTGGCTTCGGTGGTATCCATTAAAAAACTTCTTTGTTTGGGTGTTTGAAGACTTTGAGACACACAGGAAAATACTCTTATATTCACATCTAGTTCTAGTGACAAATATTCAGCTGTATAGATATCGAGGAAGGCCTAATAACAAGATTCTTTGGAAGGTCTGAGAGTTAGATCATGAAGCAATCCTGTCCGCTATTCAGAGTAGATCCAATCTTGATGGTTCATTGGAATGAATTTACAATGCTCATGTATGGTATATATAATTTCTTTGGTATATATAAATTTGTTAGATAAATTTAAGTTCATATATTTTATTAAAATTATGTATTTTATATATATCTAGTATGGTTTTGATTTGAAACTTAAATTTTTTTGACTAACACTTTTATATGCAGGTTAGTGGTGCCATAAAAGCTTCCACCATCACATGGTTAGCACTGTTAGTAGAGAATTATAAATTCTCAAAGATAAGAGAAGCTTTCATTGTTTTACAAGAAAAAAGAAGCAATTAACAATTATTTATGTACTTGTGGAGGGGGTTCTTGGCTCCGGAGGAGGTAGCCCAGAAGGACCTGGAGCTTAGAGAACTGAAACAACACCTCCCTAAGTGTTTACAAGACCATCCCTATACATGTGCACAGTTGGTTCAGTACCATGGCCCATTGTTTGCAAAATATACCATTTGACAGCCTTACACTGTCTCAAACTACACTATTCGGTGTGTTTGCAAACAATAGGGCAGCGAGAGCACCGATTGGAGAAGGAAAAAACTGAGGTAGGTTATTATAGAGGGTCCCTACACTAAGGTGTAGGATTAGATAAAATGTCTCTAGGTGCCACAGAGTGCACATAGTCACCCGTCAAAGTTGAATGCTTTTTTTGTCTCAGGGCTCTTGAGGGACTCCACTTGAACAAGGTAGCTCGGAAGCAATGACGTTGTTGCGCACCAAAATGATGCCTCCTCTATCATTTACCTGACCACCTGGATGTGTCTGCACAATCAGTTTGGTGCCACGACCCACCATTTACAAAATATACCATTTGACAGCCTTACATTGTCTTAAACTACATTATTCAGCATGTTTGCAAACAATAGGGTAGCGGGAGCACCGATTGGAGAAGGAAAAAACCAAGACAAGTTATTGTAGAGGATCCCTATGCCAAGGTGTAGGATCAGACGAGACATCACTAGGTGTCATGGAGTGTGTGTAGTCACCCATGGAAGTTGAACAATTTTTTGATCTCAAGGCTCTTAAGGGACTATGCCTGAATGAGGTAGCCCGGAAGAAATGACGTTGTCGCACACAAAAACGGTGCCTATTATAGCATTCACCTAGCCACCCAGACATATCCGTGTAATCAGTTTGGTGCCATGACCCACTGTTTACAAAATATACCATTTGACAACCTTACACTATCTCAAACTACACTATTCAGTGCATTTGCAAACAATAGGGCAGTGAGAGCACCGATTGGAGAAGGAAAAAACCAAGACAAGCTATTATAGAGGGTCCCTAGAATAAGGTGTAGGATTGAATGAGATGTCTCTAGGTGCCACGGAGTGCGCGTAGTCACCCATCGAAGTTGAATGATTTTTTGGTCTCAGGGCTCTTAAGGGACTCTGCCCAAATGAGGTAGCCTGGAAGCAATGAAATTGTCATGCACCAAAATGATGCCTCTTCTAGCATTCACTTGGCCACCTATATGTGTCTATGTAGTTGATTCAGTGCCATGACCCACTGTTTACACAATATATCGTTTGTCAGCCTTACACTGTCCCAAACTACACTATTCGACGTGTTTGTAAATAATAGGGCAGTGAGAGCATCGATTGGATAAGGAAACAACTGAGATAGGCTATTGTAGAGGGTCCCTACATAAAGGTGTAGGATCATATGAGATGTCTCTAGGTGCCACGGAGTACGTGTAATCACTCGTTGAAGTTGAGCAATTTTTTGGTCTCAGGGATCTTAAGGGACTTCACCTGAACAAGCTAGCTCGGAAGCAATGGCACCTCCTCTAGCATTCACCTGGCCACCCAGACGTTTCCGCACATTCGGTTTGGTGCCACGACCTACCATTTACACAAAATACCATTCGACATCCTTACACTGTCTCAAACTACACTATTCAGCACGTTTGCAAACAATAGGGGAGCGAGAGCACCAATTGGAGAAGGAAAAAATTGAGATAGAATATTGTAGAGGGTCCCTACACTGAGGTTTAGGATTAGATTAGACATCTCTAGGTTGCATGGAGTGCGTGTAGTCACCCATCGAAGTTGAACGATTTTTTGGTCTCAGGGCTCTTAAGGGACTCTACTTGAATGAGGTAGCCCGGAAGCAACGATGTTATCATGCACCGAAATGATGCCTCCTCTAGCATTCACCTGACCACCTGGAAGTTTCTGCACAGTCTGTTCGGTGCCACAAGCCATCGTTTTCAAATTTTTTTACAATTACAACTTTTTCAACAATTACAACTTTTTTAACTTTTTCAACAATTACAACTTTTTCAACTTTGGAAAGTGAGCTAAAAAAAATTTCGTACAAAGGGATCTAAAATTTAACTTTGTTGTCACATATCTTAGAATATCCACCTTGATAACCAATCCACTTTATATATTGCATGACCAACTCATCGCATTTTTTGCAAATGAATAGAAGATAAACACCATTTTTGCATCTATAATAGTACTAGTTTTGTGAGAATATCAACAAAGTTTTCTATAGTGTGTACCTTGTCAAGTGCTATTATCCATTCATCAATAACATGTATAACCAAATTATACTTAACTAAAATATGCTTTGTCTTATTGTGATAAGCTAGATTCTTGGATAATTAAATAGCACTTTGATTGTCACACAATACCTTCATCTTCTATTGATATATTCAAAACTCATCCAATAAAATTTTTACCCAAATTACCTCCTGACAACTATGATAGGCAACTACATATTCTACCTCAGTAGTTGAAAAAGTTATAATATTTTGAATATTTGAAATCCTAGTGATAGGTCTAGTTACAAGTGTAATAGCATAACTAAAAGTCGATCTTTGTTTTTACAAATCACTTACAAAATATCCACAAATTGAATCACCAATATTGCTATAGGTGATGCAATAATTTATTTTTCCTCACAAGTAGTGAAACTCCCACTTCATTGCTGAAGAATGTTCTCTACTTAGATTTTCCTAAAATCTACTGACAACTCCAACAACATGTGAAATTTCAGTCCTTGACATGTACATGTCATAACATACATAAAACTTACTATTGTACTAGAATATGGTACATGAGATATATGCTTATTTTCTTCTTATTGTTCCACCATAGTTTTTTAATTTTAAATTAAACATACATATAGAACTAATATACATAGAATATACATACATAGAGGGATATCATGTGCAATGAATTCGAATCAAACATAGAAGTAATATCGTTATGAACACCAACACATGGATATATACTGTATCAAACTAAGTGTGTTGAACGCACGTCTCTGAAAATAGAAGTTCATAACATGTGTACATATCGAACCAAGTGTGTCATACATATAAGACCACATGTGGCCACATAAGGCTATATACAATGTCCTATGAAGAATCATGAACTAGGACCAGCTGGTCCATATATATATATATATGTACATCCACGTCCTATGAATCTAATCATGAAACATCTTCCCTCTCTTCACCCTACTAGAAGTAGCATGTCCACGACCTGAGGATGTAGTGGAGGGAGATGCCACTACGGATTTCATCTGTGTGGTCCTAGGCATCTCTAAGTAGGCCTACAACCTAACCTGCACATTCATAAACAACAAGTTTTTAACACCCATATTTTTAAAATACATTGAAAATTTAGAAACGTAGAATTTAGTTAAAATGCATTTGAAATCTTACCATAATGTCATGATCCCTATCAATTTGTCATTGATGCATGGTAGGGACAACAGTAGACTCATGAGAGGTAAGCTACATACAAATAATTAAATTTCAAATTAAATATTTCATGTACAAAATTTGATATTATAGATTTAAGTAATAAGAAATAATTCCTAAATAAATTTAACAAATTTAAAAAATTGTACCTCAGTTAGTAGATCTGCAAATGTTATGGTAGTATCTACAATAGCCTCCATAGTCTGCATATACAGAGGAGTCTCTCTGGCAGTCATAAGCTATACAAAAAACATGTACAAATCAATATTAATCTACATGACTGCCACATAACAGAGCCAAACCATAATCCACGTGAACTTCCACAATTAGAACCAAAGTGTAAAGAGGAACTAACCTGCGTAAAATTCACATGAGGTGTTCCAATAGCCTTAGTTCCTAGAGTAGATGATGACCCGTCAGGCTCCTGCACATATAAAAGACAAACATATATTAATATGTACATGTACAGGTGAAACATTATAATAATAAAAGTGCACAATCAAATGAAATTTGATATTTAAGTACAACTTGAAATTTACGTTTATAACCTGCCCAACTGTAGTAGCTAGCATGTCGACACCGGATGTTTCCGTCAACGGATTTTGCTATTTAAAATAAAATAAAAAATTAGTTTTTACATGTATGTACATAACGTACAATGAAATACATATATATTAAAATCTCAAACATGAATTAAACTATTGTATATATATATTAAATATTTATTTGACATTTACCTATGTAAGACCAAGATCCATTGCACCAGTTCCAAAAAAATCCGCCATCATCTCATCTAGAGAAAAGAAATCATGTGATCCAACAAATGATGTCTCGTCCACAGTGCATACATCACCATATGATCCACAGTGGTGTGGTGCACTAGAACTGGCACCTCCACCAACATCACCAGATGCAATCTGCTCACTATGCTAGGTCAGAGTGTCAGTGAGCTCCCTCAATGTATGTAGTGTGTCAATCTCCACAACCTCCTTCATTGTAGGAGGGATAACTGAAGGCAGTGGCAGTTTTGGGGCATGGGGGATCCTTGGTTGACCTACGCGTGCACTAGGTCTACTCTGTGCAGAGCCACCACCTCACCCATAAAAATAAAAAAAGTCAAAATAATTTGGGACCTCATTAAGCATGAACTCACAATATAATTTCTTCAAAAAATAGAGGGGAACCTCATTGTTGTTGCATGGTGGATAATAAAAAACCATCCACCATCGGTCCCAAAAATTGTTCTTGATTCGGTCATCATGGCACCAATGGATTGGGAACTATTTGCAAGTAACTGTGGGGGGGGGGGGCATTAGTTCGTGGGTCAGTAAATAATGCACATATGTGATGTTTTCCAAATTTTTTTTATCTTTTACGACTGCATGGGATAATTTATTTGCATACAACTGCCTATATTCACCTCTAAAGGTATTCCATCTATCTATTTGGTTGGTTGCGGAGTCAACTTTTCCAATCAATGTTTGCAATGTGTTGGCTAAAGTCATGCAGGATGGATTTGTGGAATGATTTTGTCTTATATTCTGAATAAGGTTCTCAATGGCAATTTTATTTTGTTAGATTTTTCCAACGATATCATCTTGTGTTCCTGTTGGTTCCTTGGGGACAGAAGGACCCACATGAGGTGGATCTATGTTTGAAGGAGGGTTTTTTGGAAGGTTTTGAGGGTTTTGAGGATTGTTTGCAGGGTTTTGAGGAATATTTTGATGGTTTGCAGGATTACGAGCTTGCCGAGAAATTGACAAAACAAAAAATTGTATACATAAACAAAAAATTGAAAAACCCATGAAAATCACAAAAAAAACTTAAAATGCAAACAAATTGATCAAAATTGAGGGCTTACCTCTTTGTCTTGGTGGCATGGTTGAAATTATCATGATCCAAAAGTCCAAAGAGTAATATTTAGGGGGTATTCAAAGTGCGAGAGCCAAAGGCATAGGAGAAATCACGGTTGGAAAGGAAAAATTAGGGAAATGAGGAGTCACGGGTCTATTTTTTTGTCTCAGAGGACTATGAGCGTGGTTTATAAACCACGCTTGCAGTATCTAAATTTTAGGTTTTTATGTTCACTTAATTGTCCACCATCTTGGTGCACTTACCCAAATATCATCATCCATATACATCAAACTTTTGCATATTGATACACTAAATATACATATTATAATACATATATCTCAAAAACTCTCATATATAATCTCGCATCTTCAGCACACAGTCCATTATATATGTAAAAAATCATACATAAATTTCACCTTATATCAAACCCATAAGGGGCCCACACCTTCATCACTATCTCTAGTACCCTCATCTGGTCCTGGTCTTCGTTCATTCATCACTCCTTCTTTCCCTCATCTGGGATCAGTTTGTGAGAGATGGTATCCTCACCTTGACCCTATCTGTGAGGCCGATGGCCCCCCATGCTACCTGATCTGTGAGTCCAGGACCTGGTCCTTGTACTCGCTCTCTCGCCTTAGCCATGCCACAATCTACCTCAACACTCTCGACCAATCATGTATCCCTAATCGATCTCATGGGCCCGTCAAACACACTCTTCTAACCTCTCGACCCACTCCAACTCAACTTGGAAAGTGGTCCTGTCATTTTACTTTAAGTCAAAATCCAATAGTCTCCCTACCAGTCGTTTTCTAAAAGTAGAAATGCACAAATAAATCCATCAAACATGGATTTTTTAATCCTTTTTACCCCCAATCGACATGATTGACAGTGGTCATGTCGTGCCCTAGCTAACCGACATCGGTTTAGCTTCAACTGGTATTATTCACCCAGTTTAACCCTTCAACCACATTAAATCACATTTTTTCCCTACAATATTTTGTTCTTGCAGCCATCAACCTTACTATTACCTGTTATGATCACCAAGAATCCTTCCTATCCTATTCATTTCCCTAATTGTATTTAGGGGCATGTTTTTTTTCCTATTCATTGGCCTTACCCACCACCTCATCTGTACGCCCAATTCAAACCCTCACATTTGACATTCGAATTCACCTATTCGCTATATCTTGCAATGAAGCTACTTGTGGTGTTTTTCCTACCAGATTTACCTTGCCTTATGTTGTGTTGTTTATCTTGACCAAACCTAATGGTGATTTGGAACCCACCTAATGCTTTTTCTTGCACCTAGCTAAGTTGTGCTTTCAGGACTGTATCCTGTACCTTAGATACCTGGATTAAATCAATCTTTGTTTGGATAAACTATCTATTTTTGACGACGTAGAGTTTGTGAGCTCTTCTGCCTTGTGCCTTGTCATATTCTATATGTGTGCATGTATTTGAATGCCCTTGCCTATTTCCTATGCCTAATAATCATTACATGTGCCCATACCTTACCTTGTTTTTCATCATCAACCAATTTTCAAACTACTCACTGATTCTGTTTATCACCTCATCAGTTCCTACTTTGAGGGGGATCATTTCCATGCATACTTGGGGTAGCCTAACCCTCACTCATACTTGGGACAAACACTCCTATTTTTGACAACGTCACTTGTCAATACAAGCTACGTGACAAAAAGGGGCAAATGTAGACACCAAAAATGAAGCCATATTCCCTTAACTCCTTTCAATTAAATGATTTTACACTATACCCACACATGCCGCTTGTGCACACATATTAATTAATTTAATTACCCTAATTAAACTAATTATCTACCTCACCTAACACCACCTCACCTAAGACCCATTCCTAGCCTATTAATGAACTAAGACTAAGTCTCTACCTATCCTAGCCAACTAAGACTTGGTATAGCCCTAATATTTACTACCATTACTCCTCCAACAAATATTTCTATTTATCTAAGCACAATCTCACACTTAATACCTGGAATAAGGATTGCAATCATGCCAAAAATAGCAAAGATTAGGGTATTTTTGGTAACCTAGACTTATTCACCTTAACTGACGCTGATTTTTCCTCGGTCAGTGCCTATCACCTAATTTCCATCAGTTAGGTTAAATAAGAGTTTCTAACTCTTTTCCTGGGTTCTTCACTTCTCCAATTAATCTTCCATAAGGATTTTTGCACTCAAAATCTCAAGTAATCAAGCAAGAAGACGATGAACCAAAGCATCCTAAGCCTTTATCAATAACCATTTTCCTCCTCCATGGTCTTAGATCACACAAAAAAGCACACAGGATCCATTGTCATGGCACTGGACATGATCATGCTTCTTCTTGGAACGTTCATCAACAACCACCACTTGCATCACCATCTACAAATCTATAGACTCAGATAAGTGTCTTAATCTTCCTTGTTAAGTGCTTACTTTGATCTTTTAAATCTCTGAATCATTTTCAGTATATAATTCTTTGTCCTACATTCCTCAGCTATCTACCCGATACATTTCTAACTAGAATCATTTCCTTCAGCCTATTACCTCTATCATGCTTGTCGAGTCCTTGCATAAATCCTACTATCCTTCCCATACCTCTTCTAGTCTCTGTACAATCACACAGAGACCTAAAACCTTGTTTTTAATTATTTTGATCATATTGCCCCTATTAACATAGGTCTCCCAACTAATGTTAGTCACTACCTTATACCAGAATTGGTCGCTTAGCCTACGTCAATATTTGTGTCTTTTAAATTTTGTTAAATAGCGAGCTCACCACCTCTCCAAAATAAGCCAAAAACCTTCCTAATTCCACCTAGACTTCACCCATAGCCTCTACGTCACTTGTAAAAACTAAGACAACATACCAACCATTCAGATATAAGCCTAGCCTTACCTTTTTAGTAATATTTTATTGTATGTTGTTAGAGAAGCCTAAATATTATAACTACACTAGGATTTTTTCATTTATTATCTCTTCTCGCATTGATTTGTATTAAACAAAGGATTGACAACCCTCTAGGAAGTATCATACTTCTTGGATCTAAATACCACTAGGTAGTCGTCTGAATCTTACTTTTTAATACTCTTTTGGTGGTCTACTACAATATTGGTGAAACACCTCTCTCAAATTCTAGAAATATCCATTCTATAATTATCCATTCTTTTCATGCATTTTCCACCCATGATCTAAATCAAACATGGCTTCATTTTAACCATTGAATCCTCCACTCCTCAGCTATAAATTTATCTCTCCTCCTCCATGAGAGC
The DNA here is from genome assembly GCA_019776745.2 of Taxus chinensis. NCBI lineage: Eukaryota > Viridiplantae > Streptophyta > Pinopsida > Cupressales > Taxaceae > Taxus > Taxus chinensis. The sequence goes on from CM034155.1 coordinate 386,055,768, forward strand.
TAAATTAGAAATATCATAACAAATCTCTACTATTTTTTTCATCAATCATCTATTTTATCTTCAACAAAGTGATTATTCATCCATAATCAATCATCATCCTTCATCAATCGTCAAGAAATCAAAGACAAAATCAAGGGGAAGTGTTGCCCAAGTGTCTCCCTCAAAATTTGAAGCAACAATCAATAATCCAACAACAAGAGAAAACCCGAATAATCAAAGGAGGATTCCACTTGTAGGTAAGTACAAGTATATTTCTCTTCCCTCCACCCATCTAGCTCAGTCTGAGGTAGGTAAATAGTTATTTTAGAATTTAAATCAATTTATTTCCTAATTTATAAGTTGCATACTGACACCTCTTTTTGCTTACTATACTCTTCCTCCTATCTAAGAAAACTTGTGCTTATTTAGGAAAGAAACACCTTGTGCATTATCAATTTCTCAATATAAAATCAACTAGATTAAATTATGAACAAAATACATATATAAGAAATAAGATAAACTGTAATGAAATTATCATCCATTGATAACTAAATAAAATTGCTAGTAAATGTTTTAGAACCAAAAGATAACATATAAGTTTTATAATCCATAAAAATAAAAATATAAAGTTGTATTTATGTGGTAATAACGACTCATTACATCAAAGAGGCTTTCAATTAATCTAATCCTAAAAAAAGGGGAGTTGAGATCCTTCCCCTCTAAGATAAAGCATTGTCCCGATGATTATTACAAAACAACTAAGTTAGAAAGATAATGAAATAAATGTGGAAATGTCTCATGGAATTCCTCATTTTCCTCTCAAGTAGCACTATCCTGATAATATTGGTCCCAATAGACCTTACATTGAGAGGCTTCCCTATTTTATAAGTGAAGATAATGAACCTCAAGCACTTGAAGTGGATCAAATAGAATGACTCCCATATCCTCCACCTAGAACCTCCACAAGAGGAGTCTAAAAATATGCATTTTGGTTATCAACCATTATATGAACATGGTGTTGAAAATCATGATTTTGAGGCTATAATGGTGAACATCTAACATTTTTACCAGCTGAATTCTAAGCACAATTATTCACATTATGATCTCCACCACACTTGAAGAAACTTGCTATAGGTTCTTTCTTCATTTGAATATTTTCTCCACCATTCATGTTCTTACCATTCCCATATCCATTTCAGTTATGAAATTTATTATATGCATTATTTTACGTAAAGGAATTCCCAGTCTTGTGAGTCTTTCTTGCACTTCCATCCCTCGCTACCCCATTATTTTAAAATAATTCCCATAGCTAAACATATTTCACCCCAATTTCATCACACAAATACACAATAATGTGTTGATTTGTGAAACTAGGAGTTCCTCAATTAGAACTCTTTCTTGTAGGCTAATAAATATTTCTCGAGTATTAGTTTGGATAGATAAAATATAATGAAGTTATCTTGCTACTCATGACCATTCTCATTTCCACTACAAAAATTTATTCATGTCCTTGCAATGTTTGACTTGAATATGACACAATAACACAAGTTAGAAATGTAATGAGACAAAATAGGCATGAACATTGATGTTGTGCTTTGATACCAAGGTGTGGCAATCCCGTGACATGTGACTAGAAAACAAACTGAGTTTTTTAACTAGAAATTTCCAATCACCCTACAAACTGCTGAGGATGAAAATTGATTCCCTCTCAATTGCCTAGTTCTATTATGCCACTAAAAAACATTGGTATGCATAAATAAATATAATAAAATATAAGCATTAAAGTTTAATTAATTACGTAGTTTAAGTTTCTCCATTTATAACAACTCATATTCAATTAGTTCATTTAATTTCTAGCATAAATAACAATGCTTATAAAGTATCTTTGTTGATTTAACATGCATGTGTAAATTCACTACTAGAAATATAATTGTAATTAATTTGTTTTGATTTATATTCCCCATTTATTACTTCTAATGAAATTTAACATAAGTGTGAAAAGGAGTTACTCAAAATAAGAACTCATTTAATTCCTTTACTCCATAATATAACAATAATTTGGTTCCAAAGTCACTGAATGTTTTATAATCCATAAATCTATTTTAAAGTTTCCAATGTTTCTAAATGGTCAAATATATAATAGAATACAACCACCTACCTTTAATGTAGGAATAATACATCAAATTAGTACTAATCTATTGTACTAATACGCATCGGCACAAAACCTTGTCAGGTCCTAACTTATACAAATCTCCACTAATCAACATGTAGGGTGTGACACATACTGCTAGATGCTTCCTCTCCAGAGCCTTCATCCTGTCTGGTGCCACACCATTTGTCAAGAATACTGCGATATCTTCCAAGTCTGAGGGTGTGCACCACAACCTAAACAGTTGCACATCTGTCATGGTATCCTCAATTCTTTGTGCATCCTCCCCTGAGTCAATCCTTGATAAGTGGTTAGGTCTTGAATTACTTTTTCCTGGTTTTACAACCACCGAGAACTCAAACTCTTGGAATAATAGGACCCAACGGCATATGCGCCCTTGCAAAATGGGTTTGTTCACCAAGTATTTCAACGCCATGTGGTATGTATAGAATATAAATGGTGTTGCTAATAGATACTGTATGAAATTATGTAGCACTTAGATCATTGATAATTCCTCATGCTCAGTAGTTGTGTAATTCTATTCTACTGGTGTCAACTTCCTACCTCGCCCTCCTTATTGTTGTTAGTTGCTCCGCCAAAGATAGGAGATTTGACTTATATTCAAAATAATTACAAATAGATGTTCCAAGATCATCCCATGTGGTGATAGATCCAAGTCTCAAGCCTCGATACCATTGAAGTGCTTTACCTTTAAAAGATGTTATAAGTATCATGCCTGCTACATTGTCATGTGTGATCAGCTACAATGAAAATACATTTGCTATATCCTAGATATGCTCCTGAGGGGTGACTTGATTATCACTAGTAAAGTATGGAGTAATTTTGAGCATGTCATTTGGCATATCATGTTGGAAAACCAAAACCAGGGGACTTGCTTTGGTGAAGTTATAAAAGTTCTTTAGTGGTGGAGGTAGCTGACGTGCCATAGTAGGGTGCACTGGTTACCTGTTGTGAGGAAGAGTTGAATAGGCATGGTGTACTAGAGATGGAGATGCACACATGGGATTTATAGAATGAACTCTTATCAAAGATAAATGGAGGTCCTCAAAATACTATTTAGCTACAGTACTTTTCCTTGTATGCACTCTTCTCATGAAAGGTGCTTACGGCTGCTAAAACAGATATCTATAGATGTTAGGAGTTGCCAAATGTGTTGAAATGAGACTCCAAAGGATGAAATACTAAATCCACAGACCAGAACTTAGCAATATGAAATTTAAGATTTCATTGTTGGTCCCACTAGGCATGCCAGAAACTATTGGTCATCAAACTTACACCCGTGTCTCAAATATGGAAGAACCGAGTCATTTTTGACAATATTTACCTAAACCACCTACCTATTCCACTTACCTAACCCACAATCATTCTTCTCAAGTTTAAGGGAGAACTACATTGGCTTGAGGCCCCTTTTGAAAAGGATATGTAGGTAACACTCTTAGGGCATGGGGCCCTTCAAGGTTAGCTTGGCCACTCTTCACCCCATCATCATTTTTTCCCTCATAAAACAAAAAACTTAGTTTGTTTCCATAATTTTTTTTTTGAAGTTATCTCAAATCCAAACCATGCCTACTTTCCACGATAACAATATACAATAGAAATAAACCAAGTAAATATATATAAATGGGTAAGTGCACCAAGTTGGTGGACAAAAAAGGGGTCATAAGTGGACATCATATTGCAAAAAATAGAAAAATATCAACTTGTAGGGATTATTAACAATATGCGCACTCAAAATTAGAAAAATTTATATAAATATGAATCATAACATCTGGAATCTAGTTTCTAAAATACTAATTTTATTAAAAAATGAACAAGTTTAGCTATATTAAACACTTAAAATTATATGACTTGGTTTTTGTTTTTGAAAAAACCTATAAGATTGTAGTCTGTTTTCCCGTAATTTGGATGACCAAATCTTGTTTTTTTTTTTCCTTTGGTATCCAAGTTCTATAGAGCATTCAAATATAAGTTATTTTATTATGAAAAATATATTCACTCAATATAATTAAAAAATTAATTTAACGTTCTAATGTATTTGAATTGTTCATCTCTTTAAATTTATGGTTTCCAAGTTTAATTGATAGGTTACAATAATAAGTTCACTTGCATTGACGAAAAAAAAAAATAATATAATCATCAACTAACTTAAATACAATAATTAATCAAACCAATAGTATGTTTTTTACAAGATATTTAAACACTTTTGACCGAGGCTTAGAATCAAAGGGTTGATGGGACCTCATCCAATACAAAGGAAATAAGATTTAAAGAACTAACCCCTGAAAAGACCCTTAACCACTGATGAATCATCGTCCACAAAGACCGCGATGCCTAGCTCACAAAACCACAATAAAGAATGACCGACCTCTCATGTATTACCACCCCAAACAGGGATCATGTTTGAGGGGCAGAAGAAGTAGGAGAAGCCTATGAGCCAATGAAACAATGGGCTAAAAGGAAGGTCCCTCAGCACCAGAAAAGCCAAACATTCCAAACCAAACTTGAAATAAATATGATCATGCAAAACCAACACAAATCGCTAACAATATTACTCGCATGCCCTTCATATGCCAACACAAACCCTATCCTACACACGGCCACGACAAAAAGGGTGCCGATAGCAACTATGAAACACACCACCCCATACAGATGGAAAACCACTACAAAACCACAAGTGAATACACATATCTACCAATAGCAAAGGTGAACTCCCACCCAAGCACATCCTCAGAACCAAAGGATGCTAATAACAAATACGAAAAAAATCATCACCAGAGAAAATCTACCACCACCAAAAACCATTTACTCACAGGTGGGAAAAATAACCAGTACACATCTAGAAGGACCATACCACACAAAAAACAAAATATCCTCAACATCCAAAACCTCCCAAATGGCCCAAAACTAGAAAAGACATAACTCCATCAACACGCGGCCTCGAAACCATAGACACCAATTGTTGCATCAAAACCAGCCACCTGCTAAAATCCCTCCACCACCAATAGCCACTCATGAACTAGTTGAGGAAGTGACTGACACACAATGGGAGGACCAAACCACACACAAAACCACCTCAATACTTCACAACCTCAAATTGTTTAAAATTCAAAAACCTGATCACGAGCTAAGGGCATGAACAAACTTAAACAAAACCACTATTGGCATCAATTTCTTCCTGATTGGATGCTTAAGAAACCAAGATCATCGATCTCTAAATAGGAAAACTATGGGAAGAATAACCAAACCTAACAAAGAAGAAACCAAAACCCTACTGAATCCCTCATCCCCACCACATTCGACTCCTTCCACCAACATGAACCAATTGAGGCTGAACCAAAAACTGGTAAGGAAGCCTCCTCTTTAGTTGCCCCATTAGGGGATAGGAACCCCCAAACATTAACAAACCACTCTCCCCTAAAACAACCAGTTCCTTTGGCTCCCCATTGATGATAGAATCGGAAAGGGCCAAGATAAGAAGAAGAACCTAGGATTGATGCATTTCCAGCTCCACATTGAGATCCTTATCCCCCGGCAGAACCCCAAAAAGTAGAAAAAATCCTTTGGACCGGGGCTCTTCCTCCAAACCCACTGGTGGATTATGAAAGAAAGAATAAAACTTGATGAATGTAGACAGAAAATGAGAAAAATAAACGAGGCCCACATTACCACTGATAGCCAACAAAAAAGATTCACGTCCTGGCTAAGGAGGTACCCAGAAAACTGATTGGATTCCTGTAAAATCCCCTTAACCAAACTCTCCTCAAGTGGTTTGGAGCGCAACTGCATCCCTTCCATGTAGTACTCCACAAGGCTCAAGTTAAGAATGTCCAGCTGAACCACCTCGCTATGCCCTAAACCCTCTCCCATCTCTTTACTCAAGAATCACCGTAAGCCCTCAAGGTTTCCTTGATCCAAAACCCTAGCTCTTCCCACTCCTCGATCCTCATCCAAAAGTACCTTTCCCAAAATCTCCTCAACCAATAGTATAATTTGAGTAATAATATCTCTCATAATTATCCCATACCAATCATGAGAGTTACTATTACAAGGATTATAAACTTATTTTACCCAAATCACAACTAAATTATAAATTCGTTTAAATAAATTCCACGTAAAATACATTTTTGATTTTATAATAAAATTGTAAAGTTATATTTATTCTAATACGGGGATCAATTCTTACTTAATGTGTTTTAGTCTTCACACCCTAAATGACAAGGTTTCATATTTTTGATACACTATATCATTCATAAAATTGTTATTAAGGATTTTGTTCATACCATATTGATTAATTAATTCATTTTATTATTTAATTATCAAAAAAATAATCCCATAGTAGTCTTTAGTTTTCCAATAATCAAATTTGAATAATTTTACTTCATTTCGTTCTTTAATTAACTTATTAAACCTTTTCCATTTATAACAAAAATGACTTGGGAGTTAAAATTTTAGAAACCCCCCTTTTGTTTTACATCAAATGGATTTAGGAGGGGTTGAACCTGACTGTTACATGTTATCATAAATGAATAATGATATCATGTTATCACTCACCACTCTTTCACCATTTTACATGTTATCATATACGAATAATGTTTATTTTGTTGAGGGTTTATAGTCAGATTCTAAAAAATGATAAGACTAACAATTACTTAAAAATTTTATTCGGTTCAAGCCATTGACCAATCATATGCGATTCCCGTGATTTACCACTAAAAAATATTAGTTTTATTTATAAAACTTTAACAATTTAGTTCAACCAAGATTTATGAGTGTTTGGTTTCAAAGTTTTAAAAAGGCTTGGTGACGAGTTTCAAACCTCAGACCCTTGAGCACCATTCCAAGAACCTAGTTGTTTGGCCATATGACTCATGTAAATGAGATTAGGAATACTTACCATTTTATTCTATGTTTTTTTAGTGTTTTATTTATAAAATAAAAATATTTACTTATGACCGAGGGGATTCGAACACCCACCATCTAGTTTAAAAGCTAAACACTACTAAAAAAACCATAATACAACTTATGACAATGCCAAGAGAGCTAAAGAATTTTAAAGATTATAAATATGCACCTTAGTCTAATTATAATCATCTTACTCTATGATGAAAACTCTCCACTATTTATTTTCGTATGTCATTTTCCTACTTTCAAATTGCACAATTTTTAGAGACCACCATCATTTTTAATCCACTAAGAATGCATCATCAAGTTTAGAACGCATTTTTGCTTCGAAGATACATTCAAGGAATTTAAATTCTCCTTGGTGAAAGCATATTTTGCATGCAAGTTATTGGTTTTTCACCAATGATCCAGGACTAGGTCCCTCCTCTTGGGAATGGGGATGCTCACATTTATTGAATGTGGAAAAAGTAAAATTTAAGATGGTTGCTAGGCCAAAGATCACATAAGAATAATCCACTAAATCTATGGCGAATTGCTTGTACTTGGTACAAGGGAGGAAGTTTCTTGGAGAAAAGCTAAAGAGGAGGAATGAATGTAGTATTAAATGGAATGTTAAGTTTTTGAATAGGCACTTGCAGATTTCACAAGCATTAAGTGGAGTAGTTCCATACTCAACAAAAAAACACAAGTATGCAAGCAATAGTAAGATTAAAAAACCATAGAAACAAAGTTCCATTGATTCATTCCTCAAATATGAAAAACCCCTTCTTGATTGTTCATGATTATAATTATCAAAAAGTTGAATATAGGAAACATAGGAACATAAAAAAGAAAATAAAGGAAAATAGAATTTTGCTTGTAGTAAGAGAGAAATAGATATTAACCCTTTGGAATAGAGAAATAATCCCAATATATTTCTTCAAAAAATGTCTCTTCCTCTCATACAACATGAATTTTCACATTCCTATCACTTGTGACCTTTCATATTCCTATAAGAATACAAATAAGTCCCTTTCTTATTAATGAAAGAGGAATTTTTACAATGTAAAATTTAAAGGTCAGTTAAGTGAATAAGATGAAAAAGTATAAAAGTAAATTCCCAATGAAGAATTAGAACATATAGAGAGAGAGAGAAAGTGGAGAAGAGAGAGAGGGAAGAAGAGAGAGAAGAATAAAGTGATCAAATCCTAAAGAACATAGAGGAAATTCACCTGGAATGAGCTCCCTGCCATTCACTTTGTTACTAAAATGAGCTACTGCGAGTGACACCTTCTCCTCCTATGGGATATAAACACATCCCAAATCATTGATCAAATTCTCGAGAATGCCACCAAGGGTCTTGTATTGGTTAAACTAGACTTGATGATCTATTGTAGTATTAGAGATTGAACCTCTAATTTCCACAAGCAATTGAAAAGTATCTTCATTGAAGGAGAAGGGATCTCTTGCCTCTTTCTCGACCAAATATTGAAAATACTTAAGGAGATATTTCGAGAAAAAAATTCGTTGAGAAGAGGTGACCAGAGCTTCTGTACATTATTTCTGACACTTTTCAAGATCTCAAATGTATGTTCTCCACAAGACATAAGTTTTGAGATGGCATCATTTATCATATCATATCTAGAATTAATTGTGCGAGACTATATGGGAGATAAATTTTCAGAGACAAAGGTGAATATATTTTTTCTCACTAAGGAGTGAGAATCAAGAATCATCTCAGACACTAATGGTAACACACTATCCTAGTTAGTTTTTTTATTTCTCAATTTCTTCTTTGGTCATCTATACTTTGGAAATAGGGGAAATGGAAAAATTGAATAGTGAGAGAACTTCTACCAATTGTACCTTTCCTTTATCAAGAATCATTTCAACCTACTTATCATTGTATTTCACTTGCATGGTGTAACATTTGGTTCTCTTGATCAATTGAAGATTAAAACTACTAATGGGAATGATGAATTTTGTAGGAGAAAGGGGTACCACATCGGGCTTAAGAAATGATCTCACATAGTTAGTGAGAGTTCTCACACACTCCTCAAATTACTCCATAATTTTTTTGTATTCTTCATTCCTAGAAAGCAAGCAGACCGTATACTTTGTGGTAAAAAAATCATGTACTTTAGACATTTTTTAATCCAAGTTTAAAACTACTATTTAGAAGGTTATTGAGTGAAGAGATTACTAATTAACCCTAGTATTTTGCCCATCTTGTTTTCATTTATTTCATCATTATCTAACTTCTACATCCACATGCCTAGTCAACTTATGTTACCTCCCATTGTTTTAGCCTTGACTTGGGCACCCAAATTAGTACTAGGGTTCCCATGGGAACCCTGGTCCCACCAGGGGCACATCGGTACATTTTACACTTTCTACCACTTTTTTGGCTCTTTCTAGTCATTTTAGATCTTTTATCTTTTTTATGGTTGGCTATTTCAAGGTTAATTACAAAATTAGATCAAGAGAACCCTATAAATATAAAGTTATGAGACCATAATGAGTGACCTAACATCATTCCATACTATCATCCATCTATTGCATTATAGATCATTTTCATCTACATAGCTCCATCACAAGGCATAACGCTAGGACATCTACATCACACTTCATAGGGGGAGGGATTCTATTCCATTCCATGCACACATTCTATTACATTTTATATAGTTAGTTATTGCTTGATAATTCACAAAGTGCAACTGGCACAAGAAAACCTAGGGAACATTATGTACACACTCACTAGAACTACATTTTTGTTTGAAATGTAGTGTAATGCTCGATTAGTAAGCCCAATATTATGGCAGATGAGGTCAGTCCAACCCATTTACTTACATATGTTTTTTAGGGTTTTGATACTTCTTATTGGTCTTTTGCAAGTCTTCTCATCATCTTGGAATATCAACGACATCCAGTATGGGGTAACTAATCTGGTGTGACAAAAAATTAGCATTTCAGAGCATCTACCGAGCTTGTGAAGCTCAATTTTAGAGCTTTTTCACATATAAGGTTGCCCAGTTTTCAGACCAGAGGGCCTGTGGACACCCCAGTACCTCTCCAAGTGCTCTAGTCCAGCTAGATACTCTAGATCCATCCTTTTATGAGATTTTGCATGGTGGTTCCTGCTTCAAGATTCTCCAGTCAGCTCTGTGACATAGTCTTGTGAACATTTGTTATTCAGCTGAGTTCTTTCCTCTTCTCTCTTACACATTAGGGTTTTAATTTTATAATATTAGTTTCTTAATTCATTTTCATGCTTCTTTATTGTGTTTATATGTCCTCCTAGATTAGATTAACTATCAAACACTGTCTCCATTTTAGTTAATCATTTTGGTGAACCAAACACTTTCATGCTTAGGATCCTCATTTTTCATCTCTCATGGGTCCCCAAGTTGCTCAAGTCTCTTTATCTACTGTAGTTAAGAGATATCCTCATTGTTAGGAAATTTTGCAAAAAAAATTAGACTACATGTATCTGGATGACAATATGCCACCATACAAAATAATTCCTATATTCGATCATTTATCTGTTGAATCTGATCCTAGTGGTCCTCTATACACTCAACCCCTATTGAATTCAATTCAAGATCTACATGATTTATTTTTTAAAAAAAATTAGCGTTATGAAATCAAATATTACATCCTTCAGATCTTAAATTCAACAGCTTCAAGATGCATCTCAATCGCATGTTTTTACTCATTCTACATCCTCTATACAATCTATGTCCACTACATGTCATCTAGTTGAGCCTCAAGACATGCTATTTCCTGAGCCTCTTATATTTTAACATAATATTACACCACATGACATTCTTATTTAAATTCTTAGTCATCAGTTGATAACTCTACCACCTACTCATTACTATTCTCCTCATCAGTCAGCAAAATATCAAGGTCATCCATATTGCAATTATCATCGAATCAATGGACATAATGATAATGATTCCCAAACTTTTCCTCCCATAATCAAACATCTCAAGCATCAGGTCCTTATTTAATTTTCTACAAAACATTCTAATACAATTGATAACTCCCATCAAGTCCTAAATCTGACTCATCTATATTTAAGGAGCATCAGACAAGTGTTACTCCAATAACTCCTAAGAAACCTTTTGGAATTAGTTTACCATCTCCTCCTATTCAGCCATCTATGACATCAACAAGTCCAATGTCTACCAACATTAGCTCACAATATCCTATTAATAAGTTGTCAATCATATCACCAAGTCAACTTAAGAAACTTCCCTTCAGAGTTAGTGAAACATGGCCTCCTATCAAATCTAAGCTCCAACCAATTAAATTTTTCCCAGCAACTAATCCTCATATTTGCGATCACGATATATTTTCAATTTCACCACCATCACATAGTTATCCTACTGACTTTATCCAACATGGTTCCACTGCAACATACTTGGTCTTTGGTAGGTGACTCTTGTTACTCTACCCTCTTGATGACACACTCATTTGATTATGATTCTTATATGACTGTTGAGAGGTGTTTTACCATAAAGAACCTCGTTTGATATTACATTACCATATTCCTACATTACATCACCACCTATACATAAACACATCTATAATACTTTAACTCTACTTATGAATCATCAATTTAATGAAATCTATAATGATTCATCACCCTCATACATCATTTACCACATAGTACACACGTTATCATACACTTGGGGTGTATAACATCCCACACCTCCTAATATTAGCATGTACGTATATCTCACTTTTTCATTCTCATACATCAATCTCATAACATTCACATACTCATTACACACTTTAGTGTCATTATTACCTAATGACGCACTCTTGTGCTTTGGTTCACACTTGACTGTTGAGGGATTACTCCACATGAACCCCACACACTGCACCATAGGAATTACACATTATGTTTCATCACACATCATGCATCATACACCATAAATTCCATATTTCATCTACAACATTTTGACATTTACACATCTTACATCATACTAGTCTTCATTATACATACTTGCATCTAGCATTCCATAATATCCATCATATATATTAATTGTATTATACACTGTACATTACATCTTATACATCATTCATTACATCACAAAATCATTTTTCATCATTACATATAGTACATTTTCTTTTATACAATATACTCACTACACTATGACACACTTTAGTTTCTTGGTCCATACTCGAATGTTGAGGATTTACAAATCAAATGGACCAAATACTCATCACACATTTACTATTTGACCTTATTGTTATCTAATTTCTGCTTCCCAGTAAGAATAGATAACGAGTAGATTATTTCTTAATCAAGGTTCCCGCAATTTCAAATCTCACTAAGAGTCAAACCTTTGATAATATAGTCGAATCCAAAATCAAGATTAGGGCACGCCAAACTCAAATGGAAGCAACAATCTCATAGATAGTGCCAAATGTTAACTTGGTGCGAGTTCCAAGAAGAAAAGGAAGTGGAATATTTGAAGCCCCATGAGGCTTACGCGTGGAGCCAACTATGGATGACCCGCCCAAAGTAAAATTCTTCATAGTAATATACAACCAGCTCATTACTTACCCAAATGATAGAAAGGATAGCTACACAATTACAAATAAGTCTAGGCATCAGCCTTGCACACTCCCAGAAGCTACAATGAAAGTAGAGACCTTATAGAAACACTTGACCTCCACGTGGATTTCATCGTAAACCAGCTCCGATTTTGAGTAAGATGGCTAAAATATTGGCGATAAGACAACACCCATGAGGGGGGAGTTATGAAACCTATCTAAAAGGTTTAAATATTCAGATATTTTGAAAAGCTCAAAGGCAAAGGGTCATTTAGCTGGTATTTTCAGGGATAAATTTAATGCATAGTTCCGTGTGAAGAGTGAGAACCCGGGGATACTTAATTTGTTCACCTGCATTCAAAGTGTCATTATCATAAAAATAATGTAGATAAGCACCACTTGAATCATGAGCTCAGAACCCAATGCATAAGTAATTAAAGATCCAAATATGTAATAATGATTTGGAAGAATAAGTCTGTTCTAGGGGAGTTGGTTGCAAAATAGTTAAAGAGATGCATTAAATAGGCATGGCTCTCACTCTTTAAAGAAAAGATAATGGGAAAGTGTGACAAAGATCTCAAAACATCTATTCCTTTCACTTCGCACCATTTATAATAATTAAGAAAGAGTTTGAGAAGGATCTTTCAAGCCCTTCTCCTATATATTGAACCGAAGGCCTCAAAATAAATAGACACTTCTGGAGTTAGTTAGTTTCTTCTTCGATATCAATTCTTCTTTTGTAAAAGGTAGGAGGTTAGAGCTTTGGCCTTCTTTTTGAGCTTGTAATGGAATTTTCCCTCTTATCTATTGTAATACTGTGCATGCTATTTGGAGTAATATAAATGCCTTGTGATGTATTTTGTCCATCCTTTGCATAATCTATATTATCTCTGATAGCCTTTATTTTGATATAGACAATTGTGCATTTTGGTGGTATTGCTATCTTTAGAAGCTGTGTTTGGATAAGTTTAGAGTAGTGTTTTGTGTGGATCATCTCTAGTCTATGGTGCATCTTTTCCACCATTTTCATTACCCACCTTTCTCTCAATTTCATCCAGTCACATTACGAGTTAACTCTTTCGATTTTTGGCGCATTGCCCCCGTTAAGCTTAAATATTATTTCATTTTCTCAGACCCTCAACTCATACCACAGAGAAGAGCTAGCTTCTTTAAAATCTGGAGGTCACCTTAGGGCACACATCCCACTAACCTAAGGTTTCCTATGACTCTGATGGTTCTTCCATTGAGGATCTCCATCAACACATTCATCATGCGACATTTCCAACCTAGTGACATACGATTTAGGCTAAATCGTCACCTATTCTATCATTTTGTATTGGTATATACCTTAGGTTACATCACCACTCTCTCTTTTCATCTTACAATGATATATGATTAGGAAAAATAATATCTTATACATTCTATCTTATTTTGATATACACTTCAAATATAGGGTTCATGTTCACATCATTTCTAAGTCACATCTCATTAATACGAATACACATTCATCACATAGCGTTATGAAAAACACACACTTCAAAATTTTCTCGATGACGCACTCTTGTTTACGGTTCCTTCTTGACTCATGAGGGGGAAAATAAAATGAACCTCATTACATACATTTACATTCACTCAAGGGACATGCAGTTCCTACCATATCATCTTGCATTCCATTCCATCCATCCACAACATATTGCTTTTTCTTGGGGGCATTTACTCTTGTTTACTAGTGTTTTACATGATCACTTTACTACACATCTTAGATTTATTTCTTATATGTCATTATCTATATCATCCACACATGTGCATTCATGTATTTTTTTACTTATGATTGCATATACATATATTTTTCATGTAGTATGGATGCTCACCTTCTACCCTTCCTACACTAGTCACTGGGGGCATCCACATTCATCTCTCATAGGTGATATTTTTTCATTTCATACTAAGCACTTTACATTACTTGGTTATTCATGCTTTGACATACTAGTTATTTCTCTAACATGCTAACTGGTGTTCCATGTACAACACTTGTTTTGCAGGATTACATGTTTCCATGAATACTTCTTGTTTACTTGTTTGCTACATTGTCTGCAATTATTTGATTCTTATATGTGGGGTTTTCCCTATGTTTGGTGTGCACACTTATTTATTGTTTGCGACCATTATGGCCTTATGTTTCTTGCGATAATTTCAATGATTTCCTATGTTTGTGACCCTCTTTTTGTAGATTACTTGTCTTTTCATGTGTTTACACTACTTTGCTTGGTAGATTTTACATTGTCTACATAGATTACACATAGTCTTCATACATACATGCTTGATTGTACTGACACTTGTCTTTGGCTAGCCATCCTTATTTGTGAACACCTTATTTTCTACCAAGTGCATTCCCTTCCCCTTGTAGGGATGTGTTAAAGAGTACATGCAGTTGGTCCTCTTTTGGGGCCACATTATCCTATAAGTAACGTCACATGTTCCCCTACAGAGGGGGAAAATTTTTGGGTTTATCATTCTACACAGTTTGTTTACACCGATTTACTCAGTGCACTTTCCACCCTTGGAATTGTGGGTTTACATACAATGAGTGAGTTCAGACCAATCTAAAAACTCCATACACAATGGCTTTTATAGGACATGGTATCCTTAACATTCAGTGGAGAAATTAATGGTTGGAGGATACAATGGAATTCCTCCCAATATTTCTTCTACCACTAGTGTCAGATCACCCAAAAAACTAGGACAATACAAAGATGTCTTCACACATAGTTCAGGGACGTAGTTAAAGGTTCAAGGACACAAAGCATTTCCTCCCTATACTTCTTCGACCTATGGAGTCAAATCATCCAAAAAACCATGATAGTACAAGATATCCTTCTACACTATCTCTCTCGACATGGGTAAGGTGCATATGTTCCATTTACACTCTTTCATTTACGTATTTTACATTTACGTACTTTGACATGCATCTTTTACATTGTGTCTTTACACACATATACATACATATTTGAGTACTTGATTGTTTTATCCTTGCAGGTCCAACCATATGAGGAACAATTAGTCAAATGAGGGAAATAACAACATCAACAACAACACTTCACAACAACACACTATACTAACCATGCAGGTACACTACACACATCAACATGTTAGGAAATTATATTGTTAGTGCTCCATTAGTAAATTATAATTACGTGAAGTAATTATAATGTTATTTGATGTTAGTAAATATGTTAGTAATTTGTTATATAGTTGTTAAATAAAACAACTTATAGCAAATATGAGTGTGTGAGTTTGGACAACTCACGTAGATTGGTTGGAGATTTGTTATAAACTACTTCCTATTATTGGGGAATTCTATTTCCTATATATACAGTTGTATCTGTATCAAAACATATTGAATATTAAGAAGAAATCTGGGAATTATTATTGTGTAAATCTGATACTGTGCTATTATTTGGTATCAGAGCGGTATTATCTTTGTGCCTGTAATGGATGTTTAGTGTACTGTGCAAGGGGAAAACATCTAATTTTGCAGTGCCCCTGTTAATGGGAATTTTGTTTCTTAGCTTTTCAAATTTGCATCAGATCGGTATTTCCTTTGGTGAGATGATACCAATCTTGGTGGCTCCAAAATCTGCGTCCACACATGTTCCACCCTAGGTTCACTCTCATTATTGTTTTTACACATTTTCATCTTTAGTTTCGATAATACTCCATATTGTTTTTCATTCCATGCTTTATCTAGTCCTTTGGCACATTTTTACTACACTCTTCATGGACATCAGGTACACATATCTTTCTACTTTATGTTACTGATCTTTTCACTCAACAACATAAAGTGGGGGAAAAATGTAGTCATAAAATCATGCACTTTAGAAATTATTTATCCCATTTCATACTACTATTGAGAAGGTTCTTGAGTGAAGAAAGTACTAATCAACCCCCATAGTTTTTCCATTTTGTTTTATTTCATTTCGTCATTACCAAACTTTTACATCCACATGCCTAGTCAAATTTTGTCACCTCCCATTATTTTAGCCTTGATTGGAGCACCTAGATTAGTACTGGGGTGCCCATGGGCACCCTGGTCCTATGAGGGGTGCTCCGGTCCATTTTACACTTTCCCCTCAATTTTTGGGATCTTTCTAGTTGTTTTATATCTTTATCTTTTTGGTGGTTGACCATTTCAAGGTTTATTACGAAATTAGATCAAGAGAACCCTATAAATAAAAAGTTATGAGACCATTATGAGATACCTAGCATCATTCATTACTATCATCCATCTAGAGTTGCATCCATCTATTACATTGGAGATCATATACATCCACATAGCTCCATCACAAGGTACAAGGCTAGGACATCTACAACATACTTCATAGGGGGAGGGATTCTATTCTACTCCATGCACACATTCTATTAAATTTTCTACATTTAGTTATTGATTGCTACTTTACAAAGTGTGACTGGCACAAGAGCACCTAGGGAAAATTATGCACAAAATCACCAAAACTACATTTTGGTCTGAAATGTAGTGCAATGCTTGGTTAGTAAGCCCACTTTTGTGGCAGCTGAGGTCAGTCTGACCCATTCATTTTCATATTTATTTTTTAGGTTTTTGATACTTATTATTTGTCTTTTGTATGTCTTCTCATCATATTAGAATATCAGTGACATTTGGTATGAGGTAGTGAATCTGATGTGAAAGACAGTGAGGGTTTCAGAGAATCTGCTAAGCATGTGAAGATAAATTTTAGAGCTTTTACACAAATGAGGGCACCCCAGTCTCTCTCTAGGCCCTCTAGTCCAACAAGATACTCCATATCCATCATTTTTGGAGCTTCTTCATAGTCATTCCTACTTCCAGATTCTCTAGTTAGTTCTAAGACACAGTCCCACGAATGTATGTTTTTAAGTTGTGTAACACCCTCGACAATTGTTATATCCCTATTCTGCATTTCAAGTGTTGACATGTGATCTTATTCTAAAGATGTGTTCTTTTGGTTGTTGGAGATCATTCTTGATATGGATAAAACTTTTCTGTTCTTAAGATAACTAGACTGAAATGGAATGGC
The DNA here is from genome assembly GCA_019776745.2 of Taxus chinensis. Lineage (NCBI taxonomy): Eukaryota > Viridiplantae > Streptophyta > Pinopsida > Cupressales > Taxaceae > Taxus > Taxus chinensis. The sequence continues at coordinate 386,073,441 of CM034155.1, forward strand.
TTCCCTGAACCCATTTTTCACTTCTTGTAGGTGAATTACAATTTGGTTTAAGAGTTACAAACTTATCTCCTTATCTAACTCATCCTTGGATCAATTTCAGTGATCCAAGGAATGTTTTAAATCTGCTTAGTTGAATGAAGTGTAAATTGACATTCAATAAAATTGAGGGACATATCGAACTGAACTTTATTGTTACAAGTTCTTAGATTTTGTGTAAACGTGTTTCCATTCAGTCATATGTTGTGCTTGGGTCTTTGGATATTGATCATGGCAAGACATTGTTGACGTAAATGAAATGCAACTTGTTCATGACATTGGAAGGATTTGGAATCATAAAACTACAGGATTATCCTACGAAATCCTAAGCTGGGTAAGAATATATATATATATATATATATATATATATATATATATATATATATATATATATACTACCTAGCTATGCTACTTAATTGATTTTATTTCTAACCTAAGCCTTGTGCTAAGGGAGTATGCAAAGGTTACTAGGCTATTTAATTTAACCTAAAACCTAATGCTATAAGATTATGTGATGATTTAACCTCATGCCTAAAACTACTATGTTGTGAATTAATCTAACCTATGTGGAAATTACCTAAGGTAGTGTGTAAGGCCTAAGGTGATTAATTCTAAACTAACCTAAGTTCTAAAGGATCTATCCTAAGCTATTTCAATGGGAACCCAATGGGTTGCACGCATCAAAGGCGACGGTTCCAATGGCATTTAAGTTGTTGATAAGTTTTTAAGGCATAAAGTACTGCCAGTTTTGGCAGGGTCTAGTTAACTTGGCAGAGGCTTATGTGGTAGTTTCACTAAAGATGGAATTGAAAGTTAAATGTGAATTGGCATTTGCTAGTTTTGGGAGGTGGTGACAAGGAGAGTTGAGTGGGAAAATTGGAATTAATGGAATTTATTGGTCTCTGTTTTTGTTCACAAACCGTCTAGGAAACTTGGAAGGCGGATTTGTGGAAGGTTCTTGGTTTTTGCATGCCTTCCAAATTTTTCTCTACATAGAACAAACTGGTTCTTTGAACCAACAGTTCGACTTGCACTTATTTGTTATTTTTAACACACATGGTCTATTTTCGATCATGGGAAGGTATATGAGGAATTCTGAGGAAAGTTATTTGTTTGTTGATATTTTGTGGAGAAGAAAAGGAGTTGAAAGCTGGGCTGAAAGTCTCCTTCGATTTGGCAGAAGCACTATCAGGCATGATAGGCTCTAATATATAATATATCTTGCTTTCTTCTAAATGTTTCATTAAAACAAGTCTACTCTTTTGAGATTTTTGGCTTGCATGTTTTATCTGGTTATTTGCTTGCTGGGTTTTATAAATCTCTGGAAATTTGGATATGAAATCCTTAGCAAAATAAGATTAAGTTTAAAAAAAGAATACATGCAAAACGTATTTATGTAAATCTGCTTGTCATTCTGGAACTGGTAATTGAAGTATTCTATTTTAAATGACCTTCATTGCTATTTAAATATGGTTCTGTGTTTGTGGGAACCTTGAGTTCTGTTTGATCTTGTTGGAGTTTGTGTTTTTTTAATCTTGAGCTTGTTTTTTGCTTGAGCTTGTAATCGAGCTCGTATTTGGTTTGGATCTTGTATTGGTTTCATGTTTAATGAAAATTGGTGATGGAGGTTCTTATTACCCTGGGACCGTGTTTGGAATCTTAGATAATCCTGGATTGTTGTTGAAGACCGTATATAGCTCGGTGCTTGTGTTTTATTTTCTTATGATAATTTGGATCGTTGCTTGAAGTCCGTATGTAACTCTGTACTCATGTTTATTCATGTATTATTTGGGACTATTAATGGGAGTTCATATCATATATAACACTCGTATTTTATTACTTGTATGGTTTTGAACTTTGGTGAGAAACTTGTGTATCGTTGGAGTTGGAAATAGGGATTTTGATAAGATGTAAAAAGATAATGGAAGCCCTCTGCTATTCTAAACTATTAATAGGTATTTGTATTATATACTACTTCATATTAAGATACGTGTGCATACCTGAGCTCATGTATGAGACCTTGTGATTCGACACTATACATGTAATTTGGTACTTTGTGTTTAGAATTTGTAGTTGGAACGATGTTTTGGTTAAAAGATATAAACTAGAATGGGAACTTGTTGTTTCCCTGAACCTGTGAATATTTACTTGAGTACTCCTGAACCTTTTTGAAAAGCTTGTGTTCGAAATTGTGCTCAAATTTTGTACTTTCGAGTTCTGAACTGGTAGTATTATCGACATGATCGATTTGGTTTTGGTATCTGAGTTGGGTTTTTAATTTCTTAAAATTTTTAAAACTCAGAACTCTATTAATTTGAAGTACTTACTCAAAGGAAATTTGGGAGAGTAGTTTAATCGAGTTGTTTAAATATCTTTTGGAGATTTAACTGGAAATTTTTTCTTAAGATAATGGAATTGCAACTCTTCTTGCGGCTTTGTTTCATCTTTTCTGAGAAGGCACTAACGTTTAATGTGGGATAGTATTTTCCCCTCTATTTTGAGGAAACCCATGTCTCGGGTTGACTGTTTTTTTTGAAACATTTTCTCTTCTGTTGGAAACATGAAGATGAGATAGTTTTTGTTTGGATATTGCTCTCTTGAAACCACGAATCACTTACTCTTTGTAATGAGATGTAGAAACATTGTAATGAAGTTACATTCTTTGTTAAGCTCGTGGGTAATTTAGAATTGTTAGTTTTCTGTTTGGAATTTTCTATTTCTTGATTGGATTTAGTAAATTATCTATTATTCTTTTTATAGAGAAAATAAATTTTGATTCATTTGGGACATCATGCTGTTTTTGAACTTTCCTGTGTATTTTTTCTGAAATGAAATGGGAACTCATGCTTTATTGAAGGTAAAGATTGTACGGGAGACTTGCAGTATGTTTTCTTCTTACCTTGAGTTGGTTTTGTTCCTTCTTCTAGGAACTAGTGTATGAGCTTATGGTTTGGATTAGAAAAGGGAATTTGTTGTTAAGTGTAGTGAATGATTTAAGGTTTGAATCAAATTCTGATAAGATTCCTTTTCTATGCTATTGGGATAAGTTCATGGATTGAGCCCTTCTATTTTTTGATTCTCTTATGAATTGGATATTTGGTTATGTTTGTTTGGTCTTCCTTGTCATATCATTCATTGAAGTGATGTAGGAAGAGGTTAGATGTTTCGGTTTTGTTAAATAGAAAATTTAAACTTGTTGGCAGACTGTTTGATTTTATATTCCTTCAGGGATTGAAAGGGGATTCTATTTTGATGAATATCTTAAATGTTGAATTTTAAGGTAGTTGTCCTGTAAATGAAGCAGTTAATTCATGTTATGAATATGTTTCTGTTTTTTGGATGTTTTGTGTTTGGGCATAGTTTATAATGGTTCTTCTTCTTCTTTTGCGTATGAGTTAGATGAATCATCCTAATGAAAACCATGTTGTAAACCCTTCCTTTGGATTAAAGAAAAGATAAATGTTTTATTCTATTATGATAGAATTGGGAACAATGAGATATTATGATCTGTTGTTAATTAAGGATAATTGATAGGATCAATTAAACTTTAATTCTGAAGGGCAGATGTTGTGGATTATATTTTTTTCTTCTCTTGGACGTGAATTTGAATTGGTTAAATGCATTTATTTTCCATTTTCTATTACTTATATTGATATTCATGATGTAATAATTGTTTCATTAAAGCAGAGTTGTTTTAATGGAAAAATTAGTGGAATGCACTTCGTTTTAATGCTTAGTGCTTATCATGCTCAATTCATTGAACTGAACCGTGCTAGAAACTTTTGCAGATGGACTTCATAAGTGATAAAAGAAGGAAAAAATCATATGATGCATAGGTTTATTTAAGTCTTATTCTTATGAAGAATTCTGATTCGTTCTTGAGATTGTAATGAAAAATAATAGTAGTATTATTTTATAATGAAGATGGTTGTTATGCAGTATGCCTAAAATGCATAAGACTTGTAAATGTATAAGTTATAAAGATGAATTGAAAGCTGAGAATTTACTTATATTGGTTGTGTAAATTATCTTGTGCTTGTATGAAAAATATGAATTTCTATCTTATTGATATTCTTCATATTATTCATATGCTTAACTGGTTATCCTTGATAAGCTGGATAAAGGGATTTAGTTCAATTTCCCTACTTATGATGCAACTTGTTAAGTTGCAGAATATGATGTTCTTATCTAAACTATATTATATGGTAATGTAATATAGTTGAACATACATTAAGAAATGTGGATACTAGGTAGGATATACCCTAACACTTAACATGTAGATAAAGACTCAATATCTTTCTTAATTGAATATAAACCATAAAGGTATGTTATTGTGATTACAAATTATTAGACTTCATTTTGTATGAAGTCTACTTTATATTAGACATATGTTCAGGCGTTGAAATTTTCTAAAAAAGTTATTGTATTTTTAAAATAAGACATTATAACGTTGTATAGTTACGGTTAATCAGAAGTGTAACTATGTGATCAAACATTAAAAGTGACCTTGAATATAATGAATTTCTTAATGGAATAAATGAAGCAAATTTAGGAAAAGAACTTATTGAGCGTTGGATTAGGGTTTGGCAGGGTTGCTATAATCAAGAATTAACTCAGACTAACAATGTATTAACAATCCCCTCAGGGGTATGTACATCTCGATGAGGCAGTTTCTGTAGGATGTTGGCACACACCAACTGCAAGGCTATAGTTTCGAGAAGGCTTGGGTCTTCTCAAGAATACAACATTGTAGTTGACATGTGGCATCACCATTCTGCATTGATCATCTAGATATACACCCAACGAGAATTAGGACTTGAACTTAGTTTCCCTGTAGGTCTAGATAGGAGTATATTTAGGATATGAATTAGCTTCCAATGGCTCAGGGTACGTTGGCACATCTGGTTGAATTAGGTCAATCGAGTATGCCCCTAAGCCATTATGAGCATCTTCTTATAATAGGTTATGTTCCTACCTAAGTCTAGGGTTAAACCTGGAACAAGTGGACTGACAGTAGTCAGTAAATACAAATCATGATAAATGAGGAGTGAGGTGAAGGACATATTCCAATATGATGAGTATGTCGTTTAGGAATAGTAACACAGGTAGTATGTTATAAATCTTTGGCCAAAGTATCACAAACTTCTGGTTGCGTTGTCCTATGTCACCAAGTTTAAAACAACATGATATCAGATGAATATTGGTAGTAGATATCTAGATATGTTCTTTAAACAGATCACTCAGTACCCAATATAGGGTAGGATGACAAAGTATACGAAGTATACAATATGTATTCAATACATAAGATAACATAAATAGATCAGTAGATTACTAAGTTATGGAATGAATGGATTGGTGAATCACTAAGTCATTACAACTGCATATGTTTATCCATTGAATTTGATTGGCATGGAATGTTTGTTCTAAATAATGCTTTATTTAGAATAGTGAACACTATAAAAAAAATTTCCCTTGTTTCTAAAGTCTTAAAATGGGAATGTTACATTTTGGTATCAGAGTTGAAGGTTGCAACTCTTGGACCTATTGTGTCCACAATCTGATATAAACTTAATTTGTTTTGTAACAGAAAATGGTGAGAACAAGAGGAAATGTTGCAAATAACCCTCCACTTGAGGAAGGAGTAGCAACAACCCAAAAACTTGATGAGATCCTTGCTACCCTGTTGGACACAAGAGATCATTTGTTTTTGCTTGAACAACAAGTAATGGGTAATGAGGAGGAAGAAGAAGATGATAACAATATCAGCCACCTCCAGGGGACAACACCAATGTGGGTGTTGATAATAACAATGTATACATACCTGTGGAGCCTGAGAACAAAAAGGCTAGGATAGTAGCATAACTCACTAATGACATAAAAAGGATAATTCCACCTAAGTTTGATGGCACCACATTAGGAGATGGGGCTAAGAACTGGCTGAACGAAATGGAGAAATACTTTGCAATAAGAAATTTCTTAGAAGAAACAAAGGTGATATATCAACTTTCACACGAAGCATCTTCATGGTGGGATAGCCGTAAGGCTGAGTTGAACATTAATGAATCTAATATCACATGGGACCAATTTAAAGGTTACTTTAGGCAACGATGGCTGCCAAAACTCTACTATGATAAGAAAATGACTGAATTTCAGAACTTAGCTCAAGGAAAGCTAACTGTAACTGAGTATTGGGAGTGGTTTACAAAACTCCTTAAGTATGTGCATTAGTACCAAACTGATGAGAAGTTTAGGATACCAAAATTCATCATGGGATTGAATTGTGTTATAGGAGGAGAGTTGTATGTTCACAGCCCACCACGATGGAAGGGGTTGTTGAAAAATCCATAAGGCAGGAACAAAAATTAAAGGCAATTTCTGCTCATGAGGAAGTAAGGAAGAATAATCCCAACTCCTCTTCATCCTCTCTTGCACCCAAGAAAGGACCATGGAAGAAATTCAGAATGAAAAGTAAGTTTTCATCTGATAAAAATAGGAAAGAAACAACAAACAAGTTTTTTGATAATGCACAGAACAACTTCTCCAAGAACAATAATAATGGACAGAAGTCCTACGGGGGTCAGAACGATAAATCTAAGGATGGAAATATACCTGAGCCTAGGAAGGGACCTTGTAGGAGGTTTTTATAACTATGGAAAAGATCATTACGCAAATCAATGTCCTTTGAATAAGGATGATCGCAATCATCAGCACAAGATACACGCTGCAGTAGCTAACAAGCAGGTTGAGAAACAGGCCACACCCATAGAAGTTATGGGTAAGTTATTTGGTTTACCAATAACTATTCTTTTTTATACTGGAGCTACTGAATGTTTTATTTCTAGTAAATTAGCATCAAAATTAAAAATAAAAGCTGGAAACATGGACTATACAGTATGGTAATAATATTGTGCATATAGTTAGTATGTGTCTTTTTGGAGCAGTCCTTGATTTACCTAACTTTTCCACAGAGGTTGATCTTTATGTTGTACCTTTAGGGTCTTATGATGTAATCATAGGTGTTAATTGGTTAGCAAAACATAAGGCTAGAGTGGACTATTTTGAAAAAACACATTAGTTGTTTAGATGACTTGCAGAAAACAACAGAGATTCGGGGTGTGAAACATGAGATTTCTGCTAGAAAACTGTCAGCTATGCAACTTAAAAAGGCAAAAAATAAAGGATGTACCTTAGATGCAGTAAAAATTACTAAATCAATAGAAGAGAGCAGCGATATTATGGAGCAATACCCATTGTTACAAGACTTCAGTGTTGTATTTCCAGAAGAATTGCCAAGTCTTCCACCCAAAAGGGAATTTGATTTCACGATTGAGATCAAGCCTAGTACTGAACCTATTTCTAAAGCACCGTATCGAATGACTACTACCGAATTAGTAGAGCTTAAGGCTTAGTTACATAAAATTTTGTCTCAAGGTTTGATTAGACCAAGTGTTTCACCTTGGGGAGCACCCGTAATTTTTTAGTGAAAAATAAAGATGGAACACTTAGATTGTGCATTGATTACATAATGTTAAACAAGGCAACAATCAAGAATAGATATCCACTCCCTAGGATTGATGATTTATTTTATCAAATGCGTGGAGCATTGGTATATTCCAAGATATATCTTCAACCTAGATATCATCAACTACAAATTAAGGATGAGGATATTCATAAAACAACTTTCAGAACAAGGTATGGACATATGAGTTTACAGTTTTACCTTTTGGATTAACTAATGCACCTGCGGCATTTATGAATTTAATGAATAATATATTTCAAGAATACTTGGAAAAATTTGTGCTCGTATTCTTGGACGACATTCTCATATATTCTAAAATAATTGAGGAGCATCATGATAATTTGCAAATAGTTTTGGGTCTTGGGTCTTCTCGAGAATACAACGTTGTAGTTGACATGTGGCATCACCCTTCCACATTGATCATCTAGATCTACACCAAACGATAATTAGGACTTGAACTTAGTTTCCCTCTAGGTCTGGATAGGATCATATTTAGGATATGAATTAGCTTCCAATGGCTCAAGGTACGTTGGCACATCCAATTGACTTAGGTCAACTGAGTATGCCCATATACCCTAAGTCATTGTGAGCGTCTTCTCATAATAGGTTATGTTCCTACCTAGGTCTAGGGTTAAACATAGAACAAGTGGACTGACAGTAGTCAGTAAAGACCAATCATGATGAATGAGGAGTGAGGTGAAGGACGTATTCCAATATGATGAGTATGTCATCTAGGAATAGTAGCATACACAGTATGTTATAAATCTTTGGCCAAAGTATCGCAAATTGCTAGTTACATTGTCCTATCTCACCAAGTTTAAAACAATGTGATATCATATGAATATTGGTAGCAAATATTTAGATATGTTCTTTAAATAGATCACTCAGTACCCAGTGTAGGGTAGGATGATAAAGTATACTAAGTATACAATACGTATTCAATAAATAAGATAACATAAATAGATCGGTAGATTATCGCGTTATGGAATGAATAGATCGATGAATCACTGAGTCATTACAACTGCATATGTTTATCCATTTAATTTGATTGGCATGGAATGTTTGTTCTAAATAATGCTTTATTTAGAACAGTGAACACTATAAATTATTTTCCCCTTGTTTCTTAAGTCTTAAAATGGGAATGTTACAAGTTGAGTTCTTTCCTCTTCTCTCTTGCACATTAGGGTTTTAATTTTATTATATTGGTTGTTTAATTCATTTACGCGCTTCTTTATTGAATTTGTATGTCCTCTTAGATTAGATTAACTAGCATAAATTATCTCCATTTACGTTAATTAGACTCCTTGAATAGTTGTCCATATTCTTTGTGCATGGTTTGCCCCAAGGAGATTCAGGTCAACTCATATTCATATTGAGTCATATCTCCCATGGGTTTTAGAAATTTTTTTCATGGAAATTCCACATATTAATATCTAGAAGCTCCAGTAAAGAAACATGAAGTTATATGTGCTTTCTTGGTTTGCTTGGTTTTGATGTATTTTGATATTGCCTTAAAATTAGGTGCAAAAAGTTGTTGCACCATTCCTCTAATGTTTTAAATTAATAAGTCTTTTGGGTTGGGAGATATTTACACTCACTTTGAAAATTTTAAGTCAAAACTGAACCAACAAGCTAAACCATGGTTGAAGGAGGGTTGGTATGTGGTTACACCCTAAAAATTAGGGAATAATGGTGCAAGGGGAAATAAGGGGAAAGAAAGTGCACTTTTCACATAATCATAACAAATGTTAGCTTCTAGTTGTTAGTGTAGGATATTTAGTTTCCTTGTGTTTGTTTATTTACATGGATCTTTCCTACACTCATGGGATATGCTTTCTTAGGTGTACTAGTAAACTAACTCAACATAAATGGTACACCTTAGCAAGCATATCTTATGAGTGTAATAAATATCAAAGTAAATAAACAAATACAAGGAAATGAATATCCTACTATAATACCCCCCAAAGCACAACTTAGGTGGGTAGTGAAAAAGAAAAGTGGGTCCAAAAAATAAGGCTTGATAAGGTACCCACGTACAATGAATCTCTCACAAATATAGAGTAAAAGGAGATAACCTAGTGGGAAAAAACTCCCCCCAAAAGAGAGAAAAATAAGAGAAGGTAGGACTAGAAATCCCCATTCAAAGCTACAACTACTTGTAGCCATCCAGTATCTTGCAAAAAAAACTCCTGATGTGATTATGGCTCAAAAGTAGATGCAGTGAAGAGTCAATCACCATGGAAGATTGAAGGTAGCCACCAAATGTCTGATGGATATCCAACCATGGTATGGTTCATATCTAAGGAACTATGCTCCCCATGCAACATAGAAGTTCCAAATTCTCCATGAAGGAATGATGTATCTAATGTAAAAGTGAAGAAGGAATTTGGAGGGACTTATAACTGAGTAGAAGACTTATGCTCCCTAAAAATTGTGCGGTGGACCAAAAGTAGGTGGATCAAGAAATAAATTTTAAATTGGAAGGTGACAAGGAGATGGTGGAGGTGGGTCCCCATCACTACTATATTCATAGTAGTTAGAAGAGAATGTATCACTAGAATTTTCTCAAGCTCAGAAGTTTCATCAAGTATAGGTGAATCTGGTGAAGAATTTGAAGGAGGGATAAAGTGAGAGGAGTATAGCCAAGTCTAATGATTGAGTATACCCATTGTAATGATAGTGTATCAACCCACATGTGATGACTAAGGTGAGTAATATGGTATAATGATAAGAGATTAGTTGAAAGTGAGGGAATACTAAGAACACTATTTAATGTTCCTCTATTCACTTCAACAAACCATCTCCCAAAAACTTGTTCTGAATTGGTATCACCCAATCCTGTAGTAGACATGTCACATGGCTCTAACAAAGTGAATTTTATGTGTGAAGAATCCATATGATATGATGCACCAAAATAAATAACCTATGTAGCAGAGAGTGGTAAAAATGTAACTAGGGCTATCCTTTTTTTTTCTTTCCTGGTGTAGACACCAGAAATTGGGTCATATCCCCCTAACCCATTTCAATTAAATAATTGTACACTGCACCTATGCATGACCCCTTTCTATACATTAATATTAATTCAATTACCCACAATTAAATTAATCCTCATCCTCACACTATTATTATTTTAATTACCTTAATTAAACTAATATCCACCTCATCTTACCACATCAGCTCTCAACCCATCCTAAGACATATTCCTAGCCTATTAATTAACTAAGACTAAGTCTCTACTTACCCAAACCAACTGGGAATATTTCTAACCCTAATATTCATGACCTATTTATCCTATAACTAATTCCATGCTCTAATTATCACCATTCAACATTATATACCTAGACTAATCCAAGATCATGCCAAAATTAGCAAAGATCAAGATATTTTTAGCAACTTGGAATTATTCTCCTTAACCAGTGCCGGTTGTCCCTCGTCTGGCATTGGTCACCTAACCGCCATCAGTTACCCTTAACTAAGAGTTTCCAAATTTTTTCTTGGGTTCTTCACTTGAGGAATTCATTCACTCACTCAAGATTTTGGCATTCAAAATCTCAAATAATTTACCTATCAAATGATGAACTAATGCACATTAGATTTTCACCAGCAGTCACTCTCTTCCTCCATAGCCTTAAATCACATAACGGAGTACACATGATCCATTTCCACGGCAGTGGAATTTTTTTTATATCTCCCACGAGTTGTCGTCAATTTTTAACCACCTTCAGATCTACAAGTTACCAGATAAGTAATTAATTCTTATTTGTTAAGATTTTGGTTTTGATCTTAAGTATTTCATTTACATGTTCCATATAATCCTTCTCTATCCAAAATATTACCTTTCACCTGTTTACCACCTATTCAATCAACCTTAAGCATTTCACCTATCCTAGCACTTCTACCACTCTTGTTGATTCTTAACAAAAATCCTATCATCCTTCCCAAAACCTCCTCAACTCTCTGTGTAATCACAGAGAGACCCAAAACACTCATTTTTAACATTTCAACTATATTTCTCCTACCAACACTGGTCACCCAACCAATGCCGGTCATTCTCCAGTACCGGAATTGGTTGCCAAACCAATACCGGTCTCTATGAATATAAATTTTACCTAGAATAATGAGCTCATAACTTTCACTAAACAACCTAGAATCACCTAAAACCTTTCCTAGACCTTTCCTAACACCTTTGTGACCTTACCCAATCAAAATCATACCTCAAATAATGCTAGATTAGTTTGTACTTCAATATTTTTCTTAATCTAGTGTACTGATAATGTTTTGAGACACCTAAATCAAATTGTTAGCAATAGGACCTCTAATTCTTGCATTTTTTTCATTATTTTGATAAAACAATGGATTGACAACCCTCTAGGAAGTATCAAACTTATCAGAACTAGCAATCGCTAGGAAATCCATTGCCAATTGTTGTTTAATAATCTTTTGTGGTCTTGTTTTGTTCTTATATAGGTTGTTCCTCCTAGCCAAAGGAAATATCTCTACAGTCTGATTGATAAACTACCACATGTGCAATGCCTTCTTCCACCTACATAATCAAAGGTATTTTTCCTACACCCATTACCCTTATCTATTTTATCACGTTACTTTAAGGTGAAACATTTTGGCATGCTTGGTGGAACCCTATCTCTTGGGTTCTTTGCATTGTTTATTTTAGGGAATATTGTGTATCCATTTCTTTTCCAAAATAGTTCACATTAAATATTTCTCTTTGGTAAATCTTATCTTCTTCTATTTGTCTAAAGGAAACTCATCATTTGGTGTTTAAAAATAATTCTTCTCCCTTTCTTTTGAACCTGAATTTTAGTGAAAGAGCATACTCTTTTCCTGTTCTCCTATTTGTTACATCAAAATTCACATTTAATTTGGGTTTTAAAAATATATGCATTTCATTCTTGTGATTATTGCATTAGATCACCTAAATTTATTTGTAATCTACATACTGGAGGTCATGACCAGTTGATGATTGGCACATAACTCACTTCTTGCACACACACCCCCAACCAAATCACTTAAACAATTTACAAATTTCTTAAACATCATCATTCCTGGCAATTTCTGTCAAAGATTAAAAAATTGTTAAAGGTGGATCCAGCTTGTGTTCTAGCCATTCATTATATCATATTAGGGTATCACATAATGTGAAGTATATATTGGGGAAACTTAGCAAAAACACACCTGATACCATCCATAGATGACTTATAGGGCACCCTCATTGACAAAAAAATCTACTCTACTTACAGTCAGTTCAAAAAAGGCATAAGCTGTGTAACCTAAGAATCTGATACCTAAGATTTTTACGTATTTTCTAGTTTTTTCCTAATTTTTGTTATGAGTTACAAGGTCATTTCTTCTTATTTTTCCTTTCCTTCACACCGCACCATCATAACTAGTGTATTCTAGTTCAATCTGGGTGTGTTAATACTCATCATTTCCATACTCAGTCTCTAGGTTGCTGTTTTATTTGGACTTCATCACTTTAAAATTCATATTTTCATCATCTTCTCATATTTCTCAATAATTGGCATTGGTCCAGTGACCATAATTAGTGGACTGACCAACTTTGGTTCCCTGTTGATTTGCTTATTTTTCCAAAATAGTATTCAATTCATATCCATTCATTTTCTATGACTTGTTTATGTCATTTTATATAATTTTGAGTCTTTGTTATCATCAACAGAGTTTAGGTTCATTTGATTTACACTCTTCATTCCCAAATTTTAAGTATGTCATTTATTCTGAGTAATCGACATCAGTCCAATAACTGGCATCAGCTACCCCATCCTACCAGCATCAGTTACCTTATCGACGTCTTTCTTTGTGTTTTGATTTTTCTGTCAAAACAACAACCAATTTTCATTTTCCATATTTTTTCTATCTTCTTTTCTTATGTTTCTACACCATCTGTAGAGCTCAGACCACCTTTCCTACCACTATTCATATGGTTATGACTCATCAGTAAGCTAGCATTTAGTATTCCATGTCAATCACCACCCTCTACCACCTAGTCCTTCACCACCTTCCATTTCTTCACCCGTAGATTCCACTTCTTTTATTTATATACGCACATTTAATAGCAATAAGGATCCACAACAACATTTGCAATATTTTAAACATGTATGTTATCTAATTTCCCATGACGATGCCTTACTTCTTAAAACTTTCCCAATGTCCTTACTAGGACTTATCTTAGACTGATACAATGCTTTACCTAGGAACTCTATCTTTTCATTTAATCAATTAGCCCAAAACCATCTTGATCATTTCTCCATAAAAATTGTCAGGAAGGTTACCATGAATGACTTGTATGCAATATACCAATATGAAGACAAGTCTATTACATACTTTGTTGCACATTGGAGTAGTCTTATTAACCAACTCACTTTCGAGTTTCTTCAAACTAAACTGATAGAGTTATTTACTAGAGTTTGTGTGAGACATATCTCTTTAACTATCCAAGTACAAACCTTCTAAATGTTTGATGAGGCATTCACAATGGTTTGGAAGCTTGAAACCCATGCTATCAAAGAGAAGAAATTACAATTACGTAAAAAGATTGCTCCCTTCAAACCAAATGATTCTTCTTCTCCCAAAATAAAAAATAATCATTCCAAGGTGAAGGGATCTACCAACATGGTGTTCCTGAAAGTCAGTCCGTCTCATCCATAAAACCAACCAAAACAATTTTCTAATCTTTCACCTATCTAGAATTTTTAGCATAAGTTTGAACAAAGACGCTATACTCCCACAAGGGGAACCCTACTCCTCTGTGCTGGAAAATAATTTGAAAGTGGAAGCTATTGTCCTTCCCATCATCTGATTACATGGTATAAAGAAAATGACTACTGTAACTACCATCTTGTTAGGGTCCATAGTGATGGTAACTGTAAAAAATTAAAGAATACTATCCAAGAGATGTTAGATAATGGAGATCTCATCCTTTACAATCCTAATGCACCAGAAAACTACAACCTGCATATATTTAAGAAGCCTCTCCAAAACCATAATCATTCGTCAAACCAAGCGGGTGAGACTTCTAACACCAATGTTCATGTGTTTCACACTGTCTTGGGCATAACTTATGTCTCTTCTATTCAACTGCCTCTCATCCCCTCTATTGAGAAAATTCTTGCATGAGATCCCCTACCCATGGGGGAGCTTATTCCTTCTACTCCTCTATCCATAAAGAATCCACTTGCGTTTACCCCTTCCTCTATAGAATAACTTACCTTGTATGTGTATCTACTCACTATATAACATATCACATCTCTTCTACCTATAGAGGAATTGAATACATCTAAATATATAACTATCACTAAGCCTATTTTACCCACTCCTCTAGCCAAGGTAGAGTTGAAATTATCTACTCAGTTGCCTAAATAAGATCCTATATCACTTGTGTTTCCATCTCCTCCACCCATAGAGGAACCATTTTTGTCCTCCCTTCTTGTAAGTGATGCACCTCCCAAGGTCTTCCAAGATCATGTCGATCTCCTTGAATCACTTTTTCCTACTGAATCAAAGGTATAATCTTTTCTTGTGTCACTTAATTCAGAATTCTGGACAGGTGTGACAACCCGTTCATCATTTTATAAACCAAAGTTATTTTGACACTTGATATACTAGTTTTACTATGTCGATCACACCACACTCCGGGGGCACCTATGACTCCCCACATCTATTCAAATGCAAATGTCATCCATAGAAACCTCCATCATTTATTTGAAGTTATTCTAGTCAACCAAGATCACAAAACCTGAACCAGTCATAATTGCACCTTCTTTATTAGCCTCACCTTCACCTCAACTTTCACATGCACCTAAACCTTTACTAACACCAAAAACTTCACCTGCACCTAAAAATTACATTAGGGGTTACGCCAAAACCAAGTCTAGTCCATCATCACGTGAAGATTGATTTAGCTACCTCTTCCCAAACTATCACCAAGCTTATCCCCCCACCTAAGAGGAAGATCCAACCTCTTAGGCCTCATACCCTAGTTTATAAAACTCCTCCTCTTTCACCCTCACCACTTCCATCCATCTTAGGTCCCCATCCATCGACCTTGTTCAAGTAGCCTCCTACCCAGGGTAAAACTAAAATAAATAAATCTACATCTTTACTGCAACCACATTCCACCCAAGCCTTCTACATTACCCACACCTGCTCAATTACCCAAGCTTTTACCTTCCCATAAACCTACACTTTATTTATTGCCACCTACCATTACCTTCACCGAAGATTCAATCTTGCCTTGGTTGACCCATTCACTTCCATCTTCTTCATTCCCTTCTACTTCATGCACTAAACTAACACCTTTACCCAAGAAGGTGTAACCCAAGCCCAAAACCACACTACCTACCAAAAAGGTACTTAAACCTACTCTATCCAAACCAATCCCCCCTCTACCAACAATTCTTCCATAGAAGTCACCCAAACCTTCATCCAAACCCACTCTCACTTCTCATTATGATCCCTTGGCAGGGTCTTACGCTAACATCCTTGCTCGGTAGTTAGAAACTTCTACCCTTACATTTCCACCACTTAGAACTTACGACCCACTCAAACCTAAAATAGATTGGCTTGAAGATACCATGATTTGCACCTATCATTGTGTGTCAGGGAATGAAGTAGAAAATTGCAAGGCCCTTAAAACTATTATTCTTCAACTATGTTCTCTTGAAGATATTTTTGAGGAAGATGACGTTTTGTATGAAAATCTCATTAGACCTTTTCTTGTCACCATGCAACCTCGCCCCTTAACCATCCAATGACCCTTGCCAGCGCCTCCACAACCCTCCTTTCCACCTCTATCCTTTAAGATCAATATGTCTGGATTAGGGAGATAGCCCAAACTTCTTCGAAATACCAGGGCGTCACCCTCATTTCACAAGGCTCTTATCTTGAATTAGGTTTTTACCCCTCCTATCGTTATACCTTTCACAACTCATCTCCCTCTCTTCCTCAAATCAATATGGTTCAAGTTGTTACTCGAGAACAAAAAGACAAAGGAAAAGAAAAGACGGGTAACCCATCCTCCACACCTGCACCCAAGGTAACCATCCATAGGCCAATCTCTCCAATTTCTAATGGCATCACACATTACACCATGATCAAATAACTGAATCAATTGCAACTAAAAATATCCTTGTAAGATCTCATCGAAACCTCTAAATCTCACCTACAAGGTATCCTTGAGATCATCCAAACTATCAAGGTACTACCAAATGACCCTTTTCCCATCATTGTTATCTTCACCCCTCATCACATAACCACTCCTACTACCACACCCAAGACTCCCATTCCCACTACCACTCATCATATTTCCACTATCAATTTCTCTAACTCATAAATTTCTCCTTTTCAGTTAGAGGATCCTGACCCCACCCTATTCATCTCTGTCTACATCAATGATATGATTTTTTGACGTATTATGATTGATGTAGGTGTGATTATAAATATCATTTCCTCCCGTGCATATGAATAAATGCACATACCCTCCTATTGCATGTAAAATAACCCAATTTTGTTGTGTTACTTTAATGATGTCATCACTTCCACCCTTGGCATCATCATCCTTCATATCCGCGTGGGTCCTCGTACTCTTCCTGAAATATATTACGTCTCGAATGGGGAGTTCTAATATAACATGTTATTTGGCCGACCCTGGATTAGCGCCATGGGGTGTGTACCCTCGACTCTCCACTGTTGTATCAAATTTGAATATGAAGGGCATCCTTACACTATTCATGCAAATCCTTAACCTTTGAACACTTGCAATATGTTGTAGCGGCCAAATGGTGTCCTTATTCCAATCAAGGAATCTATCATTGTTGTCACTTCACTTGTTGCTTCCACTTTGCCTGATGTTATCGCTTCTCTTGCAGCTGATGCTTCTTATTCTACCATAACTTCATCTTCTGCCATTGTTGTATCTCGCAGTTCTACCACTCCATCTACCACAATTAGCTCATCCATCCCCACTATTTTCATTGCCTCCAAATCTATCCTGTCTTTGTATTCCTAGGATTTGAGTATTTTTTCTATCTTAGCTACGCAAGTACCAACTTCTGATCCCCTAGTAGATGTTTTTCAATGTATTTCCTTGGGGGAGTACTGCCTCTAGAATTTTAATACCTTCCTTACCCCTTAAGAGTATGGTATCCTTCACTAACATCCCCATTATGATAAAAATATAGGATAAACATTTCCATACATTCTTCCTCATCTTCCTACAAACCTGACCTATAGAGGATTTGATACCCCTTCTTATTCTCCTGAACCACCACATCAAAACAAACCTTTTTCTTCTGACATCTTATATCTTACCAACTGCCGATTTTCCCATACTTTCCTTCATCATTGTGCTTAGAAAGTGTTGGTGACAAATCACAGCACCCCTGGATGCACATCAGGCTTCTAGGTTGATGTTCAGGCATCCAGTGTGATTGCACAACATGGAAACCTCTCTCCAAGTGTGGGGAGTTGTAAAACCGAGAGAGGAATCTCTAGAGAAGGATGGTTCCTGCTCCTAAACTGCCTGCCACAAGCTATTCCAGTGCAGGCAAGCTAATCTAATCCTAATCTAACAATGCCAAGGATACAGAGAGAGATAGAGAGAGAGAAAGGAAAAGAACAAAATCCTACACTAAAACGGTGATACACCAGAGAAGGAGAATGTTGAACATCTATCAAAACTGCCATGAAACAAAGAGAGGTGAGCAATGGGAAGGATGGATAGAAGCATCAAAAACCCAAGGATAGATTTCACACAGAAAATGTTCCAAAACTCCATGAACACAGCTCCAAACCTGCAATGAAGATTCAAACATGCACAGATACCTGCAAATGAAGAGAGGCAAGAAGGGAACAAGCAAAAACGAGAAAGGATGGACAGATGCATCACAAAACACGTTTTGTTGCTCCAGAAGTTTGAACAGAACATCATTTCAATAGTAAAAGGAAAAAAACACCATTATAGAGCAAGGGAGGAGGTTCAAACTCCATTTTCAACCCTGGAGAAGAAAAGAAGGGACGGCAGAGCTGAAAAGATGAACCACCTTGTTTTTTTATATTTTGCCACTCCTTACAATATATAGAAAGAATGAGAGAGGAAAGAGAGGAGGGAAATAAAACCTACCCCAACCACCTCTAGGTTGCATTCAATTCATCTCATCATGGTAGAAGCGGCGGATCCTGGAAAAACGGCGGGCTGTCTGCTGCATTAAAGCTGGTTGTTGAAGTGTCACTTCTGGCATTACCATGCGTCAGAGGAATTTCTCAATTTTCTTTCTCCAGACTACACCAAAAATCGAGATTAGCCCTAGAATCATGTAGAGGATTTCACTAGATTTCCATTGATGTAAAGAACGTGCCAATCCGAGCTTTGGATCAAAAGATATGACGATTTGAAGAAAACAGGCGAAAATGGATTTGAAAAGATTTTCCCGCGCTTCGCCACCATGGATGACACCATGTCATGTGTTGATTGGATGAGCAAGGTCTTCAGCCTTTCGGGTTCAGGATTCTCCTCTGCATTTGCATCAGGTTTGGGAGGTGGCTCGACATATGTTTGATGCTTGTGTTTTCCCGAAACCCGCTTCTGCCGGTATTACCAAATTTCCTTTGTTTTCGGGTGCGAGAGGGTACTTGCATTGTGCATTCGGGTTCGGAGGGTATTGCTGACATGTTTCTCGCCCATGTTTCTGCGCAATGTTTCCCACCTCTGAAAACCCGGCTTTCCCTTGGTGTCAAGGTTTCCAACCCTTGCGCATGTTCTTTCTTCGGGTTTTCGACACAACATGCATACAGAACGTTTTAACGAACCTTCCGCATGCCGAGTCCTGTGGCTCACCTGATTTCTACTGTGACACGAGCTCCTGTCCGGAGAATGCTACTTCCGTCTGTGTCCCCGCGCCTGTACGACCCCCGACTCTCGCACCCTTGAGTTGTCTTTGGTCGGGTTTGCTGCAAACGCCTTGCCGGAACAGTCTTTCCCCCCTACTGACGCGCGCTCATTACTGAGGACACCTCTGAGAGAGGCCAAGAACAGCCTGTCGGAGGTTTGTCGTGTCGGGTTTTCCGTTCCTATCCGACACTTTTCTTTGACACTGTAGAAAATTTCCCTTTCCTTGCCAGACGCCCCACGGTGAGACACGTGGCATTTTCATGAGATCGCGACTGCCAGGTGCTAGACTGCACACACTCATCCAGCTGTATTTGAATTGGTGTGATGACAGTTGTTCGTCCTGTGGAGCCACATGGACATACGTTGACTGGCCGCTTTGTGAGCTTTCTTGGTGATCCGCGTCCCGCGACGTCCCTTTGTCCCCCCATTGGTTCGGAATTTTGTGCTCACATTCGGCCCGGTATAGCATGTTCTATGTTTTTTACATTTTGTCCGAAATTGCTAACCCACCTGTACATCAGTATTCAGGGAACCAATGTTCTCAGTGTGTCGTCTGAGGCCTCGGCCAGTAGGGTTTTTCTTACCTTCGCATGTACGTCGTGGACTCAATGTTCCAAGGTTGATTTCATCAATTAGTTGCTTTTCATTCGATTGCTAACCTCCTCTTCAGCCAGATCCCAGCTTATCGTGCCCAAAGACCTTTTAGAGTCCATCTATCACGCTGCTCACTCACCCCAATCCTTGCTGTTAATGCTTAGGTCTCATCACTCCCGAGCTTATGTCCAGAGAAATAACTATCCCGGGCCGCTCTGTGACCTTCTGCTCTATTTTCGGGCTGCATCAGGTAGGATTATTGAAATACAGAGATATTTTTGTCACAAACGATACCAACCATCAAAACACTACTGTGGAGGGGCGGCAGGACTCCCAGAAAAGCATGAGATGTGGAATAGTAAGTGCATTTTAGGATGGTGCCAGAGATCGGACGACCCTATCCCGACGTCAGGCGGAAGACCTTGCTCATTCCAATCACCATATGGCGTGTACAAGTGTGTAAGGTCGAAGATCGGAAAATCTTGTCCAAATTGGCGACCCGTGTTGAAGTCGAGCCTATTTTCTTAATAAATCGAGACCATGGTATCTTTATCGAGATTTTATCAGGGAGTCATCAGGAAGTTAGGCACTTGGTCTGTACATCAAGTGATGATGAACATAGAGCTCTTTTCACACTCTTTCTCTCAGCAGCTTGCTTTCTTCTTCCTTGCTCTCTTCTCCCGGCTCCATCGAGTTTTGAGGGTTTTGAGAATTAATAATTTATGTTACTGAGAGATATGATATTGACTCTTTTGAATAGTAGTTTGCTTGTTATACTGTTGGTTTGAATGGGAGAGGAAGAAAGCAAGTTCTAGACGAAGGTTGAGCAGGAAAAAGTGCAGGCTGTGGGACGAGGCAAACTTGAAATGGATGAATGTTAATAACAGACGTAACAATTGTGGAGGAAATGTAGTCGGATAAAGTTTGCTGGCGACACCCCCCCTACTGCACATCAGATGGGGGGTTACATTGCCCCTTACCGACTAGTTAGGATATGATATGGATCAGCGCTGTGCCTGTCCACCAGCATCCAGTCGGGCCATGGAGTCAATATGCAACTGCCTGAAATACAATTGAGTCCCTGCACCGCGTTTTTCTAGGATCCTCCGCTTACTTCCCTGTGGAGGCGCTGCATACCTTACCACATGGAGGTAGGAGTATTTGCGGGAGGGAGCTAATAGGTTAGATGAGGGATTTCCCTCTCTCATTATGCATCTTATAAGATATTGTAAGGAGTGGCAAAATATAACAGAAGATAGAATGGGAGGGGGGTATCACTTATAATGCCAATGAACTTAAGCTACTGTTTGGCATGCTAACTCCGAGCAACCAAACATGCCCACTAATTCACCCAATAATATTCTAACTAGGACAAAACTGAAGAGATTGAATTAGCATGCCCACAAATTGTGAGAACATGCCAGAGGGGCACAAGCACTTCTTCTGCTGAAAGCAAACCTACCTACTCTACTGTCTAACTGGAAGCAAAGGCAAGCTAACAAACCCTGAAATGAGTTGTGCAAAAATAAACTTCCTTCTTCAAAATTGGTAGCCATGCCAATTGATTTGGCATGATCATGGGTTTGGAGGATGGAAAATCAACAGAAGCTGGTATTCTATCCCACTCATCAAGGTATCAACTGAAAAACACACAAACCTCTTTTAGCGTGCGCGGCATTTGGATTGAAGAAGTATGGCAGCTGATCCTTGGTACTTGTAGCTCACTCCTCATGCCAAAAGAAGATGACGGTTGGGTTCTCATTTGGCTCCTAATGAAGCCAAGTACCTGATTGGGATGGTCTATCCTTGGATGTGCCCATAAGCTCTGATTTCCAACTTCCAAAAATGGGAGTCTTTTCTCGTGACCCTCTCTGAATGGATGATGTGAAGAAATGGTGGTAATCTCCTCTGTCCTATCTCTTCCTCCAATGTAAGAACAGGGAGATTAGCTCTTCCAATTTGCTTCAAAGAGCTGCTCGTAAAGATGCAGGCTGCTGCTGCAAATGAATGTTATCCTTCATGACAGCAGACTCTTGTGTTTTGGAAGTTGGATGATGAAAGAGAGAATGGTGAAAACTCAACCGGCTCTTCTCCATCAAAACAGTCCTCCAAATCTGATAGGCGTAAACTACCTCATTGTTGTCCTGCCTGCGCTCGTGTTCAACTTCCTCATGGTGTCCTCTTGATCTGCAACTTGCACCACATGGTTTCCTTCCACTCTCCAATATTGAGTTGGAGAGATCATAACTCCTTTTCAGTACTAGAACTTGAGAGAGATGAAAGTGGAAAGAAGAACTGAGGTTCTCCTGTAGCTTGCTTTGTGCTCAAAGCCCCTGGATCTGCACTTTTCTCCTCCACAGCTGGAATGTGCTCCTCTTCTTTTGGATTTGGAGTAGCTTCTCCTTCCTCTAATGTTTGAAGGCAATATTGCTCTTGATTGAACTCTTCCTCTAGCATAGAGTTTGTCAGTCAAACTCTTTAATTCGTGCTTCTAGAGGACAAGTTGTTGACTGCTATAGAGCTTCTTTTAGGCTTTCTTCTCAATGGCTTGATTGTGCAACTTGAAGTGATCAGCTATCCCTTCCTTCAAAGAGAGTGGCCCCCAAACATGTACACTACACTCTAACGAAATACTGTTATTGCTTTGTCTGCTTTCTTCCTTTTCTCTTCTATGCTTACAACAAATCAGTCATGACCACCATTTTTTTTCTTTCCTAACCTTGCCGTTGTAGTCTGTAGGCTCCACCAGCAAAGTGGTATCATTACTCAATTAACCAATTTGAAGAGCCAACTCTACTAAGCCTCTTAATCATTCTTTTTTTGGCTCTCTCTGTGTATTGTCCCGCCTGGCAGGAATGATTTTTTCAATTTCGTATTACCCACACTTTCCCTTTCGCTTTTTTTTGTCCCCCCCCTTCCCCCCCCTTCCCTTTTTTTTTTCTCCCCTTCCTTTCTTTTTTTTCTTTTTCTTTTTTTTGGATATTGCGGAATTGCAAAAGGTAGGAAGGTTGTTTGCTATTACCTCTAACTCGATTTTTTACAATTTTTTGCGGTGGGGTGGGGAGGTGGAAACCTTTTGTTATTTGGATGTTGAGGTGGTTGTTGTTCTGTTAGCCTCTTGTGGAGGAATGACCCTCGTTTGGAAGGGAAGAGGTGCAGACCATATAAACTATATCGAGGGGGTGGAAGAGTTGAGGGATGGAGGGATGTATTTCAACACTGGGAAGCAGATGGCGGAGTTTGAAACTTGCATTACTTCTTGCTGAAATGAAACAGATGTGAAAGGAGGCAACCAAGCAAAGGCATGAGACCAGGGTGCTTACCCGTTGACAAAGGTTGCTGAATACTACTCTCATACACCTCTATTTCTTCAATCCACTTTGCCAGCAAGGCAGCGTTTGTCACTACGAGTCATGAAGTCAAGCTTTACTTAGGCTGTAATGCCTCATGGAAAAGTGTCCACCCAAATGCGACGAATTTGTCGTGGCTCTACAACAGCGCATCTTGCCAGGGACCTACCGTCATTTGAGGTCTTCGTTCGAGGCTTCCCTGAGTTCCCTAGGATTGATGATGTTCCTGTTGTAGATTTTCGAGGACCTTATGCCGATGTGTTGTACCTCCTCTTTTGGAATTTCTCCAACAGAACCAGCATCTTGCATTGTCAGGACACATCGGTGCTGTCGACTCCATTGGTTGCTATACGTTGACCCATCTCTGTAACTCTATGTTGCAGAAGCTTGACCATAGTCTCAAACTTCGATTTGTGGATCAACTAGGTCTCCATCCACTTCGCTGCCTTCAGCGTATGTCTTCCATGTGTCTTCTTTTATTCTGAGAGTTGTGCCAAGTCATGACTGGAAGTTTCCATTGCCTGGGTGTGGTGTGCAGACAAGGCGGCGCAGAGTTGGTGTCGCAGGCCGTCCGCAAACGTGTGTGTACGCGAGAAAGATCCGCGCACGACTGTTTTGGGGGAAGCGAGTTGTGGCGAGTGTCAAGATCAGTATGGCGATGCCAACTATTTAATGATGCTTGCAAATCTTGCTCAACAATAGTGATTTTGATTTTGGAAGAAGAGGAGGAATTTAGGTGCTTATTTTTTTTGGAGTTTGTTTTATTGCCAAATGTTCTCGACAGATATTGTGCTAATGTTGTCTTGTGATGTTGAGTGATTTGGCTTCGCCAATAAGGAGGGAGGAGTGGGTCTGGAGCTGAGTGTCCCGAGGACGGGTGCAGAGCAACCGAGGGAATGTCCGTCGTCCCACCATGAACGCGACGGGAAAGACTGATTTCCCTCTTACACGATCTTTGTTTAATGGGGTTTTGTCTCCCCCCCCCTCATCCGAACCCTCCCCCCCACCCTGTCAATGTTCTACAAAAACAACCCCCATGTATCTCACTCTTCTCCTTTCTCTTGGTTTTAAAACTTTTCCCCCCTCCCCCTCCTTCCCTCTCTTTTCGATCCTCGCGTATTTGGTGGAAAATTAATGGGTAAGGGCTGGAATATTTTTTGGTGGATGACCCATTTCCGTGGGGGAATTTTTTCGGATTGACCTTTTGGAGGATTTTGGATACTTTCGTTTGGAGGCATTCGCGCAACTCATTTTGGCTGGAAAATAAGAGAATTCTAAAATTTGCGGGAAATACTTTGTTTCCGGTTGTTGATGTTGAACCCCATGATGGAAATGACGCATGATGCACAATACTCATAGAATAAAGAAGATGGAAGAGATGGAAGGAGGAATTGATGGAGAATGAATGAAAATGAATGGAAAGGAAGGTCTGCAACTTTAGAGCTGGGTTGTGGTTGTTGACAGATGGAAGTCGCCAGATGTGTTGTAAGTACCTCCAAAGGTGAATCTTCACAGGAACACATCAAACTGAAAAGATGAAGGGAAGGACCTATAAGAGTCCCACCGGGCATGCCAAAACTGTTGGTGCAAACGCACGGTGGTTTAAGATTTTCTGTTTGATAATGAGACACCTCTAAAAGATGAAACTCTAACTTCTGTGATGTCGCACCGGGCATGCCAGAACTGTTGGTGACGAATCACAGCACCCCTGGATGCACATCAGGCTTCTAGGTTAATGTTCAGGCATCCAGTGTGATTGCACAACATGTAAACCTCTCTCCAAGTGTGGGGACTTGTAAAACCAAGAGAGGAATCTCCAAAGAAGGCTGGTTCCTGCTCCTAAACTACCTTGCCACAAGCTATTCCAGTGCAGGCAAGCTAATCTAATCCTAATCTAACAATGCAAGGAGAAGAGAGAGAGGAGAGAGAGAAAGGAAAAGAACAAAAGCCTACACTAAAACGGTGATACACCAGAGAAGGAGAATGTTGAACATCTATCAAAACTGCCATGGAACAAAGAGAGGTGAGCAATGGGAAGGATGGACAGAAGCATCACAAACCCAAGGATAGATTTCACACAGAAAATGTTCCAAAACTCCATGAACACAGCTCCAGACCTGCAATGAACATTCGAACATGCACAGATACCTACAAATGAAGAGAGGCAAGAAGGGAACAAGCAAAAACGAGAAAGGATGGACAGATGCATCAAAAAACACATTTTGTTGCTCCAGAAGTTTGCACAGAACATCATTTCAATAGTAAAAGGCAAAAAATGCCATTACAGAGCAAGGGAGGAGGTTCGAACTCCATTTTCAACCCTGGAGAAGAAAAGAAGGGAGGGCGGAGCTGAAAAGATGAACCACCTTTTTTTTTATATTTTGCCACTCCTTACAATATATAGAGAGGAAAGAGAGGAGGGAAAGCCAAATCTACCCCAACCACCTCCAGGTTGCATTCAATTCATCTCATCATGGTAGAAGCGGCGGATCCTAGCAAAACGACGGGCTGTCTGCTGCATTAAAGCTGGTTGTTGAAGCATCACTTCTGGCATTACCATGCGTCAGAGGTGTTTCTCAATTTTTTTCTCTAGACTGCACCAAAACTCGAGATTAGCCCCAGAATCATGTAGAGGATTTCACTAGCTTTCCATTGATGTAAAGAACGTGCCAATCCGAGCTCTGGATCAAAAGATATGACGATTTGAAGAAAATAGGCGAAAATGGATTTGAAAAGATTTTCCCATGCTTCGCCACCTGGATGACACGTGTCATGTGTTGATTGGATGAGCAAGGTATTCAGCCTTTCGGGTTCGGGATTCTCCTCTGCATTTTCATCGGGTTTGGGAGGTGGCTCAACATATGTTTGATGCTTGTTTTTTTCCGAAACCCGCTTCTGCCGGTATTACCAAATTTCCTTTGTTTTTGGGTGCGGAAGATGGACTTGCATGTGCATTGGGTTCGGAGGGTTGCTCGACATGTTTTCACCCCATGTTTCTACACCATGTTTCTCTGCCTCTGAAACCCACTTTCCCTTTGATGTCAGGTTTTCCAACCCTTGCGACATGTTCTTTCCTGTCGGGTTTTCCAACCCCTCCGACATGCCTTTGATGTCGGGTTTTCTAAACCTTCCGACATGCTTTCTTTCCATGCTTTCCCGACTTCGAAACCCGATTTGTCTTTGTGTCGGGTTTTCCAACCCTTCCGGCACATTTCTTTCTGTCGGGTTTTCTAAAACTTCTGACATGCTTTGTGTGTCGGGTTTTCCTTTCCTTCTGACACTTTTCTTTGACACTTAGAAAATTTTCCTCTCTTCCTCCACCGACGCCCCATGGTGAAGACACGTGGTAATTTCTCATTGGTTCGGATCAGTGCCTGAGACCTCGTCCTTTTGACTTTTTGACTTTTCTCCTTGTGACACGTGGCGTCTTTTGATTGGCTTTCGGCTTCTTCGGCGATCCGCGCCCCGCGCGTCCCTTTGTCCCATTTGGTTTCGGACTCTTTGTGCTCATTTCAGCCGGTTCGGCCGGTTCACGCCTTTTTGTCCCACTTGTCCCACTTTGTTTCGGACCGTCTGTTCTCATTTCAGCCGATTTGGCTGGTTCGGGTCCTTCACATACCTTTGGCCCAATTGTTCCATTCAGCAGTTAGTCATTTTTCTTCCTCTTTCGGCCGGATCAGCTTCTCGCGCCCGCTGCGTACTTCT
The DNA here is from genome assembly GCA_019776745.2 of Taxus chinensis. Taxonomy (NCBI): domain Eukaryota; kingdom Viridiplantae; phylum Streptophyta; class Pinopsida; order Cupressales; family Taxaceae; genus Taxus; species Taxus chinensis. The sequence continues at coordinate 386,100,568 of CM034155.1, forward strand.
GTCCCATTTGTCCCAAATGCTTAGCGGGCCACTTGTTCCTATTTCGGCCAAATCGGCCGGTTCGGGTCTTTTTGTCCCACACATCCCAAACCGTTTGGGCCGCCTGAAGGCTTTTCGGCTGATCCGCGCCTTTCGCGTACATTCGTTCCAATTGTCCCAAAGGCTACCTTGAGCAGAACTTAGCCAATTTTCACGATTTTTCCTGGATCAACCTACTTGCCTTTCTGCCATTTTTTCACATTTTCTTAGAGCTTGCTCCTTCATTCTTCGGCCAGGGGAATTAGAAAAATATCTGAGAGAACCTCAGAAACATGATGCTTGCTCTGAATCAATCAATTTGCTTGGGACTTAAGAATTCTGATGCATGTTATCAAAATTACACTGGGGGGGTGAATTTTGGATAACAGAAAGTCTTTGGCTATGGTCATTATGAAAAAGGTCATCATATAATTGTACCTTTCACTACTTGCAAACATAAGGATCGATGCGGTATTGGATTCTACATACAACCTACCGCAAAGAAGGCTCGATTCAACCTTGTAGAGGAAGATCAAACTTTTGTACATTCATCACCTGTTATGTCACTGTTGTTGTAAATCAGCAGCACCCCTGGATGCAAATCAAGGCTCTAAACTAATATTCTAGGCATCCAGTGTGATTGCACAACATGGAAACCTCTCTCCAAGTTTGGGACTTGTGAAAATGAGAGAGGAATCTCTAGATTAGAGGCTGGTTCCTCAAACTCCTCTGATTTAGATCAATATTTTTCACAACTACAGAGGTTCTAATCCTAATTCTACCCTAGATTGCAAGGAGACAGGGATAAAAATGCAAAAATGAAACTAAACTAAGATGGTGATGCACCAAAAGGAGTGGTGAAACACATTTTTTTCCATGTAAATAGACACAAATTCATGAAATGCAACAAGGGAAAGCATACACAAGCTAATAGATGCAATTAGAGGTTTTAAAATGAAGTGAAACAATACAAACAGAGGACTGAAAGACATTCAAAGAGTTTGCACTGTCAATTCCATGTAAAATCTCTTGCATTCCACCATCAAAGAAGTATAAACCTGTTACAAACTATGAAAAAGGTCTGGTTCTTACAACTATCAACTGCTGGAGGTGAAAGAAGAAGTTTTTTCAATGCCAAAAAGAGTTCAACCCTGAAAAAATGAGCCAAATCTGGCTTTTACAATGCATGGGTCGAGCCCAGGAGAGAGAAAATGTAAAAAATGTGGGAGCCCATTCCTCATTGACTATAAATGCATTAAATCAGCATGGGGGACCTTAAAAACCCATACCCTGTCATTTTTGACCAAATTGGAGGAGAATGTAACCCATTCTGTATTAAATTTGGTCGTTGAAATGTCATTTCTGGCCATGGACACGTACCAGAGCCGTTTTTGAATTTTCTCTCTCCAAAATGAACCAAAATTAGAAATTGACCATGGAATCATCTAGATAATTTCAACAACTTTCCAATGATATAAAGAACATGCAAATCCGAGCTCTGGATCAAAAGATATGATCGTTTGAAGATTTAGGGCAAAAACGACCCAAAAACGGATCGGCGGGAAAATTTTTCAAATTTCACCTCTTTTTTTGTCTTTGGAAATTTTTTAAAAAATTCCCCATGCTCCACTGGTTGGATGCCATGTGGCAAGCTCTAATTCACTTGGGCATCCTCTCTCCTTCCCTTTTCCGTGGGTTTTCCTTTGAAATCCGACCTTTCTATAACTTTGGAAAAAATCTCACTTTCCCCCCGCGCCCCGCCACTTGGGACACGTGGCATGCTTTGGTTCGTTGAAAGGGCGTGGGGAAATCCTTCACTTTTAATTTTTTGGCCCAGGACTTTTTCCCAAATTTCCCTAAGTCCTCCCCTGGCCCCGAACTCCCATTTCCCTTTGGACACACGTCCTCTTTTTATTGGCTGAGCCTTCCGCTTCCATTTTCCCTTTGAAACTCCCACCGAGCGCTTTGGTTAAAATCTTACATTCTCCCCGGCGCCACGAGCTCCCCCGGACCTTCTGCCACCTTTCACCTTCTCATTGGCTCAGGCCAACCCTTCGAAATTCGCCATTGAAACTTTTGGGCCCAAAAACACTTAGCCAAATCTTCTTTCGTTTCCCCACCAATCGGGCTCCAAGGACACGTGGAGGGATGCCATTCGATGCGGGCGGCGTGGGTCGATTTTGGCATTTAAATTTTTTATTAAAAATTGGAAAATTTTGCATTTTCCACCCGCCACTCGTGAACCTCCTTCGGAGACATGTCGTGTCCTTATTGGCCGCGGGCCAAAATTTCAAAAATTCGCCTTTGGAAAACACTTAGCAATTTTTTCATGTGCCTCCCCTTGTGACACATGTCACAACCTGATTGGTCCGTGAACCCCACGGGAAAAATTTTCATTTTGAAACTTTGACCAAAATACTTGGAAAAATTTCAAACTTGCCTCTGACCCCCGAACTCCTCTGCCATGTGGCAACTTCCTATTGGCTGCGGGCCTCAAATGGGAAAATTTTCCACAAAAACTCCGCCGAGCCATAACTTGAAAAATATAAGGAGTTAGGAGGAAAAATTTACCTTTTTGGAAAGATGAGAGAGATCTCTATCTGATGGTGCCATTTCTAGAAAGCCTTGAGTGCCTGAAAATCAAAAAATGTAGACTGAGGCACAAGAGAGGCAAGAACACAAGGAGTTAGCCACAAAAAATGAGCTGGGGCACATTTTGGATAACAATTTTGGCGACTCAGAGGGGTCATCTGCCTGCTAGATGAAAGTACCAGTTGCCTTAGGAAGTCCATTGGGCATGGAGTCATCAAATATTCTGTTTAGAACCCTAACTGACTTGGAATGTTGTAAGGAGGAAGATGGAATATCACCTGATGGGAGCAAGGACTGCAAAACATCTCCATGGACAGCAAGTTGTGCCAAAGAACTTAGGGAAACAAAACTAACCTATAGCAAAACAATGTGCACAAGCACTTGGAGGAATGAAAATCTAATCTAATATTTACAAGGTGGAGAATTTCCCTCTAGAAGCAACGCTTGAGATAGATTCCATTGACTGGAATCTGTAGTTCTTCACCATCAAATGGGGCCAATTGGAAAGCATTGCTGTTCTTGCACTTCATGACCATGTATGGGCCACTCCAAATGGAATCAAATTTTGAATGCCTTCTCGGTTTTGCTCTATCCACATCCCATTTCAACACTAGATCCCCAACTTGAAAAGATCTATCCTTGGCCTTCCTATCAAAGGTCTTCTTGATCAAAGCTTGATCTTTTTCCATTGCTTGGGATGCCTGATTTCTAATCTCTTGCAGCTCCATCAACTCTGCATACCTCACCTCCATGGGCTCAAACTCTAGCAACTCCAACTGTTTCATGAGTTCCAACGTTGGCAACTCAAGTGACATGGGCAAGATTGCCTCTCTTCCATAGACAAGCCTGAATGGAGAGTTGCCTGTGGATCTCTTGGGAGTTATCCTATCAGCCCACAAGGCTGATTTCAGTTTGGTATGCCAAGATCTCTGATTCTCATCAAGAGTCCTCCTAATGATCCTCAAAAAGTTCTTGTTTGTAGACTCGTCCTGGCCATTACCTTGAGGGTAATAGTTTGATGAAGTGCTTAGGTAGATCGCGTTCTTGACAGCCCACTCAGTCACCTGGGATCCAATGAATGCCAATGCATTATCAGAGATTATTGTAATAGGTACACCAAATTTGGTTGCTATCCCCTCATAAAATTCTAAGATGCTAGACTCATTTACCTCTTTGAGTGATATTGCTTCAATCCACTTGGTAAAGTAGTCCGTCGCTGTCAAAATCCATTTGTGCCCTTGACTTGAATTGGGATTAATGACTCCAATGAAGTCCAAACCCCATTGCATGAATGGCTGGTCAAATGAGATTGGATGCAATGGAAGGGCAGCAAGTCTCTCTTTTCCTGTGAAGAATGCACAATTCTTACACCTCTTGATCCATGCATAGCAATCACTCAAGATTTTAGGCCAATAATAACAAGCCTTCATGATTTTTAGAGCTATCACTCTCGGTGCAAAATGACCACCAGCTGGTCCACCATGGAACTCTTCCAACACCCTTTGAATCTAATTTGTGCTAATACATCTTAGCAGCACTCCATTCACATCTTTCTTGAACAAAACACCGTCTACAATGGCATATGGAATAGCCTGCAATCTGAAGCGTCTTCTTTGGGTCTTGTTCATCTCTGGAGGGCATAGGCCTATGCTTAGGAAGTGTACAATACCTTGGGTCCAGCAATGAGTGGGGGCAACATTGTTTTCTTCTTGATTGCCACTTGGCTCATGGCTGTCCTGGACTATCAAAACAGCCTCTTCTTCATTGCATACTTCTTTTTGCTTCCCCAAAACCAGCTGTTCACACAATCCTTTCTCTCTTACCATCTTGGTGATCTTGATTTCAATGCCATACTCCATGAGACGGGTGATCCAACCTTCCCTTTTCTCGTTCAAATTTTTCTTGAGGAGGAAGTCCTTAACCCCAACATGTGAGACCAGCAACTGGACCTTGTTGTTTTGAGACTAAATGCTTGAATTTCTTCAAGCTTCTGATTACTACAAGCACATGCTTCTCAATAAAAGAGTACCTCACCTCATAGTCATCTAGGATTTGGCTGAAGAAGGCAATTGGCTGCTCATCATTATCCTTGTTCTGATATACCAAAATGGCAGAAATAGTGTCATTACCTCCAAATGCATAGAGGATGAAATCCTTGGAGAATTCCGGGTTGATGAGAGTTGGTGCTTGAGAGATGGCTTCTTTGATTGCTTCAAAAATCTCCTTGCCTTCTGTTGTCCACTTGAAAGCCATGCTCTTCTTTAACATTTTGGTGATGGGCTTGACAAGCGCTGCAAAATCTGGGACAAACCTCCGAACAAAGTTTATCCTCCCCAAGAAGCTTTGAAGGGCTTTCTTGTGGCTTGGCAATGGTAGTGCTCTTATGGCTTCAACCCTATCTGGATCAATTGCTAATCCTTATTTGGAGACAATATGGCCAAGGATCTTTCATTCATGTGCAAGAAATATACACTTTTTAGGATTCAAAGACACTCCAAATCTCCTGCACCTTGTGAAGACTTGCCTCAAATGAGAGAGGTGGTCTGCTGCATTTTTGGAAAAAATAGTGATATCATCAAGGTAAATTAGCACCATGTTGTTAATCAAACCTTTGAATGCCATGTCCATTGCCCTTTGGAAGGTAGCACCAGCGTTGGACAACCCAAATGGAATTTTCCTATATGCAAAAGTCCCCCATTTGGTTGTGAAGGCTATCTTGAATTGGTCTTCTTCCTTCACCATAATTTGATTGTAGCCTGAGTAGCCATCAAGTCGTGAGAACCTCTTGGAGCCAGCCACAACTTGCAAGATTTTCTCCATGGAAGGGAGTGGGTAATGGTCCTTGAGAGAGGCTCTATTCAAGTCTCTAAAGTCAACACACAATCTGATCTCTCCACTCTTCTTTCTGACTGGAACTAAGTTGGTAACCCAACTAGAATGCTTGATTGGGAATATGCTTCTTGACTCAATTAGCTTGTCCAATTCTTTCCTCATGAGAGGCTCCATGTGTGGATTGACTGGTCTTTGTTTCTGCCTGACAGGCTTAGTATTTGGATCCAATTCAATGGTGTGCTGAGCTAGGTTGGGATTGAAACCTTTCAAGTCTTCATAGCTCCAAGCAAACACGTCCGGGAACTCTTAACACAGCTGTATGAACTCATACCTTTCTTGCTCAATTGTCATCTTTCCAATTTGCAATGGCTTGTTCTCTTCCACCAAGATGGATACTGATTCTTCTCTCTTGACCTGAATGTTTTCTTTCTCCTTTCTAAACTGATCATTGGGATTAAAAATGGACTCCAAAGTGATAAGTCCCTTGGGCAGCTTGTTAGTTCTCAGCTGTACCACTTGGTCACCATACTGCTGTTCCAATTTCTCTTGATTATTAGCTGAGAACTCAGCTTCTTCTTGCAAGAAGTGAATGATTTGCTGGTCATTCTCAAACACTTGGCAACTGACATTGTTATCCAGCACTGAAGGCCTCACAATCACGTGGATGTTTGGCTGTACATTGTCTTGTTGAATGCTTTCCACAATGTCAAAGGCTGCCCCTACTGTTGCAAGCCTGTCAGCAGCTTGATTCTCCTTCCTAGGAATGGATTTGATGCCAAAACCCTCAAAATCTTCCATGAGGTCCCACACCCTATTCTTGTAGCACTTGAGTAGATCATTCTTGGTAGCATGCTATCCCTTGACCTGATTCACAATCAATTCACTATCACCAAAGACTTTCAAGTTCTTTATTTTCTTCTTGATTGCCCAATGTAACCCTTGCACCAAGGCTTCATATTCAGCAGTGTTATTGGAGCATGCAAACTGAAATCTAAAAGCTGAATAGTACTTTACTCCTTTAGGTGAAACAAGCATAGCTCCACCTCCTGCACCTTATCTACTTCTTGATCCATCAAAAAATAGCTGCCATACCTCATTGTCATCTTCAAGGTTTGGCTTGGTGATGCTAGGAATAGGCTGATTTTCCTCGTGTATGCAATAAACCCCTAGCTCAGATTATTCTACTTCTTGATAAGGATCAAAAGCATGTACCTTGTTTGCACATTCATCAAGAGTTAGATCCGGGATGCTTCCAACCTTGGTGTCAACTTCATCAGTGCTTGGGTGATCTTCTTGATTGAATGCTGAGCAATTGGCATTAATTTGACTTGGAGTGTAAGGCTCAATATGGAAGTTTGTAATAGGTTTAGACCTGATTGTAGCTTTGGTTCCATACCTTGTTCTGAACAACATGTGTGACCAATCAGCAGACAAATATCCTCCAATCTTGGCTGTGAAATCCCTTGACAAGCAAAGGGAAAAGAGTGGTGGAAGGTCTATAACTGATACATCTTGTAAAACAACAACATTTGGACATGCATGCAAGGTAAGATTCAAGTTTCTAATGATCCCAACTGTTGCTACTGGTGTCCCATCTAACTGCACTACTCCTTTAGATATGGTTTCATATTGAAGCCCTAGCTAATCAGCTATTTGTTTCGGAATCATTGAGCTACTTGCCCCAGAGTCTATCATGCAATTGTGCACTAGATGATTTCCAATGATCAATGAAACATAGAAGGGAGGGGGCTTCAAAATTTTACCTTGCTATCCTCCATGATTCCCCTCAGGCTGGGCAGCATTTGTGAGCAATTTCTCTTGCATCTGAACTTACTGATTCAAAGTTGGCCAGTCCTTCATGGTAGCTTGTAGCAGATCTCTTTGGCCTAGGATAGATAAGAATTCCCACATTGATATATTGACATTTGTCTTCTTCATCTGATCAATGATACTGAATGGTGATGAAGGATCTCTTTGCTATCCCTTGGTTTGCACATTCACTCCTTGCACGTGGGCAGCAACAACTGGTATTTGAGTTGGCCTAGGAGCTGTTCTTGGCTGCCCTTGTGCATTTACAATTGGATTTTGTTTGCAAACCACTTGTGGAACCACAGAAGGTCGTGGATTGGTTGGAGCCAATGGCTGTTCTTCACCCAAATTCCTCCTTTTTGACCTTGTGTTGGCTGCAACACCTTGAGAAACTGCCTGATTCATGCCACAAAAATCCTCTGCTTGCCAATTTACCAACGTGGTGTCATTTGGAGTTGATTGCTGTTGGAATGTTTCTTGTTGCTGGCTGTTTCCTTGACTTCCCTCACCCTCCACACCAGTAGTTGTCACCATTAATGCTTGATTCAAAGCACCATTAAAGCACATGGATTGGTTATGAGGTTCATTACATGGAAAGCACCAATCATACTCCTGAGCAATGTTGTTTTGTGTTGGCATCAATGCCTTAGAGGCAGATATGGCATTTGGATTATAGGGCTGAAATGGTCTATTGGTAGGAGGCCTTGTTTAATTCATATTTGAAGCTAGATTAGGAGGTCTTTGTGGTTGGTATGGCTTCCTATTAGGCTGAGCTTGGGGCTGGTAAGTAGGTCTAAAACCTTGGGCTTGTTGCCTCTTGAGAGTAACCAACTCATTGCCTAGGTTTTGCAGTTGCTTCATGACTTCTTGAAGCTCATTTGGGGCACTTGGAGATGAAGTAGAAGCTTCATTTAAACTTTGATTTATAGGAGTGGGAGAAGGAGCCAAATTAGGTGCTTGATTGGTGTTTGGACTCTCTAAACTTGGAAACAATGGCATGGGAGGTCTAGGGGCTAGTTTGCCAGCTTGGATCAAACAATTTTCAGCCCTAATGGCAATGCTATAAGCCATAGGGATAGTTATGCCTCCCATGGACTAAATCAACATAGAAATATCAGAATTTAGAGCTTTGAGATAGTAGAGAAAAGCACCTTCTGCTGTTGGCCTGACCGCCACTAGAATTCTCTCCCAAGTCTTTTGAAATCTGAAGTTGAAATCGGTAAGCTGCTCATTAGGAGCTCTCTTGATGGTTATCAGCTGCTCCAAAAGAGACAAGTTGTCTCCTTTCTCTCCAAATTGCTCATGAAGTGCTATACACAGCTGATTCCAATTTGTGATTGAACCAGCTCTAAGGCTTCTAAACCATTGCAATGCTTTCCCCTTGAATGAAGATGCCAGCAATTTGACAGCCACTTGCATCTCATTAATTTCATGAATTGCACAAAGGTTAGCAATATCTTTAACATGATCACCTGGAGTAGTATGATTTTCTCCAGTGAAGTAGGGAATTTTCTTCAAGGCTGCAATAGGAATTGGATGTTGTGCATTGAGGGCAAGTGGGCTGCTGCCTGTGAAGTTTACATAGGGGTTGTTTTGTGCCATTTTAATTGGTCTTAAAACCCTTGTTGACTAAATGAAAGGCCTATCAGGTGGAGGAGTTGAGAGAGTTCTGTTTGGTGGAGATGGAGACCTTTGAATCCTCCTTCGTCTTTTCCTTCTTCTTGGAGATAATTGCAGGTATTAAAACAACACCTCTTCTTCTCCAACTCTTGACCTTGGGGTGATTCTTCTCATGAGTTTTTAGGCCTGCACTGCTGAAACCAGTTGATTCTTCCCATTGGAGTCGCCAGATATGCAAATAATAGCTCTTTTTCAAGTAAGAAAATTGTAGCAGATGCACATCAAATTTGCTGCAATAAAAATGAGACCTCTAGTGTCCCACCGGGCATGCCAAAACTGTTGTTGCAAATCAGCAGCACCCCTGGATGCAAATCAAGGCTCTAAAATGATATTCTAGGCATCCAGTGTGATTGCACAACATGGAAACCTCTCTCCAAGTGTGGGACTTGTGAAACTAAGAGAGAAATCTCTAGATTAGAGGCTAGTTCCTCAAATTCCTCTGATTTAGATCAATATTTTGCACAACTACAGAGGTTCTAATCCTAATTCTACCCTAGATTGCAAGGAGACAGGGATAAAAATGCAAAAATAAAACTAAACTAAGATGGTGATGCACCGAAAGGAGTGGTCAAACACATTTTTTGCCATGTAAATAAACACAAATTCATGAAATGCAACAAGGGAAAGCATACACAAGCTAATAGATGCAATTAGAGGTTTTAAAATGAAGTGAAACAATACAAACAGAGGACTGAAAGTCATTCACAGAGTTTGCACTGTCAATTCCATGTAAAATCTCTTGCATTCCACCATCAAAGAGGTATAAACCTCTTACAAACTATGAAAAAGGTCTGGTTCTTACAGCTATCAACTACTGGAGGTGAAAGAAGAATTTTTTTCAATGCCAAAAAGAGTTCAACCCTGAAGAAATGAGCCAAATCTGGCTTTTACAATGCATGGGTCGAGCCCAGGAGAGAGAAAATGTAAAAAACGTGGGAGCCCATTCCTCATTGACTGAAAATGCATTAAATCAGCATGGGGGACCTTACAAACCCATACCCTATCATTTTTGACCAAATTGGAGGAGAATGCGACCCATTTTGTATTAAATTTGGTTGTTGAAATGTCATTTCTAGCCATGGACACGTACCAGATCTGTTTTTGAATTTTCTCTCTCCAAACTGAACCAAAAGTAGAAATTGACCATGGAATCATGTAGAGAATTTCAACAGCTTTCCAATGATATAAAGAACATGCAAATCTGAGCTCTGGATCAAAAGATATGATCGTTTGAAGATTTATGGAAAAAACGACCCAAAAACGGATCGGCGGGAAAATTTTTCAAATTTTACCTCGTTTTTTGTCTTTGGAAAAAATTTCAAAAATTCCCCATACTCCACTAGTCAGATGCCACGTGGCAAGCTCTGATTCACTCAGGCATCCTCTCTCCTTCCCTTTTCTGCGGGTTTTCCTTTGAAATCCGACCTTTTTATAACTTTGGAAAAAATCTCACTTTCCCCCCGCGCCCCGCCACTTGGGACACGTGGCATGCTTTGGTTCGTTGAAAGGGCGTGGGGAAATCCTTCGCTTTTAATTTTTTGGCCCTAGACTTTTTGCCAAATTTCCCTAAGTCCTCCCCTAGCCCCAAACTCCCATTTCCCTTTGGACACGCGTCCTCTTTTTATTGGCTGGGCCTTCCGCTTCCATTTTCCCTTTGAAACTCCCACCGAGCGCTTTGGTAAAAATCTTACCTTCTCCCCTACGCCACGAGCTCCCCCGGACCATCTGCCACCTGTCACCTTCTCATTGGCTCGGGCTAACCCTTCGAAATTCACCATTGAAACTTTTGGGCCCAAAAACACTTAGCCAAATTTTCTTTCGTTTCCCCGTCAGTCGGGCTCCAAGGACACGTAGAGGGACGCCATTCGACGTGGGCCGTGCGGGTTGATTTTGGCATTTAAAATTTTTATAAAAACTTGGAAAATTTCATGTTTTCCACCCACTACCCACAACCCTCCTTCAGACATGTGTCGTGTCCCTATTGGCCGCGGGCCAAAATTTCAAAAATTCACCTTTGGAAAACACTTAGCCATTTTTTCATGTGCCTCCCCTTGTGACACGTGTCACAACCTAATTGGTCCACGGGCCCCGCGAGAAAAATTTACATTTTGAAACTTCAACCAAAATACTTGGAAAAATTTCAAACTTTCCTCGGACCCCCGAACTCCTCTACCACGTGGCAACTTCCTATTGGCTGCGGGCCTTAAATGGGAAAATTTTCCACAAAAACTCCGCCGAGCCATAACTTGAAAAATATAAGGAGTTAGGAGGAAAAATTTACCTTTCTGGAAAGCTGAGAGAGAGCTCTATCTGATGGTGCCATTTCTAGAAAGCCTTGAGTGCCTGAAACTCAAAAAATGTAGATTGAGGCACAAGAGAGGCAAGAACACAAGGAGTTAGCCACAAAAATGAGCTGGGGCACATTTTGGATAACAGTCACCATCTATACCATCTTTGCCTATTGGACCACCTTCACCCACAAAGTCCATGGATTCAGAATCCATTCTTCCTAATTTTTTTGTAAACATTATTTCTTTAGGACCATTGACCTATCATCATGTTTGCGAGGCTCCCTCATCCATTCCTCTTCTTTGTCTTGATATATTAGATGATGACACACTTTCTATCAACATCATTCAATATTAGGATGTTGATTCCATTCTCACCTATCTAGGTGTAGATAATTCTTACATTCACATGCCGTTACCTTTTGAGACACAAACCATGTTGAATGAATTGACCATAGAGATTAACATTCACACTCAGGATGACCCACGAATTCTAAAGATTGGCCAATATTTAGACTCTTTCGAAAGGGAATTCCACACTTCTTTCCTCTACAAAAAAAGCAAATATTTTGCTTGGTTGTACGCCGATATGCCCGGTATTGACCCAAATATTGTGGTCCACAACATTTTTACCGTACCTAACGCTAAACTCGTGAAATAGATGCTATTAAAAATGCATCCACGCATTTCCCTTCTTGTAAAATAATAACTCTAGTGCCTTATTTTTGTTTCCTTCATCTTACCCATTGACTATCCCTAATGGATTTCTAATATTGTTCCTATCACCAAAGCGAAAAGGGGACTTCGCATCTATATAGAATTTCACGATGTCAACCTTTCTTACCCAAAGGATGACTTTAGTTTGCCTAGTATTGACCAACTTGTGGATCTCATAACCACCCATGAGATGATATCTCTCAAGGATAGGTTATCAAGTTATAATCATATATTACTCACACCTGAAGATCAACATAAAAATTCCTTCATCACCCCTTGGGGGACTTTATGCTATCGAGTCATGCCCTTTGGATTGAAAAATGTTGGTACTACTTAGTAACATGTTATGACTTATATCTTGCATGAAATCATGCATGATATATTGGAAGACTATGTCGACAATATTCTTAGTAAGTCCAAGAGTCGGGCTGAACATCTCCCAATCCTTAAAATCATATTTGACTATTTTATCAAATACTTTGTTCACCTTCACCCAAAAAAGTGCATCTTTGCAGTGATTTTAGGAAAATGCCTTGGTTTCATCATCTCCTTACGTGTCATAGAAGTCAATCTTTCCAAAATCAAGGCTATTCTCAAGATTCCCCCAACTACTAACCTTCAACAACTTTGTAGTTTGCAAGGAAAGTTGTAATCTATTTGATGTTTTATTTCCCAAATTTCTGATCGTCGTCATCCTTTTCACCATCTTCTTAAAGATGATGTCTCCTTCAAGTGGGCTAATGAATGCCACAAAACATTTGAAGCATTGGAGACATACCTTCTTCAAACACCTGTGTTTGTCCCAACTCAAGAGAATAAAACCTTCTACCTTTACATTTCTGTCACTGACCATTCCTTGGGTATTATGCTCACTCACTGCTATGATCAACATAAGACGTATGATTTTAGACAACAATTTTATACACTCACATTGAAAAGATTTTCCTAGCATTAGTATTCATGGCCACCAAACTTTGCCACTAGCTACTAAATCAAAAAACCTTCTTCATCACTAACACAAATCTTCTCCACTACATGTATTCTAAGCCTTACCAACACCATCAAACTTCACATTGGCTCATGCTCTTTGAATACCTAGACCTAGAATTATCTCATCAAAAGTATATCAAAGGACAAAACATCATAGACCATATTACATATGCATCACTTCCTGGACATCAATCCATAAACTTTGAATTTCTTGACGAATCAATTGCCATTGTCTTTCTTGAAGATATGGATGACATGGCCTACTAAATGACATTATTATTTGATGGTTCCAAATATTAATGTGGGGGTGGCACATGTGTTATCCTCATTCCTTTTGACGGTGAACGTATGCCTTTATCTTTAAAACTTCATTTTGAATTCACCAATAACATGTTTGAATATGAAGCACTCATAATAGGTCTCCAAACTGTAATTACCCTAGATGTTAAATCCAATAATATCTTCGATGATTATCAACTGATCGTGAACCAATTCAATCAATCATTTTAGTGTCGTAACAAGGTACTTCAAAAGTATAAACATCACATTGACATGATTTTGATTACCTTTGACCATTACATCCTTCAAACTAGTCCATGCTCCACTAATAAATCATAAGATACCATGTCTTATTTGGCCTCATAGATACCTGCCTCACCAACTGACTCAAAAATATGTTTCATAGTATAAAGGTTGCAATAACCTTCTTACTTTCTTCCTCATGTTAACTTTGTGGGAAGATTCGAAACTGACACACATGACATTTGGTATAAGTAATTCGCTGATTAAATTTCCTTTTTCATCTTAACTTTTGATCTTACTCGCAATGGTCGACGAGCCTTCTTTCAAAATATTTTCCATTACATCATCATGAGGGGGTATTCTCTATAAACATGGCTTTGACGGTATCCTACTTAGGTTCCTAACTAGTTCTGACATTCCATATACCATTAAAAAAATTCATGATGAAATTTTTGGTAGAAATTTTAGTGGCCACATTGTTGCTAAACACATCCTTCACCTTGGATATTACTGACCGACCCTTAACCAAGACTGTTATGACTATGTCAAGCATTTTTTGAAGTTTTAACAACATTCTAATCTTCACCATACTCCTAGTCATGCCTTATAAGTTGCTAGAGACTTTTTTCCTTTCGTATAATGTGGTTTGGATCTTGTCGGAGAGATCAATCCCCACTCTTCTCAACGCCATCAATGGATCATCACCACAATAAAATATTACACTAAATGGGTAGAAGTTGTTCCTCTCATTTCTACAAAGGTCGAAAAAACATGCAAATTCATCAATCACCATATCATTTGTCACTTTGGCGCTCCCCATAGCCTTATCACAGACAATGGAAAACAATTTAAGAATAAAACCCTATGAAAAGTGTGTGATACCTTTGGAATTCAACTCAATTTTTCTTCACCTTATTACCCAAAAATCAATGGCCAAGATGAATCTTTCAACAAAAAACTTAAACAAAATTCTTATCAAATTCATAGATGACACTAGAAAGGATTGACACACGCACATTCCTTTCACTTTATGGGCTTACCATACTAGCCTTCGCACCTCTACCAATACTGAATCCTTTACTTTGGTTTATGGTAAAGAGGTTGTCCTTCCTTTCAAAGTATAAATTCTGTCTCTTCGTATATCACTCAAATATTTTCTCAAAGATGATGAATTTTGCCAATAATGTTTGGCACAACTTGATATTTTAGATGAACTTAATTTAACCACTCTAGACCACCTTCAAATCTACTAAAAAACGTATCAAACAAGTCTATGAAAAACATGTTCATGAACATACTTTCAAGGTTAGCAATCTGTCCTAAAGGAAAATCAACACGTAAAAATAGGGAAAAGTAAACGGGGCAAATTTTCTCCTAATTGGCTTGGACCCTACGTTGTTACCCATGCCTATGGATCATGTGCTTATCGTTTATCTTCACTTGAAGGTAAACTTGAACCTGAGCCCCTTAATACCATATATCTTCAACCGTTTTATTATTGAGTAAAGTACTACATCACTTTATGTCATCTATATGCTCGTCCCTTGAACACATCTCTTCTTCCACACACCTCTTTTAAGGACCAATGACTAAACTATAATTGTGTGATTATCCGTCACCATTCAGCCTTGTCTTAAACTTGAGTACCATCGCTCTACTCATGGCGTGATTCTCATGGACGCTTTTTGTCTTTTTCAGGATGGAATCCCATGGTCATTCGTCACTTAAAACCCTTCTTTCATAGCTAACCTTTACATGCTATGGTTTTTCCTTCATAAAAGAATCCTATACTCCTTTATAGTCTCATCCATGACTTCAAGTATAAAAATAAAAACATGGGATAACAACAAAAATTTCCCCCTTAATTCAAAATCCTTGCAAATAGATGAATCCCTCAAAAGAAAATATTTTTCTTTCTCTTGTTGTTATAAGTAGACTTCTCCGTCGAAGGAAAACTACAAAAATCTATGCATTCCTTGCATTTAGTCTATCCAAAAAGAAAATTAATATGTACCTCTTAAAATAAAATAATTCTAAATATTCCTACATCGATCAGCTTCACAAAGACCTCAGGAGAACCTATTGATCCCAATATAGAATTCCTACATCGATCAGTCTGTAAAAACAAAATTAAAAAGTAAAGAATGATTAAAAAAATTTGGTCATAGACTTGTCTATTCTGGTTTTAGGTATCTTGCAAAAGGGGCATGTTGTCTCATAATAAGGTTATGCTAAACAACCTCTTCCACCTTACCTTTAGTTTCCAAATTTCCTAAATCAACTCAGGGGATGTGGCATGTATTCTACACATTGTGATCACACAAATTATTTCACCTATAGACCTATCGCTCGTGCATTGTATCTAGGGTCTTATAGTCAATTAAGTATAAAGGTATAATACTCATGGTCCTTGCCTACTTGGGGTAAGCCGATTCTTTTGCTTTCTTATCTTTCTTAGTTGTTTATTTTTCAACAGGACAAGTTCATCGAAATTTAAAGTCACCTACACCTTCATCTATTCCTACACATAATTCATCATGCCTATACATATTCAACCTTACATTATTTTCCAAACATGCCTCACTTAATCAATCTACTTCACCCAAACCATTCACCTTACCCAACCTACCTAAACAACTTACCCAACCCAATCTCATTATTCTCTAGTTTAAGGGAGAAATACATCGGATTGAGGCCCGTTTTGTAAGGGCTATGTAGGAAAAACTCTTAGGGCATGGGGCTCTTTGAGGTTAGATAGGCCACTCTTTTACCCCCATCATCATTTCCCTCATCAAATTTTTTTTTATTTAGTTAGTTTCCATAAAAAATATAATTCAGAAGTTAACCAAAAACCAAACCATACATCACATATATAACTCATCATTCATTTTCCATAATACCAATGACTTGGAAATTAAAACCAAAAAAAATAAAACTCAACAATGCCTATCATCTAGTTTCCATAATATCAATACATTGGGAATTTAAACCATTCAACACAACATCATTTCACATCACAATAACAATGACTAAACCATGCCTATCATCTAGTTTCCATAACATCAAAACAGTGGAAATTAAATCATTTTAATCTTCTAACCATAACCACATGATTCCTACATCTATTGGAAAGGAAATCAATCATACATCATCAACAAAACACATGCATATACATCTAGTTTCCATAAATACAATTCAATAATAATAAACCAAGTACATCATCTAGATATATCATTATCCATATATCTATAAATCAAAAGTATACATATCAATATAATGAATATACAGATAACAATACAAGTATCTAAAAAAATCTCATATACATCTCGCATCTTCGGCACATAGGCCAATATATGTATCACAAATAAAAAATAAATATCATCTCATATCAAATCCATTAGGGGTTAACACCTCTGCTGCTCTCTAGATTACCCTCATTTGGTCTCTTTCTATGAGAACTAGTCACCTCTTCCTTACCTTACCTGTGTGGCTGATGAACCATTGAGCTATTGGAACTATGAGTCCATGTCCTGGTCCTCTCACTGGAAACCTATCATGTTCAATGCTCACCCTAGGTCACATACTTGACACCAACCTCTATCAATATGTCATGATAATACCTAGCCTTTGAAACTTCATCTCTGTAACTAGCCATGGAGATAACTTGAGGCATTTCCATATCACATGGTGCACCCTGTCCCAAGAGTAGTGGCTCATGTCCCTATACCTATGGTCTTTTTACAACTTCTTGTAATACGCGACCCTGTCTTAGTGCCTATGGAGGTGGGAATTGCACCTGAAATTGTGTTTGGGCCTGTACCTATGCATGTGTAGATGCTAACCATCCCTCTAAGGTAATAACCTACACCTGTAGTGTGGCAAATTGTGCCTGAAATTTGACAATATATCCCCCATCTCTTTCATGTTCCTATGCTTTTGCTAGCTGTCCCTATAGTCTAGTCAATTGTCCTTGGAGGGTGGTCACATGTGCTTGTGCGTGCAAAAGTTATAACTGTAAGGAAATCACATGACCCTACATTTGGTTCCTTTTCACTATCACCATATCTAAGTTTGGTTGGCCTAGCCATGGAAGTGCTACCTGTAACTAAGTAACCCACCAATTCCTGTATGCATCTGTAGTGATAACATCATTAATTTATCTATCAACCACTTGCTCCTCCTACCCTGATGGACCCATTAGATGTGATGGAGACATAGGTCTCTCCACATCATCCCTGCAATACTGTGGAAATGGATGAGGCACATCCTTCTGTATCCTAAATAGTCATCAGAATCTATCCACTAGAATCATCTCATGCTACCCTAGTCGCCAACCCTCTATTCACCTAACTAGTTGTATCCCTGCCATATCCTCAGCCATGCCTCTATATGAATAAAATTCTACATAAGGCCACCACAAAATATAAAATTTTGATAAAATGTCCAACATTATGTTGTAATAGGTCACATCATGTGCCACCTCATCCCCCCTCATATGTGTTCCTACTAGAACCCACCTCCTGAAACCGACCTTATAAATACCTTGGAACCAGTCCTCTCATGATAAAACCACAAGATGCAGACATATAATATGCTCATATGCCTAGTAGTGCAAAAGATAAGTATAACATAAACCAAAATGCCTGATCCTCTAATAAGCCCATAGCTCTCTATATAGCTGAACCAAATACGCTAGGACCCAAGAAAAATGTATCCTCTCCTCAATCATATCCTATAGGAGTACCATCAAAGCTCGAGGATATCTATAACCCTCTGAGTTGGGGTGACAAAAAAACCCAACTACTGCCATCATCAAGATCCATAATCACATCTCCTTAGGATATACAGTGTACATAACTCCATAACTGAGGCTGGCATTGAGATATCTCAACTCACCCATCACCTCTCCAAAATTAGTAACTATATGATCAACTGATGCCTCTTAAGAGATATGATATAATGGCTCCCCACCAATTGGTAGCCACTAAATCCTATACACATCCTCTAGTGTGATGGTCATCTTGTCGGTAGGTAAATGGAAGGGATTGGTCATTGAGTCCTATCTATTGATGAGTGTGACCCTAAAACTATGATCTCATATTATGTTCCTATAACACCTCACAGATCCGAGCCCAACATCTTGCATATGAGCCCACTTCTCCTTCGTCACACTAGGACACATCCACACCAATAAAGGTGGCACCCGGTGTCACATCTTAAGCTTTTGGCTTTCCTACATCAAAAATCAACCATATCAGTTAATTGACACCCTCAATAAATTATTGGACCACACCAGACCAAACCCAATACCTACATGTGAATTTATTAATCTACTCACTTTTACCCATATGGAAACTTAAAATAATTTTTTCCTAGCCCTCCCATCTCACCTCTTCACTTGGATGACCTACATTACGTCACCCAACTTACGCATATCTTCAATTATTTACCTATAATCTAAGATTGGTCTACCCATTTTCCAATCCCCCACCCACCCCATCATTCTTAATTAACCCCTACACTACCCTCTATAACCTACCTTAGACCTAACCCACCCTTTCCTTCTATTTTTTCCTTCTCCAACTCAATTTTCTACCCCTTGGTCATTTTATAGTGACCGATATCAGTCCACTGACTGATGCCAATCACCTTTTCACCCACCGATTCTGGTAGACCTACCGAAACTATCCAACATTAGACCTCTGCGGGTCACTCGTTCAGCTCCAATTTCGAACCTCTACACTCCCATTTCCCAAAACTTGCCAAAAGCACCTAATTTACTTACCCAACCCAGTCCAAATTGATTCTAAATTCATTTTTACACCGTACTTAAAATAATTAGACCCTCCTCCTACTCAATTTCACCAAATTTATATTAAATTAACAATCAAATTTCACAAATCTGATTTTTCTCATTATTCTACATTATTCTTCACAAAAATAAGCATGGATCTCGAGTCCTACATCTACTCGACATCACGTCCATGGTGGGATCTCATGAATATGAATCTTCCCTCCACCAATGCCCTCTCTTGCCTCTTCCATGTCTCAATCCACCTCCAAGCTCTCATCTAATGAAATCACTCCAATTCATCTCGTGGGTCCACAAAATCCACTCCTTCCACCTCTCAACTCGCTCCAACTCAACCTAAAAAACAGCCCTGTTATTTTCTCCCATGTCAAAATCCCACATCCATCCTCTCTATCATTTTCCACAAATATAAAATTCCAGACAAACTTTTTGAAATGCAGGATTTGTGTTTTATTACCAAATTTACCTTACCAATGTCGGTTAGAATCCCTAGTTGACCGGCATCAGTTTAACACAAATGGTATTGGTTAACCTGTGTCTATTATCAATTACCCTCCCTAAGCCCACTATGCCATGTTTCATCACATTTTATTTCTTGTTAAATTTTTCATGCTACCCCACCCTTACCCAAGCACTTGTGGCCTACCCTATCACCTTATTACCTAACCTACGACCTTTATTTCATTTGGGGAAATTTTTTTCCTATACCACAACCTTACCCATGGCCTTACCTACCAACCCAACCTGGCCTCTCCCATTGGACACTCAAATTTTCCTACTCACTATACCTTGTAACGATGCTACATATGTTGTTTAGCCTATCGACCTTGTTTTTCCTTATGCCATGATGTTTATCCCAACTCAACAAAACCTATTGGTGCTTTTGGAACCCACTTAATGCTTATTCCTGCACCTACTCTTGTTGTGTTTCTAGGACCTTATCTTATACCTTAGATACTTGGACCACATCAACATTGTTTAGATAAACTATTGAACTTTGACGATGTAGAGTCTGTACACTCTTAAACCTAGTGCCTTGTCATATTCTATGTGTGTGTGGGTTTGAATGCCCCCGTTTATTAACTATACCTAAAAAATTCACCATTACCTATGCCCGCACCTTATCTTGTTTTTCATAATCAACCACATTATCAAACCACTCACCGATTCCGTTTATCACCTCATCAGTTCCTAGTTTGAGGGGGATCATTTCCACCCATACATGGGGCAACCTAACCCTCACTCACACTTGGCGTAATCACTCTAGATTTTTTCAGCATCGCTTATCAATAAAATGTACGTGACAAAAAGAGGAAAATGTAGACACCAAATATTGGGTCATATCCCCCTAACCCCTTTCAATTAAATAATTGTACACTACACCTAGCCATAACCCCTTTCTACACATTAATATTAATTTAATTACCCACAATTAAATTAATCCTCATCCTTACATTATTATTATTTTAATTACCTTAATTAAAGTAATATCCACCTCATCCTACTACATCATCCCTCCACCTCATCTTAAGACCTATTCCTAGCCTATTAATTAACTAAGACTAACTCTCTATTTACCCTAACCACTTGGGGCTCTTTCCAACCCTAATATTCATGACCTATTAATCTTATAACTAATTCCATGCTCTAATTAACGCCATTAAACACTCTAGACACAGACTAAGCCAAGATCACACCAAAATTAGCAAATATAAAGCTATTTTTAGTAACTTGGAATTACTCTCCTTAACAAGCACCAATTATCCCTTGACCAACGCAGACCACCTAACCTTTGTCTCTTAGCCTTAAGTAAGAGTTTTTAACTCTTTGCATAGGTTCTTCACTTTGAGAATTCATTCGTTCACTCAAGATTTTAGCATTCAAAATCTCGAGCAATCAAGCTATCAGACGATGAACCATGGCACATTAGATCTTCACCAGTAGTCACTCTCTTCCTCCATAGCCTTGGATTGCATAATAGAGTACAGAGGCTCCGTTACTACGACACTGGACCCATTTCAGTATCTCCCATGAATGGTCATCAACCACCTTCAGATATATAAGTTACTAGATAAGTAATTCAATCTTATTTGTTAAGATTTTTTTTTTGATCTTAAGTATTTGATTTAGGTCTTTCATCCGATCCTTTTTTGTCCCGAATAACACCTTTCACCTATTTACCACCTATTCCATCTTGCTGAGTCTTACCAAAAATCCTATCATCCTTCCCAAAACCCCCTCAACTCTCTGTGCAATCACAAAGAGACCCAAAACACCGATTTTTAAAATTTCAACTATATTTCCCCTACCAACACTGGTCACCCAACCGACGTAAATCATTCTTGAGTATGTCATCAGTCATCCAATTGATACCGGTCTCTGTGAATGCTAATTTTACCTAGAACATTGAGCTGCTAACTTTCACTAAACAACCCAGAATTACCCAAAACCTTATCCAGACCTTTCCTAACACCTTTGTGACATTTCCCAACAAAAATCATACCTCACCTAATGCTAGATTAGTTTATACTTCAATGTTTTGATTAACCTAGTGTATTGATAACATTTTGAGACACCTAAATCAAATTGTTAGCAATAGGACCTCTAATTCTTGCATTTGTTTTCATTAATTTGATAAAAAAAGTGGATTCACATCCCTCTAGGAAATATCACACTTCTCAAAACTAGCAATCGCTAGACAGTCCACTGCCAGTTTCTTTTTAATAATCTTTTGTGGTATTATTTTGTTCTTATGCAGGTCATTCCTCCTAGCCAAAGGGAATCTCTAGAGTCTTTTTGATCAAATACAACGTGTGCAATGCTTTCTTCTGTCTACATAATCATAGGTATTCCTCCTACACCCATTAACCTTATCTTTTATATCGTATTACTTTGAGGTGAAACACCCAATGCTTTTAATTTCCCTTTGATATTTTCATTGGAGAATTCATTGGTTAATAATGATTTTTTGGAGGACTCAAGGGAACCTATTTTGTTCTTCTCAAGAATACTTGTGAGGTGGTCAATTTGTTTCTTCATATATTTACTTTCATTATGTCCACCTTTGCAATATCTACATTTGATCCTTTCTTTTTAGGACTTAACAGTAGAAGAGGAAGTTTCAAAATTTGATGTAGAGGTGGAATAATTTAAATCCTTCTTTTTTATTTCTTAATCCTTGTTATTTTGTTTAATATCTTTGTTGTTAAAGGATTATGCTTTTCATTCATGGAAATGGGAGCTTGAGGTTTGGAGGACTTCAAGGTGCCCATTTGGATTAACTTATCTTACTTCTTAGTCAAATCAGAAATAAATTTATCTAAGGACGGCATTTTCTAGTTAGCTCCAATATCTCTCTTGGTGGCATAGAAGGTAGAGACAAAGACATAATAGTGAAGACTTAGTTTAACAAGAATGGAGAGAAAAAATTGTTCACCCTTCTTTTCTGTTTCACATTTCTTTAAATGTAATCTAAAGGACTCTAGTTTGGTAAATAAATCTTCCAAATTGTCAAAGTTACTAGTACTTAGGATTATAAGTTCAATTTCTAGCTCATTCCCCCTCATTGTATCAACTGTTTTAAATAGTGAGGCTAATATATTCCACACTTGATTTGGTGATGTGGTTGACTCTACATGGAAGAGGAGTTCAAGTGACACTGAAAGACATAAGCTACCAAAACCTTCATCACACTTGTTGAACCAATTGAATTTGTTTACATCTACACTAGGCTTAGTTTCTAACCCCATAGTGATGGGGTAAAACCCTTTACTACTAAGCACAATGGTCATTTTTTATTTCCATTCTTGGTAGCTAAAAGGTGCACATGCATTAATTGATATTAGATCTATTTTATAGAAATTAAAGTAGTGGATTATTTTTGCAGAAATGTGAGAAAAGATGGAAGTTCCAAAAAGAAGAGAATACACTCTTTACACACCTCCCGAAACTATATCAAGAAAATCCCCTCAAATTTGGAACTTTATAACTTAGTGCAGAAAGTCCAAGTCCCCATAGAGTTTTGTAAGAACCCCCCAGAGTGCGGCACTTTATAAACTAGTGAATTTACAAAAAAAATGTAACATATTGAGAAGTGTGGGATAACATGCAATTTTGACCAAAATGGTGCTCGAATCTGAGTTAATGGTCACAATTTATAGCAAAAACCATTTCTTGCAACTAATGGATTATTTAATTAAAATTTTACAAATTGATTAAAATGATGGAAATGTTTGGAAAGGGGCTCATGCGTATACTCATTTAAAACATGAAATATTTTAGGTTATAATGGTTTAATTTGTGAGGGGGAATTGGCTTCCGACCAACATAAGCCTCACCCTTCATCTTCAATAGGTGAAGGTACAAGCAACTTAACTTTAAAAATTCCTCTTTAATGTAATTTCTCTAAATTAACTTGTCTTCAAATAATATATAATGCCAAATTTGAAGCAATAAAGAGTTAAAATTGAAATATAAGGTAACTTATTAACCTTATGGGATAGGTGGGGTCCATATGTATGAGTGAGAGTTTATTTTAAGGTTATTAAATCATATATATGAAATCCTTTGTTGGCCATTGGTTGGCGCCACCATGACCAAGCTGAAAAATTTGTAGGAGAGTGAATAAAGCCACAAAATTGATGTTACAAGTTGGAGGAGTTGTAATTTTTTCACAAGTTTGTAGGTGCATGGAGAGATGTCTAAGCTCATTACAGGAGTGTTTGTAGGAATGATCACCTCTAAAGAGGTTTATAATGGACCATGGAGGATGTCTATCTCCCTACCAGGTCTTGCACATTGTGAATGAGTTGTCCTAGCCAAGGAAGACGTTGCAGAATTTTTGGCACTTGGTTAAACACCTTTCAAACCTAAATCAATTTTGTAGAGGGTGTGAATGCAATCCAAAAACAAGATACTACATTCTATAATATGTATAAATTTTCTAACAACCTTCATCGGTCTTAAAAATTCTATGTGAGCCATATAACACCTTCCAAAGGTATGAAAATACATGCAAGGCATTGTCATAGGTTAAAAACTCCCTTCAAAGGTCTGTAACTGTGTATATGGGAATGTAAAAAACAATTTCCATGTGTGTATATCTCCAGGTTTCTAAACACCTCTAAGAGTATGTAAATAGGCTGAAACAACACGAACTAGACAAAAACTAGAAAATAAATAACACTTGGCACAAAAAAACACCCAAATACTTTACAAATAATGAACTCAAATGAAAATATACTTCGAATATAATAACTAGACAAACTCAATACCAACTTGGCTCTGATACCATATCAGGAATTTGAGGGATGTATTGAATCAAAGAGTGCACTGGTGAGAAATGTGACATGTGAATTATAGAAAGGAAAAACTAAGGACCTATGTACAAATCTGCAAGTTATGAAGAAAAATGAGATAAAATGAAAAAAATCAAGAATGGCTCCAAATCAACTTAATGCTCCATATCATAGAATGATGTAAGTGTGTAGACATAAAATCATGCACTTGGGTACATTTCTAGGTCTTAAACACATGCTAGCATTTACATGATTTCTAAGAAATAAAACTAGTGGTTGATAACTGTTACTGACCTCTTTTCTTTATCTCTTGCTTTCTCTTTGGTCTTGACCACCCTACAACCTAGTTAGAACTTAAGTCATTTATCTATCATGGCTTCAAAAAATAGCACCCAACTAGGACAGTAACGCCCAAGCGCTCCTATCCGATATGGGTGAACTTTAACCTTTTATACTTCACTCACTCTTTTTGGGTCTCTTTTATCGTTTGGGTATATTTTTCACTTATAGGATGGCCTTCCAGTTGTCAATTAAAAAATTCAAACAAACTATTTATATAAATACAGAGTTATGTGTTCAAAATCAAGGACCAAACACTAAGTATTACCATTATCACCTAAGATTGCATTACAAAGGAACTAAAGCATTCCAAGCATCCATTCAAGGGAAAATACCTGCATACTTCTACATACATTTCATAGGAAGGGGAAGTGTATTCTATTCCATTCACACATACTACTACATTGCTACATTCAAGCTACAACCCACAATCAAGTGCAACTCTAGGGCATTATTTCTACACACACACACACAATAAATACATAGATTAGGAGATGTAGTTTAATGATTTGATGTAAGTTAACTCTCAAGGTGACTTCTGGGGTCAATTTGACTCCCCTTTCTATATTTTACTTTTTAGGCTTGATGTGGTTTGTGGGCTTGTGTAGGGGAATTTCTCTTTTGGAGGTTATAAGAATTATCGGTGATCATCATGCAAACATCAGGTGATAAAAAATAATAATTGTGAAACCCTAGTGACAGAGAATAAATAATATTTTGATCATCTTCACAGTCACTAGTACCTAGTTCTAGTCTCTAGTGTTTGGGTGTCCCTATCTTCCTGCCACCCGTGTTCGGATCTGTTCCTGCACTCCATATTTTTTAGTGAATAATGATGACCCTCTATACAGTATGTTCATCAGTCTTACCTTCCAAGATAGCTTTCCATCCATTCAAAATTCAACTAAGTATTCTTATCTCTCCTTTGTTATTAAGCTAAAATTGAAATTATAATAACTAATTTAAATGGAAGATTGTAGTAAATAAATGAATATTGAAGTACTGAAATAAATATAAGAAATTTAAGAAATAAATAATAAAACCCTAATGTGCAAAGAAGGGTAAGATGCCTTAGATGATTTCTTTAAGTTTTGGAAAGTGTACATAGTTTAAAATTATAGAAATATGAAGCATTGACCATTTTAAAAGAGCTCGTAAAATTGCAGATCTAGAAAAGGTTGGAATGGGGCACCTGGAGAGGGATAAAGGCACTTGTAGGTGCCCTAGGCCTATTTCTAGGTGCCTGGGTCTATGGTAATGCTAAAAAATCTTAATACTTAGGGTCATAATATGTTCGTTGATTCTTTCCTTTTTGTCACTATGAATTCACACAATGATCACCAAGGTCGTTGTAAACCTGCAATAAATACTAGACCTGCAAAACCCTCAAATAGACATCAAATCCTAAAAAAGAAATATGTTATTATCACCAAATCACAACACCCCCTCAATGCCCTGATTATGAATGGGGTATTTGGTATGATTGGGTAGCATGGGTGTCACCTCTCAAGTTTTGGGACTTGTGGGCTTGAGGTGAACCTCCAGAGAAGGTTAGATTCCTCTTCCTAAACTAAGCACTATACTACTTTTAATGCAAACATGAAAACTGACTAGACATATACTAACATTTCAAGGGGATTAGGGAGAGAGATTACATGAATTAAAACCTACAATAGAAGTGGTGGTGTACCAAGAAAGGGATTTGCTAGATGAATTTCCAGCTTTCCAATGAAGAAAGATGAACATGGGAAGGATGGAAATACATCACAAACCCAACTACATATAGTACTTCTTTCCAAATAAGCACAAATCCTAAAACATGCAATGGAAACTATGGTTTCACAGTATACCTGAAAACATGAGAAAGGTGAAAGGAAGTAACAAAAAATATACAAGGAAAAATAATTAGTCACAAAACATAATTTTTATTATTCCAAGCACATGCACAGTTTATCATTACAACAGGAAGAGGAAAGAGTTGCCATTACAATATTTAGAAGGAAGGCTTGAAAGCCTCTAAATTCACAACAAATCAGCTTGAAAGAAGAGGGAAAACTTGGACAAATTTTCTTAACTCTCTAAATTTTTCATTCCCTTGTTACATTTATAGAATCTCAGAGAGAGAGAGAGAGAGAGAGAGAGAGAGAGAATCTAGGCAAAATAGTAACTGGGCATGTTTCTCTTATAACTACTCATGATGATTACATCACCCTTTGCTTGCTCCCAAAGAAATATCCTCCCCTCATGCCCTCATAAATATTTTTCCCCTCATTTAATTAAAAATAATTATTTAATTAATTCTGGGAGGGGACTTTGCAAAGCCTTGGGCCCACGGTATTGGTTTTACATGTAGGGGGGTTTTGTAGGATGACTCAGTTAGTAGTTCACTAGTCAGTTTGCTGAGTTAGATAGTGAGCTATTTGCTTCTATTATTTTAATGATCTCTTCACATTATACACCTACTGCTTCATGTCTTACCGTTCTTCCGTTTTGCATTGAATCTTCATTTTAAACTCTCCCCTCTTTTTTTTCCATTGGCCGAGCTACTTGGTGCATTAAGCGGGATTATTATTTTATCCACTCTCCATTTTACATTGGATCTCCTAGAATTACCTTGACATTATCTCTGAAGAAACACCTAACATTAATATTCCTTGACCCCTTGTACATCTGACGGGATCATTAGAAACTTCCTACTTAACTCATTTTCCAACTCACCTTTTTATTGGTGTGAAACCCAGTTCAAGTGTTTAGCATGTGACTTGGAATTGATCACAACCAAATTGAAGACTTTGGATTCCCCTCAGATCACCATGTATCTGCATTTCTTTCCTTCTGCATTGGTTTTTCATTTATGAGATACTCATTTCACTTGCCCTTCATTATACGCTACAAAGTTGGTGAAAATTTTGATGTCCACATCAGTATGCTTCATTCACCTCAAAATTTCCCCTCGTATTTTTGACCAAGTAACTCAATTTCTGAATTTGAGCCCATGAATCCTGATATGAATGAGTTTCGAACTCCAAATTTTTGAGTTTAGAATTCGAAACTTTTCCTCTGTTTTAACCAACTTGCTCGCCCATATTCTGAAATCCAAATGTCTGAAAGTATGAAATTGGAATTCAAACATTGCTTCATCCACCACTATCCTGAACTAAAAAATATCTGAACTCCAAATGTCAAAAATTCTGGAATCAAACTTTCAGACTTCAGAGATTTATCTTGTTTTCCCTGACTCGTCCCTTGAGTTCTCCAAAGTAGGATTTCCCCAAAATTTGAAAAATGCCACTTCTTCCCTTGGTATGTCTATTTTTCCAATTGTGTTATCATGTGAGTCAAGCTCTAAGTAAATTTCATTACATTTCCATTCCACAACTATGTTTCCTCTAAATTTCCAATGAGTCATGATCCTTGCCTCACTCCGGCTCTATGTCAAAAACCTCATTATGATGCCTCCCATGCTTTCCTACTTGCACTACAACTTGGTTCTATGGATACCATCAGCTCCCAACTCAAAGCCTCAACATTCCTAGCATGCCTTATGATTTTCCTTGTAATGACCAAGCTCCTATTGATGATTTTATTGGGCCATTTAACCATTCATCCCCTGTCGTGTCCTCTTATGCTGAGCTGGATGAAATGTTGAGCTTCCTATTCCTTGTGCCCGAGCTCACATTTTCCAAGATGCCCACTTTCATGCATCACTCCAACTATGAACCATTATCCAAGAACATGAATTACCCTAACCAACTCTCTCAAGAACTTCTTCCACCTAGATGTTGACTCAAGTCGTGTTATCTCCTACAGGAGCTCACCCGAACCATCCAAAAAAATCCATCAAACCTACTTAGATCTATCTTCATTTGCCAATTATTTCATGGCGAGACCGATCAACTCAATCAATTTCCTTTCTGTGACTGAAATTCACCACCATCCTTTTATGCATGATCACATGCATGTCTCGATGATCCATTTCCTTATATGGCTGAAATAGCTCAGTCTTCGAGATTCAATCCATTGTGTTAACAAATCCTTATGACACACATCCCACAGACATCCACCGTAATTCCTTTATCCTTAACCAAATCATAATCTCTTCTGATGAGCTGAGCTCTTGATCCCAATGCAACTATGATTAGCTAGTGTGGTACCCCTGACAAAGCTAAGGCACTTATAATGACCCCTCCATGACGTTCAATGCATTCACTGGCTTACATCGAGTCTCGTGCCAGATCACCAAAAAAATGTTAACCAAATATCTCATGTGATATAACTATGGACATGTTGAGATAACATAATAAATTTCTCCCATATCCATTATATGAGCTTTTCGAGGAGCTCGCCGAGCTATTTTGATCTTGGTGTCATTCTACCTTCTAGACTTGAACTTTCCCCTAGATTTGAATTCCTTGGGATCCCTCTTGAAACCATATGGTATTGGATACTTAGAAAGAACCCTTATCGTGATTTATCAATTTTTATGATTTTTTTTCTTGTATTGGATGAATGTGGGCCCACCATAGCTAATTTATTTCTTTGAGAAAACCTTGAACATCTAAGACCCAAAAAAGGGAATGATAGTTCAAGATGATTATGAAACTTCTCAAAGTTCCATAAATGCTCCTTAAATATAAAATTTTACCCAAAACATCTTAGAATGCTTCATGATGCCCCCCTTTTTAGTCATAGATCATAATAAGCCCCCATTGTTCAATTTTTCCCAAGGGAAAAATTGGATAACAAATGCAAAATGAGGGTTCAAACTTCCTTAATTTCCACAATGATGGAATTACTATAGAGCGTTGCACTACATCTCAAAACCAATTTAGTTTTGTGTGTGTGTGTGTGGAATTGTGCCCTAGGTTGCTCTTGTGCCAATCACACATGGATAACAAGAAAAAATCTAGATGTAGACTGTAGTAAATATGTGCAATGAACTAAAATGAACTTCCCTCCTATGAAGTGTATGCTAGATGAACTAGCAGTTGTTTCCCTTGTGATGGAGATAGATGGATGCAATAGAGCTCTTATATGCCTTGATGAATATAACCTTAGGTGTTGTTAGTATAGTGCTTAGTGCTTGGTCCTTTATTATGATCACATAACTTTATATTTATATGATTTCCTTCACTTGAACTTTGTAATTAACTCCGAAAAGGCTAACTAAAAAAAGATAAGATGTTCAAACAACTAGAAAGGACCCCAAAAGTTTGGGTAAAGTAAAAATAGGATAGGGGCGTCCATATTATACAAGAGAACCTAATGTTGGCATTTTGGTTTGGGAGTTGGTGTCTATGATGAAAAATTTCAAAGACTTAAGAGGGATACTGAGCAAGCAAAAGTGTAAGACCAAGAAAAGTGACTGCAAGGAAATAAAGGTGGCCAAAGACATGGGTTAATTAGTACTTTTCTTACTTAGGAATCATATAAATATTAGTATGTAATCATGACTAGATAATTATGCAAAGTGTGTGATATTGTGTCTACATTTTCCCCACTTTAAGTTGGTGAGCATAAATCTTAGTAACATAAATTAGATGTAGATGCGTACTTGATAACCTATGTCGATCGATGTATAAAGTGTGCTGAGGGACTAGATAAAGTTTGGAATGATAAAAATGTCAAGCATGGATGCTAAGGAGGAGAAAGTGTGAAAAGTGATGATGAAAATGAACCTAGGGAAGAGAATGCATGTGTAAATGTCATGATGTACATGTTGTTGATGTCAATGTGTGTGATTTGTTTTTGGTGTTGTTGATCTTGACTACCAATTCCCATACAGATAGACCTGCAAAAGAGAAGCGGTAAAGTAGTCAAATACACATGTATATGATCAAAATATGTAAAACGTGTGTAAGGAAAGTATGTAAAAATGCTGGAAGTGTGAAAAAGGAACATGTGCACTTGATCCATGATGAGAAAAGGGTGTAGAAATGATCCTGTAGATGATGTCAATGCACAAGTTTTTCATAGTGATCTCATGCCAATGTAATGTAAGAAGTTTAGGGAGAATTATCTGGTGTCATCTTCCAACCTTTAACTACTTCCTGTTATGTAAAACACCACTACAAATGGTGTGCATGTGCTAAGGACTCTATACCCTATAAAATCCCTTTTGTATAATTTATGGTAGACTGTGTTGAATTACCAATCTTGTATCAATTGTCCCCTTG
The DNA here is from genome assembly GCA_019776745.2 of Taxus chinensis. Taxonomy (NCBI): domain Eukaryota; kingdom Viridiplantae; phylum Streptophyta; class Pinopsida; order Cupressales; family Taxaceae; genus Taxus; species Taxus chinensis. Next base: position 386,131,640 of record CM034155.1, read on the forward strand.
TCTTAGGATTCCAGGAAAGACCATTTGTAATTTCCCCATGGTCTCAGTCATCTAGGAAAGGTCATTTATGCTAAGGAACTAAAGTCTAATTATTAGCCCTGTCCGAAAAAACTGTGTTGTACCAGTACCGTGTTGTGTATATCTTTGTATGGGGTGACTAATTCACCCATATGATGCCCCCCTCATTTGGGGTGCATGCGATGTCACTGAAGGAGTATGCAGCCCAAAAGAGGACCGACCACTGTATTGAAACTATACCCTGCAGGGGGAAGGGAATGTGCTTGGTAGAAACCAAGGCACATGCAAACAAGTGGCTAGGAAAACAAGTGTTAGTACAATCAAATACAAACACTCATGTAAAAGATGAAATGTAATCTAAGAAGACAATGTGTAAGCTAAGATGAAAATAAGTAAAAGACAATGTAGACCATGAAAAGTGAGTTACAAACATGGGACATCACTTGCGATGTTGCAAGAAAATCAAGGTCGTAATGGCCACAAAAAATTAGAGAACAAGCAATACATAGGGCAAAGCCCACAAACAATGACAAGCAAGAATAAATAGTGTAACAGACAACTAAGGAAGCAAATAGTCCTGCATAACAAATGTTGCACATGAATCACACCCATTAGCATGTTAGAAAGATAAAAAATTATGTCAAAGTGTGTATAGTCTAATAATGTACAGTGTATAAGTACAAAATGAAACAATAACACCTGTAGTGTACGAAAGTGGATGCCCCCAGGAGCCGCTATGGGAATAGTATAGGTACTGCACCAAGCATCCATGTTGCATGTAATAGGATCTCTAAAATTTGTGATCAAAACTAGAAAGGAAAGTAAACGCGCATGTGTGTATGATAAAGATAATGACATACAAAATATCTATCTAGTATGTGTAATAAAGTGAACATGTAATAAGTAAATGTAAGCAAGAGTAAATGAAACCAAGATATGTAGTATGTTATGGATGTGGAAGAATGGAATGCAAATTGAATGATAGGAGTAACATGACCCCCGAGTGGATGTGTATGTATGTAATGAGGTTCATTTATTTATGCCCCCTCAATAGTCAAGAATGAACCATAAATGAGAGTGTGTCATCGGGAAATGGTTTGAATGTGTTGTATGTAGAAAGAGGTTGATGAATGAATGTGATGATATTGAATGTGACATAGTAAAATGATGAGATGTTATAATGTGTGATGATTTAGCTAAATACTTATATCAGTAGATGGGTGAGTAAGATGCTAGTAATTTGTGATGATGTAACACAAATTGTATATCATTAGAAATGGATGACTAGATGATAGAAAATGTGATGATGTAGGACAAAGTGTATATCAGATGTATGTGATGATAGGAAACATAATGATTTGTAGCTAAAGAATGGTGTCATGAATATGATAAAAATATTAAGAATGGTTGAATTGTGAAATAGATTGAATGATGTGAGTAGTGATGAGGAGAGGTTCAATTGAGATTTATAAACCCTCAACAGTCGAGTATGGAATGATGGAACTAATGTGTGTCATCAGGTAGTGAGTAAACGTATAAGAAAAGTAAGATGAGTAAAATGTGTATATGTGGTCATGAGAAGATGTCATGGTGATGTGAGATGTAAAATAATGTAATGTGATATGTAATGTGTAGGTAATGTGGAATGTGAGTGGATTGTAAAAATATATGATAATTGTAATGTGTGAATGATGCATTGATGTATAAAGTGACAAAGTGTGGATGATGTAGTAATGTAAGAGGAGGATGATGTGTGTATGTAAAAAACACATGATGTATGAAGATGTGTAATGTGTAGTGTCTATTGTGCAGTGTGAGAGGTTCATGTATATAGGATGCCCTCAACAGTCAAGTGTGAACATAGCACAATAGTGCAACACAGGGAGATGATGATGCAAATGTATCGATATATATGAGTGTAAAAAATGATGATGTATGTAAGATGGAATATGATAAGTAAAAAGATGAAGGAATTGAAGATGTGTTATGTTTATAAGTTTGTTTAGAATATGATGTTATGTAGAAAGGTGTTAAAGTGTAAGAGGTAATGTATGATTGATTGAGTGGTGTAGTAAATGATAGATAATTGTGTTGTATGCATCATGGTTGTAAATGTATGTATGTGTGAGTGATTATGTGATGGAATGAGGTTATTATTGGAAGATATCCCTCAACAGTCATATAAGAACCATAAGAATATGAGTGTGTCATCAGGGGATAAGAGTCACCTACCAAAGACCAAGTTTGCATGAAGCAGTGGAAGCATGTGTGGAAAAAGAAACAACAGGACCATGCAATGGTGGTAGAAATGTGTCTTGGCTATCAGTAGGAGTAGTTGCTTTGATGAAATGAATTTGAAATGAAAGTGGAGAAGGATGGGGAGGAATCTTAAATGGTGGTAGCATAAGTGGGATTGATGACATTGAAAATGACTTGATAGGAGAAGAATATGGATTGATTTTGAGAGGGTTTCATTTGGAATTTTTTTTAATTTCATAGAACTTAGTAAGAGGGGGTGTTGGATTGATCCTTTTGAGAGGTTTTCTTAGGCGGTTCTTGATTCTCTATAGAAGGAACATTGAGAGGTGATGGCATGATGTTCATTAGACATAGAGGAATCAGATTTAGGAACCCATTGGGATGTAACAATTTGTAGATGGGAATGTAGAAGAATGTTGTGTAGTGAATGAGATAAATCCCTGACACTCAAGATGCTTGATCCTTTGTCGTAAAGCATAGCAATCATTGTCATTATGTCTATTAATTCGATGGTAATTGTAATATGGATGACCCTGGTATTTTGCAATTCGGTAAGGAGGATAGCCTTTAGTAGGTGGTAAAGTGATCAATTAATGACTAAGTAGATCTCAATAAGAATGTTATTTACTTAGCATTATGATTAAACGTTATAGGCTCCAGTAATGGAAATACTTAAGGCCTACTGATACAAGAACATGTGGAAGACAAAGAATGAATATGGGATGTAGAAGGAGAATAAACATGAGCATGAGAATCATCCTTAAGTTGTTAGATTTCAGATTTGAGAGATGTAATCATGGATTCCATAACCTAAAATTTGTCTTGAAATAAAGAATGCAATGCTTTAATTGAGTCCAACATGGGTTGAGTGTATGGAGGATCAAGAAGGCTAGGTTCATTAGATAGATGATCAAAAATAGGACTTACTTTTTGTGGTGGTGTATCTTTAGGAAGATACATGGTGTTTAAGGATTTTTGTCAGAACAACTTGATAATTGGGATGCATCTTAAGTAAATCAGACAAAGATATTTGAGGAATGATATGACCCATGATAGATGTGAAAAATGAGGATCCTAAGCATGATAAAGTTTCGGGTTCACCAAAATGATTAAGCTAAATATGAAATATACACAATGCCTAATCTGATGTTATAGTTACAATAAATAAAAGAAATAATGAAGTACTAGAAACAACCAAAGAAAACTAAGCAATAAATAATGAAACCCTAAGTGTTAAATAAGATAGTAAGAGCCTTAGCTGATTCATCGATGTTAGGGTACAAGACATAGAAACTGGAAAATATACAAATTTGAATAACTAACCGTTACACTAGGACCTTGTAAAATTGCAGATCTAGAAGAAAGCTGGACTGGGGTGCCCTAGAGAGGGATAGGGGCACCAAAAGTATGGGCACTAATTCCTGGTGCCTGTGTCTGTGAAAAATTCTCAGAAATCTCAAATTCTTAGGGTTGCAAGATGTTCACTAATGATCACTTTTTTTCACTATGAATTCACACAATGATTATCGAGGTTGTTGTAAACCTGTAATAAATAATGGACCTAGAAAAACCTCAAATATACATCAAATCCTAAAAAGGAAAGATGCAAAATGAGGGTTTGGAATTTCCTCAGCTTCCACAATGATGGACTTACTACTAAGAATTTTACTACATCTCATAACCAATGTAGTTCTTTGTGTGTGTGTGAATTATTACCTCAATTTCTCTTGTGCATGTTGCACTTGGATAACAAGCAAGTAGCTAGATGTAAAATGTGAAGTAAATGTGTGTAAGGAATTAGAATGACTTCCCTCATATGAAGTGTGATTTAGTGAACCAAATCTTGTGTCCCTTATGATGGAGCTATATGGATGTTGGAGCTCTTAGATGCATTGGATGGATGCAACCTTAGGTAGAGATAATAAATGCTTAGTGTTTGGTCCTTTATTATGATCACGACACTTTATATTTATATAATTCCTTTTCTTGAATTTCATAACTAACCCCAAAAAGGATAGACTACCAAAACAACAAGATGCTCAAATGGATAGAAAGTGACCAAAAAAGTTTGAGTAAAGTACAAAGAGGATAGGGGCTGTCAGATTGGATGAGGGCACTTTGGTGCTAGTGTATCTAGTCTTAGGTGTTAGTTTCCAAGATGACAAATTCTAAAGACCACAAAGGAAAACTGAGCAAGTAAGATGTGCAAGACTGAAAAGAAAAGTGATAAAAAGGAAATATTTTTTTCCAAAGGCATGGGTTAATTAATACCATTCCTGTACATGGGAATGATATGAATAGTAGTATGTAATTAGGACTAGATAATTAGCCAAAGTGTGTGATTGAGTGTCTATACTCTTTTCTTATGGTTTTACATTATGCTCGCTTATTGCTTGGATATTTATGTATATTATCATTTTATACATCATTAGGAACAATAGTAACTATGCAATATAAATTTAATTCACATTAAATTAAATCATTTGGTGAACCCAACCGCTCAAGCCCCACCTTCTGAGAATGTTTTGAAATCTATCCCCTTATTTTGAATTCATGGATCAATCTTCTTATCCCTTTTATATTCCCACCAAGGTTCTGGCATGGTTTTCACTACTAATGATTTTATGCAATTCTATACTCAACTTCCTCCTCACTTTATCACTCGAATGCTTGATCCAACCATCAATGTAGTCACTACTCATTGCACTCATCCTGCTATAGCTCTACCTATATTTGTTGCACCAATTATTACTCCTACAATTCCTACCACCACCTCTAAGGGTTATGGCATTATTGAGAAAATTAAAAATACACCATTTAAAATCTCTCTTTATGATCTCTTGTGTAGTGAACCCAATTTTCATCATGCATTAGAGGTCTCCCTTCATTCCATTCACATTGAAAGTAATAATTCATCTGTTTCCTTTACTCACCTCATTCAATCCATAAAAAATATACAACCTGTTATATCTTTTAATGATGAGGATATCCCTCCCTATTTTGTTGACAATCCCTTTGCACCTTTTCTTATCATCACTACTATTAGATCCATATGTATTAAGTGTGTACCATTGCTACTGGATCTATAATAAATCTATGTGCTCTATCCATCCTTAGGAAAATAGGGGATGATTTAATTAATAAATCATCTTAACTGATTCATGACTATGATTCCACTACTTGTACATGCATGGGAATTATCACCTCACCTCTACAAGTTTAGCCTAAAATCATTCCTATTGTATTCCTCGTCATCGATGCCTTATTTCAGTTTAATTATTTATTTGGTAGACCACAAATTCATGCAATGCACATTGTTCCTTCTACGACTCATAGATGCGTTGAATTCCTACATGATGGCTATGAACATACCATTACTATTGACCCTGATCTGTTCAAGTTTTTCAGCATAAACTCGGTCACCATCATGCCCATACCTCCATCACAACATATTCCATATCATACTCTTGGTAAATATTATGTGGGTTAGTTTAGTGCTTCACATCTATCTTCTACCTCCACATGCATTCCATCCATCCCTAAAAATAATACCAATATCCTATCACCCACTATGTCTACCTCTCTAGCTACAACTTCCCCACCTATCATGAACCCTCTCAATGTTACATCTGGTCATACTCATACAAATTTCATTGATAGTGCCATCAAAAAAGAAAATGCTAGAAAACATTATTCTAATGATGTGGTTGATGCGGTAGAGCTTAATGATGATACATTACGCAATATCAACTTTAATCTTCTTCAAATAGATAAATCCTACTTCCAAGATACAATTTTTTCTATTGGCCCTAGTTAATACCAATTTAAAAATCCTCCTCCTTCAACTAATGCCATGATACCCTTCCAGGGGACTGTTCATACATTGGACAATTTACCACTTGCTGACATTTTGGCTCCCATGTAAAAGATCAACTTGAAACTTTGTTTTTCAAATCAAAGGAATTAATGTGATGGACCTAACTAGAAATAAAAAGGAAGTAAACTGCCACAGTTCTAGTTTTAGAATGTCTAACTCCTACCTAAGGTGTCTTTCCAATCACATCCTAGTCATGATCATTCATCAACTTCCTCAACAACTAATGCAAGACCCTAACACAGATGGGAAAGACAGATGAGGTTGAAAGTGGAAAGCCCATATCTGGAAAAGGGATAGTTCACTTTAGGGATGAGGTAGGTTTCATCTTATCTTAATTCACTTTTTAGTTGTTATCAGTTATCTTGAGTTCAATAATTATTATTAAACGAAAGGTTTCTAGTGTGTATGAGTTGTACATAATTCATGTTACATCATTTAGATGAAAAATAATGCAAAAGAGATAAATATGTAAATCATCACATGAAGAAATTTTCTTTTATTTCATAATTTTAATCATGCCTATACCTGACTTCACCATGCCTAAATTACCTAACTCAAACACACCTATACCTAACTCCATCATGCCTATATGACCTCGACTCAATCATTCCTAATTCACCTAGATTCCATCACATACACAATAACAATAAAAATTCAAATGCAAGTACATCATCCATACCATATATATCATCCTGTCTAACAAATGAAACTCTATGTATCTAGACAAATGTACACTAATACAAATACATACAAGTATCTCAAAACTCTCATATATATCCTCACTATCATTAACACACAAGCTGATATATACCAAAAATCAATACAATAGTCATATTAGGTGACTAATCATCACACCACCTGATATCCATGCATGTCTCATCTATCTCCTCCTCCTCTCCTCCAGTATGAGACCCTTCTAACATCTCTACACCTATCATGGGTCTAGGTATAATATCTTCCTGGCCCGTAAATGGGTCTGGCCTCCATGAACTCGTAGCATCACCTTGACCTTGTCTTTGGGCTTGTCAGCCCACTGTGCTATTTGAAATATGAGTGTAGGATCTAGTCCTCTCACTCACTTCCTAATGTGACCTATACTCAGCATAGGAGGGGACATCTATCCCAGTAGTCTTCAGATGATCCTGGTAATACTGTGCCTCATTTAGGGCATACCTGAACCTCACCATGAACACCATCTGAGGTGGTGCCATAGGTCTCACAGTAACCTGTGAGTTCTGACCTACTAACGGTGGCCTTCGACCCTGTACCTGTGATCCCTATCCTCTTCTCTGTACCATGGGACCCTATCCCGCCACAACTTCCTATAGTGTGGGACCCTATCCCTGAGTCTGTGGAGGTGCATGTTCTGCAACTTGGGCCTATAAGGCCAAAACCTAAGCCTGTGCAGTGGCCAACTATCTCTACAAACCTGCTACATGTGCCTGTAAGGTGGCTACCTATCCCCCATCTCCATCTCCACCCTATACGGGTGTTGGTTCATGTGCTACCTCTGCCTATAAGGCCACCACTTGAGCCTATAAATTGACAACCTGTGCCTCTGACCTGGTAAGTTACCCCTGTAAAGCTATAATTTGGTCTTTAAGGGAATCCACCTAACCTTATAAGGTATCCCTCTACACTTTGATGGTGGCTGAGTCTGGCTTCCCTGGCCTCAATGATGCCACATGTAGCTATTCCACCCACCACTGCCTATATCTATCGGTTACCCCAACATCATCAATTCACCTATTCAATACCTACTCCTTCTACCTTGTTGGCACATTCGATCATGGTGGAGACATAGGTCTCTCCACATCATCTCTACTATACTTTAGGAAAGGTGGAGACACATCTTATGGCAGCCCAAACTACCATCTTACCCTATCAATAGGTATCATTTCTTGCTCACTAGCAAAACACCTCTGAATCTACCTCAACAGTTGTAACTCCTTTAATTTTTCCACCATGTCCCTATATGAGGAATAACGAACATATGGCCTCCAAACAATATCAAATTCTGAGAGTCCCTACAGAAACTGCCTGTAATATGAAACATCATGTGTTTCCCTAGCCACTTGGTGCTGCCCACCAATTGGTACCCACCATCTATATCTGACTCTGTGTTTCGCACGGAATGTTTCAGCTTTTGGGAATAGAGTTACTTCTATCCTTTCATTCCTTTTAGAAACAGATAAGGGTTAGGGCTAGGAGGAATACCTGTTGAATGTCGAGATGGTGTGCACGTACCGTAGAGAGAGATCAGGTTGATTGCGAAGGACTCCTTTTTGTCTTGGAAGGACTACCTGCAAATAAGAATACAAGACCACAAGATTTTGATTAGACAATAAATGAGGGAACTACCTTGGGCCCAGGAAATATAAAACTTCCTTTCAAAGGTGGTCAGTTCCCCTGCTAATATGAATTAACACAGAAGATTTTAAAATAACAATTTAATTGCCTCATTGAAACAAGTAGGGGGAAAAGCTGGTTTTTGGTTTTGAGTCACGATAACTGATACCAGTTGACTGCTAACCGATATTAGTAGGGGTTATGTTTTAGGGACTTTTGGTGAGGGTCGGTTGTAGGGTGATTGTGTTGTTTGTAAGGCTAGTAAATGAGTGGGATTAGGTAGCGGGGTGATGAGAGGGTAGAGAAATGATAGTTAGATGTAATGTGTTGCTGGGTAGTAGATCTAGGAATAGATTTATGACGGCTGTGATTCAAAAATCTAAGAAGTGTTATCAAAGAGAACACACAAGACACTACTTACTGGTTATTGACGAGAATGCAGGTTCAAGAACTGTGCTGACAAAGGCAAAACTCAGATAGGATGTCCTGAAAATCAAAAGAGGAGATATCTTCCCTCCCGATGGTCAGCTGAGTATCACAGGGCTCTGGTTATTCAGTTGCAGTCTTGGGCTTGATGTCCTTCTCTACAAACTCTTCTTATTTCTTCACTTGTCTCTGCTCGGCCAAGTAAAATCAAGATTTTCTCGATCGCTTCTAATGATCCCGATTAATCAAAAATCCTTCGACCTTTGTTTCTGGTTAGGGGAGTTCATTTACAAGGAATCGATGGCAGTTACGTAACTGACGGCGGTCGAGTAGGAACCGGTATCGGTCAGGTCAAAGTGGGCTATTTTTAGTAAAATTGCCAACTTTCCCTCCTTTTCTCCCGAGGGATTAGTTGCGGGCTTGGTCAAGTAACTACAAGGTCAGTTTTGGGTGCGAGTAAGGAGTCATTAGTCATGGGTGTGGATGTAGACCAAGTTATAGGTCTTAATTAGGTTAGTTTAGGGTTAGGACTAAGTCATGATGAGGTGGCAAAATGAGGTGGCAGGTAAGGCGATGTGGATTTATTAATTATAAGGTTTTTAATAAATAATTGTGTAAGGTTTAGGTGATGAGGTTAGGTTGCGAAATGAGATGCGGGTCACAGGGGGTCATAAGACACAAATTTGGTGTCTACATTAGCCCCTTATTGTCGTGTAGCTTGTTTTGTAAAGCTGCACGGACAATAATATGAAGTGGCTACCCCTGTTAAGGGTATAGGTAATCCCCCCTCAAATCTATCACAGATTGAGGTAGCGTGAAATCAAGGATAGGGTTGATAAAGGGTACATGGTGTGGAGATGATGGTGAGATGGTGGGGTAGGTCCAAAGAAGCAGACACACGTTGAACTACAGTAGTGCAACCAGGGTACATGATTTGAAAATTAAACAAGCAATTCATAGGCAAAGGTCGATAGTTTATCCAAACAAGGGTGATATAATCCTGGTATCCAAGGCATAGGAAGTAGCTCCAGGGGATATAACGGGTAAGGTACAGGAATGTTTAGGCATGATCGGTAGTACCAAAATGGTTGGTTTGGTTGGGATAAACGTCATGGTCTAGGTCTAGGCAAAGTTGGTCGACTGATCAAGTCAAGTACCCGAATCATGCTAAAACACGAACAGGTGAGCTCGGGTGAACAAAAAATAAAAAATAAAAAAAAATAGCTACATGATGGGTGGATAAAATTGTATGTTGTTGATGTTGGGCGAGGTAGTTAATCGGTGTGATCTTAGGTCAGGCCAAATGGTTGGGTGCGGCCTTGGGTCGAGCCAAATAGGTTGGTTGCGGCCTTAGGTCAAGCCAAATAGGTTGGTTGCGGCCTTGGGTTGGGCCAAATGGTTGGTGAGGGCCGTGGATTGGGCCTGATTGGTTGGGTGCAGCCTTGGGTCGGGCCAAATGGTTGGGGTGAGGCCTTGGGTCGGGCCAAATGGTTGGGGTGAGGCCTTAGGTCGGGCCAAATGGTTGGGGTGAGGCCTTGGGTCGGGCCAAATGGTTGGGGTGAGGCCTTAGGTCGGGCCAAATGGTTGGGGTGAGGCCTTGGGTCGGGCCAAATGGTTAGGGTGAGGCCTTGGGTCGGGCCAAATGGGTGGGGTGAGGCCTTGGATCATCCCTGATTGGTTGGGTGCAGCCTTGGGTCAGGCCAAATGGTTGGGGTGAGGCCTTGGGTCAGGCCTGATTGGTTGGGTGTGGCCTTGGGTCAGGCCAATGAAGTCAAAAATAGCTAAATAGCAATGTAGGGTACATGCGATGTGGTGAATAGGCAACGTGGTGAGAAAGGGAGATTGGTGAATAAGGGTAAAAGTTGGGTGAAGGCTGGCACAAAAACTGATATCGGTTAGCTATGACCGGTATCGGTTAGGTGACCGATACCGGTTCATTAGGGCACAGTATAACCGATATCGGTTATAGGTAAAAAAAAAAACCTATAAAAAGAAAAATACGGCCTGTCATTGTCACATTTGCAATTTGAAAGATTTGAGTTGTCTGAGGTGCATTATTGAGATTGGTGCATGTTTTGGCTGAGGTGGCACTATTTGAGTGGAGAAGTGAGTGATTGGTGGGCCCAACCGAGTAGGAGGCAGCAGTTAATTGGTGGAGGACCCAACAAAGGAGAGTTTGAGCCATGACACAGCCAGGAGGAGTAGGAGGTGCTGGACCAGCTGGACCACCACCACCTATCCCACCACGACGACATGTTGTCGTACTGGTAGGTTCGAAACCTTGCATTGTGTTTGTTTGATGTTATTAAGCTAGATTTTGGTTTTGGGTAGGAATCTCAAATTTTGATAAAATAATGAATAAATTGAAGTAATTCGTGTAACGAAGAGGATAGATGGGTTAAATAGGTCAAGGCGGCAGGGTGGGTAGGTTTTTAGGGTATTTGGGTGGGTAAATAGAGAGAAATAGGGAAAAATGGATTTGGGGGGCCGCGTGGGATTCGGCTCCGGACCGATGTCGGTCACTACAGCGACTGGCATCGGTCATCGGAATTTTCAGTGCACCAAGGTTTTGTGGGTGACCGGTGTCGGTCGTATAGTGACCGACGTCGGTGGAGAGGACCGGTGTCGGTCATAAGTGACCGGTACCGGTCCTTAGTTATTTTTAGTTATTTTTGTTGGTTTGGGTTGTGTTGTTGTTTTGAATTTTTGGTTGTGGTTTGGGTGTTTTGGTATTATTTGGGTTGTTTGGGTATGGTTTGGGTTGTGTTGTTGTTTTCAATTTTTGGTTGTGGTTTGGGTGTTTTGGTATTATTTGGGTTGTGGTGGGGTGTTGTGGTATTGTTTGGGTGTTTTGGTTATGGTTTGGTCATTTGTGTTGATTGTTTGGGTTGTTGTTTTGGGTGTGAAGAGGGAGGGGGATATCGTAGATGTTTTTAGGGTAAGATAGGTGGGTAGAGGGGTGTGTTAGAGAGTCATGGTGTGGTTAGGTGGATAAGAAAGGGGGTATAGAGGGTTAAAGTAATTTTGTGTAAAGAGTAGGGCTAATACAGTGGGTTGGTTTTGCAGGCACGTCAGCAGCTGACGATGCGGGACAGGATGCCCCCGCTGTTGAGACGGATGCGGCCACACGTGTCCGCAGCACACTGGGGAATCATGCACGAGGTGGGACTCGGCAGAGTCCAGCGATACAGGGTGATTGATAGGGATCACAGTTGATGGTCGCCCTCATCGAGAGATGGGATCCGGTGACCAATGTGTTCCATCTCCCGACTAGAGAGATGACCATTACATTGGAGGATGTGTATCGCATCCTTAGATTACTGATTGATGGAGAGGCAGTCTTTCAGGTGGACACAGAGATAGCCATGGACAACATCCTACATGTATTTGGGGATGCAGCTGTACTACTGACGTATCATAGCGCGAGCATCGCGTATGGGGATATGTACCGTGCCCACCGCCATGAGACACGGCTTGCCGTGTTGATGATGATCGGATCACCTGCTTCGCCCTCCCGGACTCAGAGGGAGGCCGCTTTCCATAGGCGTTGATGGGGGTGTTACACGAGATGGTCAAGGAGCATACATGTTATGCTTGGGCACCAGTATACCTGGTGCAGTTATACAGAGAGCTGTGGGGCTATTGCCGGATGAGGCGATTCGAGATTTGCTCTACATTTTTGCTACACTGTTGGGCATATGAGCATATCATATGCATTAGACCAGTAGGACTGCCCCAGCAGCCAGGGCCACAGGTGATCTACAGATATGGTTTTCAGAGGTGGTTGGGGGTCGTGGGCCAGCCACGAGCAGTACTCGCCAGACAAGATGTAGCATATTACCGGCATGTATTAGAGGGCTTGACAGTTTTAGATATTGTATGGAGACCTTACAGAGGTCATCACCCTCGCGAGAGGAGCCCGATCACAGTTGCGCTTGATCCAGTACACTTTCTGGATAGCAGGACGGAGGCCGGGAGAGTATGAGCGGATACCCCTAGAGAGGGTACGCCGGCAGATGGGGCTACGACAGGATGAGCCACCTCCCTTCCCTCAGTACCGGAGGGATGATGTAGAGGCCCCACTACCTGCACCACAGCCCGTGGACCCAGATTGGGTAGCTGAGAGGCCTGCAGATGATACCGTGGATGACGCTGGCTGCACAGGATCATTTTTGGTATGGTGGGCAGGAGAGAGAGCTGCGAGGAGAGCATAGCCCGCACAGCCAAACTTGGTGGCAGTGATAGCAGAGAGGGACCAGCTTAGGGGCCAGGTACAATTATTACAGGGGCAGCTTGCTGCTGCACAGGCACAGATAGGTGTCTTATAGGGGCAGCTAGCCCAGGCTCAAGTACAGGCACAGGCTCAGCAACCACCAGGCACAGGCCAGACAGCCACTAGCGGCACCACCAGCGGCACCGGTATAGCCACAGGTACAGGTACCGCCACAGTGACAGGCACCACCAGCGGCACAAGCACAGGCACAGGGGGCACTGGTCTTAGGAGTCAGGGGACCAGCCCCAGCAACTATGGTGGCACGGGACCGTTATATGGAGGCGAGAGCGGAGGCCCGGTACTATCAGGATGTCTCTTGATGGTACCGGAGCTGAGTATCAGCCATATGCGGCACATAGAGCAGAGACCTCTCGGAGTCAGAGATCTCAGGGAGGTGCAGCCATAGCCGGTGGGTCTGTTACAGGAAGGAGGTGAGAGGCGGCACAGGGACCTACAGGGAGATAGGCAGAGGGCGGTGGGGAGAGCTGAGGGATCCCTGGCATAGATTTTTGTGTTTGTATATTGGATATGGGCACCGGTCTGCGAACCAGTTATGTTTATAGAGGCTTGCATGCCTACACATGATGTATTTATTCATTTATTCATTTATTGTATATACCGGCCTGCGAGCCGAGTACGGGTTGTACAGTTGATACCGGCCTGTGAGCCGAGTATGTTTTTGATATGAGAGACCGGCCTGCGAGCCGAGTCGAGATTATTGATAGTTATTGCGGCCTGCGTGCCGGCTTTGTTGTATTATGAGATCACAGAGGCCCCTATGCAGGGCACATTGTATATTTGAAACTATTGATATATAGATATGATGGTTTTGACCCACATGCTATGTTTTAAAATGTTTTAAGTGTTTTGTCGATGGTTTGTGATATATAATGTATGATGAGTTTGATCCACATGGTTTATATATTGATGATGTTGATGTCTTTTGTATATATAGATGACATGTTATATTGTGAAATGTTGTATGTTTTGTCACTGGTTTTGTGAAATTGAATGTATGTAGCTGGTGAGTTGGATCCAAATGGTGTATAGATTGATGGCTTTTGATATCGTTAGTTGATGGCTTGTTTGTTTTTGTAATATAGATAGATGATGTTGATGAAATTGTAATGAGATGTGGATTTGATGAAAATATTATAGATAACGGTGTTGTTATGCAGGAAAAAGAGGCGGGCGCCACAAAAAATTAGGTAGAAAATAAAGAAAAGAACTATATTGAAAAAAGGTAGGTATATAACCGATATCGGTTAGATAGCCGATGTCGGTAGATGATAGACCGATATCGGTTACATAACCGATACCGGTTATTCAAGTATGAGCTTTTCTAAAAATAGAAAAGCTTGGGTGTCAACTTAAGTTCTTATTTTGGGAGCCATGCAAGAAGTTAAATACGCGAATGTGACGCTTTTTGACGACTGAGACAGATAATTGCATGAGAGAATTAAGTAATAAGGAGGAAAGAGACAGGTAACATGAGTGTGGGCTGAGATTCAAGAGGGCAGAAATACAAGCTATATTTGAAGAGAGGGTGGTGAGCATGGCTGAACAAGGAGAAGCATCCCACAGGCAGGGACGAGAGGGAAGACAAGTTCCACCTTAAGCTGCTGCAGCCCAAGAGGTAAACGTTTTGGTTGTAATTTGATTTTTGCATGTTTTGTAAATAGGATGAGGGAGATTAAGTGGGTAGATATGAGAAAGAAAACATGATAGCAAGGGTTATAGATGAGGTGAGTGTGATGGGGTAGGTAATCAGGGGTTTCGGGTATGTCTGTATGTACAGAGAGGGATAAACGATCAAATTATTGTCGTAGGTGGTGTGTTTAGGTAGGCTGTATGAAAGTAACAGTAACCGATAGCAGTTAACTGAACCGGTACCGGTTAGCTATAACCGATACCGGTTGCTGTAGGAATTTCCAGAATGTGAGAAAAAACCCTTGGGGATTTGATGGATTGAATGGTTATTTGTTGTTTTGACATATGCAGGCAGAGGTAGGGTTGAGGATGAATGATAGTGTGCCAGCGCTGTTGTCACGAATCTGAGCGGATGTAACACCAGCTGAATGGACATTGATAAATCATTTGGGGTTAAGTGGAATCCGCTATTATTCACGAATCGCACATAACCATGCTATGTTGTAGGCGTTGATTGAGAGATGGAATGCAGAAAAGAATACCTTCTATCTGCCAACAGGGGAGATGACAGTGACATTGGAAGATGTGTTCCGTATTTTGAGACTCCCAATTACAGGAAAACCAGTATATCAGGCATTTCCTGGCGCGGGGCGGGCAGCGATAACAAAAGTGTTTGGTCCATATGCACGAGACTTAACACAACGAGGTTTGTCATTTACGTATGGTATAATGTATGCAGCACACCCTGAGGAGACAAGGTTAGCAGTGATATTAATGATAGCGGTAGGGTATTATGCGTTACCGAGGGTGGATGGAGGAAGATTTCCAAAAGCATTGATGTGTGTTATCTGGGAAATGATGGAAAGGAACGTGAATTTTGCATGGGCACCTGCATATTTGGCGGAGCTATACAGGGGTTTATGGGCTTGTAGGTGAAATCACAGAACGACACTGGATTGTTCATACTTATTACATTGTTGGGCCTATGAGCACATTGTTTGTGTGCGACCAATAGGCCGACCCATCCAGTCAGGAGAGACCAGAGTGCAAAGATTGGGATTCAGACAATGGGTCCAGACAGAACAAGAGGCAAGATCCCAGGCTGTGACGGGTGACATTGAGTATTATAGGCAGGTATGGGAGATGGTGACGATTGCAGATATCTGTTGGAGGCCATACGGGAACTATATGGTAACAGAGAATATAGTTGAAGAGTTGAGGGGTGTAGAGCGATTGAGGTGGATTGCGGGGCATAGGCCAGGTGAATATGAGAGGATTCCTCCAGATCGCGTGTGGCGACAATTTGGATTTGTACAGGATATACCACTGGCTTATAGACCATATATGAGGATCGACGCCGAGGTAGCATTCTCACCTCCCCAACCAACACCTCTAGAAGGGCTAGAGGAGATAGCACCCGATCGTAGGGTGATGGATGCAGGAACGACAGAGGCCTATAGATTATGGTGGGTAGCAGAGCTGCGAGGTGTATGTGATCATCCTGACATAGTTGTGATTACAGCGGAGAGATATCGTCTGCAGAGTTTAGTTCATCAGCTCCAAACGTAGGTGAATGAGACAATATGATTGTTAGCGGTTACGGAGTCACGAGCGGAGGGACTAGAGGCAAGATACCTCAATGCCAGGGAGCGTATTCACATGTTACAGGAGATATTGGCAGATCAGTGGGTGGTACCAATAGCCGTGGTACCTTTGAGGACGGAGAGGCCTGGCGAGAGGCGTTGACGATCACGATCATCACCTAGTTCGGGATGAGGTGTGAGGGTCTAAATAAATGTTATCGAGGTATAAGAATAAATAAGGATGCCGACCTGCGTGTCGATGATAGAGAAGATGTATTTGTTTAACATCTAAATAAAACTGAATATGTATGTTGATTTGAGTTATGATAATAATAAGAATGTTTTCATTTTGACCTTTTTGTTTTGAAAAAAGGATAAAGAGGAATGTGATTAAATAGAAATACACATAAATATTTATATTTACTACACATGATAGGTTATGATAGGGGATGGTCGAGCTAACCTTGGGAGACCCCATGTCTCCGATGTGCTGCCTACATAGCCCATTGCATAAAGCAAGGAGGGGCCTCAGACCAATGTAGTTCTCCCTTAGGATTAGGGAGAGGTGAATTCAGGCAATTTAGGTATGGTTAGGCAATTTGTTGGTGGGTAAAAATATTAATATTGGTAGGGTAATGTTGTTTGTGTGGGTAAGGAATTGGTGATTTTGGAATAGGTATAAGTGAAGCGAAATTTAGCCTACCCAAGTGGTAGGGAACCATGTCCTGATTAAAATCAACACATAATCCTAGATGCAAGTCAAAGAGGAAAGAGTGCTCCGTAGGTGGAAAGAGCTAAACAAACCACATAATAACGTAGAAGGAGCTTGAACCCTTTAGATACCGTGCATAGACGAGGAGTCAATAGGTGAAAAGAGTTGTATGATCACAATATATCGGATGTACGTCACGTCCCTTGAGTTTAAACAAATGGTGAGTGCAAGGTGGATGGTATAGCTGAGGTACGGAGAACTTGTTACAAAGTGAGTGTTTTGACGAAAAGAGAACCTAATCCTAAATAGAAAAGTCCATGACTCAAAATATCTTTTGAATGTGGCTTTATTTTATTGAATATAGACTGATCGATGCGGGAAGTCTAAAAGGGATATTAATTGTATTATTCTTGAGGTCTTCACGAAGCTGATCAATGCGAGAAGCTTCTGATAAAAGCTGAATGTGTATAGCTGTCCTTCAAGGGAGCAGTCTATTTATAGTAGCAAATGCGGTTTTAGTGCATAGTTGTCCTTCGAGGGAGCAGTCTATATATAACAGCAGTAAAAGTTTGGAATATAGCTGTCCTTCGAGGGAGCAATCTATATATAATTTAGATAGCTAGATGTCCTTTTGGCGTAAAGCATCTAGTTTGGTAGGAAGTTTGACTCAAGAAAATCCCATAAGAATGTGTTATTTTAATACTTTGAAGTCATGGACTAGACTAAAAAGGGGAAGGCCTCGTTAAGGGGAGGTGAGAATCAAACTATGCGAGCTTGATTGTTATTTTGAGATGTAGGAAATAAAGTGTATATGGTGGTAAATGAGCTCAAGGGACGAGCGATAAGTAGATAAGAAGTGATATAACACTAAATTCAATAGTAGAAAGGTCGAAGATGCAAGGCATTAAGGGGTTCAGGCTCAGGTTTACCATTAAGCGAAGCTAAACGATAAGTGCCTGATCCATAAGTGTGAGTGATTATGTAAGGCCCAATCCAATTGGGAGTAAATTTTCCACGTTTGCTCTTTTCTAGTTTGGTTACATGTTGATTCTCTTTGAGGACAAGATCACCAACCTTAAAGGTATGCTCATGAAGTCGCTTATCATAAGCACGTTTGATACGTTTTTGATAGATTTGAAGGTGATCAAGAGCTGTAAGATGAAGCTCGTCAAGAAGCTCCAATTGGGCTAACCGCTCTTGGCGGAAATCATCGTTGGTGAGAATATCCTGAAGAGATATTCTTAGGGAGGGTATTTTTATTTCGAGGGGCAAGACAGCCTTGGTACCATATACCAAAGAAAAAGGTGTGGCATTAGTGGAGGTACGAATGCTAGTACGATAAGCCCAGAGGGCAAAGGGGATGTGATCATGCCAATTTCTTCTGAACTCATTGACAACTTTCATAAGGATTTTGGTTAGGGTTTTATTAGAAGATTCGGCTTGTCCATTCGCTTGTGGATAATAGGGTGATGAGAAACTAAGTTTGATACCAAAGTTTTCACAAAGGTCTTGCAACAACTTATTTTTAAAATATTTTCCATTATCTGTTATCAGGCGATGAGGAACACCAAAATGATAGATAATGTGGTGGTTAATGAACTCTACAATTTTTTATTTTTTAGTTGAAATGAGTGGAATAGCCTCCACCCATTTTGTGTAATATTCGGTTGCTGTGATTATCCATTGGTGACGTTGTGAAGAAGGCGGATGAATCTCACCAATAAGGTCTAAACCCCATTGTGAGAAAGGCCAAAGATCTCATGCGACCTGTAGCGGATGGCTAGGAGTATGTTGAAGGTTGGCATGTTGTTGACACATAACACAACGCTTAGCATATTCACAGCAGTCGTTATTGAGAGTAGGCCAATAATAACCTAGGAAAAGGATTTGTTTGGCCATGGCAAGGCCGCTGAAATGTCCACCACAAATACCATCATGAACCTGTTGGATGGTATAGGTGACCTCCGTGCCGGTTAGACATCGAAGGAGGATGCCATCAAAGCCACGTTTATAAAGGAGTCCCCCCATAATGACATAACGAGAAACACATTTAAGAAAAGTGCGTTTTCCGGTACTAGTAAGGTCAGATGGGAGAACAGAGGTTGTAAGGTAATCATGAAATTGGTGATACCAGGTATCTTGCGAATTAGCAGACACATTATTTATCATACAGACAACCGGGGCTGAGTAAGATGGGGCAAAGAGTTGTTGGACCAAGACGAAAATGTCAGAGTCAATTGATGAAGCTGGAATTTGCGAGGCTAAGCAAGCCATAGTATCCGCAAATTTGTTAGTGGAGCAGGGAATGGTTTGGATAGAATAGTGAGTAAATAAGGCTAGAAGTGAATCCACATAGTGTTTGTACTTTTGAAGTTCCTCATTTTTGCATTGGTAGATGCCCATAACTTGATTGACTACCAATTGAGAGTCACCGAAAATATTGATAGATTTGACACCTAAGTGTAACGCAACCTGGAGACCCAGAACAAGGGCCTCGTATTCCGCTGTATTATTAGTGCAGGGGAAATCGAGTCGGAATGAAAGAGGCATAGGCTCAGCGTCGAGAGGAATGAGAACAACACCGGCCCCTCCGCCGCACTGGCATTTGGATCCATCGAAGAAGAGGGTCATTAGATACGACTCCTCCCTGAGGGAAAGAGTGGCGATGAGTTCGTCGGGGAAATTAAAATTGGTAAATTGCGCCCCAGGTAGAGGGGCTTCCGCGAGTTGGTCAGCAATGGTTTGTCCTTTGATCGATTTCTGGTGTATAAATTCAAGGTCAAGGTCAGCAAGGAGCATAAGCCATCAGGCGATGCGTTGGTTTAGATGAGGTTTGGCATACATATAATGAATGGGGTCCGTGTTGGTGATGACGAAAGTTTTGTGATTCAGGAGGTAGTGTCAGAGCTTGGTGGCCACGAATGATAAGGCTAGGCACAACTTTTCTACATGTGTATACCTAGTCTCATAGTCCACCAAAGTACGACTTATATAATAGACGGATTTGTTCTCGATTCTCGGAGTCACGATGTGCAAGCATGGCCCCTACAGCGTGGTCAGTGGTGGAAAGGTAAAGGTAGAAGGGGCGATCATCCTGAGGTGGGATAAGCACGGGTGGCTGCAAGAGATAGGTTTTGAGAGCTTCAAAGGCTTGGTGACACTCTTCGCTCCATTGAAAGTCAATGTCCTTTTTAAGGAGGTGATGGAAAGGTTGACATCGATCCGAGAGTTGGGAGATGAAACGCCGGATAGATTGGAGCTTACCTTGTAAACTATGCAACTGTTTGAGATTAGTAGGTGGGGGCATTTCTAGGATAGCTTTGACTTTAGATGGGTCGACCTCAATGCCATGCAAAGAGACGATAAAACCAAGAAGTTTTCCCGAAAGGACACCAAAGACACATTTCTTTGGTTGAAGACGGACAGAATATTGTAACAGGCGATCAAAAATAATGGTTAAAACATCGAGATGTTCACTACGATGTTTAGATTTGCCAAGAAGATCATCGACGTAATCTTCAAGGATAGTGTGCATAATGTCATGAAAAATGTAGGTCATAGCCCGCTGATAGGTTGACCCAGCATTCTTAAGGCCAAATGGCATTACACGATAACAGAAGGTTCCCCAAGGAGTTATGAAGGTAGTTTTATGTTGATCGGCAGGGGCAACCAAAATTTGGTTGTATCCTGAAAAGCCATCCATGAGAGAGAGCATCTCATGGCCCGCAGTGAGATCAACAAGTTGGTCAATACTAGGTAGGGAGAAGTCATCCTTAGGGCAAGCGAGGTTAAGATCCCAGAAATCCGTGCATATCCGAAGTCCCCCCGTCTCTTTAGTGACAGGTACGATGTTAGAAATCCATTGAGGATAGTCAATAGGCAGGATGAAGGAAACAGAAAGGAGTCGTTGAAGCTCTTCTTTGACCAAGAGGGCAATGCGTGGATGCATTTTTCTCAGTTTCTGTTTAATTGGCTTGGAATCGGGTTTCAGGGTAATGTTATGGACAGCAATGTCAGGATCAACTCCTGGCATGTCAGCGTAGGACCAAGCGAAAGCTTGGTTGCAAGCACAGAGAAAGGTAGTAAAGGCGACTTGTTCTGATGCGTTAAGGGATTGTCCGATCTTCACAATGTGAGGATCCTCCTCTGTGTGGATGTTGATTTCTATAGTTGACTCGTTCAACATGGTTTGAGTTTCAGATGGTAAGGCGCGTTGAATATAAGAGTCATCCGCACCAAGGTAAGTGAGGATGGAGTCATCATCCTAGCACTGAACAACGTTAATTGAAGGTGAGTCCTCTTCAATCATGTCAGGATATAGAAGGGGGATAGAAGAGGGGTCCTCATTATCGCGTTGATAAGTGAGAGGACCTAGGAAGATAGCATTTATGAAAAAAAAAAAGTTAGGAGGGATAGATTCAGGATCTATCGACTCTGTGGGTGACGAAGGAAAAATGGGTGATGATGGTTCGGTAGGGGTGACGTCGTCCTCTTCCAGAAGACAACTGACACGAGGTTCCTTCGGTGTAAGTGTTCCAGAAAATCCAAGACCACTACGATCATTGTGCTTGCGTGTAGTTACAGGAATGATTGTATGTCGGCCTTGTTCATAAAGACCAAAACCAAAGCCTTTCCAAGCACAGCGAGTCAAGAAGGTGAGGGAAAAACGACGATTTGTCAGGTATTGAAAATCGGATTGGAAGGGAACCACACCAAGAGGAGGTTCAGGGGTAACGGAAGATGCGTCGACACCCCCATATGTTAGGTTGGTGCGGCAATGAGGTGGTCCGTAGGGGATTACTTCCCCCACACGACGGTCATAGGTAGGATGTGCATGTAACTGTCCGTACTCCTGTGGAGTATGGAAAGAACTAATGTTATATAGGCGATACTCCCCCAGCGTAAGGCATTGAGAAACATATACTAAGGGGTCTGAGGTTGGGATGTTATCTGCGGGGAAGGAAGTGGTATTTGCAACGGTGGTTTCATTAGTTGAAGACGTAGGTGCGGTTAAGGTGGATGGTGGAGGCACGTTTGAAGTGGATGGTTGGGTTGGATGAATGGGTGTCTTGATTGGTACAAGCACATCATTAGGGCGATATAACATATTGCAGGTTTTGAAGGGGGGAGGATCATCTTTTATGGTGTAGGACTTCCCCTCGTACTCAAATTTTATGCATCTATGTAAGGTTGAGGGAACGCATCCCATAGCCCGGATCCAAGGGTGACCTAACAATATATTATATTGGAACTCTCCCTCAAGGACATAGAAGAGTTCGGGTAAGGTACGTGGCCCTACAAGAATGTTAAGTATCACGGTGCCTAAGGTAGAGGTAATAGCATCATTGAATGACCGCAACATGATGGGGTTGGCACACATGTAGCTAGAAGGGATATTCATTTGTTGGAAGGATTTTGAAGAGATGATGTTTAGACTAGCACCCCCGTCAATCATCACACGACGTACCTGAATGTTGCGGACGTAAGCCGAGATGAAAAGAGCGGGGTCAGGATCTTCTGTACCAAAGTCAACAATTTCGTCTTCGGAGAAACTGACAGCAGTAGCTTGTTGTATAGAGACAGAAGGGGTTGAGGCAGTAGGTTGTTTGGTGAGGGAAGCAATGTGATTGGGTGTTAGAATGGAGGTAACAGGAAGGGTTTCATTAGGTAAGACCTCAATCCCTTGAAGGATTTCAACGAGAGCTTGTCGATGAGATTCAGAAGTCTGAATAAGATCATACAGTGTCATTTTTACAGGTGATTGGTGAAGCTGTTTGATCATGGCTCGGTGGGCAAATCCATTAGAGACAGGGTAAGCGGGTCCATGAATAACCACTTTGGGTGGTGGTGCGATCGGGATGGTAGACGGAGAAAGAGAGGCCGCAGGTGTGCTTTCTTTAGCTTTCTCATTGCTTTTCTGCGCTCGAGTAGCAACACTGATCATGTTGATCTCGTGAACATAAGAGGAAGAAGATGGTAGGGATGAATCATGGACTTCGAGAGGTGGGGTTGTAATAATGATAGATCTTGGTGAGGTGGGGGACAGGTGGTATAGAAGATGGAATTGAAGCTAAAAGTCTCTCCCTTCGTAAGTTGTCTTTCTTAACCTTTCTATCTGAGAGAGGTGACTGACGAAGGATGGATTTTAAAGCTTTGCACCCCTCCACATCATGTCCTGGTGTGCGGTGGTAAGTGCAGATTTTAGACTCATCATAACCTATAGGTCGAGGTTTAGACGGGTCATATGGTCTAAGTGGGGGTAGAGAAATGGTCACATTCTCCACCAATATAGTAAGGATTTTGGCGTAAGATCCTTTGAGTGGGTCAAAATCGGAGGAAGATGAGGGTATTGATTGAGCGGGTTTCGGTAATGTTTGGGCATGGTTGGTTCGTGCGGGTGGTGGTTTAGGCAAAGGGTTCTGATAATTGGATTTAACTAAACGTGGTTTCTTTGGTGCAGGAGCTACATTTAGCTGCTTAGATGATGAGGCTTCAGGTAACGCGGTATCCGGAAACAATGGCGACCAAAACGGAGTGACAGAAAACAAGTCCTTTGATGATGAAATTTGTTTAGGGTTGATGGGTGGACAAGATACGTGGGATGACAGTGTTGATATACCCTTAGATCTCTGTATGCGTGCAGAAGGCGTAGGTCGTTGTAAAGAAAACGCACGAGGTATGATATATTGATGCAAAGTGGAAGGATGAGGTCCCAATATGGAAGGTAGGTGTGACGATGATGGTTTTGATTGTGATAGAGGCATAGATTGAGTTTGTCTCCTTAGTGGAGGGGTGGTTTTATTTTTGGATAAATCTAGTCGCTTAGGTGGGTGTGTTAGACTGGGTATTGGTGAGGTCCCAAGTGTAGGGGAAGATTTGGTTAGGCTAATAGAGGTGGATGAGATACTTGGTAGAGATGCGGGGGGTGGAGATGGGTACATAGGCATTTTGAGTTTCTGTAAACACTTCGGGTATATGGTAGAGGTGTCTGGATCGGTCATCTGCATTTGAGTAGAATAGGGGGTACTCAAACGTTCCCATAGGACTCGTCTATCTTCTGGAGAATGACAGGCTTCAGGTGTGAATTGGAACTTTTGTATAGAAGAAAGGTGGGTTGTGATTCCGGTCCACTGTGAGTGTGATACAGGGGGTAGATGAGGCACTGTATCAATAGGTGTTAAGAGATCAACCGGTCGCTGAAAAGATTTAGGTGATGAAGGACTAATAGGCAGGAGGGCATGTTTGAGAGGATCCGTTATGGTTAAAGAATTTGGTGATGTAGGTGCAAGAGGTTTCTCGTCTAAGGATGACAAAAGGAGTGGCGAGCCTTCCTCTTGTGCAGCAAGAGTGGTAGAAGGGGACGTTTGGGAAATAGATAGGTTAGATAACATCCGCTCGCAGTCTTGTAGGGATGTGGTGTAAGAAGACTCATCTATGAGAAGAGAACTCTGGGTGGTTAACTCCTGTATGGGTAAAGGAATGATTTCGCCTTGTCTTGATGGTGGTGAAGGAGGTTCGGGCCCCTGTGTCAATGAAGAGGCTTGATTCAAAATTTTCTCAATAGAGGCTTTTGGCTGGGAGTCGAAGACTGCATGGATCTCATGAACACTCTCCTCGGCTAAGATATCCTGGTTTATGTTACTGTTGGAAGAGTGATTCGGGAATGGTTTGTTGAAGATTTTCAAATTTCGGTTAGCAGGGGCATTAGGATTATCGAGGGTTATATCCCCTGCATCAACCATTTCCTGCACTATGTTTTTCAACATCTTGCAGTTTTCATGACTATGTCCTTTTACGCGGTGAAAGTTACAGAAGTCATTTTCTTTGTACCAGGAAGGTATAGCGCGGGTGGAGTCAAACCCGGAGTGAGGTTTAACAGGAGGCAAGGTGATAGCTCCGGCTTTGAGCAATTTTTCCAAGATGACACCATAAGTTTCTCCAAAGGGAGTGTAATTGATGGGCTCGAGCTTTATATTTATAGGTGGTTTTTGGTGGGGTATTAGACGGTGCTTGAGATTTGACCATCACCGCGTGGACAACTCCTTTTGATTTCGAAGAAGTGGATGTGTGAGGAGTGGTGGTGTTTGGTTTATTGGTGGAATCTAGAGTTCGGAAATTGGGGTTTTTGTTGCGCAACCGCAATTTCTCTTCTTCTAAGGCTCGAATTTCTAGTTTCCGAGCCATGGTAAAGGCCTCGTCAAATGTGCGGAAAGTTTGAATTTGAAGGGTAGGAGAGATGTGCTTAGCGCAGGCCCGCGTAAAAAGTTCGATAAGTTCAGTCTGAGGTAAGGCATATGTGAGTTGGTTGATAAGGCCCCGCCATCGTCTGACGAAATCTGTGATAGATTCGTCTTCAAATTGTCAGATGGCATAGAGGTCGGTGATAGATACTTTCTTGGCAATGTTAATGGAGAAATGATCCAAGAAAGATTGGGCTAGTTGGTTAAAAGAGAAGATTGAGTGCTGGGTTAAAGCACTGTACCACTCCAAGGCGGGTCCTGATAAGGACATGGGAAAGGTGCGGAGTAGCAAGGCATCATCATGAGCAATCAAATAACAAGCATGTCTAAATGATCGCAAGTGTTGTTGAGGATCCTCTTTACTATTAAAACGAGTAAATTTCGGCAATTCCCATTGCGGAGGATATGAATGAAGGGGGACAGAAGGGTGAATAGGCTCCCGACAAACTTGCTCGTATGTCAAGGTGCTACGACTTCCCGAAACAGAAGCCTCCAGATTTTGCATTTTTTCCATCATTTGTTTGATGAAATCCGTGGTTGGATGAGATGATGGTGCGGTTGTGGTAAACGGAGGAAAGTTAGGCCAAGGGCCTCCGCTAGACACTGGTGGGGTTAAGTGTTGATAAGGTATGGAGGACGAATATGTTGAGGCGACCGAATAGGGATGTCCTATATAAGATGTTGAGGTCACCGGATACGTGTATGGGAATGAAAAGGTAGGCGGAGCTTGAGAAGGAAAGCTCGTGTGGATAGGTGGCAGAGAGCAAGTCATGAATGGAGCAGTCTGCAAGAGAGATGAGGTAGGAGCAGTCGGCGGTAATGATATGTGGGGTCCAAGATTAACCAAAGGAAAGCCAATCTGTGTCGTATGAACCTCTGAGGCACGTCGGATTAGGAGACAGGGATAAAGATGCAGAAAGCAAGGCGGTGTTATCAGGCGGAGTGGGAACTAGATGAGCAGCTATACTAATAGGCATGCCAACAAGGAGTTGACCATCGGGCGTACGGTTAGGGGCATGAGACAAATAGTATTATACGGTGCTAGGATTAGCATCCAGAAATTTGGAAAATTCCTTATCTCCTACAGGAATTTTGGGGATCTCACTGGTGTCTGTAGGGTTCCCTATAGAATGTGAAGGGGTGATTCAGGAAAAGGCACAGAGCAGGCATGTGAAACCATGGTGGTGGCTTGCTTCTGAGTGATAACAACCATGGACAAGAGTATACAGCAGGGCTTCAATCTACCAGGAACAGAAACAGCCTCAGAATGGTGAAATTGGTAGGTTACTGGTGTGATAGGAACTATAAAAGACAGAAACCGGTATCGGTCTGATGACCGATGTCGGTTAGACTATAACCGACGTCGGTCAGCTAACCGATGTTGGTGTAATGAGATTGGTATAAGAAAATATAAGAAGCTATTGATTTGATACTTAACAATGCTTAGTACCTTAATCAATTTGTTCTGAGGTGATCACTAGAAAACAGAATATGACAGGGAAAACAAAACTGAAAACAAGCAAGATGCACACGCAAATCCAGAGACTAACCCTAGGATTAATTTAATTATTGTGGGCTTATTCCGTTAGATGTAGAATGATGTCAGAATCCTAAACAAAAGACTTAAGGGAAATGTCAAGTTTGTTTTGGCTTATAAGGTTACCTCAATCGGGCGGAGGAATACCGCGGAAAAAGGGGGGATGTTTGAGCTGTTGTGTTAATTGTGAAGTGATTTTGTATGTGTTGTGTAGTGAAAGTAAGATTAATTTCTTGTCAATACCGTGGATATCACCCCCACGTGTATGACCTGTTACTTAATCTATGTTCACTAGAATTGAAAACAGCAAGCAAGAATGTGATGCACGTGTTTTAAACCCAAATCGAAAATGATATTCGATGAAGCAAAAGAGATGACTTTCACTATTGCAAAGATGTAAAAGCAAAGCAAGTTCTTTCACCAAAATAACAAAATACTTTGTGAATATCTTTAGAATAAGAAAACAGCAAGTATGCTCCCTATATGAAAGTAAGCAAGAAAGAAAGAAACCCAAAAATGGGTCCCACCGGGCGTGCCAAAATGTTTCACACGGAATGTTTAAGATTTTTGAATAGAGTTGTTTCTATCCTTTCATTCATTTTAGAAACAGATAAGGGTTAGGGCTAGGAGAAATACCTGTGGAATGTCGAGATGGTGTGCACGTACCGTAGAGAGAGAGATCAGGTCGATTGCGAAGAACTCCTTTTTGTCTTGGAAGGACTACCTGCAAATAAGAATACAAGACCACAAGATTTTGATTAGACAATAAATGAGGGAACTGCCTTGGGCCCAAGAAATATTAAAACTTCCTTTCGAAGGTGGTCAGTTCCCCTGCTAATATGAATTAACATGAAATATTGTAAAATAACAATTTAATTACTTCGTTGAAATAGGTAGGGGGGAAGGTTGGTTTCTGGTTTTGAGTCACGATAACCGATACCGGTTGCTGCTAACCGATATCGGTAGGGGCTATGTTTGTTTGTAAGGGTGGTTGTAGGGTGGTTGTGTTGTTTGTAAGGCTAGTAAATGAGTGGGATTAGGTAACGGGGGTGATGAGAGGGTAGAGAAATGGTAGTTAGATGTAATATGTGGCTGGGTAGTAGATCTAGGGATAGGTTTATGATGGTTGTGATTCAAAATTCTAACAAATGTTATCAAAGAGACATACACAAGATACTACTTACTGGTTATTGACGAGAATGTAGGTCCAAGAACTAGTGATGACAAAGGAAGAACTTAGATAGGACGTCCTGATGATCAGAAGATGAGATATCTCCCTCTCGATGATCAGCTGAGTATCACAGGGCTCTGGTTGTGCAGTTGCAGTCTTGGGCTTGATGTCCTTCTCTGCAAACTCTTCTTGTTTCCTCACTTGTCTCTGCTCGGCCAAGTAAAATCCAGATTCTCTCGATCGCTTCTGATGATCCTCGAATCCTCCAAAATCCTTCGACCCTTGTTTCTGATTAGGGAAGGTCATTTACAGGGAACCGATGGCAGTTACGTAACCGACGGCGGTCGAGTAGGAACCGGTATCGGTCTAGGAAAAAGTGGGCTATTTTTAGTAAAATAGCCAACTTTCCCTCCTTGTCTCCCGAGGGATTAGTTGCGGGCTTGGTCAAGTAACTACAAGGTCAGTTTTGGGTGCGAGTAAGGAGTCATTAGTCATGGGTGTGGATGTAGACCAACTTATAGGTATTAATTAGGTTATTTTAGGGTTAGGACCAAGTCATGATGAGGTGGCAAAATGAGGTGGCAGGTAAGGCAACGTGGATTTATTAATTATAAGGTGATTAATAAATAATTTTGCAAGGTTTAGGTGATGGGGTTAGGTTGCGAAATGAGATGCGGGTCACAAGGGGTCGTAAGACACAAATTTGGTGTCTACACTACAATGTAGAAGAAAGGTGCAACATAAACTAAACTTATACAATCTCCCATATGCCCACAACTTCCTATATAGCTGCACTAAGAATGTAGGTCCTCATGTAAAATAGATACACTCCTCCATCATATCTTGAAGCACTCCCATCAATGCTCATGGGAATCTCACACCCTCAACATCTGGTAAGGTGAAACAACATACTACCTCCATCCTCAAAACAACCAACCTTTCTCCTAAGGATGGGTCACATACATGTCTCCATAGCTAATGCTTACGATATGGTACCTTAACAACCCATCGCCTCCCCAAAGACAATCACTATAGGCTCCATTGATTCCACTGAAGAAATAATATACACTCGCTCACCAACAATCAGTAGATGCAAGATCCTGTATACATCCTCTAGGGTGATGGTAATCTCACCCATCGGTAAATGAAAAGTGTTAATCACTAAATCCCATCTATCGA
This sequence comes from Taxus chinensis, assembly GCA_019776745.2. Classification (NCBI taxonomy): domain Eukaryota; kingdom Viridiplantae; phylum Streptophyta; class Pinopsida; order Cupressales; family Taxaceae; genus Taxus; species Taxus chinensis. The sequence goes on from CM034155.1 coordinate 386,160,914, forward strand.
TGAGTGTGACCATCAAAATAGGATATCGGGCTATACGCCTATAGAGTCGGATCATAATCAGTCTAATATCTATCATATTATCCCAGTCCTCCGTAGTCACACTAGACCACATCGCTACCAAAAGAGGAGGGAACTTTTCCCACATCCGTAGTTGTTCCCTAGCCTGCATCCAAAAAAACACAATATTTTCAAGACTTGCTTACCCCAAAACTACCTCTGACCCACTACACCATACCCAACCACATCAATCATGCCTACCTCATTTACCTAACTCACAATCCTACTACCCTTTACAATCATGACCCATCCTCTTAACATTATTGAATCTACTTACCTATTTTATCCTATCAAACTAGAATTTTACCCTCATCCCCCTAACAACACTCTTAATTTATCCCTTCCCACCTATTTTTCTTTCCAAACTATCCTTTCTTACCCCTGTTATTCTTTAACCCTAAGCAGCACCGGTCTTTCTTGATGATCACCAATTTTCCCATGACCATCATCAGTTTCCTTTAATTGGTATCGGTCACCTACAGACAGACCAATGTTGATAAATGCTAACTGACATCAGCCAAGCCTTGACCAATGTTGGTATCTGCCATGATGTCAAAAACTGAAAACCTATCCCCTATTTTTCAAAAATTGACAAAACATTACCTAACAAAAACCTATTTTACCCATCCCACCCAATCCTAACTTAATTCCCAAACCTGTTTCACATATTTGTGACCTTCTCACTCCTCATCCCCTTCCTTTTTATCCACTTTCAACTTTCCTTTCAAAATGAACAACACCCCACCCCAATTTCTTCATTTTTCACCAAATGTTCAGCAAATAACAAGTTATAAAACACCCCTTACCTCATCATGGTGTTACCTACGTGGTGGCATGTCTGGCTGCTATGCAGGTGGTCTTCCTGGACCTTCTCCCACCTCTGTCATGAAAAAATCTACTTCTAATCTCCTCAACTAATCACATGTCTCCAACCGCTCTCGTGGACCCATCTACCTAGCTCCTCTCACCACTTAGAAACCTCCACCTCAACGAGGTATGATTCCTTGTCTTTTTCTCCAAGAAAAATGCACAAGTCACTCAACTCTGTCATTTTCTCAAATTCAAAAGACAACAATGATTCCATAAAATATAGAATTTTAACTTTATAACCCTAACATGGCATGACCGACATCGGTCATCCCAAACCGATATCAGTAACCTTATAACCAGCATTGGTCACCTGCCAGTACCATTTTACCTACCTTTTTCCCATTTTGATCAAAACTCATCACTGCCAAATACCTCGTAACCTCACCAATACCTCTTACACCTTACCCATAAGCCTAAATTACCCATACATTTCCTTAACTATGTTTAGGGACTTGTTATTTACCAACACCTCGGCCTTACCCATGCCATGACCTATATACCTTGCCCTGACCCTCCTATTTATGACCTTTGAACTTGGATCCTCTTTATAGCTTGTGACACTATTACCTATGTTGTTTTTTCCTAATGACCTTACCTTACCTATTACCATGTTGTTTATCCTGACCAAACCTTTGGTGTACCGGTTCATACCTAAATATTCTTACACCTAACCTAAGTTGTGTTTACTGACCATATCCTATACCCTAGATACCTAAATCACTTCACCCTTGTTTGGATAAACCTATTGACCTTGGACAATGTAGAGTTTGCATGCTCTTCAACCTAGTACCGTGTCACAATCTATACGTGTGCGTGTATTCAATTGTCATTACCCATTACCCGATATGACCATTTCCCATTACCCATTTCCCAATTTGACTCTTACCCATTACCCAAAATTCTCATACCCTTACCTACAACTCACCTACCTTCACTTTCATCACTTATAAATTTATATAACCACTCGCTGATTTTGTCTCACACCTCATCAGTTCCTGGTTTGAGGGGGATCACCTCCATCGATCCTTGGGGAAACCTCAGTCCCACTTATATTTGGGGCAACCACCTCCTATTTTTGTTAGCTTCACTTACAAATACAAGCTACACGACAAAATATGGGCAAATGTAGACACCAAATTTGGGTCATAATCCCCTTGGTCCCCTTTAATCAGTATATATAACATGTTCACCTAACCATGACCCCTTTACCTCACATTCATATTAATTTAATTATTTACAATTGAATTAATGCCCATCCTCACATTATTTAGTAATCTAATTACTTTAATTAGGTTAATTTACACCTCACCATGGACTTATTCTTAGCCTATTAATTAACTAAGACTCGGTCTCTACTTATCCCAACCACCTGGAACTAAGTCTAACTCTAGAATTAAATTCCTATTCCTTCTCCAACAACATGCCCACTTATCTAAGTGTTAACCATTACTTGATACCCGTGCCAATAAGTAGATCATGCCAAAAATAGCCATGATCTACTTTTGTTGGTAAACCTAGGATATCCTACCTTAACCAATGTCGGTTAACCCTCAACCGGCGTTGGTCACCTTGACCATCGTTGGTCACCATATATATAATTTGGAAACCTTTTTCCAGGGTTGGTCACTCTAAATTCAAGAACTAACCAGAGTTATCCCAACATCAAGACAACATAATACATCCAACGAGAAGCCCAAACAAGTACTAGGAGTGCTCTGAAGGCATTGACATTCACGGTGATACTCTGGGAAGAACTATTGTGACACTGACCACCAGGTTCACATATCTACCATCACCTTCCCTAACCCACCAATCTTGAAAGAACAATAAGTTCCTCCTAGCTAAAAGGGAGCTCTCACATTCAACATAGACTAGGAAATCAGAACGCATGTACAAGCTTAAAATTACATCACAAATAGGTATTCCTCCTTGGCCGTTTACCCCTATCTATTACATTAATTTGTTAAGAATCTGGTGAAACACATGGATACATAGGTTTTGGAAGAAATCTCACACTTGAAGAGGCTGATTTGCATAATAAGATTCAAAGAATGGTGGTAGGTATGGTCTAACCTAGGGTGACAACTCAAATGAAAGCATTCTAAATTGGTTTTAGGACACCTTTTCCATGGGTGGGCCCTATGCTAATACACTTTAGCTTTCAGTAGAAGCTTGAATTCATGGTTGAAAATTTTCCCCACCTTACAAAGTGGATAAGGGAGATAGAGGTTTATGAACTAAATGCAAGGCAACCTTATCAATGGGTAAGTACTACACCACTACCTCATAGTCCCTCTATTTCCATTTCCCAATCTACATCATTTCAACCTGAATATCATGATCCTATCTTATTGCATGCTTCCCCAGGTGTGGAATCCATTTATCCACCTCCTACTCTCCCACCACACCTTGGATTTTCTTCCCTTTTCCCTTCCAAACCCAAGTCTCCTCCTTAGAAATAAGAATTTTTTCCTCTTACACCACCTCAAGCAATAGAAAAATTAAATAAATCCCAACCCACCCATCCTTTGGTACTCCTAAAATCATTTTAGGAGGAGAATAAATAGAATATCAGTCAAGGGGAGGAGAAAATTGAAGAGCTTAGAAAATAATAATTGGAAAAAAATTGAACGGGCTACCAATTTTAACATCAAACATATGCCATTTATGAAAAATCCTCCATTGAAGGTTGAGATTCAAGAAAAAGAGGTGAAAAATGATTTGGTATCAGCAATAAAGAAAGAACAAGAAGAAAATGATGATCATCAGTCCATTTTATTAGAGTGTAGTGTTCATGATGGCACTAGCTTTTCATAGATTTTTGATCCATTACCATCTACAAAATTAGTCAAAGAGGAAGAGAAAAAATTAGCTCCAAGTCCAGTTGAATAGGAACATACAAAGGAGAAAAATTTAGATTCAGAGACATTGAATGAATATGATATCATTGAGATATTTTTGCTTTCATTTGGGAAACCTGATTTGGTTGATAAATCCATGATAGAGGAGGACATCCAAGAAGGCCTTGTCATCCAAAACAATCCTCATGAACAATAGATTGAAGAGTTTGATTTATCAAACTTCATGTTAGAAAAGGAAATCATTTAAGAAATGTTTGTTCTTCAAATGGAGGGGAAGGAACTCCCAAGTGAGCAACAAGTTTTAAATGACTGTAGTGTTCAAAAATTTATCTCATTAGATGCTATAAGAAATCACATTGAGTTGCATGTTGAGGAGGAGTTAGATGTTGTCAGGGAGGAAGATAAAAGTGAGGGTGACATCATTTTCATACTAGTCACCAAGGAAGATCATCAGTTGTTTGTAGATGAGAAACAATAATAAAATCAGCTTATAGATAGTCACCTTTTCTAGGAAGGCTTGCAAGAATACTTTCTTATTGAAGTTAGAGCTTAGAGTAGTGGGAAAATCTATTAGATCAGACCTTGCCTAATGAGGTACTTGGCTTGATTGGAGCTAAGGGAGGAGCCACGATCAATCATAATTAGTTTTGAGAATGATGATGAGTTTCAAAGTGCCGAGGATCAACTGCAGTACCTCTTAGAACAAAATGAAGATTAAATAGAGAAGGTATTTTTCTTGTTCTTAGTTGATACCTTAATGAGTGGAGTGGAAAATCAACTTGTAGTAATTTTTTCACTCTTAACTATAGTTGTGTTCAGTGCCAAATCATCTACATGGCTGCCTATTGTGAGAAAGGGAAGCTATTTTTCCTTGTCAGTATCGAGGTTTTTTTAAGTTTCTTATTTCTTCGGTTAGGGCATGGTAGGAGTAGGTTTTCTTTCAACAGAAGAAGTGCTAATGCAGATTCTACATTCTTTATTTGAAGTATGTATGATTTGTCTCTTTGTATATAGTTTTTATTCATTATTTCTCAAGGTAGTCTATTGCATAGTGCATCATTTTCCCTGCAACGAGAAGCTCATAGTTAAATGAAGAAGTTACAATACTCAAATAAAGTCAAATGCAAAGAAACTAAAATCAGATTAAGGAGAAAATTTCAGTATTTTCATTCCTTTGCTTCTTCATATCAATAGTTGAGTTTCTCATGACCCTCCTAAAATCAGTACAATCAGTTGCGGAGTAGCTTTTGGTATGGTAATAGATGGCAATGTTATGAGTTTGTAAAAATCCCAGCCTATGTGTGAACAGTCCCATCCTTTCGATAATGTTGTGATTAGCCTATTTAGAAGTAAAAATCATATTTTAATTGAGTTCCATGATGTCCAAAACTAGCAAGTGTTCTACTCAAACTTTGTAATGTGTTGTGCATGCCAAACAATCATTGGTTTCAGTATGTTTCATACTTGGAAAATTAGGATTCAAGACATGTTTGAAAGTCCATCATGTAGTGCCACAGATCAGATTCACAGGGAAATGAAATGAGAAAAGGAATTTTCAATATCAAAACAATTTTCCACTCATCTTAGTTTCAAGATTTTCCTATAAAGAGTTGGGAAATGCAACGGAAGTCGGCTTCAGTATCAATCAATGTTTTAGTGGCTCAAGGAAAAAGGTTTTCAAATTCAAATCAGTTTCAGGCTATTACATGGACTCCATGCACAATGGATAAGTATGCAAGTCACTAGTTAGTCCATCTAGCAGGAAGATGTCCCCGCAATTCACCAATCTGTTTCTGATTTTCACCTCCCGGTTGAAAATGGAAAACTAAAAGTACTTTACATTAAAACAATTGTTGAGGGGGCCTACAGGTCAATCTATAGCATGCATGAAGATATATGTGTTTTGAAAGCATCCACAAGGTCTCCAAGGGGGTTGGAATCCATCAGAAGAATTTTTTCCTCTTATGCATTTTCATGAAGTTCAAGTTTTATTCAAGTGAAAGAGAGTGAGCAACGGGAACCACTTATAGGTAAAATGGAAAAAAATCCAATAATTTGTCCGAGGAACCTACAACACCTTCACACAAACCCTTGTGTACTGAAGGATGAATTGGACATGGGGATGGGGTATTCCCCGCAACACGAAGATACCCGCATTACATTGGGAAAAGTAATCGAGACGTGGTACCGAGATGATCGTTAGAACCCCCCATCGAGTAGGATACAATGTTGAGGTGGGTGCTGAAGTGGTTGTTGGAGGATTATCCAATGATTATCACAATTTAAGGACACAACCCGACATATATTGAAAAGGTATTGACAATGGAAAAGGGGGTTATAGCTTGGCGAGATCACGGAGCTGGCCCCAAACACAAAATTTAAACATTCTCACCTTCCCTCTAATAGAAAAGAGTAAAAGCAGGGGGATCCACCAAATTTTTAAAATTCCTAAAATATTAAAATGATGTAAAAAAACATTGGAGATGAGGGAAAATTAAATTATTTCTCCTAGCCAGTTTTTAAATGTACATTCCCGTGAAAGAGATGATAAGCCTGGGAATGTATAAAGTGCGGTTTCCACTCAAATAGCCATAACTTTCTCGTTTCTTATCCAAATCACACAAAAATGAACTTGTTAGAATTTTGGATTCTTCCTCTACACTCAAAAATCAATAAATTAATGATTTTGTGGAATTTTAATAGTGAAAATTTTAGAAAATTATTCCATTTTAAAATGGTGACTTCCAGGTCGTTGAATGTGTATTTAATGAGAATGGGCAGCCATTTTCATTTTGTTGTAAGTTACAGGACAACATGGGATGGATTTTATAGGTTACCCATCATGATTTGCACTCATTTATGGTACTTTATAGGTAGGTGGAAGAAAAAATATGAGATTTGCAACTTCTCTCTCTCCCTATCATTTTTAATAAATTGTAAAGGGGGAACATTTTGTAAGTGGTTGGAATTTTTTTTTTATTCTTCCCTCCCTTTTTCTTCTCTAAATTTTTTTTTTGGAGCTCAAGCCTCCCATTTGTAAGCTATGTAGTGATGAATCTTTCCTCTCTCTTCTAAAATGATGTATTGTGCATACTCTTGGAGCAATAAAAATTAGTGTTTGTGACTACTTCTCTATCCTTGCATTATTTTTATTATTTTCTTTCCTTTCTTCATGCTTGGAGGTGACTGTGCATATGTTTTTTCTCATTATTTTCTTAAATTTGGTTGTGCTAACTTAAAAATGGTGTACAGTGTGTATTATCTTGGTCTATGATGCATATCCATCCTCTCCCTTCTCGTCTCTCTTCATTTTCAGGCATTAAGCTTGTCAAGAAACCCCTTTTCTTGGTGTTATTAGCACCCCTTAGTAAAGGATTTCCCTATTCATGAACTTTCCCTCTCTCCATGTCTCCTTAGAATTGTTAGAATAGGTTTAGATAGATTTTTTCTTACACTATAATTATTTTTAGTAGTACGATTAGGAAGAGGAATTTGGCCTTCTCTATAGGTCTTCCTCAAGCATGCAAGTCCCACAACTTGAGAGGTTGTACCCATGTTAGCAAAAAATAGCGATCTGCATAGCCAAATCTTAGGGTGTTAATTTTTTGTGATAAAACCACCATTTTGATCAGTGTCCCTAATCAAACTCTATAGGAATACCAACTTATCTTTACAAAACCCGAAGAACAAAAACAAACTTCTACTCCTATTTCCACATAAAAAATCCATGCAAATATCATCACCTCACAACCCCATCCTTTAAAATCAAACCATACCCATCAACCTCTTCTCTGGAATATCTTCCACCATATCTTTCCTAATCAATCCACGCAAGTATCCAAACCACCTCATACTTACATCCCCACTTCTCAACACACACTCACATCCATCTGATTATATCCTTGTATCTCAAAACCCTATATCCCACCCTATTCAGTCACAACCATTAAACTATCTCTCCTCTTACAAACCATCTCTAGAAATACCTACCCACTCTCAACACTATTATTCAAATCCTCAACCCAATCCTTCCACTTCTTATAATCCTCAACATCCTCAATCAATCCCCCATCCCCACACAATTAATGAAATTATGCAAGAACTGTTAAATAAGTTATCCAACGTCAAAGTTTACACCTTGGGTCGAAATATCTCATTCACGTATAAACAAATTTGTAATGAGCCCATTCATCCATCAGTTCTAGTCAAACCTTATCCTTTGTATTGTGAACTCCCTAAATTTTAAAAATTCAACAGTAAGGAGGACCCTCAACAACACCTTTGTGCCTTTAGGCATGCATGTTATCTCATCGAACATGATCAGGACCTCATGCTCCATACTTTCCTCATGTTATTGGATGGTCCCGCGATGGATTGGTAAAAATGGGATTCCATAGCACTACCTATTTTCATTTACCCAAATTATTAGAAGAATTCTCCATTAATATTGATTGTAAAATCACCATCACATACATTTATTCCATTAAAAAATTCAATGATGAATCCATCATATATTTTTTTTGCTATGTGTTGGGGTATCATCAATTATTTATCATTTTCCCTTCCTCAAATTTATCTCATCAAGCTCTTCTCCTGATCATGTACAAAGCACATCTCATCAACCATGTAGCCTAGCTTTCTCCACTAACATCCCAAGGCATGTTAAAACATCACTCATTCTGAAATGAGTGCTCACCCAAAGTGCACAAGGGTACTAAGTTCCTATTCTATGTCATCTTGTTCTAGAAGTTAGCATGATTATAAAACTATCTTAGCTGCATAAAAAATAATCAAATATATTGGATAATATAACTAGATATGGATCATCAATTGTGCAAGAATGACTTAAACAAGTATCAAGATTAAATACACTATGTAATATATAATAAGATACATGCTTATAACCAATATGTAGTCAAAAAAATCCATTATATTAATTACTGTAAAACACAGAAGCTTAATACATACACAATAATGCCACCATAAGTTATGCACATTCAAGATCCCGCAACATAAATATATTACATACTCAAAACTTACTAGGACTAGCCAGTCTATGAAGATCATACACATATATAGGGGGTGGGGACTTTCCCTTCACTGCCCATGCACCTTTCAAAAATAGGCAACATGCTAATAATAGCCATGCACCCTTACATGATAAATACAAAAGCATGCAAGCGCTCTATTAATAGATCATCTAATAATACAACAACAGTCTAATCCTATTAATAGCCTCAAAACATTGCGTGATGCATTATATTCTAGTCTCTCAAAATAGACTTCACATGATTTCCAAGTCTTCTAATAAACGTGCTTCGTAATCCACTTCTAAAAATATCCCTACAATGAAAACCGACTAAGTCCTAACTTTACGCTTTCATGGGTGCACCCTATTCCACCATATTTTTATGTGCATCCACGTGCCCTATGCCTGTGCACCCAATCCTTCTGCACCTTCAATACTTAGGCTATATTTTAACAACCCAAAAAAATTGAAGATCCTATCTTTATAGAGCTTCAAAGAAGTGTTCACCATGGCTCATAAACTTAAACTCTACACCCTTGACCAAAGCCATGTCAAAATTCAATTTAACAAACCAAAACCAACATTCACCAAGATATATAATCACAATGAAAAATCCTAAAGTTCTACCAATATCAGCATTGTTAAATCTTCTCCCACATCTATCTTGCATACCGAGCTCCCACAAAGGGCTCCTTGAGCTAATCCCAATTATTCCCCCTAGCGGAATCATATAGTTCAATATTTGATAAGCATATAACTTCCTATCTCATCTAGATTTCTCCTATCAAACATGTCGATGACACACATCCTAAGCCCACATAGTCTAATCTTATTAATAACCTCAAAACATTGCATGACACTTGATCTTATAGTCACTCAAAATAGTCTTCACATGATTTCCATATATTCTAAAAAATGTGCTCCACACTCCATGTCCAAAAATATCCCTACATTGAAAACCAACTAAGTCCTGACTTTATGCTTTCCTGGGTGCACTCTGTTCCACCATATTTTCATGTGCCTCCATGCGCCCTATGCCCAAATGCCCAATCCTTCTGTACCTTCAGTACTTAGGCTATATTTTGACAGCCCAACATTACCCCACACTAATTTGATTTCCATCCCCAACAATGGGTAATCTAACTTATCATGAACAAGAATAAGGAAATAATGATTGTACAAAATAATGAAAGAATGTTTGATCTACCTATACCTCTATAGGTTAAATTAATTCTTGATATTCACTCTTGATCTTTGCTTCAAGCTCATTCTAGTCTGATACATCCTAGAATTTGGCAATACAAATCCAATAAGACCCTAGACGTGCTGATACATCACTCAGCATAAACTGACCACTCACCCAAAGCACACAAAGTTACCATGTCCCTCTTTAGGGTTGTTGTTGTAGGATGTTAGCATGATGAATACTTAAGAGATACATATAGTTCCATTACTAACACATCATTCCACAGAGCATACCAGATCTATACCTAAGGGAGAAAAAAATTAAGTACTAACCATGATGAGATAAAAATCATACTAGATTCAGATACACACAAAACTAACACTTAGATTTAGCCAATATCCTCCATTATATGTAATAAATATATAGAAGCTTCATTATGATAACAGTAGTATGCACATAACAGATTTAACGACATATCTCTATATATATATCTCCTTTTTTTTCTATTATATAGTTTACTACACATATATAAGGGTGGGAACTTTCCCTTCACCTCTTATCCATTCCCAAAATAGGTCACATGCTATTATTAGCCACACGCCTTTACAAAACTAGCCACACATGCAAGTGTGCTAACAATAGACTAATGGTAGTTAACTGATAGTAATAGATCTATTTTCGGCCTGTTTCCATGCAAAGTGCTTCGTATCCAATCCTCTAAGAATAGCCAATGTGTTGCACACATGTATCTACCTCGTTTGTGTGCTCTGCATCCTATCTTTAAAAGTAGACCTTCATGAATGAAAACGAATAATTCTAAAAAAGTTGAACTTCTATTCCACAAGTATGTTCTCCCTTTCTGTTCGCGCCTTTGAATATGACCTATTTTCCCACGCAAAATTATTTTGTACTTTTTGTCAAGTGTTCTTTAATCAAAATTACCCCACAGTAATTTCATTTTCACCCCGACAATGTTCATCTCCAAAACTTAAGTAAAGAAATGAAGAATGGAAAGAAGTAAAGAATAGAAGAATGGAAAGAATGAAAGAATCTTTTTACTCTGCAGTATTTTATTCTGCAACTTGAAAACCTAATTCAAGACATTCTTTTTTTATTTCAGCCTCCAAGGTCAGCCACGCAGTGAGTGCTTCCTCCGCTCTTTCTGGAATTTCCACAACAATAGACTCCAGTTCATATTTCACAATTTCTCCTTTCTCAAATTACAAGACCAACACAATGTTGGACATTGCAGTCATCCTCCCTTCTTGTAAATCCATCTTCTACGTAATAGGCTTCCCAAGATCCTCCATCTGATTCTTGTGTGGTTCTTGGGATACTGTCAGGGCCTCATGCTTCGGTTTAACCATTGATAATCTTTGTACGTGGCCCAATGTTTCTTCCTTCATCACTTTCTAGACCTCATTGTTCTCCTCTAGGGTTTTTATGTTAATGAGCACCTCTGGAGCTGTGTAGATGTTCAAGGCTTGGTCTTCTTTCTTCAATTCTTCTTGTAGTGCTTGTAGCAGTCCTTCATATGATGTAATTTTCCACATCACTAAAACCTTTTCGCCCTCTTCCTCTTGTTTTGGATCCTTTGGTGCTAGCATATGTAGAGGTTCATCTTCAAGAACTAGGTCCACCAATGTACATATATAGTGTATTGCCGAAGAAAATGTCTTTAGCACCTTTGGCTCTATTATCTCATTTTAGTGATTTTGGCTAGAAATGAGATAACCATAGAAATGTTTTGGAAAAATATCTTAAATTTCCCCTTTGGAGGAGGTTTTTGAGGGTTTCAGGTTTACAATGCATGAAAGCATGCTTCTTGCATGTTATATGTCCCATGTTCTCTGAAACTTGAAACCCAATGGTCTTGTCAGTGTGTGAGGTTTTCAGAATCCTTGAGAATCAGAACATGCGTTATCTAATGCGTGCTTCATGTCATGTGTTTCCCAAAACCCGATCGTCACCTGTGTTAGAGTTTCAGAACTTAGAAGTATCACATCTCATGCTTCATGCTTTGTGTTTCCTGAATCCTGAATCTTGAATTAAACCAAATCCTTTGTGTTGGGTTTTCGGGAGCTCGAAGCATGATGATATGTCATTAATTCCTATTTGTTTAGTAGTTGGCACATGTGTTGTGCTATGTGTAATAAATGTTAGGGTTTTATAAATAGGTGGTTTTCACGTCATTTGTTACCTTGTATGTTTTTGTTGCATTGGATTTTTGTGCATGCTTCTTCCTCCTCCAAACCCGATTGAGCTTTTTGATCAATTTTGTGATATGTCTTCGATTATTTTTCAAGTGTATTGAAGGTATTTCTCTCCTCTTTCTACTTTTATGCTTTTCAGGTTATCTTTGAGGTGTTCATAATGGAGTTTCCATTTACTTTCTATTCCTTCTTAGTGTAGGGTTTTGGGTTACTTTATTTGTTTTTATTACATTCCCATAGATCCTCTTGTTTGGAATTCACCCTTAGGGTATTTTTTTTATTTTCCAAGAGATGATACCCTGTAGTTTTCAAAAGGGTTAAAAATTACTAACTAGCAACATGGCTGGGGTTTTTCATGTCATGACATCGTAGAAATCCGATTTCATTTGTTTTATGTTTTACAGGGTGTCTGACATAATATAAGTTCCACCTTTGTTTCAGGTTTCTCCAGGTGCTTGACATCCCCCAAGTTCTACTCTGTGTTAGATATCTCAAAGTGCCTGACAGTGTTTAAGTTACACCTTTGTTTTGGGTTTTGCTAAGTGTACAACATCTATCGAATTCCACCAGTGTGTCAGATTTTTCTTGGTGTTTTACACATCATAACTTCCGAAATACATTTCACAATGTATTGGGTTTTTTAGTATGCCTAACATCCTTTGAACTCTGCCAGTGTTTCAAGTTTTTCTTGGTGTTCGACACGACCTAACTTCTGACATACACCTCAGTGTGTCGGGTTTCACAAAGTGTTTTTCAAGTCTTAAAATCCAAATAGTGTGGCAGGTCTGCATACTTGTTCAGAAAGCTCTCACACTCGACTACTCTTCCAGAAGTCATCAAGGCATTCTTAGGACTCCTCATGTCAGACCCTGGCCCATCTCAAGACAAGTCACATAAGTTGGGGAAGATGAGTATAAGTATAAAAAGATGGAGTCCTCTTATTATGTACGTTGCAACTATGACATCTGGGATATAGAGCTCAAAAATATAGATATGGAAGACTTCTAGAAAATAATTGCAGATTCTTCCCAGAATCCATGGATGAAGTCAATAGATGGTAGTGTTATTCCTCTCGTAGCAGGATTTCCAGTATCATCCCAATGCCCTGAATTTATCATGGCTTGCACTTATCACTATGACTCATCCTCCCACTTAGTAATAAATCAAGTAGGGGAGTCAATAGTGAAGCTAGACGGAAATTATTTTGACCAACTCCTAAAGTTTCCCAACTTTACGGAATATGTTGATTTACACCCTAAATCAACATAGAAGGCTTGGAAAAAATATCAGGAGGACTGCATCAAGCATGTGAATCAAAAGTTCTTGATCAAGGCCAAGCCATCTATTTCTAGGTTTCCTAAGTTGATCCCTAGAAGCGGCTTTATTCTTGAAGTTAGTGATATAATCACCCTTTTGAGCAGGTTTTTTGGACTCCCAGATTCAAAAGAATTCCAAGGTTGGATGTACCAGTTCATGGTCGTCATAAAGAAAGATGACCAAGGGATTGACTAGGGCAGCCTGATAAGTAATGAGATATACTTTCAAATGAAAATAGTCTTGTCTATCGACAAATTCTACATGATGTCTTATCTCACTTATGCGGTAGCAGGCACGAGGAACTATCCAGGGTTAGATGCAAAGGGGAACTAAGCAATAGAACACATATATCAGTACTTCCCACAGCTAACAATAAAATATTTTGAAGACCAATTTAGAAGAGTGAATGACACCTTCTTTTATGAAAATATTTGCAGATTGGATCCTGACCTAAGGAAAAGAAGGGTTTCTGATGAAGCATGGAAAAAAGTTTCAAAATGGGGCTGCATCTTCTTGAAATTCAAAAATTTTACCTATCTCCGGGCTATAAGGGTCCACGGTACTCCTTTCCGTCTTCCCAGGTTCCCTGTCGACAAACTGATCCTCATGGAGTTGGTCAGACAATTGTTGGATTTTCACAAATTCCAACAGAGAAGACACAAAGCTACTGTCTCCTTCCCTATTTCCATTGGAAGGTATACATGTTCCACTGTGGTTAAGGCCAAGAATGTGGTGCACGAACTTTAGGATAAATTAAAGAAGCACATGAAGATGAGAGAAGGATTCGACATCTGAGGAGTCCTTAAGTCTTATGGAACCTTATACCTATATGTACCCACTGTGGAAGATATTTCAGTTGATCTTCATGATGAAGTTGCCATCCAAAGAAAAGACAAAAATAGGCTGACACTTGAAGAAGTTTAGATGTTAGATCTAGCTGATATCTCTGAAGGCACCACTAACAATGAAAGTGTCTTGGAATCTAGGTATGAACAGTCAGATGGAGATCAACTTGGATTCCCAACCATTGATTAGTTTGTTGCTGAAAATGCTTCTATCGCCAAGAGATATTCTCAAACCCTTGTCCGCACTAAGGCATGGTTCATCTCTTGGGGAATGAGTTATAAAGAAAACAAATTTTCAAAGATGGCTACTCTAGAAGCGGGACCCTCCAAGGGAGAAAAGGAAAAGGATAAAAGCCCTACTAAGAGGTAAATAAAGTTGATGTTTGTTAGGAAAGGAGATAAGCAAGGGGTATAAAATCATCTGCTACTCCAACACAAATAGTTGAGATCTCAGATTCACCTCCTCCTCTGCCAAAACAAGGAGAAATTCTTTCAAAAATAGAGGTTAGTCAACCTCTTATTTCCCCTTTTGGTGATTGCTCATCATAGGTAAGCCTTGCTCTTGCTTCTCAAGCTTTGGCTTTATAGTCTTTATCTCCTCTCTCCCAATCTTCCCCATCAAATATTACAATGCCACTCTCATCAGCCATGGCCAACATTTTCTTTGATCTCTCCCCTCTCTCTAGTGGACCTACGATGGCTATAGAAATTCCTCCTCCTTCTGTACCTTCATTCCTTGAATCTATTCCCATAGTCACTACACATGTAGTCATCACAACTTCGCAAGAAAATCTTCCTCCACCCATAGATACAACCATGACACCTCCAATAGGACTAACTTCTTCCACTGTACCTCAATGGTTAGTCAACCAAACTCCAAAGAAGAGGAAGGTGATAGTTCCCCTACTAGCCTTCGATTTCAGTTCAATTAAGGCTTCTCCTAACAAATCTGCTAAGAAACCCAAAATAGTTTCAAGATTTTCAGTGGATGCTTCAGGGCATAAGTTTGCAGAGATTGTAACTCCCACAGCCGACAAAAAGGAAGATATAATAGCGACTGATTATTAGATTACAAGGGTCGACTTGGGAAAAGTGACAACTAAAATAGTACAAAAGGATGCACAAGATACCATGAACGTGCTTTGTAAACAATTGAAAGAAACAAAGGTAAGTAGGGATGAGCTAAAAGATAAAGTGGAACAATTGACAGAGGTACTACTCAAGCTTTCAAAGCCTTTGCACTCAACACCATCATCTTCTACCCCTACGCCTATCAGTTTCGATTTCTCATCAGTACCTATGATTGAAAAGATCAATGAGAAGGGTAGAAATGTTGAAGAATGGATAAAGAGGCTACTCTTGCAAGGAAGAGAGGTCATAGATGACATGGTGGAAGTTTAAAAATCCTTGGAGGATATAAAGAAAGATGGTGACAAGATGGATGATGAGTTTTCACAAGAAGTCGGGAACCTTGACCTAACTTTGGAAGCCCTCAATGCACTGAAACAGGTTCGATCCCAGATCTTAATGAAAGAAGGAATCATTCCACATGGGGATAAGCATTTCCATCTTGGCAAAGCCATCAGGTTCAAGATAAAGATTCTCAGTGAAGCTTGTAGAACGTTGAGGGAATCTAGAGATCATTTGGTTGATGCCACTAATGATATAGAAGAGGAGCTATCCAACATCTTTACCAAGGTATTAAGTGAACACTCAGAAATTCTACCTACTAATGACCTCTATAAGCAAATTCAGGAATTAATTTAGCATGAACCAGCTACTGTCTTCGATCTATAAAACATTGACAAGTTTATAAAGATCAAAAAATGTTTTGGAATCACTGAGAAAACTCAACAAGAGATTAAAGAAACTTCCTGGTAACACAAGTGACACTCAGGAAACTTGTGAAGTTCTAAGTGATTATTCTAGTGTGCCAGATGAAGATGAGATACAAGGCATAATCTGAAAATTGCAGGAGTTCTGAGACAAGAAGGCTGCACTGGAAGAAGACAAATATGATGATGTAGAATAAACATAATGTCTCATGACATTTCTATCAAGAAATTGTCATGTATTTTTCATTTTAATTTCATCATATAGAAAGTAAATTTTGACTTGTTCTCCTACGAGAGAGTCAAGCAAAATAGGATTCTCATTTAAAAGACTATTTTCTAGGATTTATCCTATTTTCACTCTACTCTCTCTATTATAAATAAGGGATGCTTGTGCATTCCAGAGGGAGATTCTTTTTTAATATTAAGAGCTATTGTGAAGAAGAAGAAAAAATTTGTATTTTATTTTTAATCATTGAAGAATAGAAACAGGTTTTATTTTACAAACTTTGTGTTGTGGGATTCATCTATCTTGAAAGATTGTTCTTACGTCCAAAATCTTGAGCTATTCTTTGTTTAGTATTCTTGATCATTTTAATCGTTTCAAAATATTACACTCATTATGTAAAATTCGTATAAGTATTTCTTGATCTGTGTTTGATTGAAAGAAAATACGTTCCTCTCATTCCCTTCCCACTTTGTTTTGTCTATAATATTTTCCCTTCTAATTCTTCCTAACCTAAAGTTGTAACATCTCCATTTCATGCTGATATGGATTTCGGGATTGCATCCCAACCTCAATGGTTAGAATAGTGTGGATACTGTACATATTTTATTTCTGTTGTGTTTTAGATTAGTAATAAATAGGAAGCCTCACCTGTCTTTGAGGAGGGATTTGATCCCATGCACTATGGTTGAACCTCATATTTTGGCCTAACAAAATATCCAACCAACAGGATCTAAGTTTGGCCTAGCTCTTATGATATTGTCACCAATTTCCTCTGTGATGCTGATAAATACAGAGTTCTTCTTCTATGCTAAGTCTTTTTCCTTTGTTAGGCACGTTATTTCCCCATCCTTCATCTTAATCTCTTCCCTGAGCACCATAATTGTGGCAGCCTTGTCCATATTCTGCCTCCCCACCTCTGTTGAGATTTTCACCAATGCATTGCTTACATGTTCATTTGACATGACAATAGGCTTTACTATCATGTGTCTATCCTGAGGTGTCTTCTTCAACCTCCTTGATATGCATGACTCTTCACACACATAAAATTATATCTCATCCATGTGTGTGTGCATGGACCATGATAACCAATTCCTTGTGCACATTGTAGCCATATATTCATCCATTAACTCCCAGCCATATAAGTCCTTTTGTGACAGTGTGCTATGGAAACAGGCATGAATAATTTTACCTGCATCCTCTACACAATCCATGGCTAGTGGAATGTGCTCTGCCTTCACCACAAATTTGGGTACATATGCTTATAATAAAATTCCTTTTTTCTACTAGACCTTGGCTACTTAGGAACTTGAGCCTCCAGATTTGGGACTTGTGCCTTTATGTCTTGAGCAATCTCTCTAAATGTCTCATCTGTTCCCTTTTCCTCCTCTTCTCCATGATTCATTTCTTCATATTTCTATTCTTGTACATTCTCTAGAGGTATAGGAGAATTAGGTGTGCTTACCTTTGAATTTTTCACCTCCTCATTCGACTTCAACTTCCTTCTCCTTTTCGCGATTGTTTCCTTCTATAGAGAGATTCTGGGCGATTTGTGCACTATTTGCGAAGTAACACCCTAGGTTCTTGTTTTCCTAAACACTCTCTTAAATCTGTGCTCTCCTTAGACTACATATAATTTCTTATCATCCCCATCATATGGCTGAGGTGGTGTAGTGGCGCACTTAGCGTCATCCTTGTTTGTAGGATGTCTTTTACCTCTATGCTCCAAGCCACCAATATCCTCGTGCTCATCCTCCTCATCCTCCACTTCAATTGGCTCTGTGAGCTTAGGCACTCGGATGTTCTCCATTGTGTGCTTACCCTTTGGTGGTGCTGGAAGTGCGAACTCATCTTCCAAATACTTATTATTCTCCATGCCAAACTGCGTTATGCAAAAATACCGGTATAAAACAAACTAAACTACCTTTCCAACCACCAAAGGCAAGTCCTTAGGGATGCGCCATTCTTCTTCAAAGGCCACGCGGAGCCTATCGTACCACTTCTTAGCCCTTTTCTTGACCTATTCTGTCATGGATCCTTCACACAAGTACTTTTTGAAGGATTCTGTAGGTGACTTGTGCTCCATGGGATACTCCCATATCTTCTCTTTTGGTCCATCTAGTACTCCGATCTCCATGAACACCAATGAGAACATAAAAACTCCAAAGCTGATCCTTCCTCCTATGCACACTTCCTCAATGCTATTTTTTACAATGTAACGTTAAATGTTATAGACTACCCCTTCAGACATCTTTTTAGCAATGTGCAGCCACATGGTATTCACTTTTGACTACCTTTCCTGGTCATTTAGCTTTGTAACAATATGTGCAACTACTTGCACAACTAGATACTTCTTCAGTTTATCAATGTCTATGCCATGTGGACCCTTTGTGTACTCCAACTTCTTTTTGGTCTCCATGAAATGCTCTTGCAACCAATAGCCAATGATGAACCATTTGAAAAATGGGCAATCAACTTTGTAGGACCAATTTTTCCAACCACGTGAAGAACTGGTTAGTGGTATATCATTACTTGCACTGATTAGTTGACACATTGGGCAGAGGCAATGCCTACAAAGGATTACACCATAGAAAAAGCTACTATATTTTTATGTGAGAACGTAATCAACATGTATGGTTATCCTTTAATCTTAACAAGTGATAGAGGTACACATTTTCTCAATGAAACAGTTAGGATTCTGTTAGTAGAATTTATGGTGGCCCATCACAAGACTACCCCTTATCACCCTCAAGTGAATGGAATTGCTAAGGCATTTAACAAAATACTAAGTCACACGTCGACTAAGATTTGTGACGTTAGACGACAAGATTGGGATGACAAAGTATCAGCCATTCTATTGGCATTCAGGACAACCTACAAGAGGTTGAACAAGGCCACGCGCGTGGAGGCTATTTTTCTAGATGAATTCATGTTACCATCATTGTGTATAGCCCATGTAGAAGGATTAGATGATGAACAAGCACTGAAAGAGAGGATTAATAAGTTAATGTAGTTAGACACAAAGTGATCACTTGCTGGATGGAGTTAGAAGATAGAAAAAGCAAGACAAAAGGCATGGCATGATCGTCATATCAAGAACAAACAATTTGAGGTTGGGCAGATGGTGTTTTTATATGATTCCAAGTATCTCCACCACCCTGGGAAGTTGAAAGTCAATTGGTTGGGACCCTACATCATCTCGTACATCCTTGATTCAGGCACCTACTAGTTATAATTGCTAGATGGGACGAGATTTCTAGGTCACTTCAATGGGAGTAGGTTGAAGTTCTTTTATAAATAAGTCTTCTTGGTGTTTGTAAGTAAGGCAATATTGCTAGTTAGCTTAGAATTTCCCTTTATTGCTTTTTCTTTTATTGTGTTTCCCTTTCTCATTTCATGTCCCTTTCTTTTGTTTTATTTTGCACCTTGTGCGCTGTCAACCACATTATTTTTCTAAGGTTGTGTATGCACAAAGGATTGCGCATATGTTTTAGTGTGGGGTGGAATAATGCAAAACAAAGTATAGGCCTATAATACAAGTTTTGTCCTAGTAGTAGGAAGTGCATAAGTTTGAGAAAGCGTGTGGGGAAATGGTGGATAATGAATTATGGTGTCAAGAAGGTTGTAATAATGACCACATACAAAGGATGAAGAGCACAGGAACAACATGAGGTAGGTGAGGGAAAAATCAAGTAAAGGAAAGAAGAAGTGCCTTCAGCGTTGTAGACATATGCGTAAGAGTCTTTGGTTAGATTGGATTTTTGTGTGCCAGAAGGTTGTAGAAGGTTTTTCACATAGGCTATGGTGCATGGGTAAGGATGCTTATAGTCAGCCTAGTGGAAAAAGATGCATTTAATGTTAAGTACATTGGTAGGTGGTATATCATTTATTTCTAGAGGAAAGAAAAAAATATAAATATGAGGTTAGGCAAGTCATTATTCTACCTTGTTATTACGAAGTTGAAGCTCTCTAGTGAACTAGGGAATCTAGAGAGATTTGTGTGAAGGAAGAAGAATCCGAGAAATCTAAGTGTGTGAATAGAGTGGATCTATAAACCAGGAAGGAGTACACATGCATGACAAAAGTTTGGTTGAAGTGCATCTTCTTGTGGAAGGTTTTTCTATCTAGGGTTTGGCAGCTAGGGCATGGAGAGAGAAGGATTTCTTCTAGGAGTGGAGTTTCGAGATTGAGAAAAGTAGCTAAGTAGAGCAAGGAGTTTTAAATTTTAAATTGACAGAAAGAATGACACCAAAGAAGGTGACAATTTCACCAAAGAAACAAAAGGGCAAGGGTAAAGGAAAATAAAATACTACAATTGCAAGCTCAAATGAGAAATGGTATGTAGAAATGTAGTACCCAGATGGATTTTTACTAGGAAACAAGTGGATGTTGCACTTGAGACAGATGACTGTGAGAGATTACAACCATCACATAAGAACTATAGAGAAAGCAATGGCAATGGATCTGGTTCATCGAACTAACAAGAGGACTCCAGATGGAATTCCAATTTACAATGACGAGGTGAAAGTAAAGCTGGAAAAGGTAGGGCTATTACAACTATATGAGTTGCCTTACTTTGGCAAGCCCGAGCAACTTTATTGATGGTTGATTTCACACGTACATGAAGACCATTTCTACTTTGCAGTCCATAAGATGTGCATAACATGATGGCTGATATCTAATTTCATTTGCTTTAATTGTGAAGGGGAATCCATAGATGATGATTTGAGTGATAAGGAGGCTATCAAGGAAATAGTAGCAACTTATGACTACAAAAAGGGTTTGTGGTACTTTGACATCGCATAAATTTCAGACCCTGTTATGAGGATGGCCATGCACTTGGTGACCAAGCTTGATGATCAAGAAGCATGGATGCAAGTGAATAAGGCCTGGTTGAGTGTATGCCAGAAAATATTAGAAGGGACCATGTATAACTTTTCCACCTTTTGTTTCACTCGGAAATGCTTCGTTCCTTATAGAAACAGATAAGGTTAGGGTTAGGAGGAATACCTGTAAAATGTCGAGATGATGTGCGCGTACCGTAGAGAAAGATCAGGCTGACTGCGAAGAACTCCTTTTTGTCTTGGAAGGACTACCTGCAAATAAGAACACAAGACCACAAGATTTGATTAAACGATAAATGAGGAAACTGCCTTGGGCCCAGGAAATATAAAACTTCCTTTCGAAGGTGGTCAATTCCCCTGTTAATATGAATTAACACAAAACACTTGCAAAATATCAATTAAATTATTTTGTTGAACCGGGTAGGGGAAAAGGCTGGTTTTCTGGTTTTTGATCAAATGAACCGATGACGGTTACCTATAACCGATAGCGGTCACTGATAACCGATACCGGTTGGTTCTAAGATCTTCTGGGCTGGTTGTGGTGTTTGTAATGACTGGTTTTCAGATAGTATTGGGAAATGGGATGGTTAGAAGCTAAGGAATGATAGTTAGAGGCAATGGTACGTTGGATAATAGGTTCAGGGACGGATTTGGGAAGATTGCAATTCCAACAGAATAAGAAATATTAAAATGGAGGACATGCAAGATGTAACTTACTGGTTTTGATGAAGGTGCAAGTTGATCTCCTTTGCTGGAGACACGTCTAGTATTTCACACGTCCCTGCTCGGTCGAGTGAAGATCTGGACTCTGTTACTCGCTCGCAATGCCCTCTGTTGATCTCAAAATCCTTCGAATGATCTCCCAAAATGAAATCCCGATCCCTTGTTTTAGTTTGGGGAGCCCATTTACAGGGAACCGACGGCGGTTGCGTAACCGACGGCGGTCGAGTAGGAACCGGCATCGGTTGGGAAAAAGTAGGCTATTTTTAGTAAAATAGCCCACCTTCCCTGCCTTTCTCCCGAGAGATCAGTTGCGGGCTTGGTCAGGTGGCTAGAAGGTCGGCTTTGGGTGCGAGTAAGGAGGCATTAGTTATGGATGTGAGTCTAGACCAAGTCATGGGTCCTAATTAGGTTAGTTTTAGGGTTAGGGCTAGGTCATGATGAAGTGGCAAAGTGAGGTGGTAGGTAAGGTGGTGTAGATTTATCAATTACAAGGCAATTAATAAATACTTGTGTAAGGTTTAGGTAATGAGGTTAGGTTGCGAAATGAGATGCGGGTCACAAGGGGTCGTAAGACACAATTTTGGTGTCTACACCTTTATTGCGGATGAAATCATAAGCAATGAACATGAAGGAGAGAAGATACTATTTGGTAACATTCTTCTCACCATTGTCTTTTTAGAGATTAGAGCACTAGATGGGTAAGATATATTTATTTGGGAGTATCCAGAAGATAACTACTCGCCTGTGAAAAGGTTAGAGAATTATACTTGTGAAACCATGACAATCACTCATAAGGTGCACCTAAAGAAGTGGTATAAATGAATGTATGACACATTCAAGGCAAAGTGGAGTATCCCAAAGCAATTTCCCATGCTAGTGGATGGAGAGGAAGGGTTTGAAATTTATCAACACTTATGCATTAGCATGTTTACTTTGACAAATGGGACTAAGAGCCCATGGTGCAAGCTACCCTTCTCCTTCAGTGCGCAATACTTCCAAACAGGGGTCAACAGGTTCAAAGAGATGAAAAGACTAAGGTTTGACCTTAGTGAAGTCAACCAAGACCACCGTGAGCTGCACTGAAATCTCATATACCCTAAGAAGCACATGTACATGGAGAAGTATGTCTCCCACAAAGTACAAATGATGAAGCCGATAATGTTTTCGATCGTTGGAAGGGCTTCAACCAAGGTATATTTGCACATAAGGCCGAAGTTTGAAAAAGTTACCTATCTGGAGAGTGATTTCTCCATTCCAAAAGACCCCTTAGGTCAGATAAATGCCATAATGAAGAAGATGGAAAGAGAAGAGGTGCTTAAGAAGAAGGCACCAAGTGTAAAGACCACACAATCTTTGGGCGCACCTGAAACAATCACGAAGGCTAGCACTTACGCATGTAGAAAGAAGTGCCCAGTCTAGGTGAAGACTCTAGAAGAAGAGGTGCCAAAGCATGAAGAGCCCCTCACACATGAAGAATCACAAAAGAAGAGGTTTCCTATTAAGGAGAAGGAGAAAGAATAATCTCCTATACTGGAATTACCATTAGGAAGAAGCAGAAGGTGACAGAAGAGGCATACTTGGAGGAGACAAAAAGATTAGATGTTTACATTGGTGACAAGGATGACGACGATCCCAAAGGAGGTGAAGACCATCTAGTGTATGATATACATGAATCAGAGGAGGAAGAAGGTGAAGAGAAGTATAACAAGAAGAATGAAGAGGAGAATGATGAGGAACAAAGAGACAATCAAGGAAAGGGGGCTAATGAAGAGGTGAGAACCAAAAACCAAGGAACCCCAAGCCTCACCAAGGAGCAAGTGGAGAAACCCATGGAGAGAGAAGTGGTGGGAATCATGAAGGAGTTAATGGAATAGGAGTTGGAGTGGATCACCAATGAAATTTTGAAGGAGATGGAAGAAGAAAGCATTGGGAAGGAGTATGGAAGCAAGAGTGGGAATCCCAATTTAGCAGTAAACTTCCCAAAAGTTGTGTGAACAGGTGGGAAGGGCATAGTGGTGACACAAGAGCATGGAATGGGATACATTAATTATCCTAGTAAGGTGCTACATGCATGCTTCCAAACCACCATAAAATAGAGAAACTCCTGGCTATGTCTTTGTTTGATGAAGAAGGTGCATATCGCTGAACCAGGAAGATGCTATCTTAGGCATTCGAGTCTCACGTAGATGAACCTGATTTTGAAGTAAATCAGAGATACTTGATGAAGGTACTAGAAACAAAAGGAGTAAACCCCTGGTGAATGCTCAACAATTATCAAATGAGCAAGTTTGCAATGCGCTCAACAAAGTATTTGTTAAGATTGAGGCCATACTATTTGGAGGTAATAATAGAGTGAGATTCCTAGAGGAGGAATTGGAGAAGGAGAAGAAGGATCTCGCTAAGAAGAATAAGGACTTGATGTGTGAAGAACTTATCAACGCATAGTTAAAATGTAAACTGAAAGAGGAGAAAAAAAGGGTGTGTAAGCTACATAAGAAGATTAAGATGATTATGGGTGCTATTGTTTATAAGCATACTAACCTAGTGCCACCAGAGAAAAAATATGAATCAACCTTGTAGTTTATGGAGGATCTGACATGCATCCTCATGATGGAAAGGAATCCACTTGCCTTAGAGTCTAAAAAAGAAGCATTATCATGCCAAGAGAAAGAAGAGAAGCTAAAGGTTGTCGAGATTTTTTCTCAATATACTAAACTCCTTATAGAGGTAAAAACCACCATGCAAGTCACAAAATCCACATATGACAACTGCACTGATAGAGATAGAGTGGAAAGCATCCTGGTTGCCATGCATGAGATGGAACTAAAGGAGTTTTAAGAAAATCATAAGGGGAATAAGGATGAAAGAGATAAAATCCTAGCAGAGGTAGAAAATAAGTCATAAGCTATCGAGACCTTGCGAGGCTCGATCAAAAGTTGACTAAAGGAGTTATACCCCCAGATCACCCGTATGATAAATGTGCATGAGGACTTGCTAAAACAATTAGAAAGTGTTATTGAAACAATGAGTGCCAAAGGAGAGGAATTAAGTTTTAAGGAGGTGAGCGACTTAGTCAGAGTCCTCTATTAGCAAGCGTAGAATTAGGTTGATGCTTGGGAAAAGCTAGAGGCAGAAATAGGGAAGGATTTTCCTCTCCTCCTTCAAAAATAGGCATTTCTCTCATTCATTCTCCCCATTATTTGATTCTTTCTCCCCTATTCGGAGCCTGCCATTCTTTATTCTTTGAAGAGAAGGGTTTCTGAGGATGATAAACAAGCATAGTATGGGGTGGTGTTGGGCCCTAAAATATCATCTAAGTACAAGAAGGTGCGTGGGAGCACGGGACCTATTTGAAGAAGGGCACGTAAGTTAAAGGTGCGCACGTAAGGGTTCTAGTAGGGTTTAGTAGAACACACAACCCATGCGTAAGACAAGACGGTGTTGGGACTTAGCCATATGTGGAATTCCAGACAACACAAGAGGAAAGTATGACCCATCTAGCATGCAGAGTAGATAAGGTGCCAACCTAAAAACTATAGGATAAAGAATCGAATATTCCATGCATGTGATGGAAGGATCCAGAAGGACATCATTGCAAAGAGTGGAGATCCTGGATCAAAGGAGGCATGCTCCATTAGAGGACAACTTGGACACTTAGAAACCCATGGCGGTGAAGGTAAAAATCTATATATTGAGGTGTGCGGGTAGTAGAAGAGGGAGATATATCTTATTAGTGTGGTTTTATGGTAGAAGAGAGGCAAAGCTCTGTAGAAATATCATGGAGGATTATATGGGGTGGGATTAGAGGAAATATAGGAGTGATGGCTTATTTAGAGGGATGAGTCTATGATTATTTTTGTAGTATGAATGACATAGTGTGGTTTCTAATGCATGACCTTGCTTTGCATTTTTATATGGGTTTGTTATGACCTCAATGAATGTAATGTGGTTACTGAACTCATTAATATGAATAGAAGGTTCTATTATAAAGTATATATGTGTTCATGAGCTTAAGCCCAATGTATTTCCTTTGAGTTATGAATCAGTTATATGTGTTGTTTGTTATTTCTCTTTTATGGATGCATTGATATGATAACTCATCCTAGGTTCTCAGAACAATGCACAGTTCTTTTCAATTCTTTTGCACTTGAATATCTTTCATAATATAATGTATTCTCATAAGAATCACATAAAGAAGGGTTTCAACACCCGTGTGTGCCTTGGGTGAGCACCCAACACCTGTTGGGTGATAGGACGACATGCATGGGATTAGACTATTGTTCTAAGGGTATAAAAATGACTACACCTAGAATTAGTACACGGTGGAGTCATATGGGAGATTACACCAAGGGATCCACTTTACATCCTTCATCCCAAAGTTCCAAATACAAATTTCATGATATAATGCAAAATGTACCTGTTTATCTAATACTATAGGAGGTTCCTTTGGTATCCTCCATTCCTCCTCAAATGCAGCACACATGTGCTCATACCACATCTTTTCCCTCTACTTAAATTTTCCACTCATGGATCCATCGCATGTATATTTGGAAAACCTTTATGTTAGGGATTTTTTCTCTTTCGGGTACTACCACATTGTCTTTCGGCCCATCAGACACTCAAATTTCAACAAAAATAAGTGACAAAAGTATTACACCAAAGCTAATTTTATCACCTTCATGCAATTCCTCAATAATTGTTTCAGAAATTAAGTTATCCAAGCTATATACAACCCCTTTTGCCATCTTTCTTCGTGACATGCATCCTAGCCTTGTTTACCTGCGACCAACGCTCTTGATTTTTTATCATTATCAAGAGGTGGGTTTCTTCCTGGATCACGGGATACTTCTAAAATTTATGGATGTCCATCCCATGCCATCCCTTAGTGTATCCTAATGCCTTCTTAATTTCTTCTATGGCCTCTTTGTTAGTGAGGTCATTGCTCAATTGAGTACTTAAACTCTTTAATCCTATCAAACTCCCAATCAAGGGTGTAGAGAGCCTTATTTTTCACCCAACACAATAGAAAAAGTCCTCATGGAATCTTCTCATCAACCACCGGTACAAATTTTCAGGTTTTCTAAAATAAGAGAGCTCACACAACTAAAAAAATCCCACCTTTGTCAACAATTTATTACCTACATCATCATATACAACTATGCCATCCACTATCCTCTTTGATGTCTTCACCACAAGAAAATTATCTAATTCATCCTTATTATCTTTGTTCTTATGGTTGCAATAGCTTACCTTACAACAAAAAATGTAAGAAGCCCAATCATGACCCATGACAACCCCTTCTGCGTATTGCATTTTTGAAAACCTTCTCTCGGGAGTGTCTTCTGCTTCAACTTTGGCCTCTTTTATCTTATTTCCCCTTGTCTCCACTCTAGGTTATTTTTTTGGTGCCATAGTATCTTTAAAAAGTTTTTATTACAATTTATTTGAGCTCTACAACTTGAAATTTGTGCACCCTAGCTTGAATTATGTGCCCTAGCTCAATTCAAAACCCTAACTGTAATTTTTATTCCTTGCACACCTCTGTTTTTCTCAATCACTTCTTCAAATAGAATGGCAATCACCTTCATGTGTAAATATGAAAAATTTAACTGGTTCTTAGCTCTTTGCACTTCACAACTCATTCTCTAGCTTGCTTGTCCACAACTCACTCAAATTCTCTTGATCACAAAGGTGAAAATTATTTCACAACACCACGTTATATATTTTTTCAAAAAAATGCATTTATTGATCTCCATCTACCACCATACTCACCATTAAATCAAAATTTCTTTCCATTTTCCGCACTAATTTTTCCATGCCATAGTCATAATATTCCAACGTGCTTCCTACTCCTTGGCCATAGACATCCTTTCACACACCTTCATGTAATAAAGTACCTATCCAATGTGCCTTTTATTAAGTATTTCCCACTACTACAACCTACCTTGTGTTACACTATGTGTCCATTCATTTGCAAGTGGTCTTCATTTCGGAGAAATATTTCCCTATTCACACCTTTAATCTAAGCACCTGCACAATATTTCTCTATGCATACCAATTATTCAGAGAAGTTAAAATCCAGTTCAAGTATCTTACATATACTCCATCCCACACTAAGGGTATCCATGGTCCTTTGCGCATGAACTAAATAGATAGTAATTAGCTTCTGGCACACAAGCACACTTATTACACAAAATACTAAACTAAATTGACAAAGCATAGAAATGATGAAAGGAAACACAAATAAAGGAAATGCATTAGGGGAAACCTAATCCAAATGGAAATACTGCCTTATTACAAACACCAAGAAGACTTATTTATAGTATGGCTTCAGCCTACTCCCCTTAAAGTAACCGGGAAACCGTGTCTTATGTAGCAATTCTAACTAGAAAGCACCCGAATCAAGTATGTAAGTCACAATATATGGTCCCAACCAATGCACTTTAAACTTTTTGGGGTGGCATGTAAAATTTGAATCATAAAAAACAACTATTTGCCCAACTTCAAGCTTTTTTATATTTAATATGCCTATCATGTCATGCATTATATTTGTCCTTTTCTGTCTTCCAACTCTATCATTCTGTGATGTGTCTTTCATCCAGCTACATTATTTTTTCAATATGTTCTTCAAGTGCTTGCTCATCCACCAAACCTTGTACGTGTGTGATACGTAAAGAAGGTAACATGAATTCCACCGATAGAACTTCCTTCATGCCAAATACCTATTGAAAGGGTGTGGCCTTATATAAACTCTTGTAGGTTGTCCTATATGCCCAAAGTACAGATGATACCTTATCATCCCAGTCTTTGGTTCCAACATCAATTTTTTTGTCAATATGTGGCTCAAAATATTGATGAAAGCCTCAATAATTCCATTGGCTTGAGGGTGATAGGGTGTTATGTTATGGTGTTCAACCATAAATTATGCCAATAGTATCCTCATGGTCTCATTAAGGAAATGAGTACCCCTATCACTTGTAAAAATCAATGGGCACCCATACTTACTGATAATATTTTCCCACATAAACCTTGTTGTTGTAGCCACCAGAAAATCCTTTGTAGGAACTGTTTCTCCCCACCTTGTAAGATAGTATGTACAAGTTTTAATATAGCGTGATCCAATACTGCATGTGGGTGGGGAAATAAGACCCAAAATTTCAATTTACCAATTCTCAAATGGTTATGCACTAGCAATAGGCCTTAAAGGAATTTCATCTCTATTCCCAAGCTTTTAAAGGTGATGAAAATGATCACATGCCTTACAATATTCCTTACAATTCTTATATAATTTTTCCCACCATAGACAAGCGAGTAAAATCTTGTGCATGGTGGCATCTCCTACATAATGTCCACTTGCAATATTGCCATGATCCTCCTCCATAATAGAGTCGTGCTCATACTCAAGTACACACCAGTGTAAAACTTCATCCCAACATAGTTTGTATAAGTCTTTATTGATCAACATATAAGGCATGACGCATATAACAAGTTGTTTCTTTTCCAAACTCTTCATTCCTTCAAGCACCAAACTTGTTCACAAAAAGATGAAAATATCATCTAAATCAGAGGGTGCACAGTTCAATCTGAACATTTTTTCATCCAACATTGTATCTTCAATACTCTACACATCCTTTCTTGAGTTAATCCTTGATAAATGGTCTAGCCTAGAATTACTCTTGCCTGACTTAACCACCATAGTGAAGTCAAATTCCTGAAATTATAGAATCCGATGGCATATGTGCCCTTGTAATATGGGATTATTTACCAAGTACTTAAGTGTCACATGATCTGTATATAAAATAAATGGTGTTGCCAGCAAATATTTCCTAGCAGAGTGTAGATCATGGACAAATCTCCATGCTCTGTAGTTGTATAGTTTTGTTCACTTGGTGTCAATTTCCTAGTTTTAAAACAAATAAGATGGTCAATAATACCTTATCTAGGTTGGGATAAAACCACGACAATGGCCATTTTAGAGGTTTCCACATGCACATGAAAGTGTTTGGTCCATGAAGGAAAAATTGAAATGGGCACTGTAGTAATCCTTTCATGTAATGTCTCAAATGTGCATTGTTGTGCCTCACCCCAATTGAAATTTCCTTTACCCTTCAATAATTCTTCCTATGGGTGCTGCAATCTTAGCATATCATTTTATAAAATTCATGTAATAGCATGTCTATCCCAAGAATCTATTCACCTCGCTCTGGTTAGTATGTTCCTCTAGGCCGAAAACAACAACCTTAGCAAGATCCACTAAAAAGCCTTCTTTACAGATGATGTGTCCTATAAAAGTCATAAAAGGTGTAGCAAAAACACACATCTTTATGTTCAAGGATATGCTCAACTATCAACACCTCTCAAACATAAGCCTTAAATTTTCACAATGATATTTCACTAACCCATAAAATATCCAATCAACCAAGTAAACTTGTAAAAACTTATGAACGAAATCCTAGAATGCTTGAATAAAAATGTGCGAAAATACTATGGACGCATTGTTCAATCCAAAAGGAATAAATTTGTATGAAAAAATTCCCCATTCAGTGGTGAAATTTATCTTTGGCTGATCATCTTTAGCAATCTAAACTTGATGATATACAGAGAACTGATCAATAAAGGAGTAGATCTTGCACCCTGCTACACCCTCCAAGATCTCCTCTTTAAAAGGTGTGGGAAAGGATCTGTAACATAAGAAAAATTTAACTCCTCATAATCCAAACAGATCCTTATCTTGCCATCTTTCTTGATACTAATTACAATCGAGCTAACCCAATTTGATTCCTCTATGGGATCAATGATTCCATATTTCAACATCTTATCAATCTCCTCTTTTACCTTGATGTGCAAGTTAGGATTCATCTTGTAAGGCCTCTTTCTAATTAGGAATTCACCTTCCTTCATCTTTATTCTCACCTCGC
This sequence comes from Taxus chinensis, assembly GCA_019776745.2. Taxonomy (NCBI): domain Eukaryota; kingdom Viridiplantae; phylum Streptophyta; class Pinopsida; order Cupressales; family Taxaceae; genus Taxus; species Taxus chinensis. The sequence goes on from CM034155.1 coordinate 386,191,835, forward strand.
CCAAATATTCATGCACTCCTTTCAATTCATGATAGGTGCTAAGGAACAAGTCATGGTAGTCACACAACAACTTAATTATCTTAACAACCTTAGAATCAGAACAATAATCTTTGATGATGGCCTTCTTAGGTTCAACATCTATCCTAATGTTGACCTTTTTAGTTTTCATAGCCTTATGGTAGGCACATTGCTTCTCATATACATTGTCCAAGCCCTCACGCGTACCTTCTGTATGCTCAACATCTAAATTCTTCACATATTTATTGTCATCTATGTAGACCATCTTATGATTTTCTCTTTTTAGGTAGGCACGCCCAAGTTGCTTTGCATTAGTCTCTTCTTCTCTGAAGTATAACATCTTTGACAAATGGTTATCTTTTCTCTTTTGCATTGCAAGCATTGACATGTGATTTTTCTGATAAGAAGTGTTCTTTTGATTTTTGGAAATCATGTTTGCCATGGATGAGTCATTTTTGCTCTTGGATTCATTGGGATGAAATGATATTGCTTGCAAAGAATCCATTTTTTCTTCTGATAGATAAGTTATAATCTAGAAATGAAGTTTGCAAACTTATCTCTTTTTATTAAAAAATCCTTGGATCAATTCCATTGATCCAAGGTATGTTTTAAATATTCCTACCTAATCTGAATGGTAAACTGACATTCAAAGGTTGGAGGACATAATGAACTGAACTCTTGTATGTTTACAAATTCCTTTATCTTCTTGAAATATCATTCCTACATTCTGTTGTATGTTATGTGCTTGGATTTTTTTGAATGATCTCTTTAGGATGCTTAATGGCGTTAAGTGGAATGAGACCTACTTCAGGACTATTGAGGAAAAATCTAAGTCCTATACCTATGAGATCTATCCTAATGGGATTCTAACTAGGGAAAAGGTACCTATTTTTCTATCTATGTCTACAAAATTCGATCTAACAAACCAAAACCAACATTCACTAAGATATATAATCACAATGAAAAATCCTAAATTCTACCAATATCAGCATTATTAAATCTTCTCCCACATCTATCTTACATACTGAGCTCCCACAAAGGGCGCCTTGACCTAATCCCAATTATTCCCCCTAGGGGAATCATATAGTTCAATATTCAATAATCATATGGCTTCCTATCTCATCTAGATTTCTCCTATCAAACATGTCAATGACACACGTCCTTAGCCCATATGGTACCATGAGGATTGCTATTGAAAACACCATCAAGTCCTTGGTCATGACATTGAAAAGTGTCACACATTCAAAGACCTTATCCAATGCCTTATCGACCTAGGGGAAATTCACTTGGATAATCCTAATGCCCATCCCAATGAACCTTTTGGTGTCTTCAAATATCCATTCCCTAAAAATTTTCTGAATAAACAAATAAATCCTCCCACATCACAAGTGCCCAATGCTAACCAAATCAACACCCTAAATCAAGAATACACATCATCATCCATTCCTAGTACCCATCCATCTACCTTACCCACCTCTATTCCCCTAACACAAACATCCACACCCACACCCACATCTATTGAATCTACATCCACCCCAACTATATATACTACATCCACATCCCTTGAATCTACATCCAAACCTACCACATCTATATCTTTTATACCTACATATTCTATATCCGTACTTGTCCCTACATCAACACATACTTCTACACCTGCACCTTTGATCAAACCCACAACCAAAACTCTATTTTAATCTATCCCCATATTAACACCACCCCTTAAAAAACATACTATGCAAATATTTTCCCTTGATATGACCTCAAAGGCTCTCTCACCCCCACCCTCATATCTGATGACTAGTACCACTCTTACACCAACATCCTCAAAATAATCTATAAATCATTCTAATCACTCAAACATATCATCCAAAAACAAATTCCATCTTCTATCCCCACATCTTCAATGAAACTCACACTCGCATCACCTAGTTTTGAAGATCCCCTGTTAAAATCATCATCATCCCCGCCAAAGGTAAAAAATCACATAAAAAATATAATAACCTTGGCATCCCCACCCAAAAGTCACTCATCCATCCACATAAGAAGTTTGAATTTCCTCCATCAAAGCCCCATCAATCAAATCCATCACACATCTAGACATATATATTAAGGCCTCAACCTTTTATTTTAGGACTGCGCCCTTCATCCAAAAAATATACCACTACCCATCTTCAATATAAAACATCTATCCCTCCCCTTAAATCAACATCAAAATTATCTATTCCCCTTCCAAATCCACATCTAAATAATCTATCTCTCTTCAATCTGAATCACAAGTACCTAAAGAAAAATCCAAACCTAAGGCTCCTACGAAGCCTCATAGGAGAAATTCTTCTCTCTTACCTTCATCATCTTACCCAAGCTAAATCCACCACAGGTCCATAATACTTCACCTTCAAAAACAATCATTGGATCTTATATTAAAACCTTTTAGTGTCTCCTCTAAGAATCTATAATCACCCTTACCGCTTTCAATCCTTTTTATCCATGAGGGCCAAAAACCACATGGTTTGACTCCAACACCATATCTGCCTACATCATGTCCCCAAATATGTTATAGAACACTACAAAGCCCTTCACAACCTCATTGAAAAATTTATCAAAGAATATGATATTATCATCAAATAAGATCACCCTCTCCCTTCTACCAATCAATCCACATCCAAGCCCTATCCTCCAACTAAGTCTGAAACATCTAAATCCTGTTCTTCCTCATCCTCATCTTTCATTGATATCCCTCCTCCCTCCATTACCTCCCCTAATGATGGTCTTCCCCTTGATATCAACATCATCTGTATCACCACCTTCTCTTGCCCATACGATCCTCAAACACCTATGAAATCAAAATAAAAATTCTTCATTGTTTCTTCCTCCAAAAATCCCACTCCATCCCCTTCTCCATCTAAGTTTAAGGTATCCATTTTATCCATGCAGCCAACCCAAAAAATGGCCACCATCGAGCAAAGCATTGTAAGGTGGCTACACCAAGATCTTATTAAGACGTCTCTTTACAAGATTATCCAAACCTCTGTCAATCACCGGTAGGCCCCCATTATTCCTTCTAATGTATTATGATCTTATCTAAATAATCTTGCACCTTTACAACCCTTGTTGTGTCTCTCACTGCTTCTACCACCATTTCCTTTGACAATTCGAAAATTCTAGAAATTTCACCTGAAGATCACAACTTTCCTCTTTTCATCACCGTCTGCATCAATGAAACATTCAACTGTCCATCTATGATAGAAAACAAAACCGGTATCAACATCATCTCATATCATACCTTCGATCTATTCAAACTTCCTAAATATATCATTGCCTAATCACCCACGATTATTCCTATATTTAATGATATTGTTACCCTCACCATCTACATTGGTGAAAAACTCCTCCATGAAGTCTTATATATCATTGAAGGGGAATTTCAATACAACGTCTTTCTTATACATCCATAGATTCATGCCACACATTGCATACCCTCCACCCTCCACCGTTACATCAAATATGAACATGAGGAAAAGATCCATGTTATCCCTGTCAACCTTCCTCCCTTAAAGGCATGTCATATGACCTATCTCCAAATGACACAATCCTCCCTAAAAAAGACTCATCCTCTGAAGCATCCACCAAATCTTATGTACATGCATCTAAATTAGCTAATGATAAATATCTTGATAATGAGATATCAATCAATTATCTTCCCTAGAGATAGATGCTACATCATATTATCTTTGAGAAAGATAATTGAGAGAGAGGAGAAGAATCTATCTCTAGGGAAGATAATTTATTGATTGATGCATCGTCTCTCTCTCAATTCTCTTCCCTCCCTCAATCAACTTAGTAGACCCGATCAATAACCTATGTATCAATCAAATATAGGGGACATAATTTCCTTTGGTCTGCCTCATCTCAAAATAAACCTCATGTATGGTGGCATCAATCACCCTTCATCTCATATCAAAAATCAACCTCACACAAAACCTTACACCAATGGATTTTATTTCCTCTATAAAAAATCATTTTCTTGTACCTACCTCCACCACAACGCATGGAAGAGATTCATTCTAAGACATTATGAGCAGGGTATGCATGATCTTTTCACTGATTAATCCTGTGATCCTCACGAAATTTTAGACTAGGTTTCAAGGAACAACCCACCAAAACTCTCGTGCAACCTTCTCCTATATCTCCCATACACATATATTCCTCATCGACTATTTCCCCATCTATCCTTACTATGGACCTAGATGAAATTGTGTCCCTTCCTTTTGAATTTTTTTTAGTATCCATCATTACCCTGGGACCAAGTACTTACCAGACTAGGGGTGAGACAAGGTCCCATCCTCTCATATTTTTGAACATGGTAGAGGAGGATTCCCCTACCATTAATATTCTTCAATGTAATGATGACGACTCCATCCTTTCCTACATGGGGGAAGACAATTCATATCATCCTAACACATCCAAAATCCTCAAAAATTCACCATTAACATCAATTTTGGGACCCCAAAAGAGCCTCACATCCTCAAGTTTGGTCAATCCCTTGATCTGTAAGAACGCGAGGCCTTTACCTCCTTCTTATCCCAGCACAACAAGGTCTTTGCATGGTTATATGTCAACATGTCAAGCCTTGATCCATCAATCATCATCCTTAATATTATCATTGTCTCTGACATTAAGTCAGTTAAGTAGAATATTCACCGCATGTACCCTCACATTTCCCTCCTTGTCAACGAGGAGTTGCAACACCTTCTTTCTGTTAACTTCATCCAACCTATCGACTATCCGCAATAGGTTTATAACACTATATCTATTTCCAAATCCTCTAGAAAGCTCTACATCTATACTAAATTTTGATATTTAAATCTTACTTTCCTTAAGGAAAACTTTCCCCTTCCCAACATCATTATGTATTCGACCTGATAGTCGACCATGAAATGCTCTCTCTTATGGATGGTTTTTTGGTTATAAGATCCTCATCACACTAGAAGACCAATATAAGTCTTCTTTGATAACCCCTTATGGAAATCTATTCTATCATGTCATGCCCTTTGGTTTGAAAAATGTGATTGCCACCTATCAGCATGTTATGACCTATATTTTCCATGATCATATCCATAAAACCATAAAGGATTACATTGATAACCTCTTGGGTGAATCTAAATTTATACATGACCATCTTTTCATTCTTGAAACCCTCTTCACATGTCTTATCTATTTCTTCCTTCATCTTAGTCCTACCAAGTGTGCGTTTAAAGTTATAACTAAAAAGTTCCTTGGCTTCATAACTTCCATCAGGGGCATTGTATTTGAACTTTCCAAAATCAAATCCTCCCTCGAGATTCCCCCTTCTTCTAATCTCAAAAAAATTCATAGTATTCAAGGAATAATCCAGTCCATCCACTACTTCATCTCATAGATTTTTTATCACTTCCAAACTTTCCATCATCTCCTTCGCAAAGATACCCAATTTAGTTGGGATGCCAATTATCAAAAGGCATTTGAAGATCTCAAGGAATAAATTTTATCACCACATATGCTCATACCTTCATATGAGTGGTGGCATTTCTATCTCTATATATTTTCCTCTGATCATGCCATAGGTGTCATGTTTTCACACTAGGACGAGAAAGGTAGGGAGAAATCCATCTATTATATTAGTTGTTCTTTCCTCGATTAAGATACCCACTATAATTAAGCTAAAACACTATGTTGCACTCTCTTCTTCTCAGATTTTAAACTTTTTCATTATATTCTCAATCACAAGTCCTTCGCATTCACTATCTTAAATTTCCTCAAAAGCATGCACTCTTATCCTTATCATAATGATCACATCACTCACTAGCTCATACTTATGGCCGAGTTTGACATAGATTTAATTTGTTAAAAATATATCAAAGGCCAAACCATCAGTAATGAAATCACTAGATCCCCTCTTCCTGACAACCATCTTCCTCATGAATAATTTCAGGAAAAATCCATTCATATCATCAATTAGGAATTTTCTCCCCTTAGAATGACACTTTTATTTGACGGATCTAAGTTTCAGAAAGGGGGATGCAGTTTTGTTATCATCATTACTCCTTGGGATACCCCTATCCCCATCAATTATAATCTTAAATTTGAATGTACTAAAAACATGAATGAGTATGAAGCCCTCATCTTGGGCCTTGAAACTATTTTCATACTCGACATCCAAATCATAGACATCTACGGTGATTATCAACTTATCATTAATCAATTCAAGGGATCCTATAAATGTAAAAACAAATTCCTTTATAATTAAAAGGACATCATCGAATTTCTTCTTGAGGATATTGATCAGTATACCATCTAATTTGTCCCTCTCTCATCCAACCTCTTTGTGGATACTGTGACATCCCTCACATCTCTCATCCCATGGGCAACTGAAGAATCCAAACTTTCCATTGTTTTTCATTACCTTGATCATCTATTTCATGTCCATGAGATTCCTTATGTCAACCATATTTACACCTATTAATCTGACTACCTATTTGTATTTGAAATTTCCTCTAACCTATCCAAAATGGAAGAAGGTCATCCCTTTAATGTGCTAACTGATATGCCATCTTAGGTGGATTCCTCCACAAGTGTGGTTTTGATGTCATCTTTCTACAATTCCATAAATCCCATGAATCTCCTACGCCATCCAAGAAGTCCATGATGACATTTTTTGTGGACACTTCAGCAGTTTGGTTGTTTCCAAATGTGTTCTTCACCTATGCTATTACTGGCCCACTCTCAATAAATACTATCATGAATATGTTAAAAAGTGTGCTAAATGCCAGCAACATTCCAACCTCATCCATATTCCTAGCTAGGCCTTATAGCCAGCTCAAGATCTGTTGCCTTTCTCAAAGTGGGGCCTCAACCTCATTTGTTTCATCAATCCATGCTCCTCTCAGTGTCATCAATTTATCATCATCTCTAATAATTAATTCAACAAATGGGTGGAATCCATTCCATTTGCATCCACAAAAGCTGAAAAAATCATCAAATTTTTCTATCAACACATCATCTTCTACTTTAGCATTCCCCATAAATCATCACGGACAACAGAAAGTCCTTCAAAAACAAATAACTCAAGAATATTTATGAATTTTTAACATCAAGCTTATCTTATCTTCTCCTTACTATCCTCAAGCTAACAGACATGTCGAAGCCATTAATTAAATTCTCCAAAATATTATTTCTAAAACAATCAAAAAATCAAGAAGTAATTGGCATCTTCACATCCCCTTTTCCCTTTAGGATGATTGTACTAGCATCCGTACCTCTACAAGTGTTACTCCTTTCTCTCTCATCTAGGGATTTGAATCCATATTTCCTCTCGAATTTCAAATCCCATCCTTAAGTGTTTTTCTCTGTGACTTTATCTCTGATGAGGAATATCATCAGGAGTGTCTAGCCCAACTCAAATTTTTATATGAACTTCTTTTAATCACTCTTCAACATCATCATGTTTATCAAGATTGCATCAAATGTTCCTACAAAAAATTTAACATTGATGACCTTGTGTTAAAATAAAATCATAATTTAACTACTTTGGAAAGGAGCCAACATGGATAGTTTTCTCCAAAATGGATTGGACAATACATTATCACACATATTATGGGTTTGGATCCTATCATTTAGCCTCCCTTGATGTTAAATTTGAAATGGAACCTCTCAAATATTTTCTCTTGTGACCTTTCTACTGTTCACATACCTACCAATGCGACCCAAGTCACACTTAACGACCTTACATCCATCATCCACCCTTTTATCTCTCATCATAATGATTTGGAATTATGTGGTCCACAATCACTTTCCTATATATGACCTTAAATATGGGCACCATGGCTCTTCCCATAGCATGTTACTCATGTACATGTTCCATCTTTTTGGTAGGAACCCCACAATCATTACACCCATCACCTTCTTATCTACATACTTGAACCATGCTAATGGTCCACATGTTTCACTTATACATCTTATCATCCCCTCCCCAAGTATTCTACCTATCTATCCCCAGATCTATTCAAAAATCAAGACTTTGGATGCTCATCAAAAGTTATATTATCCAAAAAAATACATTGCTCACTCGAAGGATAGTTGTTCATATAAATAAAATAAATTCAAAAATATAAACTATCCCTCGAAGGATAACTATCATGCACATCTTACCATGCCATCTAAAAATTCAAAAATAAAAAATCCAAAAATAAATCCTAAATCGTAGGCCACTCCCTCAAAGGATGGCTACTATTTTATATCATGGCAATGAAGGTTACCCACTCTAATCAACCTTCTTAAAATCTCAAAATTAAAAGGAAAAATTCCAAAATCAAGCACCTCCAGTTAGATTCCTGCATCAATCAACTTTCCCATCCTCCATAAAATTCCCTCATTGATCAACTTGTGCCATATTGCTCAAAGTTTTGGCATAGGCCTGCGATTACCATCTAAGGAGAACCTATTTTCCCCATACAAGCTCCGTCTTCCTCCCTTTTTCATGTCTACATTGGGTCTATAAGCACACTTTCCATCTTTCCCTCAAGTTATTAAATGTGAGTAACTATTGTTAGTTTTGTTTTAACACCTTTCATTGGTCGCAAGTGCATTCCTATGCATTGTTCCCTCTCATGTTTTACCTTTAACCCAATTCAAAAACATCTTTTTACGTACACTTCTCTTTATAATGAAGTGTACTTTCTCACACTTGGGTCACCCTATCAATGTCACACCCTTTCCCTTTCCCTTTCCTAGCTTTTGCATCCATATCCAATCCTTCATAGTACTTCCAATCACATCTGAACTACATCTATCCATCATATATCCAAACATATAATTAGTATATAAATCACCATCCATCAAATCAAAACATCACCTATATCTACATCATCTATTACATCTAAATATCCATCCATCACATCTATTCTAATCTAAGTCACCTTATATCTATCATCTATCACGTAATTTCCTAATCAACATCTATTTTTTCATCAAATAATTTATCCACGTCAACATCTGATCATTATACATCTAAGATCTAGTGAAAATATCACATCAAATCAATTAATCAAAGCATCACATCATCAATATGCATCACATCACATCCAACATCTAAATCATCATCTATAGTGTAATCAAATTCATCACATAAATCATCACACAACACATACAAGCCATGAAAAATCATGTGTATATATATCCTCTTCAAAAAAAATCCATATATCCATGATAGGTGATTTCCGGGCTCTATCTCAAAAATATATACATTGAAATCCATATCAAAATCTATGTACAATTTTCACCCACTAAGTGGTGAACTGCAAATCAGATGGTTTGAGCTTTTATCCACATCCACCTCCCTGTCCACCTCCTTGTCCACCTCCCTATTCACCTCCCTCTCCAAATTCCTCTCTGCCTCCCTGCCAATCATTTGACCCAAATTACACTATGGATGCACCATGTTATCCATGCTCGTAGATGGTGTTGGTCATACTACACTCCTTGTTCTCTACTCCCCTGTTAGATAGGCCACATACCATGACACATTAGGCAATCTAGATGTAACAAAGTGCTTGTAGTAGAACACCTACACACATAGCCATCTGAATGGATCCCTGTGAATCCTCTGGTTCCTCACTCCCTGACACCATAACTATGGATACAAGATCTCCACATATGCTCCTGTAGGACTCCCTCTTCTTGCGGTACTGATCTAGTTATAGTATGAACATGTCTCTCTCCTGACACAACCCTATGGCCTTGTGTCATGCGACATCCCTCACCTTCCACATAACATCTAACTTTGTATGTAAGAGGGATATATAAGTTTCCACTTCCCCATCTCCACCCTCTCCTCAAGGCACTACCTCCTCTCTCTCAAAGGTATTTTTTCCTCCACTCCTACCTACCTAATCTACTCGGAGACCTTAAACACCCATTGTTTTGTCCACTACTCTATGTATATCATCTACACCCACATTATCTTCACCATCTCAGGGATCCTCTCCTCTACTAGTGGATTTTTCATCATAGGGACAAATATATACCTCTCTTTTTCATCACATCTATATCTGGTAGGTTCTCCAGCTACCCCCTATACTAAACAAAATTGTCTCATCACCCTATTAAACTGAACTATCTCTATCATCTCAGACCTGCACCCCTATACCCACATCACCCTTCTAATGCATGCAAGCTGTACATCTATCCCTAGATATGCAAGGAAGCCTCTATATAGCCTCCATCTAACACATTTTACATCCAATCCCTTGAATTTATCCTCATACTACTCCTCGCCCCACTCCCCCTATCTCCATGAGCTTGGTCGGATCACCATCTCAAATATAACACTGCCAGCTCTATATGATCCCCCATCACCCATGGAATTCATGGTGGCCTCACAACAACAATATGCTCATATTCCCAACGATGAAGTAAGAATCCCACATCCATTCCTCTCATCTGTCGAGATGTATACATCCATAACTCATAATAAACATATGGATGAAATGTAGCATGCAACACGAACATTGTCTGATGCTCCAATATATCTATTAGTACCCCTGTTAGTGTTCTTAGAAATAAGGCTCCACCTAAATCTTGTTAGACATTTCAAGCACTGAGAGGGTGGTGAATCAGTGCTGATTAAAAATTTACTATTTCTTTTATGATTTTGTTGTTGTTAACTATTATTGATTGTTATAAGCATGCAATATTAATCATGTGATTATAGTAATAAGAAGCATACACACACACTCACATGAGGAGACTAGATATAATGTGGGAAACGATTTTGGGATAAAAACCCACTGAAATTGTTGCTTATATTACACAAAACAAGGACTTACAAGAATATTACACATCCTATAATATTTTTTTAGTGAGGCACCAACCCCACAAGGAGAACAAACCCCTACACCTCTGCTGATATTATGCACAAAAAAGGACTCTAGTGAATATTACGCATCACAAGATATTTTTTTAGTGAGCCACCAACCACACAAGGAGCTCCAACCCCTAATTTAATCAGCCACAACTAATCTTCTTCAAGGACTAACCCACAAGGAGGTTACAACCCCATGGAAATTCTAAGCTACAACTTAGACTTATTTTTTGCACAAATTTTGATCATCTAGATTCCATGTTGCACATACAACAAATTATGATCACCTTGTTGTTTCACCCTTTTACAACTACTCTTCAAAATTATATATGTTTTGTTTTATTTACCTATTTTCTAGTCTCTCTTCTCTACACCCAATGTATCATATTTCCTTCTTTTCTCTACTCATCAGTTCTTCGTCTGATAGTTATTTCTCCTTATGTACACAACTCTTCTCTTTTTCTATACATTGGATCTTTATTATTATTCTATCGCATCTTCTTTATTCCTCTCTTCACTAACTTTGTCTTCAGTTTCTCCTTTCTCTTCTCTTCATCTCATGAAAGTGCTTTTGTTGCATCTGTCAATTTGTAATGCCTCTGATCAAAATTTCATACTCTACTCTCATCTCAGCATTACTCCTTTCGTATTTCTCTCTAGCAACTTCTTCAACTTGAATGCATCATTTTTTCTATCGAGCATCCCTTCCTTTTGTCACTCCTTTAAATATATTTTATTATCTCATTCTTGAGAAATAAACCTATATTTCTTTGAGTTTCCTCTATATAGCCAATCAGCCAATTCACACTTCCTTTTTGTGTCGTACAATCTCCCATGCCTTTTCACTTGAAAATATGGTGCATTTAATACATGTAACTTATTCCATATTTTCCCTTACTATGTTCATCTTGATTTCTCATTTTTCTATGCATCTGTCATAAATTATTTATGAACCGAATCTTAAAAATATATTTCTTGTATATTTGGGATTCCCTCGTGATCTGGAATAGATGAGCTCCTTTCTTCTTCGGTATTTTATTTCACCTTAGAATCATAAGTTTATATTGAAAATGAAAAAGGAATTCAACAGGTCAAAGCTCATTAAATCTTGGCAACTAGAACAATATATTTCATATCTTTATGTGAAGTTCCAGTTGTGCACGCAGCCATAATCTTTAGGCAATAAAATCACCATTTTTTACATGAAAACTCTTACTTATTCTAATTTAAACTCTATCTGATTGTCCTTGATTTATCTCTAGTTCATATTTTCTTGATCCATGGCTTCCCTGGGATTTTGTGACCTTTTCCTTTGTATCATGGAAATATTCTTGTTTTGCAGATTTTCTCCTTTTTCAGTGGCTATTTAGTTATCTGTGGTTCTTTTATGCTTCTCACGGCTTCTACAATGTCTTACGGAGTTCCTCCTTATATATTGTCTTTCTATGGCTTTATTCCATGTCTGAAACTCTATATCTCCTTCTTGCAGCTTTTGTAGTTCTCTATAGTTGTCTCCTATCCTTAGCGGCTTCTCTAGTTCTTCACGAATTTTCCATTTTTTCCAGGACTGTACCTTCACAGTTTTACCTTTACTTCCACAGTGCTTCCTTGACTATTTTTCTTGTTCTGTGTTGATTTTCCCTTATGCACGACTTCCTTGCGGCTTTACTTCTAACTTTATTTATCCTGCGGTTTTTCCTTAGTACTTTCTACTTTTCGTGGCTTTACATTCAGAATCTTCTTACCTCCATGGCTCTTATTTCATATCATCCTTACTTGAGATTCTCTTTCTTCATGTTCATGGCCTTATTGTTCACACTTGGTGACTTGTCCTTTGGCTCCAATTTTCTTTGCGACTTTACTTCCTTCATCCGCGGGACTTATTTTCCTTCTGTAATTACTTAATTACCTTATGCAGTTTCTTCTAGTGTTTTGTGGATTCCTGCAGACTTCAGCAGATGCTCTAAGTCTTCAATAGATATTTCCTCATCTTCACAGTTTTCCTAAAAACTAAATAAGTCCCTTAGGACTTATTATTGATCACCCTAAAGCCTCTGTGAGATGACATGACCAATTAGCCTTCATCTTTTCAACTTGCTCACTTTACCAATTCACTCATTTTTCCATCAATGAAACTTGGCATCAACTGATTCAACTTGACATCAATGAAAAGACATATGACATATGAAAAAGGTCCAACAATCTCCCCCTTTATTATTGATGTCAATACTTAATGCTTCTACACCACAAAAACCAATTAAATCCTTTTTATGGAAAAATAATTGCATACTTGATTTCAATTTTTAGCATCTCTTTCTTGTGGATCCTCTTATCTTCTCTTGTTTTATTTGTGGGATTCTCTCTTTATTTTTTCTCCCTCTTTGACTCTGTGAATAGTTAGTTTCTTTCTTTGTGCAACACCTTAACAATTACTCTCCCTCTTTTCTGTATTATGTGATCAGTTGGTTTCTTTTTCTCAATGGTTGCTACTATCACCCTTTGACAATAATGAAAAAGGGCCAACTATATTATGGTAAGATAGATACAACATCTTCTTACCTTAAGAAGCCCCTGTTAGGCTTATGCTTGTTATCCATCTATTCTAATATATTCATGACACTGCTCCATCTAAGCTGATGATACCAATTTTTAATCATGAGCTATTAAACTAGATCCTCCTCGTATTTGGCATTAATTTGGAGCTGATGAATAATGATTATGCCCCCCTAGGATTATGTTCCATCTTTTCTAACTTCCATTAGTAGAAAAACTTATTCGTTTGATCACTAGTAGCTACCCCTCAGATTATGCTACACTTTCAGATATTAAAACACTCCTTTGTTGCATGTTGTCCTTTACTTCAATTGTCTTCAACTGGAACTAAGCTCTCCTTGTCCATATGTTCTTTCTAAGACAATATTTCATCTTGTATGTTGTAGATTTCTGTTTTAAACAATTTCCTTGTGGAATAAATGCCCTTTTATAATTTATTGATGTTCTGCTTCCTGATTCTTATCCATTATTTAGTGTCCTATTTTAATTTGAGGCATGCATTAATTTGCTTATTCTTGTAATCTATCTGCTTTCTCAAATATCATCCATAGATAGTCATTACCTCACCTGAATTTGCTCAACAACAAACTTCTAAGTATGCAGTTTGCATAGTTTGGAGATAGCAATTGTTACACAAATTTGATCATCAAGAATTTTTCATGAAAAACTTTGGGAGCTTAACCTATGCATTTGACAATGATGCCCTCTTCCATACATGTAGTCTATAATTAATTTCTCATTACAAATTACTTATACACATCCTGTCACATTTTTCTTACACTTCCGAACTATGAAGGTCTTACATTACTTCACTCATAACAATAGGTTATGTGACATAGTCAATTCTGGAATATGCACATGTAATTAACATATTTTTCATTGAGAGATCATGAAACCATACTTGATACTTGACACTTAGGATCAATACATTTCATGCATCAATTTTCACATGTGACCAAAACATGCTTAAATCAGATTTGAAACTACTTGATTTACTTCGTCATAACAAGCTTTGATAGATTACATAATTTTGTTTCAAGACACAACACTTGATGGTTTTATGATCACATGAATCATTTTCAACTATTACCACATGCTACTAATAACAACCAACCACTAGAAGACTCAACTATGACATGAACACTCTCATCAAATATCAGAACTGGTCTGATTTATATTTTACCATACGACCATCTTGTTTATTGATTTCAAGATTCCTATATACCCATCTCATCTTCTTCTCTTCAATATTGTTTTAAGTCTTGGTGGTTTTTGTATAATTATTAGGAATCATTTTCATGGTATAATCCTTCTTTTCTTTCCACTCGATGGTATGGAGCTTATTGTTGCGTTTAAGTTGTACATTCCTACAATAGTGCTTTGAATAATGCCCAACTCTATGACATGTATAACACATTATATGATTTATCCTTTTGTAATAATGTGAGTGATAATTTTTGAACTCTCTTGAAGAATTATCTAAGAAATACCTACCAATATGTTCATTTATATGACAATTGAAACACGTCCTATTCTTATCAGACTCAGATCTGTAATCCCTCCATGGATGTTCTTTGTTTGCCATGTATATTTTACACTTTGCAGCCTTATGGCCAAAACCATAACATGAATAACAATATCCATTCAATTTTCTTTCATACCTAGATGTGCTAGGTCATCTGATTAACTGGAATTATCTTGTGCTAGTCACTTTGGTCTACTTCTTGTTTGATTGCATGCTGGAGCTAGCCTTTTCACCTTCCTTGTTCTCTGATCATCTTTGAAAACATACTTGTCTTGAATTTTCTTCCAATTCCCTTTTCCTTACTTATTTCAGATCCTCTCTAAGATTATTCAAATCAACATTCAGCCTTTTATATTCCTTTCTCTTGGCATGAATTGATGCCTTACATTTCTCATGTTCTGATATATCAGTCTGCCTCTATTCTATTTTTGTATTCAAATTCTGTAGTTCAACTTCAAGATTCTTGCATGCATCTTGTTTATCGATATTGGTCTTCATATTTACATGCTTTGTCTTATCTAGATATTTTTCAAATGTCTTTGCAGCTGAGTTCAGTTTGTTGCATTTTGTAATTTTTTTCTTGAGAGCTTTACAGATCAAATTTACTTATTCTTCAAATTCCTCAATCTTTTCTTCATGTTCTTTTTCCATTGGATCACCGTCGCTTCATAATGTCTGATTTTATCCTCTTGATCCTTTACCACACTTTTCAACTTGTTAATCTCTTCTCCCTTGAGTTTGAAAGATTCCATTAATTTATCTGATTCTTTGCATTCTTGAACATCCCCTTATTATTTCTCACTCAACTTCTTCTCAAGGAGGGTGATGTGTTTCTCATAGGCATTGATGTAGGTTTTTAGTTTCTTGTTCTTATTCCTTGATCTAATTCTTCTAGAGAACATTCCAACTCAGCTTCTAGATTTCCCTCTACTTCTTCATCATTTGAACCACATCTAGAGCTACTGCAACTTTCCATTTTCATCATCAACCTTTCTTTATGTTCTTCATCCTGATATTTTCTATAAGTGGATTTTTCTATGCTTATCTTTCTATAGGATCAAATCCAAGCTGTTAAGCTTTACACATGAGAGCTTCTACTTGGATACCAATTTTTGGATATTTCATGCACTAAGAGAGGGGGTGAATCAGTGCTGATTAAAACTTTACAATCAATTTCCTCTTTATTTTTTGATTCTGTTGCTAGTAACTATTATTTATTGTTATAAGAATACAATATTAATCATGTGACTATAGGAATAAGAAGCATACACATACATTTTCATGAGGAGACTACATATAATGTGGGAAACCATTTCAGGACAAAAACCCACTAAAAGCATTGCTTATATTACACAAAGAAATGACTTGTAAGAATATTACACATCCTACAAGATTTTTTTAGTAAGGAACCAACACAACAAAGAGCACCAACCCCCACACCTCTGTTGATGTTACACATAATAGAGGACTCTAGTGAATATTACACATCACAAGATATTTGTTTAGTGAGGCACCAACCCCTAATTTAATCATCTACAACTAGTCTTCTATAGGCACCAACCTGTAAGGAGGCTGCGACCCCCTAGAAATGCTAAGCTACAACTTAGACTTATTTTTTGCACAAATTTTGATCATCTAGATTCCATGTTGCACATACAACACATTATGATCACCTTGTTGTTTCATCATTTTACAATTACTCTTCAAATTTAGATATGCATTATTTTTTGTACCTCTTTTCAAGTCTCTCTTATCTACACCCAACATATTAGATTTCCTTCTTTTCTCTACTCATAATTTTTTCATCTTATAGTTGTGTATCCTTATGCACATAGCTCTTATATTTCTCTTTGAGCTACTTCTTTATTATTATGCCGTCACATCTTCTTTCTTCCTCTCTTCACTGGCTCTGTCTTCATTTTCTCCTTACTCTTCTTTTCAGCTCATGAAATTTTTTACCACATCTATCAATTTGTAATGCCTATGATCAAAATCTCAAACTTTGATCTCATATTTACATCAATCCTTTCACCTTTCTCTCTGGTTGCTTCTTCAAATCAAATGAATCATTCTCTCTACCAAGTAGCACTTCCTTTTATCACTCCTTTAAGTATATTTTCTTATCTCATCACAACAAACCTAAATGGTGTTAAGTTTCCTCTATATATCTAATTGACCCATTCACACTTCCTTTTTGTGTCTTGAAATCTCTCGTGCCTTGTCACCTGAGAATTTGGTGCATTACAGGCATGCAAATTATTCCTTTTTTTATGCATCTGCTAGAAATTATTTATGAGCCGGCTCTTAAAAATAGATTTCTTTTATTTTTAGGATTTCCTCGTGATCTGAAATAGACAAGCTCCTTTCTTCTTCAATATTTTATTTATCCTTGGAACCAAGAGTTTATATTGAAAATGCAACTAGAATTCATCAAGTTAAATCTCATTAAATGTTGGTAGCTAGAATAGTAGACAATCAAATCACCATTGTTTTATATGAAAACTCTTTCTTCTTTCAATTTAAAATCTATTTGACTATCCTTGATTTATCTTCAATTCATATTTTCTCGATCTACGGCTTCCCTTGGCTTTTGTGACCTTTTCCTTTGTATCACAGAAATATTATTGTTCTGTGGATTTTCTCCTTTTTTGGAGACTATTTAGTTATCCATGGTTCTTCTATACTTCTCACAGCTTCTAAAATGTCTCACAACATTCCTCCTTATCTACTTCCTTTCTGTAGCTTTGTTGCACGTCCGTAACTCTATCTCTCCTTCTTGCAGATTTTTTAGTTCTCCTCGTCTATCTCCTATCCTTAGTGGCTTATCTAGTTATTTGTGGTTTTTCCCTTTGTTCTATGGATATGCCTTCACATATTTACCTTCATGGTTTTTCCTTTACTTTTTCATTTCTTTCTCAACTATGTTTCTTGTTTTGCACATCTTTTCCTTTATGAGTGGCTTCCTCACAACTTTACTTCTAACTTTCTTTATTCTACAGTTTCTCCTTAGAAATTTTGATCTTTCACGACTTTACGTTCTTAATCCTCTTACCTATGTGGCTCTACTTTCATATCATCCTTACTTGAGCTACTCTTTCTTCATGTTAACACTTATTGACTTGTATTTTGGCTCCAATTTGATTTGCGGATTCACTTCCTTCATCAGTGGGACTCATTTTTCTTCCACATTTTATTGTAGTGTTTTGTGGCTTCCTGCAGACTTCAACAACTACTCCAAGTCTTTGACAAATATCTCTAGACTTTGACGGATATTTACACATCTCTGTGGTTTCCCCAAAAACTGACTAAGTCCCTTAGGAATTATTATTGATCATTCTAAAGCTTCTGTGAGTTGAAACTACTAATCAACCTTCATCTTTTCAGCTTGCTCACTTTACCAATTCACTCCTTTTGCCATCAATGCAACTTGACATCAACTGAGTCAGCTTGACATCAATGACCACACATATGACATATGAAAAAGGTATACAAAATATAGAAAAGCATAACATGATATCACCATCATAATTAAACATATTAATCTACTCCTTGGTGTTATTGTCTAATATCAAGCCTCTATATGAAAATCGCTAGAAATAAATGCAATATCTGCAACATCGACATGTTGAGTCAGTCTTTGTTGACTTGTCCTAGTCACCAACGACCCATGCCAAGTCTTTGGTGACTGATGCAGTTGCCATCGACCTAAACCCTAATTTTGCTTCTTTTCCCTCATCTTGACCAATATCCTTATAAATTTTCCTTTCCTCCATCTCAAACTTGTGTATCATCCATAACACACTTTGGCTTATCCTGCATATCTATCTTGCATTTTTCAGCCCACTTTATGGCCATCTATGTTCCTTTCTTGGGGAACCATAGTTAACATTTAATCCCACTCTTATGGCCATCTTTTATCTTCATCCCACCCAGGATGTATATTTTCACTTCCTCACACTTGAAAGATAGTACATAATCTATTTCCCAACCATCTGTGAAATAATTTTTTTGACTACCCTCACATTTGATTGTGCATATTCTAACATCTTCCTCTAACCCATCTCTCCCAGGGCTCAGTCAACCATCTCATTGTGACCTTTTCTTACTCATAGTTTCCGTATATCATTAGCATTGCCTCCATCATAGGCCACACCATGTCCCTACTTTTTTATAAGGTCATCACTATATTTTTGTTTTTCGTTCCATCAATGATCACCCTCCTTCATTTGGGGCACCTTCCCTCATTCATCCATCTATCTCTTTTAAACTTGTAATCGACTCCCCTTTGTGTCATCAAGCCCTAGTTTGAGGCGGAGCACCTCAACCATCATCTCTCATCATAACTTTTAGATTTTGTCTAGCATCTCACTTAAACACAAACCACTTAACAAAAAGGGGAAAATGTCGACACCACTTTTCAGTACGTTGTCCTTCATCCAACATTTTCTCCTCTTTTATTGTCATCTCCCACAAAATCTCAATTTCCCTCCTAAATTCTTATGCCTCTCTTAATTCTTATTTTCATCCTAGTATTATTTATCCACCCTTTATCTCATTTTGGTCTTATTTAATTACCCATAAATTTATCCATTATCACCCCATATTATTATTACATTATTCATTCCCCCCATTTAATATCCTTAAATTCCTCACCTACCTCCCCCTAATTTCTTCCCACATAGTCATGCAACCACAAAATAGCCTGTCACCTCTATTTTAGTTGTCAAAACACTTCGATCTTTGAAATCAAATCTAACCTTCAACTACCTAATTTTTCAATCTACTCCAGCCATTGATGACTCATGTGGGTTACCATTGACCCTATTTATTCATCTTCACTCCTCCTCTCAAACATATGAATTTTTTAGATCTCTGGAATCCTTGTGTGCTTGTTGCCTCCTTACTCTTCCTTAGAGCTTCTGTAACTAGCTAGAATCAATATTAGAACTCTTCGTATGTTATCATTTGAGGTTTGTATATCTTAAATTTTTCTTAGATATATATTTTTACTTTTTTTCTTTTATTCATAGGTTTCCCTGGAGCTCTGCCTATCCATTCAGCCATCTACGATCCTCTGTATGCCCCTTTTCCCATCTATCCATCTTGTTAAATGTTAAATCCTAATTCGGTTATCGTCGAAACATCCTAGTTACCATTAATTCACCCTATCCTGACCTTGTTCTATTTCTATATATTCATTTATTTTATTCCATAACTCTATTTTAGTCACCCATCTTCTTATCAACCCTAATCTATTTTTCTCGGCCTTGATCATCGTCTACCTAACCCAGTTGTCATCAACCCTACTAGTCCCCACATCAAATATGCTTCTAATTACATCATCTCTTCTCACCACTTTTTTTTGCATTAGAACCATGATCTCAAGACATGATCTAGATCTATTTCTTTCCATCCTTCAATCAGCTCTACATTAGTCACCATCAATTGTGTCAGTCAGATTCGAGTCTTCGTGGACCCACTTAGGTTTGGTTTATTTTTCAAAATCTTACATTATCATATCATCATTTCAGTATCTCTAGCATATGATATCTTTATTTCAGATTGTTATTTGCATCCTTTCATCTATTATTTCTTATATCTCTTTATTAACATGGGTTGACATCTATCTTAGGAAGTTGTTGCTTTCTCAGGAGTGACCTTGTCACGCAACCCACCATTTTATTTTTCAAATCTTGTTTGTGTTATCTTATCTTTATTGTGTAGGTCGTCAATCTCACATCGAAGAGGTTATTTCACGCCCATATCTTCAACATCACCATATTCAATTACATCAGGAGGTATCCTTAAACCCTCTCATAATTTTAAGTTCCTTGTTTTATTGTACCCCGTACATTAACTTTTCAAAGGAGTGGGAAATATAATCAAACACTTAACTAGTATGGTAGCAAATGACCAGTCCAAATTTATAAATCCATTAATGTCTTTCAAAAATATTTATCTTAGAAACATCCTGTATACTTTCGGCATGTCTAGCACATCTATCTTGAGATTGATCTTCTTATCAGGAAAGTCTAAAACTACTAATTGAATATATTTGATTTCACCAGCAAGAGGTGCTTTTTTGTCTCCATGGAATAATAATGGAAAAAATCAAAGACAAGAGTAAGGTCAAGAGAACATACAAATTTTTCAGGCATGACATTATCTAATGCTCCATAATCAATGATACAATTATTTGATTTATATCCATTGAGAAATAAAGAAATTTAGAAGGTTAATAATTTTCTAGAAGTGGAAGGTGTGGAGGCAATAATGTTTTGAGATACAATCATATTGTTTCACCTTTTTCTCCTAATGTTTTCCAAACTTGAGAATAAGGTTGTTTAGGAGATAATAAGGTTATAACTGGTGACGGTTAGGGGAAACTGACGTCAGTCAAGGTGGGATTTTCTAGGTTTACTAAACTTAGGGAGATACTCCTAATTTCCTCAGATCTTGTGCTGTTATCCCACGGATTAGACTAGGAGATTTTTGTGAGCATGCAGGAATGTGGTTAGAGTGAGTGTAAGTCTCAGTAAGTCTCAGTTAGTCTCAGTTAGGTATTGATTTTTAGGGTTTGGGTAAGTCTCAGTTAGTTATGGTAACTTGCTAAAATTAGGTCTTAGGTTGAGTTAGCTTGGTGAGGTGTCTAAGTGAATTGTTTGTGTAGATATTATTTTAATAATATA
This sequence comes from Taxus chinensis, assembly GCA_019776745.2. Classification (NCBI taxonomy): domain Eukaryota; kingdom Viridiplantae; phylum Streptophyta; class Pinopsida; order Cupressales; family Taxaceae; genus Taxus; species Taxus chinensis. The sequence continues at coordinate 386,213,520 of CM034155.1, forward strand.
TTTAAATAATAAATATGGTGAGGATAACGCATTAATTTAATTAAATTGATTAAATTAATATTAGTAGGGTGAAGGGGGTCATGGCTAGGTAGATGTAATAAAGGGGGGCTTATATGTCAAGGGACAAAGGGGGAGTGTGACCTAATTTTAGTGTCTTCATTTTGCCCCTTTTTTTTTACGTAGCTTGTATTTGTAAGTGATGCTAACAAAAATAAGATGTGGTTGGCCCATGTGAAGGTGAAGGTGATCCCCCTCAAACCAAAACTTGACGAGGCAGCAGGATGAAGCGGTGAGTGGTTTGATAAAAGGTAAATGTGAGGAAAAGGTAATAAGGTGTAGGGGAAGAGTGTGAAAGGTCTACTCAGGTGATCTAGGTAATGGGTCAGTGTCAAAGGTAGAAAAATTCAAATGCATGCACACGTATAAAGTACAGCACGCTACCAGGTTAAAAAGTAGGCAAACTCTACATCGTCTAAGGTCGATAGGTTTATCCAAACAAGGGTGAAGTGAATCTGGTGTCCAATGTATAGGATAAGGTTAGCAAACACAATGTAGGTTAGGTGTAGGAACATGTAGGTATGTTCCGGTACACCAAAGGTAGAGTCAGGATAAACGGTCACAGCAATAGGCTAGGTAAATTCATTGTGTCAAACAACACAGGTAATAGTGCCACAAGGTATAGTGAACACATGAGGTCAAAAGGTCACTAGCAATGGTCCAGGTCCAAATATCGAGATGATGGCATGGGTAAGGCCGAGGTAGGGGTAAAATAAGGAGGCTTCAATAGTGGATGTGGTGAGGTTGAAGAAGGTGGAGGGCCAGAAGGGAAGGTAAAGTGGTCCAGGTAGGTGTAGGGAAGGGAAAAGAAAGGGGAGGTAAGGAAAATGAGGTCAATGTGAGGGAAATGAGTACGCAAGGTAACTGACACCGGTCAGTATGAATCGATGATGGTGTAGGGGAACCGACCACAGTTAGCTAAGGCATCAGACCAGCCTCGGTCAATGGTTGACCGACGTCGGTTGAGTCAGGTAGGGTATAAAAAGTGGAAAAATCATGTTTTAAAGTTCATTTGTGCATTGTTAAGGAGAAGAAGAGGACAAAAAGAGAGCAAACAGGAAGAAGAAAAAAGAGTACGGAAGAGAGATTGGTTGACGAGCCACATAGGTAAGATTGAGTGGGTGAGAGGTGGGGCCATGAGATTAGATCGAGTGAGGTGATTGGTGGAGAGAATTGGAGGTCATTTGAGGATGCGGAGGCTGGAGATGGCTCGAGAGGAGCAGTGCGGAGGCCAGAGGTTCTGTCGACATTAAAATTTTCCTCCGTAATTTCTATTTTATTATGTATATATTAGGAATAGGATGTTAATAAGTATGATTAGTAGTGGTGTCTGATAGAATATAATGATGCCGACAGTACAGTGCCACCAATAAAGTTGAGTATGGTAACAGTCAAAGCACAATAGGAATGTTATGGTAAAAAGTAAATATTTGTTGTAAGTGGTCCGGCAATGTTAAAATGTCAATGTTGGGGTAAGTAGAGAAGTAGGGCCTACATGATTAGGAATTAGAAATATTATATTTGTAATAAGGAAAAAGAGTGATGTCATAAATATTTTGTGTATTTTATTTGTGGAAAAGTCTAAAAAGGTGGAACCCATATGAGATGATAAGGTTTATCTTATCTTAGAAGATGAGCCTACATGTAAAGGCAAGAGTTTAGGCATGGAATATGATTGGCCAGAAGAGATTTCCTATCTTATCTTAGAGATAGGGTGGATAAGCCTGAATTCCTATAAATAAAGAGGCCACCCCCCTCATTTGGCATAGAAGGAAGTAGTGAGAAATATTGTATGAGTAAGTGTGTAAAGGAAGCCATCATTTAGAAGGTGTGTTAAATAAGCCATTGTGAAGTTTATCCCATAGTTATTGTTGAAAGACAAATGAAGTTAGTATTACTTGAAGTACCTCATGGGTGATATTGTAACAATTTCATGTTGATATTATAATTTACACTTATATTTTAGATTTATTATCATTCCTTTGTATCATAGTCTATGGTATTCTTGTGTTATGTTTATTGTTGTGTTTCCAGATTACATCCACCAAACTAAAGGCTGTCCATTAGTAAATAATCATAGTGCGAGGAGTTCCCGATCGATAACTATCATAGTGCCGGATTGGTGATGACATTTTGGTTTCGTTGCTAGGACCATTCCTCGTTGGTGGATCGTAAATAGTGTTTACCACAGTAAAATCAGTTTTTAACCGTAGTAAGTCAAGATTTACCATAGTTTATCGTGGTCATTCCTATTTCACTGTAGAAAGGTGTAAAGTCACTTTCTATTATAGTGAGTCCAATTATTTGTGCACATAAGTCTTACAGATTGTACTTGTGAGTTGGTATTTCACTATGGTTACTTTTTAAAATGGGGAATATTCTTATTTTTTCATCCCAATATAATGAAGATGATTCATCTTTCATTCAAGAGTTTAAACGATCTTGCATTTGTAATGTCCTCATAAGAAGGGAACAATGGACTGAATTTTTTCCTACTTTTTTGGATGGTTCAGCCCTTAGGTGGTTTGAAACACTAGGTGATAATGTGAAAAACTCATGGGATTTATTAACTGAATTTTTTCTTGAAGAATTTGGTGAACAACAGAAATATGCCTATCTCATGATCGATATCACAAAGCTATCCCAAGGAGAGAAAGAGAAGATAAGGGATTATCATGCTCGTGTTCTAGAGCTAAGGAGGAAGCTCGATGCCTAGATCCGGAAGGAATGATTAAGCGGATGGGTTGATGAATGGTGTGGATAATCTCCTTTGTAAGCACTTCATTCTTGGGATGAAGCCAGAGATCAGAAAAACGAGTGAAGTATGACCACCCAGCTACCATTGAAGAAGAAAAGGAGATTACAAGAAGGAAAGAAGAAAGCATGGAAGAGGATTCCAAAGAAATTGCTGCTAAGATAGAGCCTACACTAACACCTTTGGTCTAGAATCCACAACCACTCTCGGTGAGCACAAATATTTTTCCTAGTACATCTACTGAGTATGAAGATTTTCTCAAGAAGATGGGTTAGTTAACTATTAATATTCTTCAAGGAAAGAAATTTAGTTCTCAGGGAGGAGATAGAGGTCCAAAAAGAAATATAACTGAATTTGTATGTTATGGTTGTCATAAAAAGGGTCATTATAAGTATAATTGTCCAGATAGAGCTTCTGCATCCAGTACAAGAGATAATGATAAAGGAAAAGCACCTGTGATTATTTTGATGTAGTAGATAGGAGCATAAATAATGAAGCAGATGTGTTTGTAACAAAAAGAAAGAAAGGAAAAGATAACCAACATGAAAATGATCCTAAGAAGATGAAAGGAGAAACTAGTAAGAAACATAGGAGAAGAAAGTTGGGTGTGCAATTTCATAGGGACAAGGACCATACTCCATATTAGAAGATCTATCCAAAAAGGCCTGCAAATATTACATATGGTCAACTCTTGGCTATGTCTTCTGAGAAGAGGCAGGAGCTGCAAAGTGGAATCAATGATAGATGAAGGAAGGAGGTTGAGGTCCATGTTTTGGAGGCAGACGCAGATCCCTACGCTCCACAAGCTGAGGTATTATGTAATGGTATTTCAATTCATGATGTCTTAGTTGATGGAGGTGTTGTAGTTAATGTAATGACCGAGTCTGTAATGAATATGTTGGGTTTAAAAATTGATTGTCCCTCAACACTTATGTTAAGGTCATTAAATAAGGGAAAAACTAAACTAGAAGGTGTTGTTTTAAATGTGGCAATATCTGTTATGGGTGTTGTATGTGTGGTAGACTTTCAAGTGATGAAAAATGGTACTGTTGCGTACCCAATGTTGTTGGGAAGGCCATGAATAAGGAGAGTTCATGCAAGAAACTACTGGAATGAGGGCTTCATGACACTTGGACATGGTAGAGAGAGGGTGAAGATAAACGTGATCCCTTGGCATCATAAGACAGAACCTATGGATTCAAGTGATGAAACTGATGATTGGACATCCTCTGATTACTCTAGTACCATTGAAGTGGACACAGAAGATGAAGAAAGTGAGGTTGATGTTTTGATCATGGATATCCTTCCTGTTACACTAACTCATGAACCCATAAGATTATCTGAAGAAGAAATTATTGATCATATCCAACAAATAAATATTGGTGATGTTGTGATGGAGAATGAGAAGGAATCCTACCTCCAACTCTTTCAAAGGTCCATACACCTATTCACTTTTAATTACAAGGAACTCCATCAAGTAAGTTGGGTAGAACATTCTTTTGAGCTGGTAGATGGTGCTAAGCCCATAAAGCAAATGCTATACAGAATGAATCCTAATTTTTCCAAGACTGTAAAAGAAGAAATAGATAAGTTGCTTGATGCAGCATTCATATTTTCTATGGAGAATTCATAATGGGTTTCTCACATTGTGATCTCAATAAAAAATAATGGGAAACTACTCATTTGTGTTGATTATAGGAAGCTCAACAAGGAAACAAAGAAGGATCATTACCCTCTTCCATTCTCAGATCAGATCTTGGATGAAATATCTGGCCAGGAGTGCTATAGTTTTGCTTATGGATATAACATATACAACCAAGTTCATATAGCAGATAAAGATCAGCTGAAGACCACATTCACCACTCCTTGGGGAATGTTTTCTTATAGAGTTATGCCTTTTGGGTTGTGTAATGCTCCAGTAATGTTCCAATGCTTGATGAATAGGGTGTTTGAAGCCTACATTGGAAACTTCATTAAATTATTTCTAGATTATTTTTGCATCTATGGGAGCAAGATGGACCACCTGCACCAGATGGAGAAAACATTTCATAGGTTATATGAAGCACAAGCCTCACTAAAACCCTAAAAAGTGTGTCTTTGGATGTTCTAAAGGTGTTTTGTTAGGGCATGTTGTATCCAGAGATAGGTATTGGTACTAATCCTGATAAAGTTTCAAAAAGTTAACAGTTCCTATGAATAGAAGTAAGTTGAAATCATTTTTAGGCCATGTGGGTTACTATAGAATGTTCATCAAGAATTTCTCAAATATTGCACAGCCACTAACCCAGTTCTTGAAGAAGGATGTTACTTATGAACCAAGAAATAGGGTGCATGAAGCTTTTGAACAACTAAAGGAAGCTTTGGTGTCTTCACCTATTTTAAAGAATCTAGATTGGAGCAAGCCATTCATTATGTATACTGATGCCTCAGATGCAGCACTAGGGAGTACTCTGAGCCAAACTGATGAAAATGGGAATGATCATCCAGTTTACTTTGGGAGCAGACAAATAAGCAGTGATGAGGTAAATTATACTGTAACTGAAAAGAGGCTCTAGCTATCATTTTTGTTGTAACGAAGTTTAGAAATTGCTTGTTAGGGTAGAAATTTATAGTTGTAACAGATCATCAGGCTCTAAAATATATTGTAAACAAGCCTAACCCATTAGGGAGGATAACAAGATGGATACTTTTGCTACAAGAATTTTAATTTGATATTATAGATAAACTAGGAAAGAAGCATGTCAATGCAGATGCAATCTCTCAAGCCTATGATGGTTTAGGTTCATCTTGTGATGATGATGATTTCCCAGATGCAACATTGTTATCCCTTGACATGATCCCTAGTGAATACATAGATATTTGGAATTATCTGAATGAATTCAAGTTTCCTGATGGTGCCAATGCAAAGACTAAGAGGGAGATTATTCAAGCCAGTCGTTCCATAATCTATCACGCATGGAGTATTATTTTGAATAGGACCTAATGGACAGTACAAGAGGGTCATTGGACGTGATCAAGGGAAGGAGCTAATAGAAGAATTCCACAATGGTACATGTGGAGGACACTTCTCTGGACAACTTACAACAAGAAAGATCTTGGATGCAGGTTATCACTAGCCCACTCTTTTTAGAGATTGTTACAATTATTGTAAGACATGTGATATTTTTCAAACACATGGTAACCGTAAGACGTCATCAGCTCCATTATGCCCTATTCTTCCACTTGGTCCCTGTGAAAAGTGGGGAATAGATATTGTAGGTCCACTTCTAACTACCCCATGCCAAAATAAGTATATTTAAATTACCTTAGATTATTTAACCAATTGGGTTGAAGCTAGGCCATTGAAAAAAAATTCCATGGATGAAGTGGAAATGTTCATATATGAATGCATTGTCACCAGATTTGGTTTCCCATTAGAAATTGTAACAAATAAAAGAAGCCACTTCATTAATGAGGTGGTAGAAGTCCTAGTCAACAAGTTTTCTATTAAGCACAGGAAGGCAACAACATACAAGCCAAGAACAAATGGACAGGTGGAATGAACAAATTTTGTGTTGTGTCAAATTATAGCAAAAGATACAGCTTTGCAGGTACATAAGTGGGATAAATGGATTCATGCAGCATTGTGGGCATATAGGGAAACATCAAAGTCAGCAACATGATACTCTCCACTTCAGTTGGCTTATGGCATTGATCTAGTTCCTCCTATTGAGTTTTATATTCCAAATGTGAGAGTTATGAAAAATGAAAGGATGGATGAAAGTGATTCAGTAAAATAAAGGCTCGTACATCTTCATTTACTAGAGGAAATGAGGGAAATAATGAAGGATACAAGCTATAAGAAGAAAATGAAGTTGAAGGAATACTTTGATCAAAAGATCCGTTGGTCTCCATTTCATGTGAATGACTTGGTTCTAGTATATGATTCTGGATACAAAAAAAGAAGGTAGAGAAAATTCCTTCCCAAATGGATAGGGCCCTACAAAATAACAGCTGTGCATGAAAATGGTACATATCGACTGGAGGAATTTGATGGCACTCCCATTACGAGATGGGTCAACCATGATAAGTTAAAGAGTTTCCATGCACCAGAATAGTCTATTCCGAGGACAGAGTAAAAGCTAGGAAGGGGGAAAATGTCGACATTAAAATTTTCTTTTGTAATTTCTATTTTATTATGTATGTATTAGGAATAGGATGTTGTTAAGTATGATTAGTTGTGACATCTGATATAAGATAATGGCACCATTAGTATGATGCCGCCAATAAAGTAGAGTACGGTAACAGTGAAAATACAATAGGAATGTTGTGGTAAAAAGTAAATATTTGTTGTAAGTGGTCTGACAATGTTAAAATGTCAAAGTTGGGGTAAGTAGAGAAGTAGGATCTACATGATTAGGAATTAGAAATATTATATTTGTAATAAGGACACAGAGTGATGTCATAAATATTTGGTGTGTTTTATTTGTGGAAAAGTCTAAAAAGGTGGAACCCATGTGAGATGATAAGGTTTATCTTATCTAAGAAGATAAGTGTACATGTAATGGCAAGAGTTTAGGCATGGAATATGATTGGCCGGAAGAGATTTCCTATCCTATCTTAGAGATAGGGTGGATAAGCCTGAATTCCTATAAATAAAGAGGCCACCCCCCCTCATTTGGAATAGAAGGAAGTAGTGAGAAATATTGTATGAGTAAGTGTGTAAAGGAAGCTATCATTTAGAAGGTGTGTTAAAGAAGCCATTATGAAGTTTCTCCCATAGTTATTGTTGGAAGGCAAGTGAAGTTAGAAACGCTTGAAGTACCTCATGGGTGAGATTGTAACGATTTCATGTTGATATTATAATTTACACTTATATTTCATATTTGTTATCATTCCTTCATATCATAGTCTATGGTATTCTTGTGTTGTGTTTACAGATTACATCCACCAAACTAAAGGTTGTGCATTAGTAAATAATCATAGCATGAGGAGTTCTCAGTGGAGAATTATCATAGTGCCGGATTGGTGATGACAGTTCCACCTCGACGGTAGTAGCGGGATCAGGTAGGAGTTGAACCTTTATTTTGGATTGTTTGGTTAAATCAGCTAGAATATAGGAAATATGAAAAAATGGGGGTTTGAGGGGGGAAGAATTTCAAAATGGGAAACATGGAGGGTAATGGGCATGGGGAAAGGTAGGGGGTTGGGTAAAAGGGTAAGGTATGAACAAATTAGGGGGTAAGGAGGGATTTGGGTGGGTAGAATGATTAGGAAGGGGAAAAAATAGGGTTGGGAAGTCAGGACGGTGACAGGACAGTGATCGACATCGGTCAAATTGTGGCTGACGTTGGTGGGTAGTGACTGGTACCGGTCACAAGAACAATGACTAGTGCCGGTCAAAGGTAGACCATGGTCAGTCTAGGGATAACCGATGTCGGTTAATCCTAAGAGTAAATTGGGATAAAAAAAGGGAAGAGAGTAAGGATAGGGTGGGAAAGAAGTTAGGTGAGTGGGGAAGGTTCTAGGGTGATAAAGTAGGGTAATGTACGTAAGGGTTGAGGGTAGTTTCGGGTGATGATTGGGTAGATAGTTTCAGGTGGATGGGTGTGGGTAGGTGTGGATGAGGGTTAGGGTAGATAGGTAGGGCAGATGGGTTTGGGTAGGTGTGGGTGAGGGTTAGGGTAGATAGGTAGGGTAGATGGGTTTGGGTAGATGGGTTTGGGTGGATGGGTTTGGGTAGGTTTGGGTGAGTGACAAGGTCAACGCTTAGGTCAAGATGTGGGGTAAAAAATTACGTAAGTTTGGAAGGTGGACTAATACATTACTTTTGTGGGATACAGGCTCGAGATGAGTTACGAATGAGGGACCGAAAGCCACTTATATTGCTAGAACTACATAGACAGGTGACCTTTAAGGAGTGGAGTCACATCAATGATGCCAGCCTAATTGGGATTTGTTGTTATGGGTAGGTTATGAGAGAGTATAGTTTGATGGTCATACTCATCGAGAGATGGGATTCTGCGACCAACACCTTCCACTTGCTAACATGGGAGATGACCATCACCCTAGAGGATATTTATAGGATACTGAGGCTACCGATTAGTGGAGACTAGGTTTACTCAGTGACATCTAAGGTCATGGTGAGGTGTATAGATGAGGTGTTTAGAGAGAGAGTAGGTGAGTTTCACTACCACAATGCTAGTCTGAGTTACCAAGAGGTTTATGCTGCCCATCTTGAGGAGATGAGATTGACAGTGTTGATGATGGAGGCGATCGGGTGCTACGCACTGCCAGATTCAGAGGGTGGGAGGTTCCCACGGTTGCTTATGGGTGTCCTTCGGGACATGATGATTGAGCATATCAGTTTTGCATGGGCAATGACTTTCTTGGTGTAATTATACAGATAGTTATGGGCCTATGGGCGATTGCGGAGATATAGTTTTTGTTTCATTTTTCTTCTGCACTATTGGGCCTATGACCACATTATGTGTGTGCAACTGATGGGCCTGCCTTAGATAGATGCATTTCAGTGGGGAGTCATTTGAGTTGGTTACATGCGATGGGTGCCGGAGGGTGGTGTATAGAGAGCCCAGGCTACATACAACGTAGCATATTATAGAAAGCGACTAGAGAGCCTGTCCAGTGTGGATATAGTCCGGAGACCCTATATGACTTATCCCTCTTATAAAGGGATGTATGCAGAGTTGGAGGGACTACAGTTATAGAGGTGGATAGAGGGATGCTGTTCTGGGGAGCACAAGATGATACCTGTCAACCGAGTGAGGTGACAGTTTGGTTTAGTGCAGGATGTGCCCCCACCCTTCCCACAGTATAGGAGAGATGAGGTGGAGAGACCTTTGTCTCCACCCCATCCAACAGAGTCGATAGAGGAGGAGGAGGATCCTGTGGAATATCACACAGATGATGTGGGGGTGACAATGGCATATAGCTAGTGTTGGGCCTTGCAAAGGCAGGGTCAGGTAGGGACAGTTGGGAGGCAGGGGTCACAAGTACAGGATGAGAGGCCAGAGCTATAGATATAGGTAGAGAGGCGAGAGCCTCAGGGAAATGTATAGGAGGAGGATCCCAAGCTTCATATATTAGTAGATGGTGTGATGAGACCACCATGGATAGTCTCGAGTGAGCAGACACAATCTTGCTCGTATAGTGCTAAAAGCGTAGGTGGCCGGCAAGCCCAAAGGAGAGAGAAAAGGACATCTATTAGTGCCATCTAGTGGTAGATTGAGAGTAGTGAGATGCTACTCCAGGTCAGAGGGGACTGTCGACACTACAGATGAGGTAGATATGTTATAACATATGTGAGACAATATATCACCTATTTTTGTGTTGTTTGATTTCAGATGTATACCGGCCTGTGAGCCAAAGAGATATTGTATTTTTTTTTTGTTCATGGTACTAGACTGCAAGCGGAAGACATTTTTGTATTGGATAACAACCTGTGAGCTGATGATGATTATTTTAGAGATACACGTTTATGTGATACGGGTGTACATTGTATTGATACACACATGTATATATGAGGAGATAGATGATATTCAGGTGATGCTGTTGTGATGTGTATGAGTTTTACTTTATTATGATATGGATGGAAAATAGATATGCTAGGCATGATAGAGTCAGGTTGTAGGCATGGATCGAGTCAGGTGATAGGCATGGATCGAGTCAGGTCAGTTTAGGCATGTATTGAGTTAGGTTGGTTTAGGCATGGATCAAGTCAGGTCGGTGTAGGCATGGATTAAGTCAGGTCGGTGTAGGCATGGTGAGTCAGGTTGGTTTAGGCATGGATTGAGTCAGGTCGGTTTAGGCATGGATTGATTCAGGTCGATGTAGGCATGGATTGAGTTAGGTTGTTAGGCATGGATCGAGTTAGGTGAGTTTAGGCATGGATCGAGTCAGGTTGGTTTAGGCATGGTGAAGTCAGGTTGTTTAGGCATGGTTGAGTCAGGTTGGTTAGGCATGGATGTTCATTTCGATATTTTGGTAACAAATGGCAATGTAAATGCATGAGATGGTGTGAAATGTGGAAAATGCTGGTTATGTATGAAAATGTGAAATAATATAAGTGGTAAAAGTTATGTGGTATATGGTTTAGATGTTGAGGTTTTTGATATGAACATGAAATTCGGGTAAAGGTGGGGAAAATGGTTAGGGTAAAGAGTGGCTGAGCTAACCTTTCAAGGCCCCATGCCCTAGAAGTGCTACCTACATAATCTCGGTGAAAAGGGACCACAAACCAATGTAGTTCTCCCATAAGCTAGGAAAGAATATGAGAAGATCGAAGAGTAGGTGGTACAGTTGATAGTTAGGTTGGATTTGAGGTCATAAGTATGATGAGGTCAAGGTCGATTAGGTGAGGTGGAATATAAGTAGATAGGTATGGGTGATTTTAGGTCATAGGTGGGAGAAGAAAATCTCAAAAGACAGGTGTTGAGGCTTTAGTCCTATATAAGAAGATCAAAAGGTAATGAAGAAGAGAAAAGATACGAGGGTACAAGAAAGCCACCTGATTGGAAAGGATCAAAACGTATGAAACACATCTTTAGATAGGCTAATGAACATAATACCCTAAAGACATTACATGATTGATAATTCTAAGGGTGATGAATAGTCACATGGTCACCAAATGTCGTAGATGCAGCAGGTCCCTTGAGGTATGATGTGAAAAGACAACGGGTAAGGAGGTGCAGGTAATTGGGTCATAAAATGGGAAGTAGAATGCCTTGGGAAATAGAGCCAAGATCACAATAGTCAAGTCCATGATGAAAAATCTTATTTTTATTTTTATTTTTCTTTTTGACTTTTTAGATAGACTGATCGATGCGGGAAGTCTATACGGGAGGAATATATGTCTCCTTGAGGTCTTCACGAAGTTGATCGATGTGGGAAGCTTCTGAATTTTGATTTTTGAGAAAATAGTTCTCTTTTGGCAAGACTATGTAGAGAGTTGCAAGCTTTTTATAGTTTTCCTTCGAAGGAGTAGTCTACTCATAGCAACAATTAAAGGCAGAAGATGTCCTTTTTATGGATTCATCTTTTATATTGGAAGTTTGACTCAAGGAATTGATCCCTTATTTTGGAAGATGTCCTTCTGAGGGATTCATCATTTATTTTTTTGGCTTTTAATTCATGGATGAGACTATAACGAAGCATTTTGTTCTTGTTGAGAATGCAAGGATGAACAACCATGGGATCTCATCTAAAAGAAGACGAAAAGTATCCATGAGAATCATGCCATGTGCAGAGCCATGGTGCACATATTTAAGATAAGGAAAAAGGGTGCAAGTAATCACATGATTATTGTTTAATCGTTAGAGAGATGGATGGAGTGGATAGTGCTCAAGGGACAAGCCTATAAAGAGACAGATGGTGAGGTAGGACAATGAGTCAACAATAGAATGGTCGAAGATGTAATGCGTTAAGGGGCTTAGGTTCGGGTTTAACCTTAAGCGAGGACAAAATATAGGCACTCGATCCATAGGTATGAGTTACGATGTATGATCCAAGCCAATTAGGAGTGAATTTTCCCTATTTACTTTTTTCTGCTTTGGTTACGTTTTGATTTTCTTTCAAAACAAGGTCACCAACTTGGAAGGTTCTTTCATGAATAGGTTTGTCATAAACACATTTGATGCGTTGTTGATAAACTTAACGGTGATCTAGAGCGTTAAGATGAAGTTCATCTAATAACTCTAGTTATGCTAAGAGGTCCTAACAAAAGTCATCATTAGTAAGCATGTCATGGAGAGAAATGTGAAGTGAAGGGATCTAGACTTCGAGAGGCAGACCAGCCTCGGTACTGTAGACCAGTGAAAAGGGTGTAGCCACAGTGGAAGTGTGAATACTAGTGCGGTATGCCAATAGAGAAAAAGGAATGTGTATATGCCAATCCTTCCCAGTATCATCAACCACTTTTATGAGAATTTTATTGAGGTTTTTGTTAGTGTATTCGGCTTGGCCATTGGTTTGTGGGTAATAAGGTGAGGAGAAACTAAGCTGAATGTCAAAGGTGTCACAAATTTTTTGCAATGTTTTATTTTTGAATTGTTTCCATTGTCAGTGACGAGGTGATGAACGACAAAAAAGCGACAAATGATGTGATGGTTAATGAAATCACATATTTTCTCAAATTTCGAGGAGATGAGCGCTATGGCTTCCACCCATTTTGTGTAGTATTTGATAGTGATTATGATCCATTGATGGCATTGAGAAGAATGAGGATTGATTCATCATCCTAACATTGAACGACGTTAATGGTCGGTGTGTCATCGTCGATCATCCTAGGATACAGGAATGGGAGAGTGGAAGGGGCCTTTCCCTTGCATTGATAAGTCAAAGGACCCAAGGAAATGGTGTTTATGGAAAAAAAAAAGAAGTTAAGAGGGATAAATTAAGGATCCATCGACTCCATCGGTGAGGGTTAGGGTCCTCAATGAATTCAATGTGGGCTTGTTTGGTAGAAGAGTCGAGGAAGCCAATACCACTCTGGTCATTATGTTTGCGGGTGGTACATGGAATAACGGTATGGTGACCTTGCTTGTAAAAGACAAAACAAAAACCCTTCCACACACAGTAGTGTAGGAAGGTGTAGGCAAAATGACGATTGGTAAGTGGTTGGAAGTCCATGGAAAATGGGTGGGGTTGTGATGGTGGTTTAGGTGTGTAGGTGGTAGTATCAGATCCCCCATAGGTGAGACTAGTATGAAGATGAGGACCATAAAGGAGGTGTTCTCCTATACAGTGATCATAGTGAGGGTGTTGGTGAAGGCTTCCATACTCGTGTGGAGTAAGGAAGGTGTTGACACTATATAAGCGGTATTCCCCTAGAGTGAGGCATTGAAAAACACCTTCCAAGGGATCAGTGGTTGGTATGTGGGTAGCTAGTATGGACGATGTGTCGAAGGTCGATGCAGAGGTGGTGTTAACATATTGGGAAGCTAATGGGTCAGCTGTGGAGGTTATAACAGTGGTAGGCGTGGAGGAGGTATGTGCGGCAAAAGAAATGACTATACTGGTAGCTGTGGGTATAGGTGTAGGTGAAGCGGTATTGGTTTTGGAAGTAGACAGCTTGACCGGTATGAGTACATCTTTAGGTTGGTAAAGCATGTTGCATGTTTTGAAAGGTGATGGGTCAGCTAGTATTGTATAAGTGTGTCCTTCATGTTCAAACTTTACATAATGATGCAAAGTGGAAGGAGCGCAACCCATGACACGGATCCAGGTTCTACCAAGCAACAAGTTATATTGGAATTCCCCCTCTAAAACATAAAACAATTTTGGAACAGTGCAGGGGCCCACGCAAATGTGAAGGATGATAGTGCCTAGTGTGGAGGTGATAATGTCGTTGAATGAACGCAACATGACCGGATGTTTATGCATACAATTGTCAGGTATGCGCATTTGAGAAAATGCATGGGATGAAATGATGTTAATGCTAGCACCTCCATCAATCATCACATGACGTACCCGTATGTCATCAATGTGTACAGAGATGAAGAGGGCTGGGTCCGGGTCATCATTTTGGTATGGCGTGATCTCTGTCTCTAAGAAGCTGAGGGAGGCCACTTGGTGAACAAGGTGAGGTGAGGATGAAGGTGGTAATTTGGTGAGGGAGGATACATGATGGGGTGTGATAATGGAGGCTACGGGTGTAGGGTCATTGGGTAAAACCTCGATAGATTGAAGAACCTCCATTAGGGCTTGACGATGGGATTTAAAGGATTAGATGAGGTCGTATAAGGAAATTTTGAGTGGATGTTGGTGTAATTGTTTGAGCATGGTATGATGTGTGACACCATTAGAAATGGGGTATATGGGGCCGCAGATAGTTATCTTAGGTATGGGTGCAGATGGTATGTTGGGTATAGGATTAGTTGGTGAGTCAGCTACCTTTTCTTTACCCTTCTGTGCACGTGTAGTGACGTGTACCATGTTGATTTTAGGGAAATTTTCAAATGGAGAGGGTGTAGGGTAAGTGGTATAATGACATGAAGGGAAAAAACCTACTGGAGGAGAAAACCCTTGTGAGGTCATTTGGACGCAACGAAATTTGGGTGGTGGTGTGGAAAGTTCTCTGATGTGAACCATGTTAATTTCAAATTTTGTGTGTGTTTCTGGGAGCTGTGAAGGTTGAGGTTGCGGTTGAGTGGACAATGTGGGAATGGGTATTGGTGAATCAGGATCCTCGTCAAGAAGGTCACCGTCATCAAAGTTGGTTTCGGGTGGACGCAATTGGCTAAGGATGGTTTTCAAGGCCTTGCAGTTCTCCACATCATTCCCTAGCACACGATGGTATGCACAATTTTTTGTATCATCAAACCCCTTTGGCTTGGGGTTAAGGGGGTCGTATGGTCGGGAGTGGCGGTAATGTGATAACAAAAGTCTTGAGGAGGTTGGTTAAAATTTTGGCATAGGACCCTGCTAGTGGATCACAATGGGAAGTGAATGTAGGTTTGGGTGTAGGTGTGGTTGGTTGTCTGGGAAATATTTTTGGAATAGTAGGAACAAGTCGAGCCATGGGTTTAGGATTCGGTGTGGTTTGAGGTATCGGTCGGGTTTGTTTGGGTAGGGTTAGAGTAGATGGATGGGTAGGAGGGTGTGGAGTTGTTTTGACTACCTTGTTGTGGGGTAGTGGGGTTTTTTTTTTGGGTTACACCTTCTTGGGTAAAGTTGATGTGGGTATATGAGCTCAATAAGGAAAAGTAGATGGAGGAAGAGGGTGAGTTACCATGGGGATAATGGGGGTGCTATGAAGGTAGATGACGTAGGTTGTGCTTGGGGTGTGAGGGATAATGACTGAAGTGTAGTAGGTAGTGAAGTAATGGCTGAAGGTATCAGAGGTATTGGTGGTAAAGAGACTGTAGGTGTGGGTATGATTCATGTTGTGTGCCTGGGTAGGTTAGAGATTTGTGAGGAAGGAATGGGTTGTTGTGTTATTGGGTTATGAATGGGTGAGTGGTGCTTGACCATGTTGGGTAGCTGAGGTCTTAAGGAAAATGGGACAAGTGCGGGTGTGATTGGTGCGGTAGGGGTATGAGGTTGATGATTTTGTTTCTTTAGTTTGGGTGTCAGAGTAGGTGTGGTTTTAATGTTGGAGGATCTAGCTAAATCAAGTTTAATAGGTGGATGAGTAAGGCTGGTGGTCGGGGGTGACCCCTAAAGTGGTAATAGGTTTAGTGGAGGTAAATATTGTGGGTATGGGTTTACATTTAGGCATAGGCCAGGTTATGGGTAAGGTTGTGGTGTGAGTGTTAATAGATATTAGGGAAGCGGTTGTGACAACAGTGGTTGTATGTGGTTTGATGGGTGGAAATGTGCTTGGGTAGATAGTGGAGGTGTCATCAAGGGATCTTTGCATTTGTGTTGAGATAGGGAGTAAGAGGCGCCCCCATAATAAATCCCTATCCACATAATCCAAGTGATCAGCCAAACATGAGAATGACACATTTGTGGGTGGATTTGGTGAAGACCTAATGGGAATTCCTGTAAAATGCATCTTAGAGATGGGGACTCTGTCGGCTTCAGATTTTGTGGGTAAGAGAGCTGAAAGTAGGTCTATTGGATGTCGAGTAGCAAATGGAGAATGCTCACCAAGAGGCAAAGGTATCCCCACTGGTTCTATGATGGGTGGAAGGGATGACGGGAGTTCCTCTATGAGGGGAGAAACATATAGGTGCTCCTCTGTGGGTGGAGGAGGTAATGGGTTCTCCTCTATGGGTGGAGGGGGTACAGTAGGTAAAGGTTCACTAAGTTGAGAAGCTAGGGGTGAGATGGTCTCAATGTCAGCAGAAGACTCCTCCAGAGGTGATGTAGGAGATAAAGGGTGTTCTTCTATTGTGAAGGAATGGTGGAGGTTGGTTCTAATGTGGAAGGAGGATTTCGGGCTAGGATTTCCTCTATGGAAAGGATGTGAGGAAATTGAGAGCCAATAGGTACCTTGTTAAAATTTTCGTGAACCTCACGAGTATGGGTATCATGAGTGGATGTCTCACCAGTTTGATTGGATGAAGGGGCATGATTGGGAAATGGTTTTTTGAAGATTTGTAGATTTTGGTTGGGGGTGGCATTGGGATTATCCACAGTCAACTCGCCTTTCTCAAGCATTTCTTGGACAATATTCTTAAAATTGATGCAGTTGTCGTCATTATGACCCTTCACTCAATGATAGTTATAGAAATCATGATCTTTATACCATGCGAGCATAGGGCGAGTAGGGTCAAAACCAGTGTGTGGTTTTACAGGTTGAAGGGTGATGGCTCCAGCTTTAATAAGCTTATCTAAGACAAAAGAGTAAGGTTCCTCAATTGGGGTATATTTTCACTGCTCTTGTCTGAATCAAAAATCCTGAATAGGTGATAGATTAGAAAAGGGTGTAGCTTGATTGGATGGATGAGCTAGGCCGGCCTTGAGTACCATTGCGTTAATAGTACCTTTAACCTTTGAATAATTGGCTGGTGGTTTGGAAGAAGAAGAGGTTTCATTCAACTTGAATGCCGAATTCTTATTTTGTAATTGGATTTTCTTCTCTTGGATGGCCTGAATCTCTAACTTTCGTGCCATAGTGAATGCCTCATCGAATGTTCAAAAATTTTGGACCTACAAGGTCGGGGAGATATGGTTGGCACAAGCTCAGGTAAAGAGCTCAATGAGTTTATTTTGTGGCAGTTAGAAGGTAAGTTGATTGATCGGGTTGTGCCAGTGAGTGATAAAATCAGTGATGGATTCATCCTCATACTGACGTGTGGAATATAAATCAGTCATGGTAACTTTCTTGGTGATATTGATAGAGAAATGATCCAAAAAAGATTGGGCTACTTGATTAAATGAAAATATGGTGTTTCGGTAACCCACTATACTAATCTAATGCATGTCTAGTGAGGGACATGGAAAAACTTCTCAAAAGTAAGGTATCATCATGAGCAATCAGATAACACCTGTGTTTAAATGAGCGCAGATGTTGTTGTGGGTCTTCCTTAATATTGAAGTGGTTGAATTTAGGCAATTCCCAATGCACAGGGTATGAACGGATGGGAATGGATGGGTGAATAGGCTCGTTGCAAATTTCATCATAAGTGAGAGTGTTGCGGGATCCGGAAACCAATACCTCCAGTGTTTCCATCTTCTCCATCATCAATTTAATTAGGTCATTGGTGGGTTGTGATGATTGGATGCCTCCTATAGCATGAGGAGGTTGGTTTTGAACATATATTGGGTGTGGCATTCTGGTGTATGGGGCTGTCATGTAAGGTGGTGGAGAAGAAGGCACAAACTGAAGAAAATCTTCTACATGGGATGTATGCACACTCCTCTTTGCTTAGATAGATAAGAACGTGGTTGGGCTGGCTGTGCAGGAGAAGATGCTCAATCTCTTTCCTTGGATGTGAGTTCTTGTTGGAATTGGCTCTTTGAAGATGCATTATCTCTTTGAGATTTCATTCTTGCTCATCCACTTTTCTCCCAATGTTTGCCAACCTTGAGAATAAGGTTGTTTAGGGGATAAAAGGGGTAACCGACAGTAGTCCGGCTTAACTGGCGATGCTTAGGGGAAACTAATGTCGGTCAAGGCAGGATTTTCTAGGTTTACTAAACTTAGGGAGATCCTCCTGATTTCCTTGGATCTTGTGTCGTTATCCAGTGGATTAGATTGGGAGCTTCTTGTGAGCATGCGGGAATGTGGTTAGAGGGAGTGTAGGCATTGATTTTTAGGGTTTGGATAAGTCTCAGTTAGTTATGGTAACTTGTTAAGAATAGGTCTAAGGTTGAGTTAGCTTGGTGAGGTGTCTAAGTGAATTGTTTGTGTAGATATTATTTAAATAAGATATTTAAATAATAAATATGGTGAGGATAATGAATTAATTAATTTAATATTAGTAGGGTGAAGGGGGTCATGGCTAGGTAGATGTAATAAAGGGGGGCTTATATGTCAAGGGACGAAGGGGGAGTGTGACCTAATTTTAGTGTCTACACATACAACATTATTAGACATGATAATTGACTCTTTTTCCACAGAGTTTGTGGAACATGTAATTGAATTACTATAGTGCCCTCCAATTTCTCTCCTTTACTTAACAATTGAGTATGTGATAGATTCAGGTTTTAGAAACTTAAGTGAATAGTAACATGATTTATTTAAAATAAATTAAAATGATTTGGCTATTACATTATCCCTTGTTTTCATATTTTCCTCTATAGGATGATATATGGGGCTTGTGAAGCCAATTTACTACATGATCATTACCACTTTGTTTTGATATAGTATTATGTGTATTATTGATCTAGGGTTTACACTATTAATATTTTGGTGTGGTCACAAAATTATGCACATTAGAAAATATTTATTCTAGTCTTATACTACAATTTAGAAGGTTCTCAAGCGTACAAAGTACTAATTAATCCCACCTTTTTCCCATCTTTTTCTTATATTTTATTTCATCTTTCATCATCCCATTTTATAACTTCACCAACATTCTAACCCTAAATCAGGGCACTCCAGTTTGCGCTAGGGTGCCCCAAGGAATTCTAGTCCCACCTGCCCCCCTGGTCTATGAAAATACTCTTCCTCTCCTTTTTGGATCCTTTCTAGTTATTGGCCATCTTTATCTTTTTCCTTGTCAGCCTTGTCAGGATTAATTATGAAATTAAGCATGAGATTCCTATAAATATAAAGTTATAAGACCATAATGAGGGTCATAGGTCTTTCTATCATATCACTACTATCACTCCATATATAGCTGCATCTATTGCATTACTTGCATCCACATAGTGACATACATCCAAGCTAGTAGATATGGATCACACACATTGCATGGGGGGTGGGATTTTATTCTATTCCATGCACACATGCTATTTATATATTCTATAGTTACTATTGCTCGCTACTTCATAAAGTATGACCGACATGAGAGCACCTAGGGCACAACATGCACACACACCCGATAACCACATCTGGGTTTGAAATGTAGTCCAACGCTTAGTGATAAGACCACTAGTTTGGTGGTTGAGATCAGTCTGACCCATTCATTTACATTTATTTTTTTTAGGGTTTTGATACTTCTTTTATTCTTACAGGTCATTATTTAACTCATCTGGTGAATCTAGAGTGAAAAACATTAAATATTTGCGTCACTCTTTAGACCCATAAAAATTCCTAGCTTGAAAATCTACGAGGAATACATAGCCCAAAAATAGGTCTGGAGCAGTCAAGGGCACTCTAGTCCCTATAGATCCTCTAGATCCAGTATTTACAGGACCTTTGTGTAGTTGTTCCTGCTTCTGGAATGTACCGTCAGATCTGCGACATTATGCAACAGTCGTATGTTATTGGCTAAGTCATTTCTCCTTATTTACTTGCATACTTAGGATTTTATTTCACTTAGCATAATTATTTGCAAATGTTCCATATTGATTTAGGTCATTTATTTCAGCATTTTAGTCCTCCTAATTAGATTAACATTAATACCCTAGATATCCACATTTAGGCTCTCTAGATTTTATTTTTGTTAATCATTTTTGGTGAACCCAACATATTCCATGCTTAAGATCCTTATTTTTCATATATCATGGGCCAAGCTTCTTTATCTGATTTACTTAAGTGATATCCCACTTGTCAAGATATTTTCCAACAATCCCTAGACACCAAGTATTTTGATGATAATATGCCACCACATGAATTAAGTGTTATGCTTCATTGTTTCTTTGGTGACCCTAATCTTGATGACCCTTCATCTAACCAACCTATCTTAGATTTGATTCACTCCTTACATGCTATATTTGTTGTCATGGAATCAAAAATCACATCCCTTAGATATGAAGGTCAACCATCTAAGGATGTTTTTCAAGTGTGTACATCCTCCATCCAATCTATGGCATCAACAATCACATCTCTTAGATTTGAACTCCAACAGTTTAAGGATGCTTCTCAATCACAAATATCCTCTATTAAATAAATGGAATCCATCATCACATCCCTTAGATATAAAATTCAACATCTTAAGGATGTTTCTCAATCACATGTTTTTTCTTCTTCGACATCTCCTACTCAATATTTTTCCACTACATGCCATATAGTTGAACCTCAAGTCATGCCATCACAAGAACGTCTCATACTTGATCACAATGCAAAGAAACATGACATTATATCCCAACTTCTTAGTTGTCAATTGATTCTTCTTCCACCTACTCATTTTTATCCTCCTTATTGGCAAGAAAAACACCAAGATCGTATATATTTCCATTATCACTGAATCAATGGGCATAGTGACCACACTGGTTATGCTTTACGACGTAGAATCAAATATCTCAAGCATCACGGATTTATCTCTTTCAATGGAAAACATCCTATTGCATGCCCACCTATAAATAATACATCTAAATGGGCTCTAAAAGATGATCCTTCTACATCTTAGGACCATCACCCTAGCGATTCTCATAAAAATTCTTTGGTTAGTCAAGAGTCTCCTACACAACCACCTACAATTTCATCAAATTCAATATAAGAAACAACCTCTCCAAATCAATCCACCATCTCCTCCTCCTCAGTTATCTCCATCACTATCAAATCAAAGCAAGCCATCACTTCTTATGGTTTTCTCCAGGTCGTGTCCTCTAGTTAAGTTGTCTATTGTATTACCAAGTTAAGAGGATAACCTAACCAAAATACCAAGTCCTACGCCGCAATTACCACCTAATGTTAATATTTTTGGTCCAACATATGTTATAGATCCTACAAATGTTGACGATTGGGACTCTGATGACGTTTAATATGATAAAGAATCATGTGATGGCCATACTTCTACTTAAAATCGCATCACTTTTATTAAGGTAAATACTCCATTCACTAATCCACTTAGTGTCTTTTGATTTGATCTTCATCACGTACATACTTGGGGGGCATAAAAATCACACATCCCCCCTCACTTTAGCATCTATATTCTATTGCATTTTCATATACACATACTTATCACATGTCTTAGATCCCTCTTTACCCAATGACACACTCTTGTGCTTCTATTTACACTGGACTGTTGAGGGATTACCATTACACTGAACTATACACACTGCATATTCCATTCTTCATCCTACACTTATTTCTACATTTCCATTATACCTAGAATACACTAGTCCTCGTTATTTATGAACCTAGTTTTAAACTCCATCCTTCCATTCTATATTGATGTTATATCTCATTGTACATGGGTCTAGCTTTACCTAATGCATCCATACATCATATACATGTTACATGTTACACTAGATTCCATTGCATATGGGTCTAGTTTCGTCTATCATCCTTACATATTCTATTTCTACATACACATATTAGTGCATTTTGTTATACATCCTATACTAAATTATTTACACCACACATTCACATCCTATACTTCATAATTTTCCGTTTATACTACGTTGTCTTCTACTCACTGCACTCAACACCTTATGATGCACTCTAGTTCCTCGGTCCATACTCAACTATCGAGAGTTTATTAATCAAATGGAACTCACACTCATCATACGACATTCCCCCCTACAACACCTTTCTCATCTGACATTTCCCATGTTACTGACATAAACCTTAGGGTAAATTATCACCTATCTTATCATCTTGTAGCGGTATACTCTTTAGGCTAAATATCCACACCCATTATCATCCTATAATGATATACACCTTAGGGCACATCTCTACTTTGTTCTTTTCCATCCCATAGTGACATGCACTTTACGCTAAATCATCACCCGTATTTCATCCCTTCATCTTATAGTGGTATATGCTTAGGGATAAATCATAACTCCCATATTCAACATGTAGTGGTATACACTTAGGTTATAGAGTCCACGTGCATCTTTCCATGTGCCCCATCCCCATACACTCATTCTATAGTGATATACGTTTAGGGATAAATCATCACTCCCACACTCACCCACTCATGATATAAGCTTAGGATTTTGGGGTCACACACATCTTCCCATATGTTGCATTTCATTACCACTACACGTCCACACGTGTTACAACATGCTAGATACCACCTACATTACTCGACCATCTTGATGATGCACTCTCATTTATGGTTTATTCTTGACTACTAAGGGGGGGAAAAATGAACCTCACTGCATACGCATTCCATCCACTTAGGGGGCACGTTGCTCCTATCATTCCATCTTGCATTCCAATCCACCCATCCACAACATACTACATTTTCTTGGTAGCAGTTACTCTTGCTTGCTAGTGTGTTACATGCTCACTTTACTACCTATGTTATATTGTGTTTTTATATGTCATTATCATACACACATGTGCATTCACCTCCTTATTTAGTGTGATCATAAATACAAGACTCTACACATGGCATGGATTCTTTCCTTCTACCTTTCCTATACAGGTCATTGGGGGCATCCACAATCATTGTATCTAGGTGTTATTATTTTATTTTGTACTTAGCATATTGTATTACTTATTCCTACACGATTTGACATATTGATTATCACTTTGAAATTCTAATGGGTGTTCCACGTGCAACATTTGTTTTACAGGATTACATGTTTCCATGACTACTTGTTTGTTTCTACATATCTCCATTGTTTTCTATTATCTATAGGATTGATCGTTTGATTGTTTACACACTTTTCTATTCTTTATGGCCATGATGGCCTTGAGTGTCTTACAAAATTGTGGGTGATATCCCATGTTTGAAACCCTATTTATGTGGTCTGCTTATTTTTTGGCATGTTTACACTACTCTACTTGGTAGTTTTTCCATTTTCTATGTATTTTACACTT
Organism: Taxus chinensis; assembly: GCA_019776745.2. Lineage (NCBI taxonomy): Eukaryota > Viridiplantae > Streptophyta > Pinopsida > Cupressales > Taxaceae > Taxus > Taxus chinensis. Next base: position 386,237,102 of record CM034155.1, read on the forward strand.
ATCTTATTTCATGCATGTGCATTCGGACTAAAACTTGTTTTAGCTAGCCATCCCCCTTTGTATGTGCCTGGGTATTACCAAGTGTTTCCTTTTCCCCTTACAGGGTAAATTTCTATAGGCCAGATTACGGTTGGGTCCTCTTTTAGGGCCGCATTCTCCTTTTATTGTGATGTCACATGCGCCCCCAAAGAGGCAAGCATCAATGAGGGTTTTCTATTTACACAACATTTTTGCACTGGTTTAGTACAGTGCACTTTCCACCCTTGGCATTATGGGTTTACATACATCGAGTCAGTTCATACCATCCTATGAACTACATACATAACGACCTTAATAGGACAAGGATTCCTTTGGTAATTCTGCAGAGAAGTTATATGCTTGGGGGTTACAGTGGGTGTGCCTCTCTACACTTCTCTGTATAGTGGTGTCAAATCACCAAAGAAACCTGGATAGTATAGAAATCTCTTCACATTTCAGCAGAAGTGGTTAGAGTTGGAGAATATACCACAACTCCTCTCTACACTTCTTCATCCTGGGTGGCATGAGATCGCCCAAACAACTCGTGACAATATAGGATATCCTTCTACACCCTTTTTCTTGACATGGATTAGGTGCACATGTTCCATTCAAATTTTTCTAGCGTATTTACATTTGCGTACTTTACACATTTCCATTTACATGTGTATTTTACATAGAATTATTACATACATACATATTTGACTACTTGATCATTTTCTCCTTATAGGTCCTCCATAGGAGAAGCAAGCAGTCAAATTGGGGGAAACAAAAACAACACACCGCTATAGGCACTTTCCTTTACTAACCATGCAGGTACACTACACACCAATAACTACACACAAATTTTTTCATAGGTTCATGTATGCCGAAAAAGTGACAAGCGAGGGTGGGAATCTACAAGTGACTCTTCCGCGTACCCGACCTCCCGAGGTCGTGCCGAGACAGCCGGTGGGGATGGAATATAGGTGGTATATGGACAAACTAGTTAGGCAATCTAATGTCTTTGACACGCACTAATGGAATTTGCGAATCTAAGGCAAAGAAGGCCTTTTTAACCTGGACCGGTGTGATAGATCGATCAGCAAGGATGACTGCTCGAAGGCTCCAATCAATATCGAGCTCTGCCGTGATTTGATCTATGGGTTATGGAATGCATGGAAGATGACCCGGTATGGTTTCGTATATTTCTCCGGATAGGGTCATATGGTGGATAGTAAAATAGTCACTCTATGGACGGTTCTCTGGCCTAGTCCAGAATTCTCTAGCTTTGTTAGCCGTTGTGTCCAGCAAGGATAATTGTTGGATGATGATAGGTGGAATTGGAGTAGACTAAAATACTAGTGTCCGTAGACCAGTGTTTATGTCTAATTCTCTTATGGATACGTTGGGCTGCGGGATTTTTAGGTCACAACCGTAGGTTCGTGTTTGTTGTGGACCAGCTATAGTCATTCATGGAATCAAGCCCTGATCCCCAGTATCTAATAATCATACGCTTTTTCAGCCTCTATGTTTAGAATCAACAGCTGTGCGATCTTCTCGGAATACCTCACAGGTGTTCTTGCAACCTAGATTCTTAGGCCGATATCTATGTCTGTGAGGGTGTCTCCTACATCTGGTTGTGGAACTAAGGGATCACACCCGAATGTTTGTTCTCTTTCAAACCTTTCTACAGTCATGTGGATGTTTTCCTAGGGTAATCTGTAGTTTGGCTGATTTGACCAAAATGTATGTGCTTGGTCGTCTTCTATGTTTAATCCTCTTAACTGAGATCTGACCTGCTGGAAATCTGTTGTTGTTTGGAAGACTTGTATCCTAAGGTTTTGGTCAATATCAGTTATTGCTGTTATGAGATTGGGTTGAGGCACAATTGGCTCGAAAATGTATTCCCTGGGCTCCCTAGGTCCCGTAATTGTCATGCAAAAGCAGTAATAAAACAAACTATAATAAAGTGAAATCTAAGTGTACTTCTTGGTACTTCTCGGTAACGCCTTCTGATGCCTTCTGATGTACACGAGGATCCTAGTTTTAAAATTCTTGGTTCATCTTCTGTTTCGATGTTGACATCGATCGTTTCTTCGATCAAAGAGGCATTACCCTCTTTAAACTCAGGCGGTGCCGGGGGTAAATCCAAATCATCCCCATCTTCCACCGCGTATATGTTAGGTTCTATTCCTGAGGGATGATCTCTCATGGAATTTCTGAAATAGGAAGAGGAATGTGGATTTAAGGACAAATCTAGCATAGGATAGGAAAGATGTAATGCCGCATAGGCGTTTAAGTATTGCAAAGTGGTCATATCATTATTAGTATGGTTTGGGGTGGTAGATTCACTTCCATTTAAAAGGGGATTTGTCATTGTTTTTATCAATGGCTCATCATGAATGGACACTGTGAAGTGAGTATCCTCTAGTTCATTGCTTGGAGTAAAACGTGATGCTGAAGCTGCTATTGAGTCTGCGAGAAGATTTTCCTCTCGGGGAACTGCTTCAATGGATATGAAGTTAAATGCCTTGCTTAAATCTAACACAGCGTTTTTGTAAAGTTGCAAATGTTCGGCTTTAGTTTCATATACTTTAGAAACTTAGTTTGCCACTAATTGTGAGTCTCCTAAAACTCTGATATTATCAACACCAATTCTTTTGGCTAAGGTGAGACCAAGGAGGAGGGCTTCGTATTCAGCACTGTTGTTTGTGCATTTGAAATTTTGTTTAAAGGAAAAAGGCAGGACTTTTTCCTCTGGTGAAGTAAGAATTATACCTGCCCCCGCTCCATAATGGCACCTAGCCCCATCAAAATGGAGATTCCAATACTTAGCTGGGAATATAGAGGTTGGGAGGTTCATTATGTTTGTGCATTCTACTTTGACCATGCAGAGATCTTCTACTGGAAGAGAGCCAACCCCTAGGGAATATCCTATGCCTGCCGAATCAAAAGGTAAGAACATTGGTAAGTCTTGTTCTATCAATTCAACGATTTTTGCGGTAGTCCCTAATGATACAGTTTCTTTAGCTTTACTTTCAAGGGTTGGGGTTGTTTTGGCTATGCTGATGGTTTCAAGATCTGTTGTAGGTACCAAATTTTCCTTTGCTTCTATATTGGTAGGTTTATTGAGTTGGTTTGTTGGAAGTTCAAATTCTGAGTGTATACCTGGTCTTTTCTTTAAGTCAGCTAGGTGCACATCAAAAGGTTTTGGATCACCTTTGGCCACAAATACCTTTCCTAAATGTAAAAACCTTACTTCTTGAAAATAGTGTAGAAGGGATTGCCTTCATGCAGTGTATCCATGGTCAGCCGAGGATCATATTATAATTAGTTTCCCGATCTATAATATAAAACTCAGTCAGGATTTTTTTGGTTCCTAGGGCGACTGATAGTATTATGGTTCCTATCGAAGTGGCTTTAAGGCTATCATAGCCTCTCAATGTATTTCGAGTGGTGGAACAGTTTGTTTCCCCATATCCTAGTTTTTGGAGAAAAGAGAAAGGGACTATGTTAACTGCAGCCCCATCGTCAACCATTTCCCATTTTACGTAATTATTATAAACCCATACTTGCAAGTGTAAGGCTGTATCACCTCGGCACACGATCTCAGCATATGTAGGCATTTTACTTATTTCGAATATGAATTCGACATCTCTATCTGCCTGTCCCGGAGGATGAACATCAAAGTCTATATGATTTACTTGTGTTTCAAGTGGTGGAGTGATATTAATTAAATGACCTAAACCTAACGCCTCTAAAAGAGCAGCCTTGTGGGCAGGGGAGTTCTTTAGCAAGTCGAGGAACGAAATATGCGAGAAGGTTTTTGTTAGATCATTAACTAAATCGTAAGCACCCACAGGCTTTACTATGATTTGCTGGATGTTATCCGTTTCTAGAAGGTGATTTGGACTTGTTTGAGAGAAGTAATCTCGTGTTCTTGTAACTGCTTCAATGGGTAATTCCGAGTCCAACTCTACTAATCCGACTACTTTAGGACGTGGTTGACTTCCTAGTTGTGGCGCAACTAATGGATCTAGCGAAGTCGAGGCCTCATGATCATTGTTTCCTGTCATTGCACCCTTGTTTGTTCCAGTTGGTTTCAACCTATTGCTATCATGATTTGGAAGTGGATCATTAAAGATCTTGAGAGGAGCATTCTGAGGGGAAACTGCTCCTGCAAACGTATTGGGTGGTGATGATACAGGATCTACCAAAAACAAATCTGTGAAGAACTGTCTTTGTTCTTCTGGTAAACATTGCATGAACTTGTTGTAGTCATGACACGTTCTAGTGTCATGACCCCGAATTTTGTGGAAACCACAATAAGAATTGGGATTGTAATTCCTGTTTTGTTGGTTTGGTATGTATCGTGGCCTAAAATTCTGATCAAACTGTTGCCTATTAGGATTAAAATTCTGCATTTGTTGTTTCTGGTTGGAATTTTGGTCTTGATACCTAGTTGAATTTTGGCTTAGTCCCTATATGGGATTTTGTCGTTGTTGTTGTTGTTGTGGATGGTTAAAATCCACTGTATTGATTTTTGGGGTAAAGTTGTTGTTTCGTTGGTTGTTTGTTTGTGATGGGGTATTGAATATATTCACCTTCTTCGGTTGGTCGGTTACTCCATCGGTTGTTACACCCCGATTTTTATTAAGGATTTTAGGTCCTTGATTAGCGTTTGTGGTAGTGGGATAATTTGTAATTTTTTGATTGGGAGTAATTAACTTCCCGTTTGCTCCGTATATTTTGTGACCACTATCTATCTCTGCTTGGTCTATTCGAAGGGCACTTTCTAATACCTCATCGTAAGTTCGTAATGGGAACTTCTGAACTTCTTCCTTCACTTCTCTACTAAGAAAATGAAGGAACAAATCACATAGTTCCATTTGATCCATATTTGGAGCGCTTGCTGAAGAATAAAGGACTATACGCCACCTTTGGATGAAATGGGCGACGGATTCATTATGTTCTTGCTTGATGTGTAAGAACTCCCTGATTCCTGTCCTTAATAGTTTGTTCATGTCAAAGGCTTTGATGAACTCAGACACAAGTTGTTTGAATGAATGTATGGAAGCCTCAGCTATTCTGTAATACCAATCGAGAGCAATGCCTTCCAGCGTTTTGGGGAATATTTTAGCAACAACCCCATCCCATGGGAGTAATTCCCGAATGGCTGTAGCGTAAGCTTTGATATGCGCGTTCGGATCTCCCTCACCTTTGTATTTGGGTAAATCTGGAAGAGGCCTTGGAAGCATGACACTTCGTATGGTGAAATCTAAGGGCTCTTTCAAATATTCTGAATAAGTCCCTATCACATATGTTTCAACCATTGACGGTGTCTGTTGAGGGGGCGATGGCGGAACGGGTTGTTGATACGGCGTAACGTATGCGTTGGCAAGGGCATAAGGAAGCCCCTGTATTTGAGTAAACATGCCGAGAGATGAGTATATATCCCCTTGCGGTGATTTTGAATACATGTTTAAGTACGAAAAGGTACTATCCAAAAATGGATTGTTCTGCACTAGACCGGGAGGGATGGTGCTAGAGTTGGTGGGTCTAGTTGGTATTTGTTGCGAATACTGAGGAGTCATACCCAACGTGCCTACTCTTGTGAGGAGATCTAATTGGCTGGGATGGTGTGGAGGATTGGAAATCCTTGTTTGTACGAATTTTGAATTTTGACTCACTTGAGCAAGCTCTAACCCTCTAACCTTTTCTATTAAAGTTGAAATGACTTCATTTGGTGAAGTCACGATATTCTGCCTTGGTGGCGTTTGTTGTATATTATGGTTTTGCAGAGGTATGTGATATCCTGCTATGAACTGATCGTTATCTTGCCAAGCATCTCTGAGAGTATTTTCTATATGTGATGGCATGGAGGTATTTTCTTGAGGAGAGAACTCGGGTTGTAATTGTAAACCTCCTACAGGTGGATACATGCCTTGAGAGCGTCATTCATTTCGGGAATAACGCGTTGAGTACTCATCATCTAGAACCAAGGATGGGTCTGATTGTCTACTAATATGTGGTCTAAGTAGCACCTGAGGAGATGAAACAGATTCTCCAGTGAATGACATATTATTTGAGCCTGAAGGCTCTGTTTGTGTTTGAGTGAGTTGTTCCAACCCCTCTGCTTGGAAGGACGAGCTATATCTAGTCCTTGGAGTTTGCGTTGATAACTGACCAGTTGAATAGTTGTCGCCCCACATTGAGAGTGAGGGTGATGATTGTCTATTCTGTTGGGCATAGTATGCCTCAAGACCCAGGAGGGTTCTGTCGTGTGTATCGAATCCCGACATATTCGGGGGGTATATGAATACCCGCAGAATAATGGGAAGAAGCGAAGGTGATTTATGAAAGCTTAATGAAGCGGTTCTAAGAAGGCGTACTAAAGTGAAAGTGTAATACTATGACTCCAGACAAGAAAGTAGGCAGTTTATGTCAGTTTTACTAATCTTGTTTGGTTCATGTCGGGTTCACCAATTTTGTACGTCGGAAAAGTGACAAGCGAGTGTGGGAATCTACAATTGACTCTTCCGCATACCCAACCTCCCAAGGTCGTGCCGAGACAGCCGGTGGGGATGGAATATAGGTGGTATACGGACAAACTAGTTAGGCAATCTAATGTCTTCGACACGCACTAATGGAATTTTTGAATCTAAGGCAAAGAAGACCCTTCTAACCTGGACTAGTGTGATAGATCGATCAACAAGGATGACTGCTCGAAGGCTCCAATCAATATCGAGCTCTGCCGTGATTTGATCTATGGGTTGTGGAATGCGTGGAAGATGACCCGGTATGGTTTCGTATATTTCTCCGGATAGGGTCATATGGTGGATAGTAAAATAGTCACTCTATGGACGGTTCTCTGGCCTAGTCCAGAATTCTCTAGCTTTGTTAGCTGTTGTGTCCAGCAAGGATAATTTTTGGATGATGATAGGTGGAATTGGAGTAGACTGAAATACTAGTGTTCGTAGACCAGTTTTTATGTCTAATTCTCTTATGGATACGTTGGGCTGTGGGATTTGTGGGTCACAACCGTAGGTTCGTGTTTATTGTGGACCAGCTATAGTCATTCATGGAATCAAGCCCTGATCCACAGTATCCAATAATCATACACTTTTTCAACCTCTATGTTTAGAATCAACAGCTGTGTGATCTTCTCGGAATACCTCACAGGTGTTCTTGCAACCTGGATTCTTAGGCCGGTATCTATGTCTGTGAGGGTGTCTCCTGCATCTGGTTGTGGAACTAAGGGATCACACCTGAATGTTTGTTCTCTTTCAAACCTTTCTACAGTCATGTGGATGTTTTCCTAGGGTAATCTGTAGTTTGGATGATTTGACTAAAATGTATGTGCTTGGTCGTCTTCTATGTTTAATCTTCTTAACTGAGATCTGACCTGCTGGAAATCTGTTGTTGTTTGGAAGACTTGTATCCTAAGGTTCTGGTCAATATCAGTTATTGCTGTTATGAGATTGGGTTGAGGCACGATTGGCTCGAAAATGTATTCCCTGGGCTCCCTAGGTCCTGTAATTGTCATGCAAAAGCAGTAATAAAACAAACTATAATAAAGTGAAATCTAAGTGTACTTCTAGCATATATGACTTCTTTTTTTGTATTTTTTGATGATTTATAAGAAAGCAGCTATTTAAAATATTTATAATTGACAACTAAACTAATAATTAAAACAAACAAAATAACTGAGTGTAGCTATTTGTCTGTGCAGTTTGTAGATCTACTCTAAACAATGAAATAACTAATCTATTTGCAAGATTCTCAATCCTACCTCAGAAGTGAGGAGTGAATCATAGTTTCTCAGAAACTATCAATCCCCACAGCTTCCCTGGCAATATTGAGAATAGAATTAACTAAAATAAAGCAATTAACTACTTTATTTGATAAGTTTTAACTAAAAATTTGAAAGATGGAACCTGGATTTTAGAGAACAGTGGCGAATCTGATGGTATGTGTGATCTTGTCCCCTCAGTATGATCTCTTCGTTCTTTGTGCTCATGTAGATCCAGAAAAGCGTGTAATGCTTGCATCAACAGGAATAGGTGTTGGAACAAGGGACAACCTTCAGAATGTAGATAGAATAGAATGTGGATAGGAGAGGGATAGTGCAAGAGTACAAAGCTTGGCTTATGCAATTCCTAGCGGGATCTACTGCGAATCATGCGACGTGATGTGTCCAGAACCTGAAACTTTCTTGTATAAAGAGTAAAACCTGCAACTTTAATGGCTTCCTAAGCTATTCTACTACAATGGTTTGGATAAAACAACAACACTATTTGCACAAGTTGGATATGTGGCTTACCAATAGCTGGTCAATACAAACTAAGCATGTAATGAACTAAACTACAAAATCTAAGAAAAGTAGTAGACTGAAGTGAGGAAAATGAGAGATGAATTTAGGGGCAGACCTGAGGGGCTGAAGCAATGATAGCACTTGCACAAGATGAGTATGTGGCTTACCAGCTGCAATACAATGCTAACCAAGCATAAAATGAACTATACCATCAACTCTAAGCAAACTAACAGACTAAACTACTGAAAATGAGAAGGTTGGAGCAAAAAATGGTGGCTATTTGCTTGAGCACAAGCCATGCATTTATAGGAATTCAATCACCCAAAAATCAAAATCAAACTGAACTCCTAAACAATAAACAAAGGAAAAACACTATTCCAGGGGACCAAAAACATAAATGCAAGCTTAAGTCGGCAAGAAAAGCTGGTGAAACATTGATTTTTGTGTGCGTTTCGTCAAAAGAATGTTCTGGAAAAAGCATAAAGGACCACCGCCCTGCTCAGGGTGGCGGCTACAGGACCGCCGCCCTGTCCAGGGCGGCGGTTACAAGACCGCCGCCCACTTGAGGAGATTTTTTTGGATCCCGAACACCTTGCAAAGAGACCTGTATCATCATTGGGGCATTTATTACACCGTTCCACAGTACAGTACCTTACAATTTTGGGTACGTACAGTTCACTCTCATCACTTTTTAATCACATTTTTCATCTTTAGAATCCACGCTTTAGAATCCACGCTCCTCCACTCTTTTCTATTTGTCATTCCACGCTTGATTCAAGTCCATCGCCATGTCTTCATCTACACTCTACATAGATATCAGGTACGGATCTCTATCTACTTTATGTTACCAAGCGTTCTACTCACCAACATAAAGTGGGGAAAAATGTAGACACAAAATTATGCACTTTAGATAATATTTAGCTTGGTGTTATCGTACGATTTAGAGGCTTCTCAAGTGTACAAAGTACTAATTAATCCCACCTTTTGCCCATCTTTTTCTTATATTTTATTTCATCTTTCCTGCATGTTTTCCAACACTTATTGTCCCATTTTATAACTTCCCCAACATTATATCCCTAAATTAGGGTGCCCCAGCTTGTACTGAGGTGCCCCGAGGCACCCTGGTCCCACCTAGGGTGCCCCGGTCTATGCAAATCCTCTTTTTCTCCTTTTTGTGTCCTTTCTATTTGTTGGTCATCTTTATCTTTTTCCTAATTGGCCTTATCGGGATTAATTACGAAATTAAGCTTGAGAGTCCTATAAATATAAAGTTATATGACCATAATAAGGGTCGTAGGTCCTTGCATCATATCACTACTATCACTCCATTTAGAGTTGAATCCATTACATCACTTACATCCACATAGTACCATGCATCCAAGCTAGGATATTTGTATCACACACACAGCACAGGGGGGTTCTATTTTATTCCATACACACATATTATTTACATTTTCTATAGTTATTACTGATCGCTACTTCACAAAGTGCGACTGACATGAGAGCACCTAGGGCATGACACGCACACACACACACACACCAGAACTACATCCAGGTTTGGAATGTAGTGCAACACTCAGTGATAATACCACTAGTTTGGTGGTTAAGGTTAGTCAGACCCAATCATTTGCATTTTTATTTTTTAGGATTTTGATAATTCTTTTATTCTTGCAAGTCATTATTCAACTCATCTGGTGAATCCAGAATGATAATAAATGAATATTTATAACACTCTTCCAACCCAGAAAAATTTATATCCTAAAAAATCTGTGAGGACTCCAGAGCCCAAAAATAAGACTAGAGTAGTTGGGGTGCTCCAATCCCTTTTCAGGAATTTTAGTCCCTTTAGATCCTCTAGATCCAGTCTATACATGACCTATGTGTAGTCATTCCTACTTTTGGAATGCACTTTCATATCTGCGACATTCTACGACAATCTTCTTTACTTGCATACTTAGGGTTTTATTTCACTTAGTATAATTATTTGAAATTATTCCATATTGTTTTAGGCCATTTATTACAGTGTTTTATTCCTGATAATTAGATTAAAATTAATACCTGAGATATCCACATTTAGGCTCTATAGCTTTCATTTTTGTTAATCATTTGGAAAACATTTATAAAGGTTAATTGTTTGGATATATGTATATTAATTTTTCATCTCTATTTCAAATGTGTTAACCTAACTTGACAGGTGGTGTATGAGGCACATGGTGCCAATATTGTTTCCATTATTTTTTGTTTTGGTGGTGTCACTATAAATGTTATGGAAATGAGATTTAAATGGGTCATGTATTATATGTTATGTATGTATGTAGTTTAGGTTAGTATCTTTGAATGGGTGTTAATTGATTCTTTAACTCAAAACCTTGATTTGACTAATTGTACATATGTGGAATTATTTCACTTTTTTAATTGTATCAAGTGGGTATAATGACATGTGAATTGAGTGTGCATGCAATATTTTTAAGCCATAGGAGATCATGGGACTCAGTGGTTTCACCTCCAAGTTGCACAATAGGTTGATTAGGCCAAATTAATCTTCCCCTTTTTTGTTTGGTTGTGTTATCTTGTCATTTCTCAATGATGAATATATAAGATTCATCGACATGACTTATGTTGCATCCATTTGTTTGGTCACTCTTGGCTTACTTTCCTGCATTTTATATATTTGGTTTTATATATTTTAAATGTGTACATATGTCACTTTTATGGGTTCATTTGTGTCTGCTTGATTAGCAGTTAAAATTAATTAATTTTAACTTTGTTTAAGATAGTTTTGGACCACCTAGTCAAGGTATAGGTGGGCCCTACAACCCCTCTTAATATGCCACTTTTTCCCAAATATCAAAGTTCGACAAAAGTGGAAGTTTGGAAGAGTGCTTAGAAAAGTTGGGGGTCTTTCTTTCATGAACACGAACCCCATGGACATGGTTTATAGGTAGGGGGAATTTTCCATTGGCCTAAAAGGAGTCTTCCCTATAAAAAATGTCCCCCCTTGTCCCTATCAATATTTTTTGTTTTTTTTGGTGTCTTCTCGGTTTTGGAGTTACATTTTGATTGGTTTGTTTCTTTTGAGGGATTCTCCTCCATTTATTTTTTTGTCACATTTTTTATAGATATTTTTCAATTAGGAATTAATGGGTGACACATGTCACCCTCCCATTGGTAGTTGGTTTTGGGCATTTCTTACTTAACCCTCCATTTTGGAGAGGAGGGGGGCTTTTATGAGTGAGAAATTTCATTTTTTGAATTTTTCACTTGGAGAGGATGGGAGCTTGGGAAAGGAGGAGAAATTTTTGAAGAAATGGGCTTAATAGGATTTTTGTTGTGTTGTTTCTAAGGTATATATCACATTATTTTTGTTGATTTAACATGGAATCTATGTTTGTTTTCTTGGCTATGTTTTTAATGGGTATGAAGGTTTTCTTAAATGTTTTGTTAATAATCTCTCAAAGTGTTTTTTGAAAGACATGGGAATACCTTTGGGAGGTATGGGAATCCATAGAGGCTTGTGGTAGTATAAAAATGTCTTGATACTCAGTTGGTTATATGGGAAATTTCGATGCCAAAAATAGGTTATTTTTATTTCTTCCTTCTTGAGAAGTGTTGAGCTTTCTCAAAGGTGTGGTAATGGATTGAAAGTTTGGTTTGTTTGTGTATGTTTTTGGAGTTTTTTCCCCCTCACTTGCCTTATGCATCTTGGAGACATGTTTCCTCTCTCTCACATGGGCTTAGAGGGAGGCTAACATGCTCTCATTTTAGGGAGGTGATATGTAATGATTTCACTTTATTTGGTAGAAAACTAAGAATATTTCCTTATGAATTCGAATGATTGTTAATGTAGAAGGAAAATAATCCTTAGAGCCTTGATTAAAGTATATATTGTTGGAGAGGAAAATTTTATTTGAAAATATGAAATTTTTTACCTATATAGGGATAATTTTCTCCCTTGATGTTGGATGAAATTTTTTCTTTCCTATTCAGATTAGTGGAATAGATACTAAGTAAAATGAAGCAACTCAAAAATTCAAGGGTTTAAGGTACCTTGCAATAAGATGATAAATAATCAATGGGTTCAAAGTAGATAGCTTACTGCAAGGTTGATGGATCTGCACAACAAAGATAACTAGTAGGAAAGTGGATTAGATAGTAGATCAGGGGGTTTCTCGACGATGTTGGTTCCATGAAGCATGAAATTCCTTATGTGGATGGATACCCCCATATTTGATAAGAAAAGATCAATTTGGATAATATGTAGAAATAAGAATTGAAAGTGTAGAAATGTAAGGAAAGTACAAATCTAATCTAGATCAACAAAAATGGAAGGTTCCTGGCTGGGTCAATGGTGACCCAAGATAAAGAGGTCCATTCGATGTCGACCAATGTAGATGGATTAGAATAGTAACCAAAAATGCATATCTGACAAGCATTATATATAGATCTTGAATTGATGCAACACTGTGATGATTGATAAAAAAAACATATAGAGAAGATCTAGAATAAGAGAAACAGAAAGGATACAAGAAAATAAGGATCTAAGGAGATAGGATGAAAGTATGGATTAGGTTGATGGTGAATGAGCTTAGTTGGTAGTGACTAGGGACTAGCATAGTGGATCTAGACTGAAAGAATGATAAAAGGTATATCTAGGAACTGAATGGGATCAAAAACAAAGAGACATACTATAATTAATCTAGATGGTAGAATAAGGTGTTAAAAAGAGTCTAGGTTGACGGTGACTAGACATGGTTGACAACTACCTGGGATGACCTAGGCTTGAAAGAAGATAGATGGGATGGAATGGCAACATGCAAACAATATGGATGTAAAATAAGAATGGAATTGGATCTCTGAAGGCAGATGAACCTACAAAATGTTAGTGATAGATAATAACAACAATAATAATGGAGATAAAAGGTACACCAAGGAAAAATGAAGATAACCTCTCCTAAGTCTTTACAAATGATGCAAGAAAGCTCAAAAGGTCTCCAAGAAGACTAAAATGGCTGCAAAGAAGCTCAATCACAAAGATAATATCAAAATTTTACAATATAATTCTGATTTTTACATCCTTTTCAAAGGAGGGGCAAGGGCATATATATAGGGTCAATGACGATCTAGGTGGATCTCCGTCGATGGAAAAAAGTTGTTAATTTGGGTGATGGGAGGATGCCTAACTTGAGACATCAAGCCCATTAGGAGTGAGATTAGGGCTTTAGGATACTTAGTTGGATAGGGTTACATAGGGAGATGAAATGGGTAGGTGAGGGATGAAATGGAGTAAATAAAGGCTAAGGGGAGCTTAGGGATGAGAAACTAGGTAGTTTAGAGATTATGAAAAGCCTAAAGAGGAGAATTAGAATTGATTGAGGGATAGTGAGATGAGGATTAAGAATTAATTAAGGATCATAAATAATTTAAGATGAATGGGATAATACAAGGGAAGGATGATAATATTAATAAAAATAAGAATTAGAATAAAAGGGGTCTAGATAGGTGACCATGGTGAAAAGAAGTGAATGCGGGGCAACAAGGGTAGTGATACCAAATTTTAGTGTCTACATTTTACCCTTTTTGTAAAGTGGTTTACATAAGCAAGCCATGAGACAAAAACAATTAGAGATAGAGAAGGATGAAGGGTGAAAGGGGATTGATGATATGCTCCCCCTCAAACTAGGGATTGATGAAATGAAGGGGAATCAATCTTGAGGTTGAAAAATAAGGATGGGGAAATGAGGAGGCAAGGAAAGGTTCCCCAAGTAGTTAGGATAAAAAAATATTAAAAATATGGTGGTGGTTTTAGGAGTCACTTTTGAAGTAAACAAAGGTCGCATTCTTCAGGGAGATGAATAAAATGTCTTATGGGCCTATGAGTCCACAAAAAGCACAAAAAAATGGAGGGAATCCAATGGGAAACCACTCAAATGGATGAAATCCATCAGTTCCAATGGGTCATATGCACACATCAAAACTATGCGTAACCAAATGTGAAAATAATGTGAATTCCTTCATGCATGAGGAATCAATAAAAATATGCATCCACAAAGGACAAGGATGGGGATGTAAATAATGGTACAGCAAAAAAGGGCACGATAATGGCTAAAGAGGTAAAATAAGAAATGATGATAAAAGTTAGAAACAATGGGGAGTGGTATGTTATGGGCGACACACTAAAAATAAGATGAAAGGAAATATGGTATACATGGATGATAGGATACCTAAACAAATGGGAGATTTTGATAGATAATATATAAATGATAATGATAGATGCAAAAAATAAGAATAGAATGCAACCAGAATGATTGGTGACCTATGGTTATAAACGATGCTACATCATATCAAGAACACATGAGAAAATGATACCTTCAAATCTATTGAAGGTAAACAAGAAAGGGATCCACGTAATGTAATGCACATACGACCGAAACAGGTGTTAACACATAACTAGCAATAGTTAGTTATATCAAAAATCATGAGGAGAGTATGGATGAAATAACCTCATAAAATTAGTGTCGACATGACAAAGGGATTTTATATGTAAATTTTATGCGGGAAGAGGGTTCTCCATAGGTGGTTGCTCCTAGGTTTTTGCCCCATCTCTAGGTAGGGGAAAGGTAAAACTGATCAATGTGCTAGTTCTACTATGAGAAATCTAATCAATGTGGGAAGATTTATTAGGATGATTTATTTTATATCTTATATGATTTTTCTTTTGGATACATAGAAGGTTGATCAATGCTGGAAGCCTTCGTGCCATGATAGAGTAGGAATCCTTCAAGGGAGTGGTCTACTTTTTATCTTCTTTCTTTTTTTTGATAAATGTCAAGGATAAGATATATGATAGTTGTCCTTCGAGGGAACAATCTATGTTTTTGACTTTTTTCTTTATATGAATAGTTTTTCTATGAGGGAACAATATATGTTTTTGAATTTTTGCTTTATATGAATAGTTGTCCTTTAAGGTAGGAGTCTGTTTTATGATATGATAACTTTTGAGATGAACATCCATGGAATTTTAAATTTTTGTATGAGGAAGAGTTAGGTATAGCTAAGTAGACCACCTAGGAAGGGATGAGAAGATGTAAAAGAAATATGATTGGGCCTCAGAATATTGTCTAAGTGCCAAAGGGTGCATGCGCACATAGGACCAGTGAGGGAAAGGGCGTGTGGGGTAAAAGTGCATAGGAAAAGGGTTTAAGAAGGGTTTAGTAGAAACCACGGCATGCGCATAAGGCATAACAAAACATCTCAGGACCTAGCCATATTCGGCATTCCAAGTAGCACTGAGGAAAAACATGTCCTGTCTAGGCGTGCGGAGTGGATAAGGTTCTAGTCTAGCGACTTGGTGGTCAAGGAAAGAATATTCCATGCATGGAATATTCCAAGGAAGACATCATTACAGAAAGTTGAGAGCTCAAATTAGAACAAGCATGCTCTATTGGAGGACCACAGGGGCACTTAGAATTCAATCTGCTCCTGGAGGAATGCATGGTGGTGGGTGTTATGCCTATTTATAGAGATGCTCTGGAGAAAAGAAAGGACACACATGGACAGAGATAGAGAGAAGCATCAGGATTATTATAGAGAGGATGAAAGGTGAAGTTCTGTGGGAAATTTAGGAGGATCTAGGGGTTGGGGTTCTCTTTAGAGCACTATAGAAATGGTATTATATCTACATGGATGGGTCTATGATAATTATTGTAATGAGGGAAGCATAGTTAGGATTTCTAATGCATGAGTTAGATCTGTCTTGATACATTTAGTCTGTTATGAACCTTGTGAATGTAATGTGGTTACTGGAACTATAATCAATATAATTATGTCTCTGTTATGAATATATTGTTCATACGTGCAGACCTTAGTGTCTTTTTGTTATGTTATGAATCAGGTCTGGTCACTAGATGATGTTTCTCTTGTTATCTGAATGGGTATGTTGGTATAATAGTTGATCATATGCTCTCATAATGAATGCATGATCATTTAACTTTATGCATCTAATTTTATGTCAGTGGAAATATCTTCTCATAATGCTTACATAAAGGAGGGGCTCATCACCCATGTGTGAGGCCTCAGGTGAGCTCCCAGCACCCATTGGGTGATAGGATGATGCGCATGGGATTAGAGTGTTGTTCTAAGGACACATAAAAAGGACTACATCTTAGTTCTCTTGTCGGGAACTATTTTTGAAGTTTTTTTGAGAATTATGTGTGATAACATAGCATTTGACCCTACATAGTATTGAGGCATGGTTTAAGAGCACAAAGGATGAGTTTTCTTAGAGATTTAGTACTAGACTTGAGTTTGATACACGTAAATGGGTAAAAAAGCATATGTATCTTGAGTTGAATGAGACCTTCTTTTGCTACTTTATAGTAGATTTGTATGAATGGCTTTCCACATATGCATCTAGATCAAGTTGGTACTATAGATCTCGTGTTTGGACCCAAGAAGAGTATCAGAGGCTGTAGGATGCTGATCTGGCTTGGACATGTGTTGTTGACCATAGATGGAAGAGAGTGCTGACAATTTATACCATGGAATATGTTATTTTTATGTATTCTTGTCTTGAGGTTTTTGAGTTTGAGTTCTTAAGGGATCCTATAGGATCGTTCCTACATGCTATCCCTTTAGCTATAAATATCTTGATCGTTAACCTAACTTTGGAACCATTCCCTATGGTTGGATAAGCTTCTCTAGTAACTAGGAGAGGAAGTTAGGGTGGGGGAAGATGACTGAAAAAGAAAGAGAGGAGAGACAACTCAAGTATAGCGTAGCGCATGAAATGGAGTTGACTAGACAAGTGAGGTTACGGGAGTGATGGATTTATGGAGGAAAATGTTGCGGGAAGGAATTAAGGTTCACGTGGAGGACGTGGAGCCTGAGTAGTCTATGCTACCTCATCTTGGCAAGCCTGGAAGAGAGACCACTTTAGCTTCTGATGAGATTTTGTCTTTTGGAGAAAGCAAAGTCATCAGCGTGCATCTGAGTCCACATAGTGACCAACCTATGGCACTTATTATTCTAAATCAAGAGATACGTATTGCTAACATAGTTGGTATCAATGGGAATGATCGATCTACGCCTAGGAGATATAATTTCTCATTTGTTACATCTATGGCTGCATAATCAGTCCCCGTGTTTAGGGGAATATTTTCTGGAATAAATTTTGGGCAAAGTACAAGGACACAAAACTTGGGTATTGCATCTGTGAGTAGATCAAGACACAAATTTGGTAGTGTTGCAATATCACAAACTATTAGTGCACAATTTAGTGGGACATTGGGAGCATTAGGTGTGACCACTTTAGGCCCCTTACCAGCTATAGAGGTAGATCTGGTGGTATAGGAGCTTGAGGACCTAGCGGATCTGGAGGATTTGGTGAATCAGGAGGATTATGACCTAGTGGATCTAGTGGATCTAGTGGTGGAGGCAACACCGAAGGGAATCAAGGTTTTGTATTAGGTGGACAAGGGCCTCAACCACCTCAACAAGTTTGTTTGAAATGTCTTTGCACATACCATACTACAAATGTATTGAGGATGTTGTATAGCATGTACACAAGTGTGAATTACTATGACACACGAAGGAGATCACTACCCCAGAGTGGAAGGAAAGTCAGTTTGCAACAACATTACAAGGATGTGCACATAGTTGGTACTGAAAGTATGACCCCCATTAGACAATGGTAGATTACACTGCTTGGTGGAATGCCTTCTTGGCTGAGTTCCATATCCATGAGTTTGAATAGAAGAGCATCACCACACTGAAGGAGATCCAGCAGGGGGTGGAAGAGAGTGTGTGGGAGTGTGACACACATTTTAAGAATCTCTTATCAAAGCTATCTAATGATATTCAACCCTCTTAGCATGCTCATTGGTTTTTTGGAGGATTAATAACATCGTTCAGAAGAGAAATTTCACACAAGAATTTCACCAACCTGTGTGAGACCTTGGAGGTTTCCCTACACATTGAGACTATTGGAAGTTTGGACACCAGAGTTAGCCCTTTCATTGAGGCTCAAATTTCTACAATGGCCAAACAGTTGGACAAGCTATCTGTAAACTCGACACATGAGACTCGCAGTGGTCTATGGTACATGGATTGTGAGATAGAGGGGCATACAAAGGAAAATTGTCCTTGAAGATTAGTACATGTCATGACAGTGGACTGTGAAATTTTCCATATAGATCATGATGCAAGTAGATTCCCACTGCTGTAGAGGGCGATCTGTTAAGAATGTGTCATGTTATTGCAAGATCAACACCTCTACTAGCCATGACACCAAGGATTGTAGGTTAATTAACTAGATACATGATGCCATTGATATTGTTGTGCACCAAACCAGCCTTGTAAGAAATTCTAATGATGATGGCCATCACTATGAAGGACACATGGATGGTGGGGTGCATGGGAGAAATTTTGGAGGAGGATTCCATGGTCATGGTAACTATGGAGGAGGAGGAAGTGAGTTCCCACATGGGACATGTTACAACTGTGGATCCACAGAGCACTACATGTGTGAATGCTCTGATCTGCTATAATGCTCGTTATATGGAAAGAAACAGAAGTATAAGGAGTGCCCAAAGTTATTTGAGCACATAGGCCAATAGCATCGGAAATAAAAAGGCATTGAGGCAGCCTAGAACTCGGTGATATAAATAAATAAGACCTTGATTGTGTTGGCACATCACTCAGCCTAGACTGAGCGCTCACCCAATGAGCGTAAAGGTACCAAGTTCCTCTTTAAGGTTACTGTTGCAAGATGTTAGCATGATGAAGACTTTACACATACAGTTCCATTACTAACACATCATTCTACAGAGCATACCATATTTGTCTCTATGGGAGAACATAACTAAATATTAACCATGATGAGATTAAAAACATACTAGATTCAGATATGTACATAACTAACACTTAGATTCAACCAATATCCTACATTATATTAAATGTAATAAGGATACAAAATCTTGACTATAATATCAATAGTATGCGTGTAGTAGCATAATATCCCTATGTATGAACGCACATCTATATCTATGTATATGTTGATCCCTTTACTACACAGTTTACTACATACTTATAAGGGTGGGGACTTGCCCTTCACCACTTATCTATTCCCAAAATAGGTCACATGTTATTATTATCCACGTGCTGTCACAAAACTAGCCACACATGCAAGTGCACTAGCAATATACTACTGGTAGTTAATTGATAGTAGTAGATCTATTTCTGGCATGTTTCCATGTAAAGTGCTTTGTATCCGATCCTCCAAAAATAGCCAATGTGTGGTGCACACATCTCTACCTTGTTTTTGTGCTCTACATGCCATATCTAAAAATAGACCTTCATGAGTGAAAATGACTAAGTCTTGAAAATCTAAATTTCTGCTCTGTGCACATGTTACCCCTATCCATTCACACCTTTGAATAAGACTTGTTTTCCATACGGAATTATTGTGTGCTTTCTTTCAAGTGTTCTCTGATCAACATTACCCCACACTAATTTCATTGTCACCCCAAAAATGGTTATCTCTAAAACTAAAATAAAGAATTTGAATGGAAAAAAAAAGAATTTTCTTTATAAATAAAGAATAATGTCTATACGGAAGCTTCATCTACTTCAAATTGAAGGACCAACTCAGGATATTGCTCCTTTATTTCTACCTCCAAGGCCTGCTACTCAGCAAGCACTTCCTCTTCTTTTTCTGGAATGTCCATAGCAATGGAATCCAGTTCATCCTTCACAATCTCCCCTTTCTCACTCTACAAGACCAACACAATGCTGGACATTTTAGTCATCCTTCCATCTAGCAAATCCATCTTCTACGTAATGAGCTTCCTAATCTCCTATAGCCGATTTTTGTGTGGTTCTTGGGGTGCTACCTGGGCCTCACACTTCTGTTTAACCATTACTAACCTCTCTACATGACCCAATGTGTCATCCTTCATCACTTTCTGGACCTCATTTTTCTCCTCCTAGGTTTTTATGTTGAGGAGAGCCTCTAGACCTATACAGATGTTCAAGGCTTGGTCTGCCTTCACTATTTTTTCCTGCAGTGCTTATAACTATCCTTCAAATGATGCAATCTTTCACATCACTGAAGCCTTTTCTCACTCTACCTCTTGTGTTGCATCCTTTAACATTGGCATGCGTAGAGGTTTATCTTCGAGCACTAGGTCCACTAATGTACCTAAATAGTGTATCGCCAAAGGAAATGTATTTGGATCCTTTGGATCCAAATGTGGCCTAGCCCTTATGATATTATCACCAATTTCCTCTACGATGTTGACAAATACAGAGTTATTTTTCTGTGATAAGTCCCTTTCCTGCATTAGGCATGCTATTTCCCCATCTTTAGTTTTGATCTCTTCCCTTAGCACTCTAATTGCCGTAGCCTTGTCCATATACCACATCACCACCTCTGTTGAGACTTTGACCAATGCATTCCTCAGATGTTCATCTGACATAACAGTAAACTTGATTATCACGTGTCTAGCTTGAGGTGTATTTTTCAACCTCCTTGATACGCATGACTCCTCACACACGTAAAAATCTGGTTCATCCATGTGTGTGTGCATCAACCATGATAATTTCTTATTTGTGCACATTGTTACCATATCTTCATCCATTAATTCCCAGCCATATAATTCCTTTTGTGTTAGTGTGCTCTGGAAACGGGTGCAGAAAATTTTACCTATGTCCTCTGCATAACCCATGGCTAGTGGAATGTGTTCCCCACTTGTTCTTCTTGACCTTGGCTGCTTAGGAATTTGAGCTTCTAGATTTGGAACTTGTGTTTCCATGTCCTGAGCAGTCTTAGTAGTAATCTCATCTGTTCCTTTTTCTTTTACTTGTCCTTCCTTCATTTCTTCATCTTTTTGTTCTCCTACATTCTCTAGAGGTGTATGAGAATTAGGTGCGCTTTCCTCTAAATCTTCCGCTTCCTCATTCAATTTTAGTTTATTTCTCCTTTTCATGGTTATCTCCTTCTATGGAGAGAGTCTAGGTGATTTGCACACTATTTGCGGAGTAGCACCTTGGGTCCTTATTCTTCTGAATGCTATCTTAAATATGTGCTCTCCTTAGACTGCATCCAATTCCTCATCATCCCCCTCTTATGACTGAGGTGGTGTAGTTGCGCACTCATCTTCATCCTTATTCATAGGATGTATTTTGCCTCTATGTTCCAAACTGCCACTATCTTCGCGCTCATCCTCCTCATCCTCTACTTCAATTGGCTCTGTGGGTTTAGGAACTGGAATGTTCTCCATGGTATGCTTATCCTTTGGTGGTGCTAGAATTGCGAACTCATCTTCCACATACTTGTTATTCTCCAACTTGGGCTTCAATTGAAGGTACGCCAATGCTGATCTAATATCTCCCATAGAAAAACTTACTAGTTTAATGCTCAATACATCTAAAATGATCCTTTTAATATATGCACCTTGTCATAGATACACATATTTCTTCCTCATCATGTGGTAGTCATAATCTACCTTCTCTACGTTGAACGTTACGCCTCGTGCATTTGAGAACCTGTGTACTGACATCTGGAAGTACCTTGTTGTGAAGGTATATGGTATCTTACGCCAAGGGCTTCATGATCCATCCCTCATGGTGAATCGCGCTCTGAAAAAGTACTGGTATAAAATGAACTACATTACCTTTCCAACCACCGAAGGCAAGTCCTTGGGGATGCACCACTCTTATTCAAAGGCCACACGGAGCCTATCGTACCACTTCTTAGCCCTTTGCTTGACCTGTTCTATCATGGATCCTTCACAAAATTACTTTTTGAAGTGTTCTGCAAGTGACTTGTACTCAATGGGATACTCCCATATCTTCTCTTTTGGTCCATCAAGCACTCCTATATTCATAAACACTAGTGACAACAGAACAACTCCAAATCTGATCCTTCCTCATGTGTGCACTTTCTCAATGATATTTTCTGTAATGTAATGTGAAATGTTGTAGACTACCCCTTCGAACATCTTTTTAGCAATGTATAGCCACATGGTATTCACTTGTGACCACCTTTCCTGGTCATTTAGCTTCGTAAAAAGATGTGTGGTTACTTGCACAACTGGATACTTCTTTATTTTATCTATGTCCATGCCACATGGACCCTTTTTGTACCCTAGATCCTTTCAAGTCTCCAAGATTGTGGCCTTGTCTATCAAATCATCTCTTAAATCTTCTTCTGTGCCCTTCATTCATGTTACCGTGGAGATCAGCATGGTTGAAATTCTAGCTCTGTGTCCTGCAAAGTAGAAAAAATCTTCATGCACTCTACTCGTGAGCCGCTGGTATAAGGGATCATATTTACTTAAGTAAGGGAGATCTTATAGTTGGTAAACTCCAATCTTCTTCAAGAGCTTCTTGCCAACATCGTCATACACTGATATGTCTTCTGACATGCATTTATTAATCTTTGTGTTCAGTAAGGCATCAAGCTCCTTCTTATTCTCTGCAATACGGTGGTTGTACTCACTAACCTTGCTTCTCCTTATGTGAGAATCCCACTCCTAGCTTATGATGACCCCTTATGGATATTGCATTTCAGAAAAATTTCTTTCGGGAGCCATCTCCTCTTCTTCTATGACCACCTTCTTCTTTCCCTTCACTCCTACTGCAACTACTTTCTTGGGTGCCATTTCTACCTTACAATCCTTTTTAGTTACTCACCTCTTGAATTATGAAATGTGTGAATCAAACCCTAGCTTGATTCAGCGTGCCCTAGGTGAAATCACTTGCCCTTGATCCTCTATGTTGTCTTGCTTCACTCAAACCCTTTACCTCTGGGGACGTAAGCTCTTTCTACGCACAGATCTCTTTGTCATGACTGGATACACCTCTCTCACACCTCAATTCCATCACTCATCTCTTCGCACTTAGCTATTTTTCAAATACTCTTAATCACAATGGTAAAAATGAACTCGCATCCCATCCTTATAAAGATTTTCAATTTTTTGATGAATTCATTGCTCCTTCACCTACCAAATATCCTCTCATTAATTGACCAATTCCATTCTTTCCGCTTGGTACATCTTCGTACCCCAACTATAACCTTCTAGGGTTCCTTCCTACCCTTTGGTCACAGACTTCTCTTTAGTGCACTTCCTTTCACCTGAGTACCTCATCACTGCACCTTCGACTAGTAGTTGTTATGGCCTCTGATTACCTCACATTATATTGTGCCTTCATTTATCTCCATTTTTGGTTAGTTTCTAGAAGAAATCCTTTGACTTAAAAAGCACCCATAGCAACTTAGTCCTTTCACCTTTCAATTCCCACAATCATGTACTTGGATATCGACAACCAACACACACTAAAATTATGTACACTCCTCTGTGCATAAACATGCTTCATATAGTAATTAGCTTCATGTGTGCAAGTGCGCTTATTACACAAGGACAATAAGTAAATTGACAAAGCATAACAACAAAGAAGGAAACACATTAAGGAAATACAAAATTAAAAATCTAATCTAAATGGAAATAATTCCTTATTACAAACACCAAGAAGAATTATTTATAGTAGGGCTTCATCCTACTCCCGTTAAAGTATATAGGTATCCGTGTTCCATCAAGTTCTTCTAACTGGAAAGTGCCTATTTCAAGGATATAAGTGATAACATATGGCAACAACCAATGTACCTTAAGTTTTCTCGGATGGTGCAAGAACTTAGAGTAATAGAGAAGTACCATTTGTCCAATCTCAAACTTCTTGTCCCTTATGTTTTTGTCATGCCATGCTTTATGCCTTGCCTTTTCTTTCTTCTGAATCTAACGTGCTATGGCTCATCAATCATCTAGCTTAATTATATTTTCAATTTGTTCTTCTAAAGCTTTCTCATCAGTTAGACCTCCAGCATGCGCAATACACAAAGAAGGTAACATAAATTCCATAGGAAAAATGGCTTCTATGCCAAACACTAACTAAAATGGTGTGGCTTTGTTCAACCTTTTATATGTTGTTTGATATGCCCAAAGTAATGTAGATTCCTTATCATCCCAATCCTTTCTTCCAACAACATAGATTTTTGTCAATGTTTGGCTCAAAATTTTGTTGAAAGCTTCAGCAGTTCCATTTTCCTAAGGATGATAGGGTGTAGTCTTATGGTGTGCAATCATGAACTCATCCAATAAAATTTTGATTGTCTCATTAAGAAAATGTGTGCCCCTATCACTGCTCAAACTTAAAGGACATCCATAACTTGTAATAATATTTTCCCATAGAAACCAAGCTACTGTAGTTGATGTACAGTCCTTGGTAGGTGTTGCTTCTACCCATCTTGCTAGATAGTCTGTGCAAGTTATAATGTAGTGTGATTTAGTTCTGCATGTAACTGGTGAAATGGGACACACAAAATCTATAGCCCATTTCTCAAATGGTTCTGTGCTAGTAATAGGTCTCAGAGGCATTTCATCTCATTAACCTATTTTTCCAAGACATTGACAATGATCACATGCCTTAAAAAATTCGTTACAAAATTTATAGAGGGTCTCCCACCATAATCCAGTGACTGGAATATTTTGCATTGTCGCATCACTGGCATAGTGGCCACCTACAATTCCACCATGATATTCTTCCATAATACCCATGCACTCATGTTCCAATACACAATGCCACAATACTTCATCTAGGACCAATTTGTACAAGTCACCATTGATTAACCTATAAGGTGTGGCTCGTATAACAAGTTGTTTCTTCTCCAAGGATTTCATTCCTTCTGGTGTCATCCCTGTTCATAGAAAGACAACAAAATCCTCTATTTCTGATGGCACATGTTGTAACCTGTATAACTATGCATCTTACATGATATCCTCTATTGCCTATTCTTCTTCTCCTGACTGTATTCTTGATAGATGGTCTGGTCTAGAATTACTTTTTCCTGGTTTTACAACTTGTGAAAGAAAATTCTTGAAATAAGAGTACCCATCGATATATGTGCCCTTGTAAAATAGGTTCATTTACCAAATACTTCAATACCATGTGATCTGTATAGAATATGAATGTTGTAGCTTGTAGGTACTGACAAAATTTATACAACACATAGATCATTGACAAAGCTTCACGCTCTATAGTTGTGTAATTCTGTTATACATGAGTTAGCTTTCTACTAGCAAAGCAGATAGGATGATCTATAATACCTTCCCCAGGTTGAGCCAACACCGAGCCAATGGCCATGCCAGAGGTGTCAACATGTACATAAAATGGTTTTTCCCATGAAGGAAAACACAGAATAGGCACGGTAGTAAGTTTCTCCTTTAATGTCTCAAATGTGCACTGTTGTTGTTCTTCCCAGTAGAATGCACCTTTCCCCTTCAGTAGCTCTTCTAATTGTGTAGGAAATTTTGCATAACCTTCAATAAAATTTCTATAATATCATGTATGACCCAAGAATCCCTGCACCTCACTTTGACTGGTAGGCTCCCTTAGGCCTATAATGACTAAAACCTTTTTTGGATCAACCAATAAACCCTCCTTATAGATTATGTGACCTAAAAGTATCAAAAATGGTGTAGAAAATATGCACTTCTTGATTTTCAAAGAGATACTCAATTGTCTACACCATTCAAAAATTAAGAGAATATTGTCACACTAATCCTTAATTAATCCATACACCATCTAATCTTCTAAATATATTTGTAACAAGTTGTGAATAAATTCCTTGAATGCTTGGACAACTATACACGAAAATATATTAGGCACATTTTTCAAACCGAAGGGAATTATAGTATAGGCGAAGCTACCCCATTCAGTAGTAAATGTAGTCTTTTCTTGATTCTCCTGGGAAATCCTAACCTGATGATACCCAGAGAACCCATCGGTAAATGAATATATTTTGTGCCCTGAAACTCCTTCTAGTATTTCCTTAGTGAATGGCGTAGGGAATGGATCAAATACACATGCATCATTCATCTCCCTATAGTCCATGCATATTCTAATCCTTCCATCCTTCTTGATACTGATCACCATTATACTAACCCATTCTGACTCATTAAGGGGATTGATAATCCCAAACTACAACATGTTATCAATCTCTTCTTTGACCTTTTCAAGTAAGTTGGGGTTCATCCTATAGATTCTCTTTCTCTTCATCTCCCCTAACGATTCGTGCATGCCTTTAATTTCATGGTACCCTCGAGGAAATAAGTCCTGGTAATCCCTTAGTAACTCTAATATTTTTTCCACTTTAGAGTCTAACCAATAGTCTCCAATTATGGCTTCCTTAGGCTCAATATATGTTCCAATATTTACCCACTTTGTCTTCATAGGTTCATGACAGGCATGTGTAGTCTTATCTACATTATCCAATACCTCATGCCTCCCTATTGAATGTTTTACATCTAGATTATCTACTTCTTCATCATTCACTAGGTAGACCTGTTGAAACAATGTTGCATCGGCCTTTGGTTCATCATCAAGACGCACTCCTGATTCTTCTTTATCTAATAAATCCTGAAGGAGTTCTTCAGCTTTGGCACTATCCCCCATAGTTAATCACTTGATCAATTTCAATGATTCTTCCACCAGAGGATTTGTAGAGAAGAAGTCAAATGTTTGGGCCATTCCTGTGATTAAATTCTACCAATTTCCAGTTTCTCAATGGAGTTCTGCATATACATACCAAGCACGCATGCAACCTACCCTTCTGTCTAGAGTCTCTCACACTTTTGAATGTGGTGCTAAACAGGTTGATTTACATGATAATTTCTGATTTGAGTAGGTGAATTTACCCTGAATAACCTATTAGTTAGAGAAATCCCAATTTCATTCCATCCGACAAGATTATCCCCATGGGTCACCCACCAATGTGTTCTTGTCCCACATAGTGTATATGCTACCATAGTTCTTATTTCTAGTGGTTCTATCCACTGTTCTTCCATGGCGCACATGAATACCATGGGATCCCCTTGTCCTATGTAACAAGGTAACGAGTTGTTTTGTAACACCCTTGACAGTTGTTATTTTTCCTCCTTTGCATTTCAAGTGTTGACATGTGGTTTTCCTTATCAGGGTATGTTCTTTTCATTATTGGAAATTATGCTTGATATGGATAAGTATTTTCTTCTCTTAAGATCCTTTGACTGAATTGGAATGGCTTTCCTAAATCCATTTTTCACTTCTTTTAGGTAAGTTTTAATCTGGTTTAAGAGTTGTAGACTTACCTATTTATCTGACTCATCCATGGATCAATTTTAGTGATCCAAGGAATGTTTTAAATTTGTTCAGATTGAATGAATGGTAAATTTACATTCCATGAATTAAGAGATATATGGACTAAACTTTGTAGATACAAGTTCTCTAATTTTTGTGAGAACGTGTTTCAATTATGTAGTATGTTTTGCTTGGGTCTTTGGAGATCGACCATGGCAGGTCATTGCTGACGAAAATGAAATTGCAGCCTGTTCACGGCGTAGGAGAGATCCGGGATCCTATAAAAGACTAACCTATGAGATCCTAAGCTAGGTAAAAATATTCCTACCTAAGCTATGTTACTTGATAGAAGTCTAATTCTAACCTAAATCTTCCTATTCTACTATGATTGGGTGATTGGCAACCTAACCTAAGCTTGGTGCTAATGGATTTGGAAAGGTTTCTAGGTATTAAAACTAAACTAGAACCTAATACTACAAGGTTGTAATGTGATCTAACCTAATGCCTAAAACTATTGTGTTTTGAATTAATTTACCTATGTGGAAATTACCTAAATCTATTTGCTAAGGCCTATGGCGGGGCTTAGTTATTAGTGTTATATCCCAAGGTATAAATTTTAATCTACTTAAGATATAACCTAAGCAATGTAATCTATCCTAAAATAATGGGAAGGAAAGAAGACTTAAGTGGTCAAAAGTACTATGGGTGACGGTTCCTAAGGCATTAAAGTTGTTGATAAGGTTTTAATTAATGCGGTACTCCCATCTTTGGTAGGGGCTAGTTGGCTTGGCGGAGGCTTAGGTGGTAGTATCATTAAAATTAAAAATGCATGTTATTTTGGACTTGGCAATCACCAGAATTGGAAGGCGGTGGCAAGGAAGGATAGGTGGGAAAACAGGAGTTAATGGAATTTATCGTCTTCGGTTTTTGAGCTCAAACTGTCTTGGAAGGCATATGGGTGGATTTTTCTTGGGTTGTTTCACTTTACATGTTTCGCGATTTTTGCTTTGCATGCTCTCTGGTTTTTCAAACTAGTAGATTGAACTGCACTTCATGGATATTTTTGAAGTTTTAGATCTATTTTCATTTCATGGAATGTATAAAAGGAATTTTGGAAAATGAATTTGGTTGTTTGATCTTTCGTGGAGAAGAGGAGAAGTAGTGAGCTCAGCTAGAGGTCTTCTTCGATTTGACAGAGACACTATCAGGCATGATAGGCTCTAGCTTTTAAAATCTCTTGCTTTCTTCTAAGTGTATTCATAAAAACAACTTTTCTCTGTTGAGATTTATACATTGCATGTTCTATCTGGTTATTTGTTGCAAGGTTTTACAAATTTTGTATTCTGAGGTTCTGTGGTTGTTGAGACACATGAAAAATGTATGCAAAAATGAATATGGTAACCCTTCTTGGCATTTTTAGTTTTGGTAAATTGATGGTTTCAGTTTTATTGACCTTTGTTTCCAATGAATACTTGTTGAAATATTTTATGAGAACTTGAATTCTACCTGTTTTTGTTGGAGTTAGTGTTTTATGATCGCGGGCTAGTAAGGAGCTCGTGTTTTACTGAGAGCTTGCATTTGAGCTTGAGTTTTTTGTTTCAACTTCATGGTATTTGAAGAACTGTTGTTGGTTTTCTCAGTACTATGTTGTTTGTTTTTTATTCATAGATAATTTGATATGGCTAAAGCCATATATGGCTTGGTTCTTGTTTTTATTTTTCAAAAAACTAAGATTGTTGTTTAAAACTGCATTTAACTCGATAGTTGTGTTTTACTATCTTGAGATAATAGGGTTTGTTATTGAAGACTGCATATAGCTTAATGTTGGCATTTGGTATCTTGAATACTGTGGACTATTATGGAATGTCCATTATGAAAATGGCCTTCATATTTTTGTTGCTTGTCTGGTATGAGCTTTGTTAAGGATTTTATATTTCGTTGAGTTCGGAAATAGGGTTTAATAAGATGTAAACAAAAAAATGAAAACGCTCTTCTTATTCAGAACTGTTAAAAGTTATTCTTTACATTTTTACTAACATTAAGATTCCAATGTTTATATCAAGTCAAATATGAGGTATTGTGATATAAAGTTGTACAATGAATTGTTACTTTTGTTGGTAATGGTAACCCGAGCAAGGTATCGGTTCTCTCCTGGTTTTTGTTTTGGTTTTATTTATTTAGGAAGTAAACTAAAAGGGAACATGTTGTTGTTGCCCTAAAATTAAGCATATTCTCTTGGGTGCTCTTGAACCTTTGTGAGAACTTTTGATTTAACATTATGCTCAAGGTCTTGTGCAGAACAAATTTTTATTATTATGTCAATTTGGTCTTGGCATACAAACTGAGTTTTCTATTTTATTGAATAGTCCACAAACTTAGAAGTCTTTTTATAAGCAATTGTTACGCAAGAAGAAAAATGGGAGGTATGGTTTAGGGATAATTTGGTAAACTCCTCAAGAAATTTACTAGAATTATCTTGTTGGTTAATTTCTATTATTGGGAATCCAATTTGTTTAATTTTTAGATATATATATATATATATATATATATATATATATATATATATATATGGATGACAAGATAGTCCTTTCTGGACCAAAATCTTGAGTAATTCTGAGTGCTTGTTCCTATTTCAGTTTTAATACTTCTTGTTGGGTCCAAGGAAAGAATGTTGAGTCTTTAAAATATTAATTATGATTCCTTTATAATTTTGGGCTGTGTATGAGCTTCATGGTTATAATGTTCCGAATTGTAAATTGAACTCTTGCATTATAATGAGAATATTTTGATTGGAAGATTGCATTTAAGTTTTCTTCCTTCCTTGAAGTGTTCTTGTTCTCTTCTTGGGAACTTCTTTATGAGCTTAAATTATATGTATTGAAAAGGGAATTTTTTAATTAAGATGAAGGAAATGATTACAGGGTAGGATCATTTTCTCTTAAGCTTTCTTTTCTAATGCAGTTGGGATAAGTTCATTTGTGTTGGAACCTTTTTTTGACTATTCTTTTAGGAAAAAGAGAATGATTGAATTTAAGTTTTCTTCCTTCTTTGAATTTTTCTTGTTCTCTTCTTTGGGAACTCTTTTATGAACTTAAACTGTATGTATTGAAAAGGGAATTTGTAATTTAAGTTGAAGGAAATGATTACAGGGTAGGATCATTTTCTGTTAAGCTTTATTTGCTAATGTAGTTGGGATAAGTTTATTTGTGTTGGAACCTTTTGTTGATTATTCTTTTAGGAAAAAGAGAATCATTACTTGATTAGTATTCTCTTACTTAACATTTAACTGAAATGAATTAGGAAGAGATTGATGACTAGTTTATTGAAAAGAAAATGAAACTTGTTGGTTGACTGTAGTCCCATATTTCCTTCAAGGGTTTTTATATGATTTTGTTCTGATGAATATCTTAAATGATTGATTTTAAGGTGGTTTATCTTAAGTTGAAATAGATTAGGCCATGATGTGAACCTTTTCTGCCTCGCAGACATTATGTGTTTTGGTATAGTTAAATGGTTTCTCTTCTTCTTTTCTTGGAAGTTAGAAGTATCATCTTAAAGAGAACCATGCTGAAAACAATTCTTTTGTCTTGTAATAATGATAAGTGTTGTATTCTATTCTGATAGATTTTGGAACAATGAGATGTGTGATTTGTTGTTTTTTTTAAAGGTAGATAATAGGATCAATTATGCTTTCAATTGTAAGAAAGATATTATACATTATATTCTGCTCTTCTCTTCTAGAAGTGAAATCAGATTATTAATGTTCTTCTTTCCTAATTGTTATTACTTATGTTTATTGTATGATATACTAATTGTTCATTAAATCAGGGTTGTTTTATTGAAACAATTAGTGGAATGCATTTTGTTTTAAGGATTAGTGCTTATCATGCTTAGTTCTTTGAACTGACCCGTGCTAGCAATTTTTGTAGATGGACTTCATAAGTGATAAAAGAAAGCAAAAACTTATATGATGCATTGGTTGATTTAAGTCTGATTCTTTGTGAAGAATTTTATTTGTTCCTGAGTTGCATTGAAAAGAAAAGTTATATACTTTTTAGAAGGAATTATGTTGTTATGCAGTATGCCTAAAATGTAGAAGTCTTGTAAATGTATGAGTTTTGAAAATTAATTGAAAGATGAGGATTTACTTGCATTGGTTGTTTAAATTATCTTGTACTTTTGTAAAAAGATGGAATCTTATCTAGTTGATATTCTTATTATTATTTATATGGTAATGTGTATTATTGGATAATAATTATAAAAGGGAATTAGAGTAATTTCCCTAAATAAGATGCAACTAAATAAGTTACAGAATTTAAGGTTCTTATCTAAACAATTCAATATAGCAAGGTGATGTGTAATGAACATACAACGAAGACTATAGAATTTTGTAAAGAGCATAAAGGGTGTGTTAAACCCTAGAAATTGACCATGAAGAGGAGGATTCTTCCTCTCTGATAAAGTTATAAACAAAAAGGAAAATATGAATTATAATCTTTAGACTTAATTTTAATAAGTCTATTAAGTTACAACCTAGGTGGTTATTACACTTCCTTGAATGGTTAAGTCACATTAAATGGAACTTATGGTGTTGTTGTCCTATTATTGGGTAACTGTTTGTTAAGCCAAAATTAACAAACATTGAAAGAAATCTTAAGTTAAGGAATTTCTTCAAGGATTAATTGAATTTGATATTGAAAAGAACTTAGGAGTGTTGGATTAGGGTTTGGCAGGTTTGATGAAAATTGTTTTTAATAATCCAAATTAACTAAACATTAATAGTATCCTAGGGGTATGTACATCTCGATGAGGTTGTTCTGTAGGATGTTGGTACATGCAATTTGTAGGGTTGTACCTTCGAGAAGATTAGGATCTTCTTGAGGATACAACGATGCAGTTGACATGTGGCAACACCCTTCTGCATTGATCGTCAAGATCAACACAATTTTTGACTTGAACTTAGTTTTCCTCTAGCACTGGATAGTAACATAGTTAGGATATGAAGTATCCCTCTAAGACTCAGGATACCTTGGCACACGGGGTTGACCTAGGTTGACCCAGTATACCAATATACCCCAAGTTTTCGTGAGCCTCTTCCTATCATAACCTATGTTGTTTACTTGATCTATGGTCAAACTGTGGGCAAGTGTATTAACATAAGTCAGTAAAGGACTGTAGAAACCTATAATTACGCCTAAGCACTTTAAATACTTAAATTGTGCTAATTATCCCATTTCTCGCAAATCAACCACATATCGTCAAAGGCACTCATTTTCCCTCATATCATCATTAATTAATTACACTAAGCTAATTAATTAAGTTGTTTATCCAACAAATACCCTAATTAACGACCTTCCGTTAATAAATCACCCCTTCTACCTAGACTAATTAATTATTATTAATTAATTAGCTTTCCCTTCCATTTAACCAATAAATCAATATTAATTGATTTAATCCCCTTCTAATAGCCTAAATCACACTAATATTCCTCTAATTGGCTTCTATAAGCTTACACCTACCTATTAATTAATCACTTTGATTAATTAAAATACCCCAACTCCCATGACTTGCTAAACATGTATTAAACCCTTCTAAAGTAAGGTTACCTTTAATAAAGCAACCTTATCCATTCCTAATCATGTTTTACCTTTATCCCACATTCATGAGAATGTGTTGAATCCTTTATCCTTGGGCTATATAAAGAGCCCTCCACCTACCTTTTTACTTACACCTAAACTTTCTAAGAGAGCAAATGCAAAGCATATAGCAAAGAGACTAAGAGCTTGCACCTTGCCCTTTTGAGAGTTCATCATCTTGAAGAGTAAGCCTCTTTCTTAAAGTGCTTGGGTCATATGGGAGGTGTCAAAAGGGTCTTGTAGCCCAACTTTGATTAGCCCCCATTCCTAGGTTCTTGGAGCATTAAGGACAACTATTTTGATAGCCATGGAGCTTACTTAGGTCCATTCATTTATTTGTTGTTATAGAATAGAGGAGTTTAGATATTTAGCATTGTTAGTTCCAAAGTTTGTATTGATGAATGCTAGCATCTAACCCTTGTTTAATTCTTATCATGATGGTGTTTATGCGTTGTTTTAGCTAAATTGTAGAACTATTTAGGTGGTAGTTATTGCTTCATTTGATTTAGCATTAAGCAAAGTATACATGCACACATTTGGCACGCCCGGTGGGACTTACTCCATTGTCCTTTGCACTTAATTTCAAGTTTTTGTAGTTAAGTTTTATTTTTGGTTACTAACCCTCTTTTACACATGTTGATCTAACTTGTTTTTTTAACATGTTTTGTTGAGTTTGCATGTGTTGGGTCTTCCTTGTAGGTATGAAGGAGGTGAAGTTGCTGTCAAATTTGGAATTGAGGGGAAAATTTCAAGATTTCTCCATGTTTTCATTTTTAGAGCTTACTTTTTCAACATTCTACATGCTAGTTTTGTCAATTTCTTGAAGATTTTAAATTCTTGAGCATGTAGGTTAGTGTTTGATAGTGCTGAGTCTTCTATTTACATATTAATGTGGTGGGTTGCTGTCAAAATTTAATCTTGGTGAGAAAATTTCAAGATTTCATCATGTTTCATTTTTTAAGGTTACTTTTTCAACATTTTACATGCTAGTTTTGTCAATTTCTTGAAAATTTTCAATTCTTGAGCATGTAGGTTAGTGTTTGATAGTGCTGAGTCTTATATTTACATATTAATGTGGTGGGTTGCTGTAAAAATTTAATGTTGGTGAGAAAATTTCAAGATTTCATCATGTTTTCATTTTTAGAGCTTACTTTTTCATCATTCTACATGCTAGTTTTGTCAATTTCTTGAAAATCTTAAATTCTTGAGCATGTATGTTAATGTTTGATAGCGTTGAGTCTTCTATTCATATATTAATGTGATGGGTTGTTGTCAAAATTGAATCTTGGTTGGAAAAATTTTCCCATTTTGCATATTAAGGGACGTTTTTTTTGACATTTTTTAAGTGCATGTCAAGTGCATACCCATGAGCATAAGAGCATATGCGTAACCCATCTTCCGAAGGCCATAACTTTTGCTCCCGACCTCGAAATGACTCCATTTTTTTGCGTTGGAAAGGTATTGAAGTTAACTAAGCAATGAAAACATAAATTCGGGATTTACAATTACAGAAGTTGCAGGTTTTTCTGTTATTTTAAAACTGGTCATTTTCTAACATGTCTAATGTTTTGATGAATGTTGTATTTCCATGCTTACTCGATTTAGATCAAAGCATGTGTATGCTCTTCTCTTGCACCTTTTGGTGATCTTGAGAATCAAAAACAACTTTTATCTATATATTTTTAACATTGGGATTAAACTTTGAAATTTAATTATTCATTTTGCTTAAAGGAATGAACCTTTTACAAAGCATTTTTCAACGGTCCTTTGATTTGAAGTTTTCCATTTCTATATAGTTGGGCTAAAGTTTGTGTATGCTCTTCTCTTGCACCTTAGGGTGATCTTGAGAATCAAAAACAACTTTAGTCTTCATTTTATAACATTTGGTAAATTGGAAACTTCATCTTTCACTTTTGGTTTAAGGGAATGAACATTTATCAAAAAAATTGTATGGTTCATTGATTGAAAATATTTTCTTTACTTCTTGTTGGATTATTTGTTGTGTATGCTCTTCTCTTGCATCCTTGGATGATCTTGAGAATCAAAAGCAACTCTTAATCCTCTTTTAAATAATGTGATTTTCTTGGAGAACTACTAACGCTTGAGTGCAGGACCTAAAAACGCTGTCAAAGAAAGGAGGAATCAAAACGAAATCAAAAACTACTAATACAGTTTTTATACAGGTTGCCAAAAGGTGTTCAAGCAAACCACACTTAATTAAACAAGATAAAAAGAACAACATATTCAAAACACTGTATTGCAGGTTTCGGAAAAGGGTACGTCCCTCTCCGCTCAACTGGAACATAACCCCTTTGGCATAACGCCTTAAGCTACAACAATGGGGGTGGTTCCAGGAACCCCAAAGTAGTCCACGCAAGAGTGAACCTTGTGGACGAAACAGGAAGTACTCCGCACTACCTACTTGACTAGTGATTCCTTTGTGAGATAGAGTTACAGGTTGTCCGTTGTGGCGACCCCAGTGATAGTACACGTAGACGCACTAGTTGCCTACTGTTCTTGAAGGGGGTAAAGTAAAGCCGAGATACTCCCAAACTAGTCAGTGCGAATTTTTGGGTAAATCGTGCTCGCTCGTGGCAACTTTGTAACACCTAGGGCAAGAGAACCACCTAGGAGAATATACTTTGGCCAGGAGCCCACTTTGACCACTTTAAAATAGTGTTGAGTTGTGAACCTTCTTTTTGAGAAACGTGTGACGTATTACTTTCGCCTAGTTTTTACTTGCCTTAGGGCGAGGCGAAACTCTGCCAAAGTAAGACTAGCATTTTTTGTCATTTTTTCTTGATTTATTTCCTTCATATTCTTTTGACACTTTGTTGATCAAAAGAGGTGTGATTACCTTTGTGTTTCCATTCGACTGTTTCTCTCACTTTTATGTCCGTTTACACCCATCCATGTTTGCGGCTGGGTTAGTTAAACGTCTAAAGTGAGTGGAGGCGTTTTCACGTCAAGATCGTCATTGTAGTTAGGCGTGGTTCATCACTGCGGACTTCCATAGAGGAGTTAGTTTGTTTGTCTCGTATCATTACAATTTCGATATTTACGTCTTGTTTCTTGTAAACTCGACATAAATACCTATATTGTACGGTTACGCTGCACACATTCTTAACTATTCCTAGCTATACTTTGAGCTTTTTTTGTTCAGTTTTATTATTACCTCGATTTCAAAGGTGTTAGGAACTACCATTTGTGCGTGTTATATCAATAACACCTCGATATCAATACTCCACTTTCTTGCAAAGTGGGTTAACATATCTTGGTGATATTTTTGTGTCATTCGCAAATCGTAATTGACACTTTTTGAGATATAGGTCTTAATCAGACTTGAGCTTGCTCATCGTATATCTTGATTGGGAGATCGCATTTAACTTCATGTATTTACTTACGTTTTGTTCATTCCTTTGAACTTGGCATAAGTGGAGACATCTTGTTAATCATCTGGCGTCGTAAATTACTTTAAAACGTAATCTAGGAGGTACTTCATTTGATTAAGTTTTGATACCAAACGATTGTTTCATTGGTGACTTTATCATTCTATCACATTGGTATTCTCACACTGTTAATTTACTCTTAACACGTACATCTTGTGTTTCACTTAGGGGTATCATTGAATTTTGAACAAATCTACAACTTACCTTAGTGAAACTTATCACAAAAACATGGCTCCTAAGACGCGTCTAGGGTTAAAGAAACAAACATATGAGGAACAACAGGCGCAAGCTTGGGAAACCTCTAACAGACAAGGGTCAAACCCATTTATCGAACACGATCTAGGACCACTATTTTCTGCAGAAAAGGAAACAGAAGAGATGGTCGATCATAGTGGAAATGAATTAGAATCACCACACGCAAACTTTGATTTTGACCCCACTCTACTAGATGAGTTTCTCCTTAAAACAAAGATAGAGTTTTGGACGGGGTCATGGAATTAGGGGCCAAATTGCCCATTGAGAAGGAACCAATACTACAAAAAAATGACACTACTAAGGAGGAACACCCCCTTATCATATGGAAGATATTTTAATAGGCGGACATGCTTCCACTTCTTATGTAGAAAATGATAAAGTGGTAGGGCATAGAATACCCCTCATCAAAGTGCCACGAAGAAACAAGATAGAACATGAGACAGGGGAAGAACCTCCACAATCGAAGAGGAGGAACCTTTAGAAGAAGAAGACACAAACCAAGTCACATCCAACAACAACTCAGTAACTTAAGCCGACAACTAGCTTTGCTTACTTTCCAAGTACAGAAAGACACAAACAAGAATGTTCAAAAGTCAAAGCCTAAGTTAGGATCCACGCACTCCATCGAGAAAACCAAGGAGAAGAAGACACAGGGTATCATCATGTACACATCCCCGTTTCTTCCTCCCACTAAAGAACAATTGCTCGCACAAGACGTACAAATCTATGAAAGCAAGCTTGCTAGCATACAAGAAAGCACTATAGGGAGTATTAGGACTCCCATCGAAGCAACTATGCCCCTATCCTTTGTGACAAGACAATGAACCCTTCAAAACCCTTTCCAAAGACATTTGGAATAATCCAAAGTCGACAAATCAAAGGAAGGGAGACCCAAAGGGATCATGTAAAGATTTCTACATGGCATTTCAAGAGGTGTCTTATAGTGAATAATTAACCCTCATCAGACTTTTCCTAAGAGTCCTCGGAGGTCCAAGCATTAGAATGGTTTAACGCCCGCGTATGCCACTAGGATCATTTTCACCTGGCCAGAATTGGCGGGAAAGATTTTGTTCGTCATTTTCTCATTATAACAATAGAGAGTGACGTCACCATGGCAGACTGTGCATCCCCAAACAACGCCAAATGAGACCTTCCGCCAGCGTCCTCCAACGATGGAAGAGGGATAGCTAGTCGGCTCCCTTGCGCTTTTCCAGAGAAGCAGCTAGTCCCAGTATTTTCGTCCTATCTCAAACCCAGATATAGCTTTCCCCCACCTCCAATGCATTGTGTCGCACCTTTTTTTGGAGGAGTATAGTATAAAGGGTTCAATAGAAAGGGTCTCATTGCCCAAGGGCCACCCTCAAAACCCAATCTAAGACCACAAAGTGTCAAACCGTTGAAAAGCCCGAAGATCTTAAAAAAAACAAAACGTGGTGGGAAGACGGAATCACTGATTCCAACGTGTTCAAATACAACGCAACCGTTTGATGACAACACTCCTAAACCTTCATGGTATAAGGAGCATGAATACTGTGAAATGCATCGCGTTAAAGGTCACAAAACAAACAAATGTTTGCGACTTTGCCACTATATTCAAGACCTCATTGAAAACGGGGAGATAGAGGAGGATAACCCTAGCCACATGCAAACACCTAACGAGAAAATGGGGATTTATAAGGAACCATTCCCCAAGCATGATAAGTCGGAAAAGGTAAAAACCGGATCGGGGAGAGTCATCCCAAACCTATAAAGCCACGAATTACTTGTATACCAAGAGAGATAACAATCATTACGATTCACTTATCGGATGTATTCGCTCCCCTACTGACCGTGTCAATACCATCCGGATCAAGGGAAAGGACTGCGCTGCGGTAACAAGGCGTGCCCGCCTCGTGATTCCAGAACCCTCTCTATTGACCCCGCAAACTGGTAAATATAACCTTTTAGAACAACTTGAGAAGACACCTGCTAAGATCTCGATCTTAGATCTTCTCAAGATATCCAATGTGCATAAGGACATTTTGTATCAAACTCTTCAGGGGTCGGGAGTGCCTTTAGAAGTCGATCCTGCATACCTTCAAGCCGCGGTGGCAAATATTGCACCCAGTGAGCATCTCACTTTCAACCATAGGGAGGTCCCTACCGAGAATCCTACACATAATCTTCCCTTATACATTGAGGTAGTTGTTACCCGCAGGAAAATCAAACGGGTGCTTGTGGATAACGGATCTGGATTGAACATCTGCACGCTTAAATTAGTCAAACAATTGGGACATACGGAAGAAGATCTTGAGTCCCATATCATCACTATCACCGCATACGACAACGCGGAAAGAGAGTCAGCAGGCACCATTACGCTGCCAATGGAGGTGGGCCCCACTTGCCATCAGACAAAGTTTCACGTCTTAGACTTGGAACTTCCATATAATATGCTTCTAGGCCGACCATGGATCCATGCCATGCAAGCAGTGCCATCAACATTTCATCAATGCATCAAGCTGAAGCATGAGGGACATACAGTAACAATACCAGGAGACTCAGAGCCCTTTGCTCATTGTAGAGCTCTTAATAGCTTTGCACGAAAGGGTACATATGCATGTCCCTCCACAGATATAGCTGTCCCTCTTCATTCTGAGGCCATGGAATCTCGAGTAGATTCAAATTCTCTTAGTTCTTGCACTCATGGGGCATCTACTTCAACATCTCCATTTAATTCATGGGAGATGAAAATTCTGGAATATGGCTGTGGGGAGTATAATGTACAACAAGCGCTCTTGGTTTCTGACCTCTCCTTGTCGCCCAAGACTAGAGGTCGACCCAACTACCGCTTCAGGAGACCTAGAGAGGAACATACTATTGGGTCGTTCCTACCTGGAGGCTTGTTAGCTGAGGAAAAATTACTTGATCCACCTACTACTTGGGTCCCTGAGGACACTCAGCCATCTTGTTATCAAACCCCAGAATATGAAAAATCTAGCAGAATGATGTACTCCATGGGCTACAAAGGCCTAGGATGTGGGAGGAATGAACAAGGACAAAGAGAACCAGTCCCTCTTCCACATTTCAAAACAGAAAGATATGGCATTGGGATTCGCCCTTATGGAGCACACCCCAACGATCAAGATGCGACTTGTTCTGAGCATGAGGATAGCTCCGATTATCTAGACAGCGATACGGATTCCTGTTGTAGCCAATATGAGGATCTGGCCTCCACGAACCTTTTCATGAATAATGTTGTCCTAACCATCACCCCCAATGAACCAACCCTTGACCTTGTATACCCCTCCCTTGTTGAATGGGACCAACAACGTCACGTGCCACTAGATTTATTCGAGAATGACGAGGCTATTGCAGAGTTCATGGGCATAAGGGATACAATTCCCATTGGAGATCACAAGAAGGGTTTCTTTATCGACTTAGACACCTGCGCCTACTTCGGCGAGGAGGCTGAACTTCGTGGTCAGCAAAATTTAAAGAAAAGCGAGGGCAAGAGTTCTAAAGAAAAGCCTCGGCAAAAATCAAAGTCCAAGTCACACAGTGAAAACCTCTTTGAGGCATTGGCTGACAAACAAATAAGAAAATCAAAGGACAAACAAAGTGACCACGCCAAGGATGAAAATCTCGTAGAGACATCCTTGGATGAAGATCTCAACCTACCTCCCGATCCCACGCGTATGGAGGATTTATCAAAATTGTTAGTTGAAGAAACCATTGATGTCAATATTGGTACTGAAGAAGATCCCAAGATAGTAAAATTGGGAGCATCACTCTCAGCCAGAGAACAAAAGACGTTCACTATGCTACTGCGAGAGTTTATTGATGTGTTCGCATGGTCTTACAAAGACATGCCCGGCTTAGATCCAACTTTGGTCGTGCATAACTTGGTTGTGCACGCAGACGCTAAGCCTATCAAACAGAAGCTTCGAAAGATGCACCCAAGAGTGGCCTTGTTAGTTAAAGAAGAGTTGGAAAGGTTGCTTGCAGCAGGATTCATCAGGCCAATTGATTATTCTGAATGGATATCGAACATTGTTCCTGTCCAGAAGAAACCTATTGGTATCCGAATTTGCACAGATTTTAGGGACATCAATAAAGCTTGCCCTAAAGATGACTTTCCGTTGCCCAACATTGACATGATTGTTGACTCAACCGCAGGGTATGAAATGCTATCACTTATGGATGGCTTTTCGGGTTATAATCAAATTAAGATCGCTGAGGAAGACCAACACAAAACAAGCTTTCACAACTCCTTGGGGCACCTTCTGTTATCAGGTGATGCCATTCGGCCTTAAGAATGTGGGAGCAACTTATCAGCGGGCCATGACAGTAATATTTCACGATATGATTCATGACATCATGGAAGACTATGTAGACGACATCCTGGGAAAGTCCAAAACAAGAGAGGAACATCCTATCATTTTGCGGCGTATCTTTGAACGCCTACGTGAATACAAAGTCAGGCTAAATCCAAAGAAGTGTGTCTTTGGTGTGCTATCTGGGAAACTATTAGGCTTCATCGTGTCAAGACGAGGTATTGAGGTAGACCCTGCTAAAGTATCTGCCATCACAGAAATGCCTCCACCTGAGAATATCAAGCAACTGCGTAGCTTGCAAGGGAAAATTCAAGCCATTCGCCGCTTTATCTCCCAGCTTGCAGATAAATGTCACTCATTCACTCATTTGCTTAAGAAGGACATCACTTTCATCTGGGGACCTGAGCAACAACAAGCCTTTGCTTTGCTTAAACAGTACCTGGCTAATCCACCTGTCCTCATGCCTCCCACTCCGGGAGAACCACTTTTGCTCTATATTTCCGCTACGCAATATGCTATTGGTGCACTGCTCACCCAATATGACCTTAGCCATAAAGAGAAAGCAGTGTACTATCTGAGTCGCACCCTCATCGCCTATGAATGTAATTATCCTCAGATTGAGAAGGCTTGCTTGGCTGTTGTTTTTACCTTTCAGAAACTTCGCCATTACCTGCTAAATACTAAGACCAAGCTCATATCCAAGGTCGACCCACTCAAGTATTTGTTGTCCAAACCCGCCCTCACAGGTAGAATGGCTAATTGGATCATTCTACTCAGTGAGTTTGATATAGAATTTGTCCATCAAAAATCAATTAAAGGACAAGTACTTGCTGACCAGCTAGCGGAAGCACCTTTGCAAAGCACAGAACCTTTGAGTCTGGATCTGCCAGATGCATCTTTGCTCTACATTGAAGAATCTGTCGTATGGCAGATACATTTTGATGGATCTTTTACGTTTCATGGTTCAGGTGCAGGAGTGGTCCTTATTACTCCTTCAGGTGATCCTATACCACAGGCTTTCCGCCTGGCCTTCCCTTGCACGAACAACATTGCGGAATATGAAGCACTCATTGCAGGGATGAAGCTAGCCATCAAGTGGAATATTCAACATGTGAAGGTTGTAGGTGATTCACAGCTAATCATCAAACAGGTTAATGATGAGTATAAAGTTAAGGATGACAAGCTCATACCTTATAAGAAGTTGGTGGAAACTCTGAAGGAGTATTTTGTGCGCATTACCTTTGAGCAAATCCCAAGAGCGCAGAATAGATCGGCAGATGCTATGGCAACGGTGGGATCTATGCTTCGTATTCCGCCAGGGAACAATGATATGCCATTCTTCGTAGAAAATCTACGCCAGCCCGCGTATGACATGCCAGAATCTTGCTTGGCTTGTGAGGTTGTTGGTCCCCATTCACCATGGTATGAACCCATTTTCACCTATCTTAAGGACAGTACATTCCCTCCCGAAATCTCCCGCTCTGAAAAGCAGAGCCTAATTCGCCAGATAGCCCGTTACACCCTGTTAGGAGGTACACTTTATCGTCGTGGCTACGATGGGAATCTGTTACGTTGTCTGGATGTGCCGGAGTCAATCCAGGCAATTAAAGAAGTACACGAAGGAGTATGCGGAGCACATACAAACGGAATGGTCTTGGCTAAGAAACTGTTAAGAGTAGGTTACTATTGGCCCACCATGGAAACTGATTGTTGTAATTATGTTAGAAAATGTGTGCTATGCCAAAAGTATGGAAATTTCATCCATGCTCCATCGCAACCATTGCAACCAATCACTACCCCGTGGCCATTCTCCAAGTGGGGACTTGATCTAATAGGGAAGCTTACTCCTACCTCATCTGATGGTCATACACATATCATCACAGCTACAGAATACTTTACAAAATGGGTGGAGGCTGTCCCTTTAACCTATGTCACAGGAGCACAGATTTCTAAATTCATCATGAATCACATTATTTGCCGATATGGTATCCCTGCAGCCATTGTCACAGATAATGGGAAGTCATTTAAGAACAAAACTGTGAAAGGTCTTTGCCAACGGTTCCAAATCAGATTGAAATGGTCCACGCCATATTACCCTCAGGGTAATGGACAAGCTGAGGCAACAAACAAGACTTTGGTAAGGATAATGGAGAAGATGGTTAGCAAAACTGGTCGAAACTGGCACCTACAAATCCACCCAGCCCTCTGGGCCTACCGAACATCAATTCGCACTCCTACGGGTGCGACGCCATATTCCCTCGTGTTCGGGACAGAATCTATCATCCCTTTAGAGATTGAACTCCCATCCCTGCGAATTTCTCTTCGGGACTATTTGGATAAGGATGAAGATTACCGAGTGGCAAGATTGGCTGAGTTAGAGCTCCTGGATGAGAGGCGCATTCGCGCTCTTAATCACCTGAAAGTATATCAACACAGAATCTCCCGCAACTACAACAAGAGAATCATCCCTCGCCAGTTTGAGGTGGGTGATTTAGTTATGAAGGAGAACCAGTTCAACACCAGAGCAGAGCGAGAAAAGAAAGGGAAGTTCGAACCACACTGGTTAGGACCCTATGTCATAGTTGCCAAGTATGGCACAGGGGCATACAAGTTGGCTCACCCCAATGGTGATGAGCTCCGGGAGCCCATGAATTCCATGCATCTTAAGAGGTTTTATGCCTAAACATGGCACAAGAAAGTCATAAAAATCACATCAAAAAAAAATATAAAAAAAAAAAAAAAAAAAAAAAATCAAAAAACAAAAAAAAAAAAGAAAAAGAGAAAACAGGTCATCCACTAGTGAAAACCACGCAATTGTGGCACTTTGGACAAGTCCTTGGGTGAAAACCGGTTTCCGGCGCCTCGGGAGGATTCGTTGTTCACAAGCATTCTGTATTAGAAGGGTAGTTGTCTTTGTCCTGGACCTGGTTCTACCTTCGAGTTTCCTTGTGCACACCATCTAGTCCAGCCTTGATCCGGCTTTGCCTTCTTCTATTCGTCTGTAAGGGATGTGGTCTTTCGTTATTTCCCATCTTACGCTGGGGGCAACTCAACGACTTCACCTTCTTGTTCATAAGCGCGTGGCTTCTGCCCTTGTATATTCCCCACCTAACGCTGGGGGCATCCATGCTTTCTTGGTTACCTGCACATAGCTTTGGAAAACTGTTAAAAACACAAAAACAATAGAAAATTGTTTCAGAAAAACACAAAAACAATAGAAAAAAAAAACACAAAAACAATAGAAAATTGTTTCATTGTTTCACAAAACACAAAAACAATAGAAAATTGTTTCACAAAACACAAAAACAATAGAAAATTGTTTCACCAAACACAAAAA
The DNA here is from genome assembly GCA_019776745.2 of Taxus chinensis. Taxonomy (NCBI): domain Eukaryota; kingdom Viridiplantae; phylum Streptophyta; class Pinopsida; order Cupressales; family Taxaceae; genus Taxus; species Taxus chinensis. The sequence continues at coordinate 386,281,573 of CM034155.1, forward strand.
CAATAGAAAATTGTTTTCAGAAAACACAAAAACAATAGACAATAGAACATTGTTTCGAGAAAACAACGAGAAAAAACAATATATATATATATATATATATCAAAAAAATCTAAAAACAAGGCAAAATTTTTCAAAAAAAATCCTAAAAAGTAAAACACCCTACAAAATGGTAACTTGCTTCTTACGGCTGAAACTTGTGTCTTGCGCATGGTATTTTCTCCATATCCTGTTGGTTTGTCTCACATCTTCCCCGATTAATACGACTCGCGGATCACTGGATTCACAACCATTCACAAAAGCTAGCTGCTTGCTTCGTCTGTACTCTGGGGCACTTTTGGTTGCCTGGTGCTGTTTCGTTGCGCACAAATGCTTTTCATGGACCCCGTGTCCATTTTCATTTCCCCTTGCATGTATCCTTGCTTGGGGCATCATTTTTAACCCTTGTCGTCAATCACGAACTTGTGGATCTCTTCAGCACTGATAACAAAACATTTGTACAACTGTCTTGACCGTTGTTGGGTTAGATATGTGTGTTCGTACTTGTTTTCCCTGTTATATGAGCTTGTTTCCTTCTCGTATTGCATTGCATTATTGTATGTTGCGTGGAGTTGGTACTTTCAGCAATGGACAATTGTTCGTAGTATGGCTTTTCATGTCATTCTACCTTTGTCGTATGCTTATATTTTTCATAAGGACCGATGATGTAGTTCCTATGGCAATATGATGACATCAAATTTGTTCCAAACAAATAAGCGGCTAGAGGCTAAGCTCTTCTCTCCCCTCATCCATATTTCTTCTACACCACTTCCCTTTCACCCCTAATTCTCCCTCTCATCGGGGCATCCTGCCTCGTCCCCATTCTTCTGCCTACTTCTCACCTTTTTCGATCGTCGATCGGCTTCCTTCATCACCCCATCGACACTCGAGGGGGCATCTCTCCCTCCTACTAATTTTTCTTCTATCTCTTCAAAATCTTTTCTGTCTACTATCTTTGAAGTGGCATCACTTACGCCACCCCAAAGAGGGGCAAATGTAGACACCTATAATTACGCCCAAGCAATTTAAATACTTAAATTGTGCTAATTATCCCCTTTCTCGCAAATCAACGACATATCGTCAAAGGCACTCATTTTCCCTCATATCATCATTAATTAATTACACTAAGCTAATTAATTAAGTTGCCTATCCAACAAATACCCTAATTAACGACCTTCCGTTAATAAATCACCCCTTCTACCTAGACTAATTAATTATTATTAATTAATTAGCTTTCCCTTCCATTTAACCAATAAATCAATATTTAATTGATTTAATCCCCTTCTAATAGCCTAAATCGTACTAATATTCCTCTAATTAGCTTCTATAAGCTTACATCTACCTATTAATTAATCACCTTTGATTAATTAAAATACCCCCCAACTCCCATGACTTGCTAAACATGTATTAAACCCTTCTAAAGTAAGGTTACCTTTAATAAAGCAACCTTATCCATTCCTAATCATGTTTTACCTTTATCCCACATTCATGAGAATGTGTTGAATCCTTTATCCTTTGGGCTATATAAAGAGCCCTCCACCTACCTTTTTACTTACACCTAAACTTTCTAAGAGAGCAAATGCAAAGCATATAGCAAAGAGACTAAGAGCTTGCACCTTGCCCTTTTGAGAGTTCATCATCTTGAAGAGTTAAGCCTCTTTCTTAAAGTGCTTGGGTCATATGGGAGGTGTCAAAAGGGTCTTGTAGCCCAACTTTGATTAGCCCCCATTCCTAGGTTCTTGGAGCATTAAGGACAACTATTTTGATAGCCATGGAGCTTACTTAGGTCCATTCATTTATTTGTTGTTAGAGAATAGAGGAGTTTAGATATTTAGCATTGTTAGTTTCAAAGTTTGTATTGATGAATGCTAGCATCTAACCCTTGTTTAATTCTTATCATGATGGTGTTTATGCTTTGTTTTAGCTAAATTGTAGAACTATTTTAGGTGGTAGTTCTTGCTTCATTTGATTTAGCATTAAGCAAAGTATACATGTCTTAAAATGGAATGCTGCATCTAGAGTTGAAGGTTATAGCTCTTGGACCTATTGAGTCCATATCTGATAAAAACTTAATTTTCTTGTTAACAAAAAATGGTTAGAACAAGGGAAGGTGTTGTAAATAACCCACCTCCAGGTGGAGAGGAAACTACCGCACAAAAGATTAACGAGATTCTTGCTACCCCCGTTGGACATAAGAGATCGTCTAGTTGTACTTGAATATCAAGTTATGGGTAATGAGGAGGAATAATATGCTGGGTAATAACAATGAGCCACCTCCTGGGGATAATGCCAATATTGGAAATTTTGGAATTGATAATAATAATGCAACAGATAACAATGATGTGAATGCAAATACAAATGTACCCAATCATCCTGAAAATAAAAAGGCAATATTGGCAACTGAACTCACAAATGACATAAAAAGGATAAGTCCTCCAAAGTTTTATGGCACTACACTCGGGAATGGAGTAGAGAATTGGCTCAACGAAATGGAGAAGTACTTTGCAATAAGGAATTTCTCAGAAGGAAATAAAAGCAATATGAAGAGTTTATCAACTTTCCCATGAGGCATCCTCCTGGTAAGACAACCATAAGGATGACTTGAACATTGATGAATCAAACATCACTTGCGATCAGTTTAAGAGTTATTTTAGGAAACGTTGGCTGCCACAACTCTATTATGATCAGAAGATGACTAAATTTCAAAACTTAATTCAGAGAAAATTAATTGTAACAAAGTACTGGGAGAGGTTTACCAAACTTCTTAAGTACGTACATCAATATCAAAATGACGAGAAGTTTAGGATATGTAAGTTTATTATGGGATTAAACCCTAGCATAGGGGGAAATAAATGTTCAAATCCCAACCACCATGGAAGGGGTTGTAGAAAAAGCCATTCAGTGAGAATAGAAATTAAAAGTAATTTTTTCCCATAAGGAAGAGAATAAAAAGAAAATTCCTAATTCTTCTTCATCTCTTGCACCCAAAAAGGGGGCATGGAAAATTTTTGGTACTAAAAATAAATTTGTAGTTGATAACAATAAGAAAATAGTAGCAAATAAACCTGTTGTAAATGTTTGAAACAACTTTGTTAAGAATAATAACAATGGACATAAGTCCTATGGAGGACAAAACAGTAATTTTAGGGCTGGAAATAAATTTGAACTAAAAGGAGGACCTATAGGGGACTGTTACAACTGTGGCAAGGATCACTATACAAATTAGTGCCCTCTAAGGAAAGATGACAACAATCAACAACATAAGATACATGTTGCAGTAGCTGATAAACAAGATGAAAAGCAAGTTACACTCATAGAAGTGCCAGGTAAATTATTTGGTATACCTGTTACTATATTTTTTGATATTGGAGCTACTAAATGCTTTATTTCTAGTAAATTAGCTGCAACAATAAAAATAAAAGTTGGAATAATGGAAAAATTTTAGACTATACATTATGGAAAGAATGTTGTCCATACTGATAGTGAATGTCTTTTTGGAGCAGTCATAGAATTACCAAGTTTTTCCACTAAATTTGATCTTTATGTTGCTCCTTTGGGGTCATATAATGTCATAATAGGTGTTAACTGGATTTCTGATCAGAAAGTAAAAGATGATTGTTTTGAAAAAAAAATTAGTTGTCTTGATGATCTGCAGAAAACAACAGACATCCAAGGGGTAAAACAAGAAATTTCAGTTAGAAAATTGTCAGCTATGCAACTTAAAAAGGCCAAAAATAAAAGCTGCACTTTGTATGTAGTAAATTTTTTTGAAATAGTTGAAGGGGGTAGTGATTTCTTGGAAAAAATTCTGTTGTTAAGAGATTTTAGTGATGTGTTTCCAAAAGAACTACCCAGTCTTCCACCCAAATGAGAGTTTGACTTCACGATTGAAATCAAACCAGGTACTAAGCCTATTTCCAAGGCATCATATCGAATGTCTACCATTGAACTGGTAGAGCTTAAGGCATAGTTACAAGAACTATTTGTCTAAGGGTTTCATAAGATCGAGTGTCTCACCTTGGGGAGCACCAGGTAATTTTTGTGAAAAAGGAAAGATGGAACACTCAGACTATGTGCATTGATTATAGGATGTTAAACAAATAAAAAATAAAAAATAGATACCCACTTCCTAGAATTGATGATTTGTTTGATCAGATGTGTGGTGCATCGATATATTCTAAGATATATCTTCATTCTAGGTATCACCAGTTAGGAATAAAAGATGAATATATTCATAAAACAACCTTTAGAACAAGGTACAAACATTATGAATTTACAGTTTTGCCTTTTGGTTTGAAAAATGCACCTACAAATTTTATGAATTTAATGAATAATATCTTTCAAGAATACCTAAAAAAATTTGTACTTGTATTCTTGGACGATATTCTTATCTATTCTAAAAGCATTGATGAGCATCATGAGCATTTGAAAATAGTACTTGAAATCTTAAGAAAGAGATAAAATTATATGGTAAGTTGTCCAAATGTTCTTTTTATGAAATAGAAGTTCACTATTTAGGACATGTCATAAGTAAGGATGGAACAACAATTGTATATCCTTCCAAGATTGTTGCCATAACTAATTGGTCTACACCTAAGAATGTACTTGAAGTCAGAAGCTTCATGGGCTTGTTGGTTACTATAGAAAGTTTGTTAAGGAATTTTCAAAAGTCGTTGGTGCACCAATAAATTCATTACAAAAGAAAGGATAAGAAATATGTTTGGAGTGATAAATGTGAATCAACATTTAAAAATCTTAACAATCAATTAACATCTGCACCTATTTTGGCTTTCCCTGATCCAAATGGAAACTTTACGGTAGTTACAGATGCTTCCAGAGAAGGAATCTAGGAGGTATTCTATTGCAAAATGATCATGTTATAGCATATGAAGAGTAGAAAAACCAAGTTACATGAGTTGAATTATGCTCCCCATGACCTAGATCTTTCTTTGAATTCATGCACTTCAAGTATGGAGACATTATATTTTAGGTAATACCTTTTGAATTAAAGACTGATCATCTTGGGCTGAAGTATATTTTCACTTAGCCAAATCTGAATGCAAAACAATGAACATGGTTAGATTTTTTGTCTCAATATGATTTTGACATCAAGTTATATCAAAGGTAAGGAAAATAGAGTAGCTAACACTCTATGTCACAAGTAGCACATTGATGCTCTTATAACATTGAGAACTCAATTTAAGGATGAAGTAAAAAGTGTTATACACTCTAATTCTTACTGTTTAGAAAGTAAAAATAGTGCTTTCTATAGATCCAAATGATGTGAGGTATAAAGGTTTTAACTTTGACAATGAAGGAATCTAATTATTTGAAAATAGAGTATACATACCTTTCCTAAATGATTTAAGAAAGAAATTGCTAGAAGAACTTCACAATTTACCTTATTCTGGACACCCTGGTATTACAAAGATGCTTGTTGATATAAGACAACAATATTTTTATAAGGGGATGCAAAAGGATGTTATTGATATTGTGACACATTGCCTTGAATGTCAATGTGTTAAAGTTGAACATATACACCCAGCCAGTTTATTGCATCCTCATCGCATATTCACGACACAAATGGATAGGTAATAAGCATGGATTTTGTACAAGGGTTTCCTATGTCAAGAAATAAACATGATGTTATTTTTGTACTTGTTGATAAACTAACGAAAGGTAGCACATTTTATTGCTAGTAATCTGAAGGATGATTCTCCTGTTTTGGCTAAAATATTTGTACAAAAAAATTTCATATTACATGGAGTACATAAATTAATCATATCTGATAGAGATCCTACAATGACGTCAAGGTTTTGAAAAACACTTAATGTAGCTCTAGGAACTAAACTGAATTTCAATTCTCCGTATCATCCAGAAATGGATGGACAGATTGAAAGAGTAAATAAAGTTTTAAAGGATATGTTACAGATGTATTGTATGGATCAGCAGTATAAGTGGGAAGAGTATCTTCCATTAGTTGAATTTGCATACAATAATACATATCATGCTTCTCTTAAGATGGCACCTTTTGAGGCACTTTATGGAAGGAAATGCATAACCCCTGTTAGTTGGGATAGCATGGAGGATAGAGAGGTAATTGGACCTAAAATCCTTACGGAAATGGAACAACAAGTTAAAATGATTCGTGAACGCTTGAAAGAAGCAACAGATAGGTAAAAGAGTTATGCTGATTTAAAGTGGGTAGATAGGAAATTTAAACTTGGCGAGAAGGTTTTTCTTCAGGTTAAACCAAAAAAGAGTTCTATAACTTTTAGAAAGGCTGCCAAGTTATCACCTCGTTATGTGGGACCTTTTGAAATAGTTGAAGTAATCAACCCTATAGCTTATCATTTAGCACTGCCACCTGCTTTATCACAAATGCATGATGTTTTCCATATTTCTTTTCTTAAGAAATAAGTTTCAGATTTATCACATGTGTTAAATTAAAATTCCTTGCAGGTCCAAGACCCAGGAATAATCATGGTTAAACCCATTCGAGTGCTGGAAAATCACCAGTTGCATTTAAGAAATCAATGAAATAAGTCAATGTAAGGTCCAGTGGGACCAGTTTAATGAAGATAGTGCAACATGGGAAAATCTAGAGGATATGAAAACTGCTTTTCCATATCTTTTTGAATAGAATAGAATCTGTTGACTGATAAAATTTCTTTTTATGATTTTATCTTTATATGACATTAAGTAAGCCAATTTTGGGTAGATATTTATTTGATTTGAATAATCAGTTATTTAATGTTGATTTCTAAACTAAAAGGTTTTGGATATATTTGACTTAGGATAAGAGATGTGAATGAATTGATTTTCCTTGATATAAATTGTTAAAAAAAAAGATAATTATTGGGACGATGATTCTTTTTAGGAGGGAAGCATGTAACACCCTTGAAAGTTGTTATTTTTCCTCCTTTGCATTTCAAGTGTTGACATGTGGTTTTCCTTATAAGGGTATGCTCTTTTGATTATTGGAAATCATGCTTGATACAGATAAGTCTTTTTTGCTCTTAAAATCCTTTGACTGAATTGGAATGGCTTTCCCGAATACATTTTTCACTTCTTTTAGGTAAGTTGCAATCTGGTTTAAGAGTTGTAGACTTATCTATTTATCTGACTCATCCTTGGATCAATTTTAGTGATCCAAGGAATGTTTTAAATCTATTCATATTGAACGAATGGTAAATTGACATTCCATGAATTAAGAGATATATGGACTGAAATTTGTAGATACAAGTTCTTTTATTTTTGTGAGAGCGTCTTTCCATTCCGTAGTATGTTTTTCTTAGGTCTTTGGAGATCGACCATGATAGGTCCTTGCTGACGAAAATGAAATTGCATTCTGTTTACGGCTTAGGAGAAATCCAAGATCCTATAAAGGACTAACCTATGTGATCCTAAGCTAGGTAAAAATATTCCTACCTAAGCTATGTTACTTGATAGAATTCTGATTCTAACCTAAATCTTCCTATTCTGCTATGATTGGTTGATTGGCAACCTAACCTAAGCTTGGTGCTAATGGATTTGGAAAAATTTCTAGGTATTAAAACTAAACTAGAACCTAATACTACAAGGTTATAATGTGATCTAACCTAATGCCTAAAATTACTGTGTTTTGAATTAATTTACCTATGTGGAAATTACCTAAATCTATTTGCTAAGTCCTATGTTGGGGGTTAGTTGTTATTATTATATCCTAAGGTATAAACTTTAATCTACCTAAGATCTAACCTAAGTAATGTAATCGATCCTAAACTATGGGAAGGAAAGAGGACTTAAATGTTCGCAAGTACTATGGGTGATGGTTCCTAAGGCATTGAGGTTGTTGATAAGGTTTTAATGAATGTGGTACTGTCAGCTTTGGTAGGGGTAGTTGGCTTGGCGGAGGCTTAGGTGGCAGTATCACTAAAATTAAAAATGCATGTTATTTTGGACTTGGCATTCGCCAGAATTGGAGGGCGGTAGCAAGGAAGGATAGGTGGGAAAATAGGAGTTAATGGAATTTATTGTTTTCAGTTTTTGAGCTCAAACCATCTTGGAAGGCATGCAGTCATATTTTTCTTGGGTTGTTTCACTTTGCATGTTTTGCGATTTTTGCTCTGTATGCTCTTTAGTTTTTTGAACCAACAGATTGAACTGCACTTGATGCCTATTTTTGAAGTTTTAGATTTATTTTTGTTTCATAGAATGTATAAGAGGAATGTTGGAAAAGGAATTTGGTTGTTTGATATTTTGTGGAAAAGAGGAGTAGTGAGCTCGGCCGGAGGTCTTCTTCGATTTGACAGAGACACTATCAAACATGATAGGCTCTAACTACTAAAATCTCTTACTTTCATCTAAGTGTTTTCATAAAAAAAACTCTTCTCTGTTGAGATTTGTACATTGCATGTTCAATCTGGTTAATTGTTGTAGGGTTTTATAAATTTTGTATTCTGGGGTTCGAATCCATGAATATTGTGGTTCTTTTGGAAACATACGTTGTGGTTGTTTAGACACATGAAAAATGTATGCAAAAATGAATATTGTAACTCTGCTTGGCATTTTTGGTTTTGGTAAATTGATGGTTTCGGTTTTATTGACCTTCATTGCCAATGAATACTTGTTGAAAAATTTTATGGGAACTTGAGTTCCGCCTGTTTTTGTTGGAGTTAGTGTTTTATGATATTGGGCTGGTAAGGAGCTCGTGTTTTACTGAGAGTTTGCATTTGAGCTCGAGTTTTCTGTTTGATCTTCATGGCATTTGAAGAACTATTGTTGGGTTTCTCGGTACTATGGTGTTTGTGTTTTATTCACAGATAATTTGTGTTGTGGCTAAATTTATATATGGCTTGGTTCTTTTTTTTTATTTTTCAAAAACCTAAGATTGTTGTTTAAAACCGCATATAACTCAGTAGTTGTGTTTTACTATTTTGAGATAATAGGGTTTGTTATTGAACACCGCATATATCTTAATGTTGGTGTTTGGTATCTTAAATACTGTGGACTGTTATGGAATGTCCATTATGAACACAGCCTTCGTATTTTTGTTACTTTTCTGGTCTGAGATTTGTTAAGGATCTTATATTCCATTGAGTTGGGAAACAAGCTTTCATAAGATGTAAACAAAAAAATGAAAAAACTCTTCTTATTTAGAACTGTTAAAAGTTATTCTTTACATTTTACCTAGCATTAAGATGTTGGTGTTTATATTAACTCAAATATGAGGTATTGTGATATAAAGCTATACAATGAATTGTTACTTTTGTTGGTAATGGTAACCTGAGAAAGGTATCGTTATTTGCCCTAGTTTTAATTTTGGTTTTCTTTGTTTAGGAAGTAAATTAAAAGGGAACATGTTGTTGCTGTTGCCCTAAACTTAAGCATATTATCTTAGGTGCTCTTGAACCTTTGTAAGAACTTTTGATTTAACATTATGCTCAAGGTCTTGTGCAGAACGCATTTTTTTTTATTATGTGAATTTGGTCTTGGCATACAAACTAAGTTTTCTATTTTATTGAATAGTCTACGAACTCAGAAGTCTTTTTATAAACAATTGTTGCGCAAGAAGAAAAACAGGAGGTATGGTTTAGGGGATAATTTGGTAAACTCCTCAAGAACTTTACTGGAATTATCTTGTTGGTTTATTTCTATTATTGGGAATCCAATTTGTTTACTCTGTAGAAATATATATATATATATATATATATATATATATATGAATGGCAAGACAGTCCTGTTTGGACCGAACTCTTGAGTAAGTCTTAGTGCTTGTTCCTATTTCGGTTTTAATACTTCTTGTTGGGTCCAAGATAGGAATGTTGAGTCTTTAAGAGATTAATTGTGATTCCTTTATAACTGTGGGTTGTGCTTGAACTTCATGGTTATAATGTTCTGACTTGTAAATGGAACTCTTGCATTATAATGAGAAAATTTTGATGCGAAGATTGCATTTAAGTTTTCTTCCTTACATGAAGTGTTCTTGTTATCTTCTTGGGAACTCATTTATGAAATTAAACTGTATTTATTGAAAAGGGAATTTGTCAATTAAGATGAAGGAAATGATTACAGAGTAGGATCATTTTCTATTAAGCTTTCTTTTCTAATGCAGTTGGGATAAGTTCATTTGTGTTGGAACCTTCTGTTGACTATTATTTTAGGAAAAAGAGAATGATTGCATTTAATTTTTCTTCCTTCTTTGAATTGTTCTTATTCTATTCTTTGGGAACTCTTTTATGAACTTAAACTGTATGTATTGAAAAGGGAATTTGTAAAGTAAGTTGAAGAAAATGATTATAGGGTAGGATCATTTTTTGTTAAGCTTTATTTGTTAATGCAGTTGGGATAATTTCATTTGTGTTGGAACCTTCTGTTGATTATTCTTTTAGAAAAAAAAGGAATCATTAATTGATTAGTCTTCTCTTACTTAACATTTAACTGAAATGAATTAGTAAGAGATTGATGACATGTTTATTGAAAATAAAATGCAACTTGTTGGTTGACTGTTGTCCCATCTTTCCTTCATGGGTTTTTATATGATTCTGTTATGATGAATATCTTAAATGATTGATTTTAAGGTGGTTTATCTTAAGTTGAAACAGATTAGGCCATGATGTGAACCTGTTCTGCCTTGCGGACATTATGTGTTTTGGTATAGTGAAATGGTTTCTCTTCTTCTTTGCTTGGAAGTTAGAAGTATCATCTTAAAGAGAACCATGCTGAAAACACTTCTTTTGTCTTGTAATAATGATAAGTGTTGTATTATATTCTGGTAGATTTGGGAACAATAAGACGTATGATCTGTTGTTTTTTTTTTAAATTAATTAATAGGATCAATTATGCTTTCAATTGTAAGACATATATTATAGATTATATTTTTCTCTTCTCTCCTAGAAGTGAAATCAAATTCTTAATGCTCTTCTTTTCTAATTGTTATTACTTATGTTTATTGTATGATATACTAATTGTTTATTAAAGCAGGGTTGTTTTATTGAAACAATTAGTGGAATGCACTTCATTTTAAGGATTAGTGCTTATCATGCTCAGTTATTTAAACTGACCCGTGCCAGTAATTTTTGCAGATGGACTTTGTAAGTGATAAAAGAAGGCACAAACTTATATGATGCATTGGCTCATTTAAGTCTGATTCTTTGTGAAGAATTCTGATTTGTTCTTGAGTTACATTGAAAAGAAAATTTATATTACTTTTTAGAAGGAATGTTGTTGTTATGCAGTCTGCCTAAAATGCATAAGTCTTGTAAATGTATGAGTTTTGAAAATGAATCGAAAGATGAGGATTTACTTGCATTGGTTGTGTAAATTATCTTGTACTTTTGTAAAAGGATGGAATCTTATCTGGTTGATATTATTCTTATTATTTATATGGTAATGTGTATTCTTGGATAAGTATTATAAAAGGGAATTAGAGTAATTTCCCTAAATAAGATGCAACTAAATAAGTTGCATAATTTAAGGTTCTTATCTAAACAATTCAATATAGCAAGGTGATGTGTAATGAACATACAATGAAGAATATAGAATTTTTTAAAGAGCATAAAGGTTGTGTTAAACCCTAGAACTTGACCATGAAGAGGAGGATGCTTCCTCTCTCATAAAGTTATAAACAAAATGGAAGATATGAATTCTAATCTTTAGACTTAATTTTAATAAGTCTATTAAGTTATAACCTAGGTGGTTGTTACACTTCCTTGAATGGTTAAGTCACATTAAATGGAACTTATGGTGTTGTTGTCCTGTTATTGGGTAATTGTTTGTTAAGCCGAAATTAACGAACATTGAAAGAAATCTTAAGTTAAGGAAAATCTTCAAGGATTAATTGAATCTTATATTGAAAAGAATTTAGGAGTGTTGGATTAGGGTTTGACAGGATTGCTGGAAATTATTTTCAATAATCCAAATTAACTAAACATTAATAATATCCTAGGGGTATGTACATCTCGATGAGGTTATTCTTTAAGATGTTGGCACATGCCAGTTGTAGGGTTATACCTTCGAGCAGATTAGGATCTTCTCAAGGATACAACGATGTAGTTGACATGTGACAACACCCTTCTGCATTGATCGTCAAGATCTACACACTTTTGGACTTGAACTTAGTTTTCCTCTAGGACTGTATAGTAACATAGTTAGGATATGAAGTAGCCCTCTAAGACTCAGGGTACCTTGGTACACAGGAGTTGACCTAGGTTGACCCAGTATGCCAATATACCCCAAGTCTTCGTGAGCCTCTTCCTATCATAACCTATGTTGTTTACTTGATCTATGGTTAAACCTTAGGCAAGTGGACTGACAAAAGTTAGTAAAGGACATTCTAGATAACAATAGAGTGGGGTGAAGGACGTATTCTGGATTGATGAGTATGCCATCAAGGAATAAGTAATATGAACAATATGTTAGAAATATTTGGCCAAAGTATCGTAAGTTTTTCATTGCGTTGTCCTATGTCACCTAGTCTAAGGATCATGATGCAGATGAATATCGGTAGAGGATATTCAGATAGGTTCCTTAGACAACCCATTCAAACCATAGAATAGGGTAAGAGAACCAAGTATACATAGTATACAAAAAAGTATTCAATACTTAATGTTAAACATGAATAGATCGGTAGTTCACTGAGTCATGAAATGAATAGATCAGTAGCTCATCAAGTCATTATAGCTGCATATGGTTATTTATTATAAGAATGGTTGTTATGGAATGTGTGTTCTAAATTATGAATTTATAATAGAGAACATTATTCATGCAAAAAAAAAATTCCCTTGTTTCTAAATTCTTAAAATGGGAATGTTACATGTTTCCTATCCTTCTCACATAATGTGGTTTTGTGCTTTGAGGAAATATGATCTCTACTTTGTGCCCTACTAACTAATAATTTCTGTGAGCCTGATTATCACAAGCAACACTTGTAGTATCGTTAATAGACTGTGCATTCTCCCACTGAATTAGTCCTTCTTTGGTTGGTTCAATTATCTCTGGGTCTCGGATGGTGCATACATAAATCCTATTCAAATCTTCTTCACTTAAGGGCTTAACATAGGGCGTGAACTTTCCATCTGTTAAAGGGATAATAACTCTTTCCTCTTTATTTTCAAAAATGATATAGCCCTTGTTGAACTAAAGATTAAAATTATTTGCATAGCACCAAGGACCCCCCAATAGAGCTAGGAGGCTATCTGACTTTGCGAGCGCTAAAATTTCAAAGTCTCTAGTGAACTTGGCTCCCTGTATGGTAATGGATGCATCCTTCAAACCTTTTATATTAGCCATGAATAATATATTATAGGATGACTACAATGGGGGTCTTCCCATTCATACCCATGCATCCAAGGTAAGAACATTGACTTCCGCACTTGTATCAATCAGTATATTACTCAACATCCACCCATCCACAACAACATTCAAAGTGATTTCTTTGTCATAATGTAGGCTATGAGGAGGAATACTTACATGCAGGATATGTCATCCAGTCTCAGTACTTGCGCACAGAGTGTTTCCTTTTAACCAGATCCCTAATAGTGGAATGATGTTCTCCTTGTGGAATATTTTGGACACTTCTCTCAAGTCATCTATATCATTTTGGACCATCTCTGATGCTTTCTTATGCTCCTTTAAGTATTTTTTTATCACCCTAAAGATTCCTTATAACTTTCATGGTTTCCTGATAAACCTCCTTCTGATAGGTAGGATTTGGGTATCGTGCATGAATAAACTCCTCTTTAGTGCTGGTAGGATTCTACTGCAATGATTCCCTAGCACGTATTGCCTCAGCACAGGTCGTGATCTTTACTTGTAGTGCCTCAGATTCTGCTTCCATCTTGGGTATCCATTGATTTTCAACAACGTGTTGTATCCTAACCATCCTTGTGCCTTTTTTTTTTGTTTATGTTGCTTACTCAAATGATCATATAAGTTTGGACACTCTTCATAGCTATGGTTCTTTCCATAGAAAGAACATGCAATATTCTAAGGAAATTCACACCTAGAATGGTCAGGAGATCCACATGTATAACATGTTTTGCAAGGAAACTCACTTCTTCCACCACCACAGCCTCGTCCTCCAAATCCAGTGTGGTATCCTCAACCTCTCCCATGACCACCTTCAAAATTCCCTTCATTCTGATCATAGCACACCTGATTATGCTCCCTATCATGATGCTCATTCTTACCCTTAGAGTTATCTAAAACTCTTATCTGTTGTACACCAATATCTATAACATCAAGGATTTTTCCAATCAGCAGATAGTCTTCTATGTCATGAGTCGTGGACTTGTAGATTTTATAGTAGCTTGAAAAATTCTTCCTTATCATGCTTTGTAATAATGGGTAGTGGCTAGCATCATGGTTTAAATGGCATATTTCATAATCCATTATCAACGAGTGCACTGTTCTGTGAGGACAACTATCCTTTGTGTGACCTTCTACCTCAAAATTTGTGCACCAAATCCCTGTGTGCATCTCATGTGTTGTATTTGGTGATAGTTTCTCCAACTGTTTTGTCATAGTTGCTATTTGTGCTTCTAAAAATGGGCTCACCTAGTATCTATGCTTCCAATTGCCTCATCACACAAGGTTTCTTCAAGTTCTTTGCACGGATCAATGTATTTCTTATTGTTATAATACCCTCCTAAAAGGGGTAATCAAGCCCCCAACGAACCATTGTGCATGTTGACTTGCATGTATGTCATAAGAAAGCTGTAACAATAAAGTTTTAAATTGTGCATCATACTCCCTAACACTTTCAATGGTGCCTTGCTTAATATCCTTGAGCACACTTATACTTTTCTACTTAAACTTAGGGATATGAAACTCTGTAAGGAATGCATCCTTTATAGCTATATAATCTACGCAAGTCTGATCAGGGTCAAAATTTCTGTACCAACTATGGGTGTGCCCTTGTAATGTAGTGTTAAATTGGCTTTCCCTCCACTCATAAGATGTGATTCCTTTTGTGTTCCACAATATTTCACACATATGCACATGTTCAGCAGCATCTTCTATGCCCCTATACTCTGGAAGATGAAGAGACATTTCCATGTAAATATTTTGGGGTTGGTGCAGACCTTTCCCACCTAATCCAGAACCTTAAGATCTACATGAACAAGAGCTACCTATGCCTCTTGATCTCAAACCTATAGCTAGTGTCAAACCAAAAGATGACTTCCTTATATCCCAACAGTAGAATTAAAATATACCCCGATAGTCTGTTAAGCATTACTACTCCCAGAGGTTAATCTAAAAATTAGAACACTTGTATTCTGTGTGGATGATACACCTAAAAAAGGTACTTCCATACAAAAATGAAGCCATTTGTGTTTCCATCATTGTGCCTCTTGTAATAATCACTCCTACTCTCCCACTTCTTGAACTAGCTTGTTGTACTAGATGCTGAAAAACCAAATGCAAGGGCAAGGTTACCAGGTTGATTAAAATGTGCGCCCATGGTCTAGGTAGTCTCTATTGGTGTGCTTCTGCATGAGGCTAAGGGGGGGGTCCCTGTTATGATTTCCAATATGGGGGAGTTCCTGATGCTCTAGCTCTACATCTTCTATATGAGCTTTAAATATGTCATGAGCCATCTCTCTCCTCAACGCCATACTTTCTACAATGTTACGTTGTTTCTCTATCTCCCTCTCGCATGCCTCATTATACTTAATTTGCCTTTCCTCCCTCTTCCTTTTTGCCACTAGGTCTACCATATTTCACCAAACCTGCTCCTACCCCCACACATGGTGAGTTTTAGTTAGCCATCAGTTTACTCTCCAGATTAAATTTACCATCAGGATCTTGATTACCAGTGGAATGCCTTGTAGCTAAGCTCCCCTTGGGTATCCTAAAAAAAGGAATTCAACTACCTCTAGACACGAATAAGTGGAAATTGAGTTTTCCAAGATATAACTGTTCAAGACACCACAAAACCATGTATCCATACCTTGATTCCAAATCAGATCAACATCATAAAGGGCCTAGAATTATTCCTGCATCAAGAAAAATGCACAATACTTCCAATTCCTCTTAGATGCATAGGAAATCATCTACTCTTACAATTTTACTAGAAAGATAGCGAAAAATATCTCATATAAACTAGCATATAGATTATGTTCCACGCAAATGCATGCATTAAAATTAGATCTAGTGTTGAACTGTCATGTGTATTATTCTTCCAAATTATGTATCCACTCCTCAACACTCGTGAGAGTTAACCGATACGTATTCATTATGAACCATCCTAGAAACAACCAAAAAAGAGGTCCCGAAAATGGAACCAATGATGCATCCTAGAACTCAATGATACAAATCCAATAATACCCTAGACCCGCTTGCACATCACTTATCTTGGACTAAGCACTCACCCAAAGCAAACAAAGGTACGAGTCCATATTTAGGGTTGTTGTTGTAGGATGTTATCATGATGAAGACTTAACAAATACAGTTACAGTACTAACAAAAAGCATACCAGATCTTTCTCTAAGGGAGAAAAGAAATAAATATTAACCATGATGACATCAAAAACATACTAGATTTAGATACACATAGAACTAACACTTAGATTCATCCAATATCCTCCATTATATTAAATACAATAAGTATATAGTCTAAGATTCATTACAATATCAATAGTATGTGCGTAGTAGCATAATCTCTCTATGTATGCACAGACATCTATATCTTTGTATATGTTGATCCCTTTACTACACAATTTAATACATACTTATAAGGGTGGGGACTTTCCCTTTACCTCTTATCTATTCCCAAAATATGTCCCATGCTATTATTAGCCACACACCGTCACAAAACTAGCCACACATGTAAGTGCACTAACAATAGACTACTAGTAGTTAACTGACAGTAGTAGATCTATTTCCGACCTGTGTCCATGTAAAGTGCTTTGTATCCAATACTCAAAAACTTATCCAATGCATGGTGTGCAAGTCTCTTCCTCATTTGTGTACTTTGCATGCCATCTCTAAAAATAGACCTTCATGAGAAAAAACGGCTAAGTCCTAAAAAGTTGAATTTCTTCTCCGCACGCGTGTTTCCCCTATCCATTCACGCCTTTTAATAAGACCTATTTTCCACGTGGAATTTTGTGTTCTTTCTTTCAAGTGTTCTCTGATCAATAAGCATCAGGATGGTAAGTGTGAGGAAGGCCAATTCACAATGGATTCCAAGAGTAGCACGTGAGTCAGAACTAGAACCGATACTAGTTGCGACGTGGGTTGAGGTTGCACGCACAAGGGAAGTACCAAGGCAAAGACCACTGGTTATTAGAGAGGAGGTGATATATGGAAAGTATCCATACCCTACTCATCGAAAGGAGGTGTATCAAAAAACCATGGATGTGATTCAAATCCTTCAAGGAGAGATCTAGTGCTTGAAAGAGTAGTCAAGACAGTTAGAGAAAAGAAATAATGTTAAGGCTCCATAAAAAGATCTAGATGATGTTACAAAAGTACGTAATATGTTGAGGCAATATAATATCATTCCGTTGCTAGGATAATGGTTACAGAATAAGGTACCACACACAAGAGAAGGGCATGAGAGGCAGGTTCTGCATGCCAACCTTCCTCCCCACAACCTTGTTTATGATAAGGAGATTACCTTGAATATTGTTGTAGATGGGTGGCTCCTGAGCAATATTTTTATTGACATGGGCATGGAGGTCAATGTTCTCACCCTAGATTCATGGCATCAAATGGTAAGGCCCCCATTACAACCATCTTTGAATGTGTTATATATGGCTAAGAAGATGAAGATAGTGCCCATTGGTGTCTTGAAGGACATTGTTATCATGATCCAAGGGGCAAATTTTACTAGGGATTTCGAAGTCTTGGTGCTAGCCAAGGTAGAAACATTTATAGCGTTACATGGGCACCCCTAGTGTTACAAGAATAATGTTGACCTAAGGTTCAATCAAGGATACATAAGTATTGAAAACAAGGAGGAATGAGTCATCATCCCCTTAACCGATGGAAAATCAACACCATATACTGAGCCCTTGGGAGAAGAAATGCTCGATAGGATCTATGTGTGCTCTATCAGGGACCTTGAGGTAATTCACCCTACAGAAGGAGTTATCCAACTTGAAGATGCTCAGTCCATGAGTGATACAACTAGTGTGGCATGTGATAATTGGGCACATAGGACTTATGAGTTGATTAGGTGATAGCTAAGAGGCTCTGTGACAAGGGTAATGAAGGCATGCTCAGTCAAGCACCTAGGAGGGAAGAAGTTTCTGACCTACTCTATAGGAGCCAACCCTAAGGATTTCTTATGATATATGGAGGCTCAGTGGAAAAATGAGATCAAAAGAAGAGGAATGCTTAGCTATAACTTTCTCAGGACCACAACACATTGGTGGGTGACACATTTTGGTGACCTTATCAAATTGTGTGAGGTAAGAATCACATTCTTTGTTAGGTTTTACCGAAGCAATCACCCACTGCGATACAAGACTACCATGGAAAGGGACCCACCTTGTTTCATGTCCAAACATGTGAGAGGGTATGGATGGAAGTCCCGAAGGCTGTACCACCTTCCTTATGGGTGCATAAGTTCTATTCCATATTAAAATGTTGCGTGTGTGCATGGTACATTCACTCATAGATGTGTTGCTAGACAGGAAGTTGGCAGAAGCTGATGGCTGATCTCCTTCAAGCTTTTGAGTACCAAAGTACTAAACCATCAATGGATAAGGCATTACAGGTTGTTAAGTGCCTAACAATGGGATATAGTGTTATGATGGAGTATATGATACTAGAAATTTTGGGTGAATCTGGTTTAGAGATGTGCTTTGATGAAGAAGAATCATAAGAGATGCAGTTTGAGCGCACATGCATAGAGAAAGAAAAGGGAAATATGGTCTAAGTGATAGATGGTGAAGAGATGGAGAGTTTGGATGTTAACCATACTGAAAGTACACACAAAGTGATTGATAGTGCTAATGAGAAAGCATGTGCCTACCATAAACCCTTGAAAACAAATAAGGTTAACATTGGTTCGAAGACTAAACCTAAGGATGCCATTATTGGAGATTATTGGTTAGAGAAGGAAGTCTAAAAGATCATTGATCTATTGTGTGATTTTTAGGACCTATTACTGCATGGATACCATGAGCTTAAAGGCATTCACCACTCCTTTGGAGATATGAGGATCAAGTTGAAAGAAGGTGCACGCCCAATTTGGAAGAGGCCCTATCAAATGAATCTGAATATTTATGTCAAATTCAATGAGGAGATAGACAAGATGACCGCTTCAAGCATCATTGAAGCTATTGAGGAATCAGAATGGGTAAGCCCCATGGTCATCAGTATAAAAAAGGATGGAAGGATAAGGATCTGTGTTGACTATAGGGACTTAAATGCAGTATGATTAATTGATCCTTTTCCAACCACTTTCACTGAAGAGAGTCTGGAAGGAGTAGCCAGGTGTGATATCTATTCCTTCACATATAAAAACTCAGGATATCATCATGTTAGAATTGAAAAAGAAGACCAAAAGAAGACAAATTTCTCCATGTAGTGGGGAATTTTTGCCTATACGGTCATGCCTTTTGGAATGAAGAATGTGTCGGTTGTGTTTTCATGCATAGTGTTCCAGGAATTTTAGGATTTTATCCATAAGTCTTTGCAAGTCTACCTTGATGACTAAATGGTGTATGGACTAGTTAAAGACCATTGTGACAATTTGAGACTGATGTTTGACAGATTTTGACGGTTAAGGATATCCCTTAACATTAAGAAATGTGTTTTTAATACTCCATTTGGAACCTTGTTGGGGCATATTATATGTAAGGAAGGTTCACTGGTGGATCCTGCAAAGGTTGTTATTGTAGGGTTAGAGGAGCCTACCAGTCAAATCATAGTGCACAGATTCCTTGGGCATATAGGCTACTACTGGAAGTTTATCAAGGGGTATGCCAAGATCACCACATAATTGAAGAAGTTACTAAAACAAAAGAGTGCCTTTCACTTGAGAGATGTGCAGTAGATGACATTTGAGACTTTAAAGGATAGACTCGTCATTGTGCCCATATAACAGTTTCCTTCTTAGGATAAACCTTTCCATGTGCATGTTGATGCCTTAGCGACAACCATCATAGTAGTGGTAGCACAACCTGGTGAGGGGAGTATTGATTACCCCATTTACTTTGCAAGTAGGAAGTTGACACCAATAGAATAGAATTACACCACTATTGAGAGTGAAGCACTTTCACTACATAAGTTCAAGTAGTATCTACCCGTAACCCCCTTCATATTTTACATAGATCACATGCCCTTGAAGTACTTGGTGAACAAGCCCATTTTTCAAGGGCACATATGTCGATGGGTTCTATTATTTCAGGAATTTGATTTTAGAGTTGTGGTGAAACCAGGAAAGAGTAACTCAGGGCCTGATCATTTGTTAAGAATCAACTCAGGGGAGGACACACAGAACATTGAGAATTCTATGTTAGACATGTAAGTATTTAGGTTGTGGCATGCACCCTTTGACTTAGAGGATATTGTTTTGTTTCTCAAAATGGGTGTGGCGCCAAAAGGTATGAAATATTTTGAAAGGAAAAAATTATCTATACATGTCGCATCCTACATGCTAATTGGTGGAGACTTATACAAGTTAGGTCGTGATGTGGTTCTGCGTTGATGCGTGTTAGAACAAGTGTGTATTGCAATCATGTAAGAAGAAAATGGTGGGATTGTAGGAGGACACTATGTAGGTAATACCACTGAGTGGAAGATTCTACTCACAGGGCTTTGGTGGGAAAGTATATACGAAGATTGCATCGAGTTTTACAAGGCTTGTGACCATTTCCAATGCCTTCGCAAGCTAGGAAGATGGGATGAAATGCCCTTGAGGCCGATAAATAGTGTAGAACCATTTGAAAAATGGGCCATTAATTTTTTAGGACCAATTTCACCTACCGTGTAAAGGACTGGTTTGCGTTATATCATCACTTACATTGATTACTTAACTAGGTGGGTGGAAGTAGTGCCTATAAGGGACTGTAAAATAGTGACAACTACTAGATTCTTATCGAATAACGTAATCAATATGTATGGATGTCTTTTAAGCTTAACTAGTGATAGGGGTACACATTTTTTGAATGAAACAATCAAGATTTTATTGGCTGAGTTTATGGTGGCCCATCATAAGACTACTCCATACTACCCTCAAGCTAATGGAACTACTAAGTCATTTGAAAAAATTCTAAGCCACACATTGACCCAAATTTATGACATGGGAAGACAAGGTATTATTTGTTCTATGGGAAAATAGGACAACCTACAAAAGGTTGAAAAAAGCCACACTATTTCATTTGGTGTTTAGTTTGGATGTTGTTCTACTGGTTAAATTCATACTACCATTGTTGTGTATTGTGTGCGCAGGAAGATTAGCCAATGAACAAACAATTCAAGAGTGCATTGAGAAGTTAATTCAGCTAGATGAAAGGCAATCACTTGCTAGATGGAGTTAGAAGACTGAAAAGGCATGACAAAAAACATGACATGATCACCATATTAAAAAATAATACTTTGAGGTTAGGAAGATGATTTTGTTATATGATTCCAAGTTTTTGTGCCATCCTGGGAAACTGAAAGTCCATTAGTTAGGGCCATATATCATATCATACATCCTTGATTTAGGCACTTCCCAGTTACAAACACATGATGGAACATGGTTACCAGGCCATTTTAATAGGAGTAGGCCGAAGCCCTACGATAAATAAATCTTCCTTGTGTTTGTAAATAGGGAAATATTGCCATCTAGCCTAAGATTCCCTTTTACGCATTTCTTTTCCTTGTGTTTCCCTTTTTTGTGGCTTGCTCATTTCTTTTCATGTTTTTTTTATGTACCTTGTGCCTTGGTAACCAATTATTATTTTCAAAAGGGTTATGTATGCGTAGAGGACCACACATCTATTTTTGTGTGTGGTGGAGTGATGCAAAGTAAAATGGAAGATGGTAGTGGAAGATGTGTTTTTATGGCCTGGATTTAAAGATAAGAAGTGCATAAGATAGGAGAGCGTGTATGGAAAAGGTGGACAAGAAATAGTGGTGTCAGGATAGATTTACAAAGACCATGTACAAGGGATGAGAAGTGTTGGAAAAACATGAGGTAGGCA
Source organism: Taxus chinensis (assembly GCA_019776745.2). Classification (NCBI taxonomy): domain Eukaryota; kingdom Viridiplantae; phylum Streptophyta; class Pinopsida; order Cupressales; family Taxaceae; genus Taxus; species Taxus chinensis. Next base: position 386,303,735 of record CM034155.1, read on the forward strand.
AGGGAAGAAGAAGTGCCTTCAATGTTGCAAGCGCACGCGTAAGAGTCTTCGGTCAGTGAGGATTCTTGTGCGCCAATTGTTTTTAAGGATTTTGTATGCTTAGGCGTGTCGGCAAGAGCACTAAAGATTAGATTTAGTGGAAAAATCCACATTTAATGCTAAGTACGTTGGTAGGTAGCATAAAATTTATTGTGGGAAAGAAGAGAAAACTGTAAGTAGAGGTTCGGGCACATTATTATTTACCTTTCTATCACAATATTGAATAAGCTTTTGTGAACTAGGGCATCCATGAAGAAATATTTGTGTGAAGGAAGAATCCTAATAATTTGAGTGCGTGACTAAGGAAATCTATGAGCTAGAGTGGAAGGAGTACATGGGTATAGGGAGGTTTTAGTGGAGTACATCATCTTGTGGAAGATTTTTCCTTGTTAGGGTTCTACAACTAGGGCATGGGAGTAGAAGGATTCCTTCAATAAGTTGAGCCACATATTTGAGCAGAGAGAGGAAGAGTTGTTTTTAACTTAACAAGAAGATGGCACCAAAGAAGGGTAAGGGCAAGGGAAAATAGACTTCCACCAGTAATTTTAATGGGGAGTAGTATGTGGAGATGCAATACCCAGATGGAGTGTTACTTGGAAAAAAGTGGGTATCTCATGTAAGGAATATGTCCGTGAGCAACTATAACCACCGAAAAAGTACCACAAAGAAGGATATGGTGTTAGAACTAGAATGAATTCCAATCTATGATGATAAGGTGAAGGTAACATTGGAGAAGGGAAGGTTACTACAATTGTATGAGTTTCCCTATTTTAGAAAGCTTGAGCATCTATACCAATAGTTGATGTTGCATGTGCATGAGGACCATTTCTACTTTACATGCCACATAATGCACATAACTCCCCAAATAATCTCTAAATTTATTGGCCTTTTCTGTGAAGGGGAGTCGTTGGATGATGACCTGGAGGATAAGCAAGCCATTAAGGAGACATTCCAGTCTTATGATTATAAGAAGGGGTCTTGTTACTTCAATATTTCAGATATCTTTGACCCAATGATGAGAATGGCTACGCACTTGGTATCCAAGATGAATGTATAAGAGAGGTGGACATAGATAAATAAAGTTTGGTTGTGTGTGTTCTAGAATATTGCAGAAGGAACCATCTATAACATTTCCACCTTCATTTCCAAAGAAATCATCAGTGCCACACATGAAGGAGAGAAGATAATGTTTGGAAATTTCCTCCTCACCATCATCTTCTTAGAGATTGGAGTGCTTGTGGATAGAAAATTTTGTATGGGTATATCCAGATGAAGACCCTTCCCCCAAAAAATATTTTGAAAAATACACTTGTGACACCATGACAACCACCCACAAGGCACACCTAGAGAAAAGGTAAAAGAGGGTTCATGGCACATTCAGAGTGGGATGGAGGATAATCGAAAAATTGTTGGTGCTAGTGCAAGGAGATGCTGAGTTTGCTATATACCAACATTTATGCATTGGCATATTTGCATTGATAGATGGGACCAAGAGTCCATGGTACAAACTACCTTTCTCTTTCACAATGCAATAAATTTAGGCAGGGGTCTATCACTTTAAAGAAGTGAAAAAACTAAGGTTCAACCTCAGTGAAGTGGACCAAGACTACCACGAGCTATGAAGAAAGTTGGTACATCCCAAGGAGCATGCTTATATGGAAAAGTATGTCTCCCATGAGGTGAGAATAACAAAACCAGTGATGCTACCAATTACTGGAAGGATTGCGGTGAGGGTATACATGTGAATCAGGCCAAAGAATGAGAAGGGCACCTACTTGGAGAGTGGCATATCCATTCTAGAAGACCCCACCAGAAGAAAGAAGATCATGCCAAGAAAGAGGGAAGAGGTTCCAGAAAAGAAATCACTAAGTGTGCAGACAACACAATCTATGGGTGTGTTGGAGTCAAGCCCCAATACAAGCACATATGCATGGAGGAAGAAGTCCCTCGTTAAGGAAAATGAAAAATCACTTGAGGAAGAGGTGCCATAGCAAGAAGAACCTCTTGCACAAGAGTTAAGACCAAGGAAGAAGACACTTATGGAAGAATAAGAAAAGGAAGAGTCTCTTATCGTAGAGTCACCAGTTAGGAAGAAGCAGAAGGTAGCATAGGAGGTAGAATCAAAAGAAATAGAGAGTCTAGATTCCTATAGAGGTGAAAGGGATGATGAAAAGCATGAAGAGGCTCAATATTATCCAGTGTACGAGGTGCATGACTCCAAAGACAAAGAAAATGAAGAAAATGGTGGAGAAGAGGAAAGCATTCAAGGAAAAGGGGAGAGTGAGGAAGTAAATACAAAGGATCAAAAGACTAAAAGTCTCATGAAGGAGTAAATAGAAGAGGCTATAGAAAGAGAAGTAGCGGGCATACTAAAGAAGTTAGTGCAGTAGAAAGTGGAGTGAAATGCTAATGAGATATTCAAGGAGATAGATGAGGAAAGCATAGGAAAGAAGTATGAAAGCATGTGTTGAGATCCCAGCCTAGCAGTGAGCTTTCCAAAAGTAGTGCACATGGGAGGGAAAGGTCTAGTAGTGGCACAAAGGCAAGGGATAAGCTACATAAATGATCCAAGTAAGGTACTGTGCATGTGCTTCCAGAGTACCATTCCCACGAACCAGCTCATTACATGGTCTTTGTTTAAGGAAGAGGTCACGTATCCCCAAACAAGGAAAATTCTATCTTTGGAATTTGAGTCCCACGTCGATGAACCCAAGTTCGATGTAAGCCATGGAGCACTAATGAAGGAACCAGAGACAAAAGGAATAAAGCTGGTAGTAAATATTCAATAATTGTTTGATGAGTAGGTCTACAATCCACTCAATAAGGTGTCACTTGAGGTGGAGGCAAGGCTCTTTGGGAGGAATGACATGGTAAGATTCCTAGAAGTAGAATTGGAGAAGAAAAATGAAGAGCTTGTTGAAAAGACAAAGGATCTTAAGTAGGAAGAGCTGATCAGCACATATTTAAGGCACGAGATGAGGGAGGAAAAGGAAAAGGTGTGTGAGGTATACAAGAGAATTGAGATGATTATAGATGTTATTATCTTGAAGCATCCAGATCTAAACCCACCTGAAAAAAATACTAGTCGACCTTGCCATTCTTGGAAGACTTGACTCGCATCCTTACGATGGAAAGGTAGACACTCACCTTAGAGTTAGCAGAAGAGGCACTGGCATGCTAGGAAAAAGAGTAAAATTAGAAGGTTTTGGAGATAATCACTTGATACACTAAGCTCCTTGCAACTGTAAATACTGCCGCATGGATAGGTGAAGTTTATTATGACAATTGCACTGATAGAGATAGAGTAGCAAGCATTCTAGTTGCTACACATGATGTAGATCTCAAGGAGTTTCAGTAGACTACTAAGGGAAACATGGTAGATTGGGATAAGATCATAGAAAATGTAGAGAAGAAGTTAGAAGCCATCAAGACCTTACAAGGCTCGATCGAAAACTAGCTTAAGGAATTATATCCCTAGATCACCCATAGGATGGATGCACTAAATAACCTCAGCAAGCAATTGAAAAACATTGTGAGCACGTTAAATGCTAAGGATGATGAACTAAGTTTTGATGAGGTAAGTTCCCTAGTAGGTGACCTCTTTCAATAGGTGCATGGTGAAGTGGATGCCTGGGAGAAGATTGAGGCAGATATAAGGAAGGATTTCCCACTCATCCTTCAACAATAAACATATTCTTCTTCATTCCTCCATTATTTATTTCTTCCATTTCTCATTTTGCATTCCTTCATTCTTTGTTCCTACCATTCAAAGTCCCACCATTATTTATTTCTTTGAAGATAGGATGTCTCTGAAGATAGACAACAAGCTTAGTGTGGGGTGATGTTGAGCCTCATAATATTGGCTAAGTACCAAAGGGTGCATACGTGCACCGGACCAGCGAGGGAAAGGGCACATGGGGTAAAAGTGCGCAAAACAAGGGTTTAAGAAGGGTTTAGTAGAAACCATGATGCACATGCAAAGCAAAACAAAGGATCTCGTGACTTATCCATATTCAACATTCCAAGAAGCACTGAGGAAAAGCATGACCCGACTAGGCATGCAGAGTGGATAAGGTGTCATCCTAGCAACTTGGTGGTCCAAAAAATAATATTCCACACATGGAATATTCCAAGGAAGACATCATTGTAGAAAGCGGAGATCACGGATCAGAACAAGCATGCTCCAATAGAGGGCCACAGGGACACTTGGCATTAGATCTTGTCCTGGAGGAAGGCATGGTAGTGGTTGCTAAGCCTATTTATAGAGATGCTCTGAAGAAAAGAAAGGACACACATGGACAAAGATAGAGAGAAGCATCATGATTTACATAGAGAGGATGGAAAGTGAAGTTTGGAGAGAATTTTAGGAGGTTCTAAGGGCTGTGGTTATCTTTAGAGGACTCTAGAAATGGTATTATATATATAGGGATGGGTCTATGATAATCATTGTAATGAGGGAAACATAACTAGGATTTTTGATGCATGAGTTAAATCTATATTGATACATTTGGTCTGTTATGACCCTTGTGAATGTAATGTGGTTACTGGAACTATAATCAATATAATTATATTTCTTTGTTCTGAATATATTTTTCATAGGTGCAAACCCTAGTGTCTTTTCCTTATGTTATGAATCAGGTCTACTCACTAGATGATGTTTTTCTTGTTATCTGAATGGGTGTGTTGGTATGATATCTCATCATATGCTCTTAGAATGAATGCATGATCGTTTACCATTCTACATCTAATTTTCTATCAGTGGCAATACCTTCTCCTAATGCTCACATAAAGGAGGGGTTTGGTGCTTATACGTGCCTCTAGTGAGTGCCCAATGCCCATTGGGTGATAGGCTAGTTCACATGGGTTTAGAGTGTTGTTGTAAGGACACATAGAAAGTACTACAAACATCTACGGAACCTTCTCATTGTTCCAATAGTTAGATAAGAGGATGATGGATGGAATGATTGCTGAGTTCTCACTAAGAAGGGAGAACCTATCTATAAGGAAAATTCTATGGACAAAGTCATGTTTCCCATATTTAAGGTCATGACTAGGAAGGTGACAGTAGACCGCATAATTCCAGATCATTATTATTATAGATGGAAGAGGCTAATGATGGAGGAATGATCTAAGGATATGACTAAGTGCTCATTTGTAGGTATGCTAACAATATAATGGTCGCAAGTGAAATGCATTAAGAGGTTCCACTTCTAGTTTACCATCAAGGGAGGCCAAATTATAGGATCCCGACACATACTTATGCATGCTAATGTAAGGTCCAATCCAATTGGGGGAAAAATTTCCATGTTGTCTCCTTTCTAGAGTAGCAACGCTATGATTTTCTTTAAGGTAGAGGTCACCAACATTAAAGTTACATTCTTTAAGGTGCTTATTAAATGGGGGAGATGATGAGATAATATGATAACTTGAAAAATATTAGATGATGAAATATTGATGAGAGGAGATAAAAACTATGCGCTATGAGGAAACGAGAAACATGCATCCTAGTGAGATAAATATGGCCATGATAGTGGGCTTAGGATGAAATATGGTGCCCTAAGAGAGGTAAAAATATGGCCATAAAGGTGGACTTAGGATGAGACAGAGAAATAGATAAGTTTATTGGATAAGATGAGATAAGAAATTGGATGAAATTTGATGAGATAGATTAGATAAGATTGGATGAGATGGATAAGAAAAATTCAGGGATTAAGAGGAAAGAAACTAACCTAATAGCAGAATGATCCTAGAGTGAAGTCTCCTAGTATCTAGGGAGCTATTTGATAGAGAGAGAGAGAGAGTGAGATGGATCATTGTGCAGGGGATACGTGGATGAGGGAGAAGATGAAATATTACTGAGAGTAAGGAGTGGATACTCCCCCAGCGAGGGATGTTGTATAACACTAGGTAACTTGGATGGAGATATGTCTAGGTTAGAGGACATGGAGAGATATGGGGTGAGATTATTAGGAGTAGAGATGGAAAAATTAGGTTTTGATTGGATATATGATTGAAGATCATAAGGGTGATTGGTAATATAAACAACATCGATGAACAAGGGATGAAGCTCTTTAGGAGGAGTAACATGTGGAGGAGAAATGGCCACAGAAGGAGTGGTTGAGTGAGGGGACATAGATAATTTGGTGGATGAAGATGTATAAATGGAAATTGGATTGGTAGTGGAAAGGACAGTGGATGGAGAAGGATTATCCCTCTAGATGATAAATTCATCTTCCTCAATAATCTCATGAACGATATCCTAAAGTGTCTTACAAATCTCGGTGTACTGACTCGAGGTATAATGGTAAGTGAAAACAACATTGGAGTTGAACCATGGTGGAGTTTTACTATATGAATAAAGGCATTGACGAGAGGAAGTATGATTGCAGATATTTGGATTAAATATCTAAGGATCTCCATGTAAGATCTAATAGAAGTGGTGAAGGGAAGGTTTCTCTTATGAGGCTTGATAGGAGAATTATATTTTTATTTGGGAGAAGGAGTGGATGTCTATGTTGGAGGCATATATTTGAGAGGTAATTTATATTTCTTAGTGTTTTGATATTGGTTAGGGATGGGTGTCTTAGATGAAGGGCCTATCCCTGAGAGGGTTGGGTGCACTCCTAAGATAGAAGATGTGGCATTGGATTGTTTAGAAGGGGAAGGATATACCTTATTACAGGGACGCATACAAGATGTTTGGGGTTTCATGCTACAAGTCTTGGATTTTTATTGAAAATATTTTCCATTAAAGGGGATGACAATGATATTGACTAGAGGGTCTACATGGCATGATGTAGGGGTAGATTTGTATGATGTAGACATGCATAGACTCCACTTTTACCTAAGAAAAACTTCATGGAAATCCTATATGCCAAGGTGTTGTCAAAAATATTATTTCACCATGTAGGCATTTGAATCCTATTTCCGTATATGTTTCATTTTGATTCTAACTCCATCTGGAGCTCCCGAAATCTTCTTCTGAAGCCCAATAGCTATTATAGGCCTGTAAACTGCCTAGGCTTCTAAACCCTTGTTTTTACTCAGACTACTCCAAGTCTTTCAAAATTTCCCCAAACCTTCAAAAATCATTTCCATGATGTTATAAGGTCTTCAATTCACCTTCATATTGAATGTGTCCCTTCCGTTCCACTTCAGGGGGTTTGATTCAGTCCTGGGAAGGCCAACAATATCCCTTCCCAATACTGCCAAAAGATAGCATCTTTTCATAACTCCCTAAAATCACCCAGGGGTAATAATAGACTATCATAAATCACCTAGGGGAGAAATTTGACATCAAATACGGGGTGAAAAAACTAATGGATTTGATCTGGGGTGCTTGGGAATGATGAAACATGAAAATTTCAGCACAGGGGTATAGTTTTCATGCTTGGAAACTTCTAATTTTCCTGTTGCATATTTTCATGACAATACCAAGAAATCTAAAATCCCAAGAAAGATCAAAGGCCCCCTCAACCAAGGAAATTGGAGGATTTGCATTTCATGTATGCTCGTGATTTTTGATAAGTTCAACTTTAAAATGCTTTAATATGAGTTATTACTTTAATGCAGTTACTAATTTCCTTGTTCTGGTATATTTTGTTATTTCAATTCTATCATTTCCTTTTAGTATGTGTTATTTCAATTATGCTATCTTTATTTTGTGTGTGCATCTTAATCATAGGTAGATTATTTCCTTTAAACACATTTTTATTATAACAACATTCTTTCAGTAGTTTAGCATTACATTTCCATAGATTAGCAGATATTCAAGGGGAAACATTCCAACCAAATCACCTCAAAAAAGGAACCACCAAAACAACCGAGTGCATATAACTTCACTATATACATCCTTGGACACACAACCCTAGTTTTATAATGACATCAAAATAAACATATATTGGTTAAATGATTTGAGAATATAGTGATCCGTCATTTTTGGCATCGTTTTCAGAGATACCATAAGCACAACATGACATTCTATTCACTTTACATTACGTGGGTGTTAGTAAAGTTAGCCTCTGCAATCAATAGGATTCCTGAACGTTTTTTACACAACCAATATTGATGCAAAACCTCAATAATGTAGTTGAAGTTATGGTTGTGACTAGGTTGGACTATGTAGTTGAATGTCATCAATAATGTACAGATGTGGTATGGAAGAACAATGAACAACCCTCCTATTATTATGACCTAAATACCTAAGGAAAATGAGAAGATCCCAAAAAAAAGTGAGGAAACCCCTTAGGGGATTAAGGAAACTAATTGTATTCCATCAACACAATTCATTAGGAATACTCAAGGAGATAATAAGAATGAACATGTAGCTCATTTTCCCAAACTACTAAAAGAAACACATAATGAGGAAGAAACAACACTAGTTCAGGAGCTAAAAAAGATGAACATTAAGGTTCCACTTCTGAGAGAAATAAGGGACATCCTTGAGTTAAACCAAAATTTTATGATCCATTGCATAAAAAAACTTGGAAGAAAGAGGAAATATCCAAAAAAAATTAAAGTAGAAGGCAATCTAGCTTATCTTATGGCTGGAAAAATTCTTTCACCAAAATATGGGGATTCAGGGAGTCTGGTTATTACTATTGTTGTAAGTGGTTAATCAATATCCAATGTTTTGGTAGATCTGGGTGCTTCCATCAATTTCATACCAATAGACATGTTCAATTTTTTGTCTTAATTAGGATTGCAACCAACCAATACTATTCTTCAATTGGTAGATCAATCTATTGTTATACCAGATGGAGTAATTGAGGATGTTATGGTTACAATTGAATCTTTAGAGTATTATATAGATTTTATAGTCTTACAGCCTAAATCTCGGAAGTTAGGATACCCATTCATCTTAGGAAGGCCTTGGTTAGCAACTACTGTTGCATACTTTGATTACAAGTTAGGAAAAATGACTATTTTGAATGGGCAAAAAGTAAATAATATTTCACTTTATCCTCTTGCCCAGCCATATATGGATTTTTGTGAACATGTATGGGTAGATTTTTGAGATACTAACATTATGAGATATTCTTATCTTGCCACCATTATAGTGAAAAATCATATGGAAGAAATTTTTGAGTCATACACAATGTCTAATGAAGAGAGTGTTGTGGTTATGGAAACAAGAATTGTAGCTATGGAAATTACAACTGAGACTATGGAAATAATTATTTTGAACTCAGCGGTTAATATCACCTTGGTAAGTGACATTTGTATTAGAAATTGCAAAGAAATCTATGATTATCATGAGGAACATGTAATTATTTATTTCCATTCTCCTTTAGCCAAATTTATGTCTCTTGAAAACATGATTATCCTACACATGTTATAGCCTCATCTTTGTCCCTTGAACTCTATAATTACTGATGCAAATCTTATTATTCTGAAAGATACTAAACAAGTGATTGTTGACATAGGAAAAGAGCTGACCATTGGTAACAATTTAGAGTCTAGCCAAGAGACTAGGGTTGTAGATGTCTTGTGGATTCAATCAAAATATTTATCTTGGGATTATAATGACATGATAGGAATTCATCCAAGCATCTGCACTCATCACATCTACACTGAGGATGTTAAACTTGTTAGGAAACCAAAATGAAGAATTAATCTAGCACTTATAGACATTGTCAAAAATGAGATAGGAAAACTATTGAGGGTAAGATTCATCCATCATATATCTGATAGTCAATGGGTGTCACCACTTGTGATAGTTCCCAAGAAAAACAGTAAGTGGAGAATCTGCATAGACTATGGGGAGCTTAATAAAGCCACCATGAAAGATTACTTCCCCCTACCCTATATTGATTAGATTTTGGACAATCTAGCAGGAAAGAAATATTTCTCCTTCTTTGATAGGTTTAGTGGGTATAATCAAATCAGTATAGCACCTTCTGACCAGGATAAAACCACCTTCACTTTTCATTGGCATACCTTTGCATATAGAGTTCTACCATTTGGACTTTGTAATGGACATGTTACCTTCTAGAGAGCAATTTTGACTATTTTTACAGATCTTACAAATGAATGTGATGAAGTTTACATGGATGAATTTACTATCCATGATTCAAATTTTGATGAATCCTTGCACAATATTGAAAAAGTGTTAACTCTATGTGAGTAGCAAAAACTATCCTTGAGTCACGAAAATTGTCTGATAATGGTTGATCAAGGAATTGTCTTGGGCCACCATATGTCTACTCAAGGTATATAGGTTGATCCTAAAAAGATAGAGGTAAGCACTAAATTTCCTACACCAACAAACCAAATTGACATCAAGAGTTCCTTGGATATGCAGGCTATTATAGGTGGTTCATAAAATATTTTAGTAAAATTGCTACCCCCATGTTTTCCTTATTGGTAAAATTTTATGTCTTTGAATGGTCTCCTCAATGTCAATAGTCTTTTGAAGTTATCAAAGAGAAATTAATAGCTGCTCCAGTTTTGAGAGGACCTAATTGGGGACAACCTTTCCATATCCACATGCATGCTTCTAACACAAAAATGAGAGTTGTTCTTGGACAAAAGGATGAAAAAGACTAGATGTATGTCATCGATTATATCAATAAAAATTTGACCCCAACAAAGAGGAAAGATACCACAATGGAAAAATAGTTATTAGTTTTTGTTTATTCTCTGAATAAATTTAGACATTATATTACTGGATACAAAAAATTTGTCTACACCAACCATTCAACCATAAGATACTTGATGAATAGACTAGTAGTAGGGCGTGGGATTATTAGATGGTTACTTCTGTTTTAAGAATTTAACTTAAATATTATTGATAATCCAGGGAAGGCCAATGTTGTTGCTAACTTACATTCTAGATTGAATTTTTTAGGATAAGAGGAGGTGGTCCAAGATCACTTTCCAGATGAGCACTTATTTACACTATCAGCTCAACTTCCATTGCTAATCTTGCTAACTACATGACTACAAGCAAGTTTCTAGCTTACTTTACTAATAAGGAACAAAGAAGATTAGTTAAAAAAATCAACATACAAGTGTTGTAATGGAATATTATTTAAATGTTATCCTGATATGGTTCTGTGAAGGTCTATTCGAGAGGATGAAGTATATGACATACTATGAGCTTGCCATGATGAGCCTTGAGGAGGAAAGTACTCTGTGAAGAGGAAAATTCATAAGGTCCTTGGAGCTGGTTACTATTGGCCCTCTCTTCACAAATCTATCAAGAAGTACGTGTGGCAGTTTGATGCATGTCAGAGAATGGGGAAGCATACATTGTCCACTGAAATTCCCCTCAACCCTTGGCTGATTTAGAACCATTTGAGAAGTGGTGAATTTATTTCATTGGACCATTTGATCCCCCATATTATGGGAAAGAGTATATGCTGGTGTGCACTGATGATGTCATGAAATGGGTTGAGGTTCAAACATTGACATCTACCAATGAAGATGTTGTAGATGAATTTCTATACAACAGGATTATGCTGAGATTTGGCACCCCTAGAGCTATTGTATCTGATCAGGGACCTCAATTTTTTTCTAACATGATTGAAGCCTTCTTGGAAATCTACCAAATCAAGTATATAAAATATTCACCATACCACCCCCAATCCAATGGTCAAGTGGAAGTCACAAACATAGATCTTGAGAATATCTTAACCAAATTTTTCAATGCAGACAGGAAGAAATAGGTACCAAAACTCATAGAAGTAGTATGGGCCAACAACACAACTTGAAAGACTACTAAAATTTTTTACCCATATGAACTATTGTATGGGAAGAAGCCATTGTTACTAGTTGAGTTTGAATTATAGACTTGGAGAAAGGCACTAGAAGTTGGAATTAAAGTGGATGAGGCACAATGTGAGATAGTAATGCAATTGAACGAACTATATGAAATGAGGATGGAGGCACAACAACAAATGTAAATTATTCAACATTATATAAAATCCTAGTATGATGTTTGTATCAAGAAAATAAATTTTAGCAAAGAATATTGGTTCTTACTATTTGACTCAAAGTACTAGCAGTTGAAAGGCAAGCTGAGAACACGATGGTTGGGACCCTAGGAGATTGAGAAATTTTATGAAAATGATTCTATGAGACAGAACCGATTGATGAAGATAAGATAACTCTTTTGGTATATGGACATAGATTAAGGATGTATCAGCATCCTCTGGATAAGGAGACCTTAAAAAAGATATGTTTTTATGTGAAGGAATGGATTCAGTGGAATAGTTCAGATCTTCTCGGCTAGAATAGTTTTTTTTCAAATTCAAATAAAGGAAGATGATCATGATTTCAATTTTCCCCCCTTAGATTGTAGTTGTTTTGTTTATTCTTTCAATAAATGTTAGGAATGCTAATTTTTATAATGTACATTAATCACGTTTATTCTATGGGTGTAGGACGTGGGATTATACAGATATCGAGGAGCTGAGCTAGAAAGGGTAAGTGCATTTTTCTTTATTACGGATATTATACTTTGAAGCACTCCTCCATTGCATTTATTTAGCATGCTTAAATCAAATCACCATTCTCGATGCATTTATCGGTGATATAATTCAAAATATCATGTCAATGAGTGGGAATAATTCACAATAATGAGAAAATATATCACATGTGTAAAATTTATATGAAAATTACATGCGTATTTGTGAGAAGGACAAGTGACATTGCAATTTATGATGATATAATGTGGGTCGTATGATGCATTAAATATTTCCATGCGAACTAGGTCCTGTCATTTTTTTTTGCCGCCAACCTTGCATTGTTTAAAGGTAATTAAAAGAGTAAAAGTGTATTTCAAATTTTCATTGATACTTCATGCCATTTCTTTTTTATTTTTTATACAACACTTTTGTGATTTTTCTGAACAACGTCTAGATTCATCTACATTATGGGGCAAAAAAATAAATCTGAACTAGATTCTCCATAGATGCTGCTATAAAATGATGCTATTTCTCAGGTATATCATGATGTAGGATAGTTAGATTTTATTAGAAAATTAAAGGGTTTTGATGAGTTTTTGGTTGATGAGTTCCTAATAAATTTTGAGGCAACGTGCTCACAAATTAGGGGTAAACGGATTGAGATAAATAGCCAAATTCTTGCTAACCTATCTGTCCTATCAGATTTTGGTCTCAAATTTGTGACTAATGCCCCACTCAAGGATTTAATACCATTCTTTCATGAAGAAGGAAAATCTCTTCCAGAAGTGATCCTTACTTCCTATGGTACTCAAAAGGGAATTAGGTAGGATATTTTGCATGGTATCTAAAAATAAGTTGCTAGGTGGGTCAACAAATATTTTAACCATGATGGGAATATGTCTGTAATTGGATGTGATTCATTAAATATCTTGACTCATTTGAAGAAGGGACGAAAAAACCCTAAACTCATGTTTAATTTACCAAAATATCTTACTGAAGCAGTCATTAAAGTGGTATAAAAGTACAAAAATGGAGGTGGTAGAGCTGCGCTGAAGCACCAACGACTTATCCAATTAATTTGTTCACATTAGGATTTTTGGAAGGTCAAAAAAATAAGTGTAGGGAAGAGTTCAAAGTAAAATAAAATAAAGAAGGAATTGTATCCCATTGTTTGTCCTAAGCTCGATTTGATCCATCGCTCTTCAAGAGAAACTATGGAGTAAACTGCTAGCAAGGATAACCCGTCTTCCGTGCCACAATTTTCTAAAGGTAAAAATACCCTACCAGTCCATTTTTCTATGTTGATGAGGCCAAGAAGGTCTTGTACCTTACAATGACATGAAGTTTCCCAGTTTGAAATGTTTCATGAGGATTTTTCTCCCATTTTGGATAAGAAAAAAGAGGATGGTACTTTGACTTCCCCTGATGAACAGTCAAAGGATGGTGAATTCATAATAACCATTCCTACAACACAGTACCTTGGCATTGATATTCCAGAAACTCCCGCAACTCTAAAATTTGCAACTCTGTAAGTTCCTGCAACACTATAAACACTTACCAAAGCTCCAGGATCTTTTACCATTGAGATTGGTGGTCTTGAGCCACATGGGTTTGAAGTGATGAGGTGTTACCATGATGTAATTTCCTCGTTAAAAGAAAATGTGAAAGGTATGCAAGAAACCAATTTGTCTTTAAAATATGAATTTACACAAAGGACTGTAGAGAAAGTTAGGGAAATTACTACTTTAAAAGTAGAATTTAGTATTCTCAAAAGACAAAAGGATATTGGTCTCAAAACATGGAACGATTTGTCTACCAATTGTGACTAACTATCTTTTCATAATAGGGAATTGATAAAGGAAAATAAAAATCTTAAAGAAGAGATTGAGGCCAATACAAGTGAGAAGAAGAACTTAGAATATATTGTAGACTTTTTTTTTCCTTTGGCCTGTAAATCTCTAGCCTATAGAAAACCCTCCTCTGTCTACAACATGTTTGTTGAAGAATAATTTTATTCTTGGAAATTACTGAGAATGTGCAGTAAAGAACCTCATGAGCCCCGTGATGGAAAAAGCCTCTTAGAATTTTATTAAAACTATACTCCTAAGATCCAAAATCTATTGTGTGAATTCTACCTCCATAACATGTTGGTTACCAATGTGCCTAATTTCTTTATTAATTTGTTTGTTGAGGATTTTGAGTTGAAGGATTTTCAGTCATTTCTTAGAAACAAGAACATATGGGGTGAACAAATAGATCTTTTCACTCAAACCACCCAAACCATAGGTTTCTACATTTGTGCTACCCATCATAATGATGTAGCTATGAAGAAAAATTAAAGATCTTTTTATTATCAGGATGGTGTTGGGGAAAATACTTCAAAGGATTTACAAAAGTGTGTGCAATATTTTGAGGTCTACAGTCAGCAACATTTTTGTGAGGCACTACAAGTTATTGATAGACGTTGGGATACACTAAGTCAATCATTGAAAATAAGGGAAGTGGTCTCCCCCAAAATCTCAATGAGAGCATGTGGATAGGAGAAGCTCTTGTTGAAATTATCTGAAAAGAATGAAAAAGAGTA
Source organism: Taxus chinensis (assembly GCA_019776745.2). Classification (NCBI taxonomy): domain Eukaryota; kingdom Viridiplantae; phylum Streptophyta; class Pinopsida; order Cupressales; family Taxaceae; genus Taxus; species Taxus chinensis. The sequence goes on from CM034155.1 coordinate 386,318,768, forward strand.
CAATGATGAGTGGGTTGGGATACAGGTGCGACCACCCCTTCTTTTGAGCCATATGACTATTTGGAAAAATAATTCTTCCCAATCACATGATATGTTCAAAGCATGGGTAGAGGTTGTTTCCAGCACTCAAGGATGTAAACGAACAAGAAAATAGTATGTAGATCAAGTTGAAGAATATGATATGGCACAACCGTTTGGCAAGAGAGCAAGGAAGATATAAGTTTTCATTGGGACATGCAAAAGGTAAATTGTAAAGGGAGATGATGAGTGCATTATTTGACTTATTATATCATCTATGTGGCTATTGATTTGTTATTAAACATGTTAAGTAGTGCATGGGGGATGCTTTGTACAGTTATATCCTAGTAAGTTTAATGCATTTCTCTTATTCTTATTTCATGTAAATTGTTGACCGTAGAAATCCCCGCTAATCTCTTTTGTGAGTAAAATATGGTGACATGTGTAGGATAATATTGATCAATTACTACCAATTATGGAAGTTGTAATCAAGGCAGCCAATTCTGTATCCATCATGTCATCATGGAGGAATTTTTCCACAACAAGCCTACAAACATGAATCTTGTTTTTTGAATTATTATAGGATTTCAATGAGATTTAATGAGGTTGTTAGTGGATGAATTTAGTGCCCATAATCATGGAATTTTTTGTAATTGACTATGTCTATATAGACATCTTCTTAAGAACAATTTAGTAGTTAGCTGATATCAATAATTTATAGTACAATTTATAGAAGTTAGAATCTATTTTTTAGTTTTAGATTGAGTATGTCTTGAAACCTTTTCTGAATCAATATATACAATTCTATTTTGAATATCCTATGTTTTTAAAAGTACCTTAATCCCAAGGAAGAGCAAGGGCCCACTCGACCAAGGAAATTAGAGGATTTATGCTTCATGCATGGTCATGATTTCTGATAAGTTTAAGATTAAAATGCTTTGATTTGAGTTCTTACTTGAATTCAGTTACTAATTTCCTTGCTTTGGTATATTCTATCATTTCCTTTTAGTATGCGATATTTCAATTATGTTATTTTAATTCAGTATGTGTTCGTTATTTCAATTCTACTATCTCGATTTGGTGTGTGTATTTCAATTCTAGTTAGAGTATTTCCTTTAAATGCATTTTTATTACAACAACATTGTTTAAGTAGTTTAGCATTGCATTTCCGTATATTAGCAAAGAGTCAAGGGGAAACATACCAACCAAACCCTCCCAAAAAAAGAACCACCAAAATAACAGAGTGCATAAAACTTCACTGCATACAGCCTAAGACACAAATCCCTGGTTTTATAATGACACTGATAGAAAAATATGTTGGTTAAATGATTGGAGAATAGACTAAACCATCATAAGGTACCTTGGAATAAGATGATAACAAATGGATAGATGCAAAGTAGATAACTTGTTGAAAGCTTGATGGATTTGCAAAGTAAAGATAACTAGAAGTAAAATGGATTAGAAGGTAGATGAGGGGGTTTCCCAAAAAAATTGGTTCTAAGAAGCGTGAACTTCCTTATGTGGATGTCAATCCCCATATTGATAAGATAAGTTCTATGGCAATGGATTAGATAATACGCAGAAAAAAAAATTAAAAGTGTAGAAATGTAAAGAAATTTTAAATCTAATATAGATAAACACAAAATTAAATGTACATGGTTGGGTCGTCGATGACCCTAGATGTATAGGTCCACTCGATATGATCAGGGCAGATGGATCATAATAGTAACAAAAAATTCAAATCTAAATATCTCTCTATGTAGATATGGAGCTGATGCAACACTGTGATGACTGATAAAAGACCTACATAGAGAATTTGGAACAAGAGAAACATAAAGGATGCAAGAAAATGGGGATTTGATGAAATTACGGATTGATTTGATGGTGACTAGGATGATTTGGCAATAATTGGGGACTGACATAGTGGATCTATACTAACAGAATGACAAAAAGGAAGATCTAGGAACTGAATGGGATCAAAAACAGAGAGACAAGCTGTAATGGATATGGATGGAAAAATAAGGTGATGTAAAAGAGGTTGGATTGACAGTGACCAAACAGGGTTGATTGTGACCTAGGTTAACCTAGGATAGAATGAAGATAGATGGGCTTGAATGGAAACATACAAATAAGATGGATGGAAGAGAAGGTTGGAGTTGCATCTCTAATAGTAGTTGAACCTGCAAAATTTTATCGACATATAATAACAACAATAATAATGGAGATAAAAAGGTGCACCAAGGAAATATGAAGATATAATCCCCAAATTCTTCACACATGATGCAAACAAGCTCAAAGAGACTCTAATAAGACTGAAACATCTGCAAAGAATCTCAAGAATGAAGATAATATCACAAGTTCATAATAGAATTTTGATGTTTGCATCATGTAGACTTTATTATCACTGACTATTTCAGAAACCAATCCCAAATGTGTTGGAATATCATCAATTCTATTCCTGGAAGCTCACCTGAGGCATGCGCAGGAGCTGAGTCCCTCCTTTACGTGAGCTTCATGAGAACATTCCTTCTTATCATGAGGATGTAATATAACTAGAAACAAGTGCATTCATTCATGGAATTTAAGATGTAATCACTAACTTATATCCTAATGAATTCCAAGCATAGATTAACATGATCAGCTAAAAGGAAAGTAGAATCAACCCATGAGCATCATCAAGAAAACCTGTAACACACACATGAACATAAGGGAAAAATACACAGATCAAGATCCATCACACGAGTGTTTTAGAATCACTTCATTATATTCATAAGCCAAAATATGGCAGCCAATATTACATAAAGATAGTTCCATTGTTTCTGAATGTTCACCCTAGCAGAGCTTACTTTACATCATAAATCTCGCCATTACATAATTTTCCACACAGTCCTACTTCCCTATCTATCCTTACTTAGCTATTTGTTCCTCCCTGAAAAACCATCATACCCCTAGAATAATCATTCTCTTTCCATCTTAACCACTCCTCATCACCTATGAAGGCCTGATGGAATCCTTTCATCTTTACTCTACCACTACCCAGGAATATACCAGGTGTCACCATGCATTTCCCTCAATCAAGTGCCTTCTAGAATGCATGTTCTCATTAATCATTAACAACCTTAATTCCTTATCCTTTCATGATAATTGTATTGATGCCCTGGAATATCCTTTCCTTGATTCGCAAGTCTCCACTGCTTATCCACATGTGTATCTGGTCTCTTTTCCATTCAATCCCTATGCACATCTTTTCCTGTTGTCCAAAACTTACTAAGTCCTGAATCCATTTTTCCCTGGCACGATCCTTCACGCCTCTCCAAGAATTACTTCTGCATGTGCCTTCACCCCAATTTTTTCACACCACAAGGATTCATGCCCTAGGTACTTAGTTACTTTCAGGGGTCGAACATCACCCCACACTAAATTGGTTTTCATCCCAGAAAACATCTGCACTTTCAGAGAAAATATTCTATCAAATAGAATATTGGTGAAAAGAATAAAGAATAGAGGTTCGGAGAGAATCTGAATAAAGAATTTTAGGAATGGGGGGGATGTTATGCGACCAATTGGAGTAGTTCGGGGAACTCTGCATCTAACTTGTCCTTCAACGTTTCTCAGACCTTCAAATTTGATAAGGCCTTACCTGGCACTTCACCTATGACACTTGGTACCTAGTCTGGGGTGATTTCTTACACCTTCCCTCTCAACATGTTAATATCAACCCCTAGCACCACGTAGACACCCTCAAACTCATCCATCCATTCGGTGGTGGAGTCTTGGAGTTTACTGATTCTAAAATCTAACTTTTTGTGATTTGTCTTGATTTTCTCCTTCTAGACCATGGTGTTAACAAACAATTATGTGTGCTCCACCTTGTTGGTGGGGATAGTCTCCTGTAACACTTTGAGGGCTGCCTCTTCCTCTACCACCCACGCGTTGATGATTGGCTGACATTTTCTACAACTATTAAAGCTCCTATCTGGTAGTATATTTTCCTCCTTGAATTGGGAGAGAAAATATTCCAACTCCATGATTCGGGCTTAAATTACAACCTTATTTTCTTTTTTCTCCTTTATGATCTCTGCAACTATGAGGCTCATGCCATCCTTAATTTTAATGAGTAACATCCCCACATGGTCCACAAGGTACTCCATCTCATCCCCATAATCAAACCTGGCCTGGCTCACCAACGCCAAACATTTTCCCATAATGTTCTTCATGAGGGTGCCAACTCGGTCATATGCCTCCTATATCCACACCTGCTCTCCCCTGAAACCCTGGCACAACCTATCTATTTCCTTCTCCTTTATCTTCCTTGTTGTGATCAAGGTCCAAATAGTGGACCCTATATCCAAACTGCATCGGATTACCTTTGACAACATCTTTTACAAAACATTACATGCCTGCTCATCTGTTAAGTGGTTAGGATCCACCACTTTGTATGTATCTCATCCCTTTTTCTTCAATTGAATGGTCTTGATTGCATGATTGTTGACCTCAAACCTAGGTTCCTAGGTGTGGAAATGCATGCTCCAGCTGAGCATCTTCCTGGTCCTATGCACACCCCCATCTTGATCTATCAAATCCCAACCATGCAGCTTATCTGGTGGGAAGGTGTCCTAGAATCTTACATGCAAGACCTTAGTGGGGTCATCCACAAATTTCATGTGTAGGGACACTAGTGTACACTTATTCCTTGTAAAGTTTTTTCTTAGTTCTTTGTTTCTTCGACCCAAGGGTGAATACCTTATTCTCCTTTATAGTAAAGGAGTCCCCTTTATCTCCATTTGGGTTGGTGTTATGTGGTGTAGTGGCCCCATGCAGCCCCTACATAGTGTTTTTCTCCTTCTCCACGCACCTCGCCTGCATCTGTGGTCTCTATCTCATCCTCTTGAACCTCTAGTTCTTCTTCCAATTCCACTTTTAAAGTGATGGGGTATTTTACCTCTCCTTCCTTTGAGCCTTCTATAAGGCTTGATGAGTCGGGCATCTTTTGTCTCTTTTATTCATGCATTCCCTTCTCTTCCTCCTCCTCCTCATGCCTTGACAATGAAGCCTCATCACCACCCTATACCAAAGTGTTTCTACATTTTCTACCAATCCATTTCAAGTAGTAATTCCTCTTTCTGGAGGTATCTAACCCTCCTTCCTCTTGTTCTTCTTCCTCTTCCTCTTCCTCTTCCTCATGCACTAATTTCATGGGTGGGATTAGAGTCTCCCATGGTTTCGGAAAGGGAGAGTCTATAACCTCCACCTCAATCCCTCCTTGATTTTTGGGGCATAGCTACATGAACACCTGATGGACATACCTCTTGATGGTAACATTGACTTGTGGGTATAAGTCTAGGAAATCTGGTCCAAAAATTCCACGTAGGTAGATCAAGTGCCATACTTATATGTAGCACACAATGTGTGGACATCAGCATCCACCTTATCTGCATCAAAAATCAACTTCTCTGCGTCCTTGATCTAGTTGATGGCACACTACATATATTTGGATGTGAATGAGAAGGGAAGTTCTCACTATGGCCCAATCTTTCCTTTGGCCTTCATAAAATTTTCTAGACAAAAATGTTGGGTAATGAAAAATTTTACCTTATCTCCAACAACTTGTGGTAACACGTGGGGGATGCTCCACTCATTCTCAAAATCCCCACACAAACGCTTGAACCATTTATTCATCTGAGCCATGTAAGCACTCGATATGGTCCCATCCCAGGTGAACTTGCGAATAGGATTGCAGGGGATGCATGCGTGGGTGGGTAAACCCACATGTTCTCATCTAGTCCATTTGATACACCAATCTCCTAGAAAATAATCAAAAATAAGATTGAGCAATAAGTGATATTTTCTCTTGCCTCATTCTATACATGTACCTCTTTGATGATGTCATTTGCAATGAATTGGGAAAATTTATATTGTGCCCTCTTGGATACCCTGTAGGCCACATACATCAACCTCTGATTAATGTCTGTACATCTTTCTAATGCGTCCAATTTACACCTGATGAGTTGGTAAGTGAATCTCAACATTGGGTTTAGGAGATCTACAATTACATGTGCCCTACCCCCCTTCTCACAGTTCAAATTTTTTACCAGCTCCTTAATCTTGGCTGTGGTACATAAATCAAGTGTCATATCTTCTGTAGTGTTCAATAGGCCCATAACTATCTAAATCAATTGGCCTGTGATCCTCATTCTTCTTCCCACAAAGTAGAAGAAATCTTCGTGCACTACCGACATTAACCACTTGAAAAGAGGGGTGGGTTTGGCAAAGAAGGAAAACTCTCATAGCTGCAAAACTCTAGCCTTTTGCAATGCTTATTGCACTGAGTTGTCAACCTTAGGGTTTTCAAGCTTGTCCACCATTAGAGTGTCTAACATAGGTTCACCCACATCATATTTTCATTATCAGATGTTCTATGGTTATATTCATTGATCTTATATTTATATGGCTTTAAGCTCCAATTTCCATCCTTAATAACTCTAGGAGGGTACTACATCTCCAAGTAGATCTCCATGGGATCCTCCTTTTCGACCATTGGTTTCTTTGTTCGAGACTTCTTTTGTGTCATCTCCCTCTTCTTTTTTTCTCATGCCCTAGGTGTTATGTTCCTCTCTTTCGACTTCCCTAACTCGATAACTTCCTCGCTTCTCTTTCATGTCAACTCCTTCCTACTCTAATGTCTTCTTCCCTTTGTGTTATATCACAAATTTTACTACAACTTTACACAAGTCCATTAGTTTGTGATAGTACTTCACATCACTCTTATTTGAAAAACATTCATCACACTTCGAGCTCAGGAGAAAAAAATAAATTCTCTAAGGCAAGGTATTCGAAATGACTATTCTTATCTCTTATTTATACTTTATCAATGCCCTAGAGTTCCTTCGACCACGTGTCCTAATGTCACTTTTTTAATAAAACACTTTATTTCACTTAAGTTGACTTCCATGACTTCCCCTCATGTTTTTTAGCTATAACCTTTAGGAACTCCAATACCACTTAAACTTCACATACCTCCTTCGCACACATCTTCGTGCCAAAGTACATAATATTTGTGTTGTCTACTAAGTAGTTCGCTATAATGTTGCCTATCTTATGTCATACCACATGATCATTCCCTTCTTGTGGTCTTCAAATTCATTGAACCCACCTTCATAACTACACAAATTCATGCATTTTAGCCATTATGTTGCTCATTCTTCTGTCTTCACGTTAATTTTCCCAATAATCCATTGTTGAAGTTGTTGGCCTCCATGTTCAATATATATGCTACCTCACCCCACACATAAATGTATGTGCGGTCCCCTACGCATATAACTTGTTACAATGTAATTAGCTATCGGTGCATCAACGTGTAACAACGATCCAAAAACAACAAAAAAGGAAACAACCAAAAGGACTAAAATAAATCTAAACTAATTGGAAAAACTACCTTATTTTTGACTATACATAAGCCTTATTTATAGTAGGGCTTCAGCCTACTCCCATTAAAGTATCCTGGTAACCTTGTCCCATCCAGTGCTTGTAACTGGAACACTCCTAAATCGAGGATGTATGGTCCTAACCAATGGAATTTTAGTTTCCAAGGATGGCGCAGAAATTTAGAGTCATAAAGCAAGACCATTTGCCCAAACTCGAATTGATTGTTTTTGATATAATGATCATGCCATGCTTTTTTTCACCCCTTCTTACTCTTCTGACTCCACCTAGCAAGTGATCACCTTTCATCCAATTGCATTAATGTCTCATGTACTCCTGTAGTGATTTCTCATTATCTAATCCTCTTACACACACAATACGCAGGGATGGTAGCATAAACTCTACTGGTAAAACAACTTCCACACCAAACACCAATTGAAATGGTGTGGCCTTTTTCAATCTCTTGTAGCTTGTCCTATACACTCATACTACAAATGATACTTTGTAATCTCAATCATGTCCTCCCACATTACAAATTTTGATTAGTGTGTGACTCACTATCTTGTTAAATACCTCATCGGTTCCATTAGCTTTGGGGTGATATAGCGTGGTCTTGTGATGGGCCACCATGAACTCTTCTAATAAAATCTTTATAGTCTCATTCAAAAAGCGTGTACCTCTATCACTAGTCAAGCTTAAAGGACACGCATACCTACTGAGTATGTTTTTCCATAGGAATCTTGCTATTGTTGTTGATGTATAATCCTTTGTAGGTGTTTCCTCCGCCCATCTTGTTAAGTAATCAATACAAGTAATGATATAGTGTGAACTAGTCCTTCGCATGGTAGGTGAAATCGGTCCTACAAAATCAGTGGCCAAATTCTCAAATGGTTCTACGCTAGCTATCGATATCAAGGGCATCTCATCTCTTCTTCTTGGTTTTCCAAGGCACTGGTAATGATCACAGGCCTTGCAAAACTCAATACAATACTTATAGATGTTTTCCCACTAGATCTCTGCTAGTAGAATCTATCACGTGGTGACGTTGCCTACATAGTGTCCTCTTGTAATCCCACTTTGTGCTTCTTCCATGATTGCAACACGCTCATGTTATAACAAACACCAACGCAAAACCTCATTATGGACTAGCTTGCATAAGTCTCCACTAATTAGCATGTAGGGTGTGGCATGTGTGGCTAACTGCTTCCTTTCTAAGGATTCATTCCCTTCGATGCCATGCTAATTTCTCTAAAAACATCAATATCTTCCAATTTAGAGGGCACACACCACAATCTAAATAGTTATGCATCTGGCATTGTATCATCAATGCTCTACGCATCCTCCTATGAGTCAATCCTAGACAAATGATTATGTCTTGATTTACTCTCTCCTGGTTTCACAACAATTGTAAACTCAAACTCTTGAAACAACAGAACCCACCAGCATATGCACCCTTGTAAAACAAGCTTGTTTACCAAGTACTTCAGTGTCATGTGGTCCATGTAGAAAATAATGGGTGTTGCCAACAGATACTACCTAAATTTGTGTAGCACATAGATAATTGATAATGCTTCAAACTCAATAGTAGTATAGTTCTGTTATGTTGGGGTTAGCTTTCTACTATAAAAACACAAGGGGTGGTTAACAATTCCTTCTCTAGGTTGAGCTAATATTTCCCCAATCACCATCCCTAAAGCATCAACATGTACATGGAATGGTTTATCCCAAGAAGGAAATTGTAATATGAATGTAATGATAAGTTTATTCTTCAATGTGTCAAACACATCTGTTGTGCCTCTCCTCAATACAATGTAAATCCATAAGTCAACAATCCTTCTAGTGGCACAGTAATTTTGGCATACCTCTTAATAAATTGTCAGTAATACCACATATGCCCAAGGAATCCACACACTATGCTCTAGCTGGCAAATTCCCCCAATCCCATAATAATGGAAACTTTGGTAGGATCCACCTACAAACCTTCCTTACATACGATATGCCCCAACAAGGTTCCAAATGGAGTGGCGAACAGACATTTCTTGATGTTGAGGGATATGCGCAACTACCGGCATCTCTCAAATATCAACCACAAAATTTTATAATGGTCTTTCAGTAGTCCATACACTATCCAATCATCAAGGTACACATGAAGAAAATTATGGATAAAATCCTTAAATTCCTAGACAACTATGCACAAAAACACATTAGGCACATTATTCAGTCCAAAAAGCATGACTGTAGGAAACGCTTCCCCACTTAGTGGAGAAATTTGTCTTTTCTTGGTCCTCCTTTGCAATTCTAACTTGATGATACCCCAAGAATTCATCTGTGAAAGAATAGATCTCATGCCCAACTAATCCTTCCAGGATCTCCTCAGTGAAAGGGGTTAGGAAGGGATCAATGACACATATCGCATTCAAATATCTGTAATCAACACAGATCCTTATCCTCCCATCCTTTTTAATGTTAATGACCATTGGGCTTATCCATTCTGATTCCTCAACATCTTCAATGATACCTAAAACAATCATCTTGTCTATCTCTTCCTTGACCTAGACGCGCACATTTGGGTTCATTCGGTAAGGTCTCTTCCGAATCAAGCACGCTCTATCCTTTAGTTTGATCCACATCTCTCAAGGGAGTGGTGAACTCCCTTAAGCTCATGGTACCCATGTAGAAATAAATCATGAAAATCATACAATAGATCAATGATCTTTGAAACCTCCTTTTCTAACCAATATTTCCCAATAGTAGCCTCCTTTGGTTCCTTTTCTGATCCAATGTTAATCTTCTTTTTTTTAGAGGTTTATGCTAGGTGCACACTTGCTCATCAACACTATTTATTACTTCACATGTACCCATAGTATGGTTAACATCCAAGCTCTCCACTTCCTCACCATCTATGACATAGACCAAATTTCCCTTCTCTTTCTCCATGCAAGTGCACTCAAGTTGTATCTCATCTAATTCTACCTCATCAGAGCAAGCCTCTAAGCCATGTTCACCCAATAATTTTAGTATTCTATCCTCCACCATGGCACTATCTCACATATTTAGGTGATTGATAACATACAACGCCTCATTCACCAATGGCTTAGCACTTTGATATTCAAAGGTTTGAATCAAGTCATTTGTTAACTCCTGCCAGTTCTCTTTCTGATGGTGTAATTTCAAATGAATGTACCATACGCACGTACAAACTTGGAGTGTGGAGAAGAATTTGTGAACCCAAAGGGAAGGAGGTAAATCCTCTAAATCTTCCATCTATATCCTCTTGCACTCCTGGACATGATCTTATGCGTATCCTTTCCCATCATATACAAAAAATTTAGTTAGCACATTTTTCCTAAAGAATATAATAGAGAGTGTAATCCTCACCTTGTGATACCCTAGAAGATTGTCCCGATGCACCATCCACCAATGTGTTGCAGTTCTACGTAAAGTGTAGATAGTCATGCTCCTTCATTCAATCTCACATCTCCATTGAGATTCCATGGCTTGTAGGAAAACATCAGGGCTATCGTCCACATTGTAGCTTAGTAACTTCTTCCCTCTCAGGTGCCTAATTGGGTTTACCCCTATCATAATTGTAACGGATCCTCTCAATTGCCACCCAATGAACTCATAAGTCCCATGCGCCCAATTCTCACATGTTGCACTAGTGGTATCACTCATAGATTGAGCGTCTTCGAATGAAATAACTCATTTCGTAGGATTAAACACCTCAGGGTCCCTGATAATGCACACATAGATTCTATCAAGGACTTCTTCTCCAAAGGGCTTAGTATAGGGTGTTGACTTCCCATCAATTAAAGGGATAATAACTTGTTCTTCCTTGTTCTCAATACTTATGTACCCCTTATTGAACCATAGGTCAACATTTTTCTTATAACACGAGGGGCACCCAGGTAACATTGGAAATTTGTCCACCTTAGCTAGCGCCAATACCTTGAATTCTCTAGTGAAATTTTTCCCTTGGATAGGGATAACATCATCCTTCAAGACACTAATGGGCATCACCTTTGTCTTGTTATCCATATACAACACATTTAAAGATGGTTGTAATGGGGGCTTTCCCATTTGATTCCAGGAATCCAAAGTAAGAACATTATCTTCCACACCCGTATCTATGAGAATATTTCATAGGATCCATCCATAAATTATTGCATTCAAGGTAATATCGTTATCATAATCAATGGTGCAAGGGGGAAGGGTAGCGTGCAGGACTTGTCACTCGTGCTCTCCTCCGGAACGTGGTACTTTCTCCCATGGCCATTCCCCTAGAAAAGGGATGATATTCTCATCCCTCAACATTTTACATACTTCCCAAACCTCCTCCAGATCCTTTTGTGGAGCCTCAGTTCTCTTCCTTTGCTCTAACTATTGCGACTACTCCTTTAGGTAATGTATCTCTCTTTGTAGGCTTCGAATTAGATCCATGGTCTGTTGATAAACCTCTTTTTGATGAGTAGGTTCTGGCAACTTCATGTAGACAACCACTTCTATAGTAACCAACGGCCTTTGCTTTGGCATTTCCCAAACACGTGCAGCCTCAGCTCACATTGTCACTAGTATAGGTTCTAACTCTGACTCATGTACCACCCTTGGCATCCATTGCGAGTCGGCCTTCTTCACGCTTACCATTCATGTGCCTTTATACTTCCGTTGTTGTTAGCTCATGTGTTCAAATAACTCTGGGCACTCCTCATCCTTGTGTTTCTTTCCACACCAAGAGAATTATAACAAATCAAGGCATTAGCACTTATAGTGATTTATAGACCCACAGTTGTAACAAGTTCCATGCGGGAACTCACTTATTTCACCTTCGCAATTTCCTCAACCTCAAAATCCTCCATAAAAAAAATCTACTAATGACTCCTCCATCTGCACACCCTTCATAGTGACAACCATTGTTCTTGGAATTTTTTACAATCCTGGTCTGACGCACACCAATATAAATGGAATCATGTACCTATTAATCAATCTACAATCCTAGGTGTCATTAATAGTGGATGTACAAATATTTCAATAAAAAGACACATTCTTATGGATCACGCATTGCAGTAGTGGACACCAACTTGCATCATGATCTATGTGGAAAATATCACAATCTACTATCATAGGGCATACCAATCTATAAGGACAATTGTCCTTTGTATGCCCATCTACCTCACAATTCGTGCACCATAGGCCACTGTGAGTCGCATGGACCGAATTTGTAGATAACTTCTCTAGCTTCTTTGTCATTGCAGCAATATGAGCTTCAAGAAGAGGGCTAGCACCGATATCTACACTTCCTACAGCTTTAGCATGTAGGTCAACCTCCAAGGCCTCACACGGATTCTGTGAAAGTCTTGTGTGAAAGCACTCTCCTAAAAGGTGTTATTAACCCTCCAAAAAACCATTGAGCATGCTGAGAAGGATGAATATCATAAGATATTTTTGATAAGAGAGTCTTAAAATGTGCATCATATTCCTACACACTCTCTACCATACCTTGTTGAATATCCTTCAACGCACTAATGCTCTTCTATTCAAACTCAGGAATATGAAATTTAGCTAAGAAGGCATTACATTGCGAGGTGTAATATACCATTGTATTGTGGGGGTCATACTTCTAGTACCAAATATATGTGCATCCTTGCAAAGTTGTTGTAAACTAACTTGCCTTCCTTTCAGGCGTATTGATCCCCTTCTCACACCATAGCAGATCACATTTGTGTACATGTTTTGTATCATCCTCAACACCTTTGCAGTCTAGGAGATGCAAAGACATTTAAAAAAATACTTTCTAAGGTGGTTGAGGCCCCTGTCTTCTTGATCTAGAACCTTGATTTCCTCTGGTGTTGCCACTACTACCAGATCCACTAGATCCACCAACGCTTGTCCCTCGTGACCCACTAGATCCTCCAAATCTTCCAAGTCCACCAGGTCCGCTAGTTCATATTCCACTAGATCCACCTCTCGTAGTTGGTAAAGGTCCTAAAGTGGTCATGCCTTATGTCTCCACTGTCACACTAAACTGTGTGTCAATAGTCTGTGATACTGAACCGCTACCAGATATGTGTTCCACGCCACTCCCAAATGTGATACCCAAGAGTTTTGTACCCAAAATTTACTCAAATATCACCCCATACAATATACCTCCAAATAGAGGAAATGATTGTGCAACTATAGATGTGCCAAATGAAAAGGTATACCTCCTAGGTGTTAATCAGTTACTTCCACCAATACCAATTCAGTTAGTAATACTTATCTCTGGATTTGGAAAAATAAGCACCAGTGGTTGGCCTTCATGTGGATTTAGATGCGCACCAATGACTCCTCTCCTTTCTTCATATGATGAGCCTTCTCTAGAAGCTGAGGGGGTTTCTCTTTCACTCTTGCCAAGATGGGGTAACATAGACTGCTCAGGCTCCACGTCCTCCCCGTGAACCTCAATTCCTTTCTGCAACATCCACCTCCATAAATCCAATGCTCGTGCAACTTCACGTTATCTATCTAACTCCACTCTCATGAGCTTCATTATACTTGATTCATCTCACTTCCCTCTCCTTTTTAGCTACAACGTCTGTAATTGTCCTCCACCCTAGCTTCCTTTCCCATCACTCAGAAGAAGCTTAACTAGCCATAGGAAATGCTTCCAAACTTAGTGTAATGATTAGGATATTTATAGCTAAAGGGATAACACACAAGAACGATCCTCTTGGCTCCCTTAAGAACTCAAACTTAGCAATCTCTGGGAAGGAATACATGGAAATCACGTACTCTAAGTTGTAACTCATCAACACTCTACTCCACCAATGATCAAAAACACGTTTCCATGTGAGATCAACATAATGTAGCCTCTGATACTCCTCTTGGGTCCATACATGAGGTGTATAGTACCAACTTGATCTAGATGCATACACCGAAATCCATTCATACAACTCCACTAGAAAGCAACAAAATAAGGTCTCATTTAACTCATGATACAAATGTTCTTCTACCCATTTACATGCATCAAACTCAAGTCCTGTACTAAATCTGTGAGAAAAATCATCCTCCATGTTGTTAAGTCATGATTTGACACTATCCAAGGTCAAGCACTCTATCATCATGGACCATTATAACAACTGCTTCGAAAAGAGGTCCTGGAAATGATACCAAAATGTAGTCTTTATTATCACTTCCTATTTTCAGCAACCAATCCTAAATGCATTGACATATCATCCAGTCTTAGCCTGGAAGCTCACCCGAGGTGTGCATAGGCACCAAGTCCCTCCTTTATGTGAGCTTCATGAGAATGTTCCTTCTTAACATGAGGATGTAAGATAACCAGAAACAAGTGCATTCATTCATGGAATTTAAGATGTAAGCACTAACTCCTAGCCTAATGCATTCTAAGCATAAATTAACATGATCAACTAAAGGAAAGTAGAATCAACCCATGAGCATCATCAAGAAAACCCATAACACACACATGAACATAAAGGAAAAATACACAAATCAAGATCCATCACATGAGTGTTTTCGAATCACTTCATTATATTCATAAGCCAAAATAGGGAAGCCAAGATTACATCAATATATTTCCATTGATTCTGAATTTTCACACTAGTAGAGCTTACTTTACATCATAGAGCTTGCCATTACATAATTTTACACATGCTTCCTTATCTATCCTTACTTAACTATCCCTAGCTCCCTACAAAACCATCATACCCCTAGAATAATTATTCTCCTTCCATCTTAATCATTCATCATCACTTGTGAAGGCCTGATGGAATCCTTTCATCATTGCTCTACCACTACCCGGGAAGATGCAAGGTGTTGTCATGTGTTTCCCTTAATCAAGTGCCTTCTAGAATGCATGTGTCAGATAATCCTTAACAACCTCGACTCCTTATTTTTTTATGATAACTGTATTGATTCCCTGGAATATTCTTTCCTTGATTCATAAGTCTTCATAGCTTATCCACATTTGTATCTGGTCACTTTTCCATTTTCTCCCTATGCACATATTTTCATGGTGTCCAAAAATTAATAAATCCCAACTCCATTCTTCCCTGGCACGATCCTTCACACCTATCCAAGAATTACTTTTGTGCATTCCTTCATGCCCTTTTTCTGAATGCCACAAGGCTTTACGCCTTAGTTACTTAGTTACTTTCACGGGTCCAACACATCCTTTTTCGTAGGACGGGGAAATGGTGTATTTATAGGGTTGATGGTGACCTAAGTGAGTTTCTACCAATTTCAGAGAGCCATCCATTCAGGTGGTGAAAGGATGTCTAGCTCGAGGAATCAAGACCATTAAGAGAAGGATTAGGGATTTAGGATGCTTAGGCGGACTATGGTTACATATGGAGATGAAATGGGTAGGAGAGGGATGAAATGGAGTAAATAAAGGATAAGGGGATCCTAGGGATGATGAACAACCTAGAGAGGAGAATTAGGATTGATATAGGGATAATGAGATGAGGATTAGGAATTAATTAAAGATCATCAATAATTTAAGATGAATGGGATAATAGATTGGAAGGATGAGAATATTAATAAAAAAATGAATTATAATAAAAGGGTTCTAGATAGGTGACCATGGTTAAAAGAAGCGAATGTAGGGCAACAAGAGTAGTGATACCAAATTTTGGTGTCTACACTTGAATATTAGTATTTATTTAAACTTCGTAGAAATTTGTAAGAAATAAAATGTGAATTTAATAGCATTAAAGTGAAGAATCTCCTTATTCTTTATCATGGTATCTCATTTGAAAAGGAATTAGAGGGTTATAAGGTTGAAGGAGATATCTTATTTGGAATCCATTCTTTGGAAATCGTTATGTTTCACCAATACACTTTAGCGATAGTGTCATTTTTATGGAAATACACACACACACACACACACACACACACACACACACACACACATAAATACATACATACCTGTATACATACACACATATAAAATAGAGAAATTTCCCTTCCTACTGCTTTATAGTTTTAAAATTATATTTTCCTATTCTTGAATGAATCAAGAGAATGAGAGAAGTAAATTAATTGTTGAAGTGAAGCCTTATGTTGGTTGTAGATAACTTCTTGAATTTAAACCTGACCCAAATCTCTATTGAGTATTAAATTTCTCATTTGACATTCATTTAAAACTTTAGTTTGTAATCTATTTGATTTTCTTTATTTTAGAATAAAAAGCATGTGCCTTACAATACCTTACAAAATCCCAAATGAAATATCTTAAGAAGATTTTTTATTTTCCTTTTTGACTAAGTTAGAATAATTCTAAGTACAACTTTTAGCAAATCTCCTATAACTATTATAAAAAAATGTTGTTTTCATTCATTCTTAAATTATGTTAAGAAATTTTTGAAAATTTGAAATACCCTTTAGGATTTGGCTAAACTTATAAATAATTTTTGTGAACCTAGATGGTAGTATCCATTTAAATTTATTGAAGCCTATGGTGTATTGCAAAAATTCTAGAAATATGAAATCATAGTGCAACTTGTTATATTTTAATAGATATAATCTGCATGTCTTTGCTAATATATATTTGTGTGTGGTATTTTTTTTATTATGATAGATTAACCAGAAGACTAATAAGCCTTACTAAGATAAATTTATATAACATCTGGAATCCATAGGAAGTCATTATTACCATGGCTTGAAACCTAGAAATGTTTTTATTACTGTGGCTTGTATAGGTTCCAAATTAAATAAAATATTAAGTAACAAAAAAATACTTATTAAAATTGGAGCAAGGGCCATGATTTGGTCTTGATCACCCTCAATTCCCATACTCTTGCCCACTCATTTTACAGGGATTTGTATCCCTTCTGGGAACATCCATTGCTTTTGACCCCTCTATAAGTTTAAGGGCGTTGGCCTCTAATTTCAAACAACTCTCTGTATACTTTTTCACATCCCCTTTTCTTCTCAATCCATTTGAATCCTTGTTTTTAGTATGGTTGGTCGCCCATTTTGGGCTCAGAGTTTTTTTATCATGAAGATTTCTCAATAAATTACCAGAATCAATTACCTGTCACAAAGATAAAAATAACTACCCATTAATCTAGTATGATATTTGCAAAAAGAAAAAAATAATAGAATAGACATAAATGGATGAGTGATCCTCCATGAAATCTCTGGTGTGACCTGCAAAATAAAATAATTAGAGGAGGTGAAATGAAAATAAAATATAAGAAAATGTGATAATCATATAAATATATGTAGGTTTTTTTTATATTGACCTAAAAAATATGGTGCCAATTAATTTTATCCCAAGGTCTTGATTGATCTAGCTCCTTCCATGTGGCTAATGGTCTCCTAAAATTGAGTTGAATAACCATTTAGATTTGATATGGTTATTTTTATTATTTCAACTTCTCGTAGATGGATGAAGTAAATTGAAATAATTGAGATGATAATTTATTTGGAGCTAGAGGTTGGTGGTGCAAATTAACTTGCATCAATTAGTATGTTTTTTATTGGTAAAAGGTTTTAGAGGGACCTTACCTAAGAGTTTAGACATAGGCTCAACAATAAAATATACAATAAAACTCAAATTGGCTAACAAAAAGAAGGGGGCCACACCCCAGCCAATAGCAGAAACAAACGAAGTACTAGGGCAGGGGCTATCTTCCAATAAAGAGCCTAACTATAAGCAAAAAAACATAAACTGCAACATAACAACAACCTAAAAAATAACAATATAGTAGCTACACCAGATAGGAAGAAAAACAAGAACTTGTTGATGAATTTTTTATAGACCTTGATCACCACTTTGATTGCCTTATGTAGGTTCAAATCTGGACTAACATTTGTGTCGCAATTTGAGGCTTGAAACTTTTTGGTGAGCCTACAATTCTTCCTCACAAAGGTCGGTATTCCACTAACAGTACAAATTTTTCAAATGTGCACTTGCAGGAGATAAAGTATTTCCCTGTGGATAGCCAAAATCTTACCATGATTACCTTCTAACATTTTAACTTAAGCGGAAATGGTATTAAGCTTATATCTTAGGCTTTTGATGGTGTTAATAGCTGGGGTTTTAGAGTTGTCTTTCAGCAGTAAATCCACATTATCCTCCAAAGTTATAGAGCCTCATCTTGAAGTTTCATCTTCTCCATGACAACGTCCTGATCTCCAGTATTAATGACATCAGGAGAGGTACTAACCGCCATAACGTCTTTTCCTTTATTTATCCTAAGAACCCTTCTTGGGGGAAGCTCAATGACAAGATCATGATACATGGGGTTTTTCGAGTGAATTTTGGGCTACTGAGGGGGTGGTGGGGAAAGTAGGGGATAGGGTTCATTACTCACGACTTCTAGTATGTATTGGTGAATGTGCTATATAACCCTCTGATGCAAAGGCATGGTTCTCCTATGAATTTTAAATTCAACAACTGATTTTTCCAAATATTGTAGGATATAATAAGACAAACTCACCTTGGCCTCATGCCTAAAATGATTAAGAAGTACCAGGTGATGAAGTGGGATTGTGGAAAAATGACCCTCAAGAGTGGCATACCTTACCATCATGTGGGTTACATCGTCAAATGGCTTCAGGATTAAATCATAGGTGATTCCCTCCTTAATTTCCAGTTGTCTCCATCATCCATGAAGATTTTTTCCTTGGTTTCTTTGTCAAACTTGTTTCTGAAAAATTTATTGCCATCCATACTAAGCCCGGTGATGAAAGAGATAAATTCCTCTATGATGTTAAAATTAATACCTCTAAAATGTATATTCCTCTCTTTCCAATACTCAATAAACTAGAGAGAAATGTATTGATCATATCACCTAATCCTCTACATAAAATCTGGGAAACCCCTAATACTCAAAGTTTCCCATAGCTCAACATTTTCTTTTAAATGAGGGTCAAAAATAGGTTCGACATGACAAGGATCTCCCCCCATAGTGAAAACATGTGATGGCCTTGAAAAAGAGAGCTGGTGACAGCTACAACTCATCTTACCAACAAAAAAACCATGACTAAAAATGACTGTTATAGAGAAATACCCTAAATGCTTCCCCAAGTTCCATTTGTAGTTCAAAAAGCATTCATTTTTCAAGGTGAAGGGCTAATAAATTTGATTTAATTTGATATGATTTAGAAATCCAAGCCAAGGATTCCACATGTGAGAGATTCATCAGGTAAGGATTTTCATTATCATTTTTAATGATTATTTGGTTTGCTTCATGAGGGGTGTCAATAAAATCATACCATTCAGTGTACTTGATAATGCACACCCATACATTAGCCAAGTTGTCTGCTGATTTATTCCCTTCCTGATAAGTATGTTGAAAACTTATGTTAATGCCTTTTCATATGGTATGTGCTTCATAATAAAATCACTTACGGTTATGTTAGGGATTTGAGATTTAGTTAGATTATTGTTGATGTTCATTGAGTCTCCCTCAACAATGATGTTAACCACTTTAAGGTCCCTAGAATTTCTTATTCCCCATAGAGTTGATAGGGCCTCCGTATAGTGGTTAGTTTTCTTACCCATGGAACCAACATAAATGGCAATGAGGTGACCCATGTGATTTCTAATAAGACCACCACCAGTAGTTGAACCAGGATTTCCTTTGAAAGCACCATTGAAGTTCATCTTATACCAACCTTTTGGATGGGGAATCCACTGCAAAAGAGACCTGTCAATACTAGAAAGCATAAATTAGTATGTTATTCACTAATCAACAGTCATTTATTCATCCACCCTAGGGATGTAGACTTTTAACACTTCTAGAGTTGTATGCATAGTTAACAGTGTTCAAGAGATATAACTAAAGGATTTTTGTCACAATAACTAGAAAATATAATGTTGGAACTAAAATAGGTTGTAGATAAAAATAGATACTACAACTAATGAGTAAAAAAGGTAAAAAAATGTTTCATAAGTAAAGAACTGATTTACTGCAACTCTAATTTATTCATGCACAAAATTTAAAAAAACAAAGATAAAGGAAAGGGGTATAGCGAACCACAAGTGAGCCCTTCCTTGGGTGTTATCCCTTCCTAAGGTTTGTGTCTATAGAAAAATGATAGGAACTAGATTTTTATTCACCAACATGAATATTATAGAATACAACTTACAATAATTTCCTTCATATGGATCAATACTATAGTCTTATCATTTTCATTATATTCAGAAAATACGTGAAGAGACTCCTTCAACTAGTAGTTACATTTTGATTAAGTACCAGATTACTCCCAAGAAATCTGTAGATTCATATGCATGTAATCAGAACTATAGAAATGTGTTCTAATACATCAAGATAACTAATTATTTATTCAAACAACTAGTTGTAAAAATAAATCAACTAGTTCCAAGTTATAGTTGCAGAGAATAATTAGGCATTGGTGTTAGATCCGCTCTTTTTGTCATAAATTCTTCTTGACTAGCAGGTGCAAACTTAGGTGAATAATCCTTGTTGATTAATTTTCCCATAATCATGGTTTTATAGATGCGTGTTCTTATTTTACTATAGGTACATTACTGTAGACGAGCCCCAATTGCTGCATGTCAATTTCTACGAACAAGTCCCCTTGTATTGTGATAGAGTTTCTTTGGCTTCATGTTAGAGATAACATATAACAACTTCTTGCAAACAAATACAACATTCAAATAAATCACTAATAATCATTCATTGCATCAATGAGATCAAAATACACATTCAAAATCCATGAAATAGAGTAACTTAATAATAATTATACTAATTACTATATAAGTGGCATAAACTTAAGTTTAGACGAAAATGTCTCATTAGATGACCAAAATAACAAAGTGCAAGGGTATACAAAACGTGACAGACTATAGCAGATGAGACATTTAAAACATTATTTAAATGGTCTCAACACACCCCCAGACTTAATTTCTTGAATAACCTCATTCAAAAAAAATCTTGTTTATCCTTTTCTTTCTTGGGGACTTCCTGGATGATGTTGTATAGTTTCTTGAAGTTATTTGGCATGGATTTTCCCTTGGGTTTAGTAAATAAGTAACCTAAATTCCTCCTGTAGTGTTCCATTATCTTTTCTTTCACTTCCTCATTGAGTTCTCTATCCCCAGACCAATGAGGTATTGGATAGCGAAAAATAGGTGGATAGTATCCCATTGGGAACCAAGTTTTTCCACATCCCTTTAATACCTAAATATATGGATTGATTCGTTGGATACTTGGCATAATGTTTGCATATGAATGCATTACTTGTCTCTTCAACTCTAGTGGTATTTCTTCCCATCTCTTTCTGCATGCCTGTACTATTTCTGCACCATTGTACTTAATGTGATCTTTGGCCTCATCATGGAATTCTTCTCACATCCTATACACCCTCTACTTGATTTTCTATTCTTTCATGAATTTCCCATACTCTTGAATCATAGCCTTTTTATTTTTTTCCTCTTCCCTAATCTTTAATGGTTACTCTTTGCATAGTTGTTTGTATTCAACCATCCATTTTTCTCTATAGAGATCATTATTTAAATAAGAACATAGTGCTTGAACTTGCACATTCCCAATGTATAGAACAAGGATTTATTCTTTGTCATATTCCAAAGCATAATTGAACATATATAACTCACAAAGAAGTAACTATATTTCATGGGGAATTTTTAGATATATTATAAAAATGACCTAGCTCCATTGATATCAAAGGGTATATCACTGTTGATACAAGTGTATTTTAATTGCAACATTTGTTCCTTTAGAAATAAATGATAAATTCTTGATGGTGGTCTACACTTGAAAATTTCATTGGTTACATGTACTATAGATCTATTTTTTTCTTTTTCAACAATGTAATCTCATTGTCTTTTGCCCTTAGCTGCCTATCCTTTTCTTGCAAATATTTTTTGTGTTGGAAGATTAATTCTTCCTTTCCCCTTTCCCATATTCTCTATATATTTTATTACAATAGTTCTCAAACTTCTGCACCCAATATTTTGAATTGGTGTGTATTTGCATATTGTTACAGGCTATCACTATGAAGACTTCTTGTATGATAACCTATGGCTGCATGTTGGAGGATAGAGACACATGTTCTATGGATATAGGAGAAACTGGGGGCTTATCTATGTGCATTGGTGCACAAGATTCTTGGGAAATATCTGGCTCAAAGTTCTAGACAATGTTTTCAATTGTATCCTCTATATCAAGTGGTAAATTGGCTTCAGTATCCATGGCACTGGATTGAGTTTAAAACATTATTTCTGATGACACTTTCTGAGGTTTCTCTTCATCAACTACGGATACAGTTTCTTCTTATATGCTTTCCTTAGTTATTAAATCCTCTTCATACAGTGCATGAACAATCTCTATTTCCTTAAGGCTTCTATGATCAGTGGTTAAGAATTTAATTTCTTCAATTGTCACCTCCTCTTCATGTTGTATATGGGTTTCCCCAGCATGAAAAACCTTTGTTTGAACCTCAATTAGTTCAGTAGGGTGCTCATTATTAGGTTTTTCACCAAATTTTTCCTAATTTTTCTTTTCAACATCATTGGTCTGTTCCTCCATGATTATGTCTTCATCTATGACTATGGGAACTTCCTGCTCAACTTCCACAGGAATGGCTTCTTCATTCCCATTTATCCTCTCATCATCACTATCTAGGGATATTTGAATATTTTCCCCAAATTTGAAGTTTTTTCCTTCTTAGTTTTAAGTCTATGGGATCTTCTTCAAGGATCGGAGATGTTGGTGGAAGATTTCCTTTTTCCCTTGGAGGAAGAAGAATCTTAGGTTGATATATTTAGTAATGATTTGGCAACTAGAAATTTGTCATGAGATATGGGTCGAGAGCCTTGTTCTAGAAGTGGAGGTTCTTTATTAGACGGTGTTACAAAAGGTATGAAAACTTTGGTATGGACTGGGGTTTTTGAATGAGTAGGGTTTTCTGTAGGTACATTTTTAGGTGGAGGCATAGAAGAACTAGTTGAACTCTTTCTCTTTTTTTTACCCTTCCCCAACAGGTCATCAATATGTTTTTCTCTTGTGAAATATACCCAATTCAATCCAGGATGCTCAATTTCCAATGAATGCTTTACAAATAGAGTTATAAGATAGTGGTGAGATAGGGTAGATCTTCCCCTTTGTGACTCTCTACTCATCTTCTTTAACCCCTCATGTAAAAATTTTGTGCATTCAGAACTCTACCTTTCTTCAAATGATTTTTTCAGTTTAAAATGGATAGTGTTCAATTGGGAATGTCTAGCTTCACAGGTGAAATATTTTATGATATAATTGGACACATATTCTCATAAAGGTTTTAGGAAGTACACAATGTACATTGTCTATATACCATAAATTTTGCATTAAATTCTTCTCAAGCTTCTTCAAGATTGGCTTTTCTAGGATCCATTTCACCTTTTACTGGCATAGCAGTGACTGCAACTAGTATTCCATCATCAACCTTAACTTGCAAACCCCTGACCATTTCTTATCCATCCCTAAAGGTGTTAGAAAACTCTGTGATAATTGACTCATTAAACTCTTGGAACTTATTGATATAATCCATCCAGCTATCATCATGAAAATACTGAAGAATTTGTGGTTGATTCTATAACTCCAAATGGTTTATTGGCTCATTTATTATCAAATCTCCACCCATTGTTCATTTCTACAACGTTTACAAATTTGGAGAGACAAAAGGTCTTTCTCTTCAAGCATATTATGCAAAATTAGAATGAATAGAAGAACTTCAATGTTCGGCTTTTCAAAATTTGTGACCAACCTTTACACACAGCTGAAAAGGTAGCATTAATTTGAATTGATGGTCATGGGATGACGTAGGAAACAAGTAATGTAGAAAAAAGTGGTGAAACATTATAGGTAATAAATTTTATTTCACAACTTGGCACATATATATTAATTAAATATTATTATTACAACAATGCTCAATTAAAGGAAATCGAATGCACTTAAATTGAGATGTACACCGAATAATTATTACATGTTCCGTGTAAAATTTCACACCCTTGGATGCATGCATGATGTTGCATGTTGAGATATTGTTTGGATGCAATTAGTATTGTTGTAGGTGGTGATATAGAGAATGAGCTCCATAATTAATCCAATTAATTCCCAGAGAGGGAAGATTGAATTATTCTGGTGTTGACTATCTTCATATATATAGTGTTCATACAGCTTGATTCTTGAATTTCCATATAATCAAGTTCTATAAAAAAATCAAAATAGGGCTTTGGCTGCATGTTGCATTAAGTGGAGATTCTAATCTTTGCACAACCTCATTTCATTAGAGATTATGCACTCCTTTCTGCAAATACTCCAAATCTTGCAAAACAAAAATGCTAATAAAGTCTGATCACATCACTTTTTATTCCTCCCTGGGGTATCCAGTAAGATGGATAAACCAAGGCCACTAAAGATCTCATTCCTTAAAAATATCAGAAGATGAACCAACAGGTTCAAATTTTGTCCTCAATTATGATGTTCTCATTTCCATCCTTCTTTGATATCCTCTGAACTGTTGGATGAGGTATTCTTATCGATTGGATTCTTGTACAGCTTCAGTCTATGACCATTTATCAGTAGTTTGAATCTTACAGGATCAATGGTGGTGATTTTCGCAACTCCGTTGGTAAATATCTTCTCAATTTCATATGGACCTAGCCACCTTGTCCTGAGTCAAAGAGAAGTTCCAAATCCCCTTCTTGGAATTGTCTTGTTTTGATAAAATTATCATGCCACTTGATCCTTTATTTTTTTACTACCTCTGTATTATGAACAACTTTCCTCCTCATTTCACCCAACTCATTGAGTTGAAGGACCCTTTTCCTCTGTGCTTCAGAAAAATGTTTTCCCAATTCTAATGCATTTCTTAATGTATTATGCTCAAATTCAATAGGGAGGACATTAGTCTTACCATATAATAGCTCAAAAGGTGTAAATCTAGTTGCTGTCTTCCATGTGGTATTGAATTCCAAAACTACTTCTGGAAGTCTCTTTGATCAATCCTTTCTATGTAGTGAAATAATATTTGTCAAGATGGTTGTAATTGATCTATTTGTTACTTCAGCTTGGCCATTGGATTATGGGTAATAAGTTCTAGAATTCATACACCTGATTTCATATACTGTAGCTAAATCAACAATAACTTTAGCAGTGAAGTGGGTACCTTGATTTGTGACAATCTCTCTTGGCACTCCATATCTTGTAAAGATATGGTCATAGAGGAATTTTGTAACTCTTTCACTCTTTTAATTTGGTAATGCCTTTACTTATGTCCATTTGGTGAGGTATTTTGTGCATACCATGATGTATTATTATTGTTGAGACTTAGGATCAATAGGACCAATAAATTCCAATCCCCATTTATCAAATGGTTGCAATGCTAGCTGAGGCTGCATTGGCATTTCATCTCATTTGGTAGGTCTTCCCATTCTTTGACACTTATCACATCTTCTTGCATACAATGTTGCATCCTATTGAAATGTAGGCCAACAATACCCTATTGTTAATACCTTTTGTATTTTTCTTTTTGTAGTGAAGTGTCCTCTACAAGGTTCACTATGGTAGGATTTGAGGACATCATACATTTCCTCATCATCAATACATATTCTCATAACATTATCCTACCTTGTTTGTAATAGGAAACCAAGTATCCAAGAGAAATTCACACTTTTCTCTACAATATATTTCTTTTCAGAATATAGATAGTGTGGAGGTGTCTTGCTTGAAACCAAATAGTTAACTATATAAGCATATCAAGGTTTCTTGATGGAAATGGAAAACAAGTGCTCATCTAGGAAAGAGTCATCCACAATTGATTCCTCATTATTGTTTTCCATTCTTGAGAGAAATTCCGCTACAACACTATCTTTCCCATGCTTATCAACAATTTTTACATCAAAATCTTATAAGAGCAGAAACCATCTAACTATCTTTCTTCTTACAATTGGTTTATTGATCAATATTTAATGACATCATGATCTATATGGATAAAAATTGGATATCGCGTGATATATCTCCTATACTTGTTAATGACATATAAAATGGATAATAATTCCTTCTATGTGAATGTGTAGTTAAGCTCAACATGCTACAAGTTCTTACTCACATAATAGACAGAATAATTTAGTATCCCAACCTTTTGTCCCAAAATAACTCCAATTGCATGATCAAAAGCATCTGTATGTATATGAAATAGACAACTCCGTTCTTTCCCTCTCAGCACGGGTGCAAAGGTCAATATTTGGAACATAGCTTCACATTTTTCTATCCATACAAATGCAGCATCCTTTCCTAATAAACCAAACAATGGTGCTTCAATTTTGCTAAAATCTTGGATGAATCTTCAATAATACCTAGCATGACCCAAGAATCTCCATACATTCTTCTACTTTTTTGGTGTTTACAAATTTATAATCACTAATATTTTGTTAGATCTACCTGGATCCCAGTAGATGACAAATAATGACCTAACACAATCCCTTCAGACATCATCATATAACATTTTTGTTTCTTAAGGAAAAATTATACTCCTTAATATTTCGAAAACTTTTTCTAAGTTCTTTATTGATTCATCAAAATTGTTATCATGGACTGTAAAATCATCCATGCATACCTCCATACATTCATTGGTGAGATATGTGAAAATACTCATAATTTCCCTTTGAAATGTTGTAGGTGCATTTTAGAATCCAAATGGAAGAACAAAGTAAGAAAATGTTCCCCATGGACATGTGATTGTGGTTTTGTTTTGATCCTCTGGAGCAATTTGTATTTGATTATAGCCATTATAACCATATAGGAAAGAAAAATACTTTTTTCTAGCAAGAGTGTCAAGTACCTGATCAATAAAAGGAAGTGGTAAATAATCATTCTTTGTTCTTACATTTAGCTCCCTATAGTCCAGGAAAATCCTCTATTTTCCATTCTTCTTAGCTATATAAAAAGTGGTGATACCCATTGAGTTTCTAAAATTAAATAGATGAATCCAGTGTCCAACAGTTTCTTTAATTCATCCTTCACTATGTCCCTTACTACTGGGTTCATTCTTCTATGTGGTTGGCTTATTGGCTTACAACTTTCTTTATTGTATATAATATGAGTGCATAGTTTAGAATGGATCCCATGCATGTCTCCATAGTCCCATGTAATTTTTTCCTGTGCTTCTTGAGAAGATAAACTAACATTTATTATTGTTGTAGGCTTAATGTTTTTTTCACATTGAGTGGTTTCCCAGTGTAATATCTACTTTATTTGAATCATTTGGTAGAAGCTAGTGTAGGATGTAGTTCTTACCTATAACATTCATGGTACTCTGTTGTGGTAAGTTTTGATGTTTAGGACATCTTATGCATTAAAATTTTCCCTCTTCTTATTCATTCTTACCATAATTATGTTGAAGAACATTTGAAAGAACAACATCCTCCTCTTTTCCTTCTATTACGCATGATTTTTCTAGCATCATGAACTATTGAACTGAGATTTGGTCTTCTTATGGTTCTTCGACCTAAATGGTTTGGTCTTCTTAATTGAATGACTGTGTAGGAGGTTAAAGAATGAGATTTTTAGTGCCACTTCCATTGGAGATTATCATATTACCAAATATGCATCTAATGAACTCATCAAAGATTGTTAACCATGGTATCCCTAGGATGATAAGATATCCTCCTAAGTTGACTTTTGGCTAGAGAAAAATAAAGTCAGCAGGGTACTCCCAAGAGTCTACCACTACTACCACATCCTCCAAAACACCTTCAGGATTTACTATGGATTTTTCTAGCAAGTTACAAGACTGTGGTTGTTGGTCTTAATCCTTCCAATTTCAAATCATCCATGATTTTTTTGTCATAACGTTTATTGTTGCTCCTAGATTAATTAGTGTGTTTTTATCACCGTGTCATTGATGGTGACATTCCTATTTACTAAAGGAATGCATGGATCAATATACTTTGGTAAAAATGAGTTCCCAAGCATAATATCATCTAATTTTCCAATGACCTATATAATGGATGGGTCTTTCCTTTTCCTTCCTGTCTTCTTAATGCATAGGTCTTTAAATAGCTTATTGTAGATAGGTACATCCTTGATATCTTGTATTAATGGTATCTTGACACAAATGTCTCTAAGATGACACAAAAAGTCATAATCACATTTTGATTTGAGGTCAATCTTTTTCTCTTTTAATATTTCAAGAAATGGTGGCTCATTGTCCTATGTTTTATGCTTGCTAGAGTTCTGAGAATTTTTTTTTGGATTATCCTGTAGCTTCTTCTATCCTTAATGCGGGTCATCATGTAGCAAATGCGGTTCCTCTACAATTTTAGTAATGGTAGGTCCAGCTGGTGAAGGAAGTTATCTTCCCGAGTGAAGATGGATATTATTTATATCAATATAATAGGTAGGGTATTGAGTTGGTTTAGTGGAATAGGCTAGTTGAGTAGCTTTATTATTAGGGTTAAGCGTTAGTTGAGCAGTTAGTTATGTAGCTTTTGTTTGGGAGCCTGATTAGGGCTTAGGCATTAGAGCTTACTGTTGTTATTGATAAAGAGGTTGTTGATAATCTTATTGGTAATTAGGAGGTGGGTTATTCCACTACCGTCCCCTCCAGGGTTGTTTCCATGATTAGAGTGGTTGTTTCCATTGTTGTTGAGGTTAGCACTGGTATTTTGGTTGCCACTGCTATTGGTATTGGTTAGGATATAGAGCCCATCCTTGAGGGTTAGCCCAAGGTGGACTGCATATGATAATTATTAGACAAATTTTGAAAAGAATACATATGATCTTGTGGCATACCTCCTTTCCTTGGTGGTCATGGTTTCCTTTGAAAACATAGAAAACTTACCCATCTTCTGTCTCCAATATTTTGAAATTTGGTGAAGCCTCCCTTTCCTAAGCAATACTATTCAATTCTCCGCATCTACAGTATGATTTCCTTCTCCTACATTCATATAAGTACTCAGTGAGTGTTGTATTTGTATCTTCTTTCTTCATTTTAGTGTGTAGAGAATCTAGTTGATTGGCCATATCGTGAACAATATTCTTCTTCATGGCTTTAAACATGCTAAAAATCTTAGACTTAGAGATGTCCTGCATTATTTTGGTAAATACTCCACCTCTTGATCTTACATTCCTTACTCTCTTCATGGTAGATCTTGAATAGTTCTTATAGGCATCACAGATATCTCTAAAACTAGCCTTTAAAATTTATATTTCTCCTATCAGGTCTAGAACATCCATGTCTTCATCATTGAGCCCCTTTAAAAAGAGAAATTTGTTGGAGTTGGGTGATATATCAATGGTATGTTTTGACTTATAAACATAGAACATGAACCATTCCAAATAATCCTCTAGTGGTTCATCCTCTTTTTGGTATTATGTATATCTCATCTCCTCCTTTGCTACTTGGTCTACAATATTCTTGATACTTATTGAGGAATTTCTCCTTCATATGTGCCCATGTAGTAATAACATTCCTTCCCAATCCCATGAACCATCATAAAGTAGCATCTTTAAGTTTTGCAGGAAACAATTTCAACGTATGTGAATAAATGGTATCATCTTAGCTCCTGCAAAAAACATAAAATGAAAAGAGAAAGGCATCTACATCTTTTGACATAGCTCTATGGAAATTTGGCAAAGCTAATGGAGAAATATTCTTCATCCCAGCAAATGCATCATTGTTAGTTATGGGAAACTTGAAAGTGGTTGCCCCATTTCGAGAATCCTTATCTAATTCTTCTGTCATCCATAGTTGTTCAAGAGCGGCTACATAACTGTCACTTGGAGGATTGTCTTCTAAAAGAAAACGGAGTGCAGAGGTTTATTATTTAGAATATTCAAAGTCTTCAGAGGTAAATGAATATATTTGTGCTACTTGTGGATTAGGTAAAAATATACCATTGGCATCCCTTGGATGGTGCATGCATAAACTACTCATCTCTTCAATTGTAATTAGTTGGGGGGGTTAAACTGAGGTAAATTCCTTAAACATAGATTGCTTCTAAAGAATGAAAAACCCTCTTCAACAAACTTATAACTTGGTAGGGTCCCCAACAATGGCACCAAAAATGGTGGTGCAAATTAACTTACATCAATTAGTATGTTTCTCACTAATCCATAATCATTTATTCATCAAACCTATGGACGTATACTTTCAAAACTATCAGTGTTGTATACACAGTCATAAGTTTTCAAGACATATAACTAAAGGATTTTTGCCACAAAAACTAGAAAATATAATGTTGGAACTAAACTAGGTTGTAGATAAAAATAAATACTACAACTAATGAGTAAAATAGGAAAAAACTAATTCATAAGTAAGGATGATTTTCTACAACTCTAATCTATTCATGCACAAAACTTAAAACAACAAAGAAAAAGGAAAGGGATTTAGAAAACCACAAGTGGGCCATACCTTGGGTGTTATCCCTTCCTAAGGATTGTGTCTACAACAAAATGATAGAACTAAAAATTTTATTCACCAACATGAAGATTACAGAATACAACTTACAAAAATTTCCTTCCTATGGATCAATATCTACTACAGTCTTATCATTCTCTTTATATTCAACAAAGACATGAAGATACTCCTTCAACTAGTAGTTACATTTTGATTAAGTACCATATCACTCCCAAGAAATCCATAGATTATTATGCATGCAATCAGAACTGAAGAAAGATGTTCTAATACATCAACTTAACTAACTCTTTATTCAAAAAACCAGTTGTAAAAATAAATCAACTCGTTCCAAGTTGTAGTTGCAAATAATAATTAGGCATTGACATTAGATCCACTCTTTTTGACATAATTGCTTCTTTACTAGAAGGTGCAAACTCATGTGAAGAATCCTTGTTGATTAATTTTCCCATAATCATGGTTTGTTAGATGTGTGTTCTTCCTTGACTACAGGTTCCTTGTTGCAGACAAGCCCCAGTTGATGTGGATGAGTCCCCTTGTGTTGTGATAGAGTTTCTTTGGTTGCATGTTAGAGATAACATATAACAACTTCTTGCAAACATGTACAACATTCATATAAAGAACTAATAATCATTCATTGCATCAAATAGATAAAAATTTACATTCAAAATCCATGAAATATAATAACTTAATAATAATTATACTAATTAATATATAAGTGCCATAAACTTAAGTTTAGGTGGGAATGTCTCACAGGATGACCAGAATAACAAAGTGCAAGGGTATACAAAACATGGTAGATTATAGCAGATGATACAATTAAAACAGTATTTAAAGGGTCTCATCAGGGGTTTTTAATAAATCGAATGAGGAGCTAAATATTTGAGTTAAGATTCATTTATATTGTGTTATTTTGTAAAGAGAAACTAGGCCCTCACTACAAATTAAATACACATACACACATATACTATGATAATATCTTGGATATGAACCCTTAGAATATTTAAACTTACTCTAATGACATAGAAAACATTAGAATTAAAACTATTACTCATTTGGGGATTTAAGGTCTTGTGTTTCAATTTTCCTCCTATCGAAAGATATCTTTACACTTTTACAATCAAGGTCGATTGAGTGGTGTACTTGATTAAAGGATATAATTAAGTATTCCTACCCGTGTTTTCCATGGGATGCCATCTAAAAAATTTTAACAAAAATATGAGCTAAAAATACAGCTCTAATCGATGGTGATTTTGTTTCGCACCATGAGATCATTTGGTGGGTAGTACAAAGTAAATCCTGGGTGGCCTGAATACTAGCATGAACTATTAACATCTCCTGTAATTATGTTTTTAAACCAAAGTTGGTCACTGCGAGAAATAATTCGTAGCATAAACAAAACTATGATTTCCTATTACTATCTTCTAATGATTTAATGAGATAGATTGATGATGTTTCGAGCACATATTTCTTAAGGTAATGATGTATTATATATATAAGCATTAAAAAAAATTATCTATGATTTTTAAGTCCACAAGGTTATTATATTTTTTCAGTCAGAAATTAAGGGCATTACAATTGGTATTAAAGTGGAGCTTCAAACAATTGAACCTTTGAGATAATTTAGATTGGGTTTTTTGTTACTCGTAGTGATGTGTTGGTCATGTTGTTTCTAGTTTACGGGAAACACATGGACATTGGGATGCTCCTATGATCTCAGTTTTAGTTTAGTATAAATTCCTTGCAAATTATGTTATTTTTTGGGTTTCTAGTTCTTCAATGTGGTCTTCGAATGAGTGACTATTCCTCAAAAAACATCTCTTATGATTAGTCATTTTTCTTGGAGCGACTTATGGGAAACTAATCATTGGGTGACACTCACAGATCATTATGGAAAAGACATATAGATTGGTTAATAATTTTTAGCTTTATATCATCAATGGTTAGGACATTTGGTTTGGTATTTGATAGTGTCTATAGATATTGTTAGTTTTTTTTGGTGTCTTAGAGGCTTATTTTTTCCCCTCGGAGAGCAAAGATCATAAACTATATCTTATTGGATCCACATTAGTTTTTATACCAAGACGCACACTCAATGATTTGTACCCCTATAGGTATCCTATAAAAGGCTGTGTAGTAAATGTGATGTGGATTATTTCATATGCGTTATATTTGCAAATTTGAAATTTCCAAAACAAACTGTAGTTCTTCAATGTGGTCTTCGAATGAGTGACTATTCCTCAAAAAACATCTCTTATGATTAGTCATTTTTCTTGGAGCGACTTATGGGAAACTAATCATTGGGTGACACTCACAGATCATTATGGAAAAGACATATAGATTGGTTAATAATTTTTAGCTTTATATCATCAATGGTTAGGACATTTGGTTTGGTATTTGATAGTGTCTATAGATATTGTTAGTTTTTTTTGGTGTCTTAGAGGCTTATTTTTTCCCCTCGGAGAGAAGAGATCACAAAATATATCTTATTGGATCCACATTATTTTTTTATACCAAGACGCACACTCAATGATTTGTACCCCTATAGGTATCCTATAAAAGGCTGTGTAGTAAATGTGATGTGGATTATTTCATATGCGTTATATTTGCAAATTTGAAATTTCCAAAACAAACTTTTTATTTAATTCATTTATTGAAAACTCTTTGAGGCTCTTCTTGTTATTTTTAGCTTTATTGTGATTTTTTCGTGGTTTGAATGCGGGTACTTAGCCATTTATTTTTTACTGCTGGGATTTCATGGATTTAATATCTTGTTTGTGACTCAAATATTTATTATTTTTGGGGGGCCTTAGCTAAATTGTCATCAATAATGTTATGTGGTTTTATTTTCATGTTGGTGAGCTAGTTCTATCTTGTTTGTATTATGTTCTCTTATCATATGAGGGTTCTTCGAAGGTGTCATGATTGAATGTTTGGGGCTGTAAGACATGCCCTTATTTTTGAAGTGATGGGGTAATATGTGTCTAGGACAATGGAGTGACCTGGCCTCGCTTTGCTACTGGCCACTCTCTCCTCCTTTATTGGAGTGACACTAGTGATATTTGGTTCTCCTTTGGTGGAGAGACATACCTGATTATGAATCCTCTTTGGTTGAGAGAATCCTATGATTTATTTAGTCCTCTTTGGTTGAGATACCCTCATGATGCCCTATTCTCTTGGGTGGATTGGCCTTTATCCTATGCAGTATTGATCAGTGGATTGGGAAGTGTTTTGTATTTATCTTTCTTTATATGATGACATTCTTCACCGTTGAGATGGATATGGTAATCAATTCAGGCCTTATGGAGTATGCATGGGATGGTTCACTCTTTCATAATTATGGTTTACTAGAGGATAGTGTACTTTTTGGATATAATGATTCACTGATAGGAATATTGGATGTTATAATTTGGTAATTTTATTCTTTCTCGAGAGAATATCGATGTTTGGACTATGAGAATTCCTTTACTAAAGGCTGGTATACTTAAAGTATTCGGGAATTGAGCTTAAGGAAATGTGTTTTGGTCATGGGCATCCATCATCAGAGGTCTAGAGGTCATACTCTCTTTGTTTGTTCGAAGTAAACCATATTATAAACTTTTGGGTAATGAGTGTATACTTTGTCAGCTATGTTTCAGGTAGATTATTTCTATCTATATTCTTGATATGGGAGTGTTTCTTAGTGAGAAAGTGTGAAACACTTATAATAATCTCACCATTTCATCTTAGAGTCATAATTGGTTATAATTTTTTTATAGTCATAGGTTTAGAAACCACTCATTGAGTGATTGTATTTTGGGGGTTAGTCCTTAGATACTCGTTCCTCTCTAGTACTAAAATGAAATTTCTTAAACTTTAAGAATAAACCTTTGACTCCATAATGTAACCCACATCAATCCTTCCATAATGACTAATGTAATTTTTGTTGGGAGATTATTTGGTGATACTTAAAGTTCATATGAAACCCTATGTAAGCTTGGTATGGTCAATTTTGTTTAATGATCACTTATTTAACCTTGAATGTGTTGTATGTTATAATGTTTTTTTACTCATTAAAAGATAAATGTTAAATGAAACAAACACAAGTCTATAAGAAATTTATTTACGAGGAATAATTTACAAAGATTAATGAGTAAAATGTACCATTAGGAAAATTATTCCTCACACTAACCTTGTAGCTTAAAAAGGAGAAATAATAACTATGTGAAAATAACAAAGGATTCTCTCATCCTCTCTCATTTCTTCCTCTAGAAGAAAACTTCCTATGCATTTCTCACATGGTAGGGTAAGGATCATACCAACATTGGTGTTGGTACTTGGTATCATAATGTTTTTTGGATGATAAGAATAAAAAATATAATAACTGAGCATTACAAGAGTTGAATTGATAAACATACTTATAACTTGTAACCATGGTTAAAATTGGGAATAATTTATGCATTCATGATCATGCAAAATGTTCATTAATAAATAACCTAGGGGGAAGAAAATTATTTTTTATACCCCTAAAAATATGAAAGAGACGTGATCTAAATGATAGGACCAATTAAAAAATATACTATTCATCATATGGTGAACTTTCTATCTCTGTGGCATACTAGGTTTGGTTGTAATACTTATTAGTACATTTTTCTTGTTTTACTTTGATATAACAAAGATTATAAATGTATGCAAAATATGTATGACATAGATACTTGTTGGATTACATTTGGATCTTCCATTGATTTTTATGGTTTTCTAGGCTTATGTATAAGGATATTTGTACATTAATAGATAATATAACTTGTTATAAGCACATTAGTTGACCTTGTGTTTTACCATGCTAAAAAGGGAAACTACTTAATCCTTATGCCTACCATAGATGATGGATCCTTTGGAAGATGGTGTTACCTCTAGCTATGTAGAGCTCCATTAGAGTTGAATGTAAGTAATTTTTGTTTATGGAGAAATTATAACCATCATAACCTGATTGTTGTATGGTTCAACAAGGTTATAACTTTAAAACAAATAAACAAGCATATACCTCTAGTTTTGAGTAAAATAACCTTCCTATTTGGACTTAATGGGTCATTGGTGACCTAGGATAATTGACAAAGTGTAAGCAATATATATTAAGGATATGGAGGAATTTTGCAATATTTCTTTCAATTTGGAGTAAACTCTCTATTTTACTCTTGACCTTCTTAGGATGTACAAAAGGGCAAGTTGTTTTTGTGGTCACATAGGAAATATTTTGGAAATTTCCCCTAGTAACCTAGCTAGTTTTGGACCTCTTCAGACATCTAATCCACTTAGGTCATTTTATTTTCCAAATGGAGTAGAAACATTTATACTTGTGACCATTTTTAACTTCAATTGGGCCATGTTGTGTTCAAAACCAAGTTAATATTATTAGTAATAGATGTTGGTGGTGTGTTTCGAGGTATGGTAGTATGAGCATAAAATTTGTAAGATAAGACTCTGATTAACTTTGTACGAAAATAAATTGAACTATCTTCCTATGGTGTTATAAACCAAATTAATTAGACATGATACATGATGTAGTGGTAAAGAATAAAGCTAATGAAACCAAAAATAAAAACTTTGTAAATTATTCCAACTATGTGGTTTTGTGGGGGATACTCTAGATCCATATTGTGTACCTTGGATGTTTTCTTTAACCCCCTTGTTGACACTATTTTTTAATGTAACCTATCGCCCTTTTCATCAATCCTTGTTTTGCATAGTCCTAACGTTATTTTCCCTTATGATAAAATTCTAAATCTCATGCAAATTTGAGGTTTGGGATTGGTAGTTTTCTATTGTAATGTAGGAGGAGGAACCATGAAGTGGAATTCCATAGAAGATGGAAATTTCATCCTTCTTGATTGAGGTTTATAACACAATGAGTGGCTTCATCCTTGTCTTATACACACAACTTTTCAATTCTTCTAAGATGATAGAGGTTGTTCATTGGTCCTTCTAACATCAATTTCTATAAGAAATGACCATTTTTGTTATACTATCATACTTTGTTAAAAACCATTAGGAAAATTGTGTTGAAAAGGATATTGATAAAAATTCCTTTAAATAACTTCATTACTCTTGGCTAATGGTCACTATTTCCTTTATCTTTTCTAATGCTAAGCCAAATTGAGTATTGAGGAACATTTTGCTAAGAAAAACATCAACCATATGGAAGTCGTACCATCTAAAATATTGTATTATTTCTACCCTTTCCATAGACTTCTAGGAGGAATTCTAATTCTAAGGGAAGGGGATGTAGTGCCCTCCAATTTTGTTTCTTTACTTAACAATCGAGCCTGTGATAGATTCAGGTTTAAGAAATTTTAAAAGTGAATAGTATCATAATTTATTTGAATTAAATACAATGATTTGGTTGTTACATTATCTTTTTATAATCTCATCCTTGGTAGGATGATATATAGGGATCGTGAAGATGATTTACCACCTTATCATTAACACTTGGTTTTGATATAGTATTATGGGTATCATTGATCTAAGGTTTACACTATTAATATTTTGGGCAATGTTTATAAAGGTTAATAGTTCAGATGTATGTATATTAATTTGTCATCTCTATCTGGAATGTGCTAGCCTAACTTGATAAGGGTGTATGAGATAAAGGGTGTCAATATTGTTTCCATTATTGCTTGCTTTGGTGTTTTTCATTATGGATGTTATGGAAATGAGATTTAAATGGGTCACATTTTATATGTTATAGATGTATATAGTTTTGGTTATTATCTTTGTATGGATATTAGTTGATTTTAATAATTGGGCGTATGTGGAATCATTTCTTTTGTTTAATTTTATCGAGCGGGTACGATAACATGTGAGATGAGTGTGTAGGTGATAGGTTTAAGCCATGAGAAAGTGCGGGACTCAGTGGTTGCACCTCTAAGTTGCACAATAGGTCGGTTAGGAAAAATTTATCTTTCCGCTTTTGTGTTCGGTTGTGTTATCTCATCGTTGCTTAAGGATGAATATATGAGATTTATTGGAATGGATTATGTTACATCCATTTGGTTGGCCACTCTTGGCTTACTTGCCCTCGTTTTATTTATTAGGTTTATATATTTTAATTGCATACTTATGTCACTTTTATGGGTTCATTTATGTCCGCTTGATTAGGAGTTAATTAATTAGTTTTAGCATTGTTTAAGATAGTGTTAGACCACCTAGTCAAGGGCTATGTGGGCCCTGCAACCCCTCTTAATATGCCACTTTCTCCCAAATATCAAATTTGAACAAAAGTGGAAGTTTGGAAGAGTGCTTTGAAAATTTGGGGGCCTTTATTTCATGAAAATGAACCCCATAGACTTGTTCTATGGGTAGGGGAATTTTCTTAAGGCCTAAAAGGATTCTTCCCTCCAAAAATTGACCCCTCTTGTCCCTATCAATATTTTTTGGTTTTGTTTTGGGTGTCTTATTAGTTTTGGAGTTGTATTTTGTTTGGTTTGTATCTCTTGAGGGATTCTCCTCAATTATGTTTTTTTGTCCCATTTTTTATGGAAATTTATGGATTGGGAATGGATGGGTGACACATGTCACCCTCCCATTGGTAGTTGGTTTTGGTCCTTCTTACTTAACCCTCCATTTGGAGAGGAGGGGGAAATTTTGGGGGCATAATTTTCATTTTTGGGATTTTTCACTTAGAGAGGATGGGAACTTAGGAAAGGAGGAAACGATTTTGGAGGAATGGGGCTGCTAATTGGATTTGGTTATATTTTTTGTACCTAATAGATAAATAACTTGGTATAAGCAAATTAGTGGACTTGTGATTTTACCATGCTAAAAAGAGAAACTACTTAATCCTTATGCCTTACCATAGATGTGGATCCTTGGAAGTGTGTTACCTCTAGCTATGTAGCGCTCCATTAGAGTTGAATGTAAGTAATTTTTGTTTATGGGAGAAAAATTATAACCATCATAACCTGATTGTTGTTGGGTCAAAAGGTATCAACTTAAAACAAATAAACAAGCATATACCTCTAGTTTTGAGTAAAATAACCCTTCCTATTGATGAATGGGTCATTGGTGACTAGGAGTAATGACAAGTGTAAGCAATA
The DNA here is from genome assembly GCA_019776745.2 of Taxus chinensis. Taxonomy (NCBI): domain Eukaryota; kingdom Viridiplantae; phylum Streptophyta; class Pinopsida; order Cupressales; family Taxaceae; genus Taxus; species Taxus chinensis. The sequence goes on from CM034155.1 coordinate 386,357,671, forward strand.
TATATTAAGGATATGGCGGAATTTTGTCAATATTTCTTCAATTTGGAAGTAAACTTTCCCCCTCTATTTTACGCCTGACCCTCTTAGGATGTACAAAAAGGCAAGTTGTTTTGTGGTCACATAGGAAATATTTTGGAAATTTCCCCTAGTAACCTAGCTAGTTTTGGACCTCTTCAGACATCTAATCCACTTAGGTCATTTTATTTTCCAAATGGAGTAGAAACATTTATACTTGTGACCATTTTTAACTTCAATTAGGCCATGTCGTGTTCAAAATCAGGTTAATATTATTAGTAATAGATGTTGGTGGTGTGTTTCAGGGTATGGTAGTATGAGCATAAAATTTGTAAGATAAGACTCTGATTAACTTTGTACCAAAATAAATTGAACTATCTTCCTATGGTTTTATAAACCAAAATAATTAGACATGATACATGATGTAGTGGTAAAGAATCAAGCTAATGAAACAAAAAAAAAAACCTTTGTAAATTATTCCAACTATGTGGTTTTGTGGGGGATACTCTAGATCCATACTGTGTACCTTGGATGTTTTCTTTAACCCCCTTGTTGACACTATTTTTTAATGTAACCTATCACCCTTTTCATCAATCCTTGTTTTGCATAGTCCTAACCTTATTTTCCCTTATGAAAAAATTCTAAATCTCATGCAAATTTGAGGTTTGGGATTGGTAGTTTTCTATTGTAATGTAGGAGGAGGAACCATGAAGTGGAATTCCATAGAAGATGGAAATTTCATCCTTCTTGATTGAGGTTTATAACACAATGAGTGGCTTCATCCTTGTCTTATACACACAACTTTTTCAATTCTTCTACGATGATAGAGGTTGTTCATTGGTCCTTCTAACATCAATTTCTATAAGAAATGACCATTTTTGTTTATACTATCATACTTTGTAAAAACCATTAGGAAAATTGTGTTGAAAAGGATATTGATAAAAATTCCTTTAAATAACTTCATTACTCTTGGCTAATGGTCACTATTTCCTTATCTTTTCTAATGCTAAGCCAAATTGAGTATTGAGGAACATTTTGCTAAGAAAAACATCAACCATATGGAAGTCGTACCATCTAAAATATTGTATTATTTCTACCCTTTCCCTAGACTTCTAGGAGGAATTCTAATTCTAAGGGAAGGGGATGTAGTGCCCTCCAATTTTGTTTCTTACTTAACAATCGAGCCTGTGATAGATTCAGTTTTAAGAAATTTTAAAAGTGAATAGTTATCATAATTTATTTGAATTAAATACAATGATTTGGTTGTTACATTATCCTTTTTATAATCTCATCCTTTGGTAGGCTGATATATAGGGATCGTGAAGATGATTCTACCACCTTATCATTAACACTGGTTTTGATATAGTATATGGGTATCATTGATCTAAGGTTTACACTATTAATATTTTGGGCAATGTTTATAAAGGTTAATAGTTCAGATGTATGTATATTAATTTGTCATCTCTATCTGGAATGTGCTAGCCTAACTTGATAAGGGTGTATGAGATAAGGGTGTCAATATTGTTTCCATTATTGCTTGCTTTGGTGTTTTTCATTATGGATGTTATGGAAATGAGATTTAAATGGGTACATTTTATATGTTATATGATGTATATAGTTTTGGTTATTATCTTGTATGGAGATTAGTGACTTTTAATAATTGGGCGTATGTGGAATCATTTCTTTTGTTAATTTTTATCGAGCGGGTACGATTAACATGTGCGCTGCGTGTGTAGGTGATAGGTTAAGCCATGAGAAAGTGCCGGGACTCAGTGGTTTGCACCTCTAAGTTGCACAATAGGTCGGTTAGGAAAAATTATCTTTCCGCTTTTGTGTTCGGTTGTGGTTATCTCATCGTTGCTAAGGATGAATATATGAGATTATATGGAATGGATTATGTTACATCCATTTGGTTGGCCCCTCTTGGCTTACTTGCCCCTCGTTTATTTATTAGGTTTATATATTTTAATTGCATACTTATGTCACTTTTATGGGTTCATTTATGTCCGCTTGATTAGGAGTTAATTAATAGTTTTAGCATTGTTTAAGATAGTGTTAGACCACCTAGTCAAGGGCCTATGTGGGCCTGCACCCCTTTCTTAATATGCTTGAAAATTTGGGGGCCTTTATTTCATGAAATGAACCCCATCGTTGTCTATGGGTAGGGGAATTTTCTTAAGGCCAAAAGGCTTCTTCCCTCCAAAAATTGACCCTCTTGTCCCTATCAATATTGTTTGTGGTTTTGTTTTGGGTGTCTAGTAGTTTTGAGTTGTATTTCTGTTTGGTTTGTATCTCTGGAGGGGATTCTCCTCAATTTATGTTTTTTTGTCCATTTTTTATGGAAATTATGGATGGGAATGGATAGGGTGCCACATGTCACCCTCCCATGGTAGTTGGTTTGTGTCATTCTACTGAAACCCTCATTTGGAGAGGAGGGGAAAATTTGGGGGCTAATTCATTTTTGGGATTTTTCACTTAGGAGCATGGGAACTTAGGAAAGGAGGAAACGATTTTGGAGGAAATGGGATTGCTAATTGGATTTTGTTATATTTTTTGTGAGGTATGTCTCACGCGTATTGTTAATTAGCACGGAATCTATGTTGTGTTCTTGGCTATGTTGGGAATGGGTATGAAATTGTCTTAAATCCTTCGCAATAGTGATCCATACTTTTTTTGAAAGGCATGAATACATTTGGGAGGTATGGAAGCCATGGAGCTGGTGGTAGTAAAAAACCTGTGTTGATTACTCAATTGGTTATATGGAAATTTGGATGCCATAAGAAGGTTCTTTTCTTTCTTCCGTCTGAGAAGTGTGAGTTTTTCAAAGCTTTGGTAATGGCTTGAAAAGATGGTATTGTTCGTGTAGTGTTGGTGTTTTGTTTTTCCTGTTCACTCACCTTGTTGGGCCCCCAAATATTTGCGGGGGGGGAACGCATTCTCCCTCTCTCTCATAGGGCGTTTTGAGGGAGGCTAGCATGCTTACTTTTGGGAGTGGCATTGAAATGATGGCCTATATTTGGGTGGAAAACCAAGCATCTGTTCTGTGGCTTCGAAGGTTGGCTAATGATGAAGGAGCGTGATAATTAGAGACTGTGATTAAATGTACACATGTTGAGAGAGGAAATATTATTTAAAAATATGACATATTTTACATATATAGGGAGGATTTTCTTCTAAATTTAAATTTGATTTAATATTCTTATAAAATTTGTAAGAAATAGAAATGTGAATTTAATAACATTAAGTAAAAGAACTCTCCTTATTATTTCTTATGTATCTGTTGAAAGGAATTAGAGGGTTCTAAGGTGAAGAGATATATTATGTGGAAATCCTATTTGGAAATCATTAGGTTCCAGGTAGTACACTTTAGTGATAGTGCCTTTTTATGGAAATACACATATGCGCATGCGTATTGCAAACCAACACGCCCCGCCACCCCTCTTAATATGCCACTTCTCCCAAATATCAAATTTGAACACAAAGTGGAAGTTTGGAAGAGTGCTTTGAAAATTTGGGGGCCTTTATTCATGAAAATGAACCCCATAGACTTGTTCTATGGGTAGGGGAATTTTCTTAAGGCCTAAAAGGATTCTTCCCTCCAAAAATTGACCCCTCTTGTCCCTATCAATATTTTTTGGTTTTGTTTTGGGTGTCTTATTAGTTTTGGAGTTGTATTTTGTTTGGTTTGTATCTCTTGAGGGATTCTCCTCAATTTATGTTTTTTTGTCCCATTTTTTATGGAAATTTATGGATTGGGAATGGATGGGTGACACATGTCACCCTCCCATTGGTAGTTGGTTTTGGTCCTTTCTTACTTAACCCTCCATTTTGGAGAGGAGGGGGAAATTTTGGGGGCATAATTTTCATTTTTGGGATTTTTCACTTAGAGAGGATGGGAACTTAGGAAAGGAGGAAACGATTTTGGAGGAATGGGCTTGCTAATTGGATTTTGGTTATATTTTTTGTGAGGTATGTCTCACATTATTTTGTTAATTTAGCACGGAATCTATGTTTGTTTTCTTGGCTATGTTTGGAATGGGTATGAAGATTGTCTTAAATCCTTCGCTAATTAGTTATCCATACTTTTTTTTGAAAGGCATGGGAATACCTTTGGGAGGTATGGGAAGCCATGGAGGCTGGTGGTAGTAAAAACCTGTGTTGATACTCAATTGGTTATATGGGAAATTTGGATGCCATAAGAAGGTTCTTTTTCTTTCTTCCTTCTTGAGAAGTGTTGAGTTTTTTCAAAGCTTTGGTAATGGCTTGAAAGATTGGTTTGTTTGTGTATGTGTTTGGTGTTTTGTTTTTCCCTCACTCACCTTGTGCATATTGGACGCATTCTCCCTCTCTCTCCTAGGGGTTTTGAGGGAGGCTAGCATGCTCTACTTTTTGGGAAGTGGCATGAAATGATGCCTATTATTTGGGTGGAAAACCAAGCATCTTTTCTTGTGGCTTCGAATGGTTGCTAATGATGAAGGAGCGTGATAATTAGAGACTTGATTAAAGTACACATTGTTGGAGAGGAAATATTTATTTAAAAATATGACATATTTTCACCTATATAGGGAGACTTTTCTCTCTTAAATTTTAAATTTTATTTAATCTTCTTATAAATTTGTAAGAAATAGAATGTGAATTTAATAACATTAAGTAAAAGAATCTCCTTATTATTTCTTATGTATCTTGTTTGAAAAGGAATTAGAGGGTTCTAAGGTTGAAGGAGATATATTATTTGGAATCCATTCTTTGGAAATCATTATGTTTCAGTAGTACACTTTAGTGATAGTGCCATTTTTATTGAAATACACATATGCGCATGCGTATGCACACACACACGCACCCGCACCCGCACCTGCATTCCCATGCACGTACACACACACACACGCACGCACGCACGCACGCACGCACACGCACACACACACGCACACGCACACCCACACCCACACCCACACCCACACACACGCGCACATGTACACGCACACGCAAACGCACACACGCGCGCACACACACACACACACACACACATGCACATGCACATGCACATGCAAATGTACACACACACCCACACGCACACGCACACACACACGCACACATACACATGCACACACACACGCACACATGCACACACACACGCACACATGCACGTATGCAAGTGCACGCATACAGCCGCGCACACACACACAGATTAGATAAATTTATGTTTTTACAATGATATTTTCCTATTCTTGAATGAATCATGAGAATGAGAGAAGTAAACTAATTCTTAAAGTGAACCTTATACCAATCATAGATAACTTCTTGTGTTTAAACTTGGCCTAAATATCTATTGGGTATTAGATTTCTCATTTGACGTTAATTTACAACTTTAGTTTCTAATCTATTTGATTTTCTTTATTTTAGAACAAAAAGTATGTGTCTTACAAGACCATACAAAAATTCCAAATTAAGATACTAAGAAGATTTATTATTTTCCTTTTTGGCTTATTTAGCATAATTCTAAATATAACTTTTAGCAAATCCCCTATAACTATTATAAAAAAAAGTTGGTTTCATTCATTGTAAAAGTTTGTTCATAAAATTTTGAAAATTTGAAATACCCATAGGATTTGGATAAAATTATAGCTAATTTTGTTGAACCTATATAGTAGTATCCATTTAAATTTATTGAATCTTGTGGTGTATTGCAAAAATTCTAGAAATATGAAAGTATAGTGAAACTTGTTATATGTTAATATATATAACATTTATGTCTTCGTTAATCTCTCTCTCTCTATGAATTTTAGAAATTTTCAGGGAATTTAATATTATTGGATGGTAGTGTGTTATTATAGGAGATTAACTAGAAGATCCCCTAAGCCTTATTAAGATAAATGTATATAACATCTAGAATCCCTGAGAAGTCGTTATTATTGTGGCTTGAAACCTAGAAATTTGTCTATTACTGTGACTTGCATAGGTTCCAAATTATATAAAATATTAAGTTACAAAAATAACTTATTAAAATTGGGCAACGGCCATGACTTGGCAGTGATCACACTCCCTTTCCAAACTCTTTCCAACTCATTTTGTAGAGCTTTGTATCCTTTTTAGGCACATCCATTGTATAGGTTTAAGAGCGCTGATCTCCAACTTTACAAAGCTCTCTGTACACTTTTCTGCGGCCCCTTTTGTTCTCAACCCATTCAAACCCTAAGCCACAAGCATGTTCTCCTTGTCTGTAGTATCGTTGGTCACTCATTTTGGGCTCAAAGTTTTTTTATTAGGAAGATTTCTCAATACATTACTAGAATTGAATACCTACCATATAGATGGAATAACTACCTATTAATCCAGTATGATATTTACCAAAAAACAAAACAAATACAGTAGAAATGGATTAATGATCGTCCATAAACCTCCATGAAAGCTCTAGTGTGAACTGCAAAACAAAATAATCAAAGGACGTGAAATGAAAATAAAATAGAAGGAAATGTGATAACCATATAAAGATATTTATGGTTTTTTATCTTGACCTAGAATATAGAGTGCCCATTAATTTTGTCCCAAGGCCTTGATTGATCTAGCTCCTTCCACATTGCTAATGGTCTCCTAAAATTGACTTCACTAACCATTTAGGTTTGATATGGTTATTTTTATTCTTTCACCTTACCGTAGATATGAAGTAAATTGAAATAATTGAGTTGTTAATTTATTTGGAGCTAGGGTTTTTTAATAAATCAAATGAGGAGCTAAATATTTGGTTTAAGATTTATTTATATTGTATTATTTTTTAAAGAAAAAGTAGGCCCTCAATATATATTTACTAGGATAATATCTCTCATGCGAACCCTTGGAATATTTAAACTTACTCTAATAACTTAGAAAACATTAGAATTACAACTATTACCTATTTGGGGATTTAAGGTCTCATGTTTCAATTTGACTCCTATCAAAAGAGATATTTACACTTTTACAATAAAGGTTGACTCAATGTTGTACTTGATTAAAGGAGTTAATTAAGTATTCCTAACCATGTTTTCCACGAGATGTCATCCAAAACATTCTACTAAAAAAATGAAAAAAAAAAAAAAAAAAGTTGCAACTCTAATCAACGGTAAGTTTATCTTCAATCATGAGATCATTTAGTGGGTAATACAAAGTAAGTCCTAGGTGGTATGAATACTAGCATGAATTATCGATATCTCTTGTAACTAAGTTTTTAAACCAAATTTGGTCATTGTAAGAAATATTTCATAGCATAAACAAAACTAGGATTTTCTATTACCATCTTCTGATGATTTAACAAGATGGATCGTTGATGTTTTGAGCACATATTTCCTAAGGTAACGGTGTATTATTATTATTATTATGCAATTAAAAAAATTGTCTCATCTTTTGCAAGTCAACAATTTTATTAGATTATTTTTTGGGTTGGAAATTGAGGGCATTAAAATTACATCCTCTGATAAATTGGAAAAGTTTATTAAATTTCTTGGGATGAGTTCGCAAATATTCATACTAAGATATTTGGACCTTAGACTTCTTAACATGTTCAATTATGCCAAACCAAGACTCAAATGAGGGTGAAGGTGTAGATGCAGTAGCGAGAGACTGAGTACTTATTAGAATGGCACTAGTATTATTTTTATTCATATCATTACATTTGAATGCAAAACTGCGAGTAGCACTTAGAAAAGGATAGGTAGAATTACCTACATTGGATGATGTAGAGGAAATTGTGTACACTTTGAGATTCTTCTTCCTTGATTGCATGGGAGAGGGTAGTGATGATCCTCCTTTTGTTATTATTTTTTGAAGAGTCACCACTTGAGGATATTTGAATTTGGAATAATTATCCCTCTCTCGAGCCTTTGAACAGGTTAACACCACATAATATTGAATCTTCATATCAGAAATGCTTTCATTATCCAAAGAATGGGTATATTCACAAAAATTGATGTTTCAAGCAGAGTCAAATTCATCAATAGCCAAAATTCCCTATTCAATTTGATTTTTATCATAATCTTCTTTGGACCTTGATTCACATGTGGCATTAATAGAAGGTACTTCAAGAGTTAATCTTATTTCTCTTTCACATATTCTATTTCCATTTTGATTCAGATTTAGATTTAGATAACCTCCCCTTGAAAAGGTGTCTTGCGTAAGTTGCTTCTTTAATGAAATCACATCATTAACTAATTTTTGGACAAGAGAATTAGTGGTACCTTCTTTGGAGGTTTGACCATTTTTCCTACCAATTGGATTCTTCACTTTCTTAGAAAAAATCATATCATTTTGTACTTTGATGGCATATTTTGGGTTTGTTCAAAAGTTTTAGGTTGAAAACTTTGCATAATGAAGCCAACCTTAGGAAATTGTGAATTTATGAATAATCTCTTTTTGTTTTCATCTGATGGTAAAGATTTTATATTTATTCTTTTCAAAAATTTATTTAATCGGGCCAAGAAGTCTCTCATGAGCTCATTTGATTCTTTGTTCATTTGGACCAATTAAACAAGGATATCTTAAGAGTCTTCAACTGATTTAAATATTACTTCAAACCTAGTTTTGATATCTTCCAAACTTGTTATGGAATGAGAGGGAAAGTGGTAGAACCATTCAACTGTTTTCTCTTAAAGTGACTCCATGAACAACCTTACTAAAACATATTCATGTGCAAATATGAGAAATCCACATGAGGTGATGAAGGATGTAATATATTCTTCAAGAAGCTGAGTGCCATCGCCTTTAAACTTGGGAAATTTCTTATGAGACCCTTATGGAAAATCATGAAGAGGTGGTGTAAGAGCAAGAGGACTGGTGTTTCTACCCCATAGAATATATTGTTGAGGTATTTCCATTCTTCTTCTTCTTTTTCTTCTTCTTCTATGGGAGATAGAATAGCTAACAATGGTGCAACTAAATACTTGAGAGAAGTCTTAATTGGATTTCTTGTTGTGTCAATCGATGTACCAAATAGAGATGATACTTGAGATAAGTAATATGGATTGTTTCAGATATGATAATGTTGTCTTTGAAGATATTCAAATTGTGGATCAATAATACCTCTCAATCTATCCAATCTGGTGTATATATTTTCAGCTAGCTTATCTGAAAAATTGCAACAAGAATGTGAAAGGACACAACTGAAAATACAAGTGGATTTCAAGCATTTATTTTCATGTTTTTTTGAGATTTTTTATTTTTCACTTTTTATGGATTTTTGGGATATCTAAGTTATAGGATTGTTTGGTTTGTTATAGGATACAAGACAAAAAAATATTACCCATGGCGAGCACCAAAAAATATTAGAAAAATAATTTATAGAAAGGGAAATTAGGGTTTCTCACCAATTCTCTAGGACTAGGTACCTCTGCTTAGGAATGGAGCAACACCATTTATTGAAAGTGTTGAAATATGTACACTACTCTAACCATCAAGGTGGCCCTTCGCCCAAGGATCACATAGGAATAATCCACTAAACCCATGTACAATAGGAGGTGGAGGAAATACATGTGTATGGAGAGAGGGGAGAAAGTGAGAAGGGGTTTTTATTCAATAAATAACAAGATGATTTCATTGACATTAAATAAGAATACTTCCAAGTTAATAATGAGATGACACCAATATACAAAGAAAGATAAAAACACAATAAAAAAATTTTAACTGCATTATATTAATAAAAATATTCATTATTTCCCTGGTTGTGTGGGATTACAACTCTCTATTGGATTACTAGTTGAGATGGAGAGGAAAACATAAGACAAGAAGATAGAAGAATTGCTATTTTCTAGAGAGGAGAAAAAACCGATCTCCTTTCGAATAGAGAGAGCATTTCAATATATAGCCAAATCAAAATGGATCTTCACTTTCCCATGTGAAGTTTCAACTTAAGGTGCAATCATAATGAAGAAATAGAAGCCTTAAGTGACTTAAGTCACTTTTTAACAAAAATTTCTCCATAACAAAGAAATAGAGTTTTAGAAAGAGAAAGAGAGGAGAAGAGAGGAAAGAAAAGATAGAAGAGAAGCTCCAAGCCTAAATGAAGAAGGATGAAGAAGCTCCAATCATGAAGAAAATCCACTCTTGGTCCTAATAACCTTTACACTAATGATCTAGTGATTTGATGAACTCTTGATGAAGAGCTATGACCCCTCTATACTGTGAGAATACTCCTTTTGAATAATCAACCATGTAGCCTTATCAGGTACATTGAAGGAATAAGTGAGAAACACTTGATGAATGGAACATTGAAAAAAATGAAGGATATATTCCTTCATTTGAAAAAAACTCCCAATCAATGAAACATTATCATGTCTTCCTGAAAAATCATTCACATGGAATGAAATTGATGCACTTTCCCGCATAATTCAACCATGATTATCCTTGATCCTTTCACCTTGAGAAAATTTATGAATAACGAGATGCAGGAGTTGTAATCATAGAGACTAAGAGGGGAGGGAAATCAATGTGTACAAAATTTTAATTTAGTTTTCTTAACTTGCATGCATTATTGAAAGTAACCATACATCAACCATTTAAAAAATGTGAGCTCATTAGTTATCTTATTAAACCATCAAGTAATTTATACACCATCCACATAAGCATGAAACATGAGAGAACACATGAACATAACACATAATGTGGGAAACTATCAAGGGGAAGAAAACCCACTGAACCTTTTCTTATATTACACAAAAAAGAAATTATATGAATATTAAACATCACATAAGATTTCTTTAGTGAGACACGAATCCCACAAGGATAACCAACCCCTATTTAGCAAGGCAACAACCATGCAAGGAGGTTACAACCCCCTAAGGTAATCAAGCACCAACTCAACCAATTGAAGATAAATACCACCTATGGATTGTTACTCAAACAATTAATTTTGACCACAAGTTTAGTTTCACGCATTCTAAAACCTCTCAAACAAACTCTTCTCCTACTTCACTTCAACTTTCATCAAATCATGTTGATTAGGTCATATGACCTTTAAGTCATGTTCATATGCTCTTATCATCTATTCATGTATATTTTTATCTCTACCCTTGACCCCTTATAACTATCCTTTCACTTCCTCTAGCTCACTCAAATACCCACCATCACAACTCCCTCAAATGAGAAAATACAATGCACTTTTATACATAACACTAGCTTACATAAACATATAGGCCAGCTAAGACCAATAAGGTCGGTCATTCCAAGGTTAATTTTAAGGCCCCCCTCCAAAAAAACTTATAATATTTTGGCGAATCTCTAAAATTGAATTTTGAAAAAATGGTGAATATCCTAAAAGATGTTTTGTTACAAAGGTGATCCGATATGCCACAGATTTCCATGGTTTTGAAAGGTTGTTGGATGTGAGTTAGACAGATGTCTAATAGGTTATATTAGAAATATATTGGGTGGTCATCTATCAACTTAACATTAGACGACATTGGTTTGGATGGTCATGGGTTAGATGGACATCATTTGTTTGGTCATCTCTACACAATCATATGTGTGGCATATGGATTGGATGGTCCATGTTATATGCTCATCCTACACATGATTAGCTAGATGGATTTCATTTTCTTGGTTGTCTCGACATTATAATACATGTGGCATACAGATTAGATGGTCGTCTCCTATCTAGTTGTCTTTCTTTGGAGTAGAAAAATGTCTCTTTTGCTGTCGTCTCTTCTAATCCTAGAGGGTCATGATTACTATGGTTAGATGCTCATCTCAAAAAAAATATTCAAATGAACATCATTATACTAGCCATCTCTACATTATTGGATGTACGACATATCATAAACCATATCAAATGTTATTCAATATGCCTCATATTTCCAAAAATATGTTTCGTTAAAAAGGTGATTTGATATGCCACAAATATCCAAAAATATGTTTCATTACAAAGGTGATTTGATATGTCACAGATTTCCAAGGTTTTGAAAGGCTATTGGATGTGAGTTAGATGGACATCCAATAGGTTATATTAGACATCTACTGGGTGGTCATCTATAAACTTAGTATTGGATGAAATTGGTTTGGACATCCCTGGGTTAGACAAATGTTATTTGTTTTTTCGTCTCTATACGATCAGATGTGTGTAATATAGATTGGAAAATCCATGTAAGATGGTCATCCTACACATGATTAGTTAGATAGATTTCATTTTCTTGTTCATCTTTACATTATAAGATGTGTAGCATATAGATTGAACGGTTGTCTCCTATCTTGTCATCTTTCCCTAGAATTGACAAACATCTCTTTCATGGTAGTCTCTTCCAATCCTAGACGGTCATCATTATTATGGTTAGACACTCGTCTCAAACAAAGTTAGTCGAATGGATGTCATTATCTTGGCCATATATACACGATTGAACATGTGGCATATCCTAAACTGTCCCATTTTTATTGTGAAATTTGTTTGTTGAATGACCATCTTCAGACATGTGTGCCCTCAAATCTCTCCACGTATCATTTTATACCACATGTCTTGAATGGGAACCCTATACCTGTATATATCGCTACAATGTTTATTTCTTCACTTTTTGTCAAAAATTCTATGAATCTACAATGCTCTCATAAATCCAATTTTCTACAAAACCATCTTAGCACCCACAACAGCCAAAGTGCCAAAACTTGCAATTGACCCACCCTCCAACCCCTCTCTCTTGTGCAAATTTTCAACAAAGCTTTCAAAAATGGTTTGTTTCACAGCCACTCCTATAGCTTCCCCAAAATTGTAGTATAAAAATATCATGTGTCCTCAAATCCTTGCACTGATGAAACTCAAAGAAACACCTAAAGACTGGATACAAAATACAAAATTCATGAGGCTTGTTAACATGCCCCAATTTCAAATAGATGCTCTTGTCCTTGATTACCTGGTTAATTCTTACGACCATGAAGAGGAAAGGTGTAACATCCATCTATCTAATCGTATAATTTCATTTTGCATTGAGCTCGTAGACATCTATCGATTAACTGGTTTACCATATCCACACCAGATGGTCGTGATTACAAAGGCTATCTAATTGATGCAAACAAAAAATATTTGGTATCTCATTACAATGTGCAGGTTGATGGTAACTTTAATTTTATCTTTCAATTACTTATTTTATTAATATCAGTTGACTATCCATGTATCTAACTTTTCTTTTGTGTTGTTACAACTGTAGTTAATCAATTGAAAAGAGGCATTGTTATAAAAGGTGTTACACAATTTATTTCTTACAATGATATCACTCTTTCAATCTAGGATTGTGTTGCATTTTATATCCAGTGACATTCCGCCTTGGGTAGCCCAATATTTATTGGGGAAACTAACAGGGAAACAATTTCATATTTGTCTAATTGAATTAAAGTAGATGTCAACAATGCTCGGTCTAATATAAATACATTTGATAAATTGAAGACTATATTTTCTTGTACCAATTATCTTCTTGCTTTCTATCAAGAAGCTTTCTAAATTGCAGAACAAATAAATTCCAACTTCAACAAACCAAAAATTATTATTGATAGGTCTTTCAGTTGAAGAAATACAAGTAACAATTAATTTTAACAATACAAGAAATTAATTATTTTCAAATGCAATTTTAACACTAACAGTAATTAATATTTTGAAGAGAAGAATTGTAGCTGCAATATCTCACAAGGGCTATTTCTCAGGGTAAAGCCCCTTTAGAGGCTTCTATTTATTCTCATATAGATTCAGTGGAATCGCCCCCAATTTGATATACTCGATAAAAAATATCTAGGGGTTTAATCACCGCTCAAGTAATGCCTCCTCCGCCACTTTTTCCTCCAAAATCTTACACATGTATTAATATTATTTTTAATAACTAAGCTACTAACAAGAACTGCTAACAAGCTATCTACTTTTTTGTAAGTGTTAAAGTGTTTTAATATTCTTAAATTTTTTTATTTGCAGCAACTTCTAACATTAACGGTGTAGATCATTCTTAGGCTCAGTCACAAAGTCATATGGTCTCTTTTCCAACCATGTCAATTAATTTATAATGTGTAATTTATTTATTTTCATTACAAATATTATATATAGTATTTACAAGGGTATAATGTTTAATTTGGTAATACTTTGTTTCTTACAGTTAACAGACGAACACAAGGGATTTCAAAGAGGCCTCCTCTGGTCCCCTTGCCATGGGTGGTACACACAAAAAAAAAAATTCTAGGGAAGAATATTACATTTCCTACTAACTCTGTAGGAACACTTCACCCTACAACCTCTCAATTTCTATATTTTTCACTAGGTGGTATCTAGAGTGCAACTGGTACCTAGATTTTGAAGGTCAGATCAATCTCAATGATGATTTTTTGGGGTTTTATAGTGTTGACACCAAGGCGGGAAATTATTTTGACACCCATGATATGATATAAAGTACTCCTCCACTTGCTCAACCAGAAGCACAAAGAAAGTTCCATGAAATCAGAATCCCTTCCTCAACTAAGTCAAATTCCACTCATAAATGATCAAAAGACATATTTTCCTTTGAAAATATAATATCAAATAGTATGGGGACACAATTCAAGAATTGGTTATGACAGATGTGGAATTAGTACACAAGTGGGAGTATAGGGCCAAAGTTCAGATCAAAGAAATAAATAGTCGTTACCATAATCATGCTCAAAGGCACTCATTGTTCACTATTCTAGAGAGCCAACCAGCAAGGCTTGAAATTTTTTTACATAAAGCACAGTCTGGTACAATTTTGTATAATAATGTATATGATGATGAAATTTTAGATATAATGTTAAACAGGTTAGAAATTCTTAATGCTGAAGCCTAGGCGTGCCATAACAAATGGGATGGAGATAAAAATAATGTTTTAATTGCATATGCAGAAAAAGAAAAAGCTGTGGTAGGTCATTTTTTACATGTGACTTTTTTGAAATTATGATTATTGTAATAAATTATTTATAACGTATCTAATACATTTATGTTTTACAGGAAAAATCTAGAAATTTACAGAAAAAACAGTTGTATTTGATGCACATTTGAACAATGCTCACAAAAGCGTGAATGCATTTATATAATTGAAAGAAAGGCTTATCAAATAAACAAAATGATAAAATGATAAAGATAATCAAGGAGCATGGGATGGATTCAAAAATCTTACTAAAAGATAAGATAGATGTTGATCCATCACTATTGTCATCAGGAGATGTTATGAGGGAGGAGCAAAATATTCTTACCAATCCCAATAAAGCAATGTAGGATTTGTAGAAATCGAGAGTTTTATCAAAAAAACATTATACAAATTGAGCAAGTACTGTCTCCATTGCAAGAAGAAGCTAAAGCTACCCCTGCAACACAAAATTAAAAAAAAAAAAATTCACTGTGTGACAAGTGTGTTTTCACAATTCCGACACTAGCATAAGAATTAAAATATAGTGGCTAGCCAATTTTTCCTTTTTTAATTCCATGTGGTATATGTAAGGACAAATAAATACTCAAAATCATAGGCATAAAAGAGGATTCCCTCGTAATGTGTTCTTATATGATAGAACTTTCCCGGAAGCTTTGAAAAGAAATTATTCACAAACCCATAATTGTGTAATTGTATCAACCAACAATGCTTTATGAAAATATGTATGTCTTCAATAGATTCATCTGCCACTTGTTAGTATGTATATAAGTTTAATTGTGAATTGGAAACTGTATTTACAGTTGTGACACACTTTTTTAAAAAAATTGAACAATTTAATATACACTCTTGCATTCAGATTTCTGATTTCTTATGAATGTAGTTTATAACTGTAATATTTGGATATGTTTTGCATGGTTTTAGATGTTTGGTGTGTGTTTATTTGAGTACAAAAAATAATTATGTTTCCTGCAGAGATAAAATATTAATCACACATAGATGGATCTAAACAAATCATTATCCTTCTTAAAATAATAAAACAAAATATTAAAAATGAATTGGTTACAAGTAAAACAACATATATAGTATAGTAAGACCAGTTGATACTTATTTGATAAGATATATATATATAATCAAATCAATTTGTCAATAATGTCTAGAATGTAGATAAGAAATTATGACTCTAGCAATTGAAAACAACACTGTAGCAACCCATTTTTCATAAGTGTCCTCAAAATCTACTAAATTAGAAGTGTGTTTGGTGGATATATTTGCATCCCTGCATCAATCACAATATTACCTACTCCTCTTAATTCTATGAGTTAATTCCATAATCCAAGTCCTCTTTCATAAGGAAAAGTTTCCACAGAATAACTCAAAACATACAATCTCAAACAACTTTATAAATTTCTATCCAATCTGTTGTTAACTTTTTATTTTATGAAGGATAATGCACTGAATACTCTTTCATCCTCAACAAATCCTAGGATCATAGTTTCGCACAATTCATATAGTCGAAAATAATTGCTAAAATTTCCTCAAGAAATACTGCTTGAATAAAGTTTCTTCCAAATCCTTTTAATGCAACCATTTTCCATTGGCTCGTCTAGAAAATGAAATTGTTCTAACATAATAAGAGCAACATGTTGTGAATGAGAACTCAATAAATTATTTTGTAAAGTAACTTCAACTACAACACCATTTATATACTCACGCTTACAATTTCCATTAGACTATTCATGTATTGTAAAAATAAATTACTAATGGAATTTTCAGCAACGCTGCCAACTATATTCCAAAACAGTGGATTCACAACTCTCATTGCGTCAAGTAGGTTATCTTTTTTAAATCATTCAAAGATCTCCATAGATAAATATTGAGAAATATTTTTCAATTTATTTCATGTGTCACATAATATTGTTTCATATAAATTATCTGTCACTCGTACTTCTTCCAACTTTGATCCAACCAAATCTACTCTTCCCTAAACAGTGTGAAGTGGTATCTCTTTCCCATGAACCATTATACATATATGATCATTTATATTAAATTTTAAGTAGAATCTTGGATTCTTAAGGTCTATTAATGTATTCCAACTTGCAAAAATAGGTCCTTGAAAATTTCTATTTGACAAATATTGTTGGAGATAACACACCGGTTATACAGATAATATATCAGATCTAAGCATACATGCAAATAAAAGCATATATTCTACTAGAAGAAATATACAAAACAAGAGACATAAATCAACACTAGATTTAATGTGGTTCACCCAATGTGGGCTATGTCCACCAAGAAACAAGCCAATCTATTATCTAAAGCTTTGAAAAGATATACAATAAAGATTTACAATCTTCCACACCTCTCAGATGTACAGTACTTTATTTCTCTCAAGATTTTACTTCATCACCAAGAATTCTCTCTCTCACAAAATTTTGCAAGTTCTTTCTAATTCTTGTTATTTCTTTTATTTCTAAACCCTAGGTTTTATGCTTATATAGTCGCTTATAGACTTATGGCACTTAGCCATGCAATTACAATCAATAGATATACTTTAATGCTAGAAAGAGATCTAATTCCCCAGAGTTAATTAAAACATACTTGCACAGGTAATCAATGTCGGTTCCCCCTTAACCGATGAGGGTTACTATATTTTCCAGCAAATTTTCATTGCATGCTAAACTGAAGTAATTGAACTCCACAACACAACAATCTTCCACTTGGAGATTAATTACTACACCATACATGTACAATGTCATTCTTGGATCCTTCCTTAGCTTTGTTTCTTCCTCTTCAAGTCTCAAACTCGAAGACGAACAGAAGTGGAGTTTAGCTCCAAATTCTCCTTTTCAAATGGCTATGTTAGCATATATGTGGGGTTCTTTCTCATATGAATATTTTCCAGATTCAACTGTCAATCCTCCAATACCTGTCGTATGAAGTGATACCTCAATTAAATGTGTTTCATTCTCGAATGAAATGTTGAGTTCTTTTCCAAATGAATTGCACTCTGACTGTCACTAAACAGTTTACAATTACTTTTCTCATTTTCCAACTCTTCCATGAACCTACTCATCCATATCATCTCCTTACTAGCCTTTGTAGCTGCAACATAATCTTCCTTTGTAGTAAACAAAGCCACAACCTTCTACAATCTCAAAATCCAGCTAACTTCCATCCAGTAGCGCTCCTCCTACCATCTAGATCTCTAGCCATATCCGAATCAACATAGCCACATAATGAAATATCTGAACCTCCATAGCATAACTACATGTTAGATGTTCCTTTCAAATACCTGAGTATCCATTACACTTCTTTCCAATGCTCTTTACCTGGATTGGCCATATATCTACTCACAACTCTCACTACCTATGCAATGTATGGTTTGGTACAAACCATAACATACATGATACTCCCAACTGTTGAAGCATATGGCACTTGTGTCATGTATTTGACCTTCTCATGTGATGATGGACACTGATCTTTTCTCAATTTGAAGTGTTTAGCCATATGTGTGCTAACAGGTTTTACATACTGCATGTTGAACCCTTCTAACACCTTGTAGATATAATCCTCATGAGATAAATACAATTTCTTGTTTTTCTTGTCTATGTGTATTTGCATGCCAAGGATTATTTTTGTGGTTCCTAAATCCTTCATAGAAAATGTGTGAGTTAGCTTTCTCTTAAGCTCACCAATGTCCTGCATACTAGATCCTACAATAAGCATATCATCCACATACAATAACAAAATAATATAGCTCCCATTTTCAAGCCTGTTGAAATAAACACAATGGCTAGATTCACATCTCAAGTAACCATGCTCTTGCATAAACTTATTAAACCTCATGAACCATTGCCTTGGAGCTTTCTTAAGCCCATATAGACTCTATTTCAACCTGCACACTAATTTCTCCTTACCCTTGACTTCATACCCAAATGATTACTGCATATAAATCTCTTCATCCAAATCACCATGAAGGAAATCCATCTTCACATCTAGTTTCTCTAAATGAAAGTCTTCTACTGTAACTAAGCTCAATACAGTACAAATAAAATTCATCTTAACAACAGGAGAAAATATTTCACCAAAGTCAATACCTGCTTTCTGTGCAAATCCCTTTACTACAAGCCTTGCATTGTATCTTTTTTGTCCACCCTCTTCTTCCTTGATCCTATAAACCCACTTGTTCTGCAATGTTATCTTACCTGCTGGAAACTTAACCAAATCCCAAGTCTGGTTTTGTTCCAAGGAGTCCATCTCCTCATCCATGCATGCTCCCACTAGACATGAGTCTTATCCTGCATTACTTCTTCAAAGCTTTATGGTTCACCATTATCAGTCAATAATAAATAAAATAGAGAAGGTGTAAATATTTCTGGAGGTTTACTTATCCTTTGTGACCTTCTCATAAGAGTTTGGGGTATCAAAGGCTCAATTTGGACCTCCTAGCCATTCCTATCCAAACCTGACGGTGACTGACATCGATCACCTCTAACCGTAAAATAGAGAAGGTGTAAATATTTCTGGAGGTTTACTTACCCTTTGCGACCTTCTCACAAGAGTTTGGGGTATCAGAGGCTCAATTTGGACCTCCTGGCCATTCCTATCCAAACCTGACGGTGACTGACATCGATCACCTCTAACCGAAGTCGGTTCTGAAAACTAATGCCAGTTTGGATCCTCTATAACCAATACTGGTTCATCTGACTAGTGTCGGTCAGGGGTCAACTGACACTGGTTACTGTGTAACCCTATCGGTAATTCTTTTAAATCTGAGAGTTCATTTTCATTCAAAAACTTCTCAAGCAGTTCATCCTTGGGTACCAAAATTTGATCCCTATACATTCTCTTTTCATTCCATTCAACATCATGAATCCTAATAATTTTAAAATTCTCTAAATCCCAAAAACAGAAACCAAAATCATCAGATCCATAACCAATGAAAGTGCATCTCTTGGATTTTGCATCCAACCTTTTCCTATTTTCCTTATCAACATGCACAAAAGCTTTTGAACCAAAAACTTTAAGAAAATAAAGATCTACCTCTTTTCCGGTCCAATATTCCTCTGGTATTCCTCTATCCAGTGAACTTGAAGGCCCACTATTAATCAAATAAACCGTTGTACCAACTGCTTCCGCCCAAAACTGTAAGGGCAGTCCAGAATGTATTCTCATACTTCTAGCACATTCCATGATTTTCTTGTTCATTCTTTCTGCAACACCATTCTCCTGTGGTGTTCTTGGAACCGTTCTTTCTCTACGTATCCCATTCACTAAACAATAATCATTGAAAGCCTTGTTATAGTATTCACCACCATTGTCAGATCTAAGGTACTTTAACTTAGAATTTGATTCATTATCAACAAGGGCTTTCCATCTTTTAAAAGTCTCAAAAACATCAGATTTACGTTTAATACAATAAACACATACCTTTCTTGTAGCATCATCAATGAAAGTAACATAATATTGGGATCCTCCATGAGAAGCTACCTGAGTTAGTCCCCACACATGTGAGTGTACAAGCTCCAATTTTTGTTCCTTCTTAGTTGTCCCAAATTTGATAAATCTCACTCTCTTTTTCTTTCTAAAGATACAATGCTCACAAAAATCAAGATCTAAATCTTTCAAATCTGATAACTTACCCTTAGCCTTTAAGATCTGCATTCTTTTTAACTCATATGGCCCAACCGGTTATGCCATATGCATGCATTTGAATCTGAAGTAGATATTGCAGAAAAGGAATTAGTAATACAGGTAAATAAATATAACGTTCCTACCTTCTTACCTCTTGCCACAAAAAAAAACCCTTGGTGAATTTCCAAGAGTCTCCTGTAAAAGTAACCATGCAACCAGATTCACCTAGTTACCTTATAGAAATAAGATTCCTCCTGAGGCTTGGCACATGCCTCACATCTTTCAATACCCATGTATTTCCATTCTGTAATTTTAGATGAACTTTACCTTTACCAGTAATATTGCTAGGTTCATCATCACCCAAATAAACATGCCCAAAATTACCCTGGACATAATTTCTGAAATAGCCCTTATTAGGGGTTGCATGGAAAGAAGACCCTGAATCTAAAACCCATGATTCAATTCTACTATCTAAAGAAAGAATAAGAGCATCTTGCATTACCTTTGATACAACAAGATTTTCTTCTTTACCTTTGTCTGGTTGTTGGTTCTCTTTATCCTTTGACCAACAATCTTTCTTTGCGTGTCCTTTTTTTCCACATTTCCAACAAGTATTTCCCTTACTTCTGGATTTAGATCTGCTATCCCTTGAATTTGATTTCTCGTTACTCTTACTCTTGGATCTCTCCTTCTACCTGCCCTTGATTTCTACGTTCAAAGAATTTCCAAATGATGATTCCTCTATACCCTTCCTGCGAATTTCTTCATTCAATACTATACTAACGACATCATCAAACTTTAAAATATTATTAGCAGATGTTGTATTACTAACAACCATTACCAAGTTATCCCAACTATCAGGCAAAGAACATAAGAATAAAAGTTCTTTAACTTCATCATCAAATGGTATAGAAACCGATTTTAACTGATTTACAATAGATCAGAAATCATTCAAATGAATAGATGCAAATCCACCTTCATGCATCTTAGAACTAAATAGTTTCTTCATCAAATAAAATTTATTCGAAGCACTAGGTTTTTCATATAAATTAGCAAGAGATTTCATTAACTCTACCGTAGAAGCCACTTCCATAATATTGGAAACTAAAGATGCTGTCAGACTCAATCTTATAGATCCCAAAGCCTTTATGTCAAGAATCTTCCATTCTTCATTAGTTATCTTCGTAGGTTTAGACTTCTCATCCAACGGTAAATACAAATCTCTTTGATAGAGATAATCTTCAATCTGCATCTTCCATAATTGATAATCTCAGTTGTCAAATTTATCTACCTTGTATTTGTTTTCTTATGCCATTGCTATAGCTCCCACTCAATCAGAAAACCCTCTGTGAGTAAATATGTCAATGCAAAAAAACCCTCAAAGAAAGCTTTGATACCAGTTGTTAGGGTTAGCACACCGGTTGTACAGATAATATATCATATCCAAGCATACATGTAAATACAATCAGATATTCTACCAGAAGAAATATATAAAACAAGAGACATAAATCAACACTAGATTTAATGTGCTTCACCCAGTGTGGGCTATGTCCACCAAGAAAAAATTCAATCTATTATCCAAAGCTTTGACAAGATATACAATGAAGATTTACAATCTTCCACAGCTCTTAGATGTACATTACTTTCATTCTCTCAAGCTTTTGCTTCATCACCAAGAATTCTCTCTCTCACCAACTTTTACAATTTCTTTCTAATTCTTGTTAATTCTCTTCTTTCTAAACCCTAGCTTTTATGCTTATATAGGCGTTTATAGACTTAGGGCACTTATCCATGCAATTACAATCAATAGATATAATTTAATGCTAAAAATATATATAATTCCTGAGAGTTAATTAAAACATCCTTGCACATGTAACCGATGCAAGTTAGCCCTAACTGATGCCAGCTACTTCCTTGTCTAACCGATGCTGGTCCTTGACCAATGTCGGTTCCCCCTTAACCGATGATGGTTACTGTATTTTCCAGCAAGTTTCCATTGCATGCTAAACTGAAGTAATTGAACTCCACAACTCAACAAATATAAATTATCTAGAGTTATGCATACAGGTTTTCTCAGTTGTATAAAGTTAGTAATGTGGATGGAACGCTCTTGGGCATGCTTCGTCAAAACATTGATCTCATTCAACATTGGAAAAATACCACATAATGTAAGTAAAGTTTCAATATTTTTCAAATGGTACAACAAATCTTTACCTTTATCTACTTCCTTGTGGTATTTATACACAAAACCTATCAATGAAGGATGTTATTCAAATATTCTACAAGTAGGCTCATACATGGAAATCCATCGTGTATCTACATCTTTAGGAAATGTTTTATCATTTATCAATGCAATTACAATTTTATTGAATTTATTAAAACAAAAAGACTTCTTGAATAATATGCATGCAAGTCACGGATGAGCTCCTCCACTCTAGCAACATTTTTTAATATGCTCATAATTTTATACATCATATTTATTATATGAGCCATACAATGGATTGCAATCATAAATGGTGCATCTGTTGTTTGTAGTCTGACATATAGACCATTTTTATCCCCTGCATTATTGTTGTACCATTAGTTCCAACACAAACTAACTTCGTGGCAATGGAAAAATCATTCATACCTATTATATCCTGTAAAATTGAACCAATTTGTAAAGGTTTTTGGAATTGCGATTTTCTGCCATTTTATGAATAACTAGGAGATGGGGTTTTCTTACTTCACTTACAAAAGTATAGACATGAATGCAATCCCAATAAGTGTTTTCCATCATTGTGACCTCATCAGTTGAAAGCAAAATAAACATTACATTTTTAATCGTTTCTTTCAAATCCTCCTTTTCCACCATAGCAAGACATTTTGTGAGTTCCTAACCACTATTATCTAACCAATGTGATTATGGAACATTCTGTAATCCAATAACCTGATACAAAATTTAATTATCTAAGAAATCTAAAATAGGTATTCCCTTTTTCAATACAATAAATGAGATTAAATTATTTAATAATAAATTTAGTTTGGGAATTACTATTTATTGTTAAATTAAAAATAGTAAAAATTAAAATTAAAAATTTTTAGATTCTATTTTTTTAATTTTTAAGAACGTAATAAAAGGAGAGAAGGATAAAAAATGAGATTAATTAAGAAGACCACAAATAAGTTCTTTCCAAGTGTTGTTGATGAACCAACCCGAATCACGATTGATATTGTTTTCATGGTGTATTATCTTAATGGCTTCCCAAAGGTGCCACTTTACAAAGTTGTCTTCATAAGCAATGACATTGGAGGAATTGAGGCAAATAGAGTGTTTAATATTGAGGGAGTGCTCAACCAACATTGATTGATGAATACAATCAAATTTTATGTCTCTATCGTGATCTAATAACCGAGTTTTGATTGATCTACTGGTTTCTCCAATGTATGGTTCGCCACAATAGTAGTTTATCATATAGACACCGTTGTGGAGAGTAGCGTCAATTTTATCCTTCGAAGAATTGAGATTAGACCCTAATGTGTTAGTGGGAGTCAAGGAAGTGGCAATACCTTTTTGATTTAATTTTTTGTAATCCTATTAGTGGTGTTTTTTATAGGGGAGGATAATTTTATGGTTTAATTCATGTTTATTTAAAGTTATAGGAAGTAGATTAATAAAATTTTAAAGAGCGTTGGAGATTAGTTTATTATTATATCCATTTTTCTACCAAAATTTTGGTTGCCACCCAAGTGTATTATGTAGCCTATTAGTGCCCTTCTCAAGAATCCTTTGAAAAGCTAGCTAAGCTTTTGCAGGATTATATTTGGTCTAACCATCAACAAGGTGGCTTCCAATGAGTTGTATGGGATGTATGTACCCTCCCACGTGACCAGGGTGGTATGGAATTTGTTGATGTCTATAGACACAACATTTCTCTTTGTGCTAAATGGGTCATCAGATGCATTAACGATAACCAAGCTTGGAAAATTTTGCTACGACATTGCATTTATTCATGTTTTCTTTATGGTAAACAATGCTGGAAAAACATTGGCATACATACCTTAATCATCACCAGAGTGCCTGTTAAGATTACAAGTACCTTTTTTGTGAAGAGTACCTGGAAATCGTTTGAAGTTGTTAATTCGTTGCTTCGCTGGATTGGGGATGGATTCCACACTGGACTCTCATTTAATGATCACAACATCTAGTGGTCTCCTATCTTTACCAGTGATAATGCCCTCTTGGCTGAAGTTCTTAGTGTCAAGACGCTTTGGCTTGCTTACAAAGGCATCAATATTGTACAAGACCTTGTTTATCAAAGAGAGTGGCTTCTTGGCATGGCATAAAATGGATATTTAATTTCATAAATTCTGATCTTTTATCTATGCTCAAAATTCAAGAGATAATGTCTGATGTTATGCTTCATAAGCCTGGTGTACAACATCCTTTAGCTTGGTGGTGGGACTGATAGTGGAACATGGATATGCCTTTTTTTAACTATAAGTCTGGTTTGATTTATAATATCTTGTCTCCCTTATCTCCTACCATCGACAACATTAATGTTTGATGGATCCTGAACTCCTTTGTATCCACTTGGCTTCGGAGGCTCAACAAGGCATGAAACCCCATTTTAAACCCAAGCTTAATTTCTTTCTTTAGTGTCTCATTTATCAGGGTCTTCTGCTGGGAGAGAAGTTAAGTCATATTGGCCTCCCCAATCCTAAGTCCCCTTGTTATGGTTGACTCAAGTCTTTCAAACATGTTTTCTAGACTCGTCCTCAGGCCCAATCTTCCTAGATTTGGATACACTCTCTCTTCATTCCCTTTTATCTTGAATATTTTGATTGGAAAATTGTCCTCTTTAGTAACTGTGATAATATTCCTTCTCGTATTATCTACATATGGAATTTTTGTAGGATGTTATTCTCTTTTAGTTGTGGAAAGATAGAAATAATGTTATTTTTCAACAATATGATCCTATTTTGGAACTAAATGTTAATAAAAAAATGGTTATCATCGCATCCAGGCCCATGTGCAAAAAGTGGCGCTCGAATTCATGCACCTACAACAACTTTTGGATCACTGGGGAAGCACCCCTTGCACTATGATTCAGGTTCCTCCATAAGATGTTTGTGCCCCTATTCCAGCTCATATGTTGCATTACATAAGCTTCTCTCGTAACCGAAGCTCATCTCCTCCTCAGGGCCATCCTACTTCATCCAACTCTAGATCAAGTTAGAGTCTACCACCTCAGGGAAAGACTATGGCCACCTCCTCCAACTAGAACTCTTCTCCCAGGGGAGCCAATTTTGGAGGTTATCCGTCACCTAGCTGGGGTATCATGGTACCTTTGAATTTTTAAATGCTAGATCATGATAGTTGGATGATTGATCCTCTGTCTAAAGAGTAGATTTTGGGGGGATTTATCCATCCAAAGGATGATCCTCCTCCACCTCCTAGTGTTGATGCACCATGTCCCTAATTATATGACTTTCTAGTCTTTTTTTGACTCGGTTTCCTTTTGGCATTTTTTTCTTGCCTTCATGGCATTTTGTGGCTTGTGGACCATGAGTTTTCCGGTCACCCCCGCTATTGTAACACTTTTTTATATTAATATAAAGGCTTGTTCCAATAGTAAAAGTGTAATATATCTTTGCTTATATATAAAAGTGATTTTTAATAAAAATGGATAAAACTAAAAAATTAATCACTTCTAAACTTTAACAAGAATCGAAAGTGATTCAATGGCATGAATGGGAAAAAATAGATTTAATAGCCTTTCCATTTTGACAATTGAACATGAAATCATAACGAGAAGAAATTATAATGATGTCATCAATAATTTCGATACTACAAAAGCAAGAAACAAACCTTTTTTACTCCAATTATATGTTGTTAAAAATTCTACTATAAAATATTTATAAAAATTAAGAGGAGGACGTTGACTCCATAAACTACCTATAGTGCTTAAAACACTTAATAAACCCTATGCATATTGATTATTGATTAAAATATACTATTAATAATTCCATATTACCACCATACTATATATTTATTACAATATATTCATAATAACTTCATGTCCCAAGTCCCATCTTAATTTTGTTTTTGTTTTTCCCAATACTCTTATTAGAGTGACTCATACATGCGAGTGGAACCATGACCATTATATAAGTACATATAAAACACACCATCCCCATTTTTTAATGTTGGTAACAAACAAATAATGTTTAGTGTCATTGGAATAGGGTGTATTTTTTTAATGTATTGATAATAATATATTGTTGTTTTTGGCTCCATCTTCATCTTAATGCATGTGTACATATTTTCACACTGATAGAAATTAGAATCAATGGTTGCTTTGAAATTCCATTCCAAATAGGACGATTTTGTTTTCCTCAGTATTCTCATGGAGATTCTTCGATACCCAATTATATGTACTACCTGGGCATACTTGAATGAAGTGCTTCGTCTTGTTTAGTAAATCGGGGCACTGAGATTCCAACCAAATTAGAAAAACTTAGGAATAGTAGATGTCCTATCTTTTAATGCAATATTTATATGTAATGCATCTAAACATTTAAAATTACATTAAAAATTGAGTCAATGAGTTGGCAAGCTACTGCATAAAATGATCTCCACCATGAAATTTCTGCAAAGTCATTAGTTGTGCTTGAATTGTCAAAATTTAAGGACAAAATGGATGAAGAGAGCACATATTATTTGAGATATATATAATATGTTTAGTGTAGGACTAGTGTACTTCAAATCAAACCAAATATACATTTTGCAACAAACGTTCCATCATTCCCTCAGTTTCCCCTAACCAAAAGCCCTTTATCAAATTTCCCTGACAAGACCCATTTCATATTGGGACTATTGACCATCCTTACTTTTCATTCAATTCATTCTTTGTTCTTCACTGATCTTGTCAAGTCAGTATGAGCTCACACTTTCTGGATAAATAGGAATTTGAGTCCAAATCTAGTTCAATTTTGAGTGGGACTCTTTGCGTAGACATGTCGGGTATTAATTAGAGGAATCCATACAAAAAAATTGGCCACAATCCTCATCCTCCCATGGCACTTCAACCTTATAACATTACATCTTAATATTAATGAATTATTTAATTGTTTGATTGTAAGGTTCTCTGACCCACGTGCAATTTTGACCATTGAATGAATTTAACCTTCTATTTTCTTTTGATAAGTGCATGTCTTTGCTTTGTTGATATGGTACTTGTCTTCATGCTAAGAAACAATTGTTAAATCATTTGGTACCTTATAGTAAATCATATTGAATCAGGGTCTGCATACATTCAACTGTCATAATATTGATGTGTATTTCTCTCAACATCAATGATTTGAGTTTCTACCAAGGACTTTACTAGAAGGGTTTGTAGGTCTTCGCCACTTGATTAAGGAAAAAAAGGTTAGCAAGAAAACATACCTTGTTTGGGTTTTAAACTATATTCATGTCCGCAAAATTAAACTGGCCGTGCATGTCTGGCAAAGTAGCCAATAATGGAACAATTTTGAATCGATGATTTTAATTCATAGTCCATATTCTGGAAGGCCACATATGACTCTTGAATTGACTCAAACATGAGAGAGTGGAAGGATGTGTACAAATCATACCCAAAAGATACTTGATCTGGAATTAATCGGCTAGTTTTCTCAAACTTGTCTAATCTAAATTAGACCCAACTCAAACATTGACAATGTATTGTTTGAGTAAATATTGTAATCCACACCCATATATCATAGCTCATGATAACCTAGGAGTACTATGAACATGGAGGCATTTCTTGTTCAATAACATTTCAAGCTTTTTGGGTTAAGGTCCCCATGGAACTAAACAAAAAAATGCACGTGATTTCTTGGATTTGGAGGCATTTTTGGCAAGATTCTAACAAGACATCAAGGTAAGGGACATATTCTAGATAGGCAATGATTTTGGCAAAACTTCTCAAGATTGTGGGGAGGGAGGAAGAGCTGTCCGATTGGTGTGCGCCGCCAAGGTAATGATAGATAATGATGAATAAATAAAATTTAATTTGGGAAGGATATTTTATAGGGGTTGGGAACTTGGGATTGGAGATGTTCCCAATGGCATAAGTAGGCCCAATAAAGAGTTTAAGGTCTCGCAATATTAGCCTATCAAATGAATGAGATATTCTTTGAAAAGTTTGTCTTGGCCCACAGTTTATTCATGTGGGTAAGTACCAAAGTGGCACTGTACCATGTTAGGCTAGGTACTTTGGGCACTGTGCAAACAGAGGGACAGAACTTAGTCACCACGTACCATGTACGGCCATGATTTCAAGTGAAAGGAAAGGCAGCAGTTCTAGCTAGCTATATAGGAGCCCAGATGGAAGAGAGAAACCCAACATTGAGTAGGGCTTTATGGCTTGTTATTGTTAAAGAGGAAGGCTCGCTTGCACATCACATCTTTTCTAAGTCCCAAATAGCCATTAGATACACCTTGTCTTATATTGTTAGGAAAAATCCTTTACAGTTTGCACCAGGGCAAGTTTAGAAGTAAAGCATCCCCCCCTCCCCCCACTTTTTTTGAAGTCTACTCCCACAGAGTTAGGAAGAAGCTGCCCAAAAAGGTGGCTAGTAGTCGACAAAGTGTGCTAGATTGAGTGTGCCCTCAGCTTCTCTTTCTGATCAGCAGGCGTGGAGACAGTCATCAATTGTTCTGGGAAGTACTGCTCTGAATTCATTAATACCCGCACAAAGAATGCAAGGGCAAGGCCAAGGGAAAGGGAAAGACAAGTCCTCCTCGTACTTGGAAGCTGCGTGGGAAAGACTGGCAGCATCAGCAGCTGCTGCTACGTTTCAGAAATCAAATCAAGTAGATAAGGTGATAACTTTGTTTTGTACATTGATATACTACACCCAACAAGAATTGCCCTGTAGAGTTTGTAGGCGTCTCAGTCTGTGTTCCTGAATACCCACAATGTCCTTAATGATGTTTTGCACTGACATTTCTATACCGTATTACCCACAATGGCCTTTACTGAGTTTTAGGCATGTCTGTGTTTTTCTGATTCCAACAAATGGCCTTAACGTTGTTTTGCACTGTTATGATAATACCGTCATGGCCTTGTTGAGTTTCAAGCATGTCTATGCGTGTTTCTAAACACCATCAATGGCCCTTGAAGTCGTGTTTTATACTGATATAACAACACCAACAACAGTCTTGTAGAGTATGAAGTATTTCAATGTGTTTTCGAAATCTGACTCACTTTTTGCTTTGTGTTATTTAGGAACCCACCACTAAATCCTTGAAAGACAAAGAGCCAATGGAGAAATCACAGGAGCTGTCTAAGCCTCAAGAGACCAGTGAAAAGAATGATGGAGCTAAAGACCCGAGCCTTAGTCCTAAGAAGTACAAACGCTCTAAGGAGGCAGGGAGATATAGAGGTGTTAGGAGACGTCCATGGGGTCGTTATGCTGCAGAAATCAGGGATCCCAAGTCCAAAGAACGTCGCTGGCTTGGAACCTTTGACACAGCAGAAGAGGCTGCTTATGCATATGATGTGGCTGCAAGATCCATGAGAGGCATCAGGGCAAGGACCAATTTTCTTTACATAAATTCTGAGCCATCCAGCATCTTCTCCAAGGCGCCGGCTTTTCCATTGCCCACTTTGGGGGTTTACTCCAAGTTAGGCTCAGTTTTGGCCAAACCCACAAAGGTGCATCGGGACTGTATGTGTGATTATCAATGGGAGGATTCAAGCATGAAAAATCATGGGTTAAACGCTGGCTCCTTTGGAGACATGATTGTGAACAATTACATCAAGTCATCTTTTGATAAGATGGAGAAGAATCATAAATTGCTTGGAGATGGTTCAGGCAGCTCGCAGATTCCCGTCTCTCTTCCTAGAGATCATAGCAGCAGCAACAACATTAATGCCATTCCAAGGCCTTGGCAGAACTTTTGCCTGCCTAGCCCTAATCCTGATCGTAGTAGATCTTCATCCTCTGCACTTGAATTATCCAATCCTGAAGTCTGTTATCAAAATACCGTTACTAATGATTTTACCATTCCATGCTCATTCCCATGCTGCCAGCCCTCCTTAAGACCATTCGGTCAACCTGCCTTCAACACCAACACTACCAACATCACCAACGCAATCCCTAACACCAACCTTGGGACACCCACTTTGCCAAACCAAGTGGAAAACCATTGTCTTCTTCCATTCTTAGAAGAGTTTGCTTCTGCACCCTCATCTGAGATTTGCAGCCCACTGTCATCAAATCCATTGAGCTCCAACATTGAAAATGCTGCCGTAGTCGGTTCCTATGCAGATTCAGGCTTGTTGGATCAGATAATTAACAAGTTCCTTCCCTCATCGAGCCCCAACTACCACAATATCAGCGGCAAAAGCTTCGACTGTGATAATGGTCTTCCATATGCTACTGCTACCCCCACACCCTCTTGCACTGCTAACATTGGCACATCTGATTTTCCCACTGAGGATCTACAAAAGCTGGTAGACGCAAATTATCAGTGTCTGTACTTGAATCAGCGGCAGAGTGAGAAATATGACATGAACAACATCAGCCAATTGGCAGCTGCATATCAATGGCCCGGTGATACTCTCTACAGCCTAGACACCCTTCTTCAGGAGCTTCTGCAGCAGACCACTTCAGATCAGATGGTTGATATGACCACCTTGCCTCAGTTGCTCTGAATAATATTGCCTCTATCATAACAATGCTGCTGCTGCTTTTCATTTCTAGTGCGTTTTAATGTCTCATTGTGTCATTTCTGTTGCTTTTTATTTCTAGCGTGTTTTAATTTGAATCATCTATTGCATTGTAAGACTTTGTTCACATAGATGTGAGCAGGTTTCCTTGTAAGAAAATGAATCATATGCTCCTGCAACTTATTTTACGTCCAAAGTCAGTCTTACTATTCATGTTTGTGTATGGTGCTCATGAAGAACACAATTTTGATATCCAGTTCAATGTCTACAACGAATTATTTCATAGCCTTGTTCATGATTTATATGTTTTATTTCCTTTGTTCATGATTTATATGGTTTAGCCTTCCTTCATGGTGTATTTTTATCAGTGATTCCAGAAGATCTTTATTCAAGATTTTATTTCTCAGAAGACATGGCATGTGCTGGTACTGATTATAACCAGATCTGTTTTACTGATTTACATTCAGCGATTATAAGTCAGCTAAATGAAATAGTTGTTATCAGTCCACTGCAATTTACAATTTCAGTAATTAAGACCTTAAGGAATTGTTTGCATTTTTGCCAATAATCTATGTAAATATGAAGTTTAAAACATTTTTTTTAAGTCTTGTCTTGTAAAGACTTTTTAAGTATTTTTTTGGTTCCTTTTTCTCCCATCAATTCAATCAATTCAAATTATACGTTCAGCGTGTTTGCAGGTGAAGAATTGTATGGAGCTTTGCCATCAATGATATTCTATATTATTTGCAAGAAGTTTATTGTTTCTTTATTATGCGCTTGTACCTTTTGTAAATTTAGTCAATTTTGTCACTCTACAAACGCATGGCCCCCACCCATATTCATGATGGCCTCCCATATGCCCCATCCACATGTATCACATTTTTTTCGAGAGTCCCTACCAAAGTGGAGTCTTGCCAACCGGAGCAAATTTGTCATCGCCGAGTTTAGATGAGTTGGCCACACGTTTTCTTAAGAGCAATGAGATGGCAAAGGACACCACCACCTTCTATTGTCAACTCAAAATTAATTTAACCTCCTCCATAATTGTGCCATGTTCTCCTCCCGCATTTTTGTTTCTCTAATCTATTGTTCTTCTCTCCCTCTTTGGCGGAAGCTCGTCCCTCTTTGGCGGAAGCTTGTTTCTATAATTATTGTTCGGGTATTTCTGTTCCCTTTCCGCCCTTGGCTACATTCAGGTGTATATCGGGTATTTTTTTGCAATTCTTGCAATTTTATGGATGTTATTTAAATTTTTGCATATCCATTTTGGATTAGGGTTTAAAAAAATAGAGATCTTTCTGTCATTCAAGTTTAAAAGAATTTCGTGTTTATGCAGAGATTAACTTCGACCTCCTCCATAATTGTGCCTTGTTCTCCTCCCTCATTTTCATTTCTGTAATTGTTGTTCTCTCCTCTTTGGCACATACATTTACATATGTACGAGTATACGTGTATGTATGTACATGTACGTGTCCCACATACCTTGTATTATCATATGCTAGTGTTGTATGTGGTTTATACACCGTGTGTATACCACATAACAGAGAATAAAAAATTGTATATACTCTTCCTTCTATCCCGAGGATAGGATCGCAGGACCCACATCCATATTCGTGATGGCCCCGCATATGCCCCATACACATGCATCACACTTTTACCAAGAGTCACCTACCAACGTGGACCATTACCGCCCAAAGCAAATTTGTCGTCGCCAGATTTGGATGAGCTGGCACTTCGCATGTTTTTAGACACACGTATGTACGAGTACGCATGTACATATGTATATGTACATGTGTCACATACCTTGTATTATCATATGGTAGTGTTGTATGCGGTATACACACTATGTGTATACCACATAACATAGAAAAAAACACTGTCTATACTCTTCACTTTGCTGGCCAATCAAGGAATTTGCTATTGTGATACATACTCAAATACATACACATACCTATACATATACATGTACATACATGTACATGTACGTGTGTGTGTGTGTGTGTGTGTGTGTGTGTGTGTGTAATTGCATATGTAGGTTGATGCACGCATATGCGTATCCATATACATGTATATGTACACATATGTACAAGTATTTATGTGCATATGTATATGGATATGTCTCACATACGTTGTATGAATGTTATTTGTTTGAATGTGCCATGTGGCACCACAATGGGTTGATTACACATTATTATAGCTACCACAATTGTTTATTGTTTGTATGTGCCAAGTGGCAAAACAATGACAACCACATGTAATCATTGTCTCTTCTCCATATAGTGCCTCAGAATTGGCCTCAGGAATTGGCATGAGTTGTTGACAGAGATTTGCATTAAATGTTGCCAACTTCTAACATCCTTTCCTCGTCCCATCATTTGTATACTCGTATCTGCCTTCGTATTGGCCTTGCAAATGGAGTTATGTGACTGTTTTGGAGAATCATGATGCATGTGGCTATCCCGGCGAAAAGATAGCACACATGCACTCAAGATGCACATTCCCCATACATGCATGCACAAGATGGGACCCACCATGGCTGAGGTGGTGCAGGTTTGGTTTTAACATAATATATGTGTTTGAAAAAGAAGTGTTGCATGCAACAGGTGTTGGGTGGAGTGGTAGGCATGGATGCTTGTATTTAGAAGGTCATGGGTTCAGATCCTAAATATTTTTGTGGTTTGTGGGATTCGAACCCATAACCTTCTAAATACAAGCATCCATGTCGACCACTCCACCCAACACCTGCTGCATGCCACACTTTTTTTCAAACACGTATATTATGCTAAAACCAAACCTGCACCACCCTAGCCAAGGTGGGTCCCACCTCGTGCATGCATGCATGCATGGGGAATGGGCATCATGTCACCAAGATAGCCACATGTGGCCATGCGATCCTGTTGCCAAGATAGTCGACTCCTATTGTGATTATGTTGACAAACTGGATGCCATGGAGGAGGATACTGGTCTCGTAAAGAGCTATGCATGTATGTCATTCAGTATGGCATCTTATGGTCATTAGTATGTGGGCCATGTGATCCTGTATATACATATGTATTTGTATTTGTATATGTATGTTTATACATGCATATGTATATCCATATTCATTTATATTTACATGTATGTACGAGTATACATATATGTCTCACATATCAGGACATTCGTGTTATCCTATCATATGGTAGTGTTGTGTGTTGGTACGCAACTCTTGGGAAAAGTGTGATGCATGTGGATGGGGCATACGCGGGGCCATCATGAATATGGATGCGGGTCCTGTGATATAGTGCTTTCAGGAACTATACGAATTTCAGATTTTAAAGTTCATTGTCCAAAATTAGGGAGACGCATTGGATCTTAAAAAAAAACATTCATGCACTATGCAATTTTTAGATTTTAAAGTTGTTCATAGATAGACATTTTTTATTGCTATTTTGTTCTATAGATTTGTGAAGTTTTTTAGAGGAAAACGTGTAGTTATAGTATCAATAGAAATATTTATATATGGTATTTTGGATTATGATATGCACACTATGTGTAAACCACATAAGAGAGATAAAAATATGTTTATACAATTGTCTTGGCTGGCTAGTAAAATAATGTGGTGAAATAGAAATTATGGATAGTAATAATTTGGTATTTTGGATTTATAGATGTCTTTTATGTGTATAATCATGCTTTGTAAATCTAAAATTGCAGTGTGTAAATCCAAAATAGAAGCAAGTAAATCAACTAGGATATCAAAATTATCAAAGGAATCAAAACTTAACTGCAATACAAATGCTAACAATGAAACAATTTTATAATAAATAGACAAAAAATAGGTTCACATGTTAAGTATTTTCAAAGTCATGTGATGGTTAAACAAAGTGGGCACAAGATGCAATGATTACTTGTTCTCATTGTGATACCACATGGCACATTCAAACAAAAAACAATTATGACATCTATAATCATGTTTAAATAAAAATTGCCAAGAAAAAAGAACAAAACACAGTGTGTATACCATAGTAAGCAAAGAAAAAAAAAGTTTGTATACCACAACTAACACAAAAAAAGAAACATGTATATATATAGATATGCATGTCTTGGAATGTAGATAGTTGTATTGAAAAGTTCAAATTTGCAGTGTTGAAAATACAAAAAGAAAAAACATGTTGTCTTTTGTTGCTTACGATATATGTTTTTCCATTGTAAAGGTAAACATGGTTTCCATTTGGAGATTGGAAATTCATGGGGTGTCTAATACCTCGGAAAATATGACATGTTCATTGTTCATATTATATGACCATGATGGCAGCAAGAAAGTAGAGAGAGGCACCATTGTGGGAGATGTCATAATGACGATCCACCAGGCTCAGTATAAGGCCTTGATATTTGGTCTTGAGGAACCGTTACATCATGAAGTTTGAAACATTTGTGTGTTTTCTCATGATATATTGTTGTTAATAAAATGAATGGCGTATATCAATGTAACAAAGAAAATCTTTCTGTTCTTCGTGTTCAAGTGCTAGAGATTGTATCTCACTTTGTGAAATGTTCATATGAACATGTAAAATTCGATAGAGGAAGGTTGAATGTATGCCAAGTGTCTAAATGAAGAAGTGGTAGTGTTGTTAGCACTTGCCATGGATGACATTGTAATATGATATATGTATACACAGTATTTTATTTTTGTGTTATGTACAATTATGTTTGTAGTTATTTAATAGCTTGATATGTGTTATTTGCAAAGCATTTGTGCAATGGTAGACATAAATTTTTTATGGAAGGAATTATGTGGCCCGTCAGAGAAATAATGTGACAATTATCGCAAGATACTCATAACTTGGATGAGTCATACTCTGTCATGGTGTGTACTCTTAGGAAAATACATGTAGGCACTATATCTGTCCAAAATGTTATTGTTAAGTTATGATTGTTTGTGATCTTTTGTTATTTAGCTAGTGTTGCGGTCAGATTTTGTGAAGTTACAAGTTGTGGACAACACATCTTTATCACATGTGAGAATACAAGCTTTTCATTTTCCTTTTCCATTGTTGCATTTGAAAAATAAATAATTGCATTATCTTTTACTTTGAAACTAATATATTAACTAATGCAATCTTATCTTAGGAACTTGTGCCTGGGCCTACATTCAAAAGATCAAAACGAAAAAGGAAAACATTTCATCTTCAGATGTCTTCTTCTGTACGTATGCGTACTTAATCTAATAATCATTATAACATTTATTTTTAAAAATTTGTTGAAATTTGGTATTATTTATTATGTCAGTAACGATATTTTATATGGTATGGATTTTTGAGTGAAGGACGAAGAGGTGGGTGTAGCGAACGTTGCTTCACCATCACATATACAAGCCGATATAGCAGTAGAGGAGGTAAAATTACATTAATTTAACGCTGTATTTGTTATTGTAAATTAATTTAATTTGATTATTTATTTTGTGTTTGTGTAACAAGTTTGTATGACTCACTACGTGATTTTTGGAATGATTATTGCAAGAGGATGTGTTGGGGTGTGGAGCCTATTTTTGGTCTTCTTGAATCAATGTTGAAGTGCTAGAGCTCGAACGGTTAAGTTTGGAGACTTTAGGAGCATTCTGCAGTTGTTTGCTGTGACGTTGCTATGCAGTCACTGTACCGTTACTGTTAACATGTTGTTAATTGGTTGTTAATGCCGGGACTATTTTTCCAACCGTGGGAAGTTGAAAGATCGCGACTTTCAAACTTCTAGGGTCAGCTTTAGGACTTCTTAAGAGGATTTTAATCCTATAAATAGAGGTGTTAGGGTATCTTGAAGATATCTTGAGTGTTCAAGAGGTCTTGAGTCTTAGAGATCAAGAGGAGATCAAGAGTGATGAAGGTTAAGCAATTGGGTGTCAATTGTGGTTTAGCATCTTTAGAATTCTGTTGTGAGTTCATAACTGAGAGAAGACTGTGAGAGTTATTTTACTTTTGTTGATAATAAAATATGAGCAAGTTCTTGGTGGACATAGCCCACATTGGGTGAACCACATTAAATCTTGTCTTGTCTTCTTTTGTGCACTGTTTATTTATGTTGTTACATTTTTTCATGTATAAATATGCTAAATAATTTCCTACTGCTGTGATTTGAGGAATTGTTTCTGTATATTTGTTCTCTAATTCCTAACAATTGGTATCAGAGCTTTGGTGGGTTTTTGTTGAAGTTGTAAATCAAAGGGAAAGTTTAGCTTGAGTGGGAGATATGGCAGATGAGGGAAGATCGAGGGTTAAGAAGTTCAATGGGCAGAACTTTGGTTTGTGGAAGATGCAAATGGAGGATTACTTATATCAAAAGGACCTCCATGTTCCTTTGGCTAGAAAAGAAAAGAAACCTACAACCATGTCGAATGAGAATTGGGAGTTGCTGGATAGAAAGACGCTCAGGGTGATTCGTTTATGCCTTGTATCTTCGGTTGCTTTTAACATATCACAGGAGAAGACCACGAAAGGTCTCATGAGTGTGCTGGGGAAGTTATATGAAAAACCCTCTACCTCTAATAAAATATTTTTGATGAAAAATTTATTTAATATGAAGATGTCCGAGAATGGTTCTGTTGCTGATCATTTGAATGAATTTAATACGGTTGTGAGTATGTTAAACTCAGTAAAAATTGACTTTGATGATGAGTTTAGGGAATTGTTGATTTTGTGCTCCTTGCTAGATAGCTAGGACAGCTTGGTTATGGTTGTAAGTAATTCAGTCTCTAATAACTCAAAGATGAAATTTGAGGATGTAATAGGTGTGATCCTAAGCGAGAAAATGCGAAGGAAGAGCACCGGAGATTCTTCTACTTCTGGAAACGATTTAATGGTAGAGAGCAGAGGGAGACAAAATAACAGAGGAAAAGGTAACCATGGGAAGTCGAATGATCATGGAAGGTCAAAGTCTAAGAGTAAGTTAGAATGTTGGCACTGTGGGAAGGTTGGTCATGCTAAGAAATATTTTTGGGCTCTTCGGGATAAGTAGAACAAGAAGGAGGAAACTAAAGAGGTTAATTTGGCAGCAGGTGATGTTTGTCAAGATGCCTTAATTCTTTCTTTAGATAATATTGTTGAATCTTGGGTGTTAGATTCAGGGGCTTCTTTCCATGCCACCCCACATAGACATTACTTTACTGATTTTGTTCAAGGTGATTTCGGACATGTATATCTTGGTGATGATGAACCATGCAACATAGTAGGGAAAGGTTGTGTTTAAGTGAAAATGCAGAATGGGAACACATGGCTACATAAGGACATCAGGCATGTCCCTAAGTTGAGGTGGAATTTGATATCAATGGGACAACTGGGTAGTGATGGATGTATGGTTAGTTTTATAACATATTATTGGAAGGTTACCAAGGGAGCTCTTGTGGTTGCAAGAGGTAAGAAAAATGGTACTTTGTATTTAACTAGTGGTGTTGATTATTGTAATTTACTTGCTGTAGATGGAGATGCAACTTTGTGGCACCAGAGACTTAGTCATATGAGTCATAAGGGCATGCAAATTATAAAGGATAGTTTGCCCAGATTAAATGAGTTAGATTTGGACTTCTGTGAGGACTGTGTTTATGGGAAACAGAAGTGGGTGAGATTCCTCAAGGTTAGACCTACTAGGAAGGAGGGTAAGTTGGAGTTAGTGCATACAGATGTATGGGGGCCATCTAAGGTAAACTCTATTGGTGGTTCATGTTATTACGTCACTTTCATTGATGATGCAACTAGAAAAGTTTGGGTATATTGCATTAGAAAGAAATCTTATGTGTTTGAAACTTTCAAAAGATGGAAAGCCTTGGTTAAGAATGAAATGGATCTCAAGTTGAAATGTCTCAGGTTGGATAATGGAGGGGAATATTGTAGCAATGAATTTCTTGATTACTGTTTGGTAAATGGGATCCGCAAGCAAATAACAATTCCAAATACTCCACAGGAAAATGGAGTGTCAGAGAAAATGAACAGGACAATCATGGAGCATGTTAGGTGCATGAGGTTACATGCGGGGCTGCCACTCATGTTTTGGGTAGAAGCGGTAAGCACAGTTGTTTATCTGATTAACAGAGGACCCTGTATGGCTTTGGATGGAGGTATACCTGAGGAGGCTTGGTCTGGTAAAAAAATTGATTACTCATTTCTTAGAGTATTTGGATGTGAGGTATTTGTTCACATTGATAAAGATGATAGGACCAAGTTAGAGGCTAAGTCTGAGAAATGCACCTTTGTTGGATATGGTGAAGATGATTCTGGTTTCCATGTTTGGAGTCTTAAAGACAAGAAAATATTTTGTTCTAGAGATATTGTCTTTAATGAAAAAGTCATGTATAAAGATCAGTTACAAGAACATAAAGAGGAATCAAAGAAAGAAGACACATTGTTAGAGGACATTATGGAAAACAAGGTGTCTAAGGGGCTGGTTCAGGTTCAACATGTTTCAGCACAGCCAGTTCAGATACCTACTCATCAGGAACCCCAAACTCCTGAGATGACAAGGTCTTCTAGGGTAAGAAGGGAACCTGAATGATTTACTCGATCTTTGAATTATTTATTTCTCATTGACAGTGGAGAGCCAGAGTGCTTTGAGGAAGTAGTGTAGGTGGATGCCAGGAAGAAGTGGGAGCAGGCCATGGATGAAGAGCATAGATCTCTTATGGAAAACCAAACTTGGGATCTGGTGGAGCTACCCATGGGCAAGAGAGCATTGCAGAACAAGTGGGTGTATAGAATCATAGAGGAAGATGGAGGCAATAACCGATACAAGGCTCGGTTGGTGGTCAAGGGATTTACATAGAAGAAAGGTATAGAATTTGATGAATTTTTTTCTCCGGTTGTTAAAATGACTTCTATTAGGATTGTTCTTGGTTTAGTTGCAAAAAAGACCTACACTTAGAACACTTAGATGTGAAGACTACATTCCTTCATGGTGAGTTAGAGGAGGAATTGTACATGTAGCAACCACAGGGTTATGAGGTCAAAGGGAAGGAGATGTTAGTGTGCAAATTTAAGAAGAGCTTGTATGTGCTAAAACAAGCTCCATGGCAGTGGTACATGAAGTTTGACAATTTTCTACAGGAGCAGGGTTACTCCAGGTGTCACTCAGACTATTGTGTGTACATCAAGAAGTTTATTGATGGTAGTTATATTATTCTATGCCTATATGTAGATGATATGCTTGTTGCAGGGAAGAACATGCAGGAAATAAAGGTACTCAAGAAACATCTAGGTGACTCCTTTGTTATGAAGGATTTGGGGGTAGAAAAACAAATCCTTGGTATGAGAATAACTAGGAATAGGAAGGAGAGGAAGCTGGTATTATCTCAAGAAGAGTACATAAAGAAGGTCTTGGAGAGGTTTAGTATGTAGGATGTTAAACTGGTTGGTACTCCTTTGACAGGTCACTTTAAATTATCAAAGGAGTAGAGTCCCAAGACTGAGGAGGATAGAATCTAGATGTCCAGGGTACCGTACTCATCAACAGTTGGTAGCTTGATGTATGCTATGGTATGCACTAGGCCTGACATTTCCCATGCAGTGGGAGCAATGAACAAGTTTATGAGTGATCCAGGTAGAGAGAACTAGCAGGCAGTAAAGTGGATCCTTCGGTATTTGAGAGGGACCATGGGAGCAGCATTGTGTTTCGGTGGATCGGACACTACATTATGTGGTGATGTAGATTTGAAAATGGCAGGAGATTTGGACAGCAGGAGGAGCACGACAGGTTATGTATTCATGGTTGGTGATACAATAGTGAGTTGGATTTCACGGATACAAAATGTTGTGGCTTTGTCAACCACAGAGGCTAAGTATGTTGCTGCCACAGAGGCAAGCAAGGAGATGATTTGGCTACAATAGTTGCTTGATGAGTTGGGTCATAATCAGGAAGTTGAGAAACTACACAGTGATAGTCAGAGTGTTATTCATTTGGTGAAGAACTTCGCTTTCCACTCTAGGACAAAGCACATTCAGCTGAGATATCATTTCATTAGGGTATCTTTGGAAGAAGATAAGTTGAAGTTGGAAAAGATTCATACCAGTCATAATCATATGGATATGATGACCAAGGCAGTCACAAGTAATAAGTTGAAGTTGTGTTCAACTTTGATTGGCCTTCATGGTTGATAATGAAGGGTTAATAAGTTTTCTTAGTGGAAACAATCTCCAAGTGGGAGATTGTTGGGGTGTGGAGCCTATTTTTGGTATTCTTGAATCAATGTTAAAGTGTTGGAGCTTGAATGGTTAATTTTGGAGACTTCATGAGCATTCTGCAGTCATTGCTGTGCAGTCATTTTGCCATTGCTGCGACGTTGCTGTTAACATGTTGTTAATTGGCTGTTAACGTCGGGACTGTTTTTCCAGCCATGGGAAGTTGAAATATCGAGACTTTCAAACTTCTATGGTCGGATTTAGGACTTCTTAAGAGGATTTTAATCCTATAAACAGAGGTGTTAGGGTATCTTGAAGATATTTTGAGTGTTCAAGAGGTCTTGAGTCTTAGAGATCACGAGGAGATCAAGAGTCATCATGGTTAAGCAATTGGGTGTCAATTGTGGTTTAGCATATTTGGAATTCTGTTGTGAGTTCATAACTGAGAGAAGACTATGAGAGTTGTTTTACTCTTGTTGATAATAAAATCTGAGCAAGTTCTTGGTGGACGTAGCCCACATTGGGTGAACCCCATTAAATCTTGTCTTGTCTTCTTTTGTGCATTATTTATTTATGTTGTTATATTTTTGTAAGTATAATTCTGCTATATAGTTTCCTACTGTTGTGGTTTGAGGAATTTTTTTCACATATTTGTTCTCTAATTCCTAACAGGATGCACCCAGCGTTGTTACTCCAGGCCATGCAGTGGGTGGTAGCATCGTCGATGAGGTAAAATCAACATATTGAATATTTTAATTTATTGTTTTCTATATGGCCATTAATGACTAATTGTTTATACAATGTTCCTGAATAGGCCCCTCTTCACTATAGAAGGGAGCATGATAGGGATCACATAATTTATTATTGTGAGTACCCAAGTTGTGAGATAAAATGTTAGACTCTACTGCTACTAAATATCCACACGAAAAATGTCCATTCCCTCCCTTAAGTTCTCTTTGAAAGGAAAGGGAGAAATTTTACTAGCAAGTATCCTTGGAGGGCCTCTGAAAAGTGGAGGCAGTAAAGGGAACAAAGAGAGGGAGACATTGAGGGTGTGTTGCGTGTGAATTATATTTTGCAGAGGCGACGTGTGATACTGTGCATTTGCAAGATGGAAGGGAAGGCATCATTCAACAAGCTTAGCAGATGCTCTAAGAAAGAGGTTGACAATTCCATGAGGGACTATGATTCAGAGACTGCGAGGGCTAAGAGGAGGGTAGACATATTATCTTTTAGAAAAAATAAGAAAAATAAGGTAAGTTTGAGTAACAGTTGCATTCCACTCTTTTCTCGTTGTGAGTACATAAGTATTATCTATTTAGATTATAAGTTACATGTCATTGTCTTCATAGGTTGAGGAGGGTGAGATGGATGCAACAATAGAGGGGGTCATTCCTGAAAGAAATAGTAGAGGTTATTCCGAAGTAAGTTAGTTGTTTTATATTTAGTTTTGTTATCTAAACACATGTTCATGAATCCTTCATTAACGTTTTGATTGATACAATATGTATGTAGGAGGATGACATGTCGCTATTGCATCTATATGAAAAATGTAAAAAAAAAAGTAGCAATGAAACCAACCAACAGAAAATAAGGTGAGGTAAATAAAAGTGAACACAAAATCCGTGAATTATAATTTGTAGTATTTGTTATAAAACCATTATAATAAAAAATTGTTATTTTGTAGGTTGGTTCATGGTAATTGGGTGATGGAGCAGTACCTTTTCAGTTGATCGTTGATGTGGCAATGCAAGAAATGAAGAGCATGGTAAGTCTTAAGTTGATCATTTATTTTACCTTCTAATCACTTGAGACTCTTCTCTCTATGTTCTTGCTTTGCTAGCCCTACTGGATTGTATCTTCACTTATAGTTTGACATGATTTTAGAATTTACATATGTATATGTATGCACTTCTCAGTATTCACTAGTAGTTTGGTTCTTGTATATTAATTCATGTGCACTATAATTCTTTATTGCTTAGGTATGATGGTATGTTTGCATTTGATAAGGGTGTAATCCTTGGATTTTGTATTTTGTAATTGTATAATGGATTAAGATTAACAAGAGCTTCAGTTTTACATGTGAAGGTAAAACGTAAAGATCCATAACTGATATCATTCATTATATCTTATTTGAATTGGCTTTTCTTTGGTATTTTTGATATAATTGTATTCAAATCCTTTCCTAACCTCTTTATTCTCTGTCAAACATCTTCCATTGAGTTAGTTTAATCATGTGTATAGTTTAAGAATGCAATCTAAATAAACTCTCTTACCCAACTCTACCCTTGGCCCACCATCTAGCCACATAAGCTTTCTTCATATTTTTTATACTTCAAATTTCTTGCCTTTATATCTCTTCAAAAGGCTATTTAGTTCATTATCTCTTGCGGACACTTCAAACCTGATTCGTCCCACTCAAGGAATGCAATCAATAACTAGTAACTTCAGTTTAATCTTCATTACACATGATTGTTCCCATATGTTTCTCAAGTCAAGTTATTTCTCCAGTAGTACAATTTAGTTTATAGCATTACCCACAAGTTCCAAAAAAAATGGAGATAGCTCTAGAACCTCAATTTATAGGCCTAGGGTTTTGTTGTGATTAAGGAGTTAAAAGGATCAAACAATGGAATTATGAATTGAAATTTGAAACATATCATTATTGCACATTCCTTTTAATGGATCTTGAGAATTTAAGGAGTAATGTTGGTGTAGAGCCAACACTCTAAGACACATTCAATAGAACCTTGTCTCTATATAATCAAAATTCAATTTCTGGATCACTAAATAACTCTTTTTTAACAAGTTAACATACTCCAATTTTTATCTTAACCCTTATTCTTCACTTTATTATCTAATAACCTTGTTTAACTGATTCTAGTGCATGTTGTGAGGTCAATTAAAAGGTTCAATCCCACTAGTAAATGTAAAATAAATTCTTACCTTCTTAAGGACTACTCAAAGTATAATTCAGTCTCACTAGGTTTCTATAAACTTATGCACCCTATAATTCATTGACTGCAGACATTATCCAGGACACATGGGAGAGAGGAGAATGAGGAGATTGATGTGTACCCTAGTTTATAGGTACATAATTAAATATCAGTTGATTATGTTTTTTCGCATATACATGAACAT
Source organism: Taxus chinensis (assembly GCA_019776745.2). NCBI lineage: Eukaryota > Viridiplantae > Streptophyta > Pinopsida > Cupressales > Taxaceae > Taxus > Taxus chinensis. Next base: position 386,402,158 of record CM034155.1, read on the forward strand.
TTAATTATGATTTATTTTGCTACTTTTTGTAACTAATTTAATGTTTAATGATTACAGGCGTTTCCCAGTGGCTTGAAGAGAGAAGGGGGGTAACATCTTTCGGTACATGAGGATTTACAGGTAACCTCTATGTGAAGTGGAATCAAGATTCTATGTTGTGTATCGTGTTACTATATAAATAGTATTAAAAATAGGAATAAAGTTATAGTGTATAAATTTATTTTTATTTAGACTAACTACCATAATTATTTCAAAATACTACTAAATGTTCCTATAATGCATCCCTCCCCCACTCCTACTACATCCCCAGACACAGTGCCATCTATTAGTGACGTGGTGGATGTCTATATGTTTGGATAATTGGTGAGCCATGGTAAAATTCACAATGTCGGTACTAATGCAACTTGTCACCCTAGGAAATTTCCATCAAATTGTGTCATTGTTAATATTCTCAGAATCACCGATCCTAATTACCCTCTACTATTTCCTACCTCTTTCGTGGACATGTTGGCAAATGTTGTCAATAGTTATACCATTTGGCCACTTTCTGAATTATATCTTAGCTAGCCACCTCATCAGGTAATAACATGTTTGGAAATTTTTTACATGAAGTTTTGGATTTACGTTATTATTAACCTATATTAATTATAATAACCTATATTAATTATAATAACAAAAATTATTTAAATTTTCTAGGATGATGTGGTACCCGCCAAAAATTCAAGGCGGACACTAAGTACAGAAGTGACACTGGACTTGATATGCAATAACAAAAAAAAACATACTTTAAAAGAATTACATCCCTTGCTTGTATAAGACATTGGAGGAAAAATTAATTTCATGTTAGTAACCGAATTATTTCAAAACAATAACATTAATTTAGTGACAAATGTTTAATTGATACAATTGTGGCTTTTTTTTAATCTAGTAACACTGCCATTAACATGTGTTTTAATTATATATTTGTTGGATTTAATCATCATTGTAGATTTCATAAAAAAAATTAGTTTTAATGTGCCGTGTTGTATCACAACGAGTGCATTATTCATTATTATACCTTTCACAAATATTTTTTGTTTAAATGTGCCACGTGGCATCGTAATTTGTTGATTATTCATGATTATAGCTATCACATTTTTTTGTTTGAATGTGCCATATGGCATAAAAAAGGAATGATTATTCATGATTATACTTGTCACAAAAGTTTTTTTATTTGAATGTGCCATGTGGCACCACAATGGATTATTTATGATTATAGCTACCAAATGTTTTTTGTTTTTTTGTTTGTATATGCCATTTGGTAGCACAATGATAGCAACATGTAATCATCACATCTTCTCACCACCTTATCAACCATCATGTGAATTAGCAAAATACTTAACATGTGAACCATTTATTTCCTCTATTTATAGCAACAAACTAGCGTTGTTCTTTATTTATATTGTAGGTGAGATTTGAATCCATTTGCTACCATCCATCAAGCTTAGTTAAGGTAAATTATTTTTTTCCACTGGTTTATTCATCACATCTGAAATTGAAGGTAACATTTTCTATCTACAAGTTCATTTATTTTGTTGCATAGTTGATGTGTTTGTTCTTGTGTGAGTAGCACATTTTGTTTATGAGCTAACTTTCATTATGTATCTCAATTATTTTAAAAGATGGTGTCAAAAATTCCTTATTCCATTGAAAATAGTTTCCTTGTTAATAATTTGAAGTCTCAGACACAGATTCATTGGTTTCTATTCCCAAGACTCATGCCCTAGTTGTAGCTAGACTATGCACAATGGAATAGCCTAAGAACACTTAATGTTTAATGAATTTTTTGATACTTGGTTTCAAAGTCTCAAAAATTTAACTATAGGTCCATGAGTCCCTTTACATCAAAATAATCTTACCATTAATGATGAAGACTAATGAATTTTCCCTTTTTTGGATTCTATGCATACCTATCATGTAGATACCCCTAGTCACAGTTTGAAAGCACTTTCTTCTCAGGTATTATTGTATTCATAATCTTCAATTCTTTGTGAAATACTCCTTAATATTTTGAGTCCATCTTATAACATCCTTTTCATTCTAAAATGATTCATAACAAACATTAATACCACTTAGATCTTGCATTCAAATTCCTATTCACATATTAGACTCAGTCAAGGTTATACTTCCATGCTAAAAGAAGATAAACATTTATTTAATCCCTAAGTGTTATGAGTTTAATTCATTACCTTATCTTTGTTTGAATCATAATCATGCTATTAATCCTATTTTATCATTCCAAATAAACCAAACAGAGTGTCAACTCGATCTCAAGAATCCCAACTTTTCCATTTTCTTGACAACATGGTTTAGTTATCGCTTCACCAATTGAATGTGACTTTTTCTTCCCAAAAGTTCATTTATTTCATTGCAGAGTTGAGGTGTTTGTTCTTGTGTGAGCAACACATTTTATTTATGAGATAACTTTGATTATTCATCTCATTTTTTAAAAAGGATGATGTCATTATTTCCTTATTCCATTGCTTCATTTCTGATAAGACATACTTCCAGTATTGGACTAAATAATACATATAGAAACCTATGATGGTTCGATCTAAAAAAATCCATATAGAAACCTATGATAGTTCGGTCTAAAACGCTCAGTGACCAGAAGAAATCTGGTAGTGTCAATGATGAATTGGAAAATGTCACAAACTATGACAGTGACCCTATTGCATCCAAGAGGAGAAGGGATGAGTTGCATTATAATATCTTTGGAGGTGAGAAACATAACAAATTATTTACTTTGACATTTTTTTACATTAATTTCACAAATGTGAAGACCATAACATAATGCTTTCATACATATTCATTCATCCCGAAGGATAAAATTTACGAGGAGATGGCTAAAGTTGACAAAAAACATATAAAATTTTTGGAAGAGAAAATTGGTTTTTATGAAAAAGAGAACAAAAAACTACGAGAAGAAAAAAAAGTTATAAGGTTAAAGCTCATAGATCTGCGTGAGACGAAGACCAATACAGAGATGGACTTGATTCAACTACATATGGCACATAAACACCTAGTAATAATGAGTGCAGAAAAGTTGCAATTGAAAGAAGATGCCTTGGCCAAGCTTCAAGAGGTGGTCACCATTCACGACCGGGAACACAAACATTTGAAAGAACTATTGAAAAGCATGTTGGGATGTGCAAACCTATGTAATGAGAAAAAAAAACTAAAAATGTGGCATAACTACATGTTTGTAAAATTGTTTATTATTATAATTTGTAACACATCAACAATTACTATTTGTGCAAATTATTTTAATAATATTTGATGATATTTTACTTTATGTTTTAGGTTCACATGTTCTTACTATAATTGCATTTTACTTTTAGCTTCTATATGGATTGATGTCTTTGTTTCAATGGAAGACTGCTAGAAAGATAAAATAAAATGGTAATGATGAATAAAATCTTACACGATGTTACGAAAAAATGGAATGATGAATAACATCTTACACGATGTTACAATCTTACATTATGAGTGGATTTAGTTTTATCACGAATGTAACTCAATTAGAGTTGCAAAACAAATTATTTGGTTGCTTTGTTTGTATTTTTTTATTTAATATAAATTTGATTTGAGTTGGAATCCTATTGGATTTTTAATATTTATAGATTTATTCACTAATACCCTTATTTGTATCCCTTCTAGATAGATCTAGCGTATTAATTTTAAAGTTATGTGATAAAATTTTGTGCATGTCAATATATTAAAGGTATAGTAAAGAGGAAGGTTTTACATACCAACTAAAGTGGATTCTATATTATTTAGGTGAAGATTGGATGGTATTAATCTCTAGACACTTTATGTTAACATTTTTTTATGTATAATCTTGGATTCAATAATTTCCATCTCTTATCTCTTTTTTGGTATACACATAGTGTGTATACTAAAAACAACACTACAACAAGATAATACAAAGGTCTAGGTATGCGAGACAAACAAAATACAGGTAGATGTAAATAATTAACAAATGATCATTCATAAATAAATGAATGGGGGTTATAGTTTGAATATTTCAATTTATAATTAAATTTGGAACAATGGATTTGGGTTGTCTATAACTAGTACCATGAATATATGGACTATATCCTTGAGATGGATGAAGAAAGGTTCATTGTTATCAAAGCTAAGGCTCTCTTTTACATACGAATGCACATAATCCACAAGTGTATTATCATTGGATTTATTAGTATTTAAGACCTAAAGTGATGTTAACTAACGTCCTTCACAACTTGTTTACCTTCTTTCACCTTCAAAATTATACTCCGAAGCAAGTATCCAACACTCCAAAGCAAGTAGCCAACATATCAAATTATATCTAAACAACACAAATAACGTAAACTACACTACTAAATATTAAATTTTATTAACACAACTAGGAGGAGTGAATAAAGTTGTATTAACACATCAAATTATGCTCAAATTATATTTGAACAACAAAACATGTAAATGGTAATAACGTAAACTAGATGGTGCACCCTATTCACTCAACTAGGTCTCAAAATTTAACTATAGGTCTAAAATGATTCATAACAAACATTAATACCACCCAGATCTTGTATACAAATTCCTATTCAAAGATTAGTCTCAGTCAAGGTTATACTTGCATACAAAAAGGGGATAATATTAGTCTCAATCATGAAGAGAGGTTCATTTTCCTCAAATTTTAGGTACTCTTTTACATACGAATGGAAGTATATTATAATCTGAAGCAATTAGCAAACACATCAAATTATATCTAGACCAAACAAATAATGTAAATGATGCAATCAAATACACATTTAGTCAACTATTCACTTCAAACAATAAATCTCAACCATTTACTCATTTAACCTATTTCAGAGATCATATTTGAACACTTAAAATGGCTAAACATACAATTTTAAGAACTTCAAACAGATCCTTTCCAATTCAAAATATCATACTTTGTCTCACTTTCTTTATAATTTTCCAAATTATCTACTTAGATTGACCCATGTCTATTGAGACCCTTAATTTCTCTTAGCCTCTTCAATCTACCTCCACTGGATTACCTTGATCCTGGACCTATATTAGTCAAGGCTTGAATTTTTATATTCAATACTACCTCACCTCACTGAATTCTTCCTTGCATGTTCATCGACCAACTCATCACCCTTCATTAGATGGCTTAGAACTAGGAAATTTAGCACTATCCTCATTTACCCTTAGATAAGAAAATTCCTCAATCATGTCCAATAATAGGGTTCACTCCTTATGCATCTAACATTCACTCATGTCCCTATTACTATAATTAAACTATCTCCACCAATAAGTTAGTCAAAATCTACCCCAAAGTCTTAAAATGTGCTCATCTTTGCAAAACTATCTTTTCTTGTGCTTATTCAACCACATCCTTAGTCAAATCACGAATGGGATGAACTAGATGAATTTCCTAAAAATTGTAGCAGCTTCAAATACCCTTCTAATTGATAATGGGGTGTGTCAATTTCATTTAACTCACTTCTTCCCCAGTTGTCATTATTGTTATCTTCAAGTCTTGACTTATTGGGCTCCTTGCAAGTCCTCTTAAGGATGTTTTGGAATGTATCTTTTGGTAGGATCACTTAATTTAAAAGGTAAAGGAATTTTCCAAGTTTCATTTTGATATTCTCCACTTGGACAAGTTTTAAAGACCTATTAATTAAAAAACACTTTCAAACTCTCTATTGCAGTCTCCAAATAGGTCTCTAGGAACCGAGTCTACCCTACAAACACCAACTGTCATGCATTAAGTAGAATATGAGATTTATTTTACCTTAAATCCACCACAAAAAGAGAGTGAAAGGTGTTAGAACCACTAGTCCCATATTTTAGCTTCTAATTCCTTCTTTAGCCACTCTAAGTATCAAACCAACTTCTTTGCACAAGTCTGCCTCCTTTGAACATGGTATCTGTCATTGAGAACTCAAAGGAGACTAAAGGATTTGATCTAATTCTTTCTTCAACACTTAACTAACTCTATTAAAGAGATTTCTGCAAAATTTCAAGAGATTTCATTAGTTAATCCTCAAGAAAATTGAGCTTTTGTCTGGTAAACCCTACTTTAGGGATTCGCTTCACAATGGGAGCTCAGAAAAAGAAAAAATAATTTCTTCCCCAAATTTATTACCTCTAGTGCTCTTGCAAGCTTAATCTCAACTATGGAAACACTAATAAGCTACCAGAAGGAAAATAACCTCTTGAACAACCTTTTTTCTTCTTGTAATCATGTTTTTCCTAGTAAACTATGACTGGGACATTCTTGGTTCCATCTGAGAATAGATATAACTTCTTTAATAGTTCTCAACCAATACACCAATTTTCAAGTGAGGAAAAAAAATACTCAACCTACAACATTACATTATTTGTTCCCTTTCCTTGTGGACTGTCAAACCCAACTTATCCCTAAGGATTACTAGAGACTCAATTTTAATACCTCTTCACATGAAAATTTACAATTTTGAATGAGAACTTTCTTATCAAGACAAAGGATTATGTTCGTATCAAATAAAAACTCAAAATAAATCTTCACAGAGCCACTAATAATGTGTTGGTTGGATATTTTGTCAAGTCAAAATATGAGGTTCAACCACAGTACATGGGATTAAATCCCTCCTCAAAGACAGGTGAGGCTGCCTGTTTATTACTAATCTAAAACACAATAGAAACAATGCGTACAATATTCACACTAATCTAACCATTGGGGTTGGGATATAATCCCCAAAATCCATATCCACACTATATAAAGATGCTGTCTTTATAAATGGACTGGGTCAAAAATTATTATTATGGAAAAACACAATGGAAGGAAATGAGAGGAACGTATTTTCTTTCGAGTAAACACAGAGCACGAAATAATCATAAGAGCTTTAGATAACAAATGTAATGTTCTGAAATGATTAGAAACATCAAGATGCTAAACAAAGAATAGCTTAAGATTACGAACATAAGAACAATATCTTAAGAAAGATACATCTCACAACACAAAGTTTGCAAAATAGCATCAGCTTCTATTCCTCAAATGATAAAAAGAAAACACAAAGTTTTTCTTCTTCACAATAGTTCTCAATATTCCAAAAATCTCAACCCTTTGGAATGTATGTACATCCCTTATTTATAATAAAAATAGTTGAGAGAAAATAGGAAAAACCCTATAAAATAGTGTTTTAGCAAGAGTCCTATTTTTCTTTGACTCTCACACAGGAGACCAAGTCAAATACTTACTTCTTATGTGATGAAACAGAAATGAAAAAGACATGTCAATTTCAAGATTGGAATGACATGTCACATCAAGACTTAGTCTGAATCGTCATCTTTTTCTTCCTCATCTTTCTCTTCTTCTAGCTGAGCCTGTTTGTTCCGAAATTCTTGGAATTTCTAGATTATACCTTGCATCTCATTTTCATCAGGCGCAGTAGAATGATCACTCAAGACTTCACATGTTTCATGAGTGTCACTGGCATTACCGGGAAGCTTTCTCAATCTTTTGTTGAGTTTTCTCAAGGCCTCCAAAGAATGTTCAATCTTTACAAACCTGTCAATGATTTCAATGCCAAATCTATGAGCTGGTTCATGCTGAATTGATTCTTGGATTTGTTTGAAAAGATCATCAGCTGGTAGGATGCCCAAGTTTCCACTTGACACTTTTGCACAGATTTTCAGTAGTTCTTCTTCCAGGTCACTCTTGCCATCAATCAACTGATCTCTTGATTCTCTCAATTTACCGCAAGCTTCGTTGAGAATTTTTACCCTGAACCTGATGGCTTTGGTCAGCTGAAAATGTTTATCCGCATGCAGGATGACACACTTCTTCTATCAAGATGTGTGATGGGATTTGCTTCAGTACTTGGAGAGCTTCAAAATTCAAATCAAGGTGTCTGATTTCTTGAGAGAAGTCATCATCCATCTTTTCCCCATCATTCTGTATATTCCCCAATGATTGGTAAAATTCTACGGTGTCTTGAATCACTTCTTTCCCCTATTGGAGCAGCCTTTGGGTCCATTCATCGACCACCCTTCCTTTTTCATTAATCTTCTCAATTATAGGCACTGATGAGAAATCGAATCCGACAGGGACAGAGGAAGATGGTATGGATTCAAGGGGTTTTGAGAGCTTAAGAAATACCTCAGTTAACTGCTCCACCTTTTCTTTAAGCTCATCTCTGTTGTCCTTTGTTTCCTTCAATTTCTGGCATAGCACATTCATAGAATCTCGTGCATCTTGTTGTGCTCCTTTTGTTGTCACTTCTCCTAGAGCCACCCTGGTTATCTGATAGTCAGAGGCCGTTATGTACTCTTTGGTTTTGTCAGTTGCGGGAGTGGCGATCTCTGCAAACTTATGTCCCTGAAGCGTCCACTAAAACCCTTGAAACTATTTTGGGTTTCTTGGCTGATTTAGCAGTAGAAGCCTTGAGTGAACTAAAATCAAAGGCTGGTATGGGTACAACCACCTTCCTTTTCCTCAGAGTTTTCTCAAGTAACCATTGAGGCATGTCAGAGGGAGTTTCCATTATTGTAGAAGTTGGTATCATACTTTCAGGGGGAGGGGGATCCACTGGTGGAGTGGGGATAGTTACCAATGTGGTAGCAGATTCAGTGAAAAGAGGTGCAGGAGGGGCATGTTTGTAGTTACTTTGGTTCCAGCAGAGAGGGGTGAGAGTCCAGATAAAATGCTGGCCATGACTGATGAAGTAGATGGGGAAAGAGGGGGTAGAAGTGGTTTTGAAGTAGGAAGCACAGATCCTGACGCTAAAGCTTGGGATGCAAGAGATAAGGTCACTTCAGTTGGGTAGTCAACAAATGGTGAAACTAGGGGTTGGCTTACTTCTCTTTCCAAAGAAATTTCTCCTATTTCTGGTGGTGTTGGTGATTCTGGCACATTCACCGTTTCAACTGGAGTAACAATTGAAGAGGTTTCTTGTTCTCTTCTCTTCTTGACAAACTTGACCTTTATAGGTCCCTTAGAAGAGATTTTTTCCTTTTCCTTTTTGGAGGGCCCCGCCTCTGCAGCAACCAACTTTGAAAAATTATCTTCTTTGAAACTCATTCCCCAAGAGGTGAGCCATGCCTTGGTGCATGCAAGAATTAGGGCTGATCTATCTGTAATGGAGGATTTTTCACCGATAGACCAATCAATAGGTAGGGAAAACATATTGATCTTCATTCAATCCATCATAGGAAGGATCCAGAACACTTTCATTATCGCCAGTACCTTCTGGTATGTCAGCGAGCTCAAGTGTCTGAATCTCTGCAAGTGTCAACCTGCTATGATCTTTTCTTCGGACAGCAACCTCATCACGTAAATCAATCCAGATGTCTTCTACGCTTGGTACGTGCGGGTGTAGAGTTCCATATGACTTAAGGACTCCTCAAAAATCAAATCCATCTCTGGGCTTCATGTGCTTTTTCAACTTGTCTTGAAGCTCATGTACAACGTTCTTGGCCTTCACCACCATTGAACAAGTATACCTTCCAATAGAAATTGGGAAAGATACAGTGGCCTTGTGTTTACTCTGTTGGAATTTGTGAAAATCCAACAATTGCCTGACCAACTCCATCAAGATTAGCTTATCCCCTGGATATCTAGGCAAATGGAAAGGATCCCCTGGGTACATGACTACTGAAAAGATATGTGAACTTCTTGAATTGCAAGAAGACACAACCCCATTTTGAAACTTCAGCCCATGCCTCATCAGAGACTCTCGTTTTCCTCAGTTCGGGGTTTAACCTTTAGATGTTCTCATAAAAGAAGGCATCATTTACCCTTCTGAATTGGTCTTCAGACCCTTTTCTTGTTAGCTGAGGAAAATACTGATAAACATGCTCCACTATCTTGTTCCCCTTGGTGTCCAATCTAGGATAGTTCCTCATGCCGGCCGCTACATAGGTGACATACGAGGACATATAAAACTTCCCAGTAGACAAGACCGTTGTCATCTGAGAATCTATCTCGTTACTGATAAGAGTACCCCAATCAATCCCCTGTTGATTCTTCTTGATAATGATCATGAATTGGTACATCCATCCTTGGAAAACATTTGATTCGGGGAAACCAAAAACCCGACTCAACAGAGTAATGATATCATTGATTTCCTGAATGAAATCACTTCTAGGAACAAGTTTTGGGAACCTAGAAACAACCGGCTTGGCCTTGATTAGGAACTTCTTATTCACGTGTTTGATACAATCCTCCTGATCATTGTCCCAAGATTTTTGGGCTGACTTGAGATCCACATCTCCATATTCCTCAAAATTAGGCAAGCTTGAGAAGGTCATCGAAGTAACCTCCATCCAACTTGATTACAACTTCTCCCGCCTGATTTTTCACAGAACGAGAAGCAGAGTCATAGTTCGAAGCACAGGCTAAGATGAACTCGGGGCACTGAGCGGACATAGGGAAACCTGCTGTAAGAGGTAGACCACTGCCAACTATTGATTTCATCCATGGAGTATGGGAAGAGCTCTTGACCCTATTCCAAAAATCCTCCATATCTATGTTTCTGAGCTATGTATCCCAGATTTCGTAATTACAATCAATGTAGGAGGGAGACTCCACCTTCCTAAATTTGTACTTCATCCTTCCTGATTTTTCAGTCTTATCTTGTGATGAACTAGGGTCTGACATGAGGAATTTCAAAGGAGGAGAGTGTTGGAGATCAGAAGGTGTTGAACACTTCAGAAAACCTGACACACTGGAGATGTCAGAAAAGATGGAAAAACCTGACACACTGGGAGGATGCTGGAATGTTGGAAATGTCCGACACACTGGGAGGATGTCGGAAAGATTGAAATGTCTGACACACTGGAAGGATGCTAACAACTGGAGATGGAAATGGAAATCTGACACACTGGGAGGATGGCAGAAAGTTGGAAATGTCCTGACACACTTGGGAGGATGCCGGAATGATGGAAATGCCCAACACCTTAAACTTTCTGATACACTGCGGGTTTTGAACACTGCAAAGCACCCTGCGAAACCCAAAAAGAGGGAATCGGGTAATTGTTAGGTTGAAACATGTAAGTTCTTCTTCACTGTTGATATCCCAAATATATTTTTAATTATAATGACATTCTAGGGAATAAATCAAAGTGATCATTCCAAAGGGGGAACCCTAAAACACAAACCTGATAGGAAACAACCCTAAAACGGAAAAGATAAAACCCCAATAACCTCAACAAGAAAAAGACAGAAACTCGGAAGAATCATCACACATCAATTATTCCACAAACAAAGAATAAAGGGAAATACCTTCAATCAGAATGAAAAATGATAAAAAATGAGAAATGTAATCAGGCACAGAGGCGAGTCAGGTTTCTGGGTCGAAGATGCATGCACAAAAATCCACGAGGTAAAAAGTACGTCTGGTAAAAATGACGTGGAAATCTGAATATTTATAAGAAATTTCACATTTAATACACTTCAGTTGACACGTGTCAACTACCCAACAACTTGGCATTAATGCCATGTCAGCATGCTTGGGATATCCAGAAACCTGACACAAAGGATTTCATATTAATTCAGGTTTCGGGTTGCGGGAAACAAGCGACATGAAGCATGATGCTTGATGGTCCTAGAAACTCGATACAAAGGAGTAAATCGGGCTTCGGGGATTAGAAGACATGCGACATGAAGCATGTTTTGACAAAGGCATGTTCCAATGCTCGGAAGACCCACAAACCCGAAACAAAGGAGTAAATCGGGCTTCGGGGATCGGAAGACATGCGACATGAAGCATGTTTTGACAAAGGCATGTTCCGATGCTCGGAAGACCCGAAGGCACATTCCGATGTTTGGAAAACCAACCCGAAAGACTTACTTGATGTGGGTTTTGGGTTTCGGGGAACACACAACATGAAGCATCCAAAACACATGTTTTCTTGCTATTGAAACCCGAAAACCCGATTATCTCTCTGAAAGGGCATTCTTAGAAAACCAGCTCAAAAATTTCTTAGGGTTATCTTATTTTTGGTGTAAACTCAAAAATGAGATAACAACTGGCTCTATTTGGGGACTTTCTTTGTGATATAAAAGGAAGAGAAATTAGAATCTCTGGCTTTATCCATTGGGCCATGGAGTCAGAAAATAAGAAAACCGAAAAACAAAATAAGGAAAGAAAGAAGACTAAAAGCAAACACACGACAGAAAGTAAAGTATGTACAATGCAAAAGAGCATCTTACATTAATGATGGAACAACTTTTAGATGTTGACTGCTGAAAGGAAAAGGGAGAAACTCTCCATCAAGATATGATAGATGGAAACTATTTTCACCACTCAGCTAATGAATCTTAAAATGTCCTTTCCACAAAGAATCAAACTTTCTGTGCTTTCCTTTCTGCTCCCTCCTCTTATCCCAAAGCAACACCAGGTCTCCAATTTGGAAATTACGTTGCCTTGATTTCTTGTCAAAAAATTTCTTTACTTTTCTTTGATGAGCTACAATGTGATCAACCAGCTTGCTCCGTTCCTCTTCTAGCCTAGCTAGGTACATAACCCTTTTTTTCAATAGAATTTTGAAATGTCACATCTTCGACTGCTTTGGCCAACTGTAAGGTTTGGAAACTCTACTGAGATAGGTATCTCAGCATCAATCCCATATAGTACTTGGAAAGGAGACATTCCTATAGCTCACTTTGGGGTAATCCGATCAGCCCACAATGCATCATACAATGCTTTGTGTCGATGTCCTCTAGTTTTCATCTACTAGATTTCTAATTATGGTAACCAGGTTCTTGTTGCTAGACTCAGCTTGCCCATTTCCCTAGGGATAAAAATCAGATGAGTGAGCTAGGGTGATGCCGAATCCATAGAAAAATTCTGTTAACTCATGCGATGAGAAATTGGAGGCATTGTTCAGCCAGAATCTTGTGAGGAAAACCAAATCTGAGCAATTATATTTTCTTTAAGGAACTTGCACACGGCTTCTGAGGTTGCTTGCTTGATTGGCGTGGCTTCCACCCACTTGGTAAAATAGTCTGTAGCAGTCAGCACGTAATTATGTTCTGGCACTGGAGGCAGGATTCAACGTTCCAATGAAGTTCAATTACGCACTAGCGGAAAGGTTCTTCAATCACTACAGGATTCAGGGGAAGAGCTACTAGCTTAGGACGACCAACAAAATGTTGACAAGCTTCACACTTGGACACCCATTCTACTGAATCCGGAAAGAGAGTAGGCCAATAGTACCTAGCCCATAGGATATTATAAGTTGTTACAAAGGATGAGAAATTTCCTCCGCATGCTAGGCTATGGAAGGATTCTAATAGCTTTAACTTGCTGTGATTTATCAACACAACGCAGGAATACACCATCAATACCTTTCTTATATATTCCGTTATCCCACAGGAGGTATCTTGCAGATCTTAAATTGACTGTGCTCTTCTCCTTTTGGCTTAAATGTGGGGGGCATTCACCATAAGTCATAAAGAAAGCAATATATATGTACCATTCATCAATTGTACTAATGAAAAGCACCATGGGCAACTTTGAAGAGGTATCTTCAACCTTTTCACATTCTGTTTCAGCATGGTTTTTTGTAATCAATTGGCACAGGCCCCTTCCTTGTACCAACTTGGTAGGTCTAATGTCCAAGTCATACTCCTGAACTTTAGCTATCCAGGTATCTCGTTGACTCCCCATCTCTTGTTGAGTCAAAATGGATTTAACGATGATGTCGGGAACGAGAATGAGGGTATGGGAGTTTGTTAGGATAAATTTTATTATCCTAAATAATTAATTATGCATAGTTGAATTATTTAATTAATTTTATTAATTAAATAATAAATGGTTATATTGTTATATGGTTAATCAACCATATTTGTCTGTATGCACATTGTTATATTGTTTTAAACAATATATTTGTTTTTATGTAATTGTTGCTTCCTGGGTGATTTGGAAGCTTGTTTATTCTAGTTTTTTGGTTGCACCTGTGCAACTCATTTTCCCGGATGTATTTGGCTATGCAATATCTATAAATATTGTAGCCTATTCACTGTAATTTTTTAGTTGATTGAGATTAATAAAATTACACAGGCTTCCGTCCCTGTTTCTCAATCTACATTTGGTACCAGAGCAAATTGAAGCTCCTGGCAAGGTTGGAGAAGGTTGTAGAAGAAGGAGAATTCGTGGAGAAGTAATCTGCACCAGAAGGAGAGCCAGTGCTGCCTCCTGCAGCTTCCCAGAACCCCCTGCAAACCAACAACCTCCTGTTCAGTTCCAAGTGTTTGGAACTCAAATTTTTTTTTGCACTGGTGCACTTAGCACCAGGCAAAATTTGCAGCAGGTATTCAAAATTTATAAAAAAAATAAAATTTATTATTATTTTTCTCCCCATTTGGGGTTTTATCTCTAATATTAGAGATGTTTTTAGTCTCTGTTTTTTTATCCAACCTCTACATTTAGAGGTATATCTGGTTTTGGAGGATTTCTTGCTATATTTGGAGGCTGTGTGAAGAAGGACTCCATATAGGAGCAGATTAGAGAAGGGCAGTAGTTGAAGGAGGCGTGGAAACCCCCGCTGGACCTGAGATTAGTCTTCCACGCACCTGCACAAAGAGACAATCAAATAAAAAAAAAAGCACAATGGCATAGCAAAGAGAAGAGAGAAGTGGCCTGCACACTGGAAGTGTATTCCAAAAACAAAAAAAAAAGAGCAGCCACATACTCCTCAGCCTGCACAAAGAAAAAAGAGGCGCCTTTAGCCAGTCCTCCACGCCAAAGCCTGCAAAAGGAAAGCAAATCAAATCAATACAAAAGCAAAGAATACAAAAGAATACCATAGAATACAACAACAATCAAAATAGGTGCCCAAAGCAAGGAACCAGCAGCCCAAACGAAGAAAAACAGCAGTGCCAGCACCAAATCCTCCATCCAAGCGACCTGCACAAGAAAACAGCGACCAAGCAAGCAAAAAAATGAAAAAAAATGGTGAGAAATAAGGTAAAAGTGGCGGCCAAAGGAGATAAAGTGCTGTAGATGCTTCAGATCCGGATTTTTAGCTAAAAAATAACCTAAAAACGCCTCTCACCAGCTGCTGCCACGTGGATCCTTCATCTAGGTCACATTTTCTAAGGTAAGCCATTTTTTCATATACTTTAAATACAAGTTTGCTCATCTCTACATCAAGCGCCTTTAAGTGGCCAAGTTGGATAGAGGGAAAGCCTTAGAAGTGGGAGGTGCATGGTTCAAATCCCACCCCCAACTTCACATTTTGCATTTGGCGGAATTTTTGGCGGAACTGCTAAATTTAGCAGATTTTTTGAATTTAGTTATAACTAACTAAATTTAGCGAAGAAATCCCTAATTTAGGGTAAAAAAAAAAATTTCTCCCATCTGGTCTGTTTTTTCATTCCAGAATTTTTTTGCAAAAGGAGACCCATCTAAAAATTGCATTTTCAGCTATTTTTTTGCAATTTTTAGCATTTTGGGTCGTATTGGGCTCAGGAGGCCACCAGGACCCCGAAACTGAAATTTTTTGCCTGTCATTTAAATTGTACAATTTTTTGAATGTAAATCGTATATTGCTGCATATTTTACTAATTTGCAAGTTGTCATAGTCAACTGCAAAACTTTGTAACTGCTCAGAAACTGATAGAATTGTAATAAAAAACAGTAAAATTGGTTCTGTAACACTCACGAGATCCTAGATCTCATTCGCAGCATTCGGTATATACAATGCCTCTGGGAAGCGCTTACGGGTAAAGCCGTCATGACTACTACTGCAATTAACGCCTAATATAGCTGCAACAACGTCGTTTGGGCATCGTCCCTATAAATCGACGGGGAGTAATAAGGTCACAGTGCACACACTATGAACCATCCCATCCATCTGTGAACGATTGCAAGACATAAATCCGGACTGAGAAATTATCTGAGTATATAGCGAGGTTACGCGCGCGTATGAGGATATTTCTTTGAGCTGGTGTCAATAATCGCACAGACCGCATTAGTACTGTCTTGGTACCACGTATCGAATTCTTTCACGTACGTTAACGCCTCTTTCACGTACCGCCGGGTATATAGAAAGGGCGAGCTTCTTCCACGTACCGATGGGTATATCAGAAGGGTGCATATATAGAAAGGTTCGGTATATCAGACTGACGGTATATAGATTGGGAGACCTAATACCTGGAGTGATAAGAGCCAAACCCTGTCAGTGATCTCTGCAAAATGGGCACCAATGCCCCCAAATTTTTTCTTCCGGATTCACAATTGCTCAGAGGAAGCAACTATGCTGCTTGGAAGACAAAAATAAAAACACAACTTGAGTTTGAAGAAATCTGGCCTGTTGTGACTAGTACCCTAACCAGATCACCAACGGATGCAACACAACAACGACAATTTGATAGAGTAGATCAGAAAGCAAAACTCATCATCTTGTTTGGAGTATCCGACGATGTGCAAGCCCACATTCGAGATGCCAAATCAGCAAAAGAATCTTGGGATAAGCTGAGCACAATATATGAGGCCAAGAACAAGAATATCATACTCAATTTGCAGAGTCAGTTACATACATTGAAATTCAAACAGAATGAGAAAATTGAAGCCTTCCTAAGAAGAGTTGCAGAGTTGAGGGCTTCACTTCTATCCCTAGGAGAAGAGGTCAAAGATGAATCTCTCATTCCCATTGTTCTGAGAGCTCTACCTTCTTCTTACCGCATTTTTGTCATAACTCTACACTTGTCAGATACGACAATTAGTTTTGACAAGTTAGTAAACCTACTGCAACAAGAGGAAGCAATGCACAACAAGGATGATGAAGAGGAGCAAGCACTGTCTTCACATCAAAAATGGAAAGGAAAAGGTAAAGGAAAACCTAAATCCTATCAGAAGTCCCCACATCAGAATCAGTATCATGGGGACAATCAACAGAAGAAGCAATGTCTGATTTGTAAAAGAGGACATGACTTGCAAGAATGTTGGTTTAACACATATAAGAAAGTTTCATCAAGCAATTTTGGACCACAACAACAACAAACTTACAAGGGACATTCAAAAAACTATCACGGGCAGAAAAAGGGGAACTGGAAAAGAAGACCCCATCAGCAAGGTAATATTGCTGAGCAACAAGATCAGTCAGATAATGAATACTTCTTGTTCACTGCTCGATCAAGTGAACCATCCACGTCATCTAGTGATGTCTGGTATGTTGATTCAGGAGCCACTCGACACATGAACGGCCACAGAGACTGGTTTATTTCAATGAGGGACACGCCATCGAAAAATCATGTTTCGTTGGGAGATGATTCTTCATATACAGTTTAGGGGATTGGAAACATTTCTCTACCCCTTGGTTCATGCAAATGCAAACTATCAGATGTTCTATATGTCCCTGGGTTGACAAAGAACCTTCTTTCGGTCAGTCAACTTCTAGATCACAACCTAAAAATTGACTTTTATAGTCAATCCGGCAAGAAAATGTGTTTGATTCGAGATAAATCCAGAGGCTCGAAAATAATTACAAAAGCCTCAAATGTGGGACGAATGTTTCAACTTGATTTCATTCACAAAAATGATCAAGCACTTATGGCTAAAAACTCCACCTCAGCTCAGTTGTGGCATCGGAGATTTGGTCATGTAAGTTTCAAATATCTCGAAACACTTCGCCGGTGTAATATGGTACATGGGCTACCATCTCTTCAGAAGGATACAGACAAGTGTCCTCACTGCTTAGCAGGGAAACAACACAGAGTTTCATTCCAAACAAGTACTTTTCGAGCTCATAGAAAACTTGACCTAGTTCATACCGATCTGTGCGGTCCAATGCAGCCAAGTCATTCAGGGTTCCAGTACTTCATGCTCTGTGTTGACGACTATTCATGCAAAATGTGGATTTTTTGTCTTTGCAAGAAAAGTGAAGCCTTTGAAACATTCAAAAAGTTCAAAGTGGCAGTTGAGAAAGAAACTGGTCGTCACATCAGAAACTCTCCGCTCAGATCGAGGGGGGGAATTCACCAGTGATGAGTTTCACAGACTATCTACAAACTCACGGGATTCGTCAACAAATGCCTCCTCCACACACACCGCAGCAAAATGGTGTTGTTGAGAGAAGAAATCGTACTATCATGGAAATGGTGCGATGCATGATCAATGATTCCGGACTTGCAAAGACATTTTGGGCAGAAGCAGCAAAAACAGCAGTGTATTTGTTAAACAAAGCGCCCACAACTGCTCTTGATGGAATTACACCACAAGAAGCATGGTCGAAAAGGAAACCATCCATTGCACACCTCAGAGTATTCGGGTGCAAAGCCAGCATTGCACATACCCAAACAGAATAGAAAGAAATTGGACATGAAGTCACAAAATCTCATATTCATTGGATACAGTGAAGAGACTCTTGGGTACAGACTGATGGATCCTATGACCAGAAAAGTCTACACAAGCAGAGATGTTGAGTTTTTTGAGAAGAAGGAAGCAGAGACTCCTCCTCCGGACTTGCAATATGTAGATTTTTCACCAGTTGTAAAAACTGAAGCAAATGTTCCCTCAGAAGATGAAAGTGATGATGGGGATGATGGTGTTGATCAGATAGGACCACAACCCATGGGAACAGCTCAACGTATGCCTAAAATGGTGTACAAGCACATTACGAGATGCAAGACTGGATGCTCCACCGGATACATCCACCCCTGGACCACGGACTCGCAGTAAAGCAAGAGAAGAAGTTAACTTTTCTTTGATGAGTAGAGTTATTGAAACAGACGAGCCATCTACAGTCCAGGAAGCCCTATAGTCAAAAGCTTGGAAAGATTCCATGGATTCTGAATATCAATCAGTGATGAAGAATAACACTTGGCAGCTTGTCGATCTTCCTCCAGGGAAGAAACCCATTGGTTGCAGATGGATATTCAAAACTAAGTACAAAGCAGATGGGACAGTAGACAAGTGTAAAGCAAGACTTGTAGCAAAGGGGTATGCACAGAAAGAAGGCATTGACTATAAGGAGACATTTGCTCCCATAGCTAAGATCAAAACGATCAGGATGATCTTTGCTCTAGCTGCTCAGTTTGGATGGAAAGTTCACTAGATGGACGTAAAAAGTGCCTTCCTAAATGGAGATTTATAAGAAGAAGTCTACATGACTCAACCTGAGGGATATGTAGTACCTGGTCAAGAAGAAATGGTATGCAGACTCAGGAAATCTCTGTATGGCCTAAAACAAGCACCCCGGGCATGGTACATCAAGATTGATGAGCATCTCGTACAACATGGATTTGTCAGAAATCCATACGATCCCAATCTCTACCTCAAAAAGCAAGGGGGGGAGATGGTGATTGTTGTTGTTTATGTCGATGATCTAGTCATCACTGGCAGTTCAGTGAAGATGATTGATGAAACAAAGAAAGATCTTAAGCGATCATTCGACATGACAGATCTCGGGCTTATGCATTACAGTCTTGGACTAGAAGTATGGCAGAAAGAGAATCACATCTTTGTTTCTCAGATGAAATATACCAAGACAACGCTCGAGAAGTTTAGGATGATGGATTGCACACCAATTGCTACACCTATGGAGAACAGATTACAGTTATCTCGTTCAGATCCATCTCCTGAGGTAAGTGCCACTCTCTATCGGCAGCTGATTGGGAGTCTCCATTTACCTGACCTACACTAGACCAGATATCAGCTTTGCAGTGAGCTATCTATCCAGGTTCATGCAAGAACCCCAAAATTTGTCATTGGAAAGCAGCAAAACGCATTTTAAGATATCTCAAAGGATCAGTGGATCTTGGTCTAGAATACAAGAAGAATGAAAACTTCTTCTTGACTGGATATTCGGATTCAAGATCATGCAGGTAACATTGATGATAGAAAATCCACTTCTGGATTTGTATTCTTTATGGGATCTGAACCAATATCATGGGGAAGTAAGAAACAACACTTTGTTTCTCGCTCTTCCACAGAAGCCGAGTATCGTTCTGCAGGAGAAGCTGTCTATGAAGCGATTTGGCTACGTCGCATACTGGAAGGACTTGGAATACCACAGGACAAACCGACCACCATGTATGTTGACAACGAAGGTGTTCTCAAACTTGTTCGCAATCCAGTTTTTCACGAGAGAACAAAGCACATTGAAGTTCAGGTTCATTTCATACGCGAACATGTATTGAAGCACAACATCCAGCTTCAATTTTGTCCAACAGCTGAACAACGAGCAGATATTTTTACAAAGTCACTTGCACGTGACAAGTTCGAGTTGTTCAGAGCATTTCTCTCCTCATCTCTTCAGACAATGCACAATTAAGGGGGGGAATGTTAGGATAAATTTTATTATCCTATTATTAATTATGCATAGTAGGATTATTTAATTAATTTTATTAATTAAATAATTAATGATTAAATTGTTATATGGTTAAAACAACCATATTTGTCTGTTTGCACATTGTTATATTGTTATAAACAATATATTTGTCTTTATGTAATTGTTGCTTCCCGGATGTTATTGGAAGCTTGTGAAATCTGGTTTTTTTTGTTGCACCTGTGCAACTCATTTTCCCGGATGTATTTGGCTGTGCAATATCTATAAATATTGCAGCCCATTCTCTGTAATTTTTTAGTTGATTGAGATTAATAAATATTACATAGGCTTCCGTCCCTGTTTCTCAATCTATATTGATTTTGTGACACATAGTGCTTAGAAGATTTCACCACTGTGTTACCAGCTAAACATATGCATGCTTTTCAATTTGTGACATTATTGTATCCTCATAGAATACTACAGTAAAAATGGACAGCTCAGTAATAAGCAATGGGATTTTGTACAATGGGTTTCCTATGTCTTCTGAAATAAATATGGTTGTTACTGTTTGAGTAGTTGTTGATAAACTGTACAAAAGTATCACATTTTATTGTTGGTAATCTGAAGGATGATTCTCCTGTTTTGAGCAAAAGGTTTGTACATGAAATTTTCAGATTACATGGAGTACCTGCAAGCTAATCATATCTGATAGATGCTCCATCGAAATGGAATTTTTCCTTTCATCATCCCAAGGATATCCTTAGTTTTATCAACAAAATCAGGTACAAACCTTCTTAGGAAATTGACCTTTCTGAAGAAGGAATGAACTCTAGTTTTACTTGTGGGTAGGGTACGGCTCTGAATGGCTTTTACTCTCTCTAGGTCGATTTTGGTTCCTTCTCTAGTCATGATATGACCCAGCAACTTTCCTTCGGTCACTCCAAACATGGACTTATTGGGATTTAATGAAATCCCATGACACCTGCATCTCAAGAGTACTTGCTTTAAATGATCATAATGATCACTCCATTTTTTAGAGAAAACGGTCAAGTCATCCAAATATACCACTATGACTTTGCCCATCAAGTCTCTGAATGCCAAGTCCATAGCTCTCTGAAAGGTGGCTCCGACGTTGATCAAGTCGAAAGGCATACTCCTGTAAGCAAAGGTCCCCCATGGGGTTGTGAAGGCCGTCTTGTGTTGATCCTCTACAACTACCTGAACTTGATTATATCTTGAAAATCCGTCGAGCATGGATAGCATTTCTGATCCAGTAATGGTCTGTAACACCTAATCCATGATAGGTAAGGGATAGTTTTCTTTTAACGAAGACTGATTTAGGTTCCGAAAATCAACACAAATTTGGATTTCACCATTCTTCTTCCTGATAGGGATGATGTTAGCAATCCAGGTGGAGTGATGGATTGGAAAAATAATTCTGGCATCTAACATTTTCTGAATTTCCACAAGGATAGTCCATGAGATCTTAGGATTGTAATTTCTTTTCTTCTACCTATAAGGTTTTACATCAAGCTTCAAAGGAATACTGTGTCGTACATATTTGGGCTTGAAAGATTTTAAATCTGCATAGGACCATGCTAAGACATCCATGTATCTCTTCAGGAGTGAAGTGAATTTTGCTTTCTCCTTAGGGGAACAACATTTCCCAATATTCACCATCCGAGGTTGATCAGATGAACCTAGATTGACTTGATCTACTTCCGAGGAAGAAGCTCCTTCAACTTGTCTCTTGTTTTGAATAAAACGGTCATACTTGTCAAACAAACCCTTTAGAGAAACCAGAACTTTGGGTATCTTGTTTCCTTTAAGCTGAATAAACTCACCATCAACATATTGATATGGATCTGAGATAGATTCACGGAAAGCTGATTCTAAACCTTCAAAGTACAGATCACTAAAATTGTCAGCTTTTTCTAGAAAAGTCAACACTTGTTGATCATCGTTGAACACCTGCCAGTGAGCCGCATTATCTGGGATACTGGGACGGTACACAATATTAATGGTGTATGTATCCTATTTGAACTAAGGATGAGGGAGAAGAAGGGATGCAGACACTGCCAAAGAATCAGCCTTGTCATTATAATCTCTCAAAACTGCCTTGATGGAGAATGCATCGAAGCATTCTATATTATCCCAAACTTTGTTCCTGTAATGTCTCAAGCGATCATTTTTTACTTGATATATTCCCTTAACCTGGTTAACAATCAGCTCTGCGTCCCCTTAAACTTTGAGATTTTGAATGCCCTTTTATCTGGCCATTTCTAATCCTAGTAACAGAGCTTCATATTCAGCCGTGTTATTAGTATTATCAAACTACAATTTGAAAGCAGAGGGGAAGATCTCAGAATTAAGAGATATAAGAACCACACCAGTGCCCAATCCGGTGGTTGAACAGCTACCATTTAATTTGAGGGTCCAAATAGCATTAGGATCTTCTTTCTTGATGTCTACAGCTGGTATTTCTGATGTCATGAAATAATTTCCAAAACTCACATCTTTGAAAAGAATTTGAGCCTTAGGGTCATCTGATTTAGTTACCAAATACTTTGCCTGAGGTTCGGGATGGAGAAAATGATAAACCCTGTTGACTGGAATCCTGGCCTTGGTCCAATCCATATTAATCTCTCCTCCAACATCTTTACAAAAACCTCTACCCAAGAGTATATCGTAAGCCGCAGGAATGTCAGCAACTAGAATGGTCATTTTCACTCTCTTCTCTAGGAAGGCAATGAATGCGAACTGTGCATCTTTGATTTGACCAATCAAGGGAAATTTTTTGGTTTCCATGGAGTAACACCGTCCATATGACTTAGTCAAATTAATCCCAAGGGCATGGGCTACTTTTGTGGGCATATTGTCGGAGGCTCCTGAGTCGATGATGCAATTGCTGAGTTTAAACCCATTTATTAGCAAAGACAAATAAAATGGTTCAATATTTCCTGAAGAAGAATCAGAGGTCAAATTGTTCTGAGGTGTGGGTTGAGTAGGATTGGGAAAAAGACCTTTTAAAGGTGGGGGAATGGTGGCTTTACTTCTAATGAATTTGGTGAGTTTTTCGAACTGTTCAAGATTTGACTGAAGATATTCTGCTTCTGACATTTGGATCTTGGTTCTTTTTACATGATCAATAATGTCAAAATTAGTATAAGAGGGGGTGATGGTAAGTTCGGTTCTAATCTCATGAGCTTGAGTTGGGGCACTGACCTTAGGAGAAAGAGAATGAGGAGAAGTTGTTACCTTTTTTGTGACTTCTCTTTCAGTTTGCGCTGAAATAAGAACACCTCTCTTAACTATAGCGATGGAAGGTTCCTTGTTCTTATCCTTGGGGTTTCCAAGAGGTTTTCTTGGATTTTGAGATTGGGATCGAGTGAAGATGGAAAATGACTGGCCATCCGGTGCACATTCATCTTCTTCATATTCCAAATACCTAATGCTGGAGTCACCAGCTGAATCGTCATAAGACTCATCAGCATATCCTGAAGCTTCAAAAGCCTCAGGGGGAATCTTGTTCTTTTGGTTCTTCCTCTTCTTCAACTATTTCTACTACCGTGTTAACGGGAGGAGCTTCGATCACTAGTCTTGGTTGAGCAGGAGTTAACCACGGCCTATCTCTTGCAGGCGCACTATTGGTGTTATTGAAATTATGTCTAGGGATATCCTAATATGAAACATTGCTCACCTGCTAGGACATTTGCTTCTTTAAAGCAATCAAATCATTAGCCATCTTTTGAATCATAGGGTCAGTATTACCTTGGGAAGAACCTTGATTTTTAGGTTTGGGTACATCTTTCCTGATTCTTCCGGCCAAAATGAGATCATCCTCTATTTCAATAGCTGTTGACTGAGCTATAGCCAAATCTGGGATAGCCGACCTTCTTAATAGAAAGCTCACATCGAGAGGCTGAGCATTGATGAAGAAGCATTTCTGATTTTCTGAAGTAGGTACATCTATTTCCAGAATCTTTCGGATCAGCTTGTTAAACTTTTCCACGAAGTCCCGCATGGGTTCATGCGATTCCTTCTTCATATGGGTAAGTTGTGCTCACAAAGCATGAGAATCTTCGGCTGGTTTGAAACATGCTTCGAATCTGGTCCTCATGGTAGCCCGGTTTGTGATACATGTATTTGGAAGGTGGTAAAACCATTCGATTGCTGCGCCGTGCAACGTTTTAATGAAGAGTTGCATAGAGACATCTTTGTGTGCTACTCCAAGGATGCCACACGCTACAAATAAAGATGCAATGTGTTCATCAGGATGCTACTTCCCATCCCCATTGAACTTGGGAATGTTTTTACGTGATCCATGTGGTAACTCATGCAATGGTGGAGTTAAAGAAAGAGGACCAATAGCTGTGCCCCAGGGCACACGTTTTGTTGCCATCCTTCTGAAAAGAGTGCGTATGGGGATCCGAGTGTCAGAAAAGAATAACACACGACAAGTTGTAGAAATGTCTCATTCTATGAGGATCCAGTTTCTCTGAACAGGTGAAGAACTTCTGGTTCGGTTGGAAATAACGTTGTTGGGGGAAAGACTGAAATTGTGCTGTTGTAGTAACTCAAAGAGTGGATCAATTTCACCCCGGGGCTTGGTGGGACCGAGTGAAGATCTTTCTAGCCAGCTTGAACCGCGAAAGAAATCTAGTTGAAAATAAGGCAAATACGGAGTCGCCAAACACCAAGAAGATAAGTTTTATAGTATTAATCCGTATTCCCCAGTGGATTCGCCAAAAACTGTTGGTTGAATATTTTGTCAAGTCAAAATATGAGGTTCAACCACAGCACATGGGATTAAATCCCTCCTCAAAGACAGGTGAGGCTGCCTATTATTAAAATCTAAAACACAATAGAAACAATGCGTATAATATTCACACTAATCTAACCATTGGGGTTGGGATAAAATCCTAAATTCCATATCCACACTATATGAAGATGTTGTCTTTATAAATGGACTGGGTCAAAAATTATTATTATGGAAACAACACAATGGAAGGAAATGAGAGGAACGTATTTTCTTTCGAGTAAACACAGAGCACGAAATAATCATACGAGCTTTAGATAACAAATGTAATGTCTGAAATGATTAGAAACATCAAGATGCTAAACAAAGAATAGCTTAAGATTATAAACATAAGAACAATATCTTAAGAAAGATACCTCTCACAACACAAAGTTTACAAAATGGCATCAGCTTCTATTCCTCAAATGATAAAAAGAAAACACAAAGTTTTTCTTTTTCACAATAGTTCTTAATATTCCAAAAATATCAACCCTTTTTGGAATGTATGTACATCCCTTATTTATAATAAAAATAGTTGAGAGAAAATAGCACAAACCCTATAAAGCAGTTTGTTAACAAGAGTCCTATTTTGCTTGACTCTCACGCAGGAGACCAAGTCAAAATATGATTCCTATGTGACGAAACAAAAATGAAAAAGACATGTCAATTTCAAGATTAAAATGACACGTTACATCAAGACTTAGTCTAAATCGTCATTTTTTTCTTCCTCATCTTTCTCTCCTTCTAACTGATCCTGTTTGTTCCGAAATTCTTAGAACTTCCAGATTATACCTTGCATCTCATTTTCATCAGGCACAGTGGAATGATCACTCAAGACTTCACATGTTTCGTGAGTGTCACTGGCACTATCGGGAAGTTTTCTCAATCTTTTGTTGGGTTTCCTCAAGGCCTCCAAAGAATGTTCAATCTTTACAAACCTGTCAATGATTTCAATGCCAAATCCATGAGCTAGTTCATGCTAAATTGATTCTTGGATTTTTTTGAAAAGATCATCAGTTGGTAGGATGCCTGAGTTTCCACTTGACACTTTTGCATAGATTTTCAGCAGTTCTTCTTCCAAGTCGCTCTTGCGATCAATCAAATGATCTCTTGATTCTCTCAATTTACTGCAAGCTTCGTTGAGAATTTTTACCCTGAACCTGATGGCTTTGGTCAGCTGTAAATGCTTATCCGCATGTGGGATGACACCTTCTTCTACCAAGATGCGTGATGGAATTTTCTTCAATACCTGGAGAGCTTCGAAAGTCAAATCAAGGTGTCCAATTTCTTGGGAGAAATCATCATCCATCTTTTCCCCATCACTCTGTATATTCCCCAAATATTGATAGAACTCTATAGTGTCTTGAATCACTTCTTTCCCCTGTTGGAGCAGCCTTTGGGTCCACTCATCGACCACCCTTCCTTTTTCATTAATCTTCTCAATTATAGGAACTGATGAGAAATCTAATCCGACAAGGACAGAGGAAGATGGTATGGATTCAAGGGGTTTTGAGAGCTTAAGCAATACTTCAGTTAACTGCTCCACCTTTCCTTTTAGCTCATCTCTATTGTCCTTTGTTTCCTTCCATTTCTGGCATAGCACGTTCATAGAATCTCATGCATTTTATTGTGCTCCTTCTGTTGTCACTTCTCCTAGAGCCACCCTGGTTATCTGATAGTCAGAGGCCGTTATGTCCTCTTTGGTTTTTTCAGTCGTGGGAGTGGCGATCTCTGCAAACTTATGCCCGAAGCGTCCACTAAAACCCTTGAAACTATTTTGGGTTTCTTGGCTGATTTAGCAGTAGAAGCCTTGAGTGAACTAAAATCAAAGGCTGGTATGGGTACAACCACCTTCCTCTTCCTCAGAGTTTTCTCAAGTAGCCATTGAGGCATGTCAGAGGGAGTTTCCACTATTGTAGAAGTTGGTATCATACTTTCAGGGGGAGAGGGATCCACTGGTGGAGTGGGGACAGTTACCAATGTGGTAGCAGATTCAGTGAAAAGAGGCACAGGAGGGGGCATGTTGGTAGTTACTTTGGTCCCAGCAGAGAGGGGTGAGAGTCTAGAGAAAATACTGGTCATGACCGATGAAGTAGATGGGGAAAGAGGAGGTAGAAGTGGTTGAGAAGGAGGAAGCACATATCCTGACGCTAAAGCCTGAGATGCAAGAGATAAGGTCACTTCAGTTGGGCAGTCAACAAATGGTGAAACTAGGGGCTGGCTTACTTCTCCTTCCAAAGAAATTTCTCCTATTTCTGGTGGTGTTGGTGATTCTGGCACATTCACCGTTTCAACTAGAGTAACAATTGAAGAGGTTTCTTGTCCTCTTTTCTTCTTGAGAAACTTGACCTTTATAGGTCCCTTAGAAGAGCTTTTGTCCTTTTCCTTTTTGGAGGGCCCCACCTCAGCAGCAACCAACTTTGAAAAATTATCTTCTTTGAAACTCATTCCCCAAGAGGTGAGCCATGCTTTGGTGTGTGCAAGAATCAGGGCTGATCTATCTGTAATGGAGTCTTTTTCTCCGATAGACCAATCAATTGGTGGGAAAACATATTGATCTTCATTCAATCCGTCATAGGAAGGATCCAAAACACTTTCATTACCGCCAGTACCTTCTGGTATGTTATCGAGCTCAAGTGTCTGAATCTCAGTAAGTGTCAACCCACTATGATCTTTTCTTCGGACATCAACCTCATCACGTAAATCAATCCAGATGTCTTCTATGCTTGGCACGTGCGGGTGCAGAGTTCCATATGCCTTAAGGACTCCTCAAAAATCAAAGCTGTCTCGGTGCTTCATGTGCTTCTTCAACTTATCGTGAAGCTCATGAACAAAATTATTTTCTTTCACCACCGTTGAACAAGTATACCTTCCAATAGAAATTGGGAAAGATACAGCGGCCTTGTGTTTACTCTGTTGGAACTTGTGAAAATCCAACAATTGCCTGACCAACTCCATCAAGATTAGTTTGTCCCCTGGATATCTGGGAAAACAGAAAGGATCCCCTGGGTACATGACTACTCAAATATATGTGAACTTATTAAATTGCAAGAAGACACAACCCCATTTTGAAACTTCAGCCCATGCCTCATCAGAAACTCTCATTTTCCTCAGTTCAGGGTTTAACCTGCAAATGTTCTTGTAAAATAAGGCATCGTTTACCCTTCTGAATTGGTCTTCAGACCCTTTTCTTGTTAGCTGAGGAAAATAACGATAAACATGCTCCACTTTCTTGTTCCCCTTGGTGTCCAATCCAGGATAGTTCCTCATGCCGGCCGCTGCATAGGTGACATACGAGGACATATAAAACTTTCCCGTAGACAGGACTGTTGTCATTTGAGAATCTATCTCATTACTGATAAGAGTACCCCAATCAATTCCCTGTTGATTCTTCTTAATAATGATCATGAACTGGTACATCCATCCTTGGAAAACATTTGATTCGAGGAAACCAAAAACTTGACTCAACAGAGTAATGATATCATTGATTTCTCTGAATGAAATCACTTCTAGGAACAAGTCTTGGGAACCTAGAAATAGCCGGTTTGGCTTTGATTAGGAACTTCTTATTCACATGCTTGATGCAATCCTCGTGATCATTCTCCCCAGATTTTTGGGATGACTTGAGATCCACATCTCCATATTCCTCAAAATTAGGAAGCTTGAGAAGGTCATCGAAGTAACCTCCGTCCAACTTGATTACAACTTCTCCCGCCTGATTTTTCACAGAACGAGAAGCAGAGTCATAGTTCGAAGCACAGGCTAAGATGAACTCGGGGCACTGAGCTGACATAGGGAAACCTGCTGCAAGAGGTAGACCACTGCAAACTATTGATTTCATCCATGGAGTCTGGGAAGAGCTCTTGACCCTATTCCAAAAATTCTCCATATCTATGTTTCCGAGCTCTGTATCCCGGATGTCGTAATTACAATCAATGTAGGAGGGAGACTCCACCTTCCTAAATTTGTACTTCATCCTCCCTGATTTTTTAGTCTTATCTTGTGATGAACTGTCATCACCAATCCGGCACTATGATAATTCTTCACCGGGAACTCCTCATGCTATGATTATTTACTAATGCACAACCTTTAGTTTGGTGGATGTAATCTGGAAACAAAACAACAACATAACACAAGAATACCATCGACTATGATAAGACGGAATGATGACAAATCTGAAATATCAAAGTAAATTATAATATTAACATGAAATTGTTACAATCTCACCCATGAGGTACTTCAAGTGTTATTGACTTCACTTGCCTTTCACCAAGACTATGGGAGAAACTTTACAATTACACCTCTTAATGGCTTCTTCAACACACCTTTAAACTGATGGCTTCCTTCGCACACTTCCTACAATATTTCTCACTACTTCCTTCTATGCTAAATGAGGGGGGTGGCCTCTCTATTTATAGAACTTCCAGGCTTATCCATCTTATCTCTAAGATAGGATAAGAAATCCACTCTGACGAATCATATTCCATACCTTAACTCTTATCTGTACATGTAAGCTTATCTTTTAAGATAAGATAAACCTTATCATTTTACATGGGTTCCACATTTTTAGACTTTTTACAAATAAAATACACAAAATATTTATGACCTCACTCCTTGTCCTTATTACTAATATAATATTTCTAATTCCTAATCATGTAGACCCTACTTCTCTAATTACCCAAACTTTGACATTTTAACATTACCGGACCACTTACGACAAATATTTACTTTTTACAACATTCCTATTGTACTTTGACTGTTACCGTACTCCACATTATTGGCGGCACCGTACTGACGGCGCCGTTATCTTCTATCAGACGCTACTACTAATTATACTTAACAACATCCTATTCCTAATACATACATTAATGAAATAGAAATTACGGAGGAAAATTTTAGTGTCGACATCTTCCCCCTTCCTAGCTTCTACTCCATCCTCGGAGTAGACTTATTCTGGTGCTTGGAAAATCTTCAACTTGTCGTGGTTGACCCATTTCGTAATGGGAGTGCCATCCAATTCCTCCAGTCGGTACGTACCATTTTCATGCACAGCTGCTATTTTGTAGGGCCCCATCCATTTTGGAAGAAATTTTCTCTGTCTTCTTTTTTTGTATCTGGAATCATATACTAGAACCAAGTCATTCACATGAAATGGAGACCACCGGATCTTTTGATCAAAGTATTCCTTCTGCTTCATTTTCTTCTTATAGCTTGTATCCTTAGCTATTTCCCTCATTTCCTCTAGCAAATGAAGATGTACCAACCTTTCTTTTACTGAATCACTTTCATCCATCCTTTCATTTTTCATAACTCTCACAGTGGGAATATCAAACTCAATAGGAAGAACTGGATCAATGCCATAGGCCAACTGAAATGGGGAGTATCCTGTTGCTGACTTTGATGTTGCCCTATATGCCCACAATGCTGCATGAATCCTTTTATCCCATTTATGTACCTGCAAGGCTGCATCTTTTGCTAGAATTTGACACAACACAAAATTTGTTCGTTCCACCTGTCCATTTGTGCTTGGCTTGTATGTTGTTGCCTTCCTGTGCTTAATAGAAAACTTATTGACTAGGGCTTCTACCACCTCATTAATGAAGTGGCTTCCTTGATCTGTTACAATTTCTAATGGACAACCAAATCTGGTGACAATGCGTTCATATATGAACCTTGCCACTTCATCCATGGAAGCTGTTTTCAATGGCCTAGCTTCAACCCACTTGGTTAAATAATCTGTGGCAACTACAATATACTTATTTTGGCGTGAGGTAGTTGGAAGTGGACCTACAATGTCTATTCCCCACTTTTCAAAGGGACCAAGTGGAAGAATAGGGCATAATGGAGCTGATGAAGTCTTACGGTTACCATGTGTTTGACAAATATCACATGTCTTACAATAATTATAACAATCTTTAAAAAGAGTAGGCCAGTGATAACCTGCATCCAAGATCCTTCTTGCTGTAAGTTGTCCAGAGAAGTGCCCTCCACATGTACCATTGTGGAATTCTTCTAGCAGTTCCTTCCCTTGATCACGTCCAACTGCCCTCTTGTACTGTCCATCAGGTCCTATTCGAAATAATACTCCATGCAGAATAGAATATGGACGACTGGCTTGAGTAATCTTTCTCTTAGTCTTTGCATTGGCACCATCAGGAAACTTGAATTCATTCAGATAATTCCAAATATCTATGTATTCACTAGGGATTGTGTCAAGGGATAACAATGCTGCATCGGGGAAATCATCATCATCACAAGATGATCCTAAACCATCATAGGCTCGAGAGAGTGCATCTGCATTGACATGCTTCTTTCCTGGCCTATCTATAATATCAAATTCAAATTCTTGTAGCAAAATTATCCATCTTGCTATCCTCCCTGATGGGTTAGGCTTATTTACAATATATTTTAGAGCCTGATGATCTGTTACAACTAGAAATTTTTGCCCTAGCAAGTAATTTCTAAACTTCTTTACAGCAAAAATGATAGCCAGAGCCTCTTTTTCAGTTACAGTATAATTTACCTCAGCACTGCTCATTTGTCTGCTCCCAAAGTAAATTGGATGTTCATTCCCATTTTCATCCTTTTGGCTCAAAGTACTTCCTAGTGCTGCATCTGAGGCATCAGTGTACACAATGAATGGCTTGCTCCAATCTGGATTCTTTAAAACAGGTGAAGACACCAGGGCTTCCTTCAGTTGTCCAAAAGCTTCATGCGCCTTATTTCCTGGTTCATAAGTAACATCCTTCTTCAAGAACTGGGTTAGTGGCTGTGCAATCTTTGAGAAATTCTTGATGAACCTTCTATAGTAACCCACATGGCCTAAAAATGATCTCAACTTACTTCTATTCATAGGAAATGGTAAATCTTTGATTTTTGAAACTTTATCAGGATCAGTACCAATACCATCTCTGGATACAACATGCCCTAACAAAACACCTTTAGAACATCCAAAGACACACTTTGTAGGGTTTAGTGAGGCTTGTGCTTCATCTAACCTTTGAAATGCTGTCTCCATTTGGTGCAGGTGGTCCAACTTGCTCCCATAGATGCAAAAATCATCCAGAAATACTCTGATGAAGGTCCCAATGTAGGGTTCGAACACCCTATTCATCAAACGCTGGAATGTTGCTGGAGCATTACACAACCCAAAAGGCATAACTCTATAAGCAAACGTTCCCCAAGGAGTGGTGAACGTGGTCTTCAGCTGATCTTTCTCTGCTATACGAACTTGGTTGTAGCCGCTATATCCATCAGCAAAACTATAGCACTCCTGGCCAGCTACTTCGTCCAAGATCTGATCTGAAAATGGAAGAGGGTAATGATCCTTCTTTGTTGCCTTATTGAGCTTCCTGTAATCAACACAAATGCGTAGCTTCCCATTCTTTTTTATTGAGATCACAATGGGAGAAACCCATTCTGAATTCTCCACAGCAAATATGAATCCTGCATCAAGCAACTTATCTATTTCTTCTTTTACAGTCTTGGAAAAATTAGGATTCATTCTATATGGCATTTGCTTTATGGGCTTAGCACCATCTACCAGCTCAATAGAATGTTCTACCCAACTTACTTGATGGAGTTCCTTGTAATCAAAAGTGAATAGGTGTATGTACCTTCGAAAGAGCTGGAGGTAGGATTCCTTCTCACTCTCCATCACAGCATCACCAATCTTTATTTGTTGGAGACGATCATCAACTTCTTCTTCAGATAATTTTATGGGGTCATGAGTTGGTGTGACTGGAAGGATATCCATGACTGAAACATCAACCTCACTTTCTTCATCTTCAGTGTCCACTTCACTGGTACTAGAGTAATCAGAGGATGTCCAATCATCAGTTTCATCACTTGAATCCACAGGTTCTGCTTTATGATGTCGAGGGATCACGTTTATCTTCACCCTCTCTCTACCACGTCCAAGTGTCATGAAGCCTTCATTCCAGTAGTTTCTTGCATGAACTCTCCTTAGCCATGGTCTTCCCAGCAGCATTGGGTACGCAACAGTACCATTTTTCATCACCTGAAAGTCTACCACACATACAACACCCATAACAGATATTGCCACATTTGAAACTACACCTTCTGGTTTAGTTTTTCCTTTATTTAATGACCTTAACATAAGTGTTGAAGGGCGATCAATTTTTAAACCCAACATATTCATTACAGACTCGGTCATTACATTAACTGCAGCACCTCCATCAACTAAGACATCATGAATTGAAATACCATTACATAATACCTCAGCTTGTGGAGCATAGGGATCTGCCTCTGCCTCCAAAACAGGGACCTCAACCTCCTTCCTTCGTCGAGCATTGAGTCCACTTCGCAGCTCCCGCCTCTTCTCAGAAGACATAGCCAAGAGTTGACCATATGTAATATTTGCAGGCCTTTTGGACAGATCTTCCAAGATGGAGTATGGTCCTTGCCCCTGTGAAATCAAAAAATCCTGCACACCCAACTTTCTTCTCCTATGTTTCTTACTAGTTTCTCCTTTCATCTTCTTAGGATCATTTCCATCTTGATTATCTTTTTCTTTCTTTCTTTTTGTTACAAACACATCTACTTCATTATTTCTGCTCTTATCTACTACATCAAAAGAATTCACAGGTGCTTTTCCTTTATCATTATCTCCTTTACCAGATGTAGAAGCTCTATCTGGACAATTATACTTATAATGACCCTTTTTATAACAACCATAACATACAACTTCAGAAATATTTCTTTTTGGACCTCTATCTCCTCCCTGAGAACTAAATTTCTTTCCTTGAAGAAGATTAATAGTTAACTGACCCATCTTTTTGAGCAGATCTTCATACTCAGTAGATGTACTAGGAGAAATATTTGTGCTCACCGGGAGTGGTTGTGAATTTTGGACCAAAGGTGCTGGTGTAGGCTCTACTTTAGCAACAATTTCTTTGGGCTCCTCTTCCATGCTTTCTTCTTGCCTTCTTGCAATCTCCTTTGCTTGTTCAATGGTAGCTGGGCGGTCATACTTCACTCGTTGTCTGATCTCTGGCTTCATCCCAAGAATGAAGTGCTTACAGAGGAGATTATCCACGCCATTCATCAACCCATCCGCTAATCCTTCCTTCCGGATCTGGGCATCGAGCTTCCTCCTTAGCTCTAGAACACGAGCATGATAATCCCTTATCTTCTCCTTCTCTCCTTGGGATAGCTTTGTGATCTCGATCATGAGATCTGCATATTTCTGTTGTTCACCAAATTCTTCAAGAAAACTTTCAGTTAATAAATCCCATGAATTTTTCACATTATCACCTAGTGTTTCAAACCACCTAAGTGCTGAACCATCCAAAAAGGTAGGAAAAAATTCAGTCCATTGTTCCCTTCTTATGAGGCCATTACAAATACAAGATCGTTTAAACTCTTGAATGAAAGAAGAAGCATCTTCATTAGATTGAGCTGAAAAAATAGGAATCTTTCCCATTTTCAAAAGTAACCACCGTGAAATACCAACCCACAAGTACAATCAACAAGACTTATGTGCACAAATAATTGGAATCACTATACTAGAAAGTGACTTTACACCTTTCTACAGTAAAATAGAAATGACCACGGTAAACTATGGTAAAACTTGACTTACTGCGGTAAAAACTGACTTTACTGTGGTAAACACTATTCACGGTAAAAAGTGAAGTTACTGCGGTAAATACTATTCACGGTAAAAAGTGACTTTACTGCGGTAAATACTATTCCCAGCAAAAATGACTTTACCATGGTAACTACTATTCACGGCAAAAATGACTTTACCATGGTAACTACTATGCACAGTAAAAACAAGGTTACCCTCCAATTGATTTTTGACTAAGTGGGAATATCTCTCCAGAAAATCCACCAACGAGGAATGGTCCCGGCAACGGAACCAAAATGTCATCACCAATCCGGCACTATGATAATTCTTCACCGGGAACTCCTCGTGCTATGATTATTTACTAATGCACAGCCTTTAGTTTGGTGGATGTAATCTGGAAACAAAACAACAACATAACACAAGAATACCATCGACTATGATAAGACGGAATGATGACAAATCTGAAATATCAAAGTAAATTATAATATTAACATGAAATTGTTACAATCTCACCCATGAGGTACTTCAAGTGTTATTGACTTCACTTGCCTTTCACCAAGACTATGGGAGAAACTTTACAATTACACCTCTTAATGGCTTCTTCAACACACCTTTAACTGATGGCTTCCTTCGCACACTTCCTACAATATTTCTCACTACTTCCTTCTATGCTAAATGAGGGGGGGTGGCCTCTCTATTTATAGAACTTCCAGGCTTATCCATCTTATCTCTAAGATAGGATAAGAAATCCACTCTGACGAATCATATTCCATACCTTAACTCTTATCTGTACATGTAAGCTTATCTTTTAAGATAAGATAAACCTTATCATTTTACATGGGTTCCACATTTTTAGACTTTTTACAAATAAAATACACAAAATATTTATGACCTCACTCCTTGTCCTTATTACTAATATAATATTTCTAATTCCTAATCATGTAGACCCTACTTCTCTAATTACCCAAACTTTGACATTTTAACATTACCGGACCACTTACGACAAATATTTACTTTTTACAACATTCCTATTGTACTTTGACTGTTACCGTACTCCACATTATTGGCGGCACCGTACTGACAGCGCCGTTATCTTCTATCAGACGCTACTACTAATTATACTTAACAACATCCTATTCCTAATACATACATTAATGAAATAGAAATTACGGAGGAAAATTTTAGTGTCGACAGAACCAGGGTCCGACATGAGGAATTTCAAAGGAGGAGAGTGTCGGAGATTAGAAGGTGTTGAACACTTCGGAAAAACCCGACACACTGGAGATGTCGAAAAGATGGGAAAACCCGACACACTGGGAGGATTCCGGAGAGTTCGGAAAACCCGACACACTAGGAGGATGCCAGAGAGTTCGGAAAACCCGACGCACTAGGAGGATGCTGGGAGGAAAATGCACTAGGAAATACCAGAGAGTTGGAAAACCTGACACACTGGGAGGATGTCGGAAAGTTCGGAAATTTCTGACACCTTAAAATTTTCGATACACTGAGGGTTTTGAACAGTGCAAAGCACCCTACGAAACCTGAAAAGAGGGAATCGGGTAATTGTTAGGTTGAAACATGCAAGTTATTCTTCACTGTTGATATCCCAATATATTTTTAATTACAATGACATTCTAGGGAATAAAACAAAGTGAGCATTCCAAAGGGGGAACCCTAAAACACAAACCTGATTTAGAAAACAACCCCAAAATGGAAAAGATAAAACCCCAACAACCCTGAACGAAGAAAAAGACAGAAACTTGGAAGAATTCTTTACACAATTATTCCACAAAAACCACAAACAAAGAATGAAGAAAAATACCTTCAACCAGAACAAGAAATGATCAAGAATGAGCAATGCAATCAAGCACATAGGCGAGTTGAGTGTCTGGGTTGAAGATGCATGCACGAAAATCCACGAGGTAAAAAGTACGTCTGGTAAAAATGACGTGGAAATCCAAATATTTATAAGAAATTTCACATTTAATACACTTCAGTTGACACGTGCCAACTACCCGACAACTCGGCATTAATGCCATGTCAGCATGCTTGGGATATCCGGAAACCTGACACAAAGGGTTTTAGAGAAATTCGGGTTTTGGGTTGCGGGAAACAAGTGACATGAAGCATCATGCTTGATGGTCCCGGAAACCTGAAACAAAGGAGTAAATCAAGCTTCGGGGATCAGAAGACACGCGACATGAAGCATGTTTTGACAAAGGCATGTTCTGATGCTCGGGATAGTCCTAGCAAACCTAAAACAAAGGAGTAAATCGGGCTTCGAGGATCGGAAGACACGCAACATGAAGCATGTTTTAACAAAGGCATGTTGCCGATGCTCGGAAGACCTACAAACCCGACTCACCTTACTTGATGCGGGTTTCGGGTTTCCCGGGGGGAACACACGACATGAAGCATCTAAAACATATGTTGTCTTGCTATTGAAACCCGAAAACCCGATTATCTCTCTGAAAGGGCATTCTTAGAAAACCAGCTCAAAAATTTCTTAGGGTTATCTTATTTTTGGCATAAACTCAAAAATGAGATAACATAATGGAATGATCAAGTTCCAATGTTTACCTTCCTTGAAGATTACAGAGAGGGTAAATATTAGCTTGCCTATCTTGAAGCTTTTTTTGATTTCCATTCGAATGGGAATACCACAAACAGTTACAAATAGAATTTTAAACCATATCTTTCAATTTTCTACCAAATTTACCATCTTTTACAATATTTTATAGATACAAATTGTATTTATTTATCACCTAGAAGTTTCTACTAAGCTTAGGACCAAATGTCTTATGACCTAAATGACTCAGTTTTTATATAATGTCCAAGGTTTCTAATTCCTAATAGGCTTCCACATCCTTGACCTATGTTTAAATAATTCAAGAATTCATAATACCTCAAAATAAACCAAAAATTCCTTATAAAAATTTGAATTATTTTTTGAGGGAAAAGGTCATATTAGAAATTTACAAAGGCTTTACTTAATATCAACCCACTAGATGGCTACACATGACTCCTAGAACACATAATAACACCTTTCAATCCAAAATTTAATGGCCTCATGCCTTATTTGTAAAGTGGAGATGATGCTCCTGCATCAGTAAACTACACTACTAAATACTAAATTGTATTAACACAATTAGGAGGAGTGAACAAAGTTTTATTAACACATTAAATTAGTCTCAAATAATATCTGAACAACAAAACATGTAAATGGTAATAACGAAAAATAGATGGTGCACCCTATTCACTCAACCAAGTCTCAAAACTTAATTGTAGGTCTAAAATGATTCATAACAAACATTAATACCACTCAGATCTTGTATACAAATTCCTATTCACAAATTAGTATCAGTCAAGGTTATACTTGCATGTAAAAAGGGGATAACATATTGTTTAATACTCGAGTGTTAGGAGTGCCGTGTATTACCTTCTCTTTGTTTGAATCATTATCATGTTATTAATGTTGTCTTGTCATTCAAAATAAACTGATCAGAGGGTCAACTTTATCATGAAGAGAGGTTCATTGCCCTCAAAGTTGAGGTACTTTTTTACATACTAATGCAAGTAGACTACAATCCAAAGAAAGTATCCAACACTCAGAATCAAGTAGCCAACACATCAAATCATATTTGGAAAACAACAATAACCTAAACTACACTATTAAAAAGTATATTACGTATAATTAGTCATAAAAATTAAAATTTTCAATCAATTAATATATTGAACATCTCAATAACCTAACATATCTATGTTCATGACATATGAACTACAATAGACTATACTCCAAAGTAAGTAGACTATACTCCGAAGCAAGTTGATTACAATACCTACATCCTATAAGACAATTATCTTAATGAATTATTGTATACATTTTTTCTTTTTGATGTATGGGTATAAAATGTTTGGGATTTACAAATAATTAGGAGTGGATAAATTTTTATTTACACATCAAATTATACCTGAATAATAAAACATGTACATGGTAATAACGTAAACTAGACTATTAAATAGTAAATTGTGTAGCATTATACATAACAATTAAATATTGCAATTAATTGACATATTTAACATCTCAATAATTAGACATATCTAAATAAAATCTTATTACCACATTAAATTATAACACATCAATTAGTAGTTTCATAACGTGTGTTTGTAATAAACCTCCCCTAGGCATCCTTGACCTTATTACGAAAGGAAATATCGGGGCTTCCTTTACCTTCTTATGAAACATAAACTCTTGTGTTAAAGCATAATTTATGCCCTTCCTTCGGATTAAGCCCTAAGAAGTCTTGCTACGGTCTATATTCAGTCTTGCTTTGGATAATTCCCTGTATTATTCGCTATCATTATAGTTGTGTGTATCCCTTTCTCTTCTTTAGAAGAATGGGGCATAATAAATATTCAAAACCAAAGTCTGATTCTATTTTATTATGAGATAAAAAAGTATCAGAGCTATTTGAAAAGGTAGGATGGTTAGAGTTCATGAAGAAATTTGAAGGCTATAAGGAAGCAGTATTGGAAGAATTAGTCAAAATTTTCAAGGGAAGGCCTTCGAAGGTAAGAGAAAATGACAATTACTATCAATAATAAGATCATTAGTGTAATTTTAGGGATTCCTTATGAAGGGTTGCAGATTACAGGAAGGTCTATATACAAAGACCCAATTCAAATTTTTCATGACGATGGAGAGCCTGAACCACAACTGGCACTTAATAATACAAAAAATGTTAAAGGAATTAGGAGGGATACAATTCTTGAACCCTATGGTGTAGACACCTTTTGGATAGTGAAGTATTGCACATGCGAAGGTGAATACAATGTCCTAGCAAGTGATACAATGTGGATTCTTATTCATTTGAAACAAGGTTTGCACAAACTAGTACATCAAGTCAATTTACCTCAATATGTATGTGACAACATCCTCAAAATGGCCACTAGATGTAAAGAGAATAAAGGAGAAATCAAGCACCACATTCTCATTTACCTAATTTTTCAACACTCCATCAAAGAGCATAAGGGTAAAAAGGGTCAGAGAACTTTACTGCAGAAGATGGGTAAAGTTCCCAAGATACAGAGGCACAGTCTATTCGAATCTATTGCACCCAAATCAACTCCATCCCTTGCTAAACTTGAATGAGAAATGACGAAACCTAGCACTAAACATGGAGACATATCTGGTACTTTATCTGCTATAATAATTGGCAAAAGAAAACAAAAATTGATGAAATTGGGAGAAGTAATTGGAAAATGAAAACAAAAATTGATTCTTCATGAGGATGAGGACGTCGAGGAGCTATCCAAAATTTTGGGAAGCATAAATTCAGCTGAAGGAGAAATGGAAATCACTGAAAAGGAGGCTTGAAACTTTTCCACACCATATACTTCCATGAGGGAAACAAAAAAAGGAAAGGCTCTACTTATAAAGGAAGAACCTATATCTACCACTTCATCAGGACGGGGTGTCTAATAAGATCAATTACAACATGTGAGTCTCCTCTCTAAGCAAGAAGCAACCATCAAACATCAACATGAAGAAATAGAGTTTCTAAAAATAAAGGTACAATCAAAATAAACCCTCATCTCTTCTTTACAATTGCAAATTGAAAAACTTCAAATGTAATGCAAGGAAAAGAAAGAGCCTTTCCAATGTTAAAGTAAAATTTGATAAGGAAGTTCAAACTTCCTTGAACATAGAGGATGTTAGAAATGTGGGCGGTATAATTTGTACAATTATGAAAAATTACATTCTCAAAATGAGACATTAAAAAATCAGTTGGAAGACGAGAAGATGGAAAGGACAGAAATAGAAAAGCAAAAGGAAAATATTAAAAATGACGTACATGTTGCTTGTGAAGTAGGGGAAAAAATGCTTTCCTGTAGAAGACCTTTGTCATTATATAGTGCTTTCTTGGACAAACAGTTCTACAAGCGGAAATTATCAATAATGGCTTGTGAATTTACATATGAAATAAACAATGACATAGAATTTTTGAAGGAATTTACAATAAGATCCCTTGAACATAAAAATCTCATGTGTGAATTTCACTTGTTTAATATCCTTTTGGGTCACATCTCATATTTTGAAATAAATCTCTTTATGGTGGAGTCCCATTTAAGGCTTTGACTTCTACAACATAAAATCAAATAGAATGGGATTGAAGGATAGGTGAGTATTTTGTGAAAGTGAAGGCAAGAGTTTTGGGCATGAGGCCTCAATTTCCCAAACCAAGAGAGCAGTGTTTTTCATTCATGGCTTTCACCTATCAGCCCAATATTCAGACCCATCATATTGTTAAGCTAAAAGAGTGCATTGCAAGTGTTTGTAAATTGCTTCCTGAAACAGAGTTTGCAAAATCATTGGCAACGTGCAACAAAAGGTGGGATACATTGAACCTTCCCTTGAAAATGAGGTAGGTACTTTCACCCACAAATATAAGGTGGTCTATGAGAATATATATGTAAATTACAAGGATGATTCCATAAATTTGTCAAACACAAGGCAAGAAATGGATAGGAATGTGATTTAGACTACCACTTATTCTTTGCCCCATGCCTTCTTGGAAAACATCATCATTACAGAGTGAAAAAGCATTCAAGAAATGGAAAATAGATGTCGTATAACATGAAGGGTTTTTTGTCTCATTGGAAAGCACATGGTCACTTCACACAAGTGTTTTCGACTTGAGAAAATATATGGAGGACATGATTTTAGATCCAAATTTTAAAGCGCCTAAGAAGGATGTGGTCGAGCATCAGGATAATGCATAGACATAGATAACTACTTAAACACCAGTTGGCATTGACCAATGTTTAATGAACTTGATATTTTTAAGTTCTATTATTTTACTTTTGAATGATACTATATGTCTTGAGTAGCCTATCATTTTACCTTTGAGTGGAGAAAATCACACATTCACAGTGAATCGTAAAACTGTACAACTTGTTATTGTATAAGAAGTTTTATTAAGATAATATTAGTTAAATATGTTTAATATGCTCTTGTACATTTTCAATATGCTTTAACATTTTTTCTAAAAATATTGTGCCTTTTTGTTGGCTAAATATGATTATTACAAATTTTCCATCATTCTCATAAATAACATGGTTTGACTCTTCCCTTTCTTCAAATTTTTTGTTGTTAATAGAATTATTGTTGTAACATGATTGTAGTCCAGATTATGAATTTTTTCCATAGCTTCAAAGACAATGCGAATTATAACATGTAGATGTACTACTTATTTTTAACATAATTTGAATCTACTTTCTTTAGTGTATAGTCTCTTTTAGTTGGTTTATAGTCAAATTGCTTCAGATTATAGTCTACTTTCTTTCAAGTGTTGGATACTTACTTCATAGTATAGTATACCATAGTTAATATGTAGTGAACAAATATATGTCACATTTTTAAGATGTTCAGTATAGTCTTCTTACTTCTAAGTGTATTCTACTTTCTTCGGAGTGTAGTCTTCCATGGTGTTGATGTTTATGTAGTTTTCATATTTTTGTGTGTGTATCATAACTTTTGATCCTTCACCTTCTTTTCGAACTACTTGTTAACCAAAATAAGCTCCCTCTTATTTTGGGTTAACTTACTCCTCTTTTTGCCTTAGTTGAAATTTCACAAGTTTCAGTCATTCAAATATTTCTAGAAATTTCTCCATCAGATAGAGAATTTCTTCCCCTTTCCAGAAAGGTAAAGAACTCCTCTTAACTCCTTGTATTTCTCAAGTTATGACTTAGTGGAGTTATGGAGGAAAATTTTCCCAAGGCAGACTTGGGGAGCTTAGGAGAGAGTTTTGCCAAGGAATTGTGGGTCGGCGGAGTGGGGAAAGAATTTGAGAACTTAGCACTTTTTGGGTTAAAAGTGCAAAATTCATTAGTGCTCACGTGAGCCCGCAAAGGGAAACAAAGTGAAAATTTGACTAAGTCCCGAAAGGGACACATGGCAACATTTTGTGCAAAGGCGCTAAGTGGGCTAGCGAAGGATTTTGAGGACTTGGAAATTTTTGCCAAAAATAGTTTCTAAGTAAAAATTATGTCCACATCTCCAAAGGACCCTAGAAGTGACACGTGGTAGACCCAAATAAGCAGCGGGCTAGTCGGCCTTCAGAGGAAAAATAGAATTTTTGCCCTTTTGTGAAAAAGGTGCAAATGGAAAAAAAGGAGCCCCTGCCTCCACCGACCCCAATGGATGTCACGTCATTAGCGGATTTGTGGGGGAAATGTGCCAAATTTTCCCGAGCTATTTTTTTTGTAGAAACTGTAAAGGAAATACTCAGAGAGCCATATATTTTGGTCAAGAGCTTTGTTTTTTACAATCTTGGTACCAGTGGAAAGATCTAAAGATTCTCTTCATCATTGAGTCTTCAATTTTGCATTTTGGTGGAGATTTGTGGGATAAAATTGCAAAACGTGATTTGGCATGAAAAAAACATAGAACCATTTTTCAACCACCAAATTTAATGAAATTTGGGTCTTTTCTCCCTCGAGTAGACAAAATACATTGGGGAATGGATTTTGCAGATGGATCCTTGACTTTTTGACCCAATTTTTTAAATTTTTTTGGTGGTTAGAGAAAAAGATATGATTTTCATATTTTCCCTCTCTTCTCACATTTTTTCTATAAAATGTAACAGAGGCATCATTTTGAGAAGTTAGTTAGTGGTTGTTCACTCTTCTTCTCTACCTCTCCTCTTCTTTTCTTTCCTAGGGTCAAAATGGAGTTTGAACCTCTTCCCATGCTCTGTAAATGGCATTTTTTTTACTTCTTTCTCGTGAAATGATGTTCTATGAAAATGTATGAAGCAATAAAACATGTGTTTTTGTGATGCATTTGTCCATCCTTTGCTCATTTTTGGTTGCATCTTCTTGCCTCTCATTCATTTGCAGGGTATCTGTGTATGTTTTGAATGTAATTATTTACATATCTGGGAGCTATGTTTTAATGGATTTTGGAACATTTTTTGTGTGAAATCCATCTTTGGTCTGTGATGCACTTGTCCATCCTTTCCATTGCTCACCTCTCTTTGTGTTCCATGGCAGTTTTGATAGATGATCAACACTTTCCTTCTCTGGTGTATCACCATTTTAGTGTAGGCTCTATTTTTTCTTGTTTTCTTTCTCTCCTTGTCTCCTTGGAAGTTAGATTAGGATTATATTAGCTTGCTGCACTGGAATATCTTGTGGCAGGTAGTTTAGGAAGAGGAACCATCCTTCTCTGGAGGATCATTCCCATTTATAAGTCCCACAGCTTGGGGAATGATCCAATGTTATGCAAATCACACCAAATGACCTTGCCTTAGAAAAGTAAATCCATAACTCATTTGGGGGTGTTGTGATTTTGCACTAACAGTTTTGGCATGCCCGGTGGGACCTTAGAGGTCTTCACTTCATTGCAACAAGGTTGATGTGCACTTTTTGCAATATATAGCTTATGAGAAGCTTCAATTTACATATCTGGTGACTCCATCTAGTAAACAACCCATTCTCTGAGTTGCAGACCGGTTTTCCATCCATTTCCATTCATTCTTCTTTCCATCTCTTTCATTATTTTCCATTCCATGAAGTTGTTCAATCATGACTTCATTTCCACCATGGAATTCACAACAGCAACAACAATACATTACAACTCCAATGCTTTTACAACTCCTTCAAATCAACATTTTGAGTAAATTCAAAATCAGCATGTTTACACCTATGAGCAGCAGTGCCAAAATCATTTTGGCTATGGAGCTTTCCAAGAGCAAGGGTATGCAAACAGTGAAGAAAATCAATGCAAGATGTTGGTCTGCTGGAGAAGATCCAAAAAATGAAGATTGACATGGTGCATTCAAGGGTAACAGCTCAAATGAAGGAATTCAAGAATTGGTTGTAGGACACCTTGCCCATGGGAAGGCCCTTTTCCAAGACACTGCATCCCTCAAGAGAAGCTGGACTTCATGATTGGAATACTACCCCAACTTGTATAATGGAATGAAGAGATAGAGGCCTATGAATTTTGTGTTAAACAACCTTGTCAATGGGTAAGTTCTACACCATCATCTGGTATTTCTCTTTCTATTCCT
Source organism: Taxus chinensis (assembly GCA_019776745.2). Taxonomy (NCBI): domain Eukaryota; kingdom Viridiplantae; phylum Streptophyta; class Pinopsida; order Cupressales; family Taxaceae; genus Taxus; species Taxus chinensis. The sequence goes on from CM034155.1 coordinate 386,446,913, forward strand.
CAAGCTAGCACCATCTAAATTTTAATGTCAAGTTTCAAGTTTCTCCAATGCTGCTCCAGTTGTGAAAACCATCCCCCCATCCCCTAGTCTTCCATCTCATCTCATTTTTTCTTCCCTCTTCTCTTCCAAATCCAAACCCCCTCCATAAGAGAAAAAATAAACACCTTCCCCTCCAAAGAAACAAGAAGTTCCATCCTTCTCCACTACCACAAAAACAAATGCACAAATGATTGAATCCAAACCTACTTCTCCTCTTGCCTTCCCAATTCCATGTGGGGAAGAAGAGATTGCAAAAATCAGTCAAGGATAATAAGAAGAAGAGCTAGTAAAAGAAGAAATGGTTAAGATCTTAGTGAGCTTAGCTCTTAGGTTTGGGATAATAGAGATTCCTTTGATAGTTAAGCCTACAGAGGAGGTAAAAGTTGAGGAACCAGAGGTGGTCAAGGCTGAGTTTGTTGTAGCAGAAGAAGAACAAAGACAAGGGGAAGAAAATCACTGGCCTTTTTACTCATAATGTAGTGCCCATGTTGGCACTCTACTTGAAGAAAATGTTGATCCAATAGAAGTTACACAATCAACCATGGAAGAGAAAGAACAATCATCTAAAATCCCCATTGATGAGGAGCAAATGGAAGAAATTGAATCAGAGTTTGTAGTAGCAGAAGAAGAAGGCATCATTGGAAAATTTTTGCTTTCATTTGAAGGGTCTAATTTGGTTAATGAATCCATCATGGGGGAGGAAGAACCAATAGCTCCAAGTTCAGTTATAGGAGCACATGAAGGTGGACAAAACAAATTCAGAGGCATGGAACCATGAGTTGGTTGCACATAAGATAGCAGATCTCTCCCCCATTCAATCTCTCCCAAAGTCTAATTGTGTGGAGGAGTTTGAACTCACTAGCTTCATGTTTGAAGATGAAGCTTCATCTGGTGAAAAGAATGCAGATTTTTAGATCACCATGCAAGGGGGATAAACTTGGCTACAATAGGACAACATAGAGTTTGATTTTTTATCAAACTTAAAAGGATGTTTTGATAGGGAGTAGCCCATAGAAGTTGCAATATTTTCTTCCCCATCACTCACCATTCAAGAGCCTACTACCATGAAAGAAAACTTGCAAGCACAACTAGTGTTTTCCACCATGCTTCTTGAATCAAGGTTGGGAGATTTTGATCTTCCAAAGGCCCCATCCACCATGAGAGGGAACTGCTAAGAAGACATTGCTATCAAAAACAGTCCTCTAGAACGACAAATTAGAAAGTTTGATTTGACAAACTTCATCCTAGAATAAGGGGCTATCCAAGAGCAGATTGATCTTCAAAAATCAGTAGAAGAACTCCAGAGCCAACAATTTATAGCAACAGAGTATGATGATGTAAAAGTAGATCCAATGGATGTTGCAATCAGAGATGAAGAGCTACAAATTGTAGAGGATTTTTATGCAGCTATGGAGGAAGAAAAAGAGCAGAATAGTTCCACCACTTTTTCCACACCATCCATTCAAGAGGATATGCAAGAAGACTCCATTTTTGGAGTTGAAAATTAGAGCTATGGGCATATCAAACAGACCATACCTTGTCCAATCAGGTATTTGGCTTCATTGGAGATAAAGTAGAAGCCAAAACTAGTCATGTCCATTTTAAGGCATGAGGATGAGCTACAAAGCACCAAGGATCAATTATTGTACCTCTTCAATCCAAATGTAGAGAAACTAAAATAGGTATTGGTTTTGTCTTCAGTTGATACTTTGGTTATTTGGGTGGAAGATCAGCTTGTAGTTAGTTTTTCACTCATCCAACCAGCCATGTTCAGTGTCAAATCAGTTGCATGGCTACCATTTTTTAGGAAGGGAAGCTATTTCTCCCTGCCAGTTACGGGTTTTGTTTGAGTTCCCTTTACTCTTGGTTAGAGTAGATTAGGTAGGTTTGTTTTCAGCAGAAGAAGTTCTTGTGCACACTATGCATGTTTCCTCTTGGAGCATGTATGATTTTCAGTTTGTATTATAGTTTTGGTTTTGTTTTATTGCTCTTGCATAGTTCATTTCAGTTGGCATTTTGGTGAAGATCAACTCCAAGTTTCAGTGGGTTTCCAAGTGATTCAGAGGTTACTTTTTCAGAGTTATATTATATAATTGGTTATCAGGCTTGACTCCATTCCTAATGAATGAAACTAAGGCCACTGATCATTCATCTAGCAGGAAAATGACCCCTGTGAGTCGCCAAAGTTGTTAACCAAAATAAGCTCCCTCTTCTTTTGGGTTAACTTACTCCTCTTTGTGCCTCAGTCAAAATTTTAAAAGTTTTAGGCACTCAAATATTTCTAGAAATTTCTCCATCAGATAGATAATTTCTTCCCCTTTCCAGAAAGGTAAAGAACTCCTCTTAACTCCTTATGTTTCTCAAGTTATGACTCGGTGGAGTTATGGAGGAAAATTTGCCCAAGGTGGACCTGCGGAGCTTGGGAGAGAGTTTTGCCAAGGAATTTTGGGCCGGCGGAGTGGGGAAAGAATTTGAGAACTTAGCACTTTTTGGGTTAAAAGCGCAAAAGTCATTGGCACTCCCGTACGAGCCTACAAAGGGAAACAAAGTGAAAATTTGACTAAGTCCCGGAAGGGACACGTGGCATCATTTTGTACAAAGGTGCTAAGGTGAGCTGGTGGAGGATTTTGGGGACTTGGAACTTTTTTCCAAAAGAGTTTCTAAGTCAAAATTGTGGACGCATCTCTGAAGGAACCCAGAATCAACACGTGGCAGACCCAAACCAGCAAGCGGGCCAACGGGCCTTCGGAGGCAAAATAGAATTTTTGCCCTTTTGCGAAAAAGGTGCAAATGGAAAAAAAGGAGTCCCTACCTCTACCAACCCCGATGCCCGTCCAAATACGGGGGAAATGTGCCAAATTTTCCACGTACAGAAAACATACAGCGAGACATATATTTGGTCCAAAGCTCCATTTTTGACAATCTTGGACCAATGTGCTAAAATTTTTCATCCGAGTCTTATTTTTTGGTGGATAGAAAACTTGCAAAACGTGATTTGGCAAGGAAATAATGCAGAACCAGTTTTCAACCACCAAATTTAATGAACTTTGGGTTTTTTCTCCCTCGAGTAGACAACATACGTTGGGGAATGGATTTTGTAGATGAATCCTTGAATTTTCAACCCAATTTTTAAAATGTTGTTGCTGATTGGAGAAACAGATCTTATTTTTCACGTTTTCCCTCTCTTCTCGTGTTTTTTCTATAAAATGTAATAGAGGCATCATTTTGAGAAGTTAGTTAGTGGTTGTTCACTCTTCTTCTGTGCCTCTCCTCTTCTTTTCTTCCCCAGGGTTGAAATGGAGTTGTGCTCTGTAATGGCACCTCTTCCTGTGAAACACTCTGTAAATGGAGCATGTTTTTGTGATGAATTTTTCCCTCCTTTCTCATTTTGAATGTTTCTTCTTGTCTCATTGTTGCAGGGAAATGGGCATGTATGAATGTCATTTAAAGAGCATGTTTTTGTGATTTTGGAACATTTTATTTGTCCATCTCTAGTCTGTGCTGCACTTTCAATCCTCTCCATTGCTCATCTTTTTCATACCATGGCTCTTCATAGATGATCAACATTTTCCTTCTCTGGTGTATCACTGTTTTAGTGTATGTTTGTTTCTTAGTTTTCTCTCTCCTTGTCTCCTTGGAAGTTAGATTAGATTTATATTAGCTTACATGCACTGGAATAGCTTGTGGCAGGTAGATTTAGGAAGAAGAACCAACCTTCTCTGGAGGATCATTCCCATTTGCAAGTCCCACAACTTGGGGAATGATCCAATGTTATGCAAATCACACCAAATGACCCTGCCTTAGAAAATTAGATCCATAACTCATTTGGCGGTGCTGTGATTTCACACTAACAATACTTCTACAAATACTTAAGTGATTCCCATTAGCTGAGAAATATATGAGTGAGTGACTTCTTGAGTGGTCTTAAATCCTTAAAACCTTCAAGTTATCATTTATAATGCTTATTAGATGTTATGTACCAATTTCTAGAGATTAATTTAAAATAGAAGTCTTAATTTTATTATTGAATGTACATGTAATGTCTCGAAACTACCTTCATCTTACAATCCCGAAGAGGGTTTCTAAACTACCCGAGAAAATGATTTTTGGTATAAAATGCAAAATAAACCAATCAAAACCTTCAAACTTAATACTCAACACCTTTTTAACCTTCTAAATAGATTTATTCTAGCACTGGATGATGGATAATCTTCTAACTAAACAAAAATTATCATAGGTCACTACCTTTTTCTTATCAAAACAATGTTCTATGCAAATCCTCAACACTTAGGAAATTCAAGAAAGTTGTGTTCCAGATTATGGATCTTTTTCCATAGCTTCAAAGATAGTGCTAATTTTAACATGTGGATGTATTACCTATTTTTAGAATAATTTTATTTTGATAATAGTGAAGTGTTGCAGATATCATTTAGTGCCAACTTAGCTCAAAATAAATCTTTCATATCACTCATTTGTAAATTGTGAAAATAACTCAACAAGCAAGATAGGAAAAGTCTCAAGTTAGATAGGAGATCATATAGATATTTTTTTTTTGGTCATGAAAATCCCCAATGAGTGTAGTCATCTTCCTTCAGATTATACTTTACTTGCTTTGGTGTATAGTCTCATTTAGTTGGTGTATAATCTACTTTCTATGGATTACAACCTACTTACTTTGGAGTATATTCTACCATAGTTAATATCTTATAAACAGATATTATCATTTATTATGAACCTTAGATATTATGTACCAATTTCTAGAGATTACTTCAAATTTCAAGTCTTAATTTGCAATTTTGAAATCAAATCCTTCATACTAGCTATCACAATTTTGGACAATAAACTGTCATTAGTTGGCACAAATGTATTGACTTCCCATCTTCCTAACAACTGTTTTGAGTCAATATATTTGATGTAGGCACACCTAGAATTATCACAACCTCAACAAGATATGGTAGTTAGCTAATTAAACTAAACCTAAAACTTGCGCTTATACCTTGGTGTCTATGCTTAGAAATCATACATGAACCCACAACATTGTCATATAGACCCAAGACAGTGAATTAAATGATACAAGAAGGCTTTATATCCTTCATTAAATTTATCACAACCACTTAGATCATTGGAACCTTAGGAAATGATCATCTCACTCTCCTTTACAAGAATTACCAATTTGGGTTTGTTGACAATGCAGTCGATGGAATGATTTTGGAGAGACTCTAAATCACTCTATCTATATAATACTTTGCAAATCATCATATTCTCACCACGTTCTTACATGACTTAATATCATCTAATGTCTGTGAACTTCCATAGGTACTTTTCTTTTCCTTCCACAATATTCTTGATTCCTGTACACCAGCTTCCGCTTGAAATTCCTCTTTTTGTCCTAATTGAATTCTAAAATATGTTCAACCTTCCAATCACTGTAAACACCTTTATATGAGTGTGTATAGTTCAAGAATGCAAAATAAAAATAAATTACTTACTCAACTCTTCTCTTTGTCCACCAATTAGCTACCACAAGATTTTTTCATCTTTGACATGCTTGGCATTTCTTGTCACTATCTCTCTTTTCAAGGTTATTTAATTCCTTATCCCTGTTGACACTTCAAACTTGGTCATTTCTACACAAGGAATGAAATCAATAACTAAGAACCTTACTCCACTCTTCCATATACAAGAATGTCCCACATCCTTCTCAAATCAATTTATTTCTTTACTAGTGCACACCAACTTCTATGATGTAGGCGCAATCATACATTCATCAAATTACATCAATAACCAAAAATTCATATCAAATGCATCCTTGACTTTTCATCTGAGGATCATTTCTAGTTTAAGAAGAGCTGATTCTTTCTCATGATATTCAAATTACCGTATGTAGCTTTAGTTCTCATTGTATTTAGCTTCATACACCTCCACTTATAGTTATTTTATCATCAAATACTTATTCATAACATTAGGCTTACAGGCTATTCTATTTTAGCAAAAAATGTCCTCTAAATTTAGAGGAAATGTGAATTGTATCATATAGGCACAAGGACTTTTGTGCCAGCCCAAAACATTATCTCAATCATTTCCAAGTATCTTATTATTACTCAGTAAGTGTCTCAAGTTCTCCCTCTTGATCTCCTTTAGCTCCTCTTGTAGTGCTACTTCTTGATTGCAACTTACTAACTTTCCTTTAGGTATGGAGCAGTCAATTCAAGCTCTTAACTATCTTTGCAAAAGTATTCAAGGCTTAAACATCAACTTCTCAAATCCCTATTTTAGGTTTTGTTAAACCTTCAAATATGTAGGGTCGAACTCACTAAGTATCTATTACTCCCTTTATTAGATAACCTTTACAATTAGACCTTATCCTATGTCTTAAGTACTTACAGTCAGACTATCAAATATTTCTCCTTATTATACCAGTGAATCTTTAAAATTCCATTTGAATCACATTGAGGAATACCCTGGGGTCATTTATACAAATTTTTATGCTTTAATTCTTTCATTTGGGTCCCTATCTTGCAAGCCCTAGCTAGGTTTTGCTTGTAGAACATAGTCTAGCCCGAGAGGAGGAATATAGGTGAAATTTTTCTTCCTAAACGGATTTAGATCATTAAATTTTTTCCTAGGGTCTGTAGCATCACTTCTCACGTTTTTCTGTTAGTGGAGGTTCATGAAAATGAGTATATCATCCTTTCTAAGAAATTCTTTCCTGTGTGCATGTCAAGAACTGTATCACTTCACATTTTACAAATTTGGGGATTTTTATGAAGGTATTATTCTTTGTATATGCAATTCATAATTCCCTACACTCGACATAGCAATTTCATGCCATACTTATTGCATACAGTGTCAAACAAATATTTTTTCTATGATTCAACTTATAAGAAGACAATCTTGGTTCAAGGCACTTTTCAAACCCTATACTACAACAAGAACTCAATTAAATAATTTGAACTTCATATATTTAATTCACCCACTCTAGAAATACTTACTTCATCTCAATCTACTTCCCATGAATGTTCTCTCAAATCAATCATGCACAAGTTTTCTATATCTCACTACTCTCCTACAGTCACAGTCCACACTAAGAAAAGCATCAAAGTATACTTCCCTATTCTTGATCACCATAACCCTTCAAATAATAAAGCAACCACCCTAACAACAAGTTTCTTTCACAGTTTCTTCCTAACGAATCTTCCTTCTTCATGCCTTTGATTATCTTTTCAACATTCTTCTTCTCTGGATAACTAGAGACCTTGTAAAGTTTTTAATACGGTGACTATAGGCTTCTCACTAGATACATAACATAGCATTTTTTTCGAGGCAATACATTCACCTTTCACCATACACCAACATAAAGGATCCCTTTCTCTCTCGATGATAAAAATACCAAGGTGGTAGATAACTTGCCACCTCTCACAAATTTGATTAATTAAGTAAACTTACAACTCTACTACAAGAATCAAAATCTTGTCAATATGTATCAATATTATTAAAAAAATCATAGTCTTGTCACCATGCATTGTCCATAGACAAGGAAATCAAACAACGATACTCCTTATTCATCCTTCACCATCCCAAGACTCTCTATTTCCCTTATATGCACACTCTTCCCACTACTCAATCGTCATAAACTACTAACAATCATAAGGGAAATAACACTTTCAAGCATCATCAACCAAATTGATTCTAAGATTGACATGTTTATATCAACAAGATTTTCAAACTCACAAAGTGGACTAGCTATATTTCTTCTAAGATTGAAATCACTCCCAAAATCTCCTTTATGTCTAGATGACTAAAAGATTAATTCTTCAACAAACTTCCATCTTGAAGGAAACCCCTAGATCATTCAATCATATACATTACATATGAAAGCAACCCATTCTCAGAATAGAGGATGAGTGAGGAATATATATGAGAAAAATTCAAACTGTTACAAGAAATGTTTTAGCTGCAACAGGTTGCCCTTAGTAGTGAAGGATAAAAAAAATTCTTGAAAAAAGCCCTCAATGTCCATCTTCAATTTCATTCACTCTTTCAATCCCAGAGTGAAACTTTTTATCACATACAAACATATAATTCCATGCATAGGTATTTTTTATCACTTGTTCCCTATAATCTTCTTTCTTTGAAGCATAGTCTACTTGCTTCGGAGTGTAGTATATTTCCTTTAGAGTGTATCCTTACATGTTGTTGATGTTTATGAAGTTTTCATAATTTTGTGTGTGTATCATAGCTTGAATGCATTGAACAGATATGTTGTAATAGTGAATACAATATTTATGACTTGGTAGTGTGCCAACATACTTCTTTTCTGAAACATTTACTAATATTTTTCTTCTTAGTGTTTTTTGGCAGGTCTATTTTCCTAATTTCACTATATAATGCACATAAAAATGGGTATATAAACTGAAATAGGAACCATGAGCATAATTATCATTTTTATTGAGAAACCTACAAAGTTATTAGAGTTTTATTTTTTAATTTACACACAAAATTGAGCTCTACATTATACATCAGTACTAGCTCAAATTTTCTTGGGTTACAATTGGCACAATTGAGAAGTGAATAAACCAAAATTGGAGAAATGGAAGATAATGCAAAGGTTATTTTCTTATCCCATATCAGAAAGGTTCTATTTCCAAATTTAGATATGATCAGTTAGGTAAATTTTTCGTAAGGAAAACAAACAAAAAACAAGTGTAGCAAGAAAAATAAGTCAACTACACTAAAAAAAAGATAAGGAAAACATGAGAGACAAACTCCATACATAAATAAATTCACACAAACTAGTTTGTGACAATGAGCTCTCAAAATTCACATAAATGCACCAATAATTTCAATAGAATAATCTAGAGAGACAATAATAAAATAGAGCGTCGTTTAAAAAAATGTTGAAGAGCGTGTCCATATTTAATTACAATATCAAATATAACTCCTCATATAGTAATTACATGTTCTACTAAGTAAAAAATTCTTCTAATTTTAGATAATTAAAGCACAAGGAGACGAACATGTATGCATAATTTTTCTACACATATCTTTAACCATTATAGTAAATCAACTACATAACTAATTCTAATTTCATATGGTAAATCCTACCGAAGGCAATGGTCTGGTTTTGTTGGGTTGGATTCATTTGGTTTATGTTTTTTACGTGGGAATTGTGTGGTGGAAAGGGGACAGATCCAATGAATTGCAAGGGAGGACAAGTTAGAAGCATTCAATTTTAATTTGTATTAACAAGAATTTGTGTGTGCATTGATTTTGTAATCAAATAAACCTATATTGTGTAAAAGAAGTGGATATTTAATAAGGTCGAATAAAATATAGGTCCACAATCCAAATAATGTCTATTACAACTTATACTTCTGGGTTACATTATTACAGTATTACAAGGCTATAATATTACAAAAATGTACCACTTGTTGGTTACAATGTTATAATATTACAAGGCTAGTGTTTCACCACAAAGTAGAGATAAAACAGATAAGAGGTGAGGGCAAGGAGCAATACCTGTGATAGTCAAAGATAGGTTATGCACGTTGAATTTTGACTAAGATGATTGTGAAGAGCTTCCCTTTGGCTAGGAGGAACAACCTGTAGAAGCAATGCAATACCACCAAATAATATTAAACAATATATGCCAGTAGGATGCCTAGAGTATACTAGTTCCAGGAAGCGTGTAACTTCCTACAAGGATATCAATGCATTGTTTTTAAAAATTTAATGAAAGGAAAGAGAATAAATAAATGGATCCTACTGTATTTACTATGATTTAGGCATCTCATATGACATAAAATAAGAAAATCTAATTTAACAGGTAAGTTGTGATTAAATTTGGAGAGTTGGTAGGTTGGTTTGGGCTTGCAGTCTTGACAGAGGCTATAAATGAGGTATAGGAAAGATTTTGGGAGATTCTAGGTTGTTTGGAAGAAGTTATTTACTTGTTGGTTTGAATGATTTTACTAGTCACAGAGACCGGTATCGGTTGGGTGACCGTTTTTGGTACTGGTAATGAACTGACATCATTGGGTGACTGATGTCAATAGGGGAAATTGGTTAAAATGATTAGAATGGGGTGGTTTGGTGTTCCCTATGATTACACATAGAGTGATGGGGGCTTAGAGAAGGTTGTGGTATTCCTATGGAGACTCAAAGATAATAAAATGGGTGCTTTTGAAAGTTATGAAAGTTATTTGGGAAGATGTTTGGATGTATTTGTTGTGGGAGATATTTGGGTATGGTTGAGGGTGAAAGGAAATAGGTAACTAGTAAATAACTAATATACTAAAACTAATGACAATGGAGGAATGTACTTACTTGTAAAATGGAGATGAATAGCAGGAGTTGGTGATAGTTGTAGAAGAAGGTGGTCCCAAACAAATGCATCAACATTAGGAGGGCATATTATTTCTCTGTGAGTGCACTAGAGCTTTGGATCAATCTGTTGATGAATGGTGTGGTGTCTGAACATTGGAAGGGACTCTGGTATGTCGCAAGATAGATGGAAAAATTTAGAGTCAGTATGCAAGATTTCAAGAGCTAGGAAACAAGATTCAAAACCTGAACAAAGAGTTAGGAAATCCTATTTAAGGAAACTAAAAACATTTAGGTGATCGATGTCGATAGAGGAATAACCAACATCGGTTAGGGAGAAAAGGTAATACTTACTCAAAATATCCAATCTCTTCCCAATTTTGGCATGATTGAAGATTAATTTTGGGTCAAGAGTGTGGAATGGCGCTAAATGTAGTAGGAAGTTGATTGGAGGAATGATTGGCCATTAAGGTTAGGGTTAGAATGATTTTTAGTTAGTTAAGGGGAATGGGGACTTGATATAGGTTAATTAATAGGATTTGAATAGGTCTAGGATGAGGTGGAGAGATGAGGTGGTTAAGTGAAGTGGTAACTAGTTTCATTTAGGTAATTAAATCAATAATGATGTGAGGAGGGGTCATGGTTACATGTATGTCGAGTTAATTAATTGAAAGGGGCTTAGAGGGTTGTGACCCAATTTTGGTGTCTACATTTTCCTCTTTTTGTCACATAGCTTGCATTGATAAGTAACGATGACAAAAATAGGAAGTGGTTTCCCCAAGTAAGGGTGAAGGGTAGGTTGCCCCAGGTATGGTTGGAGATGATCGCCCTCAAACTAGGAGCTGATGAAGTAACAGGCATAATTGGTGATGGGTTTGATAAAGTGATAAGTGGTGAAAAATGAGATAAGGAGTAGGTATAGGAAATGATAATATCAGTATGGGTAATAGGCTGGGGCATTCAAATGCATGCACAAGTATAGAATGTGATAAGGCACTAGGCTAAAGAGCACACAAACTCTACATCATCGAAGGTTGATAATTTATCCTAACATGATGTGGTCCAGGTATCCAAGGTATATGATATGGTCCTAAAACACAACGAGGCTAGGTGTAGAAATTGGCATTAGGTGGGTTCCAAAGCACCAAAATATGTTTTCTGGTCAAAATGAACATCATGACATCAGGCAAGGTAGGGTTGGTAGGCCAAACAACACGAGTAACATTGTCACAAGGTACATCAAGTAAGTGAATTTGAGTTTCATATGGGCATGGTTGGTTTAGGTGTATAGGTAAGTCTATGGGTAAGGCCAAGGTAGAGGAAACATGATGCCCCAAAGTAAATTGAGGTTGGGGGTTAGATAATAAGACAATTAGGTGGGCTTGTAGGGATAGAGTGAGGTTGAGGTAGCAAGAAAATGACACCATGTATCAAACAAAATTGGGAAAATTAGGTATAGTTGGCTTAGGTAGGGCGACCAATACCGGTTAAAGGGGAACCAATACTAGTAAGGTAACTGACGTTGATCACATAGGGCACTTGAATGATGTAGATCAGGAAAATTTGAGATTAAAAAAAAGGCCATGTGAAAATGACTCATTTGTGCATTTCCTAATTTATAAAAGTACTGTGGAGAACCTTTGGATGATAAAAATGATAAGGAGTGTTAGGAGGTTGAGTTGGAGAGAGGTTAGTGGTGGAAGGAGTGGATTTGGCAGGCCCACAAGATCTATCAGAGTGGTTTGATTGGTTAAGAGGTGGGAGAGTGATTCAGACATGGTAGAACCAGGAGAGGGTGCTGGAGGAGCTGCAGTATAGAGACCTGACATCCCACCATAGAGATGTTTCCAAGTAGAGGTAGGATTCGAGCTCCTTTGGTGTTTTTGGTTAGAAATAAGGTAGAAAAATTAATAATTTGGATTTGGAAATGGAATTGATATTGTGGTGAAAATTGGGTGAAATTGGGTATGGGGAGGGTGAAATGTAGTGTAATTAGGTGGTAAAGGAATGTAGAAGGGATTTAGGGTTGTTTGGGTAGGTATTTTAGGTTTTTTAATTAATTTTTCAAAATTTGGGGATGCAGGGTTTAGGCCCTAGGGCTGAATCAGTGACCGACATCGGTTAAGTATCGGTTGGCGTCAATTGGTTATCCAACATCAGTGGGGTAAAAGGGGGACCGGTATCGGTCAGGGTGACCAATGCCAGTCATTGTGAAAAGTGACCGAGGATGGAAGAAAGGAAATGTGGGAAGCAAAAAAGTAAAGGACGGGTATGTTAGGTTTATTTAGGTAGAAATGGAGGGGTTAGGATTAATATAGGTAGGAATGGATGGGTTAGGGTCAATTTAGGTAAGAATGGGTGAGCTAGGGGTGATCTAAGGTAGGAATGGGTGAGTTAGGTTGAAGTGAGGTAGGGATGAGTGAATTAGGTTAAAGTGAGGTAGGAATGAGTGAATTAGGTTAAAGTGAGGTAGGAATGGGTGGGTTTAGGGTAAAAAGGTGGGCAAGCTAATAAAGACTTAGATAACTATTGGGTTGGGTAGGGTTAAATAAATGAAGGAAAGGGACAAGTGATTTGTAATGAAATTAATTGTATAAATTTGATTATGAGCAGTAATATAACACTAAAGAACACAATATTGTAGATAAATAATCTCAATATGCAATTATAATAGCTTTGACACTTCGAGGGGGAAACCTCCAAACTATACAATAAGATTAAAATGCTTGAATGATGATCAACTACTACCTACTAACCCCTATATATATTATTCATATGTTATGGCCATCACCAGGGATGACCTACTAATGAAAATACACCATATATGAAATAGATACATCATGATAAGAAGTTATTATAGCCACAAGTAGGCTATATACATCTAATGTAAGATATATAGTTAAGGGCGTAACATTCCCATACCCTTCAAAGAAACATTGTCCACAATGTTGTGAAGCCCTGGATGTTGCTAAATGAATGCTTTATCCTCCCATGATGCATCCTCAATATTCATATTCTTCCATTTGATCAAGCACTTGGTAATGACAATGATCCTCAGTATTTTTGTGTGTGTCTGAAGAATACCTTCAAGTTCCAATATGATCCTTCCTTCCTCGTCTAGTTCTAGAAGCACTAATTAGGTGGAAATGATATGCCAAATTACTTTCTTTAAGCAAGAAACATAGAAGACTAGATGTATTTTAATTCATGGAGGGAGCTCTAGATTATATGCTACACTACCAATTTTCTATAACATTCGGTAAGGACCATAGTATTTAGAAGCAATCTTATTATCCTTCTTATGTTGTTTTAATGATAACTATTTATATGGTTGTAATCTTACGAAAACAAATTCTCCTTCTTTAAAGCTTCACTCACTATGATGTTTATCAACATGTTGGTTCATGTGGTTTTGAGCCCTTTCCAAATTCTCTCTAATACTAGAGAGTACCTCATGTTGGTATTGAATGTGATCTTTGACTGCTCTCACCTTTGGTTTAACCTTCAGGCTAGATATGAGTGATGGAGGATGGTACCCATAAAGCACCAAAAATGGAGACATTTTGGAGGAGGTATGAAATGAAGTATTATGCCACCATTCTGCCAATTGAAACCAATACACCCAATGTTCTTGTTTATTTGAAGAAAAACATCGAAGATATCCATCTAAACATTTATTTACCACCTCAGTTTTCCTATCTGATTAGGGATGATAAGAGGAACTTTGGGCTAGTTGGTTACCCAAACAAGAGAACATATTAGTCCATAAGTTACTTGTAAATATTGGGTCATGATCACTTACTATAATTTTGGGTGTGTCATGGAGCTTTTGAATCGTATCCATAAATGAGATGGCAACTGTAATTTCTGTGAAAGGATGAGCCAGGGCACAAAAATGAGCATACTTGGTAAGTCTATCCACCACTACCATGATGAATCTTTTCAATTATAAATTCGGCAATACTTTGATGAAATCCATCGATACACACTCCCATATCTTGCTAGGAATGAACAAAGGTTAGAGGAGCCCGAATCTCTTAATGGTCTCGCCCTTATTTTGTTGACACACAAAAAATTCTGCCACAAATTTTTTAACGTCTCCTTTCAACCCTGTTATCTCGTTTTAGTGATTTTAGATAAAATGGAGATAACCATAGGAAAATTTTGAAAAAATATCTTAAATTTCCCTTTGAGAGAGATTTTTAGGTTTTCATTGCATTAAAACATGTTTCTTGCATGTTACATGTCTCATGTTTCCCGAAACCTGAAACCCAATTGCCTAAGTCCATTGTGTCAGGTTTTCAAGCAGAACTTTCAATGCAATGCCTCATCCCCAAAACCCAAAACCTGATTACCTAAGCATTGTGTTGGGTTTTCGAAACTTCCAAGCAGCATGCTTTTGCCAAATGCATGTTTCATGTCGCTTGTTTCCGACCATCGAAACCCAAAACCCGAATTGAAATCAAATCCTTTGTATCAGGTTTTAGACGCTCCAAGCATGATGACATGTCATTAATGTCTGGTCATCTAGTAGTTGGCACACATGTCAAATAAGATGTAATTAGTGCTAGGTTATTATAAATAGTCAGTTTTTCCATGTCATTTGTTACCTTATCATTTTTTGCTGCGTTGGATTTTCGTTGATGCTTCTTCTACCTCTAAACCTGATCGAGCTTCCCAATCAATTTTGCCAACCATTTTTGATCATTTTTCAAGCTAGTTGAAGGTATTCTTCTCTTCTTTCTTTTTGAAGCTTTTTGGGTTATTTATGAGGTGTTTGTTTGGGGTTTCCATTTCATTTCCTCCCCCATTTCTGTTTTAGGGTTTTGGGTTATTTTCCTTGTTTCTTGTCTTTTTCCCATGATGGGTTCTTGTTTGAAATTCACCCCTAGGTTATTTACTTATTTTTCATAGGTTGTAACTTGTAGTTTTCAAAAATGATTTTGAATTCCTAAGTGATCACGAGGTGGGAATTTTTCATATTCTGACATGTCAGAAACCCGATATACTTGTTTCACAGTTTTTCCACCTTGTTTCGGGTACAAGGCTCGACATCCATCAAGATCCGCTTGTGTCAGGTATTTCTACCTGCTCGACATCCTCTAGGTTTTACCATGTGTGTCGGGTTTCCCTACTTGCCTGACACTTAACTCACTTCCATAGTGTTTCGGATTTTCATTGATGCTCAACATGTCCTAACTTCCAACATACACTCCATTGTGTCGGGTTTCCAAAGGTGTTTTACAAGTCTCAAAATCCAAATAGTCTGGCGGGTCTGTGCACTTGTCCAACAAAATTTCAAGCCATGATTTGCTCTTCCAAGAAATCATCAAGGCATTTCTTCTTCAAGACTCCTCATGTCAGGGACCCCTGGCCAATCTAAGGATAAGTTAGATAAGATAGGAAAGATGAAGTATAAGTATTAGAAGATGGAGTCTTCTTCTTACATAAGCTACAATTATGACATTTGGGACACAGAGCTCAGTAATATAGATATGGAGGACTTCTAGAAGAGAATTGAGGATTCTTCTCAGAATTCCTAGATGAAGTCGATAACAGGCAGCAGTCTCCCTCTTGTAGCAGGATTTCCAATATCATCTCAATGCCCTGAATTCATCCTGGTCTGTGCTTCCAACTATGACTCAGCCTCCCGCTCAGTAAGAAATCAAGCAGGAGAGTCTATAGTGAAATTGGATGGAGGTTACTTTGATCAACTCCTAAGGTTTCCCAAACTTTGTGGAGTATGTTGATTTAAACCTTAAATCAGCACAAAAGGCCTGGGACAAAGATCAAGAAGACTGCATCAAGCATGTAAACAAGAAGTTCTTGATCAAGGCTAAGCCAATCGTTTCTAGGTTTCCCAAGTTGGTCCCTAGAAGTGATTTTATTCTCGAAATCAGTGATATCATCACCCTGTTGAGTCAATTATTTAGACTCCCAGAGTCAAAATATTTCCAAGGGTGGATGTACCATAAGTTTGCATGGTCATCATAAAGAAGAATGACTAAAGGGATTGATTGGGGTAGCCTAATAAGTGACGAGATAGACTCCCAAATGAAAATAGTCTTATCTACCAACAAGTTCTAAATGATGTCATACGTCACTTATGCAGTAATAGGCATGAGAAACTACCCAGGGCTAGATGCAAAGGGAAACTAAGCAAATTTGAACACATATATCGGAACTTCCCTCAACTGACAATAAAAGGGTCTGAAGACCAATATAGCAGAGTGAATGATGCCTTCTTCTATGAAAATATTTGCAGATTAGATCCTGATCTGAGGAAAAGGAGGGTTTCCGATGAAGCATGGAATGAAGTGTCAAAATGGGGTTACATCTTCTTGCAATTCAATAAGTTTACTTATCTTTAGGTGGTAAGGTTCCATGGTAACCCTTTCCATTTGCCCAGGTTCCCAGGTGACAAATTGATACTTATGGAGTTAGTCAGACAATTGTTGGATTTTCACAAATTCCAACAAAGCAGACACAAATCCACTATCTCCTTCCCTATTTCCATTAGAAGGTATACACAGTGGTTGTTGCTACAATGAAACATAGGGTCAAGATTTGACATGGTGCATGAGATAACCAAAGCCATCAAGACAAATTAAATAAACATATGACAATCTCAGAGAGGGATTCAACATTCAAGGAGTCTATCAATTCATATGGAACCAGCTTCTGCATGTCTTCAATGTGGAAAACATTGATAAGTTCATAAGGATTGAGAATGCTTTTGGAATCACTAAGGAAACTCAACAAGAGATTGAAGAAATTTCCCGGAAGCGAAATTCAGGAATGTTGCAAGGTTCTGAAGCTGATATTCCGAAGTGCAGATGAAGCTAAGATGCAGGACATAGGTATGAAAGTCTAGGAATTTCGAGACAAGTAGGATTCACTGGAGGAAGACAAGGTCTGTTGAAACAAAATAAGCATAATGTTTCATGTCATTTCCATCCAGAGATTGCTCATGTCTTTTTCATTTTTGTTTCATCACATAGGAAGCAAATTTTGACTTGTTCTCCTATGTGAGAGTCAATCAAAATAGGATTCTTGTTAAAGAATAAGAGATTTATCATATTTTCTCTCTATTTATATTATAAATATGTTTGCTACTTTAGAAGTAAGACCCTGCTTATGCATTTCAAAAAATAAAGAGGGAGAGATTTTTTGAATACTAAGAGCTATTGTGAAGAAGAAGATAAACATTGTATTTTATTTTTAATCATTGAGGAATAGAAAAAGGTGTTATTTTTCAAACTTTGTGTTGTGGGATTCATCTATCTTGAGAGATTGTTCTTACGTCCAAGATCTTAAGCTATTCTTTGTTTAGTGTTCTTGATTATTTTAATCGTTTCAAATATTACACTCATTATCTAAAACTCGTATAAGTATTTCTTGATCTGTGTTTTCTTGAAAGAAAATATGTTCCTCTCATTCCCTTCCCACTCTGTTTCATCTATAATAGTTTCCTTTCTAATCCATTCTATTTCTAAACCTGTAACATCTCCATCTCGAGCTGATGTGGATTTTGGGATTCTATCCCAACCACAATGGTTAGAATAGTGTGAATATTGTACATATTATTTTTGATGTGTTTTAGATCAGTAATAAACAAGCTACCTCACTTTTATTTGAGGAGGGATTTAATCCCATGTACTATGGTTAAACCTCATATTTTGGCCTGAAAAAATATCCAACCAACAACTTTTGGCGACTCTGCTAGGGAATACAGATTGATAAGACTAAGCTTATCCTATTGGTGTCTGGAAAATCTGTATTTACCTTATTTTTAGTAGATCCATTTTCTATTTGAAGTTGGCCAGAAATATCTTCACTTAGTCAAGCAGAGCTAGGGGTGAAACTGATCTATTCTTTAATCTGCTTCAACAACAAAATTTTAGACTTTCCCCCAACAGTGTTGTATCTAGCCGAGCAAGAAGTTATTTTCCTATCTGAAGAACTCGAGTTACTCAAGAACAAGAAGCTTCTGCAACCTGCCACACATTATTCTTTTCTGATACTCAGATTCCTATGTGCATTTCATTTAGAAGGATGTCAACACAACATGTGCCTTGGGGTGTGGCTATTGGTCCTCTTTCCCTAACTCCGTCGTTGCATGATCTACCACATGGATCTTGTAAGAATATTCCTAAGTTCAATGGCGATGGGAAGCAACACCCTGATGAACACATCGCTTCATTTTTTGTCACATGCGGCATCCTTGGGGTGGCTCATGAAGATGTCTCTGTTTGAATTTTTGTTGAAACATTGCATGGTGTGGCAGCAGAATGGTTCTACCATCTTCCGAATGCATGCATTACCAACTGGGCTACCATGAGATCCATATTTGAAGCAAGGTTCAAACCAGCTGAAGATTCTCATGACTTGTTAGCACAACTTACACATATGAAGAAGGAGTCTCATGAGCCCATGTGGGACTTCGTGGTAAAATTCAACAATCTGATTCAAAATATTTCAGTGCTAGCCATTCCCACTCTTGAAAATCAAAAGTGTTTCTTCATCAACGCTCAACCCCCTGATGTGAGCTTCTTATTAAGAAGGTCTGTTATCCCTGATTTGGCTACTGCTCAAGCTACAACCACTGAAATAGAAGATGATCTCATTCTAGCTAGAAAGATCAGAAGAGAGTCATCTAAGCCTAAAAATCAGAGTTCTTCTCAAAGTACTACTGACCCTATGATTCAGAAGATGGCCAACGACTTGATCACTTTGAAGAAGCAAATGTCTCAACAGGTGACCAACATTCCTTATCGAGATATTCCTAGATGGAATTTCAACAATACCAATGGCACTCCCACAAGAGATAGGAATCAGTTGACTACTGCTCTAACAAGGCTGGCCATTGAAGCTCCTCTTGTCAACACAATAGTGGAAATAGTTGAGGAAGATGAAGAACCAGAAGATCAAGATTCTCACGAAGCTTTTGAAGCTTCAGGATATGTTGATGAGTCTTTTGATGATTCAGCTGGTGACTCCAACATTGGGTACTTGGAATACGAGGAAGACCAATGTGAACATGATGGTCAGTCATTTGCAGTCTTCACTTGAGCTCAATCTCAGAACCCCAGAAAGCCGGTTGAAGGCTCTAAGGAGAAGGGTAAAGAATCTCCCATGGTTATGGCTAAAAGAGGCTCTCCTATCTCAGCGCAAACTGAAAAGGAGACAACTAAAAAGGTAAATTCTTCTTCTAACTCTCTTTCTCCTACCCCCAAGACCAGTGCCTCAGCTCAGACTAGTGTAATCAGAACTGAGCCCACCATTATTCCTTCATATACCACTTTTGACATTATTGATCATGCAAAGAAAACTAAAATCCAAATGTCAGAATCTGAGTACCTTCAGTCAAATCCCGAGCAATTTGAGAAACTTTCCAAATTCATTAGAAGAAAGGATGATATCCCTTCATCTTCAAAAGGCATGTTACCTAATCCCACTCAGCCTTTACCTCAGAATAATATGACCTTTGTTGCTTCTTCTGGAAAAATTGAACCGTTTTATTTGTCCTTACTTATAAACGGGTTTAAACTTAGCAATTGCATAATTGACTCAAGAGCCTATGATAACGTGATGCCCACAAATGTATCCCATGCCCTTGGACTTACCTTGACTAAATCTTATGGGAAATGTTACTCCGTGGAAACCAAACAATTCCCCTTTATTGGCCAAATCAAGGATGCATAATTTGCATTTGTCGCATTCCCAGAAAAGAGAGTAAAAATGACTATCCTGGTTGCTGATATCCCAGCTGCTTATGGTATTCTCTTAGGAAGAGGTTTTGGAAAATATGACGGAGGAGAAATCAATATGGACTGGACCAAAGAAAAAAATTCAATGAATGGAGTTCCTTGTGTCCTCCACCCTGAAGCACAAGCGAAGTACCTGGTCACTAAATCTAGATGACCCCAAAGCTCAAATTCTCTTCGAAGATGTAGGCTTAGGAAATTATTTCATGACATTGAAGGTGCCTTCTGTAGGTATCAAGGAAGAAGATCCTAATGCTATTTAGACCCTCGAGTTCGACAAGAGTTGTTCAACTACTGGATCAGGTGCTGGTGTGGTTCTTATATCTCCAGATTTTGAGCTCTTTCCCTTTGCCTTCAAGCAGCAGTTTGACAATACTAATAACATAGCCGAATACGAAGCTTTGTTATTAGGATTAGAAATGGCAAGGAAAAATGGAATCCAAAACCTTAAAGTGTAGGGAGATGCTGAGTTGATTGTAAATCAAGTAAGGGGGATCTATCAGGTAAAAAATGATCGCCTAAGGCATTACAGGAACAAGGTGTGGGACAACATAGAATGCTTTGATGCTTTTTCCATTAAGGTAGTTTTGAGAGATTACAATGATAAAGCTGATTCTTTATCCATGTCTGCATCTCTTCTCCTTCCTCACCCAAAGTTCAAACAGGACATGTATACCATTGAGATTGTGTATCATCTGAGTGTTCCAGATAATTCAGCACATTGGCAAGTGTTCAATGATGATCAACATGTATTGTCTTTTCTTGAGAAAGCTAATAATTTTAGTGAGCTTTATTTTGAAGGATCAGAATCAGCTTTCTGTGAGTCCATCTCAAATTCATATCAAGAGATTGATGGTGAATTCATCCAGCTCAAAGGCAATAAGATTTCGAAGGGATTAGTTTCTCTAGAAGGTCTGTTTGACAAGCATGACCATTTTATTCAGGATAAAAGGCAAGTTGCAAAGGTAGATCAAGTTAATCTGGGCTCTTCTGACCAACCACGGATGGTAAAAATCAGAAAATGTTGTTCTCCTGAGGAGAAAGGAAGATTCACTTCACTCCTGAAAGAGATATATGGACGTCTTGGCATGGTCCTATGCAGATCTAAAGTCTTTCAAGCCCAAGGATGTGTAACATAGCATCCCTTTGAAGTCTGATGTCAAACCCTATAGGTAGAAGCAAAGGCATTACAACCCAAATATCTCAGGGACTATCCTTGTAGAAATTCAAAAGATGTTAGATACAAGGATTATCTTCCCAATCCATCATTCTACCTGGGTTGCTAACATCGTCCCTGTCAGAAAGAAGAATGGTGAGATCTAGATTTGTGTTGATTTCCAGAATCTTAATCAGTCTTCATTGAAAGACAATTATCCATTGCCTATCATGGATCAAATATTTCAGACTGTCACTAGATTAGAAATATTATCCATGCTTGATGGATTTTTGGGTATAATCAGGTCGAGGTAGCCACTGAGGATTAACATAAATCAACATTCACCACCCATGGGGGACATTTTCTTACAAGAAGGATGCCTTTTGGTTTGATTAACACCAGAGCCACATTTCAAAGAGCTATGGACTTAGCTTTTAGAGATTTGATGGGAAAATTCATAGTTGTATATTTGGATGACTTGATGGTCTTCCCTAAGAAGTGAAGTGATCATTATGATCACCTAGAGCAGGTACTCTTAATGATGCAGGCATCACGGGATTTCATTAAATCCTAAAATTCCATGTTCGGAGTAATAGAAGGTAATTTTTTGGGTCATATTGTGACTAAAGAAGGAACCAAGATCGACCTAGAGTGGGTGAATGCCATCCAAAGCCTTACCCTACCTACAAGTAAAACTGGGGTGCATTCCTTTTTCGGAAAGGTCAATTTCCTAAGAAGATTTATACCTGACTTTTCCGATAAAACCAAGGATATCCTTGGGATGATGAAAGGTAAGACTCCATTTCAATGGAGCACTAAAGGGAAGCTTGCTTTTGAAGAAGTCAAAAGAGCAATTGCTCATGCTCCTATTCTATTATCCCCAAACTTCAAGAAATATTTCATTATGTATAGCTACGCTTATACACATACAGTATCAACCATCCTGATGCAGAAGAATGAAGAAGGAATCAAAGATCCCATTGATTTCATGAGTTTTCCACTAAAGGAACATGAATTGAAGATGTCACAAATTGAAAAGCATGCTTATGCAGTTGTGAGAGCATTGAAGCATTTCAGGTATTATGTGTTGAGTTCTCACACTCTCGTTCTTGTTCTTGATACTGCAGTTAAGTCCATTTTGACTCAATAAGAGTTGGGTAGTCAACGGGGTATCTGGATAGCCAAATTTTAAGAATATTATTTGGACATCAGACCTACCAAGTTGGTAAGAGGAAGAGGCTTGTGCCAATTGATCGTAGAAAATAATTTTGAGACAGAACGGGAAGAAACTGAAGGTAATTCTTCAGAATTGCCTATGGTGCTTTTTGTAAGCACAACTGATGAATGGTATGTAGATATCACTTTATTTTTAACTTATAGTGAATGTCCCCCATATTTAAGCCAAAAATAAAAGAGGACATTTAAATTAAGGTCCGCAAGATACATTCTATGGGATAATGGTATATACAAGAAGGGTATTGATGGTGTATTCTTGTGTTGTGTTGATAAGTCTCGGCAGATAACGTTGCTAGAATCCTTCAACAATCTAGCATGTGGATGAAATTTCTCTTCCTCCATGATGGATTATAAGATATTACAAGCCAGGTACTATTGGCCTAATCTCTTCCGAGATTCAGCTAAATGGGTGGCTAAGTGTGAAGCTTGACAACATTTCGTTGGCTGTCCTAAGTTATTCCCTTGAAGCCTTTGATAATTGAAGAACCTTTTTTCCAATGGGGAATTGACTTCATTGGAGTATTGAATCCTTCCTCTAGTGCCAATCATAATTATGTGCTCACCGCCATAGACTATTTCACCAAGTGGGTGGAAGTTGCGCCAATCAAGAAAGCCACATCCAAAGCTGTGTGTAACTTTCTCAAGGAGAATATAATTGTTAGATTCAGTGTGCCTCACAAGATCGTTGCTGACAATGCTTCCAATTTCTCATCACATGAGTTGACAGAATTTTTCTATGGATTTGGGATCATGTTGGCTCATTCATCCAATTATTACCCCCAAGGCAATGGTCAGGCTGAATCAAGCAACAAGAACCTGGTGACCATAATCAGAAAGATGGTCGATGAGAATCAGAGGACATGGCACAAAGCATTGTATGATGCATTATGGGCAGATCGGGTTAGTCCTAAGTGAGGTACTAGAATATCTCCATTCTAGGTGTTGTATGGAATTGATGCTGAGATTCCTATCTTTGTAGAATTGCCAGCCTTACGGCTGGCTAAAGCAATTGAGGATGAGACTTTTCAAAGTTCCATTGAGAAAAGGATAATGTACCTAGCCAGGATAGAAGAATAATGGAGCAAGGTGGTAGATCATATTGTAGATCATCAGAGAAAATTCAAAAGGATATTTGACAAAAATTCAAAGTGACGTGATTTATAGATTAGAGATCTAGTACTCCTTTGGGATAACAGAAAGGAACAGAAAGGGATGCATGGCAAGTTTGATTATTTATGGAAAGGTCCTTTCAAAATCCATCAGCTAAATGGTGAAAATAGATTTTTTCTATCATATCTTGATGGATAGTAGCTCCCTCTACCTTTCAGTGGTCAACATATAAAGTTGTTCCATCAGTAATGCAAGATGCCCTCTTGCACTGTATTATAATTTATTTTCTGTTGTGTGCTTTCTTTCTTTCTTTCTTTCTTTGTTTTTGGTTTTTCTTATCCTAACTCTCTAGCCCAATGGATAAATCTTTTTGATACATGAGTTCTCTTCCTTTAATGTCTCAAAGAAAGTCCCCAACTGGAGCCAGTTGTTATCTTGTTTTAGTGATTTCAGCTAAAATTGAGATAACCATAGGAAAATTTTGGAAAAATCTCTTAAAATTCCCTTTGAAAGAGATTTTCAGGTTTTCATTGCATGAAAACATGTTTCTTGCATGTTACATGTCTCATGTTTCCCGAAAACCCAATTGCCTAAGTCCATTGTGTCAAGTTTTCAGAACTTCAAGCATCAGAACATGCTTTGTCAAATGCATGTTTTATGCCTCATGTTCCCCGAAACCCAAAACCTGTTTACCTAAGCATTGTTTTGGGTTTTTGTCCACATCGGAACATGCTTTCCCAATGCATGTTCTATGTCGCTTATTCCCCGAAAAAACCCGAATTGAATCAAATCCTTTATATCGGGTTTTCAGACGCTCCAAGCATGATGACATGTCATTAATGTCTAGTTGTCTAGCAATTAACACATGCGTCAAATGAGGTGTAATTAATGCTAGGTTATTATAAATAGTCAGTTTTTCCACGTCATTTGTTACCTTATCATTTTTGTTGTGTTGGATTTTTGTTGATGCTTCTTCTACCTCCAAACCCTGATCGAGCTTCCCAATCAATTTTGCCAGCTGTTTTTGATAATTTTTCAAGCTAGTTGAAGGTATTCTTCTCTTCTTTCTTTTTTGAAGATTTTTGGGTTATTTATGAAGTGTTTGTTTGGGGTTTCCATTTCATTTCCTCCCCCATTTCTGGTTTAGGGTTTTGGGTTATTTTCCTTGTTTCTTGTCTTTTTCCCACGTGGGATCTTGTTTGAAATTCACCCCTAGGTTATTTACTTATTTTTCATAGGTTGTAACTTGTAGTTTTCAAAAATGATTTTGAAATTCCTAAGTGATCATGAGGTGGGAATTTCTCATATTCTGACATGTCAGAAACCCGATATACTTGTTTCAGGTTTTACAAGGTGTTTAACATCTTTCCCTTTCCACCTTGTTTCAGGTTTTACCAGGTGCTCGACATCCATCAAGATCCGTAGTCTGTCGAGTATTTCTACCTGCTCGACATCCTCTAGTTTTTTCCATTATGTTGGGGTTTCCTACTTTTCTAACACTTTCTCACTTACATAGTGTGTCGGGTTTTCATTGATGCTCAACATGTCCTGACTTCTGACATACACTTCATTCTGTCAGGTTTCCAAAGGTGTTTTTCAAGTTTCAAAATATGAACAGTGTGGTGGATCTGTGCAACTTGTCCAACAAATTTCAAGCCCATGATTGCTCTTCCAGAAATCATCAAGGCATTTCTTCTTCAAGACTCCTCATGTCAGACCCCGACCAATCTAAGGATAATTCAGATAAGATAGGAAAGATGAAGTATAAGTATCAGAAGATGGAGTCTTCTTCTTACATAAGCTGCAATTATGACATTTGGGACACAGAGCTCAGTAATATAGATATGGAGGACTTCTAGAAGAGAATTGAGGATTCTTCTCAGAATTCTTGGATGAAGTCGATAGCAGGCAGTGGTCTCCCTCTTGCAGTAGGATTTCCAATATCATCTCAATGCCTTGAATTCATCCTAGTATGCACTTCTAACTATGACTCAGCCTCCCATTCAGTAAGAAATCAAGCAGGAGAGTCTATAGTGAAATTGGATAGAGGTTACTTTGATCAACTCCTAAGGTTTCCTAACTTTGTGGAATATGTTGATTTAAACCTTAAATCAACACAAAAGGCCTGGGACAAAGATCAGGAAGAATGCATCAAGCATGTAAACAAGAAGTTCTTGATCAAGGCTAAGCCAGCCAGTTTCTAGGTTTCCCAAGTCGGTCCCTAGAAGTGATTTTATTCTCGAAATCAGTGATATCATCACCTTGCTGAGTCAATTATTTGGACTCCCAGAGTCAAAATATTTCCAAGGGTGGATGCCTCAGGGCATAAGTTTCATATTTCACTCATAAAGACAGAATGACCAAGGAGGATATGATTGGGGTAGCCTAATTAAGTTACAAGGTTGATCTGGGAAAGGTAAAACAATCTTGTCTAGCGGTAAGGATTCTATATGATGTCATAAACACCTGTTGTACCAGAAGTATGAAGGAAACTGACCCAGGTGAGCTAGATATGAAGGCTCTCAAATCCTTCTTAGAAAGAAATTTGAACAGGTGATGGAATGGAACACTTATATAAATAGTATATTCTACCCCTCCCTATTAGTTTGATTTCTCAAAAGGGTACCTATGAAGAAAAATCAACGAGAAGGGGAGAATGGTTGATGAATGGATTCAAAGGCTACTCCTACAAGGAAGTGAGGTCATTGATGACAGGTTGGAGGTTTGATCTGGAGGAAAAGAAGGGATTCTGATGAAGCATGGATGATGAATTTTCACAGGAAATGGGGAACCTTGCATCTTTTGAGGCTCTTAATTGCTGAAAGAAGTTTACCGTATCTTCAGGTGGAAGAAGGAATCATTCCATGGGGATAACCCTTTCTAGCTAACCCCATCAGATTCAGGTGATAAAGATTCTTATGAAGCTTGCAGACAAGTTGTTGGAATCTAGAGATCACAAATTCCACCAAAGCATACACAGAGGAGTCGTCAGGATCCTTCCCAAGGTGTTGGATTGAAAGCTATAATATTTTAGTGGTTAAGGCTAAGAAATGATGCTATGTGCTTCAAACAAATTGAAGAAAATATGAATCTCAGGAGGGATTTGACATCCGAGGAGTCCTCAAGTCTATGAACCATTGGATCTGACTTCAAGCTATGACCAAAGCCCAGATTGATAGAGATTTTGAGGATTGAGAAGTTGAGGGAATCACTAAGGAAACTCAACAAGAGATTGAAGAAACTTCCTGGCAACTTCTATAAAAGATTGAAACCTCGAAGGAAACTTGTGAGGTTCTAAGTGATTATTCCAGTGTGCTAGATGAAGCTAAGAGATGCAGGACAATAATCAGGAAATTGTGAGGAATTTCTGATGACAAGATGAAGGCTTCACTGGAGGAAAGATAAGGATGATTTGAAACCAGAATAAGCATAATGTTTCATGTCATTTCCATCTAGAGATTGACATGTCTTTTTCATTTTTGTTTCGTCACATAGGAAGCAAATTTTGACTTGTTCTCCTATGCGTGAGAGTCAAGCAAAATAGGATTCTTGTTAAATGACTATTTTCTAGGATTTATCCTATTTTCTCTCTGCTCTTTCTATTGTAAATAAGGGATGCTTGTGCATTTCAAGAGGGATATTTTTAGAATATGAAGAGCTATTGTGAAGAAGAAGAAAAACTTTGTATTTTCTTTTAATCATTGAGGAATAGAAACAGGTGTTATTTTGCAAACTTTGTGTTGTGGGATTCATCTATCTTGAGAGATTGTTCTTACGTCCAAGATCTTAAGCTATTCTTTGTTTAGTGTTCTTGATTATTTTAATCATTTCAAATATTACACTCATTATCTAAAACTCGTATAAGTATTTCTTGATCTGTGTTTTCTTGAAAGAAAATACGTTCCTCTCATTCCCTTCCCACTCTGTTTCATCTATAATAGTTTCCTTTCTAATCCATTCTATTTCTAAACTGTAACATCTCCATCTCGTGTTGATGTGGATTTCGGGATTGTATCCCAACCCCAATGGTTAGAATAGTGTGAATATTGTATATATTATTTCTGTTGTGTTTTAGATCAGTAATAAATAGGCTGCCTCACTTGTCTTTGAGGAGGGATTTAATCCCATGTACTATGGTTGAACCTCATATTTTGGCCTGAAAAAATATCCAACCAATAGTTTTTGGCAACTCCGTTGGGGAATACAGATTGATAAGACTAAGCTTATCCTATTGGTGTCTGGCGACTCTGTATTTGCCTTATTTTTGGTAGATCCATTTTCTGGTTCAAGATGGCCAGAAATATCTTCACTCAGTCAAGTTGAGCCAGGGGTGAAACTGATCCGTTCTTTGATCTGCTTCAACAACAAAATTTCAGACTTTCCCCCAACAGTGTTGTATCTAGCCGAGCAAGAAGTTCTTCGCCTATCCAAAGAACTCAGGTTCCTCAAGAACAAGAAGCTTCTGCAACCTATCATGCATTATTCTTGTCTGATACTCAAATTCCTGTGTGCACTTCATTCAGAAGGATGACAGCACAACCTGTGCCTTGGGGTGTGGCTATTGGTCCTCTTTCCCTAACTCCGTCGTTGCATGATCTACCACATGGATCTTGTAAGAATATTCCCAAATTCAATGGTGATGGGAAGCAGCACCCTGATGAACACATCGCCTCATTATTTGTAGCATGTGGCATCCTTGGGGTAGCTCATGAATATTTCTTTGTTCGAATCTTCATTGAAACATTGCATGGTGTGGCAGTAGAATGGTTCTACCATCTTCCAAATGCATGCATTACCAACTGGGCTACCATGAGATCTATATTTGAAGCAAGGTTCAAACCAGCTGAATATTCTCATGACTTGTTAGCACAACTTACACATATGAAGGAGTCTCATGAGCCCATGTGGGACTTCGTGGAAAAATTCAACAAGATGATTCAAAAGATTCTGGTGCTAGCTATTCCCACTCTTGAAAATCAAAAGTGTTTCTTCATCAACGCTCAGCCCCCTGATGTGAGATTCTTATTAAGAAGGTATGTTATCCCTGATTTGGCTATTGCTCAAGCTACAACCACTAAAATAGAAGATGATCTCATTCTAGCCGGAAAGATCAGAAGAGAGTCATCTAAGCCTAAAAATCAGAGTTCTTCTCAAAGTACTACTGACCCTATGATTCAGAAGATGGCCAACGACTTGATCACTTTGAAGAAGAAAATGTCTCAACAAGTGACCAACATTCCTTATTGGGATATTCCTAGATGGAATTTCAACAATACCAATGGCACTCCCACAAGAGATAGGAATCAGTTGATTGCTGCTCTAACAAGGCTAGCCATTGAAGCTCCTCCTGTCAATGCAATAGTGGAAATAGTTGAGGAAGATGAAGAACCAGAAGATCAAGATTCTCATGAAGATTTTGAAGCTTCAGGATATGCTGATGAGTCTTTTGACAATTCAGTTGGTGACTCCAACATTGGGTACTTGGAATACGAGGAAGACCAATGTGAACATGATGGTCATTCATTTGTAGTCTTCACTTGGGCTCAATGTCAAAACCCTAGAAATTCAGTTGAAGGCTCTAAGGAGAAGGGTAAAGAATCCCCTGTGGTTATGGCTAAAAGAGGCTCTCCTATCTCAGCGCAAACTGAAAAGGAGATGACTAAAAAGGTAACTCCTTCTAACTCTCTTTCTCCTGCCACCAAGACCAGTGCCTCAACTCAAACTAGTGTAACCAGAACTGAGCCCACCATCATTTCTTCATATATCACTTTCGACATTATTGATCATGCAAAGAAAACTAAAATCCAAATGTCAGAAGCCGAGTACCTTCAGTCAAATCCCAAGCAATTTGAGAAACTTTCTAAATTCATTAGAAGCAAGGATTTTATCCCTTCATCTTCAAAATGCATGTTTCCTAATCCCACTCAGCCTTTACCTCAGAATAATATGACCTTTGTTACTTCTTTGGGAAATATTGAACCATTTTATTTGTCCTTACTTATAAACGGGTTTAAACTCAGCAATTGCATAATTGACTCAGGAGCCTCTGATAATGTGAAGCAAAAGTATCCCATGCCCTTTGAATTACCTTGACTAAATCTTATGGGTGATGTTA
This sequence comes from Taxus chinensis, assembly GCA_019776745.2. Lineage (NCBI taxonomy): Eukaryota > Viridiplantae > Streptophyta > Pinopsida > Cupressales > Taxaceae > Taxus > Taxus chinensis. Next base: position 386,476,659 of record CM034155.1, read on the forward strand.
CTCCATGGAAACAAAACAAGTCCCCTTGATTGGCCACATCAAGGATGCACAATTTGCATTTGTCGCATTCCCAGAAAAGAGAGTAAAAAAGAATATCCTGGTTGTTGATATCCCAGTTGCTTATGGTATTCTCTTAGGAAGAGGTTTTTACAAATATGTCAGAGAAGAAATCAATATGGACTGGACCAAAGCTAAATTTCCAGTGAATGGAGTTCCTCATGTCCTCCACCCCGAAGCAAAGGCGAAGTACCTGGTCACTAAATCAGATGACCCCAAAGCTCAAATTCTATTTGAAGATGCAGGCTTGGGAAATTATTTCATGACATGGAGGTGCCTTCTTCAAAGAAGAAGATCCTAATGCTATTTAGACCCTTGAGTTCGATGCGAGTTGTTCAACTACTGGGTTAGGCGCTGGTGTGGTTCTTATATCTCCAGATTTTGAGCTCTTTCCCTTTGCCTTCAAGCTGCAGTTGGAAAATACTAATAACACAACTGAATACGAAGCTTTGTTATTAGGATTAGAAATGGAAAGGAAAAAGGGAATCTGAAACCTTAAAGTGCAGGGAGATGCTGAGTTGATTGTAAATCAAGTAAGGGGGATCTATCAGGTAAAAAATGATCGCCTAAGGCATTACAGGAACAAGGTGTGGGACAACATAGAATGCTTTGATGCTTTTTCCATTAAGGTAGTTTTGAGAGATTACAACGATAAAGCTGATTCTTTAGCTGTGTCTACATCTCTTCTCCTTCCTCACCCAAAGTTAAAACAGGACACGTATACCATTGAAATTGTGTATTGTCTGAGTGTCCCAGATAATTCAACACATTGGCAAGTGTTCAATGATGATCAACATGTATTTTATTTTCTTGAAAAAGCTAATAATTTTAGTGAGCTTTATTTTGAAGGATCAGAATCATCTTTCCGTGAGTCTGTCTTGAATTTATATCAAGAGATTGATGGTGAATTCATCCAGCTCAAAGGCAATAAGATTCTAAAGGGATTAGTTTCTCTAGAAGGTCTGTTTGACAAGCATGACAGTTTTATTCAGGATAAAAGGCAAGCTGAAGGTGCTTCCTCATCAGAGCTAGATGAAGTTAATATGGGATCTTCTTACCAACCATGGATGGTAAACATCGGAAAATGATGTTCTCCTGAGGAGAAAGGAAGATTCACTTCACTCCTGAAGAGATATATGGACATCTTGGCATGGTCCTATGCAGATCTGAAGTCTTTCAAGCCCAAGGATGTGCAACATAGCATCCCTTTGAAGTCTGATGTCAAACCCTATAGGCAGAAGCAAAGGCATTACAACCCAAAGATCTCAGGGACTATCCTTGTAGAAATTCAAAAGATGTTAGATGCAAGGATTATCTTCCCAATCCATCATTCTACCTGGGTTGCTAACATCGTCCCTGTCAGAAAGAAGAATGGTGAGATCAGATTTGTGTTGATTTCTGGAATCTTAATCAATCTTCATTGAAAGACAATTATCCATTTCCTATCATGGATCAAATATTGCAAATTTTCACTGAATCATAAATGTTATACATGCTTGACAGATTTTTGGGGTATGATCAGGTCAAGGTAGCCGCTAAGGATCAACATAAAACAACATTCACCAACCCATGGGGGACCTTTGCTTACAGAGGATTCCTTTTGGTTTGATTAATGCCAGCCACATTTTAAAGAGCTATGGACTTAGATTTCAGAGATTTGATGGGAAAATTCATAGTTGTATATTTGGATGACTTGATGGTCTTCTCTAAGAAGTGAAGTGATTATTGTGATCACTTAGAGCAAGTACTCTTAATATGCAGGTGTCATGGGATTTCATTAAATCCTAAAAATTCCATGTTCAGAGTAACAGAGAGTAATTTACTAGGTCATATCATGACTAAATAAGGAACCAAGATCAACCCATAGTAGGTGAAGGCCATCCAAATCCTTACCCTACCTATAAGAAAAATTGGGGTGCATTCCTTTTTCGGAAAGGTCAATTTCCTAAGAAGATTTATACCTGACTTTACCGATAAAACCAATGATATCCTTGGGATGATGAAAGTTAAGACTTTATTTCAATGGAGCACTGAAGGGAAGCTTTCTTTTGAATAATTCAAAAGATCAATTGCTCATGATCCTATTCTAGTATGCCCAGACTTCAAGAAGGATTTCATCATGTACAACTACGCTTCCTCACATACAGTATCAGCCACCCTGATGTAGGAGAATCAAGAAGGAATCGAAGCTCAAATTGTTTTCATGAGCTTCCCCCTAAAGGAACATGAATTAAATATTTCACAAATTGAAAATCATGCTTATGCAGTGATGAGAGTGGTGAAGCATTTCAGGTATTATGTGTTGAGTTCTCACACTCTCTTTCTTGTTCCTGATACTGCAGTTAAGTCCATTTTGACTCAACAAGAGTTGGGTAATAAACAGGGTAACTGGATAGCCAAATTCAGAGAATATGACTTGGACATCAGACCTACTAAGTTGGTACGAGGAAGAGGCATGTGTCGATTGATCACAGAAAAAAATTTTGAGACGAAATGTGAGGAAACTGAAGGTACTTCTTCAGAATTGGCCATGGTGCTTTTTGTAAACATAACTGATGAATGGTATGTAGATATCACTTTATTTTTAACTTATGGAAAATTACCCCCCACATTTAAGCCAAAAATATAAGAGGACAATTAAATTAAGGCCCGCAAGATACATTCTATGGGATAATTGTATATACAAGAAGGGTATTGATGGTGTATTCCTGCATTGTGTTGATAAGTCTCAACAGATGAGGTTGCTAGAATCCTTCCATAATCTATCATGCAGAGGACATTTTCCTTCCTCCATGAAAGCTTACAAGATCTTACAGGCTAGGTACTATTTTCCTACTCTCTTTCAAGATTCAGAAGAATGGGTGGCTAAGTGTGAAGCTTGTCAACATTTCGTTGGTCATCCTAAGCTCGCAGATCTTCCCTTAAATCCTGTGATAATTGAAGAAATTTTTCACCAATGGGGAGTTGATTTCATTGGAGTAATGAATCCTACCTCTAGTGCCGGTCATAATTATGTGCTCACTGCCACAGAATATTGCACCAAGTGGGTGGAAGCTACGCCAATCAAACATGAAACCTCTGAAGCTGTGTGTAACTTTCTCAAGGAGAATATAATTGTTAGATTCGGTGTGCCTCACAAGATGGTTGCTGACAATGCTTATAATTTTTCATCACATGAGTTGACAGAAATTTTTTATGGATTTGGGATCACGTTGGCTCATTCATATGATTATTACCCCCAAGGTAATGGTCAGGCTGAATCAAGTAACAAGAACCTGTTGACCATAATCTAGTCGATGATAATCAGAGAACATGGCACAAATCATTGTATGATGCATTATGGGTAGATCAAATTACTCCTAAGTGAGCTATTGGAATGTTCCCATTCTAGGTTTTGTATGGAATTAATGCTGAGATTCTTATCTCTTTAGAATTTCTGGCCTTATGATTGGCTAAAGCAATTGAGGATGAAACTTTTCAAAGTTCCATTGAGAAAAGGATAATGTACCTAGCTAGGCTAGAAGAAGAACGGAGCAAGGTGGTGGATCACACTACAGATCATTAGAGAAAATTCAAAAGGATATTTGATAAGAAATAAAAGAAACATGATTTTCATATTGGAGATCTAGTACTTCTCTGGGATACGAGAAGGGAACAGAAAGGGATACATGGCAAGTTTGATTCTTTATGGAAAGGTCCTTTCAAAATCCATCATCCGAAAGGTGAAAATAGATTCTTTCTATCATATCTTAATGGAGAGTAGCTACCTCTACCTTTTATTGGTCAACATCTGAAGTTGTTCTATTAGTAATGCAAGATTCTCTCTTGCATTGTATTATAATTTATTTTTTGTTGTGTGTTTGCTTTATTTATTTATTTCTTTCTTTGTTTGTTTTTGGCTTTTCTTCTTCTAACTCTGCAACCCAATGGATAAATATTTTCAATACATGAGTTCTCTTCCTTTGATGTCTCAAAGAAAGTCCCCAACTGGAGCTAGTTGTTATCTCATTTTAGTGATTCTAGCTAAAAATGACATAACCATAGGAAAATTTTGGACAAATCTCTTAAAAATTCCCTTTGAAAGAGATTTTCAGGTTTTTTGGGTTTTCATTGCGTGAAAACATGTTTCTTGCATGTTTCATGTCGCTTGTTTCTTGAAACCCCGAAACCCACTTATCTAAGTCCATTATGTCGAGTTTTCAGAACTTTCAAGCATTGGAACATACTTTGCCCAATGCATGTTTTTATGCCTCATGTTCCCCGAAACCCCAAAACCCGATTGCCTAAGAATTGTTTTAGGTTTTTAGAACTCCTAAACATCAGAACATGATTTTCCAAATGCATATTTCATGTCACTTATTTCCCAAAACCTGAATTGAATCAAATCCTTTATATCGGGTTTTCAGACGCTCCAAGCATGATGACATGTCATTAATGTCCATTTGTCTAGCAGTTGGCACACATGTCAAGTGAGGTGTAATTAATGTTAGGTTATTATAAATAGTCAATTTTTCCTCGTCATTTTTTACCTTATCTTTTTTTGTTGCATTGGATTTTCGTTGATGCTTCTTCTACCTCCAAACTCGATTGAGCTTCCCAATTGATTTCGCTAGCCATTTTTGATAATTTTTCAAGCTAGTTGAAGGTATTCTTCTCTTCTTTCTATTTTTAGAAGATTTTTGGGTTATTTGTGAAGCATTTTCTTGGGGTTTCCATTTCATTTCCTCCTTCATTACTGATTTAATATTTTGGGTTGTTTTAATTGTTTTCTTGTCTTTTTCCCATGAGGGTTTTTTTAATAAATTTACCCCTAGGTTATTTACTTATTTTTCATAGGTTATACCCTATAGCTTTCAAAAATGATTCTGAAATTCCTAAGTAATCATGAGGTGGGAATTTCTCATGTCCTAACACGTCAGAAATCCTGATATATTTGTTTCAAGTTTTGTAGGGTGTTTAACATTTCACTCTTTCTGGATTTTTTAAGGTTTCTAGCTGCTCAACATCCATCAAGATCCGCAGTGTGTCGGGAATTTCTACCTACTCGACATCCTCCAGTTTCAGCCATGTGTGTCAGGTTTTCCTACTTTGTCTAACACTTCCTCACTTCCACAGTGTGTCGGGTTTTCATTAATGCTTAACATGTCCTGACTTCCAACATAGACTCCATTGTGTCAGGTTTCTGAAGGTGTTTAGACAAGTCTCAAAATCCAAATAGTGTGGTGGGTCTGTGCACTTGTCCAACAAACATTCAATCCCAATTGCTCTTCCAGTAAGAAATCAAGGCATTTCTTCTTCAAGACTCCTCATGATCGGACCCTAGGCTGAATCTAAGGATAAGTCAGATAGGATAGGAAAGATGAAGTATAAGTATCAGAAGATGGAGTCTTCTTCTTACATAAGCTGCAATTATGACATTCGGGAGATAAAGAGCTTGGAGAATATAGATATGGAGGACTTCTAGGAAGAGAATTGAGGATTCTTCTCAGAATTCCTTGGATGAAGTCGATAGTCAGGTAGTGGTCTCCCTCTTGTAGCAGGATTTCCAATATCAGCTCAATGCCTTGAATTCATCCTGGCATCTACATTTCCAACTATGACTCAGCTTCCCGCTTAGTAAGAAATCAAGCAGGAGAGTCTAATAGTGAAATTGGATGGAGGTTACTTTGATCAACTCCTAAGGTTGCCCAAATTTGATGGAATATGTTGATTTACACCTTCAATCAGAACAAAAGTCCTGGGACAGAGGATTAGAAAGACTGCATCAAGCATGTAAACAAGAAGTTATCTGATCAAGGCAAAGCCATCCATTTTCTAGGTTTCCCAAGATGGTCCCTAGAAGTGATTTCATTCTCGAAATCAGTGATATCATCACCTTGTTGAGTTGATTGTTTGGACTGCTAGAGTCAAAGATATTTCCAAGGGCGGATGTACTAGTTCATGGTCTTCATAAAGAAGAATGACCAAGGGATTGATTAGGGTAGCCTAATAAGTGATGATATAGACTCCCAAATGAAAATAGTCTTGTCTACCAGTAAGTTCTATATGATGTCATGTGTCACCTATGTAGCAGCAAGCATGAGAAACTACCCAAGGCTAGATGCAAAGGGAAACTGAGGAACAGGGAACACATATATTACTACTTCCCTCATAGCTGACAATAAAAGAGTCTGAAGATCAATATAGAAGAGTGAACAACACCTTCTTTTATGAAAACATTTGCAGGTTAAATCCTGATCTGAGAAAAAGAAGGGTTTCTGATGAAGCATGGGCCGACAGTGTCAAAATGGGGTTGCATCTTCTTGCAATTCAAGAAGTTCACCGTATCTTCATGGGTGGTAAGGTTCCAAGGTAACCCTTTCCATTTGCCTAGGTTCCCAGGTGAAAAACTAAACCTTATGGAGTTAGTCAAATAATTTTTGTATTTTCACAAGTTCTAACAAAGTAGGCACAAAGCCTTCGTCTCCTTCCCCATTTGCATTGGAAGGTATACAATGCTCCACAGAAATTAAGATAAAAACATGTGTTGCACTGAACTTCAAGGAAAAATTGAAGAAACTTCCTAGAAGCTCATGGAGCGATTCGACATCTAGAAAACTTGTGAGAGTTCATGAGTGAAACCTTATATCTAGCATGTGCCCAGATGAAGCTGAGATGTAGGCCACGATCTGGAAGTTCCAGGATATTACGAGGATGAAGTAGGCTTCACTAGAGAAAAGATAACAATAGACTGAATGCTTGAAGAAATTCATATTGTTAGATCTAGCTGATCATTTCCGAAGGCACCATGGAGATTGACAGTGTCTTTTTCATTTTCGTTTCGTCACAATAAGAAGCAAATTTCGACATTGATTCTCCATGCATTGATTGAGTCTGTTGTTGAAAAGTAGGATTCTATCACTAAATGAGCTATTTTCTAGGACTCTTTTCCATACAAAGGCATTGCTCATTTCTTGGGGAATTAGTTATAAATAAAAGAGCTTTTCAAAAATAGCTACTTTAGAAGTGAGACCCTCCAAGGGAGAGAGGGAGATATTTTTTGAATATTAAGATCTATTGTGAAGAAGAAGAAAAACTTTGTATTTTATTTTTAATCATTGAGGAATAGAAATAGGTGTTATTTTGCAAACTTAGTGTTGTGGGATTCATCTATCTTGAGATATTTTTCTTACATAAAAAATATTAAGATATTATTTGTTTAGTGTTCTTGATTATTTTAATCATTTCAAATATTACACCCATTATCTAAAATTCGTATAAGTATTTCTTGATCTGTGTTTTCTTGAAAGAAAATACGTTCCTTTGATTCCCTTCCCGCTCTATTTCATATATAATAGTTTCCTTTCTAATCCATTCTATTTCTAAAACTGTAACATCTCCATCTTGTGTCGATATGGATCTCGGGATTGTATCCCAGCCCTAAAGGTTAGAATAGTGAGAATATTGTACATATTATTTCTTCTGTGTTTTCGATCGGTAATAAACAGGTTGCCTCACCTGTCTTTGAGGAGGGATTTAATCCTATGTATTGTGGTTGAACCTCATATTTTTGCCTGAAAAAATATCCAACCAACAAACCCCCCCAAATAAATCTTTCCTAACTCTATGATAAGTTTTCAAAAACCCAAGATGATCACCTAGTGGAGAAGAATGTATCTCTAAAAGAACATGGTGTTTAAGTGTAGAGTTCCTACATAGATATAACCTGTCTTTGTACCACAATACATACCCCTTCCATTTAAATTGTTTATATGTAGATGGATCTACCTAGATATTCCTAATGAGAGTATGTCTTGTTGCATATTTATGCCATTCCTCCCTTGCTTGATCTACCCAATCTATCTTTAGTATAGAGATGGCACATAACAATACTTCCGTGGAATCATCCCTCCTAGATAAAGCATCAACAAAAAAACTATCTTCCCTTTCTTATAAACAATCTCAAAGTCATACCCCAGCATTTTAGTGACCCATTTTTGTTGTTCTTCTGAAGATAGATGTTTCTATAAGAAGTATTTTAAAATATCATGATTATTTTTTACCTTAAAATGTATACCCATCAAATATGGGTGCATTTGTTTGACTGCATGGAGTATTGTCATCATTTCCTTCTCATAGGTGGGATTCAATAAACTCTTTCCTTTTAGCTTCCTACTCTCAAATGCTATGGGATTTCATTATTGCATAAGTACTACTCTGATCCCATTTTATGAAGCATCACATTCAACAATGAAATTTTTGGAGAAATCTAGTGTTGCCAATGTTGGAGTGGTGCACATATCTACCTTCAATTTTTCAAATTCCATAGATGTTTCCTCATTCCACAGAAAAAGGTCCTTATTCAATAATTTTTTGAGTGGTACTGTTATACTACCATAGTTTTTCACAAATGTGTGATAATACCCTGTGATACCTAAGAAACCTCATAATTGCTTAATGGTTCTTGGAATTTCCCATTCCACCATGGCCTAGATCTTGTGAGGGTCCACCTTAACACCTTCATGAGAAACAATATGGCCCAAGTATTCCACTTCATGTACCCCAAAAGAACACTTTGAAGGCTTGGCATAAAGTTGATGTTTCTCTAAGACTTTTAAGATTGTATTAACTTGTTGTAAGTGTTTCTCCCATGATTTTTTGTAGATGAGTATATCATCAAAAAATACTAAGACAAAATTTCGTAGGAATGGTCTAAATACTAAATTCATCAAACTCTGGAATGTGGAGGGAGCATTAGTAATACCAAATGACATCACTAGGAATTCATAATGGCCTTGATGAGTTCTGAAAGTTGTCTTATAAATATCTTCTTTCTTTACTCTAATTCGGTGATACCTTGAGCACAGATCTAGTTTTGTAAAATAAATGTCACCATGCAGCTCATCTAATAAATCATTAATGACAGGAATAGGAAACTTATCTTTGATAGTGCACTTGTTGAGCTCTCAGGAATCTAGACACATGTGTCATCTTCCATCCTTATGATGCATCATCACCACTAGAGAAGAATAGGCACTCTGACTATGATGAATAATACCCATTTCCAACATTTCCTCCACCATCTTCTCAATCTCACTCTTTTGCACATATGGATATCTATAAGGCATCATGTTGGGGGGTTAGCTTCCTAGAATCAAGTGAATGTCATGATTATGCTCTCTTTTAGAAGGTAATCCTCTTGGTTCCTTGAAGAAAAATGCATGGTGATCAATAACCTTTTGAATATCAGGATGTAATACCTTCATTTGTGGTTAGACTTCCATAGAGATCAATCACGCTACAAAAACTTTATACCCCCTTTTAAGAATATTTTACATTTGGTGAGAAATCACTACTTGAGGATATTTAGGTTGTAGTCCTTGAAGTTTAAAATTTTTACCCTCAGAATGAAAGTGCATGAACAATTCCTAGAAATTTATCTCTATGTTTCCCAAAGTTGTGAGCCACCAAACACCTAAGACAATATCATCTCTGTCCATGGGAATGGAAAATATCGTAGATTCTAATGTGTATTACCCCATCATGAGTTTGAATTTATGGAATTTACCTGAACATTGGACTGTGCCACCATTTGTAATCATTACTTTAAATACAGGTGTTGGGTAAATGAAACAATTCAGTCTTGCTTTCAGCTTATTATTGATGAAATTATGTGGGCTCCCTGAATCAATCAATATGGTTACCTTCTTCTTCTTAAGATAACCCACAACTTGAATGGTTTGTGGAGTACTAATACCTAATAGAGCATGGTATGAAATAGTGGGCTAGGGATCTCTAGAATCTTCCTCTAATTTTTCCAATTCCTCTGTTGATGTTTCCTCAAATTCTTCCTTATCACCAGATCCTTCAATGTAGAAAATGTTTTTCTGATAACATTTTTGATTTGGTCCATATTTACTATCACAGTTAAAACATAACCCTTTGACTCTTTTTTCTTCAATTTTTTGAGGTGTCAAATGAGCTGGCTAAGGGTACGATGGAGGCAAGTTCCTAAGATCTTTGATGCTAGAGAAGGACTTCCTTCTGCTGGAAAGAATTTTTTTCTCTACCCTATGTGTCATGATAATAGAATCAAAAACCTTAAGTGGGTTAAACATGTGCACCTCATGCTTAATGTGATCCTTAAGACCTCCAAGAAATAGGTCATTCAAATAGTCTTTTGTAATATCCTCCACATGTAAGGAAATATTTTGGAATTGGTGGACATACTACTTGACTTAACTTGTTTGACGTAACTTTTCCAATTAGCTGAATTAATTCTCTGAAACACTAGAACTATAGTGTAATTGAATCTCCTTAGTGAAAACTATCCATGTGACATTTAGACCATTATTCTTCCTATGAGCACATAACCAATGATACCAAACAAATTGATCAGGTTCTAGGTATAAGGATGCTACTGTTACCTTTCATCTTGCTGGGATCTGATGGAGATCAAAGAAATTATCCATTTGGGTAATCAAATAGAGCGGATCCTTTTCATAATATTTATACATTTCCACTTTTGGAATAATGCTTCGCCATTGGTGAGAAGATCCACTTGTATGAGTAAATGATCCTCCATTATTGGAGTTATTTGGATCTATGTGACTATTGTTAGAGGAACCCATATTATTGAAATTTGGATTTTTATTTGAAATAGCATACAACAATTCCTATTTCATTTCCTGAAAATACTTCTCAAGCTCACTCCTAAGGCTACCTTTCAGTTGATGAAGCTCAATATTAAGGTCATCCTTATTCACTATATTGTTTACCCTTCCCTGGAGTTAGATGACCACCTCAGATACTACCAAACTAGTAGAATTTGAATCCATATCTTCCTTATTTGGGGTCATTCCTAGAGTTGTTTGTCCCTTCCATTGGCCTCGAGTAGATCTTCCCGCCATGATGTAGGGTTTGGGCCTCGGGGTAGACTTAATAGGGAAAAATTTTAGGGTTTAGGGTTTCGTAATTTTTTTAGCCAAATATAAGAGTTCATAAAAAATAAACCTTAGCTTATTTTTGGAAAGGATTCTAAAAATATAAGAAACATGGAAAATTTCCAAGAATTACACCCTAGAGAGACAAATTATGAAAAAGGATAAAACTGCAATGACTTTTACAAAACAAGTCAAAAATGCTTGAAATTTGGAGAGGAGCTTACTTGAAAAATTTTGCCACACCACAAAAAAATGTAGAAAAATTCACTACCAATATTGAGATATAGGCGAACCTTCACAATTAGGGTTGGACACCATGTTTGCCGAGATCACATTCTTATACCACTTGTAATGAAATTACTTGTATAAATATGATTATGAGAATCAATATAACACCAAATAACATAATATTGTAGATGAATGATCTCAATATGTAATTATAATAGCTTCGTCACTTTGAGGGGGCAACCTCCAAACCATAAAATAAGACTCAAATGCTCAAATGATGATCAAATACTATCTACTAACCCTTATTTATACTATTCATATGTTATTGCCATCACCAGGGCCGACCTACTAATGAAAATATAACATATATGAAAGAGATACATCATGATAAGAAGTTATGATAGCCACAAGTAGGCTATATACATCTAATGTAAGATATATAGTTAAGGGCATAACATATTAACATGTTTGAATGGTGATGATGCATGCGAGACAACAATTGACCATGTGAGATAGGTTGCCACCTCTTTTGGTGCAGATGGGATACATCGTCACTGAGGAAAAGTGGAATCATATGAAGGATGTTGGGTTGGGTGTCTTTAGGTGATACAATAGTATTATACGAGATCACATCATGATTTTCACTCTCATCGAAAAATAGGATTCAATGACCAACACATTCCACTTACTGATTGGGGAGATGACGATCATGCTAGAGGATGTCTACAGGATCTTGAGGCTACCTATTGTTAGTGAGCCATTGTATCATATTTCATCAGATAAGTGATTCAATCCTATAGTTACAATGTTTGGAGAGGCTATGGGAGATTTTACTTATCACAGTGTGAGCATCAGTTATGGGGAGATGTATGTTGCACACCCACAAGAGATGAGATTAGCTATGATGGTGGTGGTGGTGGCTATTGGATGTTGTGCTCTCCCGGATTCAGAGGATGGGAGACTTCCACATGCATTTGAGAAGTTTTGTAGGATATGATTGAGGAACAAGTTTGTTTCACATGGGTGCCAGCATATCTGGTACAACTATATAGGGAGTTGTGGTCGTACCGGAGGATTCGGCAGTTCGGTGTGTGTTTTAACTATCTTCTTCATTGTTGGTCTTATGAGAATATAGTGTGTCTACATCCATAGGGACATCCATGATAGGATTGGCACAAAGGATTCTACAAGGTTGGTTACAGGAGATGGGTACATATAGGGGCACATCTGAGGGTGGACGAGGCATCACGAGATGTGACATACTATAAACACATATTAGAGGCCCTATCAGGACTGGATATTTTATGGCATATGTATGTGGATTTCCCTTCAAATGGAGGCATGGCAGAGGATTTGGTAGGATTACAGCTAGTTAGAAGGATACATGGATGATGACCCGGGGATCATGAGATGATTTTGGTTGACCAAGTCAAATGCTAGTTTGGGCTTCAGCAGGATGTTCCTCCACCATTTCCACAGTATTGCAGGGATGATGAGGAGAGATCGTTATCTCCACCACATATGGTAGATCCAGCAGCGTAAGAGGAGTAGGTCATCAATATCCAAATTTATGATGCAAGCACTATGGATGGGTATAGATGTTGATGGGTAGCCCAACTACAGGAAGAACCACTGAGGCCAAGATAATCTGACTTAGCTATTGTGATAGTATAAAGAGATAGATTATAGGGGCAGGTGACAACTTTATAGTGGTAGTTAACTTAGGCACAGTCATAGGTGTCCACCTTATAGGAACAACTAGCACAGGCCCAAGCATAGACATAGGATGTATATGGGGGGAAGGCATAGTTAGGAGATGAGGGTTAGGTTGCAGCATTATCAGCCCACGTTGCTACATTATAAGTACAAATGGCCACCGTACAAGGGAGACTAGTAGCTACACATGTATCGGCAACAGGAAAGGGTCTCGTTGTACATGCAAAAGCACTAGGATAGGGTCTCATTGTACAAACATAAGCACTAGGACAAGCTCACATTTTACAAGTACAAAAATTGAGAAAGTGTCCCATTTTACAAGTAGTAGGTCAGGGGCCACATGTTAGGGTTAGAGCGATGGAACCTCCCTAGGTTATATCCATGGATAGGTATAGAAATGTCCTGAATGAAGCAAGTTATTATTAGGATTGGCTTACATATGTTGGTATACATGTTTTGTCATATGTATATCATAGAGCACAATAAGAAGCTAGTGTGAGGACTAGGTGATAAACTCATAGTACCAGCAACTTAGGGAGACACCAATCTCATGGACAGGGTCAAAAATAGGTGACTAGTGCTTGAAGATTGGGGCCAAGTGAGGGTATAGGAGAGAGCAGCAAAGGTTCCAGCCACTCGTAGAGATGATATGGATATGTAGTTATTTTGTATTTTGATTTTTGACATTTATACCAACTTGTGTGCCAAAGAGGCAAGATGTATATGAGAGAATTTGAGAGACACTTATTATTTATATCGGTGTATACATGCATTGACACACAAACATTCTAGTTATATAGTTGATGATGATGGTTATATATGATGTGTTTGGTTTTCATTTCCATTATATTGTTATCATGGAAACTAGACATGTAAGCATGGTTTGGGTGATGTGTGTATGAGTTGATTTCATTTCCATTATATTGATGTCATGGAAAATAGATGAGTAGGCATGGTTTGGTTTAATTTCAAATTTATTGATGTTATGAAAACTATACATGTTTAGGCATGGTTTGGTTTAATTTCCAAGTTATTGATGTTATGGAAACTTGATATTTAGGCATGGTTTGGCTATGTCTATTTTTCTTTAATTTTCCAAGTTATTGGTTTTATGGAAAGTAAGTGATGATGTGTATAGGTGATGTATGGTTTATTTTGGGTTGATTTCCAAGTTTTTTTTTATGGAAACTAACTAATTAGTTTTGTTTTTAGTGGAAAAATTAAGAGGGGAAAGAGTGGACGAGCTAACCTCCAAGGGCCCCATGCCCTCGTAGTGTTTCCTACATAGCCCTTGTGAAAGGGGCCTCGGGATGATGTAGTTCTCCCTTAGAATAGGGAGAGATTGGGTAAGGTAAGGTAGTGGGTTTAGGTAGGGTAAATTGGGTAAGGCTGGATGGGTAAGGTAACTTTGGTTGGATTGTGTTTAAGCTGATTAGGTAAGGTAGAATTTGTTTAAATTGATGAGATAGGGTAGGTATAATATGTTATTTGATTGAATGCTCAAAGGCAGATGATGGGTAGAGGTGACTAATAAATGTGTAGGTGAGACAAGAAGAGAACCCAAATATTAGACATTGAAGGTGTTGTCCTGTGTTGAAGAATCAATAAGTAATCAGAGGTGAAATGAAAATAAGCTAAATGCTCCATAGGTGATAAGGACCATAACGGGCATACCAAAGATAGGTTTTTTAACACAAAACCCCTAGAGGCATTGTATGATCAATAGGTTGAAAGGTGAAAGAAGTTACATGACAAAAAAAAATTGCATGTGTGCCACATCCCTTGAGTAGGAAGAATAAAATAAAATAAAGTAAGATGGAGTGGTTTCTCAAGCGCAACCTTGTTGTGGGACAACATGCCCCTTCTGCAAGATACCCAAAACAATAATAGGTAGGTCCAAGACCAATTTTTTTTATTTTTCTTGACTTTTTTATTTTATTTTTACTTTCATAAATAGATTGATGCAGGAAGTCTATGTGGGATAAATAGAATATTTCCTGGAGGTATTCGTGAAGCTAATCGATGCAGGAAGCTTCAAGATAATTTTTATTTAGCTTTGAAAAAATTGTCTTCTTATTAGATAGACTAGATATAATATTTGGCTAGCTTTTTATATTCATGCTTCAAGGGAGCAGTCTACTTATAGCAGTAAGAGCGACACAAATATGTCCTTTTGAGGGAATCATCTTATCTAGAAGAATTTTAACTCAAGGAGTTGAATTTTTAGTATCTTGTATAATTTTTGTATTATTTTTGAACTTTAGGTCATGGACAAGACTATAAAGGAGTGTAGGCATCTTATATGAAGGAAAAACCATAACACAAAAATATTATCTATGAAAGAGGAGTTTCAAGGGATGAAAAACCATGGGATTCCATCTTGAAAAGGATGAAAACTATCCATGATAATCATGTCATGACTAGAGCCATGGTAGTCATATTAAAGATAAGGTTGAATGGTGATGGATAATCACACAATTCTGTTTGATTCATTGGTCCTTGAAATAGGTGGTTGGAAGGAGAGGTTCACTCAAGGGACAAGCATATAAGTGAGATAAAGTGATTTAGTACTTTATTCAATAGTAGAATGGTTGAAGATGCAAGGCATTAAGGGGCTCCAGTTTGGGTTTACCCTCAAGAGAAGATAAACGATAAACTCCCGATCCATAGGTACAGGTGTGATATAAGGTCCAAGACAATTAGGGTCAAACTTTCCTTGTTTACTTTTCTTATCTTTGGATAAATGTTGATTTTCCTTTAGGACAAGGTCGTCAATCTTGAAATTTTCTTTGTGAACACATTTTTCATAGGCACACTTGATGCATTTTTGATAGATCTAAAGGTGGTTAAGAGCATATAAATGACATTCGTCTAGTAGCTTGAGTTGTGCCAAACGTTCTTGGAAAAATTCATCATCAGATACGAAGTCTTTGAGAGATATGCGAAGACATGGAATTTGAAATTCGAGAGATAAGATGACCTTCGTACTATAATCTAAAGAGAAAGGTGTAGCATCTGTAGAGTTGTGAATGCTGGTATGATAAACCCATAAGGAAAAATGAATGTGCATGTGCCAATCCTTACCAGCATCATTGACCACCTTCATAATAATTTTATTGAGGTTATTTTAGTATATTCGACTTAGTCATTGGTTTGTGGTTAGTAAGGCAAAGAGAAATTGAGTTTAATACCAAAATTTTCACATATTTTACGTAAGGTTTTATTTTTGAAATGTTTTTCGTTATCGGTGATGAGGTGATACAAAACACCAAAACAACAAATGATGTGATGGTTGATGAATTCACATATTTTCTCATCATTGGTAGAAATGAGAGGGGAAGCTTCCACTCATTTAATGTAATATTTAGTCGATGTGATGATCCATTGATGATGTTGAGAAGAATGAGGGTTAATCTCTCTAATGAGGTCCAAACCCCATTTTGAAAAGGGCCAAAATTCTCAAGTGACTTGTAAGGAAAGACTAGGAGTGTGGTGAAGGTTAGCATGCTACAGATATTATTTTACATAGTCATAGCAGTCGTGGTTTAGGTTTGGTCAGTAGTAGCCAAGGCAAAGGATACACTTTCTGATAGCGAGGCCACTAAAATTTCCCCGATAAATCCCATCTCGAATCTCCTTGATGGTGTATGGGATTTTAGAACCGGTTCGGAAAGACAAGAGGATACTTTCAAATCCACATTTGTAGAGAATACCCCCCATGATGACGTAACAAGAGATAGTTTGAGGAAGGACCATCATCCATTACGAGTGAGATCTGGAGGCATAATTGAAATGGAAATGTAGTCAACGAATTACTTATACCAAATGTCACATGGTTTAGTTTCAATTCTTCCCAAAAAATTTACATCTTGGAATAGATAAGAGGGTAAATTTACCCGTTGTTACAATAAAGACACAAGATGTGTCGATGGTAAGGAAGGAAAGGTGATCATTAACCTCATAGCCCAGCACTTCGAAGTCATGGTGGGAATTCCTCACCATAACCAGTATGTGGCAGTAAGCCAGGAAGACTGCATAAAGAATTAGACCAACAATGAGGACAAGTGCATGCAGATGATGAACAAGGTTTACCTGAAGAACAAAAAGGTGGTGAGAAGATGGCCACAGACCATCCACCACAGTGACTTCTCAGAGGAGCTAAGTGATACCATCACTTTCCTCAGCAGAGTATTTGGGCTTCCTGATGCCCACTACTTTCACAAATGTATGCTCAGGTACTTAGAGACCATGAGCAAGAATGTTCCTGAGCAACATTTCAGCTGGGGAGAGATTATCAGTGATATTATCTCGCAGCAACTCTAACAGGCTTCAATGACTGGGAGATTCTATATGAACTTCTATGTTGTATATGACACTGCCTCAGAGAGAGAGTACCTGGGACTGATTCAAAGTGGGTTGTGGCCTCAGGTAAAGATATATGAGTACTACCGGGAGCTAAGGCTCTAGGCTAGCATCATCTAACTCAACAAGATCAATGACGCCTTCTTCTATGAGGTTATCTACCTAATGAGGGTGAACATGAGACACAATCAGACCAGCATGAGCATGGTCATTGCCACAAAGAAGTGGGGGGCTTTGTTTACATAATTCCCCACCTTCACATATCTCAAAGCTGCCAACTTCCTGGGAGAACCAACAAGGTTTCCAAGGTATGCAGGGCCCAAGCTGATCCATCTAGAGCTCTTAAGGTAGCTAATTACATATCATGAGAAATGTATGAAAAGGAAGAAGGGTGGAACTCCTTTCCCCCTCACAGTTGGTAGATAAACCTGCGCCTCATTGGGTAAAGCCCGGGAAATGTTTGCAGAGATGGAATTACTCAACCTGAAGCATGATTTCCCAGTAAGGCTAGCCTTCAACTGCTGAGCTTTCCTCCCCAAGGAAAATATTGATCCCATCCATGTCCCAGAGATCGAGGACTTATGGATAGACGTGAACCATGAAGTTGAAATCAGGCGAAAGGATCACTCCCGGATGGCACTGGCAGAGATCGTCAACTATGGAGTTGTCATCATCCCAAAAGATTTCCAAGAAACTGATCAGGTTTACCTTGACACGGATGGGGATGTTTGGTAATTTACAAGTATCGATAGGACCAAGGCACCCAAGACCATAGAAGAAAGACTCCAGCCCACGTTGCAATGCACCGAACATTGGTGCAAATGAAATGATCTCATCTACCTTGGGGTGGATTTCACTACTTCTCCCTTAGGAAGAGTGCCTCTAAGGCCAGATCACTTTCCAAAGGGAAAAAGAAAGGATGAAGTTGGAGAATCAAACAAGTAGGAGAAAGCTCCCGATAGCCCTCCTTTTACCTCAAGGAAAATAGTGGACTTAGTGTCCCCAGGAAAAGAAGAAGTGACAGATGTTCCAACAGACAAATCCACTCAAGATGTTGTCACAGCTACAACTATGGAGATGCCCGCCATTCCCACTTCTGCTCCCCCTCCTCCTTCTGCCACTCAGGTAACCACTCCTTTGGTTGTGTCTTCTCCTCCATCTTCTTCCCTTCCATTCCCTTCCATCTCCCACCTCTTCCATCTTTTCCTCCCTTGCAGATCTGTCACCTAGTATCCCCTCTATCCAACTATAGATCCCTTCTGTCTCCATGTCCTTCTCTTCCCCTGTAGTGATTTTGGGCCCTACGAGCACTAGTGCATTGGACTCTTTTACCATGCTACCACCAAGTGTTTCCACTTTCTTCCTCGAGTCCACTACAGTTTCTCCCCCTTTCACCCCCATTTCTTCTTCTTCTTTTGATCCCGATCCGCTAAGTCTTGGTTGGATCTCCGACCACCTAAGTCAACACAAGAGGAAGGTCCCCATTACAGCTATGGACTTCTCTGTCATTCCGACAAAGGGACCCAAGAAGCAAAAAACATTAACTTGCTTCTTAAAAAGTGCCTCAAGAGAAAGGGTTATGGAGATAGCCTATCCGGATCCCATAAAGAAGAAAGAATATCTGTCTCCTACAGACTTCACAGTGACTCAAGTCACAATGGGAACATCATTTGAAAGCCTGCAAGGAGAAGCCTTGTTAGCTATTGATGCCCTTTGCAAGAAGCTACAAGAGGCTAAAGAGGAGAAGAGAGTTCTCAAAGAATAGAAAAAACATCTCCTCCAAGCTTTGTAGAAGATGGGCAGAGCTCCTTCAACAACTACTGCAGAACCTGTTCAAGCTCCCAACCAAGAAAAAATAGATGAATACATAAAGATTTTTGAATAGGGTACAGCTGTGTCATCCTGGATTGAGAAGATCCTTTAGGATGGTCAGGTAATAATTGGTAGGTTCACGTTGCTGCACTAAGATATAACTCAAGAAAATAAAGAGCTACAAGCAGTAGCGAGCTCCCTTTCTGAGGAGTTGGATAACGCTAAGTTGCAGTGGGAACATTCTAGACCATGGTCAACTGTTCGGCTGATGACCTGTTAAAGGTCGGTGTTATCGATCACCCGCAGGCACATTATAAAGCTCTTACTGCTTTAGATTACCAGATCGATCAAATGGAATTCATCCTAGAAAGAATTGACAAATTCAAGGAAGAAGCCTTGGATGCACTACACAACATGGAGAAAATAGTTTCAAAGATGTCTCCTAGATTGCTCAGTGCATCTTATGAGTTAAGAGAAGCAAATGACATGTTCCAACGCTTCAAGGATATTTTCTCTCAAGGTATGGTGCAAGAGGTCACTTTCGATCGAGAGTCCATCAACAACCTCTTAGCCTACCATGACTTTATAGGCTCTTTGATCGATGTAAATGAAGAGTACGCTGTTTTTCCCGACAAGCTCAAAAATGAGAAAGAGACTTTTGAAGTGATTCATGACCATTTGAAAGGTCCTAATCAATATCAAATTCAGAATATAATCAACAAGTTCATAGAGTATTGAGCACAGTGCCACATTGACTCTCCTGAGCCTCAGCCAGAAGCTAAATTCGAGCCGAGAGACGATGATGAATAGCTTCCTCCGGGATGGATTTTCCATTTTTGTAAAATATTTAAAAGCATGTTAGCACATGAGATGACATCATCCATGTTGCACCATGGGATGTTGTCATCCTAAAATTGCCCAAAGTCAACTTTTGACTTTTAGATATTTTGTAAATAGGTGGTTGGCTTCTTTTTGTCTTCTTTCTCCTTCTCCTTCTATAAATACTGGAATAGTTGTTGTATTCTAGGTGGATAGTTTTGTATAAAAAATAAAAGTGAGGAGAGAAAGACTTTTTACTTTCTTGTAATAGAGGAAAATATTAATACATACATTGAGACTTTGTGCTGAATTTATGTGTTATGTGCATTAGATCTCTCTTAAGTTAGATATGTGTTTCTATTCTGTTGGATTCTTTCTTACCTTTGTCATTTGTTCATCAGTATTGCTTTATTTGTTTATGAAAGTAAGTTTCACTATGTTTACTACCAGCCAAAAGCATAAACCTTCTGACCTTTCTATCTTGGAATTCATTTTTGTTCTCCCTTCAGATCTATCCTTCCTTCATTCCTCACCTCTCACATTTATATTCGTCATTCAGAACTACCTCTAATGTGATGAGATCCCAAAACCCCCTGAAGGTAGAATATAGTAAGACTTACACAGGTTCCTACTGGTAGAATAGCAATAAACCAATTTCACTTTACTGTCTCAAAGAGGGGCTATGCCCTACACACTGTTGGTCTGTTTCCCCACGATCTGCCCATCTGACAGATTTTGAAACCAACAAAGTCATGAAAGGCTTGCACTACAAAGCATGATAACACAACAGACACATTATTCAATCTAAAAGGCATGACCATATAGGAAAAACTTCCCCATTCAGTGTTGAAATTTGTCTTTCTTTGGTCTTCCCTTGCAATCCTCACTTGGTGATACCCTGAGAACCCATCTGTGAAGGAGTAGACTTCACGCTCGGCCACTCACTCTAAGATTTCTTTAGTAAATGGGGCAAGGAAGGGATATCCTAGTGCTTGAAGTGCTTTTTATTTCCAATACCATAATTTTAGGTAATTGGTTGCAAATGGGAGTACTATTAAGTGTACAAGAAAATGACACAATATTAAACTCATTAAGTGGGACTACTTGTTGAATATACCTATGTTTTTCATTTCCATGGGAGGATTTGATATTTTATTGGGAGTTCAATGGATCACACCCTTGGGTATGATCAAGATGAAATTTCATAAATTTTTTATGATTTTTCATATGTAAGGCAATGGAGGACACCTTTGAGTTGGGAGGGCTATCCATGAGGGAATAATTCACTACATACTTGCACAACAGATCTCATCATATTTGCAGACCTGATTCTCCAAAAAAGGAGTCATCCAGGGGATGAAAAGCTTCATTGGAAGTGCTCCTTCCACCAAACCATCAATATTAAGGGGTTCTTCAGTTTTTAGTAGTGGCTCATGATAGGATGCACATGCTTTCAAGAGAAGCCATCTAATAAGATTGCACATACTTCTTGCAGAAAGGTTTAAATTCTAGTATTTTTACGCATTTACTAGTTTGCATCCATCCCCTAAACCATATCTCCTTTTTACATATACATCTTCAAGTGTGTTCAAACTGAATCACTTATGACCCGTCACTCAATTGAAGTGTGAATCCATCATAAAAAGGCTCAACTAGAAATTCTAGTTCTTCTAATCTTCGGATATGGAAGTATCCCCCATTGTAAGGCAATAGATCACTTGCAATGCCTTAACAAATGAAGGCTTTGTGCTCTAATCTTCAAAAGATATAGGGATGAGTATTAGTAATAAAATCAAGCCAGATTTCTTGTTTGGAGGCATGTCTTATTGAGTGGATCTTATCATGAATTGGAAGAACCTTTTTAGAGTGGAATATAGCTCATGCAGATCACATAATGATTGTCACACAAAAGTGTCCGTCTGTGCCTCAACTATCTGAGGCCTTCTCACATGCTTGGATATTAAATGAAGCGGTCATGCTTTACCATGGTAGTCAATGTATAAACCATGGGCAATATATGCTCCTGGCCAACCTTATGGTTGAAATTTTGCAATTCATTTTCATATAGTCGATACTCTAGGATGCTTCATATTTGAATGTGTGGGCCACCAGTTAGGTGGTTTCAATAACATAAGTAAGTTTATCTACTGAAATAGTCCCTCAATATCTTGATCATCATCCTTGTGCCACTGAGCTTCCATGTATTCGTAAGAAAATTTCATGGTATGTTTCCCTCCATAGTAACTTGGATAACTTCATTCATACTTGAAGCACTATGAGTGAGCATATATATGGTCACTATATATATATATATATATATATCAACTATTGCCCAATTCACTCATAGGTCCCATATGCACAACTGTCACATTTCATGCTTGATTGTATCTACTCACAAAGTGAATTTCATTACATTGGGTGTGTCCTTCCATGTAGGTTGAATTACCTCTGTTTCTCTATTTGTGACCAACTGACATATAATTCTATCGAGGAACTCTATCTTCCATTAGTGTTTCCAAGTATTTTAAGGCGTTGAATTTCCCATCCGTCTAAATTAATCTATCACTCATATAATTATCAGAAGTTCTTGTAACTGATATTTCCGGTTCTTAATGTGATACCCAAGGTCAGCAGTGTCTGATTTTATCACCACTTTCCACATCCAAGCAATGCTAGTGAAATCGAGTTACATTGAATATTCAACCCTTTAGAGTTTTTCCTTTTTTTACGAATTGCCCATTACTGAACACCAAACCCTAGGGGTTTTCACTTTGTGTGAACCCATTAGCTTCTTTTAACCTTATAGATCATTAACAATTTCTTCTTGATAATACAATTGAATATGTCATATTTGCCTTCAGTTTTTTTTTGTAATATTCTAACCCTAGCTTCGACATGATATTGGCTTTCATTTTGTTCTTTTACACATTTTATATTTTATGCCATCTACATTGTATTAACATTGACCTCTGCTCCCATGTCGATCAATAAGTTGCTCAGCAGATAAACTCCAACCACAATTGCATCTTAGTGTGAAATTCTCCTCGACTCATAGTTGAGGATATGGGCAGGGAGGTTTAAATAAAATTTCCTACTCTTAATGAGACTCATGCTCTGACACATGGTAAAATTGCACTCATAACCATTCTTCTTGAGATTCCTAGGGAATAATATTCTAATACCTTAACATGATGTTAAGTGAATTTTTTTTGATAATCAACTAGTGAAATATGTGGACTTGCCTGAATGTTCTACTAGAGGCTTAGTCTCAAATTCAAGGTCCTAGACTACTACCATTAGACACTGGATTATCTCAATACAAGCTACGAAGTAACATGACCAATCTGTATGTTGATATACTTCTAGTAATGATGAAGCACAATGATAAAGAATAACCTCTTTTACCCAATAATACCACTTCATTTCTCACTTAAGACTATAACGTTATTCATCCTAATGGTACCTCCTCTGGTGTACATAATATTTATCTCGTGTTCTTCTCTAACCTTTGATTCTAATCCCATGTGACTCAAGTTGCTTCTCAACATTAGGTAGCCATCTGTCTGTCAACTTTCTTCTCAAAATCCTCCAATCCCATAGCTCCATGCTAATCTTATATTTACGGCATTTGTCTCAATGTGCTTCTATTACAACTCAGGGCTTTACCTCATACTTCTGCTTGCTTCCTGCACCATGTGCACTGTACTACAATGACCACTATGCATGAATAACATAATCAAATGAAGGTGTTATGCTAAGGTTCTCAAAATCATGTAATAGGGTCAATTTCACTCCATCCACGCATCCTTGATAACGGTGATCTTCTTCTTTGGAACTACTGGCAAGGCTGGTCTGGCACACAACATGATCAATAGCCTCATGGATCTGGTCAATAAGCCTACAATTCTTAGTATTATGGATCATAAAGGTGTAGTTCTTAGAGTAGTAAGACACAGTCTTCCATATTGTGCATTGCAACAAGGGACATCTACTCACATCGTGGTCCCCATGAAAAATTTCACAATCTACTGCTATGGCACGTACTAATTTCTAGGGGAAACTATCCTTGGCATGCCCCTCTACTTCACAATCTACGCACCAAAGACCACTATAAGTCTCATGCACAAAATTTGCAGATAGCTTCTCTAACCATTTAGCTATGGCAGTGATTGTAGCCTCCAAAAAAGGGATCACACTAGTATCAATGCTCTTAACTGCTTCAACGTGTAAGGCAGCCTTTAGAGCCTCACATGGGTCAATAAATGTTTTATGGGACAATTCCCTCCTAAATTGAGTGATCAACCCTCCAATAAACCATTAATTATGTTGTGAGGATTGAATGTCATATGACAGTTTTGACTAGAGATTTTTAAACCATGCATCATACTCTCATACAATCTCTATCATTCCCTGTTGGATCTCTTTCAAAATATTGATGCTCTTCTACCCAAACTCTGGTATATGGAACTCTACTAGGAATTCATTCTTCAATGCATTGTAGTCTACCACCATCTGATAGGGGTCCTTGAAACGTTGTTGCAAACTGACTTGCCTTACGCTCCGGGGTAGTGATCCCCTTCGCCCACCATATCAATTCACACTTGTGCACATGTTTCGTAACATCCTCTACACCTTGGTAATTTGGCAAGTGTAAAGACATTTCAAATAAAACCTGAGGAGGTGGCTAAGGCCCCTATCATCCTGATATAGATCCTTTGTTCCCTCCCCCAGATCCACTGGATCCACCAGGTCTTGTCCCTCCAAATCCACCAGTTCCACCTCCAGATCCTCATGTAACCAGCAATGGGCCTGAAGTGGTCATGCATAGTGTCCCTAATGTCTCATTGAACTATGTGCCAATGGTCTGTGAGATTTCTCCACTATCAGAAGTGTACTCCGTGCCACTCCTAGACATGTTGCCCAAACCTTTCATACTTGCAATTTTCCCAAACATTCCTCCAAACACCGGAATGTTATATGCAACCATGGATGTTCCAAATGAAAAATTATATCTCCTAAGCACCAATTGGTCACTCTCATCAATACCAACTGGGTTATCAATACTCCTCCTTTGATTTAGAAAACTAAGTGCCAAGGTTTGGTCGCCATGTGGGTTCAGGTGCGCACTGGCGGCTCTTCTTTTTCCATGTGACAAACTCTCATAAGAAGATAAAGGGTCATCTATCCCACGCTTTCCAAGATGGGGTAGGATAGACTGCTCAAGCTCTATGTCCTCTGTGTGAACTTCAATACCCTCTCGCAACATATGCCTACATAGATCCATCACACTTGTAATCTCGCATTGTCTACTCGTCTCCTTTTCATGAGATTTGCTATACTTGAGTCATCTCTCCTCCCTTTCCTTTTCATCTGTAATGTCTGCCATCTTCCTTCACCTAACTTCCTTTCCCAATACTCAAACTATCTTAGTCAGCCATGGGGAATGCTTCTAAAATCAAAGTAATGACCAAGATCTTCATAGCCAGAGGAATAACACTCAAAAATGACCCTCTAGGCTCCCTCAGAAACTCAAAATCAACAACTTCTAGGAAAGATTATGTCGAAATGGTGTATTCTAAAGTGTAATTAGCCAACACTCCCTTCCATTAGTGATCAATAGCACACATCCACGTCAGATTTGTATCATGTAGCCTCTGATAGTCATCTTGGGTCCACACACGTGATCTATAGAACCAGCTTGATCTGGATGTGTATGTTGAAATCCATTCATATAGCTCTACTGGGAATCATCAAAATAATGTCCCATACAAATCATGGTATAAGTTCTCTTCTACCCATCCATGTGTATTGAACTCATGTCCAGTGTTGAATCTCTGAGAAAAATCGTCCTCCGTGCTCTTAAACCATGTCTCAACACTTTCTAAAGTTAGGTGCTTTGTCATTACACATCACAAAGACAAAGATGCATGCCATTTCTCACAACAACTTTGAAGAGAGGTCTCCACAATGGAACCAATATGTAGTCATTTTTATGCCCTCTCAAAGAACAAGGAAATCCCATGCGCGTTGGCTTATCACCCAGCGGGTGGTGGGCCCTCACCCGAGGCATGTGTGGGCAATGAGCCCCTCCTTTATGCGAGTTGTGTGAGAATTCATTAGTCATGACAGAAACATAAATGAAGAGACTAAAAAATGAACCATACATTCATCTTAGAGCTCAAAAGGGCTTCTAGACCAACGTATTCATTCAAATAAAAAAAGCATTACAAAATATAGATCTGAATCATAACATAATGGAAATACATAGGGGTTTACAACCAATCATGTGATATATATATATATATATATATATATATATAATCGATCCATACAGATGTAAGTAAAAAATTGAACCACACATATATTCATATTAAGTATGTTAATAACCACATTACATTAAATGAGGCAATCACAAATCCATATAATAGTGTAGACCAATGTCATGCATCAGAACTGGACTTAAGCCCTTCATAGTACAAAGAAAATTATTCATACCCATCCCCTTGATACAAAATAATCCTATAGATCCTCTAAACTCAATCCCATAGATCTCTCACAGTATTCATGCATAGCTTCGCCTCTTGCATTCTCTATCTCTACATTTGTGCCTCTTCTTCTACCAGGCGCTTGTATATATAGATTTAACAAGCACCGTCATGCCTTTTTGAAGTTGTAGATAAATTTTCATATGTTCAAGTGGTCCTCCATGGGATCATGCTTCTTTAGATGTGATATCTCCATCCTTTTCCATGATGACCTTCTCGAATCTTCTATCATAGGGTATATTCCTTTCGTGGGCACCAAGGTACTAGGATGACACCTTATCCACTCTACATGCGCAGTTGGGTCATGCTTTCCTCGTGTTCTGCCTAATATACCAAATATGGCTAAGTCCCAAAACCTTTTCTCTACCTTGCGCGTGTGCCATTAGTTCTTCTATACCCTCCTAAAACCTTGTCCTGTGCACTTTCACCTTGCACGCCCTTCTTCAAATAGGACTTGCGCACCCACACGCCTTCTTGTACTTAGTCAATATTTTAGAGGCCTAACAATGGGTTCACATGATGAGTCATGGGTGGAAGAATGGGTGAGGTAATACAGCAAGGCCATGGTATTATGATCAAGGAATTTCATGAATTCCTCCTCACCTACAGGTATAGTCGTAGCAGAAGTGGAGTCCATGGTTGAAGAAATCAAGGTGGTGAAGAACTAGGAGCTAGTGGTTGATGGGCGACATGGAACACAAGGGAATTGGCTTACTGGAAAGCCAAAACCATGTGAATGGTGGAAAAATAGGTGGTCTGAGTTATGAAAATGCTATAAAAACACATAAACGAAAGGTAGGAAGAATCTGGAGGATAGAAATGGGTTATTTTTTGAAAAAAAATAAAAAAACACAGAAACCGATACCAATCGAGTAACCAGTGCTGGTTAGGCAAGAAGACCAATGTCAATCACTAGACCTATGCCGATTACTGTGGACAACCAAGAAATTTGAAAATATGGAGAAGAAAAGTGTAAAATAAGTGAAACTGGGATCTGTTAATGGTGATAGAGACTCAGAAATTGTTTATCAGAAGAAATCATAACATAGAAAGAGATGAATGTGAATAAATGATGTTTTTTACAGGAATATCAAAAATAGAGCTAGACCGATGTCGGTTAATTAATTGGTGCCAGTATGATGAATGAACTGAGGCCAATCACTGGACCGATGTCGGTTATTAAGATTTTTGAGAAAATGAAGAAATTTTGATGTTGGAGTGATCTAAGTCAAAATAAAGCTAACCCAAAAGCTGTTTATGGCAACAATATGTCCTATCACCCTTAGAAATAACCAGAATACACTAGTTGTGATTGTGGAGTGTGAAAGAAAAGAAATATTTATGAATCATCCTCACAACTCAAAACACAATTCAATCAAGAAAAAACTAGCAAAACACATAAATCCTAGGTGTCAGATTTTAGTGTTTAGTGGCTTATGCCTTTTTAAACTGAATATGAATGAAATAGATTTTTTGGATAATGAAGGTTCCCTATAAGAAATCTATGGTTGGTCTTAATTTTTTATTGTCTAAAGTGTCCTTAATATACCTTTCGGTACGTGAATTTTGAGCTCTAATATGATAAACCAGCTAGAACACCATGTCGGGCCCACTCTCAACGAGTTGTTAAATCCTGTAAAGCTACTTCTTGGGTAGGGGATGTTTAAGAAATGTGTAAATTATTTAAGTGGCTTGGCTCTAGAGTGTGTGCAAAAATTTGAATTGCACTTAATCTAAATCCAATCACCAAGTGGTCATGACCTCCACCATGTGATTGCTAGTTATAGAGATTAGTGTATTTTATTTTCCTTAAATATTCCAAACATGAATATGATAGTCTCAAAAAATGATTCATATGTTAGAACCCAACTTAATTTGTGGATTGATAGGCTTTGGATTGGTTCCGGAGTGCCAAAGACCCCCTTTTTTTTGCCAATAACATAATTAGCAATCACACATGAAATGTACGATGTAAATGTTGAGAAGGATATAGTGAAGAAGCGAAAGTGGGTGGAGAGGAAAAATCAAAAATGAAGATGGGTGTAGCAAATGGCGTTTAAGGGTGGAGAAGTGCAAGGGGAAGGAAATAGGAATCAAGGAGCCAATGTGAAAATGAATTATCTGCGAAGAGCACGACACATATGTTAATGGGAAAAAGAAGAAAACTCAGTGATGGAAGACGTAGATGAAAATGTAGAGGGCGATATCTCAAAATGAAAGTAGTGGAAGAAAAATGTTTTCGAGGCGAATACTTGTTTGAATTTGTACGTCTTGACTTTATTAGGTTGTTAGCAAAAAAATAAACGTAAGTGGAATTTGAATGCATGTTTCACTAACCACGTTAGGGACACGAAGTCAAAGATTTTACGTGGAATGGGCAAGTAGTGATTCCATGCAAAATTTAGATTGATTTTTTCCCCAACTATCAAGTTAACGATTAGGGTAGTGTAGTTTTCACATGAGTGCAATTTACGTCCAAAGGGGAAAAGCCAACATGTCCCAACTTCGGAACCTGACCCCAAAATATATGGTATGAAAGAGGCCGAGGAAACATATTTTTGGAGATATCTAAAAAGAAAAGAGTGATCAATTTGTATCGCTGATGTCAATATTTCTTGTTTGTAATTTTAGCTTTTGCACTTTAAAGGTAGTTAGAATACAAATAAATGGAAGGGGAATTCACGTATGTGTGTTAAGGGTTTATTTATAAACAAGGATATGTGGTGTGAACTTGGAATATTCTAGGATAGGGGTTGCATACACAATTACAATTAGAGTTTCTCTATAACTATTATGACATTGAATTGTGAGGAACAAACAAATTGCGCAAAGAAAATAACACTGATAATATTCTATTTCTATTAATCTCCAACACAATATAAATTTATAGGGAGATGATCTCCTTAAAATAAGGAGTTATGTGAAACCTCCACGAACAAGGTGGTCTCAAACTGAATTTAGTAGTAGAACTATTTCAGCGAACCATTACAATATGTGAGTCTTACATGTACGCACTGGACTCAATATTTTCCTAACATGGTGTGGTGTCTGAAGGTTGTAAGGACCTACGGTATGTCATAAGATCATTAGAAAACTTGAGATTCAGTATGTAACGCTCTAATAGCCTTGAAACATGGTCTCAGATACTCTAGACACTGAATGTAAGGAACTACATCATCCATGAATTGAGACCCATCAGACCAATGGTCACATCAACCATGGCAATTCAATCTGATCAAGAACTGACTTCGGTTAGGGAGTATCAATGGTACATACTTACTCCACATAGCCTATTTCATCCAAATTTAGGCGGAGACACAGAATACTGTACTTCCACGTCATGAGTATGGAATGGATGCTTATATGTAGTGGGAAGTTCAGCACACAGGAATGATAGGCCAAAAAGTGTGACTAAAGTTAGTATTAAGCCTCTAAGGTAGTGACAAACTCGAGGATGCTAATTGTCCTCTTGCCTCCATTGCCTCCATCCTCTAATAGGCATGAGCTACTTACTCAACATGAGGTGAAGACATGAGATGGCTCAAGTGAGGTGGTCCACATTATGTTTATTTTATCTCCCCCCACAATGTGAAAACATTTATTTTTCAACAATGTCTGGTAACACTGAAAATGCGTCAACGAGGGAATTTTTTAAGTTAATTATTTTTCAAAGGGGCTTTCAGAGGGTTGTGACTCACAATTTAGACACGAAAGCAAAAATACCTCTATCAAAACCACTGACTTCTGACGGTTAAAATATGTACAATCTTACAAACAATGGCTACCAAAAAAGGTTTATTCACAATTATACACTTATGACTCAACAAAGACTACAATATTATAATTAATAATCTACTGCACAATCCAAGATTACAAATTTGTACACACATAACACTCGTAAACAACATAAACATAGTACCTGAACAAACTGCACATCAGTATGACACTATGAAGAATAGAATGAGAGAATTGCATACACAAAAGTTTGGCAACAATTAATATGGGCACGATATATTCAACAACACTCTAACTAAATGTGACACCTTTTACTAACTATTCTTCACAGTTTGGTCAAAATACTTAGTACACCAATCACTCAAAGCTTTGAAAACAAATTTTAGATGCAAATGTCTAAGGGTCGGCTATCTTGGATGTTGATGGAAGACACATGGAAGGACACGTGGAAGACTCTGTTGACTGTACAAGAAGCTTCACAATTTATACACAGGTGTTAGTTGACCAATTTGTTACTGAGTCTGAGAAGCTAACACGATTGAAAGCGGTAAGGAGAATTGACAGCCAGATCACAAAGACTAATTCAAATATCTATGCACCGATGCACAAGGATATCAAGTTGTGTAAAGAGCATAGAATAGGACACATAATACAGAAAAATAGGAGTATGAATTATATCAACAATTACATCGATCATCCTATCCATCATGCATGTTCGCAGTCAACACGAACCTACGTAAAACTTGACGGGGGCGGTCCATCCTTGCACCTAGTCGGCCTTGAACCCACAACCCCCGTGGCCTATTTCCCGTGCCCCACCATCCGGTTGTGCACTCACGTATGAAAGACTACGGTGCCAGTTCTTTTTATAAAAGTACAAACGGAAATTTGACAGAACTAGGTAACACACGTATATACAACCTGTTAGCCTTATTACGTCTTAAAAAAGATTAACCTATTCCATGAAACAATATTTGTCATGATCATAGTAAAACAAAACTATGTAAGCGACAGTGACAGTAAAAACCCTACAATTAATATTGCCTTTGTGCGAACTTGTGTGAGAGATAGACCTTCAGATGATGACATAATTGATATGGCAAAAGAGATGACGATGATTTGGTATATCAAAGTTCGGTAAAGATCTGGATATGGCAAGAGAAAACACGAAACCTACATATCTACAGAGTTTGGTGAATACTAATGGATCCAGTCTTAGACATTGCAACGCATTACTGAGTTTAATTCTCAAATCTATGTGAAGTTGATCTCTATTATAGAACTCACACCTGTCACTGATCTCTGTACATAAGACGCGTTCTCACTATTGAGGCTACGTTTGGAGGAAGATTTCCTAGATCCATGAGTTGTGTCAAGAAATGTATACTCCTCGTACTCTTGAGCATAAATATTCAAATGTGGAACCATGAAACGTCCTTTCTCTTCAGATTTCCAAATACAATCTAGATACTCAAAGTGAATTATGGCAATAAACCAGGATCTTGGTAGAGGCACGAATGGTGTTTCATAATTTGTTAGACACAATCTCCAAAAGCACTCTCATTTTGTTCACTGCTCTAGATACCAGATGTGAGGAAGGATTTCAAATTGCACTTTAGATTAAATAAGAACTTGGAATACATATCCATGGTTTCTATTAATGTTGCTCAACACAATAGAAATTTATAGAGGGGTCTCCTGCTAAATTACTTAAGGAGTCTTGTGAAACCTGGCACTCGAACAACTCAGAACTTAATTTAGTAGACTTTTTTAATAACCATTGTGGATATTATTCAACCACTATGTACGCACATAACTAATATTACGTCCTAACAACGACAATGTGGGTTTGTCTCTAGCTAAGAGGGACGTTGTTTTGCCAGGTGTGGATCACATTGAGGTGAAGTACATGCAGGCAACGTGAAGGGCAACATGCATCATGTACAATGACAGCAATACTTTTTGTAGACACCTAAAACATGCTTACACTTAGCATTTTATCCAATTCAACCAATTGACGACACTTTGTTAATCAACCCTTCTTCACTCCAATCTCGGATGCCCATTCATGAAACTCTTTTGGTCATATTCCTCCTATAATCAGCTTATTTGGATAACATCTCTCTTATTAGCTAAACATTCCTCCTTTTGACCATCCAAAACCTCCCTAGTTCTCTCTGAACCATTTCTATAGGATTCGTAGGCTATCTATCAGTCACAAATGGTTATCCAAACCCCTCCCAACTCTCAACGAGTCTCTAATCACTTGCTAATCAAGTTTAACTAGCCTAAACCCTAGTTAACTAGCCTAAACCAAGCTTAACTAAGCCTAAAGCATGTTTGATCCTAATCTAATCTAAAAGTGCTTTTTGAGCTTTAGTCCCACATGCACCCAAATTCCAAACTCTTCCATTTGGAGAAACTATAAATACAAGCCTAAGGCTTTCCTTTCAAACCTTCTCTCTCATAACTTTGGAATCTTGGCATTAGAAATCATTTGTGATAGCTTTAAGCTATAGAACATTTGGATCTTGGCCATACTCCATTGTTGAGAGCTCCTCCATCTTGCATCCATCCATTCCAAACATAGTTTTAGTAAGGGAAGATCTAAAGCTTGGCCTTGTAGCCAACTTGGAGAGATCTCCACTATGTTTGGGAAGTAAACAACACACAATTTGATTGCTAAGTTGATCTTCTTAGGTTCAATGTTTAATTAAGCTGATCTAAAGAGTAGAGAGTAGCTTTATCATGTTAGTTTTTGATGTTTTTGTCAAATTTATAATGCATTCATGTTAGTTTACCTTGTTTAGCTCTAATCTCATGGTGCATGGATGAGTAAAGTAAAGCTTTGAGGTTCTTTAGCCTCATTCCATAGCTTTTGTAACTTTCCATTGCATACATTTGGCACGCCCGGTGGGACATGAAGTCCATCCTCCATTAATGGAGTCTTTTAATATTTTCAAAGTTCTAATTTTCATGTTTTTATAGGATAAATAGCTTGTTATTTACTTGATTTCATTTTTTAAGTAGGCTAAATGATCCTTCATTTTCATGTATATTTTGTGGGTTTGAGCTAAAAATAGGCTTCTTTGGTTAACAACTAACCTGTTGACACTTTTGAAAAATTTCAAATTTCGTGATTTTTGTAGGTTTTAGGCAAGGGGTGCATGTAGGTTTTTCAAGGGGTGCCGTCACGTTGTAGCATCAGGAATCGTCAGAATAGGGTACCTGTCGTCGAACAAGCATTCACCTTTGTACCAAATTTCTATTCTACAGGGCCATACTGTCATTTTGCTCCCAAGCTAGGCACCCACACTCCACCTCGTTTGTTGCCGCATATGTATTGACTCTGTCAAAATACCAGCACATTCGTGCTTAGGCACCCTGGTACATAAAATTTATGCTATCTACAGATTATTAGGTAAGCATAGTACATTCGGGTTGCTAGGTGCATACGTGATCTAAAAATACTAGAGGGGTGCAACTAATTGTTTATCATGCGCACATGCCCTAACACGTTAAAAGATTTAGGAGCGTTCGGTCCGATTAGTACTGGTTTGATTCTAATGGTGCATTTATGTGTCTAAGGTGTAACATCATTGAAATTTCATTTTAAGCTACAAAAAAGTGTTTAAACTTTCATGTAGTTGATAGACAATTTATAAGAACGAAGGTCATGTATGCTCTTCCCTCACACCTTTTGTGATCTTGGGAACCAAAAAAGTTTTCAAAAATTCTTATGTCTTCTCCTTGCTTTGAAAAAGTGATCTTTAGACTTCAGAAATACTGAACCAAACTTTAGGCAAATGGTTAAATGAATCTTCCATTTGTAAAAACACTTAATGTAATATTTCCATAAACTTGATTTAGTTGAATTTTCACGTTGTGTATGCTCTTCCTTGCATCTTTTGGCGATCTTAGGAATCAAAAGGAACGATGCTAATTCACTTTATATGATATCTTTTGCAATGGAAAATTACTAACTTGTTGTCGTACAGGACCTAATTACTTGTCAAAGAAAGGCATCAAAAGAAAAAACAAAACCCACTAATACACATGTTTTTCATACAGGTTGCCAAATGGTGTGCTACTTAAAACCACATTAAGTTAAGCAAGATAAAAAACACACCATTTCACTTCACATTATATTACAGGTTTCAGAAAAGGGTACGTCCCTATCCACTTAACTGGAACATAACCCCTTTGGCATAATTCCTTAAGCTACAACAATGGGGGTGGTTCCAGGAACCCTAAAGTAATCCACCGCTGAGTAACCTCATGGATGAAACAGGAAGCGCTCTGCTTACCCACTTGACTAGTACACCTTTGTGAGTTAGAGTTACTCGATTGTCTGTATCGGCGACCCCAGTGACGGTACAACTGGACACATAGTTTCTCATTGTATCTAAGGGGGTAAAGTAAAGCCGAGATACTCCCAAATCAGTCATTGGGACTCTTTGGGTAAATCAAGCTCACTTAAGATAATCTTTGTGACACCTAGTTGAGAGAACTTATTAAGGAGGTCCATTCTATCTTGGAGCCC
Organism: Taxus chinensis; assembly: GCA_019776745.2. Taxonomy (NCBI): domain Eukaryota; kingdom Viridiplantae; phylum Streptophyta; class Pinopsida; order Cupressales; family Taxaceae; genus Taxus; species Taxus chinensis. The sequence goes on from CM034155.1 coordinate 386,511,398, forward strand.
ACTTTACTAGTCCATTGTCACGTCTGAGCCATCATGAAAGTGACAAATTATTTGGATTCTGAACCTTGTTTTTCGAACAAGGTAATGAATTCCACTTAAGTTAACCTAAGTGTCTTTTCATCACAAAAATTAGATGACGTTCACTTAGCTTGGTTTCTTTCCTACCTTTGGACGAGGCGAAACTCTGCCCAAGTGATGCTTAGTTTATTCTCACATATTTTGATCTATACCTTTTCATTCTTGTTTCCCATTTGAGACAAGAGAAGGCATATCTTTGGGAGTGTTGTCATAGATAGTGTTCACCACTTTTTTGTATCGTTTACGCTCATCCATGTTTGCCGCTGAGTTGTTAAACGTCTAAAGTGTGTGGATGCATCCTTATATCTTTGATGGCCACTTGATCTTGATTTCAAGATCATCATCATAGTTAGGATTGATTCATCATTTGATCTCCCTTTGATGTGTTACCTTGTTTGCATTGTCTTGACACAATTAAGATACTTATGTCATGTTTTTCGTAAACATGATCTAAGTATCTGCATTGTGGCATTACGTTGCACACATTTTAGCACATCCTTAGTATACCTTGACTTGGTTTTATTTCAAACATTGTCCAAATTTTGAAAGGTGTCGCTTACTTTGTTTGTGTCATTTCAATACCACTTTGACACTAATATCTCACTTGTTTGTGAAGCTTGATAGACGTGTCCAATTGGTGTGATTACGTGGCTTACATTTGTAATCCTCACCCTTTAACATTTAGGCCTTGTTGGTTGTCGAACGTGTCATGGTATCCTTTGATTGGGAGTCACCTCTACCCTTTGTTAATATTTATGCCTTGTTCATTTGAGCTTGACATAAATATTGACATTGTGTTGATCATATTTGCATCGAACTCATTTTGCACACACATTTTACATAGGGAGTATTTCCTTATGGATTTGACCTTGTGTTTTACACTTGAATAATTGTTCCTTATGATTATTCATCTGGAAAAATTATTTTCTAGGAAAAATCCTTTTTGATCTCATCAAGAGTGTGTCATCATAATGTCTATTTTCCATATACCTTCTTTGTAAAATCACACACGCATCTCCATATTTACAAAATTTCTAGTTGGATGTCATTATGCTACTTGAATCTACATGTCACTTCCTTCCCTTTGAAGGAGTTCCAACACACTATCTAGGTCTAGAAATTTGTGCTTAAATGATGCCAAAAATGACTGACTATCACACGGTTCACCATACTTACAAAAATACGGAACCTATGTTTATCAATTCAAATCAAAAGATTTCCTTTACAGCTAAACCTCATTTGGTTATGCATGCTAGAGGGCCAATTCAGGTACCCTGTTCACCACCTTTAGCTCATATTTTGTGGTATGCTTTGGATGCTTCTGATCTAAATTATTATTCAAGTTCGCCCCACTCTTCTTCTTCTGATTCAGATCGAAACTACCATTCAGACTCTAAATCTTCTCCTGAAGACTTGGATCCTAACTATTGTTCAGATACCCCTAGATCAAATCTTGAATCACATTCCTCCCTTCCTTTGTAGGACCTTTATTTCAAATCACCTCAATGCCATCTCCCTCCTTTGAAGACTCATGCGACTCCATGTTCTGTCAATCAAAGATCTAATTCGGTTCTTGAGTCACGGTCCTCCCTTTCTTCACAGGACCTCCTTCATCAATTATCTCAATGACCTCTTCCTCTGTCAAAGAGTTCCATGACTTGTATTCCCTCTAGTCAATCATCTAATTTGACTCCTACATCGTAACTTAATGAATGGCTATGTGATCCTATTTTCTCTCCTACATTGCATCATCTTCTAGAAAATCAATCTAGGTCCAAATCTAAATCATCCATTCATGAGACGCTTGCCTCCAATCTACTTCCTCTCTTGAGTCATCTTCTTCTATCAATCAATCTTCATGCCTCTTTATCAGACCTGTTTCTTCTATTCAACCTTCTATGACTAAAAAAAAACAACCTCTACATAATTGATTTCTCTCATAATGAAGTACCAATGTAGACTACATGATGATATCCCTCTAGAGGACTATGCAAAACTCATGGGAATGATAATTTGGGCCTAGAACTTGTTTACATCATGCTCTTCATATTGAGGATCAAAAAATTGATCCCCTCTTTTGACCATAACATAAAGCCAAGATCCTAAAGTCATGGAACTTGATTCTTCTTCTGTTGATTCCATCTAGGAATCACCTTCCTATTAGTGCATGATGAGATCCCTGTCGAGGATTATAAGCATTGATTCTTTCATGGACTTGATCTTCTCATTACCAAATCATTCATTATCTATCATCATTCCTCAATCAAAATATCACCTTGGGTCATCACTGAGTAACCCATTATCTTCTTCTATTCCATATTCTTATTCTAGAGCACCCTCAGGTAGTCCTCCATTTTCTACTTGTGGGTCACCTCTTGGTAGCCTATTACATTCTATTCTTGGGTCATGTCCTAATAGACATTCATCCTCTTTTATATATGGGATACCTATAAGTATTCCCTCCTCATCTATACTTGGGCCACACCCTATCAACCCTTCTTCATCTTCTTTTATTCTTGGGCCATGTCCTTGTAGCCAAATTTATTCCATCTTAGGGTCATATTATAGTAGCCCTTCATCATCTTTTATCACCGTCTCACCTCCTCATAGCCCATCCTCTTAAATTCTTGGACTGTATCCTTTTCATCCATCACATCTTTCTTCTATCAATTGTTTGTGGCAAGCCCACAGTCATTTCTCACATCAGTTCTAAATGTCAATGTTTTCTTTCTTATCCTTCTCAGGGTCAAAAAATTCACACGTCAACTTATAAGAAACCCAAACAGCAAGCTCAGTTCAAAATTTCCAAGAGCTCCAAAGCTCCTAACACTTCCAATGATCTTAAGGTTAAAAATCAAACACACTTCAAGAACGCACACCAATGCAACCATCAAGTATGGCACAAATCGTAGAAATATATGGATAGGGAACTCAAGCTACAACATATGAAATCCATGTTTCAAGATAAATCACAGTAATTTTTTGAGTATGAGCTCACCTCGATCATTGAGATTAGGGATAACATGACTCTTGATAAACAAACATGCCTAGTCTCCCTTATCAAGAAAGTCACAAAAATTGTTGTTGGATATTATCATGCAAATTGACTTTGTTAGTCCCATCTTTCAAAAAACTATCAAAAACCTAAAAAAATAAAAAACAATGAAAAAATAAAAAAATTGAGAAAACACAAGAAAAATCAACGATATGAAGGTCAGACATTGCAATTAGGTATTGCATACACATTGATGTTATTTCTTCCCTTTCTTACTCTTAATTTTGCAAGTCTTCCTACCATTTTCATCCCTTCAGTGATATTTTTGTTAGATTATTCACATGCATTTTGTGACATTTATCTCTATGGTATCCGTTTGAACCCAGTCTTTTATCAACTTGGTAAATTAAAGAAAGACTGACCTCTTAGAGATCCTATCACAATCAACATCTAATAAAATTTTTGTGAAGAAATTTTAGACATATTTTTTGACACTAGCCAATGTCATCATCACATTCACTTCCACCTCCTTCCATCAAGCCATTAGTGGTTCTTAACCCCTTGTCAAACAAGAGAGCTGAAATAAGTTTTTAGAAAGAAAAAGAATCAAAATCAATCAAAAAATCAAAAGCTAAAAGCTAAAAGCAAAATCAAATTGATATATAACTCTCTCTTGGGGTATTTCCAATAATCTCTATTGGGGCTATGGACGCCTGACTGGAAGTAGAGAAATGTTGTGATTAGAATCAAATGCATCTCCATCGGGGATATGGACGCCTAGCTAGTAGTGGAGAAATGTACGGCTATTCTTCCACCATCCATTCACAAAATCACCTTTCAAAATAAATCATTCCTACACATTGGCTAGGGTGTCTTCACTTGTTGTCTATTAAATATTTACTTCAAGAGGTAATTAAATTCCATGTGCACACAATGTATCTCTATGAGTAAACATGATTATTATGTTACTAAGGATCATTTTTGGACCTTGTTCAGACTCTTACTCTAGTCCATATCTCATCCCACAATTTGTGCCTTTGGCTAATCACTTCTTCATCACAAGGCTTCTAAGATAAATTCATATCATTCACCATTATTCTTCTACTTAATTCAGATCATCCATGTGTATAAGATTCATTTTTCCATGTTTGTGAACACCTTTATCCCCTCTCACAAAAACAATCTTCTCCTTCCTTTCTATCATGTGCTTTTAGGACAAATTATGTTGGGGGCATCCTTTCTTCTTATCGGCACTTCATTGGTTTACGTTCACCATAATTTTGAACCTATCCATAATGGCCTTGGGTCCTGCTTCTACCTGTGAAGATTTTACCTTTGAATACTCCCACCTAATCATTGGGGAATTTTTCCATCTTCACCTTTCTTATGTGTGTGGCATTCTACCCTTGTACATCCCTTCTATTACTGGGGGCATCCATGTTTCCTTGTCTTCCTATACATATTTTCAGAAAACTTTAAAAATCAAAACATTGAAATATGTTAGAAAAATCATCAAAAACATTCAAATATTTTAGAAAAATAAAACGCATTCAAATATGTTTCAAGAAACTTATAAAAAATATAAACCATCCTACAAAACGTCACTATTTGGTTCTCACTTGTTCATGTGCGTGACTAAAAGGAACGATAACCAAATCATGCCAAGCAAGGAACAGATATGCTAATCAAACATCACGATCAATAAGATGAAAGAAATTCACTAGAATAAATTTACATAAACCTTTGCGAACAAATGAGCAGTAATATCATATATTATTATGGAACTCAATGAAATACAATGAGAATGGGCCTTGCTTATATAGGCAAGGAATAAAAATCTATGAACCAATCAAGGTCGTAGATCAAGCCATAAATCATGGAAATAAATAGTCATCAAAGAACTAGTCAAGTCCATAGATTTATGAGAGAACTAGACATCAAGGATCTAGTCAATACCATAGATCAAGGAAAGAACTATACCTAACAACTAGATAATATCTTCTAATATCTAAATAAATAACACGAAATATCCACACACATAAGTGGGTGAGGATAAATACAATAAAGGTAAATAATGTACCTAGGTGAACATGAGCTAAGGTAAATACCCCCCTCAAGTGAATCTAGGGGCCAAAATAGAAGTGGCATGTCCACAGTATGAGTCCTGGCAACTAGGCCTGATGAGGTACTCATGTACAATATATCCATGAAGAAATATCGAACCAAAAGAAGGACAAAATCTTACTATAAGGAAAGAGAAAGAAGAAGAAGAAGGAAGATTTTCTCACGAACACCCCCAAGAAAAACTTCTAAAACCCTAAGCATTCCACACAACTCAACATAGTGAGGTGATGCAAAAGGCTTCATAAAGATGTCTGTAACCTACTGCTGAGTTGGAAGGTACTCCAAGCAAAGAACTCCATCCTGAATGTGCTATCGAATGAAGTGGATGTATATGTCAATATGCTTGGTCCGCTGGTGCTCAAATGGGTTGCGAGAAGTGTGAATTATACTTTGGTTGTCACACCAAAGTACACTCAGTGAATCCTATGGGAATCCAAACTCTATCAATAACTGGTGAAGCCAAATAATCTGCTAACTCACTGTAACTGCTGCCCTATACTCTGCCTTTGAAGATGAAAGTGCAATAGCCTATTGCTTTTTACATGCCCAAGCAACTGGAGAAGAACCAAGATAGAAAAGATAGCTAGAAGTAGAATGCCTGTCATCAATAAAAGTTGCCCAATCTAAATTTGTATACCCAACCAACTGAGTAGAATCCCTAGTGTATTGTAGACCAAAGTGGGAAGTTCCTTGTAAATAGTGCAAAATCCTTTTAGTAGCCTGCCAATGACTACTATGAGGAGAATGTGTAAACCAAGATAAACAAGCCTTAATGCAAATGAAATATCAGGGCAAGTATGGGTCAAGTACATGAGACTCCCAACCAACTACCTGATACAACATAGGATCACAAAGTGGTGTGGTACATGTGGAGGTAAGAGTAACCCCAAACTGGAAAGGAGATGGACTTGGCTTGCAATCAGCCATATCAAAGTGCCAAAGAAGATCGTGGGTGTATTTTTGCTAACTCAAATGAATCCCTTAATCTATCTGAGAAATCTACAAACCAAGGAAATAATGCAATAACCAAATATCTGTCATGTCAAACTGTGTAGAAAGATCCCTCTAAATACTCCAAATGTGGGAAGAAGAGCTGTCAGTAAGTAATAGATCATCAACATACAAGACAAGTATCACAATATCCTCACCAAAATGCTGGAGATACACTGTATGATTAGAGTGGCAATGAACAAAACCAATAGATAGAAGAAAAGAATCCATCTTCTCATACCAAGCCTGAGGGGCTTGTTTGAGACTGTAGAGATACCTTCGGAGCCTACAAACAAGAGAAGAATCCTGAAAAAATCCAGTCGATTGCTCCATGTATGTTTCCTCTTTTAGATATCCATGTAAGAAGGCACTCTTCACGTCCATTTGGTATACGAGCCACCCCTGTGATGCGGCAAGAGAAAGTACAAGGTATACAAAATCCATCTTGGTAATGGGTGAAAAAGTCTCAGAGTAGTCAATACCTTCAACTTTAGAAAAACCCTTTGCAAAAAGATGAGCCTTATAATTTTCAATGGACCCATCTGCTATGTATTTGTTTCAGTATACCCACTTACACCTAACCATCTTTCTTCCTTTAGGAAGAGATACCAAATCCCAAGTATGATTCTTCATCAAAGAATAATGCTTAGCTGCCATCGCATCATCCCACTCCGGTATCCTATGAGCCTTTGAAAAAGACTGTGGATCCTCAGAAACTACCTGACACAAAATTCTAGAACCTGTAGAATGTGTGTGATGATGCCTAGTGGGTGGAAGATTCTCTATGAAAGGTGCTACCTCGGAAACTGTAGTACGAGCCCACTTAGGCTTAGTGACAACATCAATGGGAATAAGATCCTCAATGGCATCTATAACCTCCTCATCGATCTCCTCAAAGAAAGGATCCTCAAGATGAGATGAAGAAGAAGAAGAAATGGAAGAAGATGAAGAATCACAAGGAGTGAAACACTCATCAAACTAAACATGTGTTGGAAAAATAACATCATGTGTATCAGGATCTAAAAGACAATAAGCTCTCACGTCCTCACAATACCCTACAAAGATCAAGGGTTTACTCTTCTTATCTAAAGCTTTCCTTTTCTTCTTTAGCACAAAGGCCCAAGCATGGCTTCCAAAGACTCAAAAAAATGAGACATCTGGCTTAGTGTTGGACCAAGCTTCCTCTAGATTCAAATGCTCAAGTGCTCTATGTGGTGTACGATTTTGAATATAGTTAGCAAAATTAACCGCTTCTGCCTAATAGATAGGAGGTATATCTCTAGAATGCATCATATAATTAGCCATTTCCTTCAAAGTTCTATTCTTCCTTTCTACTAATCCATTTTTTGTGGAGCATGAGGAATAGTATGCTGGTGAATAATGCCTTGAGTTACCAAAAATTTAGAAAATTCATTGTTGAAGTACTTCCCCCCATTATCAGTGTGAAGGTTCTTTATGCTACTAGAAGATTGTTTCTCGAACAAATCCTTGAAGAATTTGAAGTGTGAAAAAACATCACTTTTATACTTGAGAAAATAAACCCAAGTACGCCTTGAGAAATTATCAATAAATGTAAGTGCATACTTAGCTCCATTGAAAGATGGGGTAGGAAAAACCATCAAGTCACTATGAACAAGCTCAAGTGGTGAAGAAGCTCTCTTAGAAAAATTTTAGGAAAAGGATCTTGGTGTTGTTTCCCTAATGCACAACCATGACAAACTCCCTCAAGACAAGAAACTATAGGAAGACCATCTACCATACCATGAGTGCTCAACTCCTTAAAATATCTATAATTGGGATGTCCAAATCTTTCATGCCAAAGCTTACTCTCTGAATCTGAATGAGAAACCAATCCTGTCCGTATAGAAGAAGTATCATCAAAACCCTCAAAGTGATATAGTATTGAACTATGATCAAAAATACCCTAAGCAACAAGTGAATAAGGCTCCAACAAAGTTCTTACTTCTGCCCCATGTGATGTAAAAGTCATTGTTTTCCCTTTACCAAAATTACAAATTTGATATACAGAAAACAAATTTGTAGTGATGTTAGAAACATATAGTGCATCTTGGATATTTCCACCATCAAGTTGTATATCACCTTTTCCCTCAATAGAAAGAAAGGAAGAATCTCCAACCTCAATTTTTGGAAGTAGAACTCAAACCTAGAGAAACAAAAGACTCCTTGGAAGAAGTCATGTGATGAGAAGCACAGAATCTATAACCCAATTGTCTGCAAGTGGTGACTGAGATCTTCCAACAACATTAAGTTGTTTTCCATGCTTATTAAAAGGAGGTGGAGTGGAGATAGAAATTTTGTGTTTCTTGACTGCATCCTCTAAGGCTTGCATTCGCTTATAACACCTATTTTCTTCATGATTACTACCCCCACGAAAAGAGCATGAATGGCTAGACTTATTCTTGGATTTAGAAGACTCCTTGGGTTTAGGAGAATTTTGAGATGGATAAGGTGTGGATTTGGTTTTCCCTTGCCCTTAGGATTAGATGCAACTAATGCCTTTTGAGAGGTGGAAGACTCAAAGTGAGATAATTTGGATTCTTCCCTAGTAAGTCTTTCACAAAATGTTTCTAAGTTAGGCATTTTGAAGGTGTCACCTAAGGCATCCATGCTAGAGAAAAAAATAGAAGCAAAAATTTGGAATGGTCCTCTCAACTTGGATAAAATCAAGTAAACATACTCTCCATCTTTCTTATCTCTTCCACTCTCACTTCAAATGTGTCAACAAATGCTTGAAATTTGTAAGATAGTCTATAATTGTTGGAAAATCTTCATGATTAAGAGAGCTGATCTCAATTTCAAGTTGCATGGCTCTCATATGATCCACCTTACCAAATAAATCCTCTAATTTCTCCCTGAAACGAGAGTCACACTTTTCCAAAGAAATAAAATACTATCAATTACATAAGTTCCTATCAAACCCATACACTTATCAAATTTTCACTGGTACTGAAATTTCTCATATTCTCTAGTGAACACTAGTTGTTCTTTACAAGTTAAAGCCCATAATCCTTTCCACTTAATTATTGTTTCCATTCTTGGTTTCAATGTGTGGTAATTACGTGTTGTTAATGGCTCAACATGATCTAATGTAGAAGTAGATAAATATTTCATCCTCAAAATATCACCAAAAGAAATGCAAGAACCAAGCAATGCAACAAGACCCCCAAACAATGCAACAAGAGCCCCTGAGATTTTGGCACTTTATAGTGAGTGTGTGTTACAATATGGCACTTTATAACTATAGTTCGATTCTAAAAATAAATATTTCCAATGGAAAGAGAATAAAAAAACATGCACTTTTGCAAAAAACAGCACTCAAAACTGAGTTACTAATCAAAAGATACAAGTTTTTCAATATTATGCTCTACTATTTATTTTAGCTACCACTAAAAAGGAATAAAATGCTCTTTCCTTCACCACAAAAATAAAATGAAAGGGGGCTGGAGTTAAGCACCTACTATTAGGAATCATAAGCTTTAAGCCCTCATATGACCATATCATATGACCAGGGGCTAAGGATTTCAATGGGAAAAGAGGAAAGAAACGTATTTTTCGAAAAAGACCTCATGTGTGCAAACCAAAAATGCTAAGCCGCAAAAAAAAATACCCATATTGGATCTCACGAAACCCAGCAAAACCCAAAAAAAAAAATCTATATTTCCTTTTCCGTACGACACGAACAATGGTCACCTCTATTTTGCATAAAACCGCACGCACCAACAAAATACAGACAAATCCCGAATATATTAATATTTTACAAAAATGCTTGCAAAATGAAACTTACAGACAGATGTCAATAGAAATCTCCTAGTCTGATACCATAAAAGGAATGATAACCAGATCGTGCCAAGCTAAGAACATAGATGCTAATCAAACATCACTATCAATAAGATGAAAGCAATTCACCAGAATAACTTTACATAAACCTTTGCAAACAAATGAGCAGTAATATCATATATTATTATGGAGCTCAATGCAATACATTGAGAATGGGCCTTGCTCAAATAGGCAAGGGATAATAATCTAAGAACCAGTCAAGGTCATAGATCAAGCCATAAATTAAGGAAATAACTAGTCATCAAAGAACTAGTCAAGACCATAGATTTAGGAGAGAACTAGACATCAAGGATCTAGTCGATACCATAGATCAAGGAAAGAACTATACCTAACAACTATATAATATATCATAATATCTAAATAAGATAAAAGAAATATCCACACACATAAGTGGGTGAGGATAAATACAATAAAGTTAAATAAAGTACCTAGGTGAACATGAGCTAAGGTAAATACCTACTCTAACATGGCATTCTTCCCTTGTACATCCCTTCTATCGCTAGGGGCATCCACGCTTCTTTTTCTTCCTGTACATACTTTTGGAAAACTTTCAAAAATCAAAAAACATTCAAATATGTTTTAAGAAACATTAAAAACAATATAAATCATCCTACAAAACTCCACTCTTTGGATCTCACCTATTCATGTGCATGACCCATAGGTCATCTTGATCTACCTCCATCAACAAAAGCTAGGCTGATTACTTCGTTTGTACTCTGGGGCATAATGCATTTCCTGGTACTATTTCGTAGTGCACATTGCATTTTCATCAAACCCAAGTGTCCTCTGTTATTCCCCTTATATGTATCCTTGCTTGGGGAACCATCATTAACCCTTGTCATTAATTAGAATAGGTTGGAACTGAATCTTGATAACAAAAGCATGGTACTTGTTTCTCTATTAGGTTTGGCTTGTTTACTTTCTCGTATTGCATAATATTTTGTATGTTGCATGGAGTTAGGCATATTTTACTTTCTCGTATTGCATTGCATTTTGTATGTTGCATGGAGTTGGTGTTTTTAGCAATGGAAATTTGTTCTAATATGGCTTTTCATGTCATACTACACTTTTGTTCATTATTTTTAATAAGGACCGATGATGAAGATCATTAGTAATATGATGAAAAATAAAGTTGTTTAAAATGCATTGGATGGATGTTAGCTCATTCCCTCTTCCTCATACTCATTTTTCTTCTATATCCCCTTTCTTTTCTTCTTCTTCACACTTTTCTTTCTTCTGTTCTCTTTCTTTCATATTTTTGATCGTCAATCGAGTTCTTCTATCACCTCATAGAAAATCGAGGGGGCATCCTCCATTCTACTCATTTTTCTTCTATCCCTTCAAAATTTTCTACTTGTTTATGTTTGTTTACTTTCTTTGAAGCGATGTCACTTATGTCACCTCAAAGAGGGGAAAATGTAGACACTTAAAGCATGCTTACACTTATAATTTCATCCAATTCAACTAATTGACGACACTTCATTAATCAACCCATCTTCACTCCATTATTGGATGCCCATTCATGAAACTCTTTCAGTCGTATTCCTCCTATAATCAGCTTATTTGGCTAATATCTCTCTTATTAGCTAAACACTCCTCCATTTTCATCCATAATCCAAGTTTTGAGTAATATTGAGAGAACCATTGGCCTCGAAGCCATTAATTGTGAGACTCCATTCATGAAAGCTTGAGAACCATAAACAACTAATCACCCCTTTGATTTCTAAGTTGATCTTCTTAGGTTTAATGTTTAATTAGTTATCTAAAGATTAGAGAGTAGCTTTATCATGTTATTTTTTGATGTTTTTGTCAAATTTATAATTCTTTCATGTTAGTTTCCCTTTTTTATTTCTTATCTCATGGTGCATGGATGAGTTAGCAAAGCTTTGAGGTTCTTTAGCCTCATTCCATAGCTTTTGCAAATTTCCATTGCATACACTTTTAAAGGATGTATATTGATTTATTTTGAGGATAATAATGGTATGAAATAGTTGAAATAATGAAACGAAAACATACACCCTCACGACTGAAATTTGGATCCCTAGTAGATGCACTACCCTGATGTGTCCTTTCAAGTTGTGACACCTAAAAAACATGTTTGCGGGTGTTACCTTTGTTGGAGATTTGTTATGTGTTGTATGTGTTTTCATTGATGTCAAGTTGAATCAGTTAACCTTTGTCATATGTCATATGTTTTGTCATTAATGTCAAGCTAAATCAATAAATGACCAGCTACATTAATGGAAAAAGGAGTGAATTAGTAAAGGAAACAAGATGAAAAGATGAAGGTTGATTGGTAGTACCAGCTCACAAATACCTCTAGATTATCAAGGATAAGTTCTAAGGGAGTTAGTATATTTTTTGGAAAGCCACAGAGATGTGGAGATATCCACCGAAGACTTGAAGTAGCCGCCAAATTCTACACAAAACCGTGGAACACTAGAAGAAACCATGTAAGGTAAATGAGTCCCACAGATAAAGGAGTGAAGCCACGAAGCAAGGTGAAGGAAAAGGACAAACCATAAAGTGAAAATAGTAAGCTTGTAAAGATAAAGGAAGTGTCATAGTGGTAAAGGAAAAAATGTGAGGTGAAGGAAGTGAAGGCTAAACCACGAAACAAAGAGAAAAACTGTGTATAAAGGGAAAACATGCAAAACCGGAGATAAGCAAAAAAATCGCTAAGTATAGAAGAATTTCACAGATAGAAGGAAATCCATGAAGAATTAGAAAGGGAGAAAATATGTGGAAGGTAGAAAAAAAGGAGGGATCCGCAAGAATTTTTAAAATCCTCATAATGCATATAGATGTTGCGGATAACTAAAAACCTGCATAAATAAGGGAAAACCCAAAGGACAAAAGGAGAATCCATGATATGAAGGAAAATATCAAAGACACCAAAGGAATTCGCGGAGCGATCAAGTAAACTGGAGTGGATAAAGGATATTTAATTAGATTTCAAATTGAAAGAGTGAACGTTTTCATTCAGATTTTGAAGGAGATTTGATTGACAAAGAATTGGAATTGTAAGTACAACTAGAACTCCACACAAAACAATGAAATTATTTTTTCTAGCTACCATCATTTAATGCATGTTGACCAATAGGAAATTCGGTTATAAGATCGATGGAGATTTCTAATTTCAAGGTAAATTAAATACAAAGAATATGGGTTACCATTTTAATTATACGATGCAAATTCTAAACAATGCAAGTTTTCTAACTTTTAAATTTGTCTTATAAATTATTTTGTCAGATGTGTGGAAGGAGGAATAAATCCAAATAAAGAAAGAATAAAATATGGACTCAACTGGGAACATTTAATGATCTAGATTCACAGGTGACAGATCAAGAAGAGTACATAATGTAAATTTTGAAGCAATAATTTTGGGTCATTAGTGCAATAAAATAAAAAATCTAAGTCATCGATGTTGTTTCTCATGAGAGAGAACTAAGGCACTAGAGGCAAGAGAGCGACAGAGGTAGAGAGAACAAAATATGATGTAATCAAGCTAAGAAGATCCAAAATGGGAATAAAAGAGAAGGGCGAGATCGATCAAATAATGTAGAACATGATCAAATAAGCAGAGCATAACAATGGTAGAATTGACTGAGCCAAAGAGAGAAGAACGAATGTGTAGAAGAGTTTGACAGAGAAAGAACACAGATTGAGCCAGGAAAGTGATCATAACTCATTATATAGGCAATTGCAGTAACTACATGATCAAAAATTGTATGTAAATAAGTGTAAGTTGTAGCTTAGCACATTCAGGGAGTTGTATCTTCCTTGTAGGTGGGTTCCTGTAGAAGAAATATATTGTGATGTGTAATATTCACTTGAGTCCTTCGTTGTGCATAATATCAACATAGGTGTAGGGGTTAGTGCACCTTGTAAGATCTATGTCTCACTAAACAAATATTGTAAGATGTGTTATATTCTTATGAGTCCTTTCTTTGTGTAATATAAGAAACGTTTTTGGTGGGTTTTTCTCCCGAAAGGGTTTCCCACGGTAAATATATATGTTTTGTGTTTATTGTGCATGATGAATGTTTAATTGAATACTCGTGGTTTAAATTTACACACAATTAAAGAATCTTAATTGACATTAATCATAAAAATTTTAAGTTTCACTGATTCACCCCCCCTCTCATTGTTTGTGATCTCTAACAATTGGTATCAGAGTGAAATCCTTACAGTAGAAGCTTAACATCTTCATGGAGATCCTCCCATCACAAGCATGGCAACAGATCAAGAATAGGGAGGTTTTCATTATCTATATCACCTCTCTTCATAGGAAGAAATTATGCATTCTGAAGAATAAGGATGAAGACATACTTGATGGAACTTGGTTTTGACATATGGGAATGTGTTGAGAAAGTATACAATGCTCCAACTACACCAATCACCTACTCTGCAGACAAGACAGAGTATGAAGTAACTCAAGAGCCATGAATGCCATTCTATATGGATTGACTGAGACAAAAATTATTGCACAACATCAAAGGAAATATGGACCAAACTACAGAGTACCTATGAAGGTGATGAAAAGGTAAAATTAGCAAAGTTACAGACCTCAGTTTGAAAATATGAAAATGCCAGATGATGAGAGCATAACGACCTACATGAAAATAACAAATGAAGTGATCAAAATGATCAAAGGCTTAGAAGAGAAGCTAGAAGAATATTTTATTGTTCAAAAGGTTCTAAGATCCCTAACCAACAAGTACGATGCAAAAGTTTCAGCCATAGAAGAATCCAAAGATATGAATAATCTCACGATGGATGAATTGTAAAGCACCCTGTTAGAATATGAGATGAGGACTATTGGATCAAAGACTACTAAGAAAGAGTTAGCATTCAAATTTAAGAAAGAAAATCAGCCCAAACAACAAGAAGAAGAATAATATTATTCAGGAGACGAATTGGATGATGAGAAGATTGAGGCCATGTTCATGGGAAGACTGAAAATAGGTTGTGGTAAGTACAAAGGAAAAATCCCATTTAAATTTTTTGCATGTGGTCAAGTAAGACATTTTTCTAGCAAATTTCCAAACAATAATAAGGACAATCAGTTTGAACATGAGGAACATAGTCATAAACATAGTATAAGAGAAACTAGGTATAAAAAGAAAGATAACAAGAAGAATTTCTTTAAGAACAAAAGAAACTTCTACTCTAAGGAAGGGTCAAGTGAATTAGAATTAAGCCACTCAGAAAACTCAGAAAATGAAGATAATGAAGATCAATCAAAATGTAGAAAGTAGCTGTGAAGGGAAGAAAACTTCTACTCTATGGATGCGGATGAAGAAAGTAGCTCTAAAGGGAAGAACTCTATTGAATATAAATATTCTGATGAAGAAGAAGATGAGGTAAATCTTGAAGTAGAAATGGTGAGTGCACTTGAAAAACTACAACTATGCAGAAAGAAGAATCAGACATTAAGATGCACATTAAAGAATTATGAGGAATAAATCCACATCTTTAAGAAGAGACAAGGAGAGAAAGAAGAAGAGGGGGATATTGAGCTAAAGGAACTTGAAACACATCTGAAGAAGATATCTAAGTCCTAAAAATCTAAGGAGGATGAGTGCTCAAAGTTGAACATAGAATTGGAGGAGTTGAAATCTGAAATAGACCAAATGTTTGAAAAATTAGCTATGTATGAAAAACTAGAAAATGCCTTTATTTTGCTAACTGATATACTCAACGGTCAAAGAGATATAATTGACAATTCTAGAATTGGCTTGAAGGGAGAAAGCAAGGAGAAAGACTTAATAAATATTGAAGAAAATAAATCTACAACTATACCAAGTACTTCCTCTACTGCAAATAAAGGTTATCACAAACCTGTGAGAAGAAGAATCATTGTTCCTAGGACCACCTATGTAATGAGGTACACACTTTCCTTTTATGGGTATTGTTTTTCTTGTAATCAGTTTGGACATAAATCCGTGAAGTGTAGAATAAATTCTAGAGGTTAGAGAAGAAATTTTGGCCCATCTTACACCAGTTCAAACTTTAATGCTGCTGAGTACCCCTATCACAAGAAAATAAATAATTCACCATTAAGGAAACAAGAGCCACCTAAACAAAAAAAGTGGATATATGTAAAGAAAGATGAGAATAAGATAAAGTAATGTTGCTTAGTAGTACAGACCATGCTCCATATACAAAATGAGGATAAAATTTGGTATTTACACAGTGGATCCTCCAATCACATGACAGGTGATAAAATTAATTTTTTTTTTGTTAAATAATGCATCAGATGCTGTGAGATTTGGTGATAAAAACTCTCCAAATATAGTTGGTAAAGGAACACTGATTCTAGATAATGGAAAGACTATTAGAAAAAATGTATTATATGTTGAAGGACTCTAACATAATCTGTTAAATGTAAGTCAAATGTGCAAGAGAGGATACAATGTGATATTACATGACAAGGGATTTGGTATAATAAATGGATAAATAGGTAAAAGATTTGCAAATTCCAAAAGGAAAAATAATAATATGTATGTTCTTAATGAGATAAACAATGAGAAATGCTTCACAAGTAAATTTAACCACAGTTGGTTATGACACATAAGGCTTGTACACATGAGCTTTGAAATTTTGGTTAAACTAAGTGTTAAGGGGTGTGTGAGACACATGCCAAAGATTATCAAAACCGTGGATACACTATGCAACACATGTTTACATGGAAAATAGACAAGGAGGTCATTCAAGCCAAAGGAGTATTCTATAACAAGACCACTAGAATTGATTGATACAGACCTGTGTGGCCCTATCATAACTAAAGAAATATCAGGTGAAGTATATTTTATGTTGCTTATAGATGATTATAAAAGAATGACTTAGGTAGCATATTTAAAATAGAATTCTGAAGCCCTACATAGATTTAATAAGTTCAAGGCATTGGTTGAAAATGATAAGAACAAGAAAATAAAATGCCTAAGATCAGAAAAAGGCGGTGAATTCTATTCAAATGAGTTTGATGAGTTTTGTGAAGAACATGGAATCAAGAGACAATTCTCATCCACATGGACTCCTCAGCAAAATAGAGTTGTTGAAAGGAAGAACATAATAGTGTCCCAGACAAGTATTGGAGTGAAGAAGTGTGTTCTGTGGTCTATCTTTTGAATAGACCTTAGCTAAGAGTTAACAATGATAAGACTCCCTATGAACTATGGAAGAAAAGACCTACAAATGTGAAGCATATCAGATTGTTTGGAAGTAAATGCTACATCAAAAGAGTTAAAGAAAACTTAGGAAATTTTGACTCCAGGAGTGATGAAGGAATATTTCATGGATACTCAGCAGTTAGCGCGGCCTACAGGTGCTACAACAAGTAGTTATAAAAGATAGTGGAAATCACTAATATGAACGTGAATGAGACACGGTATGGAAAACTAGTACTCAACATACTGGAAGAAATGAAGAATAAGAAGATGGTGATGACTTGGATAGTCCATGTGAAGAATCAGAAGAAGAAGAAAGACCAGACACTAAGGAACCTTCCAGAAAATTCAAGAAGGATCGTCCTACAAATCAGATCATTGGAAACAAAGATGGAAGCATCCTAACAAGAATAAAACTTAGAGAGAAGCATAATCATGAATATATATCTCTCCAGTCCATGATAGAACGCAAAAATGTTGTAGAATCAAGTAAAGATCAACATTGGGTAGATGTCATGAATGAAGAGTTGGATCAGATCGAAAAGAATGACACATAGGAACTAGTACCCAGGCCACAAAATAAGAATGTGATTGGAACCAAGTGGGTCTTCAGGAATAAGTTGAATGATAAATGAGAAGTTACGCACAACAAGGCCATACTAGTATGCAAAGGATACATACAAATGGAAGGGATTGACTTTGATGATACATTTGCACCATTTGTAAGAATGGAGGCAATAAGCTTGTTTCTGGCTTACGCGGCATATAAGAAGATCGGATTGTTCCAAATGGACATGAAATCATCCTTCCTAAATGGTTTCCTTAATGAAGAGGTATATATTGAACAACTTGATGGATTATCACTGACTGAAGATAAATATTATGTGTGCATATTGAATAAAGATTTATATGGATTGAATCAAGCTCCTAGATCTTGGTACAACAAATTATACTTGTACCTCATTGAGCAAGGTTTTAGAAAGGGTGTTGCAAACATCAATCTATACATAAAGGAAGAAAGAGAACATCTTCTCATTATTATAGTGTATGTGGAAGATATCATATTTTTTGGATATCATTAAAACATGGCATATGAGTTTGCAGACTTGATGAAAGAAGAGTTTGATATTTCAATGTTGAGAGATCTATCTTTCTTTCTGAGACTACAAATTAATCAATCAAACAAAGGCATGTTCATCTCATAAAGTAATTATATCAAAGACATGATGAAAATATTTAAGATGGAAGATTGCAAACCTATTGGGACACCAATGGAATTTATATGCAAGTTGAGTAGAGATGATGTTTCACCAAAGGTAGACAAAACATTGTACAGATCCATGATTGGCATTCTACTTTACTCTACAACATCTAGACCAGACATCATGCAGGCGGTAGGACTGGTTAGAAGATTTCAATAAGATCCAAGGGAGACACACCTCAAGGTGGTAAAGAGGATCTTGAGATATCTCATTGCCTTAATTGAATATGGACTATGGTACCCCAAAAGTAGTGACTTCAGTATAAAGGCATACACAGATGTAGATTGGGCTAGAAACGTTGATGACAGAAAAAGTATAAGCAGCGGAGAATTCTTTGTTGGAAATTTCTTGGTATCTTGGTTAAGAAAGAAAAAATCATCAGTGACCCTCTCAATATGTGAAGCTGATTACATAGTTGTCACGATGTGTTGCACTCAAGTTTTGTGGATAAAGTAGACACTGGAAGATTATAAGATAAAATCTGAAAAATCCAATCCCTCTTTTGTGTGATAGTACAAGTATAATAAGTGTCTCCAATAATCCTATGTTCCATTCAAAAACCAAGAATATACCTATAAGTTATTACTTCTTGAGAGAACATTTAAATGAAAGGAAAATCAGTTTAGAGTGTGTGAGCATAAAGGAAGAAATTGTTGATATAATGACTAAGCCACTGCCAAGAGTAACATTTGAACATCTAAGGAATGAGTTAGAGGTCATTCCTAAACCCGCCAACAACTAGCAGATGTGCAAGAAAAACAAGGGAGCATTCTCAAGAAATATCAATTCCTAATTAGTGCCAAAGTGAAGGGGAGATAATCTATTAGCTCAAATTTATAAAATTATACATCATTTCAGAGGGAGAATTGTCACGGAAACACCAGAACATGTGGATAAGAATAAATCAGCTTACAAGTACATTAAACTTTATGTGGCATAGATGGATTTTTATCATTGTTGTCAAATGGGGATAAATGAAGAAACCAATCCACGGATATATAAGAACATGAGAAAGGAAGATACAGGGATGCAAGCATTTTTCCATCAAAATATTATAAGGTGTCTATAGGTTGGAGTGTTTCCACCAATGACAAAGGGGGATATTGTCGGACCTTTGTCAAATGTCACATGTGTTGTCATTGATGTCAAGCTGAATTAGTTAACCTTTGTCATATGTCATATGTGTTTTCACTGATGTCAAGTTGAATCAGTTAATGAAAAGATACATTAACGGCAAAAGGATTGAATTGGAAAAGTTGGCAAGCTTAAAAGATGAAGCTTTATTAGTAGTGTCTACTCACAAAGACCTCAATATGATCAAGGATAAGTTCTAAGGGATTTAGTCAATTTGTGGGAAAGCCATGGAGATGTGGAGATATCTGTCAAAGACTTGAAGTAGCTACTGAAGTCTACACAAAGCCGCGGAACACTAGAATAAATCAAGGAAGGTAAATGAGTCCCATGGATAAAGGAGTGAAGCTATGGAGCAAGGTGAAGGAAAATGACGAGCCATAAAGTTAAAATAGTAAGGATGTAAAGATTAAGGAAGTTTCATAGAGGTAAAGGAAAAACTGCAAAACAAATAGAAAACCTGCATCTAAATGGAAAAGATGCAAAACCGCAAATAAGCAGAAAAGACGCTAAGTATAGAATATTGTCAAAGATAGAAGGAAAACCACAAAGAACTATAAAAGGATAACATCCACAGAAGGTAGAAAACAAGGAGGAAGCTGCAAGAAGTTGAAAAATATGCATAATGCATACAGATGCCATAGATAACTAAAAAGCCACATAAAAGGGGAAAAACCAAAGGACAAAAGGAGAAGTCGCGATATAAAGAAAAATATCAAAGATGCCAAAGGAAGTCATGGAATGATCAAGTAAACTGGAGTGAATTAAGGACAATTAGTTATATTTCAAATTGAAAGAGTGAACGTTTTCATTTATATTTCAAAGGATATTTGATTGACGGAGAATTGGAACTGTAAGTATAACTGGAACTTCACACATAACAATGAAATTCTCTTTTCAAGCTACCAGTATTAATGCATGTTGACCACAAGGTAATTTGGTTATAAGCTTGATGGAGATTCCTGATTTCAAGGTGAATTAAATGCAAAGAAGATAGATCGCCATTTTAATTATATGATGTAAATTCTAAATAATTCAATTTTTCTAATTTTTAAATTCGTCTTATAAATTGGTTTTTCATATGTGTGGAAGGAGGAATGAAGAAAAATAAAGAAAGAATAAAATTTGGACTCAGTTGGGAATATTTAATGATCTAGATTCATAGGCGACAGATCAATAAGAGTACATGATACAAATTTCAAAGAAATCATTTTGGTTCATTAGTGCAATAAAATAAAAACTCTAAATCATTTGATGTTGTTTCTCATGAGAGAGAACTATGGCACTAGAGTCAAGAGAGAGATAGATGTAGAGAGAATAAAATATGATGCAATCAAGCTAAGAATAGCCATGGCAGTGAAGAAAATAGAAGGGTGAGATCAAGAAAATAATGAAGAACATGATTAGATAAGCAAATCATAACAATGGTAGAATTGACTAAGCCAAAGAGAGTAGAACGAATGAGAAGAAGAGTGTGATAGAGAAAGAACACAGATTGAGCTAGGAAAGTGATCATAATTCATTGTATACTAAATTACAGCAACTACATGATCAAACATTGTATGTACAAAATTCTAAGTCATCGATTAACACATTCATTGACTTGTATCTTCCTTGTAGGTGGGTGTCTGTAGAAAAAATCTCTTATGATGCATAATATTCACTTGAGTCCTTTGTTGTGCATAATATCACCATAGTTGTAGGGGTTGGTACTCCTTGTAAGATTTGTTTCTCACTAAAAAAATATTGTAAGATGCATTATATTCTTATGATTCCTTGCATTGTGTAATATAAGAAATGGTTTTTGAGGGTTTTTCTCCTGAAAGGGTTTCTAACAGTAAATATATGTATTATTTTTTTATTGCGCGTGATGAATGTAAAAGGAACGAAAAACCAGATCGTACCAAGCCAAGAACACAAATGCTAATCAAACACCACGATCAATAAGATGAAAGCAATTCACCAGAATAACTTTACACAAAACCTTTGCAAACAAATGAGCAGCAATATCATATATTATTATAGAACTCAATGAAATACAATGAGAATGGCCCTTGCTTATATAGGCAAGGAATAACAATCTAAGAACCAGTCAAGGTCATAGATCAAGCCATAAATCATGGAAAGAACTATTCATCAAAGAACTAGTTAAGTCTATAGATTTATGAGAGAACTAGACATCAAGGATCTAGTCAATACCATATATCTAGGAAATAACTAGTCAATACCATAGATCAAGGAAAGAACTATACCTAACAACTAGATAATATCTCCTAATATCTAAAAAAATAAAAAGAAATATCCACACACATAAGTGGGTGAGGAAAAATACATTAAAGGTAAATAATGTACCTAGGTGAACATGAGCTAAGGTAAATACCTACTCTAACATGCCCCCTCAAGTGAAGCAAGGGGCCAAAATAGAAGTGGCATGTCCATAGTATGAGTCCTGACAACTAGGCCTGATGAGGTACTCATGTACAACATATCCATGAAGAAATATCTAACCAAAAGAAGGAAAGAATCCTGCTATAAGGAAAGAGAAGAAGAAGAAGGAAGATGTTCTCACGAACACCCCCCAAGAACAACTTCTGAAACCTCAATCATGCCACGCAACTCAAGGTAGCGAGGTGATGAAAAAGGATTTGTAAGGATGTCTACAACCTGCTGTTGAGTCAGAAGGTACTCCAACCAAAGAACTCCATCCTAAATGTGCTACCGAATGAAGTGTATGTGTATCTCGATATGCTTGGTCCGCTGGTGCTCAACTGGGTTGCGAGAAATGTGAATTGCACTTTGGTTTTCACACAAAAGTACAGTCGATGAAATCTATGGGAATCCAACCTCTGTCAATAATTAGCGAAGCCAAAGAATTTTTTGACACGCTGTAACTGCTGCCCTGTACACTTCTTCTGAAGATAAAGTGCAATAGCCTATTGGTTTTTGCACGCCCAAGCAACTAGAGAAGAACCAAGACAGAAAAGATAGCCAGAAGTAGAATGCTTGTCATCAATAGAACCTTCCCAATCTGAATCTGTATACCCAACCAACTGAGTAGAACCCCTAGTGTAGTGTAGGCCAAAGTGGGAAGTGCCCTGTAAATAGCGCAAAATCCTTTTAGCAGCCTGCAAATGACTACTATGAGGAGAATGTGCAAACCGAGATACAAGCCCTATTGCAAATGAACTATCAAGGCGAGTATGGGTCAAGTACATGAGACTCCCACTCAACTGCCTATATAATGTAGGACCACAAAGTGGTGTGGTACATGTGGATGTAAGAGTAACCCCAGACTGAAAAGGAGATGGACTTGGCTTGCAATCAGCCATATCAAAGCACCTAAGAAGATCATGGGTGTACTTTTGCTTACTCAAATGAATCCCTGAATCTATCTGAGAAATCTACAAACCAAGGAATTAATGCAATAGCCCAAGATCTGTCATGTTAAACTATGTAGAAAGAGCCCTCTAAATACTCTGAACGTGGGAAGAAGAGCTGCCAGTAAGTAACAGATCATCAACATACAAGACAAGTATCACAATATCCTCACCGACATGTTAGAGATACACTGTATGATTGGAGTGGCAACAAACAAAACCAGTAGATAGAAGAAAATATTCCATCTCCTCATACCAAGCCCGAGGGGCTTGTTTGAGACCGTTGAGAGACTTTTAGAGCCGAAAAACAAGAGAAAAATCCTGAACAAATCCATCCAGCTACTCCATATATATTTCCTCTTGTAGATCTCCATGTAAGAAGCCACTCTTCACGTTCATCTGCTATACGGGCCACCCCTGTGATGCAGTAGTAGCAAGTACAAAGCATACAGAATCCATCTTGGCAACGTGTGCAAATGTCTCAGAGTAATCAATACCTTCGACTTGTGAAAAAACCTTTGCAACAAGATGAGTCTTATACTTGTCAATGGACCCATCAGCTACGTATTTGATTCGGTATACCCACTTACACCTAACCATATTTCTTCCTTTAGGAAGAGATAGAAAATCCCAACTATGATTCTTTGTCAAAGAAGAATACTTAGATGTCATCGCATCATCCCACTCTGGTATCTCATGAGCCTTTGAAAAATACTGTGGATCCTCATAAACTACCTAACACAAAATTCCAGAACTAGTAGAATGTGCGTGATGATGCCTAGTGGGTGGAAGATCCTCTATGAAAGGTGTTGCCTCATAAACTGTAGTATGATCCCACTTAGGCATAGTGACAACATCAGTGGGAATAGGATCCTCAATGGCATCTATAACCTCCTCATCAATCTCCTCAAAGAAAGGATTCTCAAGATGAGATGAAGAAGAAGGAATGGAAGAAGATGAAGAATCATGAGGAGTGAAATGCTCATCAAACTGAACATGTGTTTGAAAAAGAACATCATGTGTAACAGGATATAAAAGACGATAAGCTCTCATGTCCTCACAATACCCTATAAAGATCAAGGGTTTACTCTTCTTATCTAAAGCTTTCCTTTTCTTCTTTAGCATAAAGGCCCAAGCATGGCTCCCAAAGACTCAAAAAAATGAGACATCTGGTTTAGTGTTGGACCAAGCTTCCTCTGGAGTCAAATGCTCAAGTGATCTATGTGGTGTGTGATTCTGAATATAGTTAGCACAATTAACTGCTTCTGCCTAGTAGATAGGAGGTAAATCTCTAGAATGCATAGTACAATTAGCCATTTCCTTCAAATTTCTATTCTTCCTTTCTACTAAGCCATTCTGTTGTGGAGTATGAGGTATAGAATGCTGGTGAATAATACCTTGAGTTGCCAAAAATTCAGAAAACTCATCGCTGAAGTACTCCCCCCATTATCAGTATGAAGGTTCTTTATGTAACTAGAATATTATTTCTCAACCAAAGCCTTGAAGACTTTGAAGTGTGAAAAAACATCACTTTTGTACTTTAGAAAATAAACCCAAGTACGCCTCAAGAAATTATCAATAAACGTAAGTGCATACTTAGCTCCATTGGAAGAGGGGGTAAGAAAAACCATCAAGTCACTATGCACAAGCTCAAGTGGTGAAGAAACTCTCTTAGAAAAATTCTTAGGAAATGGATCTTGGTGTTGTTTCCCTAATGCACAGCCAGAGTAAACTCCCTCAAGACAAGAAACTCTAGGAATACCATCTACCATACCATGAGTGCTCAACTCCTTCAAATATATGTAATTAAGATGTCCAAATCTTTCATGTCAAAGCTTACTCTCTTAATCTGCATGAGAAACCAATCTTTTCCCTATAGAGGAAGTGTCATAAAAACCCTCAAAGTGATATAGCCTAAAACTATGATCAACAATACCCTGAGCAACAAGTGAATTTGGCTCCAACAAATTTCTTACTTCTACCCCATGTGATGTAAAAGTCACAGTTTTCCCGTGACCAGAATGAAAAATTTGATACACAGAAAGCAAATTTGTAGTTATGTTAGGAACATATAGTGCATCTTGGATACTGCCACCATCAAGTTATATATCACCTTTTCCTTTAACAGAAAGAAAGGAAGAATCTCCAACCTCAATTTTGGAAGTAAAACTCAAACCTAGAGAAACAAAAGACTCCTTAGATGAAGTCATGTGATGATAAGCACCAGAATCTATAACCCAACTATCTGCAAGTGGTGACTGAGATCTCCCAACAATATTAAGTTCTTTTTCATGTTGATTAGAAGGAGGTGGAGTAGAGATATAAATTTTGTGTTTCTTTACTACATCCTCTAAGGCTTGCATTCGCTTATAACACCTATGTTCTTCATGATTACTACCCCCACAAAAAGTGCATGAATAGCTAGACTTATTCTTGGATTTAGAAGACTCCTTGGGTTTTTCTTTGGGTTTAGGATCATTTTGAGATGGAGAAGAGATGGATTTGGTTAACTGTTTTCTTTTCCATTGTCCTTAGGATTAGAAGCTAATGCCTTTTGAGAGATGGAAGACTCAAGGTGAGATAATTTGGATTCTTCCCTAGTAAGTCTTTCACAAAATGTTTCTAAGTCAGGAATTTTAAATGTGTCACCTAAGGCATCCATGCTAGAGAAAAAGGTAGAAGAAAATATTTGAAATGGTCCTCTCAACTTGGATAGAATCAAGTAAACACACTCTTCATCTTTATTATCTCTTCCACTCCCCTTCAACTATGTTAACAAATACTTGAACTTGGTAAGATAGTCTATAATTGTTGGAAAATCTTCAGGATTAAGAGAGGTGATCTCAATTTCAAGTTGCATGGCTCTCATATGATTCATCTTACCAAATAAATCCTCCAATTTCTCCTATATTTTGAAAGGAGAGTCACATTTTCCCAAATGAAACAAAATATTGTCACTTACATAAGTTCCTATCAAACCAATACACTCATCAAATTTGCAATGATACTAAAATTTCTCATATTCTCTAGTAAATACTGGTTGTTCTAAAGAAGTTAAAGCCCATAATCCTTTCCACTTAATTACTATTTCCATTCTTGGTTTCCATGTGTGGTAATTATGTGTTGTTAATGGCTCAAAATGATCTAATGTAGAAGTAGATAAAGATTTCATCCTCAAAAAATCACGAAAAGAAATGCAAGAACCAAGAAATGCAACAAGACTCCCAAGCAATGCACCAAGAGCCCCACTAGATTTTGGCACTTTATAATGAGTACGTGTTACAATATGGAACTTTATAATTATAGTGAAATTCTCAAAATAAATATTTCCAATGGAAAGAGCATGGAAAAACAAGTGCTTTTGCAAAAAATGGCACTCAAAACCGAGTTACCGATCAAAAGTTACAAGCTTTTCAATATTATTCTCTAATATTTATTTTAGTTACCACTAAAACATAATAAAATGCTCTTGCTTTCACCACATAAATAAAATGAAAGGGGGGGCTGGAGTTAAGCACCTACTAGTTGGAATCACAAGCTTAAGCCCTCATACGACCATACCATATGACCAAGGGCTAAGGATTTTTATGGGTTAGGAAAGAACTATACCTAACAACTAGATAATATCTCCTAATATCTAAATAAATAAAAAGAAATATCCACACACATAAGTGGGTGAGGATAAATACAATAAAGGTAAATAATGTATCTAGGTGAACATGAGCTAAGGTAAATACCTACTCTAACAGAATGTTTGATTGACTACTCGTGGTTTAAAGTTGCATGTAATTGAAGAATCTAATTTTACATTAATCAGAAGAGTTTTAAGCTACATTGATTTAACCCCCCCCCCCGCCCCTCCACTCAATGCTTGTGATCTCTAACAGCCTTTTGTAGCCCAAGGAAAGTCAAAAACATAAAAATTTGGGCCGAATCTCTGAACAAAATACCATCGGTACCTAGATGTTTAACTTCTAACCATGTAATACCGAATAGTATGGTTTGCATAATAGTCACTATCCGGTATTGCTTTGGCCCCCTCAATGGAGGTCAAAAGTTCCTTCTCCTTCTTGTAATTTTTCAAGAATCCAATTACTTTCAACTTCTTGTGTTTGTAATGGGGTTTAACTCAAAACACAAATGTTTAAAACAACCAATCCATTTTCCTTATGCATTTCTTTCTTTAATCACACAAGTATCTGGTCTTCAAGAAACAATGGTAAGATTCTATGGAGGCATTCATATCTTGATTGGCATGGGTGAAGTTGCAGAAATTATTAGACCACATAGCTACACGCAGAAACAATAAAACCATTAGAGATGGCTTAAAAATTTATTAAATCTACACATATCTGTGTAGTTAGTACTTACCAATACATCTGTCTTGCATCCACGTCTTTCTAAAATACCCCATAAAGGTAGTCTCCTCTTTGAAATCATCCTTGAACTTGTTGATGATGAAAAAGGTCATGTGCTCATTGTCATTGATTGTGCACATGATGTTACCTAGTCTCTAGAACATAACCGATGCCACCTCCTTCTTCGTATATCTGTAAATGAATTTTTCGTGTGATAGTAAGTAATGAAAAACAAAAAAAAAAAACCAATCCTGTAAACGTTGTATTACAAAACTAAAGAAAAAAAACCTGTAAATATTCTTTAGCCCCTACAAACATACCATAGACATAATAAGACATGAAAACTGAATATATCCCTGATACATAAATAACATCGTTAGGGATGTAAATTGTGTGTATTAAACTTATAAAAAAACCTATTAGTAAATTTATACGTTATAGCTTATATTTTGGAAGCCGCATCATCTATAATGAATATATTGACATGTCAATCCATCCTTTTCCTTTTTCCCCTCACGTAGACTTCAGCAAGCCATACATATATGTCATCCAATTTATCATGGGATGAAACTACCCATGTAACAGGAACCTTGGCCTCTTGCTCTTCAAAAACAATAAGCGTGTACAATTAGTACTAATGCAAATGTGTACATGAAATTATTGTTAGTATGAGAATGACTCAAACAGGTATATTGAAATATCAATTATGCATGGAAATGAGACAATAATTTCCTTACCCCATATTTATTAGTTGAGAACGTGTAATCCATTGCAATGATGGAGTTATGGGAATGACGAACCATCATTTCAAGCATCCATGTTGTTTGAAGGCCCATAATGAAAGGCACGTCGGTCCCAATCGGGCTCTAATAATAAAAAAAATGTATCCAATTATGCAAAATGCCACAAATTTATACTAGTACTGTCGTGTTGGTGCTTTTGGGATCTAATGCTCTTCACCCTCTGCCATGCATTCAACACATCTTTCCTAGTTAAGAACTCATCTCTTTTGTTGACAATCCTTGCCAACTCCGGATCTGTGTAGTGCTTTTCCATAATGGTGTCAACTGATATACCAGAAAACAAAAGATATTCAATGTATTGCTTACATTCAACTAAAAAATTTGTAGAAAACCCACTTCGTGGATCCAAGCTTGTGTCCTTTACACCATGGAAAAAATTACCGTTCTTATCAATGTGATACATATCATTGTATATGATATGTTCCATGTCTGGTGTACAAAACATAACCCTCACATTGAAATGGAAATGGAATCCACGTTTTTTTTTAAACCTCCTAATTGTTTCACTAGTATGTGGTTTGTTTCTATTGTCACCAAGGCCATAAGCACAATGGTAGCCGAGACAAAAGGAAATACATACTAATATCAAGTACATAATTTGAAAAATGTGGCACTAAGATATGTGTACTCTATTCCTATGGACAACCAAACGTAAAGTTTATATAAACAAACCTATGATACGCAATGGTAGCATGGCCCCCATATTAATGACCGTAAGATGCCATGTCGATGGCATACATGCATAGTTGTGTGTGGGACCCACATCTTTCTTTGTGGTATCTAGTCTATCAACCTAGTCACCTTTTTTGCAAAATAGTCTGACATTTCATTCCCGAGGCCAGAATATACAAGATGGCAAATGATGGGACAAGAAAAGGATGTTGGAGGTTGGAAACATTTAATGCAAAGATTACTTGTGCCAAAACCCATTAACAAAGGAATAAAACATGCATTTGGAGGCAAAACCACAAACTCTGCAACTTTATTCAGCTTGTGGCAAAATTTCCAAGAAGGTGAATTGCATGGAATCGGGGAGAAGCTTCAGATCTTCAAAAAAACATTCAGGTGCTATGATTATCAGATTTTAAAGTTGTTCAAGATAGACATTTTTATTATTATTATTTTCTATATAGAGAGACGTAATTATAATATTGCAATATACACTATGATATACACATCATGTGTATACCACAAAAGAGATAAAAATACACAAGAAATATACACATTGTGATATACTTATAGTATCAATATACTTAGAGTATCAATAGCAAGATACACACTGTGATATACACACTAGGTATGGTATTTTGGATTATGATATACACATTGTGTGGTAATTTGGATTGTGATATACACATTGTTTTTGGTATTTTGGATTGTGATATACACACTATGTGTATACCACATAAGAGATAAAAAATTGTCTATACAATTGTATTCACAAATAGACATTTTAAAATAGCTATGAGGCTATGTGATTTTCTGATTTTAAAACTCTTCACAGATAGACATAAAAAAAATTATGTTTTGTAGAGAAATCTTCTACGAAGTATATACAATTTTGTTACAAAATTTTCTTAGAAAACCATGGCTGCCATGAATGAAAAACGGAAAAAGGCTATCTTTAAAAAAGGGGCTAGGCAATAAGTAGATGAAGTAACCTGCCACTGAATCTCAGAATCAAATTAAGGATTATGAGTGCCCTAGGCAATACTAGAGCTAACACCATCTATTAAAAAAAAATATAGTACAAAAAAATTTTAAATAGAAACAAATATTGGATTACTTTACGCGTTATGCCTCCACCATCTAAGAAAAACTTGCTAATAAATTTATTTATAGCTCCCACTGCCTACAATCCTCGACTAATTATCTACTATATATTATATGATTATTCTCCTTTACTAATATCTTTCCCAACTATTTTTTCTTAAATTCCACACATATTCACCATTCATGACCTCTCCTATGAAAATAATTTGCAAGACTTCAAAACAATACAAAGTATTAAAAATATAAATGTATGAATTAAATTTAACAACAAAGCAGTTGCATAAGTGTCGAGGCAAACTAAATATTATAATCTTAATATAATTATTTAAAATTATTTTTATTTTTAACAGAGAGAATCAAATTAGTATGTAAGGATGGCCACTAATTTATACTAGAATATATTGTTAATATATATATATATATATAATTTTTATAATAACCATGATAAAATAAAATAAATTGACGCCCCCCAAATGTTGGCGCCCTAGGCAGTAGCCTAGTCTACCTAGGCCTTAATCCCCCTCTGCTACTGATGCTAGAATCCCAGGAAACACTTACCCTTAGAAGGCTACCACACTAGCCTCCACACTATACACACATTTGTTGTATACCACAATATGTGTGCATACCACAAACCTAAAAAAAATCTAATGCATGAAAAATGCGTAAACCACACACAAACATTAGCTTTGTGGTATACACACATTAGCTTTTTAGGATTGTAGTATACAAAAATGTTCCTTGACAAATGTTTTTAGGTTTGGGGTATACACACATATGTGCATACCACACTATGTGTGTATACCCCAAACCTAATAAAAACTATGTGTGTATAGCCACAGGTGTTTCCTATTACGTTGCTTGTGTCATTTTTTGCATACATGCAAACGTGACACCCTGTATATACCACATATTTTGAATACCAATATCCTATGACATTTTTATTCCATAATTTTTCACTCCTAGTATCTTATGCAATAAAAGCGTCAATTTATTATTTTATATGATACTTTAGTCATGGTATTAATTTTTGTTAAATATTGTCATTTTAGCTACACATTGATTTATATTATTCTTGCTCCAATTTACTAACCCTTTGTTTTGTAGGATGATGGGTCCAAGACATTTGGGTTTATAAATCAAATTACTAAGCTTTGTTTTACAAGGCCTCCTCTTGAAGACCCAATCACAAAATATTTATCTTTTAATTATATTACATTGTATCATCTTTATTGTGTTTTTTGTATCATTGTTTGTTTATCCTAAAGGTTGAACCATGTATGCTCTCCTCTAGCATCTTAGGAATATATTAAGGATCAAAAGAAGCTACCTTATCCCTTTTTTATTTTTTAGGGGTAATGTGACATAGAAGTGTTGAGCACTTGAGATAATCAAGTACTTGAGGAGTAGAGGATTGTGGCGCGCGGAAGCAGGGGGTGAAGGCACACGCGTAGGTAAATTTTTGGAATGCGCAAAGGCTCATGCCCAGGAAGAATGGGTTCAAGACTTATTCGTGTTTGGACTATGGGAAAAGTTGTGTTAAGGTAATAAATGGAAAGGTGACCAGATTCAGTAATGGATAAGGTTAGGCTATGAATACTTGCAGCTCAAGGAAAGCATATTCCTGAGTATCAATACAATTATCATGACAAAGTTAGGAGAGTTATTTATGGTTTAGCTGGCACCTGCATGCTAAGGATACTCAAGTATGGGAAGACATGATGACATTTTGCATGTCTTGGGTGATTAATAGGTGGTTATGGAAGATTTCTTGAGGCCTCTCTCTTGCAATGATGATTTGGTATAGGCATAGTGTGTGTGTGTGTGTTGAGTAGAGGATAGGTATGATAAAAAGGAAGGGAGAGATA
The DNA here is from genome assembly GCA_019776745.2 of Taxus chinensis. Taxonomy (NCBI): domain Eukaryota; kingdom Viridiplantae; phylum Streptophyta; class Pinopsida; order Cupressales; family Taxaceae; genus Taxus; species Taxus chinensis. The sequence goes on from CM034155.1 coordinate 386,543,187, forward strand.
TATGCATATGAACATTGGGAGGGTTAAGGGAGAGAATTATGGAAATTTATATGGATTCTCTATGTAATCCTCTGTAATGGAACTGATTGTAAGAAGTATGATGAAATTTGTGATGTATTAGCTACTGTATTATTGATGAATGAATACAATGGGGTTGTTCTAAATATTTTTTTCAATGGATATTTATCTGTGTATTTCCTATTGTGTTTATGGATTTGATCCTTGTGACTTTAATTTTATTTAGGGTTTATCTATGATTATATTTTAATGTGATCATGTTACTTCCATATGATGGTACATCTAAACTTAGATCTAGTTTTAAATCTTGTTTCTAAGAATGGATGTATTCACTTTCTATCTGTTCAAATACTTTCTCATTGATGGAAAAAAATCTCATGAAGTTCACATAAAAGATGGACTCGATGCCTAAATGTGCCTCAGGTGAGTGTCTAGTCAAGGATGGATGATGTGCCGGCGTGCCTGGGGTTTGATTGACGAAGCAATTTGGTAAACGAGAATACATTTTGGTTCCATTGTTGGGACCTCTTTTTAAGTTGTTGTGAGAATGAGGTGTGATTACGGAGCACTTTACCTTGGAAAGTGTTGAAGTGTGGCTTAAAATCATAGAGGATGAGTTTTCTCAGTGATTTAGTACTGGACCTGAGTTTGATGCATGTAAATTGGTAGAAGAGAACGTGTACCGTGATCTATATAAAACATTCTTCTGTTATTTTCTAGTAGATATGTATGAATATCTATTAGCATATAGTTCAATATCAAGTTGGTATTATAGACCTTGTGTGTGGACTCGAGATCAATACCAGTGACTGCATGATGCTGACCTAAGTTGGACTCGTATGATTGATAAATGGTGGAAGGGTATGATGCATAGTTACACACTGGAATATGTTGTTTCTAAGTATTCTTTCCTTGAGATTGCAGTGTTTTTGTTTCTATGGGAGCTTAGAGGATCATTCTTGTGGGCCATTCCATTAGCTATCAAGATCCTAGTTATTACTTTTAGTATAGAAGCCTTTCCCATGGTTGGATAAAATCCTACTAGGAGTAGGGTACAGAAGCTAATGTGGTGAAGGAAGGTGGATCGTACTGCGCAAGCAGAGAGAGAAGAGAGATGGATCAAATATGATGAAGTGTGAGAGAGGGATTTGAGGAGACATCATGAGGTTATCAGAGTGATGGAAATACAGAGGTAGATGTTTCAGGAATGACTTGAGGTTTGCATGGAAAGCATGGGATCCGAGTAGTCTGTGCTACCCCATCTTGGCAATCATGGGAGAATCACCCCCTTAGCTTCTAGTGATATTTCTTCATGTGAAAGAGGAAGAAGACACATAGTCACACATCTTAGACAACCTGGTGACCAAATCCTGACTCTTATTCTTCCAGTTTCTGAGGAAAAATTTGTCTATCCGGTTGTTAGTGGTGTTGATATTGGTGTTCAAGCGACCCCTAGGAGGTATAAGTTTTCATTCCCATCTATGGCCACACAATATTTTCCTATGTTTAGAGGTATCCCATCTGGGAGTGGTGTGACATCACAGATGGTTAGCCCGCAATTCAGCATGACGGTGCGACACAAATTACACCTACTTTGGGCCCTTTACCTAATGTTAGAGGAGGATTTAGTGGATTAGGAGGAGTTGGCAGTAGTGAATCTAGTGGTGCTAGAGGTGGTGGAAATATTGGAGGAGGTCAAGGTATTGGAGCTAGTGCACAAGGATCCCCACAAGCACAGTAGGTATTTTTTAGATGTCTTTACTTTTTCCATATTATAATGGAGTTGAAGACATTGCAAAGCATGTTCTTAAGTGTGAGCTAATATGGCATGTTAAGGGTATCACTTCCCCCCAGAAGAAGTGAAGTTATTTTGCAACAATGTTGCAAGGGCACGTGCATAGCTGGTACCGGAAGTATGATCCACACCAGATAGTGGTAGATTATATCATGCTACGTGATGCATTTTTTGGCAGAGATCCATATTCCTCAGTTTGAACAAAAGAGTATCATCACGTTGAAAGAGATACAATAAGGAATGGCAGAGAGTGTGCGGGAGTATGACGCATGTTTCAATACTCTTTCATCTTGGAATGTGAGCTCATAGGTCTGAGTCATTTCCTTCATAATTTCCTTATGTGTAAGAGTTTTCTTGACCAAATTTTTTGGGGGGAGAATTTGGGATAACAATTTGGCAACTCATGGGGACATCTGCCTACTAGATGAAGAGACTAGTGGCCTTGAAGCATCCATTGGGCATGGAGTCTTCCTGATAAACATGAAACTAATATGAACTTTGAATATCTGACCTCTAAGCCTCTTGGAAACCCATTAAACTTGGAGTTGAACTTCACCAAAAGCCAACTAAAATGGATTGTGCAAGAGCAAAATAACAACACCAAAAACTATGTACAAACTAAAAATCATAGATACCCCAAGTGGGATATGCAGAGTGTGCAAGAGCACTTCTTCTATTTGAAATAAAGTCTACTCCTACTCCTACACTAACCATAGAGAAATAATTCTAAACAAATACTGCTACAGGAAGGGAGAAGTAGATTCCCTTTCTTAAAAGGGGCAGCCATGCAAATGATTTGACACTAAATATAGCTACCTGTATGAGTGAAAAACTGGCTATAAGCCTGTCCTCCACCCAAATCATCAAGGTATCACCATTAATGGAAAATAACTCTTCAAGCTGACCTGGATTGGACTCCTTGAGGTATTGATGGTGACCCTTGGTACCTTGGTACTCATCCTCATGCCTTGAAGTAGGCATGACTGGTTTTGGATTTTCCATTGGCTCCAATGAAGCCAAGTACATGATTGGGCATAGTCTGATCCTTTAAGTGTGTCCCTTGTTCTGAGTTTCAACTCCAAGAATGGATTTTTCTTGTGGACCTTGGATGAATGGCGTGAGAGAGATGATGACATCCTCCTACCTTTTTCCTTCCTCCTCTTTTGAAGAACATGGAAGATCAAGATCTTCTAGCCTTGGTTCCAGAGGACCATTATGGAGTGCAGGATTTTGCACTTGAATATTATCCTTCATGGTAGCAAGTTCCTGTGCATGGAAGATGGATGGAGGAGAAAATGATATAATCTCCATGGACTCCTTTTCATCAAAGCAATCTCTCAAGTCTGAAAAATAGCCTGCCTCCTTGTTGTCTTGCTGCAAGTGCTCTACCTCCTTCATGGTGTCCTCTTGATCTACAACTTGCTCACCATGGCTTCTCTCTTCCTCAAACATGAAGTTTTAGAGATAAAACTCTTCTTCAACATCATAGCTTAAAGGGGGTGAAGTGGGAGGAAGAATTAAAGGTTCCCCTGTATCCTACCCCACACTTAGAGCCTCTAGAACTGTATGGTCCTCTTCCATCATGGGTTCATCAATAAAATCAGGCCCTTGAAATGAAAGCAAAAAATCTTCAATGATGCCTTCATTAAATGGCCTCAACACTGATCTGATCTCTCCCAGATGCTCCTCTTTAATGGGGCTTGGGACTGATTGTTCCTCCTCTTGTTCTTGCTCTTCTTTTGCTGCAAAATCAGCCTTAGCCACCACTGGTTCTTCAATCTTGACCTCCTCTGTTGGCTTGACCATCAAGGGGATCTTTGTATACCCAAATTTGGCAGCCCAACTCTTTAGATTGTCTATCATTTATTTTCTGTTGGGATCCTCTTCTTTCTGTTCTCCTTGACTAGATTCTTGAGTCTCTTCCCAACATGGTATTGGGAAAGCAAGAGGAGTGGCAGGTTGGGGTTCAACCATCTTTGCAATTGTTTTTGGTGGGAAGGGAGGTGTAACTTCTTGTTTGTTTAGAGGGGATGACCGTTTGGAAGAGAAAAATATAGAAGAACTGAGATGAGGTGGAAGACTAGGAGATGGAGAAATGAAATCAACACTTGGGGTACCAAGTGAGGGGCTTGACTCTTTCCTCTGATGAAATGATAAATATTGAAGGAGATAAAATAAAAGGTGGGGAGCTGGTGATTGACTTACCAATTGACAAGGTTGTCCTGCACTTTACTCATAAGCCCCAATGTCCCCAATTCACTGTGTAAGATTAGGAAACACTTCAACCATGAAGTCAAGCTTCTCTTTAGGGATGGAATGTCTTGGAAAAGGGCCTTCCCATGGACAAGGTGCCCTGCAACAAATTCTAAACACCTTCATTTGAGCTATAGCTCTTGACTGAACCATGCCAATCTCCATTTTTTGGATATTCTCCAATAGAACAGCATCTTGCATTTGATTTTCTTCATTGTTTGCATACCCCTACTCTTGGAAATCTCCATATTCAAACTAATTTTGGCACTGCTGCTCATAGGGGTAACCATGCTAATTTTGGATTTGCTCAAAATGTTGATTTGAAGGATTTGTAAAGCTTATTGGAGTTGGAACGTACTGTTACTACTGTAGATGTGAATTCCATGGTGGGAATGAAGTCATGATTGCACAACTTCATGGGATTGAAGAAGATGAAGGAGATGGAAGAAATAATGGGTGGAAATGGATGGGAAGAAGGTCTGAAACTCAGAGGATGGGTTGTTGACCTAATGTAGTCGCCAAATGTGCTTGAAAGTGCCTCCAAAGGCTGAAATCTTCACCAAGAGAACATCAAACCTGATGAAGTGAAGTGGTAAGGTGCTTCAGACCTGTCCCACTGGGTGTGCCAAAATTATTAGTGTGAAATCACATCACCCCCAAATGAGCTCTAAAAATCTACTTTTCTAATGTAGGATCATTTGGTGTGATTTACATAACATTAGATCATTCCCCAAGCTGTGAGACTTGCAAATGGGAATGATCCTCTAGAGAAGGCTAATTCCTCTTCCTAATCCTAGCACTAAACTAATTCTAAGGTAGGAAATGCGACTATCTACTCCTAATCTAACAATTATAAAAGACCAAGGAGAGAGAGCATGAAAATAAAGAAATCCTACACTACAGAGGTGATAGCACCGAGAAAAGGGAACTACTGATCACAAACCCAACTGCTTGAAATGGAGAGAGGTGGGAAATGGAGAGGATGGATAGATGCATCACAGACCAAGGATAAATTTCACACAGAACACCATTTTAAACCCCTTAAACACAACTCCCAAAACATATAATGGACATCATAGATATGCACAGTATACCCTGCAATGGTGAGAGGTGAGAAGAGACAACAAATTGAGAAAAGGATGGACAAAACACATCACAAAATATATTTTATTGCTCCAAGAGTTTACACAGTACACCATTAATGGGAAAGAGGTCAGAAAATTCCATTACAAGTCTAAGGGAGGAAGCTTAAATTCCACATTCGACCCTAGAGAAGAAAGAGAGAAGGGGGGCAGGGAATAAGAATGAACAACCATTTGAATGTGCCTCTCTATTACAATATATAGGAAGAATAAGAGAGAGAAGAGGGAAGAAAATCAAATCCTGCTCCAACCACCCAAAGATATACATTGAATCCCATTTTAAAGCTCAACCACTAAATATCAATGCCTTCTACAAATTCACCCATAATATGTCACTTCTGGTTCCCCAGTGGATTGAATCAAATCATATCTGGTAGTTGAAAAGATCAGATTCTACGTTAATGTCCTAGGAGACATTTTCCTATTTTTCACCTACTAGGGCATGAAAAATGATTTTTAATCCTTTCAAGGTGTAGAGGACATCGAGATGTTTGCAACGGTGTCGGATTCCCAATATTTCAAGCCCTGAGTTGAAAGATATGCCCCTTCAAAGTTTGTATCAGGTCCATACAAGAGGGTGGGAAAACAACTTAAAAAATGGGTCCCCTTTGATATGGGACCCGGGGTAGCTATATTAGAGAAAAAATCAGTTTTTTCGTGTCTATAATTTACCTTTTCCCCTTTTTGCGAAACACAAAACTCAAAAAACCCCCGCGGCCCCGAAGCTCTGCCTTTTGAATCTGCTTGACCATTTGCCCCTACCTCTGTTTTGTCTTGAGACACATGGAGATGTGGTGCTTGTTTGAGTTTCTATTTTTTGGATTCACATTTAGAGGTATGTTGTTAGGACATGTGGTTCCCTTTGTTGGCGCTTCCATACTTAGTCGATTCTGGATTCTTTCCTGAACGGTTTTGAGCCCGAAGACCTTGAAACTTCACCACTTATTTTCCTTCTTGCTCATGGCTTCTCTATGACACTGCTCCTTCATTTTTGAGCCCACCTGTAACTTGTTTGTCATCCTAGAATGTGAGCTTGCGGGTTTGAGTTGTTTCCTTCATAATTTCCTTATGTGCAAGAGTTGTCTTGACCAAATTTGTCGGGGGGCGAATTTGGGATAACAAGTACATTTTTGTAATATTATAGCCTTCTAATATTGTAATATTCTAACCCAGAAGTGGTGTTTTTATAATATTCTAGCCTTGTAATATTGTAACATTGTAACCCACAGGTGGTAAATTTTTCTAATATTGTAGCCTTGTAATAATATAATATTGTAACCTAGAAGTATAAGTTGTAAAAGAAAATTATGTAGACACCAAATTTTGGTATCACCCTGAATTTTATCTCTCTCATTAGACTTATTCCATTTACCACCAAACCTACATGTTTGAGTAATCAATTAATCTCCTATAAATCCCTAAACATCGTTTATGTTCTAATAATGTCCAAATATTCCAATTAAATAACATCACCTCACTCAATCAAATCGTGTTCCCCATCATCCAAATTATAAAACCCACTCAAACAAACCAAATATATCATCTCATCTAACCAATCAAATCATGTCCCCCCCACTCACCTAACCAGGGTTAATTTATCAAACCCCAGTTACCTGTTAACCTAAATCTAACCTCACCTCCAAGCTATAAATATGGGTCTTTCCCCCTCTTTGAAAAGGGAGGAAGAATCAGTATGAAATCTCTGTGTATTGAAGTTTTTAGGAGAGGAGATGAAAGTTCTTGATTAGGTTCTATAAGTTTGAGGTCAAGGAAAACCTTTTCCATTGTTAGAAGCTAGAGGTAAAGAGAGTTGGAGAAATTTTTGACATTGCTCATCATCTTGCCATCCTGATGCCCATTTCATCTCCATATCAAAGCACCAGCTAAGTCCCCTCATCATTCTGCTTACTTGGAATTTTGTATTTCATTGTTTCTGCATGATATCTAATGTTCATCATTTCTTTCTTTCTAGACACAGGGGTTGACATCCTCCAATGGAGTTCATAGCCTCTTGGAATTGACATTGTCTGGGAAACCCCCGCATATTGTTATCTAATCACATATGTTTCATTTTTGTAGATATTATCATATATCTTCGTCTTTTGTCACAAATATATCTTTGTTGTACCCATAGATTCATATCCACATCTAAGGTCCTAAGCCCTCGATCATTCGAAGTTGATGGTGGATTCTAGTATCGACATTCACCTACGCGAGAATGAGGTTTCCTTTACAAAAAATTGTTGTATTGTGGGCCTATAATTGAAACTAAAATTAGAATTAGTTATGTAGTTGATTTAATATAATGGTTAAAGATGTGTAGAAAAATTATGCATGCATGTTGGTCTCCTTGTGCTTTGCTTATCTAAAATTAGAAGCATATTTTTACTTAGTGGAACATGTAATTTCTATTTCAGGAGTTCTATTTGATATTGTAATTAAATATGGAAGCGCTATTTAACATTTGTTTTTAAAGGAAACTTCATTTTCTTATTGTCTCTCTAAATTACTGTTATACCAAATTCACCCCCTTGGGTTAATTTGGATAAACCATCATTAATGGACTTACATATTCATATTATTAGATGTGCATACAACCATCAAAGTTCAACCCCATTAGAAGAGAAAGGAATCCCATGTTTTGGTTTAGGCTACAGTGAATGTTTGAAGGTTGGATGGATCACTAGGTTAGTCAGTTGGGTTGGTCGGCTCGGTTGATTGGGTGATAGGTTGGTCGGCCCAGTTGGTCAATCGGGGTGGTCGGTTGAGATGGTCAAATAGGTTGGTCAGTTGGGTTGGCTGGATGGGTTGGACGGATGGGTCAGATGGGGAAGCATCATATGGATAAAGGGTTGGACGACCAGGTTGGTCACTTGGGTTGGTCACTTGGGTTGGTCAGTTGAGATGGTCGAACAGGTTGGTCGGTACAGTTGGTCAGCTAAGTCCACTTTACCCACCTCTCAATGCATACATCCTACAACTTGCAACTCATCACACACCTCAGATCATCCCACATAGCTCCCTTTCCTCCTACCAAGCTATCTACCAACCCAACCCATGCATTTTTTCCAATCTCTTCATCCTCTTCACCACATCCCTAGCTTCCATCTTACCTCTCCGCTTCTCCATCTCTCATCCCCTCGGCTCGTCCAATTCCTGGATTCTAAAATCCACACATCTCAACCACCTCTCTCCCTTCCTGTCAATGCATCCATCCCATCTCGAGCCACTCTCTTCATCCATTTCTTTCACGTGCTTTTATCTGTTTCTATCTAGCAACCAATACATCTATGTCGGTCATGTTTTTGAGGTAGAATCATGTGGAGAAAGTAAAAACCCAACTCAGAAAATCTTGATGCTTAATGCTTCTAGTTATTTCCATCTCTGTTTCAAATTCACACAAATTTACGGGTAGTGATTTTATAGTCGCTTTATAGAAATAGGCTCGCAATTGTCTATAACACAGTTTTAAACGACACAGGCATAACGATTAGCTTACAATTCTTTAAACAATAATCGACTTACTTTCTAACAATAGTTTCCAGCTCAGTTTCAAATTCACGTATGCTTTGTGGGTACTAGAGATAAAGGAATATCCACACAGACTCATAAACCTCTGATGATTGGTTCTTCCAACTATTTCAAGTTTCGTTTCGAATTCACGTAGGCTTTGTCGTAGTGGCTGTAAATTTTCCTCATAGTGATTGGTTTACAATTATTTATTACACATTTTCTAGCACCATAGCCTATTATATATTTTCTATTGATATTTTTTGTGATTCTCATTACGTCATCAAATATGTGAAAATCCATGTGCAGTTTAATTGTATGGTCCAATTCGCTTTCCATCTAATTCTTTGACATAATCATACAATGAACGATCAACATCCATTGTTCATAGCACCATATTCAACTATATATTTTTGTGATTCTTATTATGTCATCGTACATGTGAAAAGCCATGTCCATATGTAGTTTAATTATTTATGTCATCGACTTGTCACATTGGATTTGGTATATCCTCCCATCTCCCTATAATTTCACGTTCACTTTTCGGTACACCAACCTATCTCTGCCCTCCTTTATTCAACTAATCCAAAACTTTGGTCCATTATTTTCACCACCCTAACCTATTTCTTCCATCTCCATTACAAATTTTAACTTACATTTCTTTCATCCTCCCCAAAGTATTCATTTTCAACATATCAGTCCACATTTCCCCCACCCACTTTTCATCTTTTCCTTGTAAAGTTCACATTCCCATCCTAAAAGTCCACTCTCCCCACCCACTTTTTGTCTTTACCTCTTAAATTCCACATTCAGTCGTTTTACAGTTTATTTTGTTTATGGTTATTCTTATTTATAGTTCACGTAAAGAAATGAAACAAAACCAAAATGCACATGTTAATGTCTTGTCGTTTATAGGTTATCTTATTTATCATAGAGTAATTCATTTAATAGTTTTGTATCACCTCATCATTAATAATTTGTGTCACATATTCTCATAATTTTATTTCATAATCTATTTCATCAGTTATTTAATTTTTTATTTCATAATTTGTTTTATAGTCAATAAGTTTTCTTTACCCTAATTGAATGCGAACGTTGAATTCCAACTTATATTTTTATTTTTTATAAAATTACTTTTTATACACAAAATATTTACGACAGTTATATCAGTTTAACCACATCAACTAATTACAGTTATTTTCTTTTTACAGGGTAACATCTATGACTTTGCGGCCACTAAATTACGTCGTCAAAGATCACTTGTTGAAATATAAACATGCCACCAATATCCTTTCACCGACCTTGTCTGAAATTGTAAATGGTGTAATTTTAAGGTCGTTGGATGATTTGGGTCAGTGATCAGTACCTCCAAACACTGTGAAACCAGATAAAAAAGAACGAGCGATATCCAAGTATTCCTCATTTTTTTCCCTAATTTCTCTTTTTGCATTGTAATTTCCCTTTCTTGCATGATTGTTTGCATCAAACTACACATTTCAAATTTGTTCTAAAACAAACCCAATACATCCTGCCTACTCACATAGCCTAAATAGGGGTTTAACCTTTTACATTCCACATTATCACACACAGCCTAAAACTTCACGAACTAAATCAACATGTATCAAAACATTATTATCACCCGGTTCACTGATTGGGACTTAAACACCCAACAGGAAACCGTTTCAGACATTTCCTTAGCCAAAACTACCTAAAACCAGCTTTAGACTTCCATTCTTTAGGCACCTTCATTATCCATTTTATTTTTTTCACATCTCGTAATTAATCATGATGATTAAAAATATGTTGCTTGATTTTTTTGTCAACAAATTACATAAACAAATGTTTCTCTATTTCACACCTATTGTCACTCTCTCTCAAATCGAATCAAAAAAATAATTTCCTCCACCCAATAAAATTACTTCCTCTAAATATCTTACCCAACAATATTCTAAACTCAAAACCATACCTTAAGTTACCCAACCCCTATCTCTATGGCCTTGCTTCATGAGGACCGTGTCATCCACAATCAATCCTATCTTAAAACTAATCTAGCCGATATTCCTAAGCCAACTACACCACCATATCCTACTCCTCTAGAGACATTCAGGCCTCCTCCTAAAGCCATATATGATCTCGTATTTTGAGAATCCCCCACAATCTCTCAATCCTCCCAATCTCCTCAATTGGAGGATCGCATTCCACCCACATCCATTTTTGTCAATTCTATTTCATCCACTACTAATATGCATGTCTAGCCATCTCAACCTCTTTAAACTTACATTCCTACCCATCATATGCTCCAATTGTCTCAACCTATTAACACCCATATCCCCACTTATCATTTACCACAATAACCTACCCAATTTCAATAAACACATCATGTCCCTATTGTTCAAAGTCAGACTATGCAACAATCTCAACCCATGACACATGTTAATCCTTACCAAACAATTCCCCACACACCTGCACACCCATAATTTTATCAAGCACCTTATCAAATGATTCACCCAACACTTACATATCCACAACCTTATCCATAAATTAATGTTCATCAAATTACTTTTCAAACCACACAACTAATTCAATTTCAACCTAACATTGCATAAAATGATCTTATTCATGATTTAATGAATAGGTTGGCTACTCTAGAATTCACGACCTTGGCACCTAAGGATAATTTATCCTATGAACAAATCTGTAATGAACCAATTCATCCATCAGTTCCAATTGAACCCTACCCTCCTCATTATAAAATTCCCACATTTACTAAGTTTAACAGAAAGGAAGATCCCCAACAACATCTTTGTACATTTAAACACGCATGTTATCTTATTGTGCATGATCAAAATATGCTACTTCACCCTTTACCCATGTCCTTATTCAGTCCCGCGTTGGACTGGTACAACCATATCCCACAATATTCCATATTCTCTTTCTCCCAACTTGCGCGACTATTCTTAGAACACTTTTTAATTAACATTGCATGTAAAACTATTATCACTAACCTATACACCATCCAACAGTTTGGTGATGAGTCCATTGCCAAATTTTTCACACGATGGCATGGTGTTGTAAATCAATTATCCTTCACTCTTCCACAAACCAAATTCATCAAACTCTTCTCGTGTTCGTGTGCAAAACATATATAATCCACTTTTCAAATCCAATCATTCTGAACCTTTGATGAAGCTTTCACAATGGCTCACAAACTCAAAAACCATGCCATTGAGCAAGGTCATTTTAAAATCAGATCGGCCAAACCTAAAGTTGGATCTACTAAACCATCCACACATGACAACAGATTTAAAGTTGTAGCCAATGTCGTGGTTAATAATCCCTCGTCTGCATCTACATCTATCACATGGCCTCAACAATGAGCCCCTAAACCAACAATCAACTATACCCCCTTGGGAGAATCCTATAGCTCTATATTTGAAAAATTAATGGTCGTAAACTCCATCCAACTTCCTCCCATATGACCCATGGATAATTCCCTATCCAAGCGTATTTGGTATCAAGAAGCCCACTATTGTAAATATTATCGAGTCAAATGTCACAACATTAAGAAACATTTTTCCTTCAAATATCGTGTCCAACAACTCATAAATCAAGGGGATATCCAAATCGATAGCTCCACTACTCAAACTTTACCTAATCAACCACCAAGGAATCAAGCCACGCCATTTACATCTCAACTATCAAATGCTTATATGATTGACACCGTCAATCAAGATCTCATCTTATCACCAACTCCACATGTTCCTACCCTAGACATTATGCCCACTCCTTATGTGGAACCTGTCACATCCACAACTATCACACCTATGTCAACTTTTACTACTTGTCCTGAACCTACACCTTCTTCTACCCTTGCCACATCTACATCAAATTTGACTATAACATCTACTTTAGCCACTTCAATCGTGCCCCAATCCACCACATCAGATTCATCCTTAGCACCTATTTCAGCCCCATTGATATCCCTACATCTCTCACATCTACTCCTTCATCCACATCTGCATCAAACACACCTATTACTACACCTACATTACTCACAACCATTCCATCTAAACTCATTTCTACCACATGTACCTTTACAACCCCACCTCTGACATCAACCCCATTAGCAAACATATCATTTTTACCCCTCAAATAATTTAAAAAGCAACAAGTCCCACCTAATTCTACACTCAATAATACTCCTGAATTTGTTACATTACCTATAATGTCTACTCCATGAGTTACCACATCACCCATATCTCCAAATATCCCAAATATGCTTACATCCCTATCTATCCCAACTACCCCTATATTTATCATATCAACAAATCCACCCATCCCTAACTTGACATATTTACCTATATCCTTTCCCATGGCCACATCACCCAGTCTATCCCAATACTCTTTACTTAATCCTTCTATCATAATGACCAAATCCTCTTGATATGTAACCCTATCAAAGATCCCATTTGAAACATCTACTGAAAAAACACCTCCACCTGAATCAAATAAATATGGTTTGTATCCTCCAAAATTAAATCTTTCCTTTCCAAAACCTAAACAATTTACATCTCACATGGATTTCATTAATCACATCATACAAACACCTATTTCTCCATTAACATCCTCTTGTAGTGTTAGGACATATTCTCCTTTAATAACTGATGCAACCTAGAATTCAGTAATACAAGCCCAATAAGACCCTAAGTGCATTGGCACATCACTCAACCTAGACTGACTTCTCACCCGAAGTGTGCAAAGGTACCAGGTCCCTCTTGAGGGTTACTATTACAGGATCTTCACATGATGAAGACTTAACACATGAATTTCCATTGTTAATACATCATTCTGTAGAGCATGTTAGATCTATATCTCAAGGAGAACAAAATTAAGTATTAACCATGATGAAATCAAGAACATACTAGATCTAGATACACACAGAACTAACACTTAGATTCATTCAATATCCTCCATTATATTAAATATGACAATTACATAGAAGCTTCTTACAGTAATGGCATTATATGCCCATACACACACAAATCTGATATAGTAGTCCAGTATTGCACACATACATATATTTTTTTCGCTACTCATCCCATAATAATAATATTTCATCTCCTCCTTTTACTAAGAAATTCACTACATATTTATAAGGGTGGGGACTTTCTCTTCACTGCTTATCTAATCCCAAAATAGGTCACATGCTAGTATTATCCACACACCATTGCACAAATAAGCTTACATGCAATAGTTCTAATAATAGACTACTGTTAGTTAACTGATAGTTGTAGATCTATTTCCAACATGTGTCCATGCAAAGTGCTTCATAGTTGATCCTCCAAAAATATCCAACGTGTGACACACAATTCTTTATTCGGTTTGAGTGTTTCGCACGCTATCTCCAAAAATAGATCCTTATCATGAAAATGTCTAAGTCCTGAACATGTTTCTGTTCTTCACACGTGATCCTTTCCGATACTTCCGTGCCTTTGAATGCACTCTACTTTCCCATGCAAACCTTCAGTATTTTCTTCACTAAGTGCTAGAGTTTGACTGATCAACAATAACCACACCACCACTAACAAATCCTCTAGTTGAGATTATTATCATCTTCGCTATGAGTAAGTCTTCTCGATTAAATTTTAAGGCTTGTGGAAAAAATCCCCGACAATCCCCTATGCATCCTCTTAAACATTCACATTTTCCCTCTTTTCAACAATCCAATGCCACAACATCTATTTTAGGATCATTCTCTCCATCTACGACATGTCGCAACGATCAATCCACATGTAAACAATCCAATGCTCCAATCAATTTGATTTTTCATCCAATACATAATCTACCCATCCAATGTACGTCCTCACCTAAATTTGAATCCAAGCAATACAACCCTTTAGCCAAATATGATTTGTCTTCCAAAACACATAATTTACCCATCCGATCCACATCTTAATCCAAGCCAAAACATCATGAGAAAAATCATGAGAGTTATCTTCCACATGACCCTTCGATGGGGTTTTACGTAGATATATTATGAAATTTAGTTCGAATAGCTGCCATCATGCTTCCTCCCATTAAATATTTCAATCCCCATATTCCAAAGTCATCATGGTTCAATCCCAATTGCATTTTTTCTGACCATCTTACCTCAGGCCATGAAATTTAACATTGTAAGGCATTTCAAACAACCATCCATAACCTTATTGAGAAAGACAATTTCCACATTCAAGGGGAACATCCTTCTACATCTACATCTAATCCAATTCATATCTCATCCATCGGGTATACCATGATTCCTTCATCCACATCATCCCTTAACATACCTTCTGCACATGAAATTCCTCCTAGGGAAGGTCCTTCATTATTCATTAATACAACTTATCTTGCCAAGCACACTTATGGTCTCCGACCATTTATCCCACCCAAATCTAAAACAATCTCATCTTAACTCTTTCAACATTCTTTACCTCCTCCATATTTAATTTATTAGGGGGAACATCCTTCACCCTCCCTTGAGCATATAATCTGTAAAACTCCCGTGACACTAAAGAACTTCGCTCCTTGACATTGTTTTATTTACCTCCTCCAAATTCATCCAATCTAAACTAATTTTTTCCAAATCTTCAACTCATTCTAAGGCCCCCATTGTGGCCATGTTTTTCCTTCCGTGAGGGGCCATTTTTTTATTTTCTCATCAAGGATCCACTGTTGTGGCCATATTTGTCCTTCTATTGAGGACCATTTATTTTTCATCAAATTCCTCCTTTGAGGCCATGTTTTTCTTTCTGTTGAGGGATCATTTTTTCTTATTTTCTTATCGAATTCTACCATTGTGGCGATATTTGTACCTCTTTTGGGGCACCATCTGTTTCATCAAATCCATATTTATGTCTCTTGGGGCATCATTTATTTTCATCAAAATCCACCATCGTGGTCATATTTTTTTACTAAAGGACATAGTTTTATTTCCTATTTGTCTATCACATCTAATCCTTTGCAATATATCATCTCATCCTACCGTAACTTAATGTCTTCCCTCCCTGGGTGATAAACCAGAGACGGAACCTCTTAATGCAGTTGCACTTGCAGCCATTCCACTATTAACATATCTACCAATCAACACTTAGTTATATCCTTAGATCATTCCTCTATCATGAACCTCTTTCATCTATCACTGTAATGATATGGAATTATGTGGTCTACCATCACTTCCTCTGTATGACCTTAAATATGGGTACCATGGCTCTTTCCATAGAATTTTTCATATGGATATATTCTCCCATTTGGTGAGATCTCCATGATCATTACATCCATCACCTTCTCATTCGCCTATTTCAGTCATGTAAAGGGTCCAGGGGTGTCTCTTGTACATTCATTATCCCCTCATAAGTGGTCTACTTAGCTATTCCCAGTTCTCCCCCATATAAAGTTAAAATTCATATATGCCAAAAGTAAAAACAAAATTTATCAAAAACAGATTGATCCCTCGAATGATAGTTGTTCATGCAAAAAAAAAGAGAGACATAGAACAAGAAAAGCATACAAATCAAAATCAAAAAAAGAAATAGACTGATCCCTCGAAGGATGGCTATCATACATATTATTCTTGTCATCCATATTATGTATAAAGTAGACCATGCCCTCAAAGGATTGCTACTCTGTTATTATGACATTTGGAAAGTTTTCCGTATTGATCAACCTTCCTTCTATCAACATTTTCATAACTCTTCTCCAATTGATCAGCTTTCTTCTATTGTTCTTTCCCTTTCCCATAGCTGGGACATAGACTTAAAGAACACCGCATTTGGAGAACCCTCTTCTCGCATACAAGTTACATATCAAATCCCTTGTCATGTCAACATTAGGTTTATGAGAATATTTCATCCATATTTCCCTCATGGTCTTTTGGTATAACTAACTATCTTTGGTTATATGTTAACACATTGTATTGGCTGCAAGTTTAATGCCTTGAGTGGTAACCTTTCTTGTTTATATCCAATCCAATTTGAAGCATGATTTCCGTATATGCCCTTGTTACAACTATGTTTCATTCATCTCATTAAGATCATCTTATCAAAATCACATCAAATTCCACACTATGAATTCTATATATATCCATAATATCCATGAATGCACTCACAAATACACTTTTCAATTAGTGAATTCCAATTGATCGCCGTTGTAGTTTGCGAATCCTACTTGAGGATCTTTCTCAAGGAAAGTTCATTATCTTGCAACTTCTTATCCCCCAACATGTTCAACAATGTCTTTGATCCATTTCTCTTTGTTCCCCATTTCCACTCATCACCATTTTTCTCCACATCATCCTTCTCACCTTTATGTCCCCTTTCACCACGTTGGATATCTTACTTGCCTTTCCTCTTGAGTTTCCCTTTCACTCTTCTACTTTCAGTTTAACAATCTTACTTAATCATCCATACAGCTAGGGAATCTTAGTTAAGGTATATCTTCTTCCTTGGATCCTCCCACTATATAATCTTCTCCACCATTTCCTCTTTCAAAGGACAACAATCACCACCACAAACATCTTTCTGCTCCTCCTTTTTTGCTTGACACTCTTACATAATCACTCCCACCATGTGCACATCCCAAGTAAGGATTTCCCTTACACTCTCCATCTACACTGTATATGTTCCTCCATCCGCTGATTTCACACTCCTTTTTTCCTTATTATCACCTTGTTATCACCTCCTTTCAGCACTTATTCCATTTTGATACACACCGCTCATTATTTTCATCATTCTTCTTCTTCGGCTTGGTGATCCTACTTAACCATCCCCATCGCAGGGAAATCTTACTTAAGAATCCCTCTTAATAATGGTTCACCATCTATCCCTTCTACATCCCATCATATTTCCATCATATTCTATCTCTCGTATCTCATCCTAATCGTCTGCTCCAACTAAGCATTCCACACTTGTACCCAATATAATGTTGTCTTTCTCCTTTCATATAGTCACTGTTGGTTTGCTGATCTTACTTAACTCCTACAGCCTGGCGATATTCCTTAAGAGTCCCTCTTAAGGATGATTTATCATCTTGCAATCAAACATGACTCCACATTCTCACCATCTACATTTTATCATAATTCCCCATCATCACATCCTCTCACCTCCTATTCCATTCTCACAAACACCACTTCCTACTTGCCCCATTTTCATATCTATCATCCCTTGCTTGGTAATATTACTTAACCATTGATTCCACATTCATTTTGTGTCTTATTTCTTCATCTTTCTCTCATTCATTCTCATCCATGGTGTCTTCTCCACACCTTCATCTTCACACACATCGTTATCCCTACTTTCTTTACTCTTTCCACTCCATCTTCTAGATTTCTCCCACGTATCTACCCCCATACTTACCTATCAGTGTCATTGATCATCTCCTAACATTATTTCATCATCATCTTATGTTTTTGTGCTAGTAATTATCAGTGGAATTCTCCTAAAAATCACTCATCCCCATTCTTCTTAGCCTAGATCCTTTTCTTTGACCTCCTCCATTATATCTTCATTCCTTCCTTCCTCTATGCCCTTTGATCATTATCGGGGGACTTCTCTTAACATCCCTTCATTGGAGTTCCCCCTTCCATTTCTCATTTACTTTCCCCCTCTTCTCACCTTTTGTCCCATCCTTCCCTACTGATCATTATCAGGGGATTTCTCCTAACATCTATTCATTGGCAATACATCTTCTATCCCTTCCTCTATTTTTCTTTTCCATCTCTCCATCTTCCATTCTTCCTTGCCAATTTCTTTACTGTGTTCATTACACACCCTCTCTCTATTTTCTCATCATCAACCTATCCTCATCTCATTCATCTCCACATATTTTCCAGTCTATGTCATTCCTCCCCTACAACTTCTCTTTACGCTCCTTATGCTTCTCACTCTTTATCAAATATATTTGTTCTTGGTTCCTTTACATCTGCATAATTTTCTTTGTTTTCCTCTCATCCTTTCTAATATTTTTCTTATTTCATTTCCTATGTATCACCTTATTCTCCATTTTACCTCGCACTTCCTTCTTACTTCCCCATCGATAACCTATCTCTTCAGTGTTGTCTCATTTTTTTATTATCTCACCATCCACATGCATTTCCATGTGATCAGTTTCATATTCTTTGCCTTGGATTTCCTCGCTATGATATGGTTCCCTCAATTTTCTTTTCTCTATCATCTCTTTCATTTTCCATTACCTCTCTACCTTCGTCTACTTCACCCTCCTTCACACCTTCATTTTAAATAAATCTATCCCTTTTTAATAATTTCACCCTCTGCTCTGTCATTTTCTTGTCTTCTCCTTGTTTGTCCTTCATCATTGACTCCTTCTCCTAATTGCCAAATAAGTGGTACTGCTTTCTCTTTTCTTCACCTACTAATTTGATGTCACTTATGAATCCCCTTCCTTATGAAACATGTATTAAAAATCAGATTTACCCTCCCTCTTGGATCATTTTATCCCACCATTATATCATATCTATTCATTGTGTCCACATTTATGATTACATTCATTCCCCCTGGGGAATTTTATTTACATATCCACCTTTTATATCGTGCCCTATGTTGGGGCATCATTATTTTCATCCTCATATCTTTTGCAAACGAATGATTTTTTGCTCAATTCCTCGTGTATGAAGGATTTTACATACTCTTCACATTCAGTTGCACATATTTTGATGTTTTCCTATGACCCATTAGTCATCATGGTTTACATCCATATTGTAGTGGTCTTCACCCACTCACTGGTCCATAGAACATTATCGCCCATCTCTGTTGAGACCACAATTGTCCTCTACCAATGTGATATTGGAGTCACTGCCATATTTTTCATTGTTATTGTGATCCTTTTTTCACCTGGGGAATCTTGCCTTTGGTTATCTTTTTATCCATTCCCATCCCTTTTACGAACACATGATTTCCTCCAACCCTTTTTTTTTTGTCTCATGGCTTGCTATCACAAACCACTCAACAAAAAGGGGCAAATATAGACACCAAATTTTGGTATCAACCCACATTTTCTCTCTCTCAATAGACTTATTCCATTTCCCACCAAACCTACATGTTTGAGTAATCAATTAATCTCATGTTAATCCCTAAACATCATTTATGTGCTAATAATGTCCAAATATTCCAATTAAATCACATCACCCCACTCAATAAAATCATGAACCACACTCAATCAAATCAAATCTATTATCTCACCTAACTAGTCAAATCATGTCCCCCCACTCACCTGACCATGGTTAATTTATCAAACCTCAGTTATTTGTTAACCCCAATCTAACCTCACCTCCAAGATATAAATATGGGTCTTTCCCCCTCTTTGAAAAGGGAGGAACAATCAGTATGAAATCTCTATGTATTGAATTTTTTAGGAGAGGAGAAGAAAGTGCTTGATTAAGTTATGCAAGTTTGAGGTCAAGGAAAACCTTTTCCATTGTTAGAAGTTAGAGGTGAGGAGTGTTGGAGAAAGATTTGACATTGCTTGTCATCTTACCATCCTGATGCCCATTTCATCTCCATACAATAGCACCAGCTAAGTCCCCTCATCATTCTAATTACTTGGCATTTTTTATTTCATTGTTTCTATATGATATATATTTTTCATCATTTATTGTTATCTTTCTATACATGGGGCTTGACATCCTCCAAGGGATCTCATAGCCTCTTGGAATCGGCATTATCCAAAAAAACCCCACATATTGTTTTCTAATCACATTTGTTTCATTTTTACATATATTATCAAAGATATATCATCCTTTGTCATAAATTTATCTTCATTGCGCCCTTAGATTCATATCCACATCTGAGGTCCTAAGCCCTCCATCATTCGAAGTTTTTAGTGGATTCTAGTATCGACATTCACCCATGTGAGAATGAGGTTTACTATACAAAAAATTGTTGGATTGCGGACCTATGATCGAAACTGAAATTAGAATTAGTCATGTAGTTGATTTAATATAATGGTTAAAGATTTTTTTTAAAATTATGCATACATGTTGGTCTCCTTATGCTTTGCTTATCTAAAATTAGAAGCATATTTTTACTTAGT
The DNA here is from genome assembly GCA_019776745.2 of Taxus chinensis. Taxonomy (NCBI): domain Eukaryota; kingdom Viridiplantae; phylum Streptophyta; class Pinopsida; order Cupressales; family Taxaceae; genus Taxus; species Taxus chinensis. Next base: position 386,563,986 of record CM034155.1, read on the forward strand.
GGAACATGTTATTTCTATTTGAGTAGTTTTTTTTTATATTGTAATTAAATATGGAAACACTCTTTAACATTTGCTTTTAAAGGAAACTTTATTTTCTTATTGTCTCTCTAAATTACTGTTAAAAATAATGTTATAGAAAATTCACCCCCTCGGGTTAATTTGGATAAATCGTCATAAATGGACTTATCCATTCATATTCTTGGATGTGAAAATGACCATCAAAGTTCAACCTCATTAGAAGAGAAAGGCATCCCGTGTTTTGGCTTAACCATGGTGAATGTTTGAAGGTTGGATGGGTTGGTCGGTTGGGTTGGTTGGTTGAGATGGTCAGACAGGTTGGTCGGCTAGGTTGGTCAGCCGGGTTGGGCAGATGTGTCAGATGGGTAAGCATCATACGGATGGAGGGTTGGATGTTCAGGTTGGTCAGTTGGGTTGGTCAGTTAGGTTGGTTAGTTGAGATGGTTAGACAGGTTGGTCGGGTAACAGGTTGTTCAATTGGGTTGGTGGGTCAGGTTGGATGCCTGGGTCATACGGGTGAAGCATCGTATGGACAAAGGTTGGATGGGTACTGAGGCTGGTCGGCCCATCAAATGCACGACCATCAGGTTTTTTGGGTGGCTCATTTTACAGACAGAAATAGATGGTCATCCAAGCCCCCTTGGGTTGGATAACCCATGATGTAGAGATGGTGATTGAGGTTGGTTGACAATCACATAAATGTATGGCCAACATAGTTGGACGATTGAGGTCAGGCGACGCATGGTTAAATGGGTCATGAAGTTGGATGCCTTGATGGTGGTATAGTGTGGTTGGATCAGTTACATGGTTGGGCATCCCATGAGTCCCAAGCAAGCGAAGGTAGTTGAATGAATGACATCCCAACAACTAGTATTAATGTACTATGGCGCTCATGTCTTTTTTTGACAAAATTACTCTCAGGAAGTGAAATTGTATGGGTTCCCATACCTCTTTAATGAGGGTGGGTGAAAATGGCTATATAATGTAATCGAACCCCTCATTTTTTTGAGAGACAATCTGGGATCTAGCGAAACTCTTTCAAAAAAAATCCTCAAGTCCATTTGAGCTATGAGCCTTCTCTTGGGCCTAACAATGTAATGATTCATTTGTGCATCAAATGTAATCATTTGTGCATAATTTGAAGCAATAAAAATTGTTTTTTTTGTGTTTCTTCAACCCTAGCTCATTTTTATTGTATTTTCTTGCCTCTCCATTATTATTGTTGTATTTTTTGCACGTTCTTTAACTTATAGCTTTATGATGTTGTGTTCCATGGAGTTTTGATGGCGGATTAGGATCTGGGTCTATGTCACATTTTTCTGGTCTCCCTCAACCTCCTTTTCTCTTTTTCATCCTCCCTTAGCAGAGTATCTCACCCCTTTTATTGGTGTTATCACCCCCCCCACTTAGTATAGGATTTCCCCTTTTTCATGCACTTCCTCTCTACCTGCCTCCTTGGATTTGTTAGGATAGGTTTAGTTAGTTGTATTTTTCCTTCTAGGAGTAGTATAGCATTAGTATTAGGTAGAAGAAGTTGGCCTTCTCTGGAGGGTCCATCTCAGGTTCGCAAGTCCCACAACTTGATAGATGGACCCATGTTATGTAGATTACACAAGATGCCCCTTTCAAACTTAACCCATTCGGGGGGTGCTATAATTTTGAATTAACAATTACTAGTGCATTGATTTGACTTTTGAGAGCTCATTTTCACAAATTCATTTGTTTGAATAGATTTTTTTATGGAGTTTGTCTCTCATGTTTGGCTTAGATTTTTTTTAGTGTAGCTGACTTATTTTTCTTACTACACCTATTTTTTCATTTGTTGTCCTTGCGAAAAAATTACTTTTCTGGTCATATCCAAATTTGGAAATATAACCTTTCCAATATGGTAGAAGCAAAGAACCTTTGCATTATCTTTCATTGCTCCAATTTTGGTTTATTCTCTTCTCAATTTTCCCATTTGTAACCAATAAAATTTGAGATAGTACTAATGTATAATGCATAGCTCAATTTTTTGTGTAAATTATAGAATAAAAATCCAATAACTTTGTAGTTTTCTCAATAAAAAAGATAACTATGCTCAGGGTTCCTGTTTCAGTTTATATACCCACTTTTATGTGCATTATGTAGTGAAATTAAGAAATTAGACCTGCTAACAAATACTAAGTAGAAAAATAGTAGTAAATTTTTTAGAAAGGAAGTATGTTTGCACACTACCAAGTCATAAACATTGTCTTCACTATTACAACAGAATTGTTTAATGCATTTAAGCTATGATACACACACAAAATTATGAAAACTTCATAAACATAAACACCATGGAATGCTACACTCCAAATGAAATAGATGACACTCTTAAGAAAGTAGACTATACTTCAAATTAAGAATATTAAAAGGAACAGGTGATAAAAAATACCTATGCATGGAATTATATGTTTGTATGTGATGAAAAATTACACTGCGGGATTGAAATGTTGAATGCACTTGAGGAAGGATAGTGAGGGCTTTTTGCAAGAATTTTTTGTTTATACTTCTCTGCTACATGCAACATGTAGCAACTAAAACGTTGCCCGTAGCACTTTGAATTTTTCTCATGTATAATCCTCACTCATAGTTTTCCTTTAATTTTTATCTAATAAATTGTCTTCACTATTACAACAGACTTGTTCAATGCATTCAAGCTATGATACACACACAAAACTATGAAAAATTCATAAACATAAACACCATGGAAGGCTACACTCTAAAGAAAATAGACTATAGTCTGATGTAAGAATATTACACTGAACGAGTGATAAAAAAATACCTATGCAAAGTTGTACTAATAATTATGGCATGGTATTGAAGCATGTTCAACAAGAAATATTGTATGATATAGTGGACCTATTGAATGCATTCAAGCTATGATAAACACACAAAATTATGTAAACTTCATAAACATTGAATTCATGGAAGACTACACTCTGAAGCAAATAGAATTAACTCTAAAGCAAGTAGACTAAACTTTGAAGAAAGAATATTACAGGGAAATAGTGATAAAAAAAATTCCTATGCATGAAATTATATGTTTTTTATGATGATAAGTTTCAATGTGGGATTGAAAGGGTGAATGCACTTGAGGAAGGACAGTGGGGGTTTCTTGCAATAATTTTTTGTTAATCCATGTAAGGTGTAAATGGTCTTAAGAGAATGATTTAAGTGATTCTAAGTGTTGTAAAAAAAATTCCTAGTTCCTTAGGTATATGTTAGCATGTATGAATCATTGGGTGTGATAGTACATCATTAAGATTCTTAAACAATGTAAGCAAGGGCAATTATGAACCACTCAAGAGTTGTTGAAAAAATATTCATACTAAGTCTAGTGGTAGTTACAATGGGAGTTATTTAGTACGTGCATGAAGGTGTAAGCTTGATTATATGGATGGGAGAATAAATTGGAACCTTCATTCCTCAAAGATAATAGGAGGAGAATAATGTAATGAAGAAAACTCAGTATTTTGTATAAGGAAGAAGTAATCTATATGTGTTGCACTCTAAGTCTGTGAGCTTTTTAATCTTATCTTGTGGAATAGATCTAATTTTTACATTAAATCTCTAAGATCTTCTCTTTCAATACATATATGTATAATTAATGTGACTGCAGGTATAAAGGTACATCCTCTGTTATGAGAAAGGGTTGCTTTCATATGTAATGTATATGATTTAATGATCTAGGTTTTCCCTTCAAGATGGAAGTTTGTTGGAGAATTCATCCTTTATTCATATAGACATAGAGGAGATTTGGGGAGTGATTTCAATCTTAGAAGAAATATACCTAGTCCACTTTGTGATTTTGACAATCTTGTTGATACAAACATTTCAATCTTAGAAGCAATTTGGTTGATGATACTTGAAAGTGTTATTGCCCTTGTGAATATTAGAACATCTAGTGTATGGCGACTGAGTAGTGGGAAGAGTGTGCATACAATGGAAATAGAGAGTCTCATGTTGGTAAAGGTTGAATAAGGAGTATTGTTGTTTGATTTCCTTGTCTATGGACAATACATGGTGATAAGACTGTGATATTTGCAATATATTGATATATATTGACAAGACTGTTATTCCTATAACAGAGTTGCAAGTTTAATTAATTAATCAAATTTGTGAAAGGTAGAAAGTTATCTATCACCTTGGCATTGTGATCATCGAGAGAGAAATTAATCCTTCATGTTGGTGTATGGTGCAAGGTACGTGTATTTCCTCATGTAAAGGCTCTATTTTATATCTAGTGAGAATCCTATAGTCAGCATATAGGAAAATTTTTAAGGTATCTAGTTATCCATAGAAGAATCATGTTGAAAACCTAAGGAAAGGCATGAAGAAGGAAAATTCGTTAGGAAGAAATTGTGATTGAAACATGTGGCTAGGGTGGTTGCTTTAATATTTGAAGGAAAATGGTGATTGTTGACCTGGTGAAATACAACTTAAGTATGAAATTGCAGGAAGATTGGGTGCATATACACAAGGAGCGTATGAGCACGTGGGAATATATCAAAACAAGGCACGCCCAGAACAGTTTAAAATCAGGATTTAGTCCTTTTGTAGATCAGGGCTAATTTTGGACATAGAGTGCGTAGCACGCAATGATATGAATACTTGCATAGCATGAAAGGATTTTTTGGGATAATTATAAGATCAAGCTCCATGTGTAGTTTTGGAGCTAATAATAGGATTATACTATAGTTGTATTATTATGTAATCTATTATTAGCAAGCTTGCATGCTTTTGTATTCTCATGTAAGGGTGCATGGTTATTATTAGCATGTAGCCTATTTTTTAAGGTGCATGACTAGTGAAGGGAAATTCCCCACCCCTATAAATATTTATTTATTTGCATGGTTTAAAGAACCATTGCTATTGTAGAGTTATGATGTGATTTTTTTATCACACATGACTATGCCGACATTGTTATGGATGTATGAAGCTTCTGTGTTTTGCAGTATTTAATATAATGGATCTATGTGGTTGGATATTGATTGTAGACACATCTGTTACTTTTTCATGTATGGAAAATTTAATCTTGGTTCTTTTTTAATTTTTCTTGCAAATGGTTAAGATCTAAATCTTGTTTATGTGCTTAAGTATAATTGATTATCTGTTATGGATCTCAAACATACATACAACCATGCTAACATCTTAAAGAAGCTTCTTTAAAGAGGTACCTGGTACCCTTGCACACTTCAGGTGAGCACTTAGTTTAGGATGAGTGATGTGTCAGTGAGCCTTGGGCTATTATTGGGTGCAAAGTAAGAAGTGTAGTTGCGCACGTAAGCAGACCACATTGTATTCGGTGTTTGGGTAGAAACTAGGTACTAAGGTACACTGGTGAAGGAAATTCTGAGGTATTCCTACATGTTATGTAAGTATAGAGGATATATCAGGTGGAAATAAGGAACATGCTAGTTTATACCCTATGTGGGACAATATCACACTGGTGGATGGTTCATAGAGATAATCTATTGGAATGGTGGGAACTGAGAATTGCCTTCTCTAGTATATTTCTCCAGAGTAATGCACCTACTAAGAATTTTGAATTTCATGGTGAGGATCCTAGTCAGCACAACTTTCAGCAGTGTAAGAGGCTCTAGACATAGGGGCAAGAAACTTTACAGCCTTCTTTATGGGTGTGCAAACTCTACTTCACATTACAAAATTATGAGCGAACATGGTATGTCTTAGTGGAGTTGAATAGAGAAACCAGAAATTGGTAAGAACTGACTATATGTATGATTAAGACCTTTGACTATTTTTCCACTAAACCCCCCATGAATGAGGTATTACATGTTATGAAGTTGTTGACTATGGGAGATAGTACAAAGGTTGAGGAACCTATTCAGGAGTTACTTGGCGAGTCAAACCTAGACACATGTTTTGAAGAAGATGAAGAGACAGATGCATAACAGCTTGGGTGCTCCTACCTAGAAAAAGAAAATGGTAATATGTTCTACATCATTGATGATGAAGAAGTGGAGAATCTAGATGTTGAGCATATAGAGGGTACGTGTGAGTTCTTAGACAATGCAGATGAGAAGGCACGTGCCTACCATGAGCCTATGAAGACCAAGAAATTAAACATTGGAATGGATGTTGAACCTAAGGAAGCCATCATTAGAGATTATTGGTCTGACTCTGAGGTTGCTAAGATAATTGAGTTTTTGTGTGAGTACCAGACTTGTTCCCTAGGGTCTATCATGAATTGAAAGGAGTTCATGAATCTTTGGGTTAGATGAGAACTAAGCTAAAGGAAGGTCTGCTCCTAGTTAGGACGAGGCCTTACAGGATGAAATCTAACCTATGTGTCAAAGTTAAAGATGAAATTGACAAGATGTTGAAGTCTAAAATTACTGAGCGTGTAGAGGATTCAAAGTGGGTTATCCCTATTATGATCAATATCAATGAATATGGAAGAATCAGAATTTGTGTGGACTATAGGGAGTTGAATTTGGCATGTGTAATTGATCCTTTTCCAACACTGTTTACTGAAGAAATCTTGGAAGGTGTTTTTGGGTGTGAAAGTTACTCCTTTACTGATAGACTTTCTAGATATCATCAAGTTTATATTTATAAAGAGGATCAACCAAAAAAAAATTTCACCACTGAGTGGGGAATTTTTGCATACATAGTAATGCCCTTTGGATTAAAGAATGCGCCTATAGTATTTTCGTGCATTGTTGTATAAGTGTTCTATGATTTTATTCATAAGTTTTTGCAGGTGTATCTAGATGATTGGATAGTGTATGGGCTAGTGAAGGATCACTGTGATAGTTTGAGATTGATGTTTGAGAGGTACAGGTAGTTGATCATCTCCTTAAACATTAAGAAGTGTGTGTTTGTTACAACCTTTGGGACTTTGTTGGGACACATCATCTATAAAGAAGGCTTGTTAGTGGATATTATTAAGGTTGCTATTATTTTAGGCTTAGAGGAGCCTACTAACCAGAGTGAGGTGCATGGATTATTAGGGCACATAGGATATTACAGGAAATTTATCAAAGGATATGCTAAGATCACCACACTCTTAGAAGTATTATTGAATAGTAAAGGAAATATCCATTGGGTGAGGCACAACAGTGCATGTTTGAGACATTGAAGGAAAGGCTTACTATAGAGCCTATTATGTGCTTTCCTTCATGGAATCTACCCTTTCATGTACATGTGGGTGCCTCTGGCATGGCCATTGGCGCAGTATTATCCTATCCTGGAGAAGGTATTGTAGATCATCCTATTTGTTTTGCAAGTAAGAAGCTGACTCCAGCAAAATATAATTACACAACTACAGAGCGCTAGGATTTTTCCATGATCCACATATTGCATAAATTTTGGCAATACTTAGTAGAAACAACTTTTATTTTCTATACAGATCACATGGCATTAAAATACTTGGTAATCAAGCTCATTTTTTAGGGGCGCATATGTCGGTGGGTTTTTTTATTTCAGGAATTTGAGTTTACCATTGTAGTGAAGCCATGAAAGATTAATTCTCGTCTAGATCATTTATCAAAGATTCAATCAAGAGAGGATGCTCAAAGCATTAAGGATATAATTTCAGATGTACAACTCTTCAGGTTAAACCACGCACCCTCAGAATTGGAGGATATTAATGTCTTTTTACACACAAGTATATCACCCGAGGGAATGAAGGATTTGGAGGAGAAACAAATTGTCATTACATCGTTCCTTATATGTTGATTAGTGGAGATTTATAAAAACTAGGTCAAATGAGGTTTTATGTAGGTGTGTACTTGAGCATGAGTGGGAAGCAATTATGGAGGAGGCTCATGGTGGTATTGTTGGTGGACACTATGTAGGGGATGCCACTGTGCGCAAGATTCTATTAGCTAGTCTATGGTGGGAAACATTATGTAAGGAATGAAAAGAATATTGTAAGGCATGTGACCATTTTCAGCACCTTGAGAATCCTAGACATAGAGATGAAATGCCTTTAAGGCCTATTGCTAGCGCAAAACCTCTTGAAAAATGGACAATTGACTTTGTGGGTCCTATTTCCCCACACGTGCACATGACTGGATTGTGCTATATTATAACTTGTATATACTATATTTCCAGGTGGGAAAAGTGGCTCCTTCAAAGGATTGCATGGTAGCTACAACATCAAGGTTTCTCTAGGAGAACATTATCAGCAGGTATAGGTGTCCTTTAAGTTTAAAAAGTGATAGGGGTACTCATTTTCTTAATGAGACCATCACGATATTATTGGCAGAATTTATGGTGGCACACCATAAAACAATACCCTATCATCCTTAGGCTAATGGAACTGCTGAGGCCTTCAATGAGATATTGAGCCAAACCTTGACTAAAATTTGTGATGTTGGAAGGAAAGACAAGGATGATAAAGTCTATGTTGTACTTTGGGCATACAGGACAACCTATAAGATGTTAAATAATGTAACACCCTTTCAGTTGGTGTTTGGCATAGAGTTTGTTCTACCAGTGGAATTCATGTTACTTTCTCTATGTATTACACATGTAGGAGGGTTAGCAGATGAGCAATCACTTGAAGAACGTATTGAAAAACTAATGTAACTGGATGAAAGGAATGCTATAGCATGATGGAGTCAGATGCAAGAAAAGGCCAGGAAGAAGGCATGGCATTATAGGCACATCAAGGATAATAAGTTTGAGGTTGTGAAAATGGTACTTTTGTATGATACAAAAAAAAAATTCCACCCTGTAAAAATTAAGGTGAATTGGTTAGGACCATATGTTATCACGTATATACTTGATTCAAGCGCTTTTCAGTTAGAGGAATTGGATCGAACATGGTTTCCTGGTTACTTCAATAGGATTAGGTTGAAGCCCTACTATAAATAAGTCTTCTTGATGTTTTTAATAAGGCAGTATTTCCAATTAGATTAGGTTTCCTTTCATCGTTGTTATGTTTTGTTAATTTAGTTCATTTTTTGTGTAATAAGTGCACTTGTGCACCAGAAGCTTATTACTATCTAAGTGTTTTCATGCACAGAGGACCGTGCATACCCTTAATGTGGGGTGGAGTATGTACAGGGTTCATGGTCAAATTTTGAATATTATTCTAAGACAAGTATGAGTAGGAGAAATATTATACAATTTCTCAAAATAAAGGTGCGGATAAGGAAAGAGAAATAGTACTCATGATTTTATACCATGTATGGATATATAGATGCACAGTGTAATACAAGGTAGGCTGTAGCAATGATAACTACTTAGTGAATGACGCAGTGACAAAGTACTTTAGCGCATGAGGGCATGCGAAAGGAGGTGTGTGGTCAAGGAGTAGTAGGCACACAAGAAGGCTATGACTATGGCACGGAAAAATCAGCATAGAAAAATGAAGAAATGCCAAATCAATACTAAGTACGGTAGTCGGTGGAGAGTAAGAAATGTGGAAAAATTTTCAAAAACTATATAAGGACATGTTGCGAAATCATTTCTACCTTTTCATTCAAGAGAATTCGAGGAGTTGAAGTTGAGCGAGCTAGCAAGAGATTTATGAAGTGCGAAGAGTTGCGAACCATTCATATTTTCCATATTTATGCACGGGATTTTCTGATGCTCCATTAGAGAGGTTGTTTAAGCGACATAAAGGTGTGTGGGAAGGATAAATATATTTTTTAGGGTTTGGATTTGAGCTAGGGCATGCAAATTTGAGCTAGGGAAAGAGGGGTTGGACTTCAAGATCTTGAAGAAGGTAAAATATCACACCTTTATAGTTACTATGGCACCAAAATGAGCACTTGGTACAGCCATAAGGGGGGAGAAACAAAAGGAATTTAAAATCAAAGTGGAAGATGCCCCTAAAATTCATTTTTCAGAAATGCAGTACCCAAAAGGGGTTTACATGGGTTACGATTGGGACTCAGACATTTGTCAGTGCAAGGTGAGTGATTACAATCACAGAACAAAGGATAACAAGGATGAACTGGATAAGTTACTAGTTATGAAGACCAATAAGAGAATAGCGGGTGACATGGCCATGTATGATGATGCAGGTGAGAAGTTGTTATCAAAGGTGGGGGTTTTATAGTTTTATGAAATCCCCTATTTTGGGAAACCATAAATACTATACCATTGGTTGATGAGCAGAGTCTGTGAGGACTTATTTTATTTTATCAGGTGACAGATGAGGATCACCATGCCCTTGATTAGAAGTTTGAAAAGACTTAGGAGTTTGGGCACTAAAGTGATCAATGACCTCATGGATAAGGAGGAAATAATGGTGACAAGGAAGGTGTTGGGTTACCTTAAAGGAGGGTGCGAAATAGATATTGACAAATTACAGAAGTACCCAGTGGTCTAAGCAGCAGCACACCTCCTTAAAAAGTTAAATAACCAGGAGTAGTTGTCATAGGTGAATTCATTGTGGTTGCATATAGCAAATAAAATTACTGAAGGGGTGACTTATAACTTGGTGGGTTTCATTGTTGAAACCATCATTGAGGAAGCACATGGAGGTGAGAATATTAGTTTTGGTGTGATCTTGTTATCCCTTGTCTTTGTAGAAATTAGAGTACCCGATGGACCAAAGGACAAACTATGGAAGTATCCTATAGAGAAGAAATATCTTGCAGAGAGATTTGAGGAGTATACATATGATGGGACCATGATTGGACCCTTTAAGTAGAGGGCATATTTGTGGTATGTGTGATTTCGTGCCACGCTTGAGGAGGAATGGAGAATACACAAGGAGCTACCTTTGGTATTAGATAAATAGCTACATTTTGCAGTATACCAACATTTTTGTATTGCACATTTTTTGATGAAGGATGGGAAGTGGATCCCTTTGTGTAAGATCCCATATTCCTTCACTGCATTTTATTTCCAAGAATCTGTACATAGGTTTTTAGACGTGCATCGATTGATTTTTAATACAAACAAGGTAGATTACGACTACCACACATTAAGGAAGACTCAGGTGTATCTAAGTAAGTTTGCATATATTGAGAGATTAATTTTTGATGATATTAATATGAAGGAAATGAGTTTAGCAATTGGTGAGATAGGGGCAGCCCTTGTATATATCCAACTCAAGCCTAGGTTGTAAAATGGAAGATATGTGGAGAATGAGTTCAAACTTCTTGGCCCACCCAAGGGGAAGCATACAGTTGACACTTTGGAAGATGAGGAACTAGGCTCACCCCTTATTGAAGAAGAAGGATAAGAATAAATGAAGGAAGAAAGTGGTGGTTTGGAGCATAGGGGTAGAACACACCCAACTGTAGGTGAGAAAATAATGCGTGATGTTACTCCTCCTTTATAAGAGCCAGAGGATGAAGTGCTAAAGACAAGCACGTTGGAGGTGGATCTAGACAAGACTCCTGAGGAACCTCAGTATAAGAGGGTACTTAGGAGAACAAAGACTCAGGGTGCGGGACCTTCCCATCCCCCCAAGAGATCACCTAGGACTTCGCCGGTGTAGGTAAAGCCTGAAAATAAGAAGAGGTATGGGTACATCCCTCCAAAGGAATAAAAGGAGGAAAAATCTGAAGACGTGCCTAACACTCTGATTCAAAATGGGGATATAAATGAGCCTTAGGATGATGAGATGAAGATGGATGAAGAGGATCTAGAGGAATATAACATTGAAAGTGGGGACGTTGGCTTAAAGATAGGTGAAGATAAGGGCGAGCCATCAGGCGCACCCCCTACTACACAGACAGGTGAAGGTCTTATATTGGATTCAAGCACTGAGATTCTCAATGGTAAGCACTCTAGAAAGGGAAGGAAGTAATTGACATATGATACTCTAAATGTTGGGTACATTGATAACCCAAGAAAAATCATACATGCACAGTTCCAAGGTACTTTGGACCCCAAGGATTTATATGGATAGGAGCTCATGGACACGGATATGGTGAACACCCACACAAGAAAACAACTATCATGGATGATGTAGACTCACATGGATGAGCCTAAATTTGATGTGTGCAAGGAATCTTGTGTATCATGGAGATTGAAGAAGGTGCCCCATTCACACCATATGATTGCTAAGCCTCTAGTGATGTTTGATGAATAGGTGAGCAACGCCCTGACTAATGTATTTGTTGAGGTTGCCACTAGAATATTTATAAAGTGGAAACTATTCAAGCACTATTAGAAGATAAGAAGGATATAACTACTAAGATAAAGTTCCTCATAGAAGAAAATTAAAAATCTAAGTTAGAAGTGTAGAAGGTTCTTAAGATGGCAGAACAACTTAGGGATGAAATTATTGAAAAGATGTCATATCTAGAGGACAAGGTTATAACAGATTTTCCATCCTCCCTACACTATTTGTGCACAATAGTTCAATTGTTCTTAGAGGAGGGACCCATACACCTTCCCAAACAAAAGGATGCTATAAAAGAGGTAAAGAGAGCCAAAACAGCTATCGCGTGGAAGATTACAGCTTATGAGGCCATTTTGTAAACTTTTAAGGAAGAAATTAAGAAATTAGATTTGACATTAACTATGTGTGTAGAACAGGATGTGATAATAAAGACAAGGATTTTTTCCAAAGAATATGAAGTCCTTCAGGAGGTAAATAATGAAACACTTGGGCATATAGAAATAATTACGCTTCTAGAAGAAAAGTGTGATGCACTTGAAGCTGCCTGATTCCTGCACAAGGAAAGAATAAAATAAATATTGAAACTAATCATAGAAAGGATGGATGTAATTGATGGAATGGTCTCGAGCATGGCTAATGTTCTCAGGGTCTTATAGAAAAAAAGTGTGAAGATTACCCTTGATGAAATGGAAGCCATGGTGGTAGAAATTCTAGATAAGACAAATAAAGCGCTAAGTGATTGGAACGCATTGGAAGAAGAGGTTAAGGTTATGTTGGTACCCAAATCCGTTCTCCCTTTGAATTTGAGCAACATCAACATGGTGGGCAGGATGCTTAGAGAAAGATAGATCATAATTTGAATTGTTTTATATTCGGGGAAGGATCTAACTATCTTTTTTTCACTCTAGCTTGGAAAATTTGGATAGTGTCATGTTAAGGGTTTGACCTACCCTTTTACTTTAGGTTTGGTCTTCAACCAGGGTGAGAGGACCCATTTTTTAACCTGTGTTTGTAAGGGAAAATAATGTATCAAAAATATTTGAATCTCCTTTTTAGGAAATTTGAGAAATAACCTTGAGAAGACATGGTCAATACAATATAAATTAACTCTTATGAGTTGTCACTCTAAAAAATGTAGATGTCTCCTATGAAAGGTTCAAGCTGCTAAAGACAGCAATAAAACCAGCTTGCTTTTACATATTTTAACTTTAACATATGAGTATACACATGACAAGAATGGGTGGTTCTTGTAGGATTTATCAGTTATAAATGTATTTTGTTGGAGAATCAAGGAGGATAAAGTTGATTATACCAAATATTTTAGAACTTTTAACAAATGTTGGAAGATCTATCAAATGAGAAGATAAGAACACTTTAAACAACTAACACTGAACCTTCAACAAGAATATGTGCATCCATGGAAGCCCATGAATACACAGTTTCACACAATCAAAACATAAAATCTCATGCCAAAAGCTCAATAAAACATCAAGAATCCCTGATATATCACACCTAAGATACACTCATAGGCTTACAAATAACCTTTATCAATAGAATGGAAGAAAAGTGAATTTAAAATTGTTTATTGCACAATGAAATGAAATCTCTCCTAACAGTGCAATTGCAATTACCACGGTGCTACCACAAGGAAGAGGTCTTGTGTGATTTAGAGGGATTCCTAACATAAGATTGCAACATGAGCCTGAATAGCAATTTTCAAATATTTCAACTTAAAATAAGACACAACAATGTTCATGGTCAAACACAATTAACTCATAACTCATCAGTAAGGGAAAGTTTCATTTGCAGTCTCAATGCTTTTCAATAGTTCTACACTTGCAACCATATTGACATGATTCGATTTGAAAGCTAAATAAATTAACAGGATTCTTAAACAAGTTCTTAGAAAATGGTTTCTCTCATTTTATGCCTTTCTCTTCTAAAAATTTTAGAAAATTTTAACCCCCCTTATGTGAGAGTGGTCATCACATTTACACCATTTTACTCACTCACTCATTCTTTGTTTTCCCCCCAAAAGCATGAATCCTAAATAGAATATTCTTATTTACATCATACAATTTAATTATTATTAATCTCTTGAAAATATCTTATTTTTTGTTGCTAGGTGGAGAGGTTATGAGCTAGTCACATTTTTCACTTCCTCAAATATTACTGGGATGCCATGTCATCCCCTTTTTTAAATGTGGGCCATCCACGTGGAGCAATTCCATGTTATGCAGACTTGGGGGGGTATTTTTATATTTTTGCACTACCTTTTAAATGCAAACAAGTTTACACATTTGACCTGATCACACGCCTTTGAATTTTATTGCGATCTTGACACATGTTTAAATCTTGAAGGTAGTAGAGCTATGGGCCCTATTTGCATATCAGTTTATTTTCTTAATCAAGCACAAAACTACCAATTTGACCCAAGGCCCGCTTTTCTGACCTTTGCTTAAAAATACGCCACGTGTATTTGGTGGGTATCAGAGTTTTTTTTCAGCACTTTTTATTTTATCAACTTAATGTCAAGAGAACATTATTGGCCCTGAATCCCCACTCCAATTATCTTTTAACACATATACCTCTTTGGGAGTGGGGTAAAATTCTTGTTTTACCTCCTTTTACTTTGAATATTCTTGGGAATATTCATCGGGCCACAGGGATAAGTTTTCATTTTGTAAATATTATGTAATTGTTGTAACTTTTTAAATTAACCCCACAACACTGCAACTATTGGGAACATGCCATGTATCTTTGAGTGGCAGAGCAAAGTATTAAATTTGTAGCAGTGGCCAAAGGATGATACACCAAGATATTTTTCAAGATTAAACCTGACTCATGATCAACTTTCTACAGGGATTTTCATAAGAAACATGACTATTACATTCATCAACCGAAAAAGAGGATTTACACCCTAAACACAAGGTTTTCAATCACATTCACCATGACTATATCTTTCAAATACAAGTTTTTAATACGAAAAAATCAAGTCAAAGTAAAGTTTTTGAACGCACACTGGATAAAAGGGTGAGATAAATTTGAGCACTAACAAGTTGAATATCAATATTTTATTCTACCGGTAGAAGACAAGAGTGCCCGATAGTTTATCATTCTTCCTGTACAATAATCCCTTTATTCTTTCATTCATTATTCATTATTCCTTTTTTTGGATAGATAAGTTGAGATTTCCCATTGCCATGGACGGTAATAAAATTAGTGTGGGGTAATGTTGAGCTAGTGAAATACAACTTAAGTATGAAAGCACAGGAGGATTGGGCATGCAGACACAAGGCATGCAGGAGTACACGTGAATATAGCAAAACAGGGCATGGTCAGAACAATTTGAAATCAGTACTTACTCATTTTGCATATCAGGTCTAATTTTGGACATAGAGTGCAAAGCACGCACTAATATGAATACTTGCAGAGCAGGAAAGGCTATTTTGGGATGAGTAGAAGAGTTATATCCATGCATAGTTTTAGAGCTAATAATAGGATTATAATATAGTTATATTATTAGGTAATCTATTATTAGCAAGCTTGCATGCTTTTGCATTCTCATGTAAGGGCGCATGGCTATTATTAGCATGTAGCCTATTTTTGAAGGTCCATGGGAGGTCAAGGGAAAGTCCCCACCCCTATAAATATGTATTTATTTGCATGGTTTAAAGAACCATTGTTATTGTAGAGTTATGTTACGAGTTTATTATCATGCATGACTATGGTGACATTGTTATGGATGTATGAAGCTTCTGTGTTTTGCAATATTTAATATAATGGATCTTTGCAGTTGGATATTGATTGTAGACACATCTGTTATTGGTTTATGTATGGTAATGGTAATCTTGGTTCTTATTTAATTGTTCATACAAATGGTTAAGATCTAAATCTACTTTATGTGCTTGAGTATAATTGATTATTTGTTATGGATCTGAAATATATATGCAAGCATGCTAACATCTTGAACAAGCTTCTCTAAAGAGTAACCTAGTACCTTGCATGCTTCGGTTGAGCACTCAGTTCAGGTGGAGTGATGTGTCAGCATGCCTTGGGCTGTTGGTGGTAAAATCTAGGCTACATCAGTGGTCAAGAATAGGGAAGTATACTTTGATGCTTCTATCAGTGTGGATTGTGACTGTAAGAGAGTAGTGAGATGTAAAAAACTTGTGGATGTTTAATCTGAGAAAAAATCATGGGAAGTAGATTGGGGTGAAGTAATTATTTCTAGAGTGGGTAGATTAAATATATGAAGTTCAAATTATTTAACTGAGTGCGTGTTGTAGTATAGGGTTTGAAAAGTACCCTGAACTGAGACTATATTCTTGTAAGTTGAATCCTAAAAATAATTTTTGTTTGGAACTGTATGTAATAAGTATGGCATGACATTACTATTTTGAGTGTAGGGAATAATTACTTTCATATATAAAGAATAACTCCTTCATTGAAATCCCCAAAATTGCAAATTGTGAAGTGATACAGTTCTTGACATGCACAGAGGAAAGAATTGCTTGGAAAAGAGGATATACTCATTTTCATGAACCTCAACTAAAAGGAAAATGTGAGAAGTGATGTTATAGACCCTAGGAACAAATTTAATTATCTAAATCCATTTAGGAATAAAAATTGCAACTATATTCCTCCTCTCGGGTTAGACTGTGTTCTACAAGTAGAACCTAGCTAGAGCCTATAAGATAGGAACCCAAATGAAAGAATTAAAGAATAAAAAAATTGTCTAAATGACCCTAGGGGAGTCCTCAACGTGATTCAATAGGAATTTTAAAGATTATCTAGTGTAATAAGGATAACTCTTTCACATTCTGACTATAAGTACTTAAGACTCAGGATAAGGGATAATTGTGAAGGTTATCTAATAAAGGGAGTAAGAGCTATTTAGTGAGTTTGACCCTACATCTTTGAAGGTTTAAAAAACCCTAAAATATGGATCTCATAATTTTATGTTTAATCCTTGAAGACTTTTTCAAATATATTTAAGAGCATGAACTGACTGCCCAATACCTAAAGGAAATCTAGTAATCTACAATCAGGGAAGTAGTACTACAAGAGGAGCTAAAGGAGATCAAGAGGGATAACTTGAGACACTTACTGAGTAACACTAAGATACTTTGAAAGGGTTGAGATAATTTTGTGGTTTGACATAGAAGTCCTTGTGCCCATATGATACAATTCACATTACCTGTAAACTAAGAGGGAAGTTTTTGTTAAAATAGAATAGTCTGTAAGCCTAGTGTTGTGAATCAATATTTGATGATCAAATAACTATAAGTGGAGGTTTATGAAGCTAAATAAAAAGAGAAATGAAGCTACATATGGAAATTTTAATTCCATGAAAAATAATCATCTCTTATTAAAATAGAAATGATCCTCAAAGGAAAAGTCAAGGATGCATTTGCTATGAATTCTTGGATATTGATGTATAATGATGAATGTATGATTGTGCCTACATCATAGAGTTTTTTGTGCACTAGTGGAGAAAATAACTTGATTTGAGAAGCATGTGGGAAATTCCTATATATGGGAAAGTGAAGTAAGGTTCTTATTTATTGATTACATTTCTTGTGTAGAAATTACCAAGTACAGGGACAAGGAACTAAATAACCTTGAAAAGAGAGATAGTGACAAGAAATGCCAAGCATGTCAAAGATGAAGAAAGCTTGTAGTAGCTAGTTGGTGGAAAAGGGGCAGAGTTGAGTAAGTAAGTTCTCTTTAGTTTGCATTCTTGAACTATACACGCTCATATAAAGGTGTTAACAGTGGTTGGAAGGTTGGAAAGATTTTAGAATTCAATTAGGAAAAAAAGAGGAATTTCATGTTGAAGCTAGTGTCGAGAAATCAAGAATATTGTGCAAGGAAAATACAAGTACTTGTGGAAGTTCAAAGATATTAGATGATCTTAATCCATGTAATAATGTGATGATAATATGATTATTTGCAGATTTTTGTATAGATAGAGTGATTTAGAGTCTCTCCAACATCGTTCCATTGACTATGTTGTCAACAAACCCAATTTGGAAATTCTTGCAAAGGAGAGTGAGATGATCATTTACTAAGGTTCCAATGATCTAAGTGGTTGTGATAAATTGAATGAAGTATATAAAGCATGCATGTAGCATTCAATGCATTATCTTGGGTCTATAGGATAGTGTTGTGGGTTTATGTATGATTTCTAAGCATACACACCAAGGTAAGTTTTAGGTTTAGTTTAATTGGATAACTACCATATCTTTTTGAGGCTGTGATAATCCTAGGTATGCCTACATAAAATATCTTGACTTAAAACATTTTTTAAGAAGATGGGAAGTCAATACAATTGTGTCAAATGATGACATTCTATGGCCCAAACTTTTGATAGCTAGTACGGAGGATTTGATTTCAAAATTGAAAATTAAGACTTGAACTTTGAAGTAAGCTCTGGAAATTGGTACATAACATCTAAGGTGTATAATAAAGGATAACATCTTTGTTCATGACATATTAACTATGGTAGAATATACTCTGAAAAAAGTAGATTGTAATCTGTAGCAAGTAGACTATACTCCGAAGCAAGTAGACTATACTTCGAATCAAGTAGACTATACACCAACTAAAAGAGACTATACGCCAAAGCAAGTAGATTATACTCTGAAGTAAGATGATTACACCTATTGGTATTTATCATGACAAAAAATACTATCTATCTATATTATCTCCTATCTAACTTGAGACTTGTCATGTCCTCCTTGCTAAGTTATTCTCACAATTTACAAACTAGTGATATTAAAGAGTTATTCTGAGCTAAGTTGGCACTAACTGATATCTGTAACATTTCAGTATTATCAAAATAAAATCATTCTAAAAACAGATTTTACATCCACATGTTAGAATTAGCACTGTCTGTGAAGCTATGGAAAAAAATCCATAATTTGGAACACAACTTTCTTAAATTTCATAAGCGTTGAGGATTTTCATAGAGAAAGAACATTGTTTTGATAACCACAGGGTAATGACCTATGAGAAGTTGTGTTTGGTTAGAAGATTATCCATCACCCACTACTATAAGAAATCTAATTAGAAGGTTAAGAATGTGTTGAGTATTAAGTTTGAAAGTTTTGATTGGGGTATTTTACATTTTATACCAAAACTTTTTTTCGCAGGCAATTTATAAACCCTCTTAGGGATTGTAAGATGAAGGTAGTTTGGTGACATTACCTGTACATTCAATAAGAAAATTAATACTTGTACTTTAAATTAATTTTTGAAAATTGGTACATAACATCTAATAAGTATAATAAAGGATAACTTGAAGGTTTTAAGGATTTAAGACCACTCAAGAAGTCACTTACTCATATATCTCTTAGCTAATTATGGAATCACTAAAGAATTTGTAGAAGCAATTCAAATAGAAGGTGAAGGAACAAAATTTATGATACACACATAGAAATATGAAAATTTCATAAACATCTACACCATGAAAGACTACACTCTGAAGAAAATAGTCTACACTCCGAAGCAAGTAGACTGCACTTGAAAGCAAGAAGATTATATTGAACATCTTTAAAATGTTACATATATATGTTCACTACATAATAAATATGGTAGAATATACTCCGAAGTAAGTTGACTATACACCAACTAAAGGAGACTATACACCGAAGAAAGTAGAGTCAAATTATGCTAAAAATAAGTAGTACATCCACATGTTAGAATTAACATTGTCTTTGAAGCTATGGAAAAATATCCATAATCTGGACTATAGTCCTGTTACAACAATAATTCTATTAACAGTAACAAATTTGAAGCAAGGGAAGAGTCAAACAATGTTATTTATGAAAATGATGAACGATTTGTAATAATCATATTTAGCCAACAAAAAAGCACAATATTTTTAGATAAAATGTTAAAGCATATTGAAGATTTACAAGAGCATGTAAACCATCTTTAACTAGTATTAACTTAATAAAAGTTCTTGTACACAAAAAATTCGTATAGTTTTATGATTCACAAGTGAAATTCACACATGAGATTTTTATGTTCAGAGGAGATTTTTGTAAGTGCCTTCAAAAATTCTCTGTCATTTTTTATTTCATATGGAAATTCACAAGCTATTCTTGACAATCGCCACCTAGAGAACTCTTTGTCCAAGAAAGCACTATATACTAATGAAGGTCTTTTACAGGAAAGCGATTTTTCCCCTACTTCACAAGCATCTTGTAGGTCCTTTTTGATATTTTGTTTTTTTTTTCTATTTCCATTCTTTCCATCTTATCCTCTTCTAATTGATTTTTTAATGTCTCATTTTGAGAATGCAATTTTTCATAATTGTTACAAATTGTACCCCACGTAGTTATGACATCCTCTATGTTCAAGGAAGTTTGAACTTCCTTATCAACTTTGACTTGAGCATTGGAAATGGTTATTTCTTCCTTTTCCTTGAATTGCACTTGAAGTTTTTTAATTTGCAATTGTAAAGAAGAGATGAGGGTTTCTTTTAATGACACCTTTATTTTTAGAAGCTCTATTTCTTCTTGTTGTTGCTTGATGATTGATTCTTTCTTAGAGAGGAGACTCACAGGCTGCAATTGATCTTCTTTAACACCCCGACTTGATGAAGTGGGAGATATAGGTTCTTCTTTTGTAAGTAGAGCCTTTCCTTTTTTTGTTTCCCTCGTGGAAGTAGATGGTTGTAGCAAAGTGTCAAGAATCCTTTGTTTAATGATTTTCATTTCTCCTTTAGCTGAATTTATGCTTCCAAAAATTTCAGCTACCTCCTTGACGTCTTCATCCTCATGAAGAATCGATTTTCATCTTCTTTTTCCAATTACTTCTCCCAATTTCATCAATTTTAGTTTTCTTTTTCCAATTGTTATAGCAGATGTAGTATTGAATATCTTTCCCTATTCAGTGTTAGGTGTCATCATTTCTCTGTCAAGTTTAACAAGGGATGGAGTTTATTTGGTTGAAATAGATTCAGAGATACGGTGCCTCTATTTCTTGGGAACTTTACCCATCTCCTACAGTAAAGTTCTCCATGTCTTTTTACCCTTCTTCTCTTTGGTGGAGTGTTGACAAATCAGGTAAATGAGACCATGGTGCTTAATTTATCCTTTATCCTCTTTATATCTAGTGGCCATATTGAGGATGTTGTCACAAAGATATTGAGGTAAATTGATTCAATGCACTAGTTTGTGAAAACCCTGTTTCAAATGAATAAGAATCCGCAATTTATCACCCGCTAGGACATTGTATTCACCTTCGCAGGTGACATACTTCACTATCCAAAATCTGGATTCCCCATAGGGTTCAAGAACTATATCCCTCCTAATTCCTTTGACATTTTTTACATTATTAAGTTTTGGTTGTGGTTCAAGCTCTCCATTGTCATGAAAAAATTGAATTAGGTCTTTGTATGTAGACCTTCGTGCAATCTACAACCCTTCATAAGTAATCCCTAAAATTTCACTAATGATCTTACTATTGACAGTAATCTTTATGCCTCTTACCTTCAAAGACCTTCCCTTGAATTTTTAGACAAATTATTCCACTATTGATTCCTTATAGCCTATTAAACCCTTCATGAACTCCAACCATCTTGCCTTTTCAAATAACTCTAATACATGTTTATCTCGCAACAAAATTGACGTGGACTCTGGTTCTGAATAATTTTTATGCCCCGTTCTTCTAAATCAGAGCAAGGGATACATACAAATAGAACGATAGCGAGAAATATAGGGAATTATCTGAAGTAAGACTAAATATAGACTGTAGCTGTAATGCCCCGTGCTTTCATTATCGTTGTCAAAGTAATGATAGGGAAAAAGGTTTTATCCTATGTTGTTGGCACTCTTTCGTATCAAAAATTAAATGAAAACTTGATGTGAACACGTAATCACAATATCATGAATAAGCTGAGGATGATCTCCTTAGATGTGAACCCTGCTAATATGGGGTCTATCTTATTGATGAACTGTTTTCGCTAAGGTGACATTACGTCATTTCTAATGTTGTATGTCATAGAATCCTTGGTGTAAATTTAAGCCTCGAAAGTGATTTGCGATGTTTTTGCTTATCTCTATTAAATTGTTGACATTATAGGTTTTATAAGTTATGTAGAGGCTTTGACAATTTTGATACTTCACTTAAAAACTTAATTTGAAATGCAATCAAGACTTCCTATTGGTTTATAATAGGTCTTAAATCGACCATCTGATAGTCTACCCCATTTTATGACTAATGCTATCATGATTGTATTTCTAGGGATAAAGGGGCTATAGTCGTCAGTCAAGGACTTAATTATTAAGAATTAAGGGCATCAACTCCTACGAGTATACTTGAGAAATTTCTTGATCAACGCTAACATTATAACATCTATGTATATATATATACATGTGAATATATATATATATATATATATATTTCGAAAATGGAATTTGCAAAGATTAAAGTAGTTAACTACTATTGAAGATTTATTAGCTAATGTAAAAACAGGACAATCTAATCCTTGTGGTATAGTTCTAAACTTAACATATGAGCCTATAGTTGAGAAGATTTACTTGGGCATTACTTTAGCTATTTGAAAGCATGTATATGCATATGAAAATAGTATGAAGCCTTAATTTATGCTAAGAAAGGACATCCAAATTTATATTTGTATAAAATATTGTTGGTCATTAGAAAGGATATAATGTTTCCCAAATTCAAACGGTTGATGACGTGACACCCACCGCCTAATAGCTTTACTCACAGTCCTCAATTATCTCTACCAAATGATTTTGAGATGAAGTATTTTAGTTATCTAAATCTCCTTACGTGGCATGAAGTATGACTTTGCTAAATTTAAGGGGGAGCTGAGAATATTTGTTTTGTAAATTGGCGGCAAGCTCCATTAACTCTGCATTTAATGTCTTTTATTGTCCACCTTCCTCAGGAAGTGCATGGACGGATTGGAACAAAGGGGCAGTTTTTGGTATCGATTCATTTCATGGCTATAAACTCGTAGAAGCTCGGCATGCAAGGAGGAAGTTTAGCTATGTGTTGATGTGAGTTTGCAGGAAGAAAACATCAGTTGAGTATTTTAAACAACAAGTTTCTATACTCATTAAGATATCACGGAAAAATTTTGATCTGTTGAATGAAGGAAATCATTTCAAAGGTTTGGGGATTTTACTAAGTAATCGTGAAATATTTGCAAGGAAAGAAAACATCGGCATAACAGGCATGATACGCTCTGAACTTTTCATACTTTTTTGCTCTATTTAGTAATTTCACAAAAATAACCTTGCCTTGAATGAAATTTGTGTTTACAATTTCAGAGATGTAGAATCATTTTTATAATTTCTCTATAGAGTATGAATTAATATGGATTCGTGATGTATGTTGTTAAAAGTGATTAACTAAGTACAGGCTTCAATGACGGTTATTATTGTTAAGAAAAAAAATATACTCTTGAGATGTTTGAGGATTGTTGCTATGATGATTAAGGGGTTTGTTCTGATACACTAGTATTGTTAAAATATTCTTGCATCTGTGAAACGAAAGCTATCCATACTCTAGAAAACTTGTTTAATCTTTTACCCAACTCTTCAAGGATATGAATAAATATAGCAATATATGGTGGAATTCTGGAAATTGTTCTGTGTGAGTTTTTGTTATAGATGTTTTTCCTTGACCTAGTGTTGTTGGATTTACACAACTGGGTTTGATTCTTTAAATAAATCTATGCCTGTGGAGTCCTGTTGGTCTTGTAGGAGGCATCATCGGTACTTATAATCGATCTATTTTTATTTAAACTAAGTATTTTCACTGAAGAAAAACAACTGAATTTCATAATATCATCAAGTTGTAGATAATAAGGACAGATGTAATGATTACAAGGTCTGCCTCTTTGGCCCTCGAATAGGCAATTTAGAATGGAGTGTATGGTCTACTCCAGAGCCACTATGATGGCTTGGCTAAATCATCGAGTTTTCTAGCAGTTAACTGATGTATCTTGTTTGTAATTTAGAATTGTATAAGATCCAAATACTTCATTCTATTATTTCATGTTGATCTCCTTGTTGCTTCGTTAATAACTCTTGAACTATTCCGAATCCTTCGGGGTTTAAAGACAGTTGTCGAAAGGTTATATTGAAATTTGATTTCTGTGATGGTTAAGTCCAACTTGTTAAAATCTCATCACTTATGTTCCATTTTAGCCTCTATAATGGAGGATGGACATTCTCCTGTAAAACCTTTTATGTTACTTAGTGGGCTAATATATTCACTATTATTACTAAAGCTTGGTTTTTCTTGCAAATCTTACTGAGTTCGAAAGTGATGTCGACTTCGACTAAGAATCTCTTCCTCTTGTAAGAGATGTAGTTCATTGTTGTCCATTAGGAAACCATCCTAGAAAGTAAGCTAATCTTCTAGAAGTTTATGCATTAGACTTTATGGTTGAAAAGTTGTTTAACAGTTCCTTTTATTAGGTACGCCTTATCTCAATGTATGAGTTGGTAACGATAGTTGAGTTTGATTTATTTAACCCTTACACTCTTATCTACGCTTGCTGGGTTTATTGATTACCTGTATGAAGATCTAAACCTGTAATAAAGGTTTGATTATTTATTTATCATTATTATGACCCACCATTTAATCAGCTGTTAGAAGGTTTAAAGGAAATACCTTGAGCTATCCCTTGAGTTTTGATTATCCCTTTCTATGGGCTGATCATTTTATCAGAAGTTGAGTTTATGTTCTAAATGTTGGAAATTGAGTCATTAAGTAGGGATGGGAATTAAAGTTGTCCCAAAATAGGAAGACTCTTGGCTTAAGGTTGTATAGTTGGTTGTATTACCCTATGTAGTAATTAACACAGTACAATTTATTGATCACATTGTCATACTATGTGTTCTATTAAGAAATTAGAGGCATTGATTTTGTATGGTAACCCATTCTAAGATGAAACGGTAAGCTATATACTCCTACTCTTATAGTAGATGATAACTGGATTCATCCTTTAACTGAGTCCGTGAGATGTGACAGATCCTCTCCAGGTGTAATGATTCTGATTTGAATTCTGTGGTACCTCAACAAACCCAGAAGTGATTCTTTCTCTTAGAGCAAACTGTACTTGGTTTCATTTATTAAATACAGGGTTTCCTTGACATTTTGGAAGCTCCTTATTGACCTTTCCTAGTTGTGTCATGACTTTAGTTTAGTATGATCTAACCTTGTTCAGTAAAATGGGTTAGGCGATCATTTTTATATTCTTCTGAAGTTTTGACTTACCGGGAATTGTGTACTCTTTTCTAGTTTTAGAATGTTCATTAAGTACTTAAGTTGAAGTAATTATTAAATATGTGGCATGTTACTCAAAGTTGTACGTGATTGCTATATGGCAAGATGCCATGAATGTTCTCTCTCATTTATCCTCGAGGTTAAATGCTCTAATATCATATTTTGTTAGCCGAATACTCTTGTTGTCTTGGTATTATTCCCTGAACCTTAGCAGTCCTTATGGATGTATGAAATCCTCTTTAGATCTATTGTGAAGATTTGGGAGATTTCTTGAATGTATTCTTGATATTTATATGGTTACTTAATGGTTGAGTAAAATGATTTCAGGCATGCAAGTATGGGATTTCATGAGTGAAATCTTGTTACTCTTATACGGTAGTCTTTGAATACTTATAATTATCATGTTTCTTATGAATTGTATGACTATTTTTGAGTGACTGAAGTAGTTGTATGGAAAAGTAAGTTTGAAATTGATTCTTCCATGGTTCATTAAATTGCTTGCTTCTGTCATGTTACAGAAATAATTGTTTATTTACTTAAGATTTACATATTGATTCATAAAAATGATATGGGTTATTTCTATGAAATAATTAAGTAGAGTATGTCATTATGGTGAGTTGGTGCTTATCATGCTCAGTTCTTGAGAACTGACTCGTGATAACAATTTTACAAATAAACACAGAGAAGGAAGGGTGATGTATTTAGTTTTGTATATTATTTTGATCAAGGAAAGATTGAAGATATGACTGACTTGAATGTTCTTAAATGAAATACTTCTCCTTGAAAATGGAAAAATGGATTACTACTTAATGTAAATGGTTTATTCATTAAAATGAAATATTTTGGTCATGCTTAAAGGCATGAGTTGTATTTATCTCATAAATGTAACTAAGACAGATTTCATGCTGCTATAAATTGTTTTATAAGTGGTTGATTGTCGATTGATGAGTTGTGAGTCGTAAATCTATCAAGTTAAAAATTCAGCATCTACAATACTATTGTATTAATCATTAGTATCAAGCATGTAGTAAGTAGCATACACATCTTATGTGTGAGATTCTAAGGATCTTATAAGGGACTATTGGAGGAACGTTGCCTAAAAATATATTGTTCTAAGTAATTATATGTTAAGCATACTTGGAAATAGAACTGAGGTTGCTAATGGATAACTGCCTCATTATAAAGTGCAATATATCAACCTACTTGTAAAGTGGTGTTAAGTTCTCCAAAGGTTTTGTATAGAATGTACACAACCAGTAAAATATATCTAGAAGTAAGATTGTCTAATCTTAATGGCTGCTGCAAAGAAAGCAGCTAGATTATCATGAAACCATGGAAAGGTTATGATAATCAGGTACTTCTGTGATATGGTTGTTTTATAAACACGGGTTATACTAACTCTTATCAAAGATATAATAATTTATTATTGATTTCTAAGTGAAATCAACTCTAAGTCCTATATAAGGATGATACACATAAGCTACAATAGGATGGGCTTATTGTAATCTTACATGACTATATATTGATTATGGTTTCACTTTTTCGGGAATTGTAGAATTGTGATAAATTGTGTTATGAAATATTTTTCTCAAAGAGATGGAATTTTTTTAATTATATGTTGTCCCATGATGCATCATTATGAGCACCTAAGCATGTCGGATACAATGGAAGTAATATGGAACATGCTTACTAAGTTAAAAGAATATAGCATTTGAATCTCATCCCTAGTCAATACTATAATTATCTCTAAAGAGAATTAGAGAGTCATATTTTAAAAGGATATGACAGGGAAAGATAAATGGGTAAGTGGTTCATAAAATCTATCATATTGGATACCCCAGATATATCTTACTTGTTAGAGATAGTAAAATAAATGAACGCTCTTTACTGAGATGCAATTAAGTAAAGTGATGTGCTTAAACTGAAAGGACGATTCGAATTGATGACTTATGGCACTTAATTCAAGGACTGAATCATACCTAAATACCTAGCTTCATATGAGTACATATCCCTAGAATATGAAATAAGGAGCATGAGCCTAAATATTAAATTCGGGACAGTTTTTTAAACTACAATAATGATCATAGTCCCTGATAGTAATGGTTCTATCAATGGTTAACATGGGTATGAGATTTGAAAGGTAATTAAGTTTTATAGATATTGGGGGTCCTCGGATCAACTCAATCCAGACCCTAGGTACAACCCATTCATGGAGAAGGTGTTGTAATCCCAAGGCTATTCTATAATCATTACCTTGAAAACATTAAACACCATGCACCAATATAGGATTCTAGGTGAGTGAAATCACTGCATATACTACACAGTCATATCCCTATGGTGACAATTATCACCATTAAGATACTTTCATTTAGCATCTGTAATGATTTGTCTCATCAAGAGACTGGATTTTAGTATGGTGTTGTCCTAAGTACAAACCTTGATAGAGTTACAAGACAGATTGGACCTCCTAGGTATGCACCCTTATATCAACCTATGATGGCTATGGGAAGATATGTGGGCGAGTAACAAGGTGAATTGTTACGAGAACACTTTCTTTCCCATAGGCATCACAGGATGACATAGAGGTATGTCTTCATGTAGGTTAAACTGGTTTGTACCTCATTCAAGGCTTGTAGTTGTTTACAACATTAACATTTGTGAATCCATATAACTGAACAAGTGAATAAGGTGAGATGACAAGATTCCAATGGTGAGTGTGTCATCATAGAATCGAGCATGGCATACATGACTTAGAAACTTTACGCAAAGTGGTGTAAGCTCTTGACTACACTATCGAGATTTCACCATTATCTAAGTTGTGAGATGCCTATGGTTTTCATAGGTGGAACCTAGGTACACACTTAGGGGTTTTCACTTATATATCATATCCCATTAAAGGGGAACCAAAGGGATACATTTTATGTATGGCTCATACAGAGCATTGAGGGAGAACGAGTAGGTTTAGTATTCTCTCATACAGTTGCACATGGTTCATGACAGTTATCAGAAATGGATTGCTTTAAGGTTTATGTAGATTTAAATATATGGGTATTTAAATCAGCTGCATAAAGTTATTTATAAAAAAAAATCTTAGAGACGAAGTGACAAAAAGTGGATGTTACATTTTGGTATCAGAGCTGAAGGTTACAACTCTTGGACTTATTGGGTCCTTACGCTAATTAAAACTTTTATTTTTTTTTCAGAATAAAAATGGAAATGGGAAGGATGCACCGAGAAGAAAGAACCAGGTCTTATTTTGTTGCGGTTTCAACGGTGCTAAAGTTAGACAAGATTCTAGCAATCCTTCAATATACCTAGAATCGGATAGATGCCTTGGAGCAGCTGGTGATGGGTGAAAGTGATAAGTTGGACAAAGGAAAACTTAGGTCTATTGCTAATAAACAACAGAAGAGTTATTTAAATAATGAACTGATCATTGATGGCAAGTTTTGGACTTACCAATCCAAAGATGAACTAAACCCAAAATTGGGGGAAGCATTGGATAAACATGGATCTTCTTCTGATAAGATGATATTTGGAAAATCCAGTGGGCTAAAACCAAATCTGCTAGACACTCCCACTCATAAAAATGAAAAGAGACATAAAAAATGTAATTCTTCTTCATCTTGGAATGCAAAGAAAATTTGGTGGAAAAAGCATAGCAAGAAAATGTGTCCTGCCAAAAATAAATTTTCCCAAAAACTTGAAGTGATAACCTGCAGGAAAAAGCATAATACTATTGCAAATGGAAAAGTTAAAAGCGGTCAATCAGGACCTACTTGGTGGATGTTTCATGTGTGGAAATGGGCATTATGCCAACCAATGTCCTTTAAAGAAGATGGACAAGTCTCGAATGATGAAGCATGTTGCAAGGGAAGTTAACAAAGGAAAGGAACATGTATCCCTAGCAGGAGATAGAGAAAATTGTCAAAGAGATCCATGAGTTTAGTATTCTTTAATACTAAAAGAAATAAAATGTGGATTTGTTGTACTTAATGAAAAATTGGTCAACAATTGTGAAGCCTAACTCTTTCTGGTAATATGGAATAAGAATGCTCAATTTTCAGCTTATGTCTAGTTAGGTAGCATTGATCTGAGTGATTGTTCTGTATTCTATCAAATATTTGATTTACATAATTAATATTTCAATTCCAAGGAACTGAAAATATTATAATCTGTCTGTTGACTTTTAACAGTGGTTGTAATATATATATTTATTTTGGTATATGTTACTTCTGGGTTATATTACTCAAGTACCCAAAGTTTTGGGGTATCATCACATTGAAAGGAGGATCTTAGGTTTGAACCTAGCAGCTCAGCAATCTATCGCTTAAAATACTCAAAAGGTTTGGTGATGGCTCATTCTGGGTCGACTCATCTAAAAGCATAGATCGTATGAGGTTATATTTAGCTTCTGGTAATATCTAGTACCTCTACAAGACAATATTTATTTTATATTACCTATCACGACATGATTCCCTTCTGTTCATCTACCATGACGTGTTGTGGCTATGTGGAAATTATAGTTTATGAACTACTGTGAACTTTTATGGGTTTTGTGGTTGATTCCAGTATTTTTAGTTGAACCTAGATAAGGGAATTCATACTTCACTAATATGAACCCTGCTATAGAAATGTGCAGGTTCTAGGATCAAGGGATGTATTGTGAAATCCCTCTCTTGTGACAGTTCCTATGTAACTCTGCATGGCATCTTCAAGCCCTTAGAGTTTCAGGCTTAACTCGTATGCTTTATATTATGTTGGGAAAAAGATATGATGACTTGTAAGTAAGAGGAATGTTTAGAGCTTCCAAGGTAATTTAGTAAGTTGTTAAATAACATAAGTAAGTCGTTTACATATTTCTATATATTAAAGTAAAAGGTTTTACAAACAATACACTACTTAATGGAAACCCTCATGTAAACCAAGTGGAAATTTGTGCATGACCTTGGTAATATTAGGATCAGTACCGATTCTGTGAATCCACCAAGGAGGTTTAACAGTGGAATAAAAATGTTGTGGATGTCAAAGTCTACATCTAATAAGGTAACTTTGTTACTTAACACTTTGAGAGGTTTTTGGAAAACTGGTTTTCTCAAACATCTATAAACTTGAAGACCTCTTGTTTGAGGACAAGAAAATGTGTTTTCAGTACTCATCCATGAGTTGATATTTGTTAAAAAAAAATTAAATAAACAAATTTGGTAGATCCATAAGCTTGGATAACCATGTTGACAACATTCTTTTATTGGACCAGGTATAGGAGATAAAAAGTGTAAAATATGTTGAGTTAGTTGATAACTAAAATAAGAAATATTCAAGTTCAGCTAAACAAATGAATGTTGGTACCTTATCTTTTTGGACCCAATGTTTTAGAGTTTTGGACCCTCAAATCAAAAAGTCTTTAACAGAGCTGAGGAAAGAGATCTGTCTAAATGAACTACCACAGATCCATATGTTGTAATTCCAGAAAAAAGGAATAGTTATTCCTTAAAAGGTACCAGGTAAGCTTTTTTTAGTTGTATCCTCTATATACCAAATATATATATTGTAAAAAAATGATTTACTTTAGTGAAGTAATCATGAAATAATTCACACTACATGACTATTTACAATCTGATAAGCTGATGCAGCTACTGAATTTAAAGTTTTGAATCTGGAAACCATAAACCTCTGGGGGAATAATAACTATTCTGCAAGAATTATTCTTATATCCTGTGTGGAATTGTTTGATTTTATTCAGCAAGGACCACATCATCGGGGATGATGATACTTTTAAGAGGGGAGGTATGTAACGCCCTATGCTTTCATTACTGTTGTCAAAGTAATGATAGGACAAATGGTTTTATCCTATGTTGTTGGAACCCTTGCGTATCAAAAATTAAATGGAAACTTGATGTGAACATGTAATCACAATATCATGAATAAGCTAAGGATGATCTCCTTAGATAAGAACCATGTTAATCTGGAGTCTATCTTATTGATGAACTATTTTTGCAAAGGTGACATTACGTCATTTGTAATGTTGTATGTCATAAAATCCTTGGTGTAAATTTAAGCCTTGAAAAGTGATTTGCGATATTGTTTCTTATCTCTATTAAATTATTAACATTATAGTTTTTTTTATAACTAAGTAATGTTGAGGATTTGACAATTTTGATAGTTCACTTAACAACTTAATTTTAAATGTGATCCAGACTTTCTGTTGGTTTATAATAGGTCTTAAATTAATCATCTGCTAGTTTTCCCATTTGATGACTAATGCCATCATGATCATATTTCCAGGGATAAAAGGGCTATAGTCGTCAGTCAAGGACTTAATTATTAAGAATTAAGGGCATCAACTCCTTCAAGTATATATGAACAACTTTCTTGATCAACGCTAACATTATATATATATATATATATATATATATATATATATGTATATATACATGTATATACATATATATATATATACATATGTATAGTACATGTATATAACATGCATATACATGTGACTATATATGCTATTTGATATATACGGGTATGTATATATATACATATATATACATATATACATATATATATGGATATATGCATATAGAAAATGGCATAATGTATATTGCAAATATATAAATGCATAGTGTAAGTGACAACTACATATATATGTACCATGTATATATATGTATATGTATATATGTATATGTATTATACATATTAGCAAATGTAAAATGTATATGTCGGGTTAACTAATCTAATCCTATATATGGTATATATAGTTCTAAATATATAACATATGTATATATACTTGGCGGCATACAACTTCTATCATATGAATATACATTATATCTATATTGTGCACTACACACACACACACACTTTAGTGCTATTTGAAAGTAGTTAAGTAACTACTATTGTATTTATGCATGTAAAAACATGAAATCTAATCATTGTGGCATGTTCTAAAAGCCTTAAGTATTGTTGATGAAGATTGACATGGAAAAACATCAGCAGTAATTTCTATTGGGTGAAGCCTTAAAATATTGTTTGGTCATTGAAAATATTGGATATAATGTTGCTCAAACTCAAATAGTTGATGAGGTGGCACCCACCGCCTAATAGTTGTACTCACAATCCTTAATTATTTATTAATTATCTCCACCAACTGATTTTGGAGTGAAGTATTTTAGTATCTAAATCACCTTACATGGCATGAAGTATGACTTTCTAAATTTAAAGGAGAGCTAAGAATAGTTGGTGGAAAGCTCCATTAACTCTGCATTTAATGTCTTTTATTCCCACCTTCCTCGGGAAGTGCATGAATGGATTGGAACAAAGGGGAAAAGTTTTTGGTATGGTATTCATTTCATTCATTACATGAAACTCGTAGTAGCTTGGCATGCAAGGAGGAAGTTTAGCTATGTGTTGATGTGAGTTTGCATGGAGAAAACAACAGTTGAGTAGATGGAACAAGTTCCCAGACTCATTAAAATATCATGGAAACTTTGTGTTCTGTGGGATGAAGGAACTCATTTCAAAGGTTTGGGGATTTTCCTAAGTAATCATGAAAGTTTTGACAAGGAAAGAAAACACCGGCGTAACATGCATGATACGCTCTGAACTTTTCATAATTTCTTGCTCTATTTAGTAATTTCACAAAAGTAACCTTGCCTTGTATGATATTTTTGTGTTTATAATTTCAGAGATGTGGAATCGTTTAATACTTGCTCTGTAGAGCCCTATTATGAATTGCAATTGGTATGGCTTCATAATGTATGTTGTTAAAAGTGATTAACTAAGTATAGGCTCCAATAAGGTTTATTATTGTTAAGGGAAGAATACACTCTTGAGATGTTTGAGGGCTACTGCTATAATGATTAATGGGTTTGTTCTGATATGCCAGTATTGTTGAAATCTTCTTGCAGCTGTGAATTGATATCTACCCATACTATAGAAAAATTTGTTTAATTTTTTACCCATCTCTTCAAGGATATGAATAAATATAGCAAGATATTGTGGTATTCTGGAAATTGTTCTGTGTGAGTTTTTGTTATAGATGTCTTTCCTTGACCTAGTGTTTGTTGGATTTACGCAAATGGGTTTGATTCTTTAAATAAATCTATGCCTATGGAGACATGTTGGTCTTGTAGGAGGCATTGTCGGTACTTATAATCGACCTAGTTTTATTTAAAATAAGTATTTGTATAGAAGAAGAAAAACAACTGAATTTAATATTATCATCGAGTTGTAGATAATAAGGACAGTTGTAATGATTACAAGGTTTCTCTCTTCGGCCCTTGAATAGGCAGTTTAGAATGGCACCTTATGGTCTACTCCAGAGCCACTATGATGGCTTGGCTGAATTGCTGAGTTTTCTAATAGTTAACTATTGTATCTTGTTTACAATTTAAGATTATATAAGTTCCAGATACTTCATTCTATTATGTTGATCTCCTTGTTGCTTCTTAGTAACTCTGGAACTATTCTGACTCCTTCAGGGTTTAAAGTTGGTTGCAGAAAGGTTATATTGAGATTTGATTACTGTGATGGTTAAGTCCAACTTGTTAAAATCTCGTCACTTATGTTCCATCTTAGCCTCTATAACGGAGGATGGACATTCTCCTGTAAAACCTTGTATGTTACTTAGTGGGCTAATTTATTCACTATTATTACTAAAGCTTGGTTCTTCTTGCAATTCTTGCTGAGTTTGAAAGTGATGTCGACTTCAACTAAGAATCTCCTTCCTCTTGTAAGAGATGCAGTTCACTGATGACCATTAGGAAACCATCCTAGAAAGTGAGCTGATCTTCTAGAAGTTTATGGATTAGATCTTACGGTTGAAAAGATGTTTAACATTTCCTTTTATTGGGTACGCCTCATCTCAATGTATGAGCTGGTAATGATAGTTGAGTTTGATTTCTTTGACCCTTACACTCTTATCTGTGCTTGTTGGGTTTATTGATTACCTGTTCAAAGATCAAAACCTGTAATAAAGGTTTGATGATTAATTATCATTGGTATGATCTACCATTTAATCAGCGGTTAGAAGGTTTAAGGGAAAGACCTTGAGCTATCCCTTGAGTTTTGATGATCCCTTTCTATGGGCTGATCATTTAATCGGAAGCTGAGTTTATGTTCTAAATGTTGGAAATTGAGTCATTAAGTAGGGATGGGAATTAAAGTTGTCCCAAAATAGGAAGACTCTTGGCTTCAGGGTTGTAAAGTTTGGTGGTATTACCCCTTTGTAGTAATTAACACAGTACAAGTTTGTTGATCACATTGTCATACTATGTGTTCTATTAAGAAACTGGAGGCATTGATTTTGTATGGTAACCCATTCTGGGACAAAATGGTAAGCTATATACTCCTACTCTTATAATAGATGATAACTAGATTCATCCTTTAACTGAGTCTGTGAGATGTGATAGATCCTCTCTGGGTGTAATGATTCTGATTTGAATTATGTGGTATCTCAGCAAACCCAGAAGTGACTCTTTCTCTTATAGCAAACTGTACTCGGTTTCATTTATTAAATACGGGGTTTCCTTGACATTTTGAAAGTTCCTCATTTACCTTTCCTAGTTGTGTCATGAATTTAGTTCAGTATGATCTAACATTGTTATAGTAGAATGGGTTAGGAGATAATTCTTAAATTCATAGAATCATGTGAAGTCTTGACTTACCTAGGAAAAAGTGGTTAGCGTAGAAGTTGCAATTTCGTTGAGAAAACTCTTGGGATATTAAATGTTCAAGTGGAACTTTTTGGGTTAAGTAACAATTATGTCATCTCATCAACACATGGAACCTACTCTCTTCAAGAATTTTTAAAGGCTTTTTGTTATTATATCAGATAGTGATTATGAAGTAACAATTGATATTATCTGAAGGAATTGTGTACTCTCTTCTAGAATTTTAAAGAATTTAGTGTTTAATAAGTCTTGATATGTGAAACATATCTGAAGAAGGGAATTGTGTACTCTTCTTCTAGGAATGTCTCATATAAGTACTTAAGTTGAGGTAAGTATTAAATATGTAGAATGTTACTCAAGTTATACCTGATTGCTATATGGCAGGATGCCATGAATGTTCTCACCCTATTATCCTCAAGGTTAAACACTCTAATATCATATTTCGTTAGCCAAGTACTCTTGATGTTTTGGTATTATTGCCTGAACCATTAGCAGTCCTTAGGGGTGTATGAAATCCTCGTTAGATCTGTTGTGAAGATTTGGAAGATTTCTTGAATGTGTTCTTGATATTTATATGGTTACTTAATTGTTGAGTAAAATGATTTCAGGCATGCAAGTATGGGATTGCATGAGTGAAATCTTGTTACTCTTATACGGTAGTCTTTGAATACTTATAATTCTCATGTATCTTATGAATTGTATGACTGTTTCTGAGTGACTGAAGTAGTTGTATGGAAAAGTAAGTTCTGAAATTGATTTCTTCCATGGTTCATTAAATTGCTTACTTCTGTCATGTTATTGAAAGAATTGTTTATCTACTTAAGCTTTGCAATATTGATTCATAAAAATAATATGGGTTATTTCTATGAAATAATTAAGTAGAGTATGTCATTATGGTGAGTTATTGCTTATCATGCTCATTTCCTGTGAACTGACTTATGCTAACAATTTTGTAGAAAAACGTAGAGAAGGAAGGGTGAAGTTTTTAGTTTTGTATATTATTTTGATCAAGGAAAGTTTGAAGATATGACTAACTTGAATGTTCTTAAGATGAAATACTTCTCCTTGAAAATGGAAAAAGGGATTACTACTTAATGTAAATGGTTTATTCATTAAAATGAAAGATTTTGGTCATGCTTAAAGGCATGAGTTGTATTTATCTCATAAATGTAATTAAGACAGATTTCCTGCTGATATATATATTGTTTTGTAAGTGGTTGATTGTTGATTGATGAGTTATGAGTCGTAAATCTATCAAGTTAAGAAATCAGCATCTACAATACTATTGTATTAATCATTAGTATCAAGCATGTAGTAAGTACTATACACATCTTATGTGTGAGATTCTAAGGATCATATAAGGGACTATTGGAGGAATGTTGCCTAAAAATATCTTGTTCTAAGTAATTATATGTTAAGCATACTTGGAAATAGTTGAGGTTGCTAATGGATAATTGCCTCATTATAAAGTGCAATATATCAACCTACTTGTAAAGTTGTGTTAAGTTCTCGTAAGGTTCTGTATTGAATGTACACAACTAGTAAAAGATATCTAGAAGTAAGATTGTATAATCTTAATGGCCGCTACTAAGAAAGTAGCTGGATTATCATGAAACCATGGAAGGTTATGATAATCAGGTACTTCTGTGCTATGGTTGTTTTATAAACACAGGTTATACTAACTCTTATCAAAGATATAATAATTTAATATTGATTTCTAAGTGAAATCAACATCTAAGTCCTATACTAAGGATGATACACATAAGCTACAATAGGATGGGCTTATGGTAATCTTACATGACTATATATTGATTATGGTTTCACTTTTCGGGAATTTCAGAATTTTGATAAATTGTGTTATGAAATATTTTGCTCAAAGAGATGGAATGTTTTTAACTAGGGTTTTTCCCATGATGCATCATTATGAGCACCTAAGCATGTCGGATACAATGGAAGTAATATGGAACATGCTTACTAAGTTAAAAGAACATAGCATTTCAATCTCATCCCTAGTCAATACTGTAATTATCTCTAAAGAGAATTAGAGAGTGATATTTTAAAAGGATATGATAGGGAAAGATAAATGGGTAAGTGGTTCATAAAATCTATCATATTGGATACCCCAGATATATATTACTTGTTGGAGATAGTAAAATAAATGAACGCTCTTTACTGAGTTGTAATTAAGTATAGTGATGTGCTTAAACTGAAAGGATATTGGCATTGATAGCCTATGGACACTTAATTTAAGGAATGAATCATACCTAAATACTTAGCTTCATATGAGTACATATCCCTAGAATATGAAATAAGGAACATGAGCCTAAATGTTAAAGTCTGGGACAGTTTTTGAAACTACAATAATGATCATAGACTTGATAGTATTGTTTCTATCATTGGTTAACATGGGTATGAGATATTGAAAGGTAATTAAAATGTTATAGAGATTGGGGGTCCTGGGATCAACTCAATCCGGACCTTGGGTATGACCCATTCATGGAGAAGGTGTTGTAAATCCTAGGTTGTTCTATAATGATTACCTTGAAAACATTAAACACCATGCACCAATATAGGATTCTAGGCGGGTGAACTCACTGCATATACTACACAGTCATATCCCTATGGTGACGATTATCACCATTAGGATACTGTTGTTTAGCATCTGTAATGAGTTGTCTCATCAAGAGACTAGATTATAGTATGGTGTTGTCCTAAGTACAAACCTTGATAGAGTTACAAGATAGGTTGGACCTCCTGGGTACGCACCCTATGATAGCTACGGGAAGATATGTGAGAAAGTAACTAGGTGAATTGTTACGAGAACACTTTCTTTCCCATAGGCATCACAAGGATGACATAGAGGTACGTCTTCATGTAGGTTAAACTGGTTTGTACCTCATTCAAGGCTTGTAGTTGTTTACAACATTAACATTTGTGAATCCATATAAATGAACAAGTGAATAAGGTGAGATATCAAGATTCCAATAGCCAGTTTTTCGTCATAGAATCGAGCATGGCATACATGACTCAGAAACTTTACGCAAAGTGGTGTAAGCTCCTGATTACACTGTCGAGATTTCACCATTATCTAAGTTGTGAGATGCCTGTGGTTTTCATAGGTGGAATCCAGGTACACACTTAGGGGTTTTCACTTATATATCATATCCCATTAAAGGAGAACCAAAGGGATACATTTTATGTATGGGCTCATATAGAGCATTGAGGGAGAATGAGTAGGTTTAGTATTCTCTCATACAGTTGCACATGGTTCATGACAGTTATCGGAAATGGATTAATTTAAGGTTTATGTAGATTTAAATATATGGGAGTTTAAATCAGCTGCATAAAGTTATTTATTATAAAAAAAATCTAGTGACGAAGTGACAAAAGGTGGATGTTACATTTTGGTATCAGAACTGAAGATTGTAACTTTTGGAATTATTGTGTCCTTACGCTAATTAAAACTTTTTTATTTTTTCAGAATAAAAATGGAAATGGGAAGGATGCACCGAGAAGAAAGAACCGGGTCTAATTTTTCTACGGTTTCAATGGTGCTAAAGTTAGACAAGATTCTGGCAATCCTTCAATATACCTGGAACCAGATAGATTCCTTGGAGTAGCTGGTGATGGGTGAAACTGATAAGTTGGACAAAGGACAACTTAGGTCTGTTTCTAATAAACAGAAAAATAATTATTTAAATAATGAATTTATCATTGATGGCAAGTTTTGGACTTACCAATCCAAAGATTAACTAAACCCAAAATTTGGGGAAGCATTGGATAAACATGGATCTTCTTCTGATAAGATGATATTTGGAAATGCTAGTGGGCTAAAACTAAATCTGCTAAACAATCCCACTCATAAAAATGAACAGGGACATAAAAATGATAATTCTTCTTCATCTTGGAATGCTAAGAAAATTTGGTGGAAAAAGCATAGAAAGAAAATGTGTTCTGCCAAAAAAAAATTTCCCCAAAAACTTGCAATGATAACCTACAAGAAAAAGCATAATACTGTTGTAAATGGAAAAGTTAAAAGCAGTTAATCATGACCTACTGGTGGATGTTTCACATGTGGCAATGGGAATTATGCCAACCAATGTCCTTTAAAGAAGATGGACGAGTCTCGAATGATGAAGCATGTTGCAAGGGTAGTTAACAAAGGAAAGGAACATGAATCCCTAGTAGGAGACAGAAAATTGTGAAGAGATCCATGAGTTTAGTATTCTTTAATACTAAAAGAAAGAAAATATGGATTTGTTGTACTCAATGAAAAACTAGTCAAAAATTGTGAAGCCTAACTCTTTCTGGTAATATGGAATAAGAATGCTCAAATTTCAGTTTATGTCTGGTTAGGTAGCATTGATCTGAGTGATTGTTCTGTATTCTGTCAAATATTTGATTTACATAATTAATATTTCAATTCCAAGGAACTGAAAATATTATAATTTTTCTGTTGACTTTTAACAGTGGTTGTAATATATATTTATTTATTTTGGTATATGTTACTTCTGGGTTATGTTACTCAAGTACCCAAAATTTTGGGGTATCATCACATTGAAAGGAGGATCTTAGGTTTGAACCTGGGAGCTCGGCAAGCTATCGCTTAAAATACTAAAAAGGTTTGGTGATGGCTCATGTTGGGTCAACTCATCTAAAAGCATAAATAGTATGAGGTTATATTTAGCTTATGGCAATATCTTGTACCTCTTGAGACAAGATTTCTTTTATGTTACCTATCACGACATGATTCTATGTTGTTCACCTATCATGATGTGTTGTGACTATGTGGAAATTCTAGTTTACGAATTGCTGTGAACTTTCATGGGTTTTTGTAGTCGATTCCAGTATTTTTAGTTGAACCTAGATAAGGGAATTCATACTTCACTGATATGAACTGTCGACATTAAAATTTTCCTCCGTAATTTCTATTTTATTATGTATGTATTAGGAATAGGATGTTGTTAAGTATGATTAGTAGTGGCGTCTGATAGAAGATAACGGTGCTGTCAGTATGGTGCTACCAATAAAGTAGAGTACGGTAACATTCAAAGTACAATAGGAATGTTGTGGTAAAAAGTAAATATTTGTCGTAAGTGGTCCGGTAATGTTAAAATGTCAAAGTTGGGGTAAGTAGAGAAGTAGGGTCTACATGATTAGGAATTAGAAATATTGTATTTGTAATAAGGACGAAGAGTGATGTCATAAATATTTTTGTGTATTTTATTTGTGGAAAAGTCTAAAAAGGTGGAACCCATGTGAGATGATAAGGTTTATCTTATCTTAGAAGATAAGCCTACATGTAAAGGCAAGAGTTTAGGCATGGAATATGATTGGCCGGAAGAGATTTCCTATCCTATCTTAGAGATAGGGTGGATAAGCCTGAATTTCTATAAATAAAGAGGCCACCCGCCTCATTTGGCATAGAAGGAACTAGTGAAAAATATTGTATGAGTAAGTGTGTAAAGGAAACCATCATTTAGAAGGTGTGTTAAAGAAGCCATTGTGAAGTTTCTCCCATAGTTATTGTTGGAAGGCAAGTGAAGTTAGTAACACTTGAAGTACCTCATGGGTGAGATTGTAACGATTTCATGTTGATATTATAATTTACACTTATATTTCATATTTGTTATCATTCCTTCGTATCATAGTCTATGGTATTCTTGTGTTATGTTTGTTGTTGTGTTTCCAAATTACATCCACCAAACTAAAGGTTGTGCATTAGTAAATAATCATAGCACAAGGAGTGGTACCGTACCACCAGAACAAATGTCACACATGCCCCAATGATGATACAAGTCACCTAGCAAGGTGTTCAGGATCCAAAGAAGCTCACGAAGTATATGTTAACATCCCAAATGCTTTATCCATGTTCCTTGTGCTTTGTTTTATTCCTCTGCCTTTCTTTTCTTAGCTTTTTTTCCTTTAGTGATGAAACCGCCGCCCTGCCAGGGTGGCGGTCTCATGACCGCCGCCCTGACAGGGCAGCGGTCCTGTAACCGCCACCCTGCTCAGGGTGGCGGTCCTTCACACATTTTCCAACACACTCCTTTGATCATGACTTGCGTAATTTTTCAACTTTCACCAGCTTTTCTCAACCGCCTTAGCTCGTATTAATGTTTTATGTTCCCTGGAATAGTGTTTCTTCATTGTTTAATGGTAAAAGAGTTCTAATAGGAATTACCTTTGGGTGAATGTGAAATCTATAAGTATCCAACTTGTTTTCAAGCAAATGGCCCCTCAACTTCTCATTTCCATTGTTTAGTCTTTTAATTCCTTGTTTAGAGCTCATTTTGTTTTCATGTTTGCATCCATGCTAGTTTTCCTTTGCTGTTGGAAGCCATTCGATCTTCTTGCTTCAGTCTTGTTCATTGTTGTTCATACAAATTAGTTTAGAGTAGAGTAGTGTCATTTGTAGATTGAATCCATTAGAGTTGCAGGTTGTGTTCTTCACAGAAGGTAGATTCTAGAATCTCTCGGTACACTTGTGTTGTATTCCCGCAATAAATCCCACTAGGAATTGCATACGCCAAGCTCTGTCACTTGCGTTGTCCCTCTCCTACTCGCATTTTATTCGGTCTATATCCAAAGCTGCCATTGTTCAAAATACCTTTTCTGTTGATGCTAGCATATACACGCTCTTTTGGACTCACGTGAACATGAAGGAATGAGGAGATCATTCTGAGGGGACAAAATCATACACTACTGGATTCGCCACTGTTCTGCAAATTCCAGGTTTTATCTGTCAAAGTTCTAGTTAAAACATATCAAATAGAGTAGTGAAATATTTCATTTCAGTTAAGTTTCATTTTCTGATATTGCCAGGGAAGCTGTGGGGATTGATAGTTTCTAAGAAACTATGATTCATTCCTCACTTCTGAGGTAGGATCGAGAATCTTTCAATTAAGTTAATCAGCTATCTAGTTATTTAGGATAAACTCACAACTACACAGGCAAGTAGCTACACCGGGCTACCTTGCTTGTTTTAATTTTGTTATTAGATTAGTTGTCATTTTCTGAATATATTAGATTAGTTTCTCTTTCAATTCTATTCAAAATTCTATCAAAAATACAAAAATAGAGGAATATATATATATATATATATATATATGTTGTAGATATATCTTGCATAATTAGTTTATTTCATTTCAGTTAGGCTTATATTGATCTTGTATGACAATCATGGGACCTAGGGAGCCCAGGGAATATGTTTTTGAGCCAATCGTGCCTCAACCAAATATTGTTGCAGCAATAACTGACATAGACCAAAATCTCAGAATTCAGGTCTTCTGAACAACCATAGACCTACAAGAAATTAGCACACAGTTAAGAGGATTAAACATAGAAGATGACAAAGCACACACATTCTGGTCAAATCAGCCAAATTATAGACTGCCTTGATAGATATCCATATGATTGTAGAAGGACCTGAAAGAGAGAAAACATTCGGTTGTGATCCACTAGTCCCACAGCCAGACGCAGGAGACCTCCTCGTTGATATAGACACTAGCTTATGTATCCAAGTTGCCAGAACACCTGTTAGGTACTCTGAGAAAATCGTGCAACTTCTAGTTCTAAACGTAGAGGCCAAAAAGGCATACGACTACTAGATACTCAGAATCAGGGGTTGACTCTTCATATGACCATAGGAGGTCCACAACAACCATGAACTTACGGTTGTGATCCACAGGTCCCACAACCCAACAGGCCTACAAATCAATCCAACATTGATGCTGGTTTGTGAACATTAGTATTTAGGTCCTCTCCACTCCCACCAGACATCATCACACAACTATCATTATTAAACGTAACAGCCAACCAAGCTAAATATTTCTAGACTAGACTAGAGAATCATCCATAAAGCACCAAAAGATCCACTACACATTTAGTCATTCCATTTTCATGACCTTGTCAGGAAATATATACGAAGCACCCGTAGGTCATCTTCCACGTATTCCACAACCCATAGATCAGATCACAGTAGAGCTTGATATTGATTGGAGCCTTCGAGCAGCTATCCTCACCAAACGATCTATCACACCAGTTCAGGTTAGGAGGGCCTTCTTTACCTTAGATTCGCAGATCCCATTATTGCGTGTTGAAGACATAAGATTACCTAACTAGCTTATCTGCATCCCGCGTGTATTCCATCCCCACCTGCTGTCTCGGCACGACCTTGGGAGGTTAGGTACGAGGAAGAGTTACTTGTAGATTCTCATGCTTGCATGTCACTTTTCCATCGTACAAAATTGGTGAACCCGACGTGAAGCAAACAACTGCTTCATCTTCTCTACCTCTTTAGCCTCCACATCAGCTTCACCAACAAAATTGGTGAACCTGACGTGAAACAAACAACTACTTCATCTTCTCTACCTCTTTAGCCTCCACATCAGCTTCACCAACAAAATTGGTGAACCCGACATGAAACAAACAACTGCTTCATCTTCTCTACCTCTTTAGCCTCCACATCAGCTTCACCAACAAAATTGGTGAACCTGACGTGACTCAAACTAATTTTCCACTTTTTTTTCTTTCATCCACCTTCACTCTTTCCCATTATTCTGCGGGTATTCATATACCCCCCGAATATGTCAGGATACGATGCATATGGCAGACCTCTCCTAGGTCTTGAAGCATACTACGATCAACTAAATAGACAACCATCACCCTCACTCTTAGCATGGGGTGACAACTATTCAACTAACCAGTTTTCAACACAAACTCCACCTCAAAGGACTAGATATAGTTCTTCTTTCCAAATAGAGGAGTTGGATCAGCTCACTCAAATGCAACAACCAGAGCCTTCAGGCTCAAACAATATGACGCTCACTGGAGAATCTGGTTCATCTCCTCAGGTGTTGCTTAGACCACAAATTAGTAGATAGTCAGATCCATATCTGTTGTTAGATGACGAATACTTAGCACGTTATGCTAGGAGTGAACAAAACTCTCAAAATATGTACCCATCTATAGGAGGTTTGCAAACACAACCCGAGGTCTCATTCCAAGAAAACACCCCCATTCCTCCACCTATAGGAAATGCCCTCGGTGAGACTTGGCAGGGCACCGATCAATTCATAGCAGGATACCATATGCCTATACAACCTCAAGATATACAACAAACACCACTAAAGAAAAATATTGTATCTTCACCAAACGAGGTCATCTCAGCCTTAGTTGAGAAGGTTAGAGGGTTGGAACTTGCTCAAGCAAGTCAAAATTCACAGTTCATGCAGGTAGGAACTTCCAATCCTCCACATCATCCTAGCCAAGTAGACCTCCTCACAGGAACAGGAACGTTGGGCATGCCTCCTCAGTATTCACAACAAATGCCAACTAGAACCATGTTTTCTAATGCTACTCCAGTGGAAAATATAATACCTCCTAGTTTAGTACAAAACAATCCATTCTTGGTTAATGCTCCTCCATACTTAAACATGTATTCCAAATCACCACAGGGAGATATGTTCTCTTCTCCCGGCATGTTCACTCAACCACAGGGATTTCCTTATGCCCCTGCAAATACATATGCTATGCCATATCAACAACCCATTCCACCTCCACCCCCTCAGCAAACACCATCAATG
This sequence comes from Taxus chinensis, assembly GCA_019776745.2. NCBI lineage: Eukaryota > Viridiplantae > Streptophyta > Pinopsida > Cupressales > Taxaceae > Taxus > Taxus chinensis. The sequence continues at coordinate 386,608,625 of CM034155.1, forward strand.
GTCGAAACCTATGCAATAGGGACTTATTCAGAATATTTGAAAGAACCTTTGGACTTCACCATACAAAGCGTCATGCTTCCAAGACCTCTCCCCAATCTACCCAAGTATAAAGGAGAGGGAGACCCAAATGCACATATTAAGGCCTATGCCATAGCCATTCGAGAACTGCTCCCTTGGGATGGAGTTGTTGCTAAAATATTCCCCAAAACTTTAGAGGGTATCACCCTCGATTGGTATTACAGAATACCTGAAGCCTCAATACATTCATTTAAACAACTTGTTTTAGAGTTCATCAAGGAATTCGACATGAACAAATTGTTGAGAATAGGAATCAGGGAATTCTTGCATATTAAGCAAGAACACAATGAATCTATTGCTCATTTCATCCAAAGATGGCGTACAGTCCTCTATTCTTCAGCAAGCACTCCAAACATGGATCAAATGGAACTATGTGATTTATTCCTTCATTCTCTCAGCAGAGAGATAAAGGAAGAAGTCCAGAAGTTCCCACTAAGAACTTATGATGAAGTGCTCGAGAGTGCTCTTTGAATAGATCAAGCTGTAATAGATAGCGGTCGCAAGACATATGGAACAAATGGGAGGTTAATCATCCCCAACCAAAACACTACGACTTATCCTACTACCACAAACACCAATCAAGGACCTAAAATCCTTAACAAAAACCGCGGAGTGATAACAGATGGAGTGACTGACCAAACAAAAAAAGAAAATGTTGTAAATGTTCCACCACCAGTTAACAATCAACGAAACAACAATTTTACCCCAACAATCAACGCGGTGGATTTTAATCATCCCCAATGACAACAACAACAACAACAACAATGGCAGATCCAGACACAGGGTCCAAGTCAAAACTCAACTGGATATCAAAACCAAAACCAAAGACAAAATGCAAAAACTTTAATCCTAATAGTCAACAGTTTAATCAGAGTTTTGGACCACAACATGTGCCAAACCAACAACCTAGGAGTTGTAATCCTAACTTGTATTGTGGTTTCCACAAAATTTTAGGCCATGACACTAGGACTTGCCGTGATTACAATAAGTTCATGCAACGTTTTCCAGAAGAACAAAGACAACTCTTCATAGATATGTTCTTAACAGATTCTATGACACCTATGCCAAATACTTTCACAGGGGTAGTTTCCCCTCAAAACGCACCTCTTAAGATCTTCAATGATCCACTTCCAAATCACAATAACAATAATAAATTAAATCCAAATGGGATGAACAAAGGTGTAATGATAGGAAATAATATCATGAAGCCTCAACTTCACTAAATCCACCTGTCGCACTGTAATTAGGAAATCAGCCACGAACCAAGATAGTTGGTCTAGTGGAGTTAGATACTAAGCTACACGTAGAAGCCATAACAAGAGCACGAGAATATTCTTCTCAACCAAATCCAATCTATCCACTAGAGCTAGATAACATTCAACAAACGTTGGTAAAACCCATAGGTGCTTGTGATTTAATTAATGACTTAACAAAGACCTTCTCTCACATCTCCTTTTTGGACTTATTGAAAAATTATCCTGCCCATAGGGCTGCTCTTTTAGAAGCACTAGGTCTAGGTCATTTAATTAACATCACTCCACCTCCTGAAACAAAAGTAAACCATATAGACTTCGATATCCACCCTCCAAGGCAGCCAGATAGGGATACCGAGTTTATATTCGACATAAAAAAATGCCAACAGATGCTGAAATTACATGCATAGGTGATCTGGCCTTCCATTTATAGGTGTGGGTTTACAATAATTACGTTAAACGTGCAATGGTGGATGATGGGGAAGAAGTTAACATTTTCCCCTTCTCTTTCCTTCAAAAGCTAGGATATGGAGAAATAAACTATTCCACAACAAGAAATACGCTAAGAGGTTATGAGAGCCTTAAAGCTACTTCAATTAGGAATATAATACTACCAGTCACCTTAGGACCCAAGACAATCCTCATCAATTTTTATATCATAGATCGGGAAACCAACTATAATATGATCCTTGGTCTGACCATGGATACATCGCATGAAAGCAATCCCTTCTACGTTATTCCAGGAAATAAGATTCTTACACCTAGGAAAGATATTCGTAGCAAAAGGTTACCCAAAACCATTCAACATACACCTAACAGACCTGAAGAAAAGACCAGACATTCACTCTGAGTTTGAACTCCCAACAAACCAACTTAACAAACCAATCAACTCAAAACTGGAAGAAAAATTAATACCTACAACAGAACTAGAAATTACGAACCTAGTCAAGGGCATCCCAACCCTCAAGGATGAAGCTAACATTGTAGAAACAGTGTCATTAGGAACAAATGTAAAAATTATCAAGTTACTGGAACAAGATCTACCAATTTTCCTACCATTTGATTCCACAGGTATGGGATGTACCCTAGGAGTTGGTTCTCTTCCAGCAGAGGAACTTTGCATGGTAGAAGTAACTGAAACAGAAGAAACACACACAAAGAATGTCCCAACATCCATTTTTCCTAGTAAATATTGGACTCTCCACTTTGATGGAGCTAGATGTCGCTATGGAGCCGGGGAAGGTGTGATATTTACTTCTCCTGAGGGAAAGATCCTACGTCTTTTAAGTTAAACTTTGAATGTACAAACAATGGCGTTGAATACGAAGCCCTCCTCCTTGGCCTCATCATAGTAAAAAGGATAGGTGTTAATGACATAAAAGTGTTAGGAGACTCGCAATTAGTTGCAAACCAAGTCTCTGAAGTATATGAGACTAGAGCTGAGCACTTACAACTCTATAAAACAGCGGTATTAGATCTAAGCAAAGGATTCAACTTCATATCCATTGAGGCAATCCCACAAGAACAAAACCTTCTTGCAGATTCAATAGCAACCTCAGCTTCACGTTTTACCCCAAGTAATGAGTTGGAAGATACAAGTTTCAAGGTATCACTTCGTACTGAACCATTGGTGAAGAAAATATCAACGAACCCTCTTCTAACACATACAGCTGAGAATGAATCTCCTATCTTACATCATGTTGACAGTGATAAAGTCACTCTCGAATATCTAAATTCCTATGCAGAGCTACACCTTGCTCACCCTATAGTTGATCTTTCCCTAATACCACACTCCTCTTCCTACTTTGGAAATCCCACGGTAGAGTCTCCTCCACAGAAGGATCTCGATATCTACGAGATAGAAAACAGAGAAAGCTTGGAACTACCTCCAGCCCCACCTGAATTTGAAGAAGGTAGTGCTTCTTTGATAGAAGAAACCATTGACATAAACATTGGAACGAAGGAAGAACCAAGAATTTTGAAGTTGGGATCCTCACTAACTCCAGAAGAAATAGAAATACACACCCAAATACTCAAAGAACATCAAAAGGATTTTGCATTTAATTATAAAGAAATGATAGGTATCACACCACAAGTTGCGGTACATAATCTTGTCACTAAACCAGATGTGAAGCCAATTAAACAGAAGTCAAGACCAATGAAGCCAAAAGTGGCTCTCATGGTAAAAGAGGAAGTAATAAAACTTCTCCAAGTAGGATTCATCAAACCCGTTGACTATTCACAATGGGTATCTAATATCATTCCCATCCTCAAAAATAATGGGAAGATACGCATTTGTATAGACTTTCGGGATATTAACAAAGCTTGTCCCAAGGATGATTTCCCATTACCATCCATTGATGTTATCATTGATGCAACAACTGGATTTGAACTATTGTCCCTCATGGACAGGTTCTCAGGGTACAATCAGATTAAAATATCTAAACAAGATCAAGCCAAAACCACATTTATAACTCCCTGGGGAACTTATTGTTATGTTGTCATGCCATTTGGTCTTAAGAATGCCGGCGCTACGTATCAGCGAGCAATGACTTATATATTCCATGATCTTATCCATAAAATTGTGGAATCATATGTGGATGACTTGTTAGCCAAGGCCAAGAAATGTTGTGATCATCCAGAGGTGCTCCATATCATCCTCTCACGACTAATTGAGTATGGTGTCACATTAAACCCAGAGAAGTGCGTTTTCAGTGTAACAAGAGGCAAAATTTAGGATACATTATATCTTCATGAGGAATTGATGTTGATCTAGCCAAAATATAGGTTGTTCTCAAAATGATTCCACCTTCAGAAGAGTCTAGAATCAAGTCATTTCTTGGGAAACTTGGTGTAATCTAAAGGTTCATCCCAGATTTAAGCTTTTCCATTCATTCAATCAAAAATATACTCAAGAAAGATTATAGTATCGATTGGACTAAAGACTGCAATGAGGCTTTCGAAGTAGTTAAGTGCTTCTTGTTGTCACCACCCATGCTAATGCCTCCCAAGCCAGACTTCCCTTTGATTCTATACTCACGAGATACTCATGTCTTGTTGGCCTGCATGTTGGCTCAAGAAGATGATAACAAGCAAGAATGTGTGATCTATTTCATTAGCCGAACATTGCTCGATTATGAAACACGTTACACATAGGCAGAGAGAGAATGCCTTGCCATAATTTTTGCAACAAAACGTTTGAGACATTACATGTTAAACTAGGAAACAAGGGTCATTGTAAAGACAGACCATTTATGAACATTTCTCACACAAGGATCTTTATCTAAAAAAGTTGGCCGTTTCATAACCCTAATGGGATAATTTGAGTTAACATTCATAAACCAAAAATATTTTAAAGGAAAAATCATTGCAGACTGGTTAGCTGACAATCCACTAGATGGGGGCAAGCTGGTAGATCTAGACTTTCTCGATGAGTGTATATACTTTGTCAAAGCCAGACCCCCCATTTATACATGTCCCTGGTATACTGATATCATCAATTTTATCATGGACCATACATACCCAAAAAGTGCCACGTCACAACAAAGAAGGTGGTTACGCATTATTACCGCTAAATATGTTGTTTTAGACCAAGTGCTCTATCATAGAGCTTTCGACGGCATGCTTCTAAGATGTGTCGACATAGAATAATCCAAGAGGATTCTTCATGAATCCCACAGTGGGATATGTGGGGGCCACTTCGGTGGTCACACCACCACTCGCAAAATACATCAAATGGGCTATTTTTGGCCCACTCTTGAACATGACGTAGTGGAATTTGTACGCAAATGCCACAAATGTCAAGAATTCTCTCACGAGATTCACATGCCAGCACAATCCCTACAACCAATAGTGACTTCGTGGCCCTTCTCCACTTGGGGTCTGGACTTAATAGGGAAATTCTCTCCCTCATCAACCGATGGCCATAATTTTATAATCACAACCACAGAATATTTTACCAAATGGGTGGAGGCCATGCCTCTCACCACCGTACCAGGTTCGGTGATTGCCAAATTCATTTTGAACCAAATTATCTGCAGGTATGGTGTCCCACAAGTCATTATCTCGGATAATGGCACATCCTTTAAGAATGACGAGGTTCGTGAGTTATGTATAAATTTCAAGATAAACCATCACATAGCCTCTCTTTACTACCCTCAATCCAATGGGCAGGCTAAAGCAACAAACAAAATGTTGAAAGCTATCCTCCTCAAAATTGTAAAGGAGAACAAATGAGATGGGCATTTAAAACTATATCTGGCCTTGTGGGCCCACCAAACCTCAATAAGAACACCAATAGGAGCAACTCCTTTCTCGCTGGTATTCGGAGTAGAAGCAGTTCTCCCACTTGAGGTTGAAATACCCAGTCTCCGCATCTCATTACAAGGAATCCTGGATGAAGAAGCTTATAGGGAGGCATGCCTCTCTCAACTAGAAATCCTTGACGAGGCCAATTTAAACGGTGAACAATGGCACAGAGCCTATGTTGACCAGTTGTGCCAGTAGTATAACAAAAAATTCTATGAGCGAGAAATATATGAAGGAGATCTAGTTCTAAGACTAGATAGCCAGATCGATAAGAAAATCGGTGAAGGAAGAAAGTTCCAGCCCAAATGGCTGGGCCCATACTGAGTCATGAAGGACTACGGAAATGGTGTGTATCTCTTGTGCACACTAAAAGGTGAGGAATTTGGTGAAACTGTCAATTCCTTGCACCTTAAGTGGTTTTACGCATAAAATGTCAAAGTCATTGCTAGTACATTATAGCTACCTACATTGCATTAGTCTTTTAGTTGCTTCATTCTATCCATTTCATAAAAATGATAGTGCAGGAGCTTACTCTTAAAAAACTGTTACAAATTTCTGAAGATATTGGTAAAAATATTCATATCACATCTCTTCAAACATCATCAAATATTTTCAAATCTTCTCATCAATTTTGACAGACAAACATTGACAAAAACCATACCAAGACCTACATACTTGGATTTGCTCTTTCTTTCTACTAGGTAAATTTGTCCTTTCCTACGGTCTGTTCTGGAAGCTTCTTGGTGTCAAATCTACCCCTCTTAAAATCTCTTGGAACGAAAGGATATCCTAAATTCTTATATCAAAAATGTCAAATGAAATCAAAAACACCAAGCAAACAAAATATTTTATTTTACACACTTCTTTTCCCCATCAACCTTCGGTGATAAGCCCACATCTCTTACTGGTGATGTGAGGTTGGGAAAGGAAATAAGTGCCCTTACTCACCTGTATCTTACCTTTGGTGACAAACCCATGCTTCTTACTAGTAGCGTGAGGCAAGGTGTGGGGGGTCTAGTCACACAAACTAACAAATATTGGTATGCTAAAAACACAAGTCAAATTATGTTAAGAGAAAGTAAATATCCAAACATCCAAATTCCAAGGAGATCAAATCCTCAAAACTAGATTTTGTCAACCAGGCTGCCATTTATGAATCTAAGTCTAGATAAACTGAAAAGTAAGTGGCCTTCTAAGCTTGGTAGTAGTTCTAAGTAGGGTGGGTGTGTAGGTCCAAATTTGGTTCTTGTTCTTGGTTTGTCTGTCTCTCATCATTCCATTCAATCAAGCTCATACAACTTGTGCCCTTCCTAATTCTTGGTGTTGAGCCCTCGCATCTTACTAGTTGCATGGATTTGGGATTGGGGAAAGTTCATCTCTTTATCACTATGCATTCATCACATTTTGCCAATATAAGAAGGAATTACAAAAATTTCCCTAAGAGTTCAAAAGTTCAGTACTACCATATGTTAGTATCATCTCACATCAGCACGGTAAAAACATATAAAGTAAAACATTCTATTTACTATCATTTGTTTTCCATTGCATACATTCTGGAAACATGAAAAGCAAATATTCTAAAAACACATTTAGAAAATGAGTCACAAAATTCAAGATACCAAGAGTTTAGATCCAAAAACATACATTATATATAACAAATCAAGTTTCATATACAATGCCATCATGCACTAGGCATGGTCAAAATGCTCAATGAGCCCAGAAAGTACAAATATACTCATATAAACAACCTAACAAAGTTCACTAAAAAAAGAGCCAAGTGGCCTCTCAATCCCTATGGGATCCCTCAGAAGGCACATGATCACGTCCAGGACTCCGGCTACACTGGCTCTCTGAGTGCACTAAGGGCTCGCGGTCCCGAACAGGAGCTATAGCCTCGCCATGAGAGCGGCTCCTCCTCATCAGGCGCTCTGCAGCCCTATACCCAGCTACCTCAGCATGGAGGGAAGTAACCATCTTGGCCACATTCTAGATAGGAGAAAAAACATTGGTATGCCTTCCAGCTACTGAGGGCGCCCCTGCATCCATGGATAGCTTGGCACGAGTCTTCTCCATAGGGAGCATTAGGGTATCAGTACATACCCGGTGAATCAAGTCTCGCCACTCATCAACAATCTCTACAAGCAAAGGAGAAAACAAATTATAAAATGATCAAAAGGTGAAACCAAGGATGAACAAAAAGAGAGATAGCAACTAAGGAAATCCTAGCTAAAAACAAATATCAAAACAAGAGTGACAACTCACTCGGATCTCCAGGCCTCCAAGAAGGATCTCTAGGATCCACACCTACCACAGATGCCACCGCTGACTGATGTCCTCCTCCTATGTCTAGGATAGCATGGCATCCTACCATGGACTTTTCCTCTCCACCTAGGTCTTGAGAAATTAACTCCTCTGAGACTAGTGTCATCCTCTCCGCACTCTGCTCTACCCTCTCAGCCTGTAGGATCTCCTGAGTGTCATGCCACTCGGGATCACTATCCTCTTCCCCACCCAACTCACTGATCTCCATGTCCTTGGTCTCCTCCTCCGTCTCTCCCCCTGTGAACTCCTCAGACTCAGAGTCTATATCAATGGGGTCATCACTGCTATGGGTAGGACTAGCGGCAATCCAAAGTAAAGGTGCCTGAGGAGCACTGGCTCTCTCTTGAGCATGTACCACCCTCCTGGCTATGATAGGGATGCCAGGAGTAACAGAAGTCCAACCCCAGCCTCTAGGACCTCCCCTAGCCTCCTGAACTGATCTGAACACTGGCACCACCGGGGGAAGCATGTCAATGTAATTAAGGCTGAACTGTTAAGGCACTCGATCAAAGGGGTGTGTCTCTACCTTCCCCATCCTGTCCACAAGCTACCTTGTAGTAGAGCAGGAAATCAAAGTAAATGTCTCCTTGCCCCACAAGCCCGCCATTTCCTGATAAGGTGTGGCCTTCATATCCTCAGTAGTCAGGGAAGCAACTAGTTGGTGGGGTGCTCTAAGCACCGTCATCTCTGTCCATCTAGCTGCCCTCACGGCCCTAGGATCCTCCACCTCTATGCCTCTCCCATAAGGGATGATGCGCCCATAGACCCAGCTCATAACTAAGGTCAGATGACTCAGCGACTGTCCCTGTAATCAAACCACCATGTATAAGTCATGATAGGTGGTCCCAAGTATATCGGCTCCCTAGGCATAAATTCGACCATGTGCCTCAATCTGTGTGATGATGGGGGCCCAGCAGTAGAGAAAAGTATCCCCTCCCTTGTCCCTGATCAATCTTGAAGAAAGGATGCCCATGATGGCCTGACGGATCAGAGGGATGGGCAAGCCAAGAATTGAACAGACCTTCACCCCCTTCTTCGAACCAGTGGAGACAACTGCGTCTCCCATATAGGTGGCCCACTAAGTCACTTGAGCTCTGAATACTACTATATCAAATGAAAGTCTCCTCCCAATAATCGGGACTCCCAAAATGTGGTAGACATCCTTTAGGCTGATATTCCACTCACCCCTAACACCTGGAAATTGGAAGGTGTTCCGATCTGCATCCCAATAAGAAAATAATTCACATAATATGTGACTAGCAGGTGCAACGTGGGGGACCCGTGCAATCCTCAATATGCCCGCCCTCTGGAGAGTATCCTACTCAGCCTGAGAGAGTGCATCTAACACTGTTGGAAGTCAATCACTCTCCCTCTCTCAGCTCCATCTAATGTACTCTTCCTTATTTTGTAAAACACCCAAAAACACGTAAAAAGAAGCAAGTTAGCATCAAAATTGCATTAGAAAAATAATTAAAGCAAGTAAGAATACTAAAAATGCAAAAATAAACTTAAACTAGTGTTGTTTTAACACTCTGTAGAGAACCATTTCCCTGAGCAGGGCAGCGGTTCCATAACCGCCACCTTAAAAGGTAACGGTCATGTAACCGCCGCCCTGCTCAGGGTGGCAGTCTCACAACTACAAACGGGTCGCATGCCCTAAAAATTCTTTAAAATACAAAAAATTGATTGTTTTAGCTAAACAAAAGCCTACCCTTTAGGCGCCCCCCCTAAGAGACACATTTAAAATTGACATTTCTAAAAATAACCCCCCCACGACAAAGTTTTCATCATTTTTACATTTTAGGTGTAAAAACGTTAAATTAAGAAGAACTAACCTGAGATCTCACGGTTCGAGGTTCTACTCATGGAGGCATGTTCGCTATCTTGATACGAACGTTTCAAAAATACTCTCATTGAAAACCGTCACCGTGGGTCCCAGAGCTCAAAAACTATAAAATCAACACGAGAAAATGAATAGGAAAATAACCCCTTTTTATATACATATGTTGTTTTGACTCATTTTGAATGCCCCTTTCACAGCTTTAGAGCGCCAACGAAGGTAAGTTCTCATCCCCGCACAAATGGTAAGTCTTCATTTCATACTAATTTAGTATTTATTTTATCTATCTACACTTGAGTCCTCTTTCCATTTTACAGGTAGCGGGAACTCGGATGGCAAAATTTCGACACACGGGCGTGTCAGGTATAATTTTTAGCTTCCCATTTTGGGACCGCCATACTCGAACCCACCATTTTACGCCTCTTCATGGCTAAAATGCTTCTCCGAGGGAGCAATATGTATGTACCCAAAATTATAGGGTACCGTACCACCAGAACGATGTCACACATGCCCCAATGATGATACAGGTCACCTCGCAAGGTGTTCGAGATCCAGAGAAGCTCACAAATTATATGTTAACATCCCAAATGCTTTATCCATGTTCCTTGTGCTTTGTTTTATTCCTCTTCCTTTCTTTTCTTAGCTTTTTGTCCTTTAGTGACGAAACCACCTCCCTGACAGGGTGACAGTCCTATAACCGCCGCCCTGCTCAGGGCAGCGGTCCTTCACACATTTTCCAGCATACTCCTTTGATCATGAATTACATAATTTTTATACTTTCAAAATCTTTTCTCAACCGCCTTAGCTCATATTAATGTTTTATATTCCCTGGAATAGTGTTTCTTCATTGTTTAATGGTAAAAGAGTTCTAATAGGAATTACCTTTGGGTGAATGTGAAATCTATAAGTATCCAGCTTGTTTTCAAGCAAATGGCCACTCAACTTCTCATTTCCATTGTTTAGTCTTTCAATTTCTTGTTTAGAGCTCATTTTGTTTTCATGTTTGCATCCATGCTAGTTTTCCTTTGTTGTTGGAAGTCATTTAATCTTCTTGCTTCAGTCTTGTTCATTGTTGTTCATACAAACTAGTTTAAAGCAGAGTAGTGTCATTTGTAGATTGAATCCATTAGAGTTGTAGGTTGTGTTCTTCACAGAAGGCAGATTCTAGAATCTCTCGGTACACTTCTGTTACATTCCCACAATAAATCCTGCTAGGAATTACATACGCCAAGCTATGTCACTTGCGTTGTCCCTCTCCTACTCGCATCTTATTCGGTCTATATCAAAAGCTTCCATTATTCAAAATACCTTTTCTATTGATGCTAGCATATACACGCTCTTTTGGACTCACGTGAACATGAAGGAATGAGGAGATCATTCTGAGGGGATAAAATAATACGCTACTGGATTCGCCACTATTCTGCAAATTCCAAGTTTTATCTGTCAAAGTTCTAGTTAAAACATATCAAATAGAGTAGTGAAATATTCCATTTCAGTTAAGTTTCATTTTTGATATTGCCAAGGAAGTTGTGGGGATTGATAGTTTCTAAGAAACTATGATTCATTCCTCACTTCTGAGGTAGGATCGAGAATCTTTCAATTAAGTTAATCAGCTATCTAGTTATTTAAGATAAACTCACAACTACACAAGCAAGTAGCTACACCAAGCTACCTTGCTTGTTTTTAATATTGTTATTAGATTATTTGTCATTTTTTGAATATATTAGATTAGCTGCTCTTTCAATTCTATTCAAAATTCTATCAAAAATACAAAAATAGAGGAATATATATATATATATATATATATATATATATATATATATATGTTGTAGATATATCTTGCATAATTAGTTTATTTCATTTCAGTTAGGCTTATATTGATCTTGTATGACAATCACGGGACCTAGGGAGCCCAGGGAATATGTTTTTGAGCCAATCGTGCCTCAACCAAATATTATTGCAGCAATAACTGACATAGACCAAAATCTCAGAATTTAGGTCTTCTGAGCAACAGCAGACCTACAAGAAATTAGCACACAGCTAAGAGTATTAAAAATAGAAGATGACAAAGCACACACGTTCTTGTCAAATCAGCCAAACTATAGACTCCCTTGATAGATATCCGTATGACTGTAGAAGGACCTAAAAGAGAGAAAACATTTGATTATTATCCACTAGTCCCACAGCCAGATGCAGGAGACCTCCTTGTTGATATAGACACTAGCTTACATATCCAAGTTGCCAGAACACCTGTTAGGTACTCCGAGAAAATTGTGTAACTCCTAGTTCTAAATGTAGAGGCCGAAAAGGCATACGACTACTGAATACTTAGAATTAGGGGTTGACTCTTCATATGACCATAGAAGGTCCACAACAACCACAAACTTACGGTTGTGATCCACAGGTCCCACAACCCAACGGGCCTACAAATCAATCCGACGTTAATGTTGGTTTTTGAACATTAGTGTTTAGGTCCTCTCCACTTCCACCAGACATCATCACACAACTATCATTATTAAATGTAACAGCCAACCAACCTAAAGATTTCTAGACTAGACCAGAGAATCATCCATAAAGCACCAAAAGATCCACTACACATTTAGTCACTCCATTTTCATGACCTTGTCGGAAAATATATACGAAGCACCCATAGGTCATCTTCCACGTATTCCACAACCCATAGATTGGATCACGATAGAGCTCGATATTGATTGGAGCCTTCGAGAAGCTATCCTCGCCGAATGATCTATCACACCGGTTCAGGTTAGGAGGGCCTTCTTTGCCTTAGATTCATGGATCCCTCTATTGCGTGTTGAAGACATAAGATTACCTAACTAGCTTATCTGTATCCCGCATGTATTCCATCCCCACAGGCTGTCTCATCACGACCTCAGGAGGTCATGTGTGATGAAGAGTTAATATTAGATTCTCATGCTTGCATGTCACTTTTCCATCATATAGTAACCTTTTTTTACTATGCATAGTAGTTACCATGGTAAAGTCACTTTTTACCGTGAATAGTATTTACCACAGTAACTTTACTTTTTACCGTGAATAGTATTTACCACAGTAACTTTACTTTTTACTGTAAATAGTGTTTACCACAGTAAAGTCAGTTTTTATCGCAGTAAGTCAAGTTTTACCATAGTTTACGGTGGTCATTCCTATTTTAGTGTAGAAAGGTGTAAATTCACTTTCTAATTTAGTGAGTCCAATTATTTGTGCACATAAGTCTTGTTGATTGTACTTGTGAGTTGGTATTTCACTGTGGTTACTTTTAAAAATGGGGAAGATTTCTGTTTTTTCAGCCCAATCTAATGAAGATGCTTCATCTTTCATTCAAGAGTTTAAATGATCTTGCATTTGTAATGGCCTCATAAGAAGGGAACAATGGACTAAATTTTTTCCTACCTTTTTAGATGGTTCAGCCCTTAGGTGGTTTGAAACACTAGGTGATAATGTGAAAAACTCATGGAATTTATTAACTGAAATTTTTCTTGAAGAATTTGGTGAACAACAGAAATATGCAGATCTCATGATCGATATCACAAAGATATCCCAAGCAGAGAAATAGAAGATAAGGGATTATCATGCTCATGTTCTAGAGCTAAGGAGGAAGCTCGATGCCCAGATCCAGAAGGAAGGATTAGCAGATGGGTTGATAAATGGCATGGATAATATCCTCTGTAAGAACTTCATTCTTGGGATGAAGCTAGAGATCAAACAATGAGTGAAGCATGAACGCCCAGCTACCATTGAACAAGCAAAGGAGATTGCAAGAAGGCAAGATGAAAGCATGGAAGAGGATCCCAAAGAAATTGCTACTAAGGTAGAGCCTACACCAACACCTTTGGTCCAGAATCCACAACCACTCTCGGTGAGCACAAATCTTTTCCCTAGTACATCTACTAAGTATGAAGATCTGATCAAGAAGATGGATCAGTTAATTATTAATCTTCTTCAAGGAAAGGAAGTTAGTTCTCAAGGAGGAGATAGAGGTCCAAAAAGAAATATAACTGAAGTTGTATGTTATGGTTGTCATAAAAAGGGTCATTATAAGTATAATTATCCAGATAGAGCTTTTACATCTGCTACAAGAGATAATTATAAAGGAAAATCCCCTTTGAATTATTTTGATGTAGTAGATAGGAGCATAAATAATGAAGCAGATGTGTTTGTAACAAAAAGAAAGAAAGAAAAAGATAACCAAGATGGAAATGATCCTAAGAAGATGAAAGGAGAAACTAGTAAGAAACATAGGAGAAGAAAGTTGGGTGTGCAGGATTTTCTAATTTCACAAGGACAAGGACCATACTCCATCTTAGAAGATCTATCCAAAAGGCCTGCAAATATTACATATGATCAGCTCTTGGATATGTCTTCTGAGAAGAGGCGGGAGCTGTGAAGTGGACTCAATGCTCGACGAAGGAAGCAGGTTGAGGTCCCTATTTTGGAGGCAGAGGTAGATCCCTACGCTCCACAAGTTGAGGTATTATGCAATGGTATTTCAATTCATGATGTCTTAGTTGATGGAGGTGCTACAGTTAATGTAATGACCGAGTCTGTAATGAATATGTTGGGTTTAAAAATTGATCGTCCCTCAACACTTATGTTAAGGTCATTAAATAAGTGAAAAACTAAACCAAAAGGTGTTGTTTCAAATGTGGCAATATCTTTTATGGGTGTTTTATATGTGGTAGACTTTCAGGTGATGAAAAATAGTACTGTTGCATACCCAATGTTGTTGGGAAGGCCATGTCTAAGGAGAGTTTTTGTAAGAAACTACTGGAATGAGGGCTACATGACACTGAAACTAAATGGTGAATATAAACGTGATCCCTCAGCATAATAAGGCAGAACCTGTGGATTCAAGTGATGAAACTGATGATTGGACATCCTTTGATTACTCTAGTACCAGTGAAGTGGACACAGAAGATGAAGAAAGTGAGGTTGATGTTTCGGTCATGGATATCCTTCCAGTCACACCAACTCATGAACCTGTAAGATTATCTGAAGAAGAAATTGTTGATCATCTCCAACAAATAAAGATTGGTGATGCTGTGACGGAGAGTGAGAAGGAATCCTACCTCCAGCTCTTTTTAAGGTACATACACCTATTCACTTTTGATTACAAGGAACTACGTCAAGTAAGTTGGGTAGAACATTCTATTGAGCTAGTAGATGGTGCTAAGCCCATAAAGCAAATGCCATATAGAATGAATCCTAATTTTTCCAAGACTGTAAAAGAAGAAATAGATAAGTTGTTTGATGCAAGATTCATATTTGCTATGGAGAATTCAGAATGGGTTTCTCCCATTGTGATCTCTATAAAAAAGAATGGGAAACTATGCATTTGTGTTGATTATAGGAAGCTCAACAAGGCAACAAAGAAGGATCATTACCCTCTTCCATTCTCAAATCAGATCTTAGACGAAGTAGCTGGTCAGGAGTGCTATAGTTTTGCTGATGGATATAGTGGATACAACCAAGTTCATATAGCAAAGAAATATCAGCTGAAGACCACGTTCACCACTCCTTGGGGAACATTTTCTTATAGAGTTATGCCTTTTGGGTTGTGTAATGCTCCGGAAATGTTCCAGTGCTTGATGAATAGGGTATTTGAACCCTACATTGGAAACTTCATCAGAGTATTTCTGAATGATTTTTGCATCTATGGGAGCAAGATGGACCACCTGCGCTAGATGGAGACAGCATTTCAAAGATTAGATGAAGCACAAGCCTCACTAAACCCTACAAAGTGTGTCTTTGGATGTTCTAAAGGCGTTTTGTTAGGGCATGTTGTATCCAGAGATGATATTGGTACTAGTCCTAATAAAGTTTCAAAATTAAAGAGTTACCATTTCCTATGAATAGAAGTAAGTTGAGATCATTTTTAGGCCATGTGGGTTACTATAAAAGGTTCATCAAGAATATCTCAAAGATTACACAGCCACTAACCTAATTCTTGAAGAAGGATGTTACTTATGAACCAGAAAATAAGGTGCATGAAGCTTTTGAACAACTGAAGGAAGCTTTTGTGTCTTCACATGTTTTAAAGAATCCAGATTAGAGCAAGCCATTCATTATATATACTGATGCCTCAGATGTAGCACTAGGAAGTGCTCTGAGCCAAAAGGATGAAAATGGGAATGATCATCCAGTTTACTTTGGGAGCAGACAAATGAGCAGTGCTGAGGTAAATTATACTGTAACTGAAAAAAGAGACTCTAGCTATCATTTTTGCTATAAAGAAGTTTAGAAATTACTTGCTAGGGCATAAATTTATAGTTGTAATAGATCATTAGGCTCTAAAATATATTATAAACCAGCCTAATCCATCAAGGAGGATAGCAAAATGGATAATTTTGCTACAAGAATTTGAATTTGATATTATAGATAGGCCAGGAAAGAAGCATGTCAATGCAGATGCACTCTCTCGAGCCTATGATGGTTTAGGTTCATCTTTTGATGATGATGATTTCCCAGATGCAACATTGTTATCCCTTGACACGATCCCTAGTGAATACATAGATATTTGGAATTATCTGAATGAATTCAAGTTTCCTAATGGTGCTAATGTAAAGACTAATAGGAAGATTACTCAAGCCAGTCATCCATATTCTATTCTACATGGAGTATTATTTCGAATAGGACCTAATGGACAGTATAAGAGGGCAGTTGGATGTGATCAAGGGAAGGAGCTGATAGAAGAATTCCACAATGGTACATGTGGAGGACACTTCTCTGGACAACTTACAGCAAGAAGGATCTTGGATGCAGGTTATCACTAGCCCACTCTTTATAGAGATTGTTATAATTATTGTAAGACATGTGATATTTGTCAAACACACGGTAACCGTAAGACTTCATCAGCTCCATTATGCCCTATTCTTCCACTTGGTCCCTTTGAAAAGTGGGGAATAGATATTGTAGTTCCACTTCCAACTACCCCATGCCAAAATAAGTATATTGTAGTTGCCACAGATTATTTAACCAAGTGGGTTGAAGCTAGGCCATTGAAAACAACTTCCATGGATGAAGTGGCAAGGTTCATATATGAACACATTGTCACCAGATTTGGTTGCCCATTAGAAATTGTAACAGATCAAGGAATCCACTTCATTAATGAGGTGGTAGAATCCCTAGTCAACAAGTTTTCTATTAAGCACAAGAAGGCAACAACATACAAGCCAAGCACAAATGGACAGGTGGAATGAAAAAATTTTGTGTTGTGTCAAATTCTAGCAAAAGATGTAGCCTTGCAGGTACATAAGTGACATAAAAGGATTCATGCAGCATTGTGGGCATATAGGGAAACATCAAAGTCAGCAACAGGAGACTCCCCATTTAAGTTGGCTTATGGCATTGATCCAGTTCTTCCTATTGAGTTTGATATTCCCATTGTAAGAGTTATAAAAAATTAAAGGATGGATGAAAGTGATTTAGTAAAAGAAAGATTGGTACATCTTCATTTGCTAGAGGAAATGAGGGAAACAACAAAGGATACAAGCTATAAGAAGAAAATGAAGTAGAAGGAATACTTTGATCAAAAGATCCGTTGGTATCCATTTCATGTGAATGACTTGGTTCTAGTATATGATTCCAGATATAAAAAAAGAAGGCAAAAAAAATTCCTTCCCAAATGGATGGGGCCCTACAAAATAGCAGCTGTGCATGAAAATGGTACATATCGACTGGAGGAACTGGATGGCACTCCCATTACGAAATGAGTCAACCATGACAAGTTAAAGATTTTCCAAGCACAAAAATAGTCTAATCCAAGGATGGAGTAGAAGTTAGGAAGGGGGAAAATGTCGACATTAAAATTTTCTTCCATAATTTCTATTTTATTATGTATGTATTAGGAATAGGATGTTGTTAATTATGATTAGTAGTGGCGTCTGTTAGAAAATAATGGCATCGTCAAAAAAATGACGCCAATAAATTAGAGTATGGTAACAGTCAAAGTACAATAGGAATGTTGTGGTAAAAATTAAATATTTGTCGTAAGTGGTCCGGTAATGTTAAAATGTCAAAGGTGGGGTAAGTAGAGAAGTAGGGTCTACATGATTAGGAATTAGAAATATTATATTTGTAATAAGGACAAAGAGTGATGTCATAAATATTTTGTGTATTTTATTTGTGGAAAAGTCTAAAAAGGTGGAACCCATGTGAGATGATAAGGTTTATCTTATCTTAGAAGATAAGCCTACATGTAAAGGCAAGATTTTAGGCATGGAATATGATTGGCCAAAAGAGATTTCCTATCATATCTTAGAGATAGGGTGGATAAGCCTAGATTCCTATAAATAAAGAGGCCACCCCCCTCATTTGGCATAGAAGGAACTAGTGAGAAATATTGTATGAGTAAGTGTGTAAAGGAAGCCATCATTTAGAAGGTGTGTTAAAGAAGCCATTATGAAGTTTCTCCCATATTTATTGTTGGAAGGCAAGTGAAGTTAGTAACATTTGAAGTACCCCATGGGTGAGATTGTAATGATTTCATGTTGATATTATAATTTACAATTATATTTCAGATTTTTTCTCATTCCTTCGTATCATAGCCTATGGTATTCTTGTGTTATGTTTGTTGTGTTTCTAGATTACATCCACCAAAATAAAGGCTATGCATTAGTAAATAATCATAGCACGAGGAGTTCCTGGTGGAGAATTATCATAGTGCTAGATTGGTGATGACAGAACCCTGCTATAGAAATGTGCAGGTTCAGGATCAAGGGATATATTGTGAAATCCCTCTCTTGTGACAGTTCCTATGTAACTCTACATGGCATCTTTGAGCCTTTAGAGTTTCAGGCTTAACTCGTATGCTTTATATTATGTTGGGAAAAAGATACGACGACTTGTAAGTTAGAGGAATGTTTATAACTTCCAAGATAATTCAGTAAGTCATTTACATAATTCTATATATTAAAGTAAAAAGGTTTTACAAATAATACACTACTTATTTGAAACCCTCGTGCAAACCAAGTGGAAATTTTGCATGACCTAAGTATATTAGGATCAGTACCGATTCTGTGAATCCACTGAGGAGGTTTAACAGTGGAATAAAAATGTTGTGGATGTCAAAGTCTACATCTAATAAGGTAAGTTTGTTACTTAACACTTTGAGAGGTTTTCGGCAAACTGGTTTTCTCAAACATCTATAAACTTGAAGACCTCTTGTTTGAGGACAAGAAAATGTGTTATCAGTACTCATTCATGAGTTAATATTTGTAAAAATTTATATTTAGTAGATCCATAAGCTTGGATAACCACGTTGACAACATTCTTGATTGGACCAGGTATATGGGATAACTGAAATAAGAAATATTCAAGTTCAGCTGAACGAATGAATTTTGGTACCTTATCTTTTTGACCCAATGTTGTAGAGTTTTGGAAGCTCAAATAAAAAGTCTTTAACAGAGCTAAGGAAAGAGATCTGTCTAAATGAACTACCACAAATCCATACACTGTAATCCCAGCAGAAAGGAATAGTTCTTCCTTAAAAGGTACCAAGTAAGATTGTTTTAACTATATCCTCTATATATCAAATATATATATTGTATAAAAGTGATTTACTTTAGTGAAGTAATCATGAAATAATTCAGACTGCGTGACTATTTATAATCTGATAAGTTGATGCAACTACTGAATTTAAAGTTTCGAATCTAAAAACCATAAAATTTTGGAGAATAGTAACTATTCTCCAGGAATTATTCTTATATCCTATGTGGAATTGTTCAATTTTATTTAGCAAGGACCACATCATCGGGACAATGATGCTTTTACGAAGGGAGGTATGTAACACCCCATGATTTCATTATTGTTGTCAAAGTAATGATAGGGAAAATGGTTTTATCCTATGTTGTTGGCACCCTTACTTATCAAAAATTAAATGAAAACTTGATGTGAACACATAATCACAATATCATGAATAAGCTAAGGATGATCTCCTTAGATGTGAACCCTGCTAATCCGGGGTCTATCTTATTGATGAACTATTTTCGCTAAGGTGACATTACGTCATTTGTAATGATGTATGTCATAGAATCCTTGGTGTAAATTTAAGCCTCAAAAGTGATTTGCGATGTTGTTGCTTATCTCTATTAAATTGTTAACATTATAGTTTTTATAACTAAGTTATGTAGAGGCTTTGACAATTTTGATAGTTCACTTAACAACTTAATTTGAAATGCAATCAAGACTTCCCCATATGATAATTAATGCTATCATGATCATATTTCCACGGATAAAGGGGCTATATTCGTCAGTCAAGGACTTAATTATTAATAATTAAGGGCATCAACTCCTACGAGTATACTTGAGCAATTTCTTGATCAACGCTAACATTATAACATCTATGTGTGTGTGTGTGTGTGTCTATATTTCGAAAATGGAATTTGCAAAGATTAAAGTAGTTAACTAACTACTATTGAATATTTATTAGCTAATGTAAAAATATGACAATCTAATCCTTGTGGTATAGTTCTAAACTTAACATATGAGCCTATAGTTAAGAAGATTGACTTGGGCATTACTTTAGCTATTTTAAAGGATGTATATGCATATGAAAATAGTATGAAGCCTTAAGTTATGCTAAGAGAGGACATCCAAATTTCTATTTGTATAAAATATTGTTGTTCATTAAAAAGGATATAATGTTTCCCAAATTCAAATGGTTGATGAGGTGGCACCCACCGCCTAATAGCTTTACTCACAGTCCTTAATTATCTCTGCCAACTGATTTTAAGATGAATTATTTTAGTTATCTAAATCTCCTTGCATGGCATGAAGTATGAATTTTCTAAATTTAAGGGGGAGCTAAGAAAAGTTGTTTTGTAAATTGGCGGCAAGCTCCATTAACTCTGCATTTAATGTCTTTTATTTTCCACCTTCCTCGGGAAGTGCATGGATGGATTAGAACAAACGGGAAGTTTTTTGGTATTAATTCATCTCATGGCTAGAAACTCGTAGAAGCTCGGCATGCAAGGAGGGAGTTTAGATGTGTGTTGATGTGATTTTGCAGGAAGAAAACATCAGTTGAGTAGATTAAACAACAAGGTCCCAGACTCATTAAAATATCACGAAAAATTTGTGATATGTTTAATGAAGGAACTCATTTCAAAGGTTTGGGGATTTTACTGAGTAATTGTGAAAGCTTTGCAAGGAAAGAAAACATCGGTGTAACAGGCATGATACACTCTAAACTTTTCATAATTTCTTGCTCTATTTAGTAATTTCACAAAAATAACCTTGCCTTGAATGAAATTTGTGTTTATAATTTCAGAGATGTAGAATCATTTTTATACTTTCTCTATAGAGTATGAATTAATATGGCTTCGTGATGCATGTTGTTAAAATTCATTAACTAAGTACAGGCTTCAATGAGGGTTATTATCATTTAGAAAAAAAAATATACTCTTAAAATGTTTGAGGATTACTGCTATGATGATTAAGGGGTTTGTTCTGATACGCCAGTATTGTTGAAATCTTCTTGTAGCTGTGAAATGACAGTAACCCATACTGTAGAAAACTTGTTTAATTTGTTACCCAACTCTTCAAGGATATGAATAAATATAGCAAGATATGGTGGAATTGTGGAAATTGTTCTGTGTGAGTTTTCGTTATAGATGTTTTTCCTTGACCTAGTGTTGTTGAATTTATGCAACTGGGTTTGATTCTTTAAATAAATCTATACCTGTGGAGTCCTGTTGGTCTTGTAGGAGGCATCGTTGGTACTTAAATCGACCTATTTTTATTTAAATTAAGTATTTGCACTAAATAAAAACAACTGAATTTAATATTATCATCGAGTTCTAGATAATAAGGATAGATGTAATGATTACAAGGTCTGCCTCTTCGGCCCTCGAATAGGCAGTTTAGAATGGCATTTATGGTCTACTCCAGAGCCACTGTGATGGCTTGGCTAAATCACTGAGTTTCCTAGAAGTTAACTTATGTATCTTGTCTATAATTTAAAATTGTATAAGATCCAAATACTTCATTCTATTATTTAATGTTGATCTCCTTGTTGCTTCGTTAATAACTCTGGAACTATTCCGACTCCTTCGGGGTATAAATCCGGTTGTGGAAAGGTTATATTGAGATTTGATTTCTATGATGGTTAAGTCCAACTTTTTAAAATCTCATCAATTATGTTACATTTTAGCCTCTATAACGGAGGATGAAAATTCTCCTGTAAAACCTTATATGTTACTTAGTGGGCTAATTTATTCACTATTATTACTAAAGCTTAGTTTTTCTTGCAATTTTTGCTAAGTTCAAAAGTGATGTCGACTTCGACTAAGAATCTCTTCCTCTTATAAGAGATGCAGTTCACTATTGTCCATTAGGTAACCATCCTAGAAAGTGAGCTGATCTTCTAGAAGTTTATGCATTAGACTTTATGGTTGAAAATTTGTTTAACAATTCCTTTTATTAGGTATGCCTTATCTCAACGTATGAGCTGGTAACGATAGTTGAGTTTGATTTCTTTGACCCTTACACTCTTATCTATGCTTGTTGGGTTTATTGATTACCTGTTCAAAGATCTAAACATGTAATAAAGGTTGGATGATTTTTTTATCATTATTATGGCCCACCATTTAATCAGTTTTTAGAAGCTTTAAAGGAAATACCTTGAGCTATCCCTTGAGTTTCGATGATCCCTTTCTATGGGCTGATCATTTTATCAGAAGCTAAGTTTATGTTCTAAATGTTGGAAATTGAGTCATTAAGTAGGGCTCGGAATTAAAGTTGTCCCAAAATTGGAATACTCTTGGTTTTAGGGTTGTAAAGTTGGTGGTATTACCCTCTGTAGTAATTAACATGGTACAAGTTCTTGATCACATTTTCATACTATGTTTTCTATTAAGAAACTAGAGGCATCGATTTTGTATGGTAACCCATTCTGGGACAAAATGGTAAGCTATATACTCCTAATCTTATAGTAGATGATAACTAGATTTGTCCTTTAACTAAGTACGTGAGATGTGGCAGATCCTCTCTGGGTGTAATGATTCTAATTTTAATTTTGTGGTACCTCAAAAAACCCAAATGTGACTCTTTCTCTTAGAGAAAACTGTACTCAGTTTCATTTATTAAAAATAGGGTTTCCTTGACGTTTTGGAAGCTCCTTATTGACATTTCCTGGTTTTGTCATGAGTTTAGTTCAGTATGATCTAACCTTGTTCAGTAGAATGGGTTAGGAGATCATTTTTATATTCTTGTGAAGTCTTGACTTACCGGGAATTGTGTACTCTTTTATAGTCTTAGAATGTTCATTAAGTGCTTAAGTTCAGGTAAGTATTAAATATGTACCTTGTTACTCAAAGTTATACTTGATGGTTATATGGTAGGATGTCATGAATGTTCTCTCTCTATTATCCTTGAGCTTAAACACTCTAATATCGTATTTTGTTAGCCAAATACTTTTGATGTCTTGGTATTATTTCCTGAACCTTAGCAGTCCTTATGGATGTATGAAATCCTCTTTAGATCTATTGTGAAGATTCAGGAGATTTCTTGAATGTATTCTTGATATTTATATGGTTACTTAATGGTTGAGTAAAATTATTTCAGGCATGCAAGTATGGGATTGCACGAGTGAAATCTTGTTACTCTTATATGGTAGTCTTTGAATACTTATCATTCTCATGTATCGTATGAATTGTATGACTGTTTCTGAGTGACTAAAGTAGTAGAATGGAAAAGTAAGTCTGAAATTGATTCTTCCATGGTTAATTAAATTGCTTGCTTCTGTCATGCTACAGAAAGAATTTTTTATCTAATTAAGCTTTGCATATTGATTCATAAAAATGATATGGGTTATTTCTATGAAATAATTAAGTAGAGTATGTCATTATGGTGAGTTTGTGCTTATCATGCTCAGTTCTTGAGAACTGAATCGTGCTAACAATTTTACAGATAAACGCAGATAAGGAAGGGTGAAGTATTTAGTTTTGTATATTATTTTGATCGAGGAAAGATTGAAGATATGATTGACTTGAATGTTCTTAAATGAAATACTTATCCTTGAAAATGGAAAAAGTGCTTACTACTTAATGTAAATGGTTTATTCATTAAAATGAAATATTTTGGTCATGCTTAAAGGCATGAGTTGTATTTATCTCATAAATGTAATTAAGATAGATTTCCTGCTACTATAAATTGTTTTATAAGTGGTTGATTGTCGATTGATGAGTTGTGAGTCGTAAATCTATCAAGTTAAGAAATCAGCATCTACAATACTAGTGTATTAATCATTAGTATCAAGCATGTAGTAAGTACTATACACATCTTATGTGTGAGATTCTAAGGATCTTATAAGGGACTATTGGAGGAATGTTTCCTAAAAATATCTTGTTCTAAGTAATTATATGTTAAGCATACTTAGAAATAGTTGAGGTTGCTAATGGATAACTGCCTCATTATAAAGTGTAGTATATCAACCTACTTGTAAAGTGGTGTTAAGTTCTCCAAAGGTTTTGTATAGAATGTACACAACCAGTAAAATATATCTATAAGTAAGATTGTGGGATTATCATGAAACCATGCAAAGGTTATGATAATCAGGTACTTCTATGCTATGGTTGTTCTATAAACACAGGTTATACTAACTCTTATCAAAGATATAATAATTTATTATTGATTTCTAAGTGAAATCAACTCTAAGTCCTATACAAGGACTATACACATATGCTATAATAGGATGGGCTTATGGCAATCTTACATGACTATATATTGATTATGGTTTCACTTTTCGAGAATTGTAGAATTGTGATAAATTGTGTTATGAAATATTTTGCTCAAAGAGATGGAATGTTTTTAATTAGGGGTTGTCCCATGATGCATCATTATGAGCACCTAAGAATGTCAGATACAATGGAAGTAATATGGAACATGCTTACTAAGTTAAAAGAACATAGCATTTGAATCTCATCCCTAGTCAATACTATAATTATCTCTAAAGAGAACTAGAGAGTGATATTTAAAAAGGATATGACATGGAAAGATAAATGGGTAAGTGGTTCATAAAATCTATCATATTGGATACCCCAGATATATCTTACTTGTTATAGATAGTAAAATAAATGAACACTCTTTACTGAGCTGCAATTAAGTAAATTAATGTGCTTAAACTGAAAGGATGGTTGGCATTGATAGCCTATGGCACTTAATTCAAGGAATGAATCATACCTAAATGCTTAGCTTCATATGAGTAAATATCCCTAGAATATGAAATAAGGAGCATGAGCCTAAATTTTAAAGTCAGGATAGTTTTTGAAACTGCAATAATGATCATAGTCCTTAATAGTAACGTTTCTATCAATGGTTAACATGGGTAAGAGTTTTGAAAGGTAATTAAGTGTTATAGAGATTGGGGGTTCTGGGATCAACTCATTCTAGACCTTAGATATGACCCATTCGTGGAGAATTTGTTGTAAGTTTTAGGTTTTTCTATAATGATTACCTTGAAAACATTAAACACCATGCACCAATATAGGATTCTAGGCGGGTGAACTCACTGCATATACTACACAGTTGTATCCCTATGGTGACGATTGTCACCATTAGGATACTGTCATTTAGCATCTGTAATGAGTTGTCTCATCAAGAGACTGGATTGTAGTATGGTGTTGTCCTAAGTACAAACCTTGATAGAGTTACAAGACAGGTTGGACCTCCTGGGTACGCACCCTTATATCAACCTATGATGGCTACGGGTAGATATGTGGGCGAGCAATAAGGTGAATTGTTACGAGAACACTATTTTTCTCATAGGCATCACAGGATGACATAGAGGTACGTCTTCATGTAAGTTAAACTGGTTTGTACCTCATTCAAGGCTTGTAGTTGTTTACAACATTAACATTTTTGAATCAATATAACTGAACAAGTGAATAAGGTGAGATTACAAGATTCCAATGGCGAGTGTGTTGTCATAGAATCAAGCATGGCATACATGACTCAGAAAATTTGCACAAAGTGGTGTAAGCAACTGATTACACTGTCAAAATTTCACCATTATCTAAGCTGTGAGATGCATGTGGTTTTCATAGGTGGAATCCAGGCACACACTTAGGGGTTTTCACTTATATATCTTATCCTTTTAAAGGGGAACTAAAGGGATACATTTTATGTATGGCTCGTATAGATTATTGAGGGAGAACAAGTAGGTTTAGCATTCTCTCATACAGCTACACATGGTTCATGACAATTATCGTAAATGAATTTCTTTAAGGTTTATTTATATTTAAATATATGGGTATTTAAATCAGCTGCATAAAGTTATTTATTATAAAAAAAATAAAAATAAAAATCTAGTGACGAAGTGACAAAAAGTGGATGTTACATTTAGCAAGACTACTTAGGGCATAATCTGAAGGAAGGGCAGCAAGTATGCTTTAACATGAGGGTTTCTATTTCGTAAGAAGGTAAAGGTAGCCTCGATCTTTCCTTTTGTAATAAGGTACAGGATGCATAGGGGGTAGTTTATTATAAACACGCGTTATGAACCTACTAATTGATGTGTTATAATTTGATGTGTTAATAAAAATTTATTCAAATATGTCATCTTATTGATATGTTCAATATGTCAATTGATTTCAAAATTTAAGTGTTATGTATAATGCTACATGATTTACTATTTAATAGTCTAGTTTACGGTATTACCATTTACATGTTTTGTTGTTCAGGTATAATTTGATGTGTTAATAACACTTTATTCACTCCTAATTAATTGTAAATCCCAAAGGATTTATACCCATACGTCAAAAGGCAAAAATGTATGCAATAATTCATTAAGATAATTGTCTTATAAGACGTAGCTGATGTACTCAACTTACTTCGGAGTATAGTATACCATAGTTCATATGTCATGAACATAGATATGTTAGGTTATTGAGATGTTCAATATGTCAATTGATTACAAATTTTAATTGTTATGAATAATGCTACATAATTTACTTTTTAATAGTGTAGTTTATGTTATTGTTGTTGTTTAGATATAATTTGATTTATTGGCTACTTGCTTCAGAGTGTTGGATACTTGTTTTGGAGTATAGTCTACTTGCATTCATATGTAAAAGAGTACCTAAACTTTGATGACAATGAACCTCACTTCATGATAAAATTGACCCTCTTATCGGTTTCTTTGGAATGATAAGATAGGACTAATAGCATGATGATGATGATTCAAATAAACAGTAGGTAATGCATGATACTCCTAACACTCAAGGATTAAAGAGTTGTTATCCCATTTTTGCATGCAAGTATAACCTTGATTGAGACTAATATATGAATAGGAATTTTTATACAACATATGAGTGGTATTAATGTTTGTTATGAATCATTTTAGACCTACAGTTAAATTTTTATATTTGATTGAGTGAATAGGGTGCACCATCTAGTTTATGTTATTACCATTTACATGTTTTATTGTTCAAATATTTTGAGCATAATTTGATGTGTTAATACAACTTTATTCACTCCTCCTAATTGTGTTAATACAATTTACTATTTAGTAGTGTATTTTATTGATGCAGAAGCATCATCTCCACTTTAAAAATAAGGCATGAGGACATTAAATTTTTAGATTGAAAGGTGTTATTGTGTGTTCTAGGAGTCATGTATAGCCATCTAGTGGGTTGATATTGAGTTAAGCCTTTACAAATTTTGAATATGACCTTTTCCCTCCAAAAATAATTCAAATTTGTACAATGCATTATTAGTTTGTTTTGAAGTATTAGGGTTTCTTGAAGCATTTAAACATAGTTCAAGGATGTGGAAGCCTATTAGGAATTAGAAACCTTGGACATGAAATAATAACCTAGTCATTTAGGTCATACGTAATTTCAGTCTTAAGCTTAGTAGAAACTACTAGATGATGCTTAAAGACAATTTGTATCTAGAAAATCTTCTAAAAGGTGGTAAATTTGGAAGAAAACTTAAAGAGAGGGTTTAAAAGGACATTTATAACTGTTTGTGGGTATTCACATTTGAATGGAAATCAAAACAAGCTTCAATACATGCAAGCTAATATTTACCCTCTTTGTAATCTTCAAGGAAGGTAAACACTTGAACTTGATCATTCCATTATTAGTGGCTCTATGAAGAGTTATTTTGAGTTTGTATTTGGTATGAACACAATCCTTTGTCTTGATAAGAAATTTCTCATTAAAAATTGTAAATTTGCATGTGAAGAGGTATTGAAATTAAGTCTCTGGTAATCCTAGGGGATAAGTTGGGTTTGACAATCCATAAGGAAAGGGAGTAAATAGTGTAATGTTGTAGGTTGAGTATTTTTTTCCTCACTTGGAAATTGGGGTATTGGTTAAGAAATGTTAAAGAAGATATATCTATTCTCAGATGGAACCAAGAGTGTCACAGTCATAATTTACTAGGAAAAATGTGATTACAAGAAGCAAAAAATTGTTCAAGGGGCTATTTTCCTTCTAGTATCTTATTAATGTTGCTACAGTTGAGTTGAAGCTTGCATGAGCACTGCAGGTAATAAATTTGGGGAAGAAAACATTATTTTTTCTTTTCTGAGTTCCCACTGTGAAGCAAATCCCGAAACTAGGGTTTACCAAACAAAATCTCCATTTTCTTGAGAATTAACCAATGAAATCTCTTTAAATTTTGAAGAAATATATGTAATAGAGTTGGTTAAGTATTGGAGAAAGAATTAGATCAAATCCTTTGGTATCCTTTGAGTTTTTAATGACATTTACCATGTTCAAAAGAGGCAGACTTGTGTAAAGAAATTGGTTTGATACTTAGAGTGGATAATGAAGGAATTAGAAGCTAAAATCTGGGACTAATGATTCTAACACATTTCAATCTCTATTTTTAGTGGATTAAAGGTAAAATCAATCTTTTATTCTACTTAATGCATGACAGTTGGTGTTTGTAGGGTAGACTCAGTTCCGAGAGACCGGTTTAGAGACTACATTAAAGATTGTGAAAGTGTTTTGTTAATTAATAGGTCTTTAAAACTTGTCCAAGTGGAGAATCTCAAAATGAAACTTGGAAAAGGCCTTTATCTTGTCAATTAATTGATCCGACCAAAAGATACATTCCAAAACATCCCTGAGAGGACTTGCAAGGAGCCCAAATAATCAAGACTTGAAGATAACAAGAATGACAACTGGGGAAGAAGTGAGTTGAATGAAATTAACACACCCCATTGTCAAGTAGAAGGGTATTTGAAGGTGGTACAATTTTTTATGGAAGTCATCTAGTTCATCCCATTTATGAGTTGACTAAGGACAATGTTGAAGAAGCATAAGAAAAGATAGTTTTACAAAGATGAGCACATTTTCAGAATTTGGGGCAGAGTTTGACCAACTTATTGGTGGATATAGTTTAAGTATAGTAATAGGGACATGATTGAATGTTAGATGCACAAGGATTGAACCCTATTATTGGACATGCTTGAGGAAGTTTCTTGTTTAAGGGTAAATGAGGATAGTGCTAAATTTCCTAGTTCTAAGCCGTCTAATGAAGGGTGATGAGTTGAGATGAACATGTAAGGAAGAATTCAGTGAGGTGAGGGAGTCTTGAATATATAAATTCAAGCCTTAACTGATATGTCCAAGATCAAGGTAGTCCAGTGGAGGCAGATTGAAGAGCCTAAGAGAAATTGAGGGTCTAAATGGACATGGTTCAATCTAAGTAGATAATTCGGCAAATTATAAAGCAAGTGAGACAGAGTATGTTATTTTAAAGGAAAGGTTATGCTTGAAGTTATTAAAATTGTATGTTTAGCCATTTCAAGTGATAGAATATGATCTCTGAAATAGGTTAAATGGGTAAATGAATGAGATTGATTTTTCAAAGTGAATAGATGACTAAATGTGTATTTGATTGCATCATTTACGTTATTGTTGTTGTCCAAGATATAATTTTATCTATTGGCTATTTGCTTTCGAATGTTGGATACTTGCTTTGGAGTATAGTCTACTTACTTTCATATGTAAAAGAGTACCTCAACTTTGAGGAAAATGAACCTCTCTTCATGACTAAGACTAATCTTATCCCCTTTTTGCATACAAGTATAACCTTGACTAAGACTAATATGTGAATAGGAATTTGTATACAAGATCTGAGTTGTATTAATGTTTGTTATGAATCATTTTAGACCTACAGTTAAATTTTGATACTTGGTTTAGTGAATAGGGTGCACCATCCAATTTACGTTATTACCATTTACATGTTTTGTTGTTTAGATATAATTTGAGCATAATTTGATGTATTAATACAACTTTATTCACTCCTCCTAATTGTGTTAGTACAATTTACTATTTAGTAGTGTATTTTATGTTATTGTTGTTCAAATATAATTTGATGTGTTGGCTACATGTTTTGGAGTGTTGGCTACTTGCTTTAGAGTGTTTGATACTTGCTTCGGACTATAATTTTGAAGGTGAAAGAAGGTAAACAGGTTGTGAAGGACGTTATTTAACATCACTTTAGGTCTTAAATACTAAAAAATCCAATGATAATACACTTGTGGATTATGTGCATTCGTATGTAAAAGAGTACCTCAACTTTGAGGACAATGATCCTATTTTCATCCATCTCAAGGATATAGTCTGTATATTCGTGGTACTGGCTATAGACAACCCAAATCCATTGTGCTAAATTTAATTATAAATTTAAATAGTCATACCATAACCCCCATTCATTTATTAATGAATGATCATTCGTTAATTATTTACATATACATGTATTTTGTTTGTCTCACATACCTGGAACTTTGTATTATCTTGTGGTAGTATTGTTTTTGGTATACACATTATGTGTATAACACAAAAGATATAAGAGGTAGGCATTGTTGAATCCAAGATTATACATCAAAAATTGTTAACATAAAGTGTCTAGAGACTAATATCATCCAATCTTCACCTAAATAATATAGAATCCACTTTAGCTTGTATGCAAAAGCTTCCTCTTTACTATACCTTTAAGATATTGACATGCACAAACTTTTCTCACCTAATTTTAAAATTAATACACTAGATCTATCTAGAAGGGAGACAAATAAGGGTATTAGTGAATAAATCTATAAATATTACAAATCCAGGAGGGGTATAACTCA
This sequence comes from Taxus chinensis, assembly GCA_019776745.2. Classification (NCBI taxonomy): domain Eukaryota; kingdom Viridiplantae; phylum Streptophyta; class Pinopsida; order Cupressales; family Taxaceae; genus Taxus; species Taxus chinensis. The sequence goes on from CM034155.1 coordinate 386,639,529, forward strand.
AATCAATTTATAATGAATAAAAAATACAAACAAAGCAACCAAATAATTCATTTCTCAACTCCAATTGAGCTACATTGATGACAAAACTAAATCCATTCATCATGTAAGATCATAACATCATGTAATATGTTATTCATCGTTACAATTTTTCATAACATCGTGTAAGATTTTATTCATCATTACCATTTTATTTTATCTTTCCAACAGTCTTCCATTGAAACAAAGACATCAATCCATATAGTAGCTAAAATTAAAATACAATTATAGTAAGAACATGTGAACCCAAAACATAAAGTAACATATCATTAAATATTATTAATATAATTTGCACAACTAATAATTGTTGATGTGTTACAAATTATAATAATAAACAATTTTACAAACATGTGGTTATGCCACATTTTTAGTTTTTTTCTCATTACATAGGTCCACACATCCCAACATGTTTTTCAATAGTTCTTTCAAATGTTTGTGTTCCCGAACACGAATGGTGACCACCTCTTGAAGTTTGGCCAATGCATCTTCTTTCAATTACAATTTTTTTACACTCATTGTTACAAGGTTTTTATGTGCCATATGTAGTTGAATCAAGTCCATCTCTATATTGGCCTTCGTCTCACACAAATCTACGAGCTTTAGCCTTACAACTTTTATTTCTTCCCGTAATTTTTTGTTCTCTTTTTCATAAAACGCAATTTTCTCTTCCAAAACCTTTATATGTTTTTTTTCAACTTTAGCCATATCCTCGTAAATTTTATCCTCTGGGGTGAACTAATTTGTGTGAAAGCATTATGTTATGGTCTTCACATTTGTGAAATTAATGTAAAACAAATGTCAAAGTAAATAATGTGTTACATTGCACACCTCCAAAGATATTAGAATGCAACGCATCCCTTATCCTCTTGGATGCAACAGGGCCACTTCATACTTTTCAGAATTTTCTAATTCATCGTTGACACTTCTAGATTTATTTTGGTTACCAGGCATTTTAGACGAAACCATCGTAGGTTTCTATATGAATTTTTTTTTCCGATATTGTAAGTCTGTCTTATCATAAATGAAGCAATGGAATAAGAAAAATTTGACAACATATTTTAAAATAAATGAGATATACAATTGAAGTTATCTCATAAACAAAATGTGTTTCTCACACAAGAACAAACACCTCAAATCTGTAATGAAATAAATGAACTTGTGGAAAGAAAATGTCACATTTAATTGTCGATGCGATAAATAAACCATGTTGTCAAGAAAAAGGAAAAGTTGGGATTCTTGAGATCAAGTTGACCATCTATTTGGTTTCTTTGGAATGATAAAATAGGAGTAATATCATGATGATGATTAAAACAAAGAGAAGGTAATGAATAACACTCCTAATACTTAGGGATTAAAGAATTTGTTACCTCCTTTTTACATACAAGTATAACCTTAACTGGGACTAATCTGTGAATAGGAATTTGAATGCAAGATCTGAGTGGTATTAATTTTTGTTATGAATCATTTTAGAATGGAAAGGATGTTATAATATGGAATCAAAATATTGAGGTGTATTTCATCAAGAATTGAAAATTGTGAATAAAAGAATACCTGAGAAGAAATTGCTTTCAAACTGTGACCAGGGGTATCTACATGATAGGCATACATGGAATCAAAAAAAGGGAAAATTCATTAGTATTCATCATTACTGGTAAGATTATTTTGATGTAAATGGTCTCATGGACCTACAGTTAAATTTTGAGACTTTGAAACCATGCATCAAAAAATTCATTAAACATTAAGTGTTCTCAGGCTATTTTGTTGTTCACAGTCTAGTTATAGCTAGGGCATGAGTTTTTGGAATAGAAACTAACAAATCTTTGTCTGAGACTTCAAAGTATTAATAAGGAGAGGATTTTCAATGGAATAAGTAAATTTAAACATCGTCTTTTAAAATAAATGAGATATAAAATCAAAGTTAGCTCATAAAAAAAATGTGTTACTCACACAAGAACAAACACATCAACTTTACAACCAAATAAATGAAGTAGTAAAACTAAATGAACTTGTAGATAGAAAATTTCACCTTTAATTGCAAATGTGATAAATAAGCTAGTGAAAAATGTGAATTTACCTTAACTAAGCTTTATGGATGGCAGCAAATGGATTCAAATCCCGCCTACAATACAAATAAATAACAACGTTAGTCTGCTGTTATAAATAGAGGAAATAGACGGTTCAAATGTTAAGTATTTTACTAATGCACAAGATGGTTGATAAGGTGGAGAGAAGATGCAATTATTACCTGTTGTTTTCATTTTTTTTCCAAATGGCACATACAAATAAAACAACAAAAAAAATGTGGCAGCTATAATCATAAATAATCCATTGTGGTGCCACATGGCACATTCAAACAAAAAAAAACCTTTGTGACAAGTATAATCATGAATAATCATTCCTTTGTGATGCCACATGGCACATTCAAACAAAAAACAAATGTGACAATTATAACCATGAATAATCAACACATTACATTACCACATGACACATTAAAACAAAAAACATTTGTGAAAAGTATAATCATGAATAATGCACCCGTTGTGATACAACATGGCACATTAAAACTAAAAACACTTATGACATCTATAATCACAATTAAATCCAACAAATACACAATTAAAGCACATGTAAATGTCAGTGTTATTAGATTAAAACAAGCCACAATTATATCAATTAAAACTTTGTCAATAAACTAATGTTATTGTTTTGAAATAATTCAGTTACTAGTATGAAATCAGTTTTTCCTCAATTTTTTAGGACACGCAAGGGAGGTAATTCTTTCGAAGTATGCTTGTTTTTTTTTGGGCTATTGTGTATCGAGTCCGGTGTCACTCCTATACTTGGTAACCGCCATGATTTTTGGGTAGGTACTGCATCATCATGGAAACTTTAAACATTTCGTGTTACTATAATTCATATTGGATAATAATAATGCAAAGCCAAAACTTTATATAAAACATTTACAAACAAGCTATTAATGTTATGTCGAAAAAGTAGCACCCTAGGATTTGCACATTACAAAACCCTACTCTTGACTAACATGGGATTGTCTCAAGGTGTGGAACCCTCACAAATGAGACAAACCTCCAGAGAAGGCTAGTTCCTCTCCCTATTCTAATGCTAAAAATACAACTAGAATTTCCAAGGGACCAGGGAAGAAAGAGATGCATAAGATAAAATTCCTAAACTAGGGGAGGCGATAACACCAAAAAAATACTAGAGAGATTCCTAGTGAGTGAAAGTGGAGGAAAATGGGGAATAAGAGGGTAGACAAAGTGTCACAGTCCTAAAACACATTCAAACCTCCAATTTCATGGAGCACGACGAATTTAAACCCTATAAGGGAACACAATATGCACAATGTACCTGCATTTAATAAAAGGAAAGAAATGAAATATAAATCAAGATAGGGCAAGAAAAACCACAAAACACTAATTTTATTGCTTAAAATGATGCACAATCCATTACAATATAGGTACAAGGAAATAATCCTTCACAAAATGCATAAATTTGAGGCTTGTAGCTCACAAAAGTGCTGGAACAATTTTGGCAGAGTTCCTTTACAATTTTGAAATCTCTCCCCTCACAAATGAGGGGGAAAATTAGATATATAGAGAAATGGAAGCCACCAACCGACAGGCTTCATTAATTTATTGTATGGAGGTATGGGCAGCCATACTAGTTCACTTCTTAATGGAAATTTTCTTGCACAACGAATGGGGATGTCATACGTCATTAAACTGGCTATTGAGCTACCTTGTACAATGCCATTAATGCTTATCCATACTTGAAATTCCTTGATGACACCCAACAGGAATGGAAAGAGTTTCCACTGATAAGGAAAATAATGTTGACGCGTGATGGAAGGAATGTTGATGTTCAAAGGAAGGAACGTTGACGTGTGATGGAAGAAACATTGACGTGTGATGGAAGAAACATTGACACGTGATGGAGGGAATGCTAAAGCGTGACAGAAGGAATGATGACACATGACGGAAGGAATTCTGATGCAAAACAAAAGAAATGTTGACGCATGACAGAAGGAATGTTGATACACAATGGAGGGAATGTTGACATGGAACAAAAGGAATACTGACACGTGATAAAAGGAATGCTGACACCCGATAGAGGGAATGTTGATGAGCGATAGAAGGAATGCTAACGCACGATGGAAGGAATTATAATGTGTGATGGAAGGAATGATGATGCGTGACGAAAGGAATGTTGACGTGTGATGAAAGGAACGCTGATGTGTGATGGGATGGTGAAAATTCGTACATTTTACCATCTTGACCATTAAAACAAACCTGGCTCCAAAAATTTACAGTGGCGAGCTTGCTGTAGGTTAATCCATTTTGAAAAGGGGGGTGAAAATATGGATAACAATTAGTGACTTACGGGGTGATCTTAATGTTATATCTAAAAGACCAGTGATTTTGCATCCATTGGGCATGGAGTCATTCTAATTATTGAAACTTAGTTGATGTCAAAACCTCATAAACCTCTGGAATACTACTGGGACATTATTTCATCATCAAACCTTGCCTAAAATTAGAAAGTGCAACAACAACAAAATGTCACTATGTACAAATAACAAAATCATACATATCCCAAATGGAACATGTAGAGAGTGCACAAGCACTTAACTGAAAGAAAACCTAACTACAACAAAAAAATGTGTTGCAATAACTTGGAGGAATTAAGAACCTAAACTAGTATGTACAAGAAATGAGATTCATCCTTAGTAATAATGCTTTAAGTAGACACCATTGACTGGAATCTGCAATTCTTCTCCATCCAGCTTCGACAATTAGAAATCATTGTTTTCTTTGCACCATGAGATCAAGTAAGGGCCACTCCATATTGCATCAAACTTGGAGTGCCTTCCTGGTTTGGCTCTGTCTGCATCCCATTTCAAAACTAAGTCTCCTTCTTGAAATTTTCTATTTTTGGCCTTTCTGTCAAAGCTCATCTTGATTTGAGCTTGGTCCTTCTCCATTGTTTTCATGGCCTAGTTTCTTAGCTCTTCTAGCTCCATGAGATCTACATACCTGAATTCCATAGTTAGAAACTCAAAAAACTCCAACTGCTTGATAAGCTCCAAGGCTAGTAATTCAAGGGATATTGGCAGCCTTGCTTCCCTTCCATAAACCAACTTGAAAAGGGGAATAACTAGTTGACTTCTTGGGAGTGATTCTATCAGCCCACAAGGCTGATTTCAATTTGGTATGCCAAGTCCTCTGATTCTCATCTAGGGTTCTTCTTATAATCCTAAGAATATTTTTGTTGGTGGACTCTACTTTCCCGTTACCATGGTGGTAGTAGTTAGAAGAAGTTATCAAATAGATTTCATTTCTAACAACCTAATTAGATATCTCTTCTCCAATGAAATCTAAGGCATTATCTGATATTATAGTGGAAGGAACACCAAACCTTGTTGCAATACCTTCGTAGAAATCTAAAATGCTAGCTTCATTTGCTTCCTTAAGTGCAACTACTTCTGTTTATTTAATGAAGTAGTTTGTGGTTGTAAGAATCCATTTGTGACCTAGGCTGGAACTTGGATTGATCACCCCAATAAAATCCAGCCCCCATTGCATGAAAGGTTGTTTAACTGAGATAGGATGGAGTGGGAGGGCTGCTAACTTCTCTTTACCTATGAAGAAGGCACACTTCTTGCATTTCTTGATCCATGAGTAGCAATCATTGAAAAGATTAGGCCAGTAATAACCATCCCTCATGATTCTAATAGTTGTTACTTTTGGGGAAAAATGACCACCTGCCTCTCCATCATGAAACTTGTGCAATACCCTCTCTATCTAATCTGTCTTGATGCACCTTAGGAGGACACCATTCACATCCCTTTTGAACAAAATATTATCTACAAGCACATATGGGATGCAATGAAGTCTGAAATACCTCCTTTTGGACTTACTCAATTTTTGACGACTTTGACCCTTTTGAAGAAAATATATAATATCCTGATTCCAACAAGGAATGGGTATGTCATCTACAACCTGTTCTTGATAATCTTGCAACACCATAACAACTTTTGCCTCCTCTCTTGATTCAGCATGTTGGTTGGAAGCTATATGCTCACACAACCCTTTCCCCCTAACTAATTTGGTCACATTTATATCAATATCATACTCCATGACCTTGGTTATCCAACCAGCTCTCTTTTCATTAAGGTCCTTGTTCAAAAGAAAATATTTTACACCAACATGTGAAACTAATAGATGAATTTTGTTATTTGACACTAGATGCCTAAATTTATTTAAACTTCTAATCATAGCAAGGACATGCTTCTCAATGAATGAATATCTCACCTCATAATCCTAAAGACCTTGGCTGAAGAATGCAATAGGCTGCTCTAGTCCTTCTTGATTTGGTTGTACCCATATGGCAGATATTGCATCCGTGCCTCTAAAAGTGTATAAAATGAAGTCCTTCAAGAAATATGGATTAATGAGGGTTAGATCCTACGTAATGTCCTTCTTTATGGATTCAAATATTTCTTTTCCTTCAGTAGTCCATTTGAAAACCATGTTCTTTTTCAACATCAATGTGAGTGGCTTGACAAGATGGGAAAATTTAGGAACAAACCTCCTAACAAAATTAATTTTCCCAAAAAAACTTTGGAGAACCTTCTTGTGACTTGGCAATGGATAATGCTTGAATAGCTTCAACTCATTCTAGATCAATTTCCAACCCCTCCTTAGACATGATGTGGCCTAAGAGCTTACCTTCATGAGCTAAGAATATGCACTTTTTTGGATTCAAAGACACTCCAAATCTCCTACATCTTTGGAATACTTGTCTAAGGTGAAAGAGATGACTTGTTGCATTCTTGGAGAATACAGTAATGTCATCTAGATACACAAGAAATATCTTATTGATCAGTCCTTTGAATTCCATATCCATTTCCCTTTAGAAAGTGGCTCTGACATTTGATAGTCCAAATGGCATCTTCCTATAAGAATATGTGCCCCACTTCGTAGTGAAGGTTGTCTTGAATTGGTCTTCCTCTTTCACCATGATTTGATTGTAGCCCGAGTAGCCATCTAAAAGTGAAAACCTTTATGATCCAGCTACTACTTGCAATATTTTCTCCATGGAAGGAAGTGGATAGTGGTCTTTGAGAGAGGCCCTATTTAAGTCTCAGAAATCCACACATAACCTGATTTCCCCATTTTTCTTCCTAACCGGAACTAGATTCACTACCCATGAAGAGTGTTTGATTGAGAAGATGATGCTTGCCTCTATGAGCTTGTTTAGTTCCTTCTTCATGAGAGGCTCAATGTGAGGGTTTACCAGTCTTTGCTTTTATCTAATGGGCTTGGATTCTGGATCTAGCTCAATGGTGTGTTGTGCCAATTTTGGATTAAACCCTCTCAGATCCTTGTAGCTCCAAGAAAATATGTCTTGGAACTCTTGAAAAAGTTGTATGAATTCATATTTTTCTTGATTCGTGCTCACCTTGCCAACTTGGAGCATTTTACCCTCTTCAACCGAAATGGATTCTGAATCTTCCCTTTTTACCTAAATGTTGGTCTTCTCTCTCCGAAATTGATCATTGGGATTGAATATTGACTCTAGAGTCACTAAACCCTTTGGAAATTTGTTTGTCTACAGCTGTACCACTTGATCCCCATACTACTGCTCCAATTTCTCCTAATTTTTAACCGAGAACTCAGCCTCCTCCTGCAAGAAATTAATGATTTGTTGATCATTCTCAAATACCTTCCAACTCATGTTATTATCTGGTACAACTGGCCTCACAATTACATGAATATGTGGTTGCACTTTATCTCTTTTAATATTGTCCACCACATCAAATGTTGCTCCAATTGCCGCAAGCTTGTCTGCAGTCTCATTCTTCTTCCTCTGTATGAATTGAATATTGAATGCTCCAAAATCATCAATTTGATCCCATACCTAATGCTTGTAGGCTTTGATAAGATCATTCTTAGCAACATGTTTTCCCCTAACTTGGTTGACAATTAACTCACTATCCCCAAACACTTGCAAGTTTTGTATACCCCTCTTTCTTGCCCAATTCAATCCATGTATCAAAGCTTCATACTCAGCTGTATTATTTGAACAAGTAAACTGAAAAGGGAAATCTAAGTAGTACTTCATACCTTGTGGTGAAAAAAGCATTGCTCCTCCTCCAGCACCTTACCTACTCCTTGGGCTATCAAATAATAGCTTTCATACTTCATTATCACCATTATCATCCGGTTTGGTGAGGATAGGAAGAGGTATGTTTTCCTCGTGTAAACAATAAAATCCCAATTCAGCCTCCTCTATTTCCTTGTATGGATCATATCCATGTATTTTTTTTCCATTCATCAAGATTCAAATTTGGGATGCCCCTACCTTTGGTATCTGCTTCCTAAGTGTTTGGGAAATCCTCTTGATCAAAGGTTGAGCAATTTGCATTGATTGGGCTTGGTATATGAGGCTCAATATGGAAATTTGTGATAGGTTCAGAAAAAATTGTAGCCTTAGCTCCATACCTTGTTCTGAAGAGCATATGTGACCAATCAGCTGATAAGTAGCCTCTAATTTTGGTGGTGAAGTCTCTTGACAAAAACAATGCAAATAGTGGTGGAAAGTCAATCAATGATATATCCTGCTAAACTATGACATTAGGACATGCATGTAATGTGAGGTTTAAACCTTTTATGATCCCAACAGTCCCCATTATTGTCCCATCTAACTATACCACTCCTTTGGAAACTCGGTCATATTTCAAGCCCAACTGATCTACAATTTGTTTTGGTATTACCAAACTGCTAGCCCCTAATTTAATCATGCAATTGTGTACAAGGTTGTTCCCAATAATCAAGGATATATAGAATGGAGTAGGATTTATGTTTTTACCTTGTTCACCTCCATGAAATCCTTCTTTTGGAGTTGTATTGGTGAGCACCTTCTCTTGATTCTTGGACAACTCATTTGATGCTGACCAATTTGCCATGGTTGCTTGTAACAAATCTCGTTGGCCTAGAATTTTCAATGATTCCCACATAGAAATGCTTACATTGGTCTTCTTCACTTTGATCAATAATGTTAAAAGGAGATGGATTCTCCTTCTTCTGCCCCTTAGTTGAAATGACTTTCTCCTACACATGGGCTACTGCAACCGGTACCTGAGTTGGCTTAGAAGGTAGTTTGGGTTGATTTTGAATGTTTGGGGCTACACTTGGATTGCTAATACCCCGAAGTGTGATAGAATTCTGAAAATTACTTGGATTAGAAGACTTCCCTTCCTATATATTCCTCTTTTTAGACATCATGTTGGTTGTCACACTTTGAGAAGGGGACTGATTTATTCCACAGAAATCCTCAGCTTTCCAATTTACAAGTGTTGTCTCATTTGGAGGTGTTTTCTGATTAGCTACATTTTGCTAACTATCTTCTTGGTTTGGTTCTTGAGGAACACCCACTATAGTCACCATCAATGCTTGATTTAAAGCACCATTGAAGTAGGCTGCCTGATTGTATGGTTAGCTGCATGGGAAGCACCATTCATATTTTTTTGCTATGTTGTTTTGAGTTGGAACCAAGGCCCTAGATGTTTAAAATGTATTAGGGTTATATGTTTGGAATGGCTTAGAATTTTGGGGTTTTCCTTGGTTCAGGTTAGCAGCTTGAATAGGTGGCATGTTTGGTTGATATGGAGGTTTATTGGGTTGGAACTGAGGCTGATAAGGTTTAGAATTTGATCTTGTTGCCTCTTAAGAGTTACCAACTTGTTTCCTAAGTTTTGCAATTGTTTCATAACCTCTTAGAGTTCATTTGAAGGTCTATAAAAATAAGTGGATGCTTCATTCGAACTCTGATTTCTTGGAGCATGGATGGGGGCTATTGTAGGTGTTTGATTAGGATTATGATTCCCCATATTTGGATAGAGAGCCATAGGTGGCCTAGGTGCAATTTTATCAGCTTGAATTAGGAAATTCTCATCTCTAATGGCTATGGCATAGGCATATGGTAGGGTTATTCCTCCCATAGATTGTATCATAACAGATATATCAAAATTTAGAGCTTTAAGAAAATAGAGAAATGCACCTTCAGCTATTGGTCTGATTGTAATTGGGATCCTCTCCCATGTTCTTTGGAATCTAGAATTGAAGTATGTCATTTTCTCAGATGGTGCCCTTTTTATTATAGTCATCTGCTCCAAAAGGGATAAGTTGTCATCCCTCTCCCCAAACTAGCCACAGAGAGTTATGCACAATTGATCCCAATTTTGAATTGATCCTGCTCCCAAGCCTCTGAACCACTGCAACAATTTTCATTTGAAAGAGTAAGCCATCAACTTGACCGCAACATCCATCTCAGCAATCTCATGTATGGCATAGACATTTTCAATGTCTTGAATGTGGTTGATGGGAGTTGTGTGATTTTCTCCAGTGAAGTATGGGATATTATTTAATGTTGCTATCGGGACAAAAAATTTTGCATTAAGGGCAAGTGGAATGTTTCACGTTAAATTTACATAGGGGTTTGGAGGTGGCTGATTTGGTGGTTGTTGATGATCCATCCTAAGTGGCCTAGGAACCCTATTTGATTGAAGAAAGGTTATACCAGGTGGAGGTGTGGATAATGTTCTATTTGGTGGAGATGGACACCTTTGTAATCTTCTTCCTCTCCTTCCTCTACCTGGAGATAACTGCAAGTATTCAAAGATACCTTCTTCTCTTCCTCTCGACTGGGTTTGCACTCTTCTCATGAGCTTTATAAATGTGGGCTATTGAAACCACTGAATTTGAATGACAGAGTTTCCAGATGTGTTTTTGAAAAGCCTCTAAAGGCTATAAATTCACCAAGACACACACCCAATCTTGATAAAAATGAAAATATTGACTTCTGTCCCATCAGGCATGCCAAAACTGTTATGTCAGAAAAGTAACACGCTAGGATTTTCACAATACAAAACCCTACTCTTTACTAACATGGGATTGTCTCATGGTGTGGGACCCTTGAAAATGATACAAACCTCTAGATAAGCTTGGTTTCTCTACTTATTCTAATGCTAAAACTACTCCTAGAAAGGGAAATGCAGTTATTCTAACACTAACCTAGAATTTCCAAGGGACCGAGGAAGAAATAGACACATAAGATAAAAGTCCTAAACTAGGGGAGGCGAAAACACCAAAACAAGACTAGAGAGATTCTTAGTGAGTTAAAGTGGAGGAAAATGGGGGAAAAGAGGGCAGAAAAAGTGCCACTATCCCAAAACACATTCAAACCTCTAATTTCGTGGAGCACAATGAATTTGAACCCTATAAGGGAACACATTATGCACAATATAGAAAATATAATAGAAGGTAAAAAATGTAATGTAAATCAAGCTAGGGAAATAAAATCCACAAAACACTAATTTTATTACTTAAAATGATGCACAATCCATTACAATATAGGCACAAGGCAAGAATCCTTCATAAAATGCATAAATTTGAGGCTTGTAGCTCACAAAAGTGTTGGAACAATTTTGGCAGAGTTCCTTTATAATTTAAAAATATCTCTCCACACAAAAGAGGGGGAAAATTAGATATATAGAGAAAGGGAAGCCACCAACCAATAACCTTCATTAATTTCTTGTACAGAAGTATGGGCGGCCATACTGGTTCACTTCCCAATGGTAATTTTCTTTCACAGTGAACGGGGATGTCATACCTCATTAAATTTGTTGTTGATTTACCTTGTATGCTGTCATTAATGTCTGGTTGTACTTGGAATTCCTTGCTGACACCCGAAAGGAATGGAAAGATTTTTCACCGTCAAGGAAAGGAATGTTGATGTGTGAAGAAAGGAACATGGATACGTGATGGAAGGAATGTTGACGCGAGATAGAAGGAACGCTAACGCATGATGGAGGGAATCTTGACGTGTGACGAAAGGAACATTGACGTGTGGCGAAAGGAATACTGACGTGCGACATAAGGAATGCTGACGTGTGATGAAATGATCATTGATGTGTAACAGAAGGAATGCTGATGTGCGATGGAAGGAATACTGACATGTGGTAGAAGGAAAACTGACGCATGATGGAGGGAATGTTGACGTGTGACGCAAGGAATTCTAATGCACGCTGGAAGGAATGTTGATGTGTGACGAAAGGAACGCTGATGCACAATGGGATGGAAAAAATTCGTACATTTTTCCAACTTGACCATTAAAACAAACTTGGCTCCAAACCTTCACCGCGATGAGCTCGCTATAAGCTGCTCCCCATTAACTATCAATGCCTAGACTATGTCATTGTTAATCCATTTTGAAAAGGGGGGGTAAAAAAGGGATAATAATTACCTGATGGGGTGACTGGCTAAGATGCAATTTAGAAAGTGGCCAAATGGTATAACTATTGAAAAAATCCACTAGCATGTTCATGAAAGAGGTAGGAAATATTAGAGGCTAATTAGGATCAGTTGCACTGATGATATTAACAACGACATAGTCTAATGGAACTTTCCTCTGATGGCAAGTTGCATCAACACCGACATTGTAAATTTTTCCATGGCCCACCAATTCTCTAAACATACAGACATCCACCACATCACTAATAGATGACATCGTGTTAGGAGATGTAGTAGGAGTGGAGGAGGGCTGCATTATAGGAACATTTAGTAGCCATTTGAAAGAACTCTTGTAGTTAGTCCAAAAAAAAATTATATACTATAACTATACTCCTATTTTAAATACTATTTATATCATAGCACAATTCACAACATAGAATCTTGATTCCACTTTGCATAGAGGTTACATGTAAATCCTTGTGTACCGAAATGTGTTTCTCCCCTTCTCTCTTCAGGCCAATGGGAGACACCTGCAATCATTACACTTTAAATTAGTTGCAAAAAGTAGCAAAATAAATCATAATTAAATGTTTGTGTATATGCAAAAAACATAATCAACTGATATTTAATTGTGTACCTCTAATCCAGGGTACACATCAATCTCCTCATTTTTCTCTCTCCCATTTGTCCCAGATAATGCCCGCAGTAAATGAATTGTAGGGTGCATAAGTTTATAGAGACCTGATGGGACTGAATTATACTTTGAGCATTCCTCAAGAAGGTAAGAATTTATTTTACATTTACTATTGGTACTGAACCTTTTAATTGATCTCACGACATGCACTAGAATTAGCTAAATAATGTTATTAGATAAGAAATAGGAGAATAAGAGTTAAGATCAAAATTGGAGTATGTTAGCTTGTTAAAAAGGAGTTATTTAGTGATCCAGAAACTGAATTTTGATTGTATAGAGACAAGGTTATAATGAATGTGTCTTTAAGTGTTGGATTTACAACAATCTTACTCCTTAAATTCTCAAGATCCCTTGAAAGGAATGTTCAATAATGACATGTCTCACATTTCAATCCATAATTCCATCGTTTGAGCCTTTTAACTCCTCAATCACAGCCAAACCCTAGGCCTGTAAAATAAGGTTCCAGAGCTATCTCCATTTGTTCTGGAACTTGTGGGTAATGCTAGAAACTGATTTGTACTACTGGAGCAATAATTTTACTTGAGAAACATATGGGGACAATCTTGTGTAATGAAGTGTAGAGTGAAGTTACTAGTTATTGATTGCATCCCTTGGGTGGGAAAAAGTAGGCTTGAAGTGTCTACGAGAGTAAATGAACTAAATAGCCTTGGGAAGAGATATAAAGGCAAGAAATTTTAAGTATGACAAAGATGAAGAACCTTTAAGTGGCTAGATGGTAGACCAAGGGCAGAGTTGGGTAAGAGAGTTTTATTTAGATTGCATTCTTGAACTATGCACATGATTAAAAACTCAATTGAATATGTTTGACAAACAATAAAGAGGTTAGGAAAGGATTTGAAGACAATTATATCAAAAAGACCAAAGAAAATCCAATTCAAATAAGATGTAATGAATGGTATCAATTATGGATCTTTACATTTTACCTTCACATGTACAACCTTATGTAAAACTGGAGCTCTTGTTAATCTTAATCCATTATACAATTACATAATACAAAATCCAAGGATTACACCCTTATCAAATGTAAACATATTGTCATACCTAAGTAATAAAGAATAATAGTGCACATGAATCAATCTACAAGAACCAAATGTTCACCACATTGCTCAAGATCACCTTTTATTCACTCAGAGAATCAACAACCTGATCTGAGACTGAGAAGTGCATACATATACATATGTAAATACTAAAATCATGTCAAACTATAAGTAAAGATACAGTCCAATAGGGCTAGCAAAGCAAGAACATAGAGTGAAGAGTCTCAAGTGATTAGAAGGTGAAATAAAAGATCAACTTAAGACTTACCATGCTCTTCATTTCTTACACTACCACATCAACGATCAACAGAAAAGGTTCTACTCCATCACTGAATTTTCATGAACCAACCTACAAATTTTTTTTTTTTATTACAATGGTTTTATAACAAATACTACAAATTACAATTCATGGATTTTGTGTTTGCTTTTATTTACCTCAACTTCTTTTCTATTGGTTGGTTTTTTTGCTACTTTTTTTTTACATTTTTCATATAGATGAAATAATGACATGTCATTCTCCTACATACATATTATATCAATCAAAATGTTAATGAAGGACTCGTGAACAGGTGTTTAGATAACAAGACTAAATATAAAATGATCAACTTACTTCTCAGTCACCTCTAATATTTATTTTGGGAATGACCCCTCATTGTTGCATCCATCTCACCCTCCTCAACGTGTGAAGATAGTGGCATGTAACTTAGAAGAAATAAAATACTTATGTACTTGCAACGAGAAAAGAGTGAAATGAAACCATTACTCAAACTTACCCTATTTTTCTTCTTTTCTCTCAAAGCCAATATGTTTACCCTTCTCTTAGCCCTCGTAGTCTCTGAATCATAGTCCCTCATGGAATAGTCAACCTCTTTCTTGGAGCATCTACTAAGCTTGTTGAATGATGCATTCCCTTCCCTCTTACAAATGTGCAGTAGCATGCGTCACCTCTGCAAAAATATAGTGCACACGCAACACACCATCAATGTATCCCTCTCTCTACTCCCTGTATTTCCTCTACTTTTTGGAGGCCCTCTAAGGATACTTGTTAGTAAAATTTCTCCATTTCCTCTCAGGGAGAACATGAGGGAGGGAATGGGAATTTTTCCTGTGGATATTTAGCAGTCGTAGAGTGTAAAATTTTCTCTCACAACTGGGGTACTTGCAATAATAAATTATAGGATCCCCATCATGTTCCCTCTTATAGTGAAGAGGGGCCTATTCAGGAACATCATATAAAAAATTAGTTACTAATGGAAATATATGAAAACAATAAATTAAAATATTTAATATGTCAATTTTACCTCATCGACGAAGCTACCACCCATTGTATGGCTTGGAGCAGTAACACTGGGTGCATCCTCTTGCAATAATCATTCCAAAAATCACGTAGTGAGTCATACAAACTTGTTACGCATAGCCATAATAATATATAATCAAATTAAATTAATTTACGATAACAAATACAATGTTAAATTAATGTAATTTTACCTCCTCTATGTCCATATTAGCCTGTAAATGTGACGGTGAAGCAACATTCACTGCATCCACCTCTTCGTCCTTCACTCAACAATCCATACCATATAAAAAATTATTACTGACATAATAAATAATACCAAAGTCCAACAAATTTTAAAAAATCAATGTTAGAGCAATTATTAGATCAAGTACACACACGTACCGAAGAAGACATCTGAAGGTGAAATGTTTGCCTTTGTCATTTTGATCTTCTGAGTAGGCCTAGGCATAGGTTCCTAAGATAAGATTGTGTTACTTACTTAAAATATTAGTTTCAAAGTAAAAGATAATACGATTATTTATTTTTCAAATGCAACAATGGAAAAGGAAAATGAAAATATTGAATTCTTACTTGCGACAGAGATTCAATGTCCACAATAAATCTAACTGCAACACTGGATAAATAACAAAAGATCACAAACAATCATAATTCAGCTTAAAAATAAAATTTTGGACAAATATAGTGCCTACATATATTTTACTAAGAGTACACACCATAACGGAGTATGAATCCTCTAATTTCTGAGTATCTTGCGATAATTGTCACAATATATCTCCAACGGGTTGCATAATTCCTGCCATAAAAAAATGTGTCTACCATTTCACAAATGCTTCACAAATAACACATATTAAGCCATTATAAAACTACAAACATAATTGTACATAACACAAAAAGAAATATGGTGTGTACATATATCATATTACAATGTCATCATTGGAAAGTGCTAACAATGCTACCACTTCTTTGTTTATTCTGGCCATAGACACTTGACAGACATCCAACCTGCCTCTATTGACTTTTACATGTTCATATGAACATTTCACAAAGCGAGATACAATCTCTAGTGCTTAAACATGAAGAACAAAAAGATTTGCATTGTTACATTGATATATGCCATTCATTTGATTAACAATAATCATATCATGAGAAAACACACAAATTTTTTGAACTTTATGATGTAACGCTTCCTCAAGACCCAATATCAAGGCCCTATACTTAGCCTGGTGGATTGACATTATGACATCTCCCACAATGGTGCCTCTCTCTACTTTCTTGTTGACATCAAGGTCATATAATATGAACGATGAACATATCAGATTTTCCAAGGTATTAGACACCTCATGAATTTTTAATCTCCAAATGGCAACCATGCTTACCTTTACAATGGACAAACATATATCATAAGCAACAAAAGACAACATGTTTTTTTATATTTACGTTTTTAACACTACAGATTTGAACTTTTCAATACAATTATCTACATTCTAAGACATATGCATATTTATATATATACATGTTTCTTTTTTTGTATTAGTTGTGGTATACAAATTATTTTTTCTTTGCTTACTATGGTAAACACACTGTGTTTTGTTATTTTTTCTTAGCAGTTTTGATTTAAACATGATTATAGTTGTCATAATTGTTTTTTGTTTGAATGTTCCATGTGGCATCACAGTAACAACAAGTGGTAATCATTGCATCTTGTGCCCACTTTGTTCAACCATCATGTGACTTTGAAAATACTTAACATGTGAACCTATTTTTTGTCTATTTATTATGATAGTTTTTCATTGTTAGAATTTGTATTGCAGTTAAATTTTGATTCGTTTGATAATTTTGATATCCTAGTTGATTTACTTGCTTCTATTTTAGATTTGCACATTGCAATTTTAAATTTACAAAGCATGATTATACACAAAAAAGACATTTATAAATCCAGAATAACATATTATTATCATCCATAATTTCTATTTCACCACATTCATTTACTAGCTAACCAAGAAAATTGTATAAACAGATTTTTATCTCTCTTTTTGTAGTATACACACAGTGTGTATGTCACAATCCAAAATACCATTTATAAGTATTGCTATTGATACTATAACTACATGTTTTCCTCTAAAAAAACTTCACAAATCTAAAGAGAAAAAAAAAATGTCTATCGATGAACAACATTAAAATATGAAAATCACATAGCGCCTAAATTGGTTTTTTTAAGATCTAATGCTTCTCCTCAATTCTGCACAGTGAACTTTAAAATCTAAAAATCATATAGCACTTGAAAGTACTATATCATAGGACCCACATCCATATTCATGATGGCCCCCCATATGCCCCATACACATGCATCACACTTTTTCCAAGAGTCACCTGCCAACGCACAACACTACAATATGATAGGATAACACGAATGTCCTAGTATGTGAGACATACATGTATACTCGTATATGCATGTACATATACATGAATATGGATATGCATATGCATGTATAAACATACATATAAAAATACAAATATATATGTATATATAGGATCACATGGTATGCATACTAATGACCATAATATGCCATACCGAATTGCATACATGCATATCTCTTTGCGGGATCCACATCCTCTTCCGTCACATCTAGTTTGTCAACCTAGTCGCCATATGAGCCAACTATCCTAAGACAGGATTGCATGGTCGTTTGTGGCTATCCTGGCGACAAGATGCCCATTCCCCATGCATGCATCCATGCATAAGGTGGGACCATAGCAGCCAGTGCGGGTCCCATCTTGTGCATGCATGCATGCATGAGGAATGGGCATCCAGAGCGCGTGCACGTTATCCTATCACCAGGATAGCCACATGTGTCACGATTCTCCAAAAAAATCACACAACTCCATTCACAAGGCCGATACAATGGCAGATATGATCATACAAATGATGGGATGAGGAAAGTACATTAGAAGTTGGCAACATTTAATGCAAAGCTCTGTCAACAACTCATGCCAATTTTTGAGGCCGATTCCTAGGCACTATATGGAGAAGAGGCAATGATTACATGTGGTTTTCATTGTGCTCCCATCTGGCACATACAAACAATAAACAATTGTGGCAGCTATAATCATGTATAATCAATCCATTGTGGCGCCACATGGCACATTCAAACAAAAAACATTTATACAACATATGTGATACATATACATATACATATGCACATGTATACTCATACATGTGTGTACATATACATGTATATGGATATGCATATGCATGCATCAACCGACATATGCAATTACACACACATATACTCATACATACGTATATGTATATGTACTCGCACACACATTTATGTATGTATGTGTATATGTATACATATGCATAGGTATGTATATGTATTCAAGTATGTATCACAACAACAGATTCCTTGAGTGCATAGCAAATTGAAGAGTATTGACTATTTTTTCTCTATTATGTAGTATACACACAGTGTGTATACCACATACAACACTACCATATGATAATACAAGGTATGTGAGACATATGCATATACATATGTACATGTATACTCGTACATACATGTACATATAAATGTTTATGGATAAGCATATGTGTGCATAAGCCTACATATGCAATTACACACACACACAAACAAACATATATATATATATACATGCATGCATGTACGTGTATATGTATACGTATGTATAGTTATGTGTATGTATCAGAGCAACAAATTCCTTGACTACCCAGCAAAGTGAAGAGTATAGACATTGTTTTTTTCTATGTTATGTGGTATACACATAGTGTGTATACCACATACAACACTACCATATAATAATACAAGGTATGTGACAAATGTACATATACATATGTGCATGCATACTCATACTTACATGTGTCTAAAAATGTGCGAAGTGCCAGCTCATCCAAATCTGGCCATGACAAATTTGCTCTATCCGGCAATGGTCCACATTGGCAGGGGATTCTTGGGAAAATTGTGATGCATGTGTATGGGGCATATGCAGAGCCATCATGAATATGGATGTGGGTCCTGCAGTCCTATCACTAGGATAGCGGGAAGAGTATATACATCTTTTTATTCTCTATTATGTGGTATACACACAGTGTGTAAACCATGCACAACACTAGCATATGGTAATACAGGGTATGTGGGACATGTACATGTACATAAGTACATGTATACTCGTACATACGTAAATGTATGTGCATGAATATATGTGTGTGTGTGTGTATTCATGTATGTATCACAGTAGCAAATTCCTTGAGTGCCCAACAAATTGAAGAGTATAAACAATTTATTTTCTCTATTATGTGGTATACACACAATGCGTATACCAATTTTTCCTTCAATTTGTTTTCCATCTTTGCATACTTGACTCCTCTGCATGAAATTTATTATAATATCATCCACGATAAGTGGTTGATCACTAGCTTTTGTATCTAGCATATTATCACCTAAATTGTTTGATACTTTTGCTTCATTGATTGCAAGTATAGTCTACTTGCTTCAGAGTGAAGTCTACATACAACACTATTATATGATAATACAAGGTATGTGGGACATTTACATATACATATGTATATGTATACTCATACATACATGGGTGTATGTACGTGTATATGTATGTGTATGTTTATGTATGTATTTGAGTAGGGATCACATCATATTCCTTGAGTATGTATATGTATGTATTCAAATGGACGTTCTTGCCAATTTTGAAGAGAATCAATCTGATAAACTAATAAACAAGAAGCTATACTGAACAGAATATTCAAGATAATCAAAGAAAACAAATGACAAAACACAAGATTTAACCTGGGAAACCCTTTTGGGAAAAAACCTAGCACATTAACTTCTCTCCTTATTGCATTAACTTAATCGTTTACAATACAATAATGTACTTCCAAGTTCTGCTTTACCCTACTGTATCTCCAACTATTTGTAAGCAAAACAGTTGAAACTATCAAAGCGGTTTTACAATGTAATGGGTACCAAAACCATGGGCTAATAAACACCCATAACAGTTCCCCATACTTCATGGATTATGACACCACCCATATATATGTATAGATAAAAATAGCATATCTATACTCCTTGGACCCCTGTTAATTCTCGTGGAAGAGGTGTACAGTACTCCTGGGTATACAGTATACAAAATATACAACACATTCTAACATTCTCCCACTTGTTGTATACTTTGCAAAAGGGGGCTACACTGCCATATAGTCAGCAGCTCAGGGCATTCAAGCCCATCAATTTTCTGCACCAAGAAAATTTCTCAGCACTCACAGCCTTAGTTAAAGAGTCAGCAACATTATCCTTTGTGTCCACCTTACTTAGTAGTATCTTCTTCTCCTCCACCATTTCTCTTACAAAATGGTATTGAACATCAATGTGTTTCATTCTTGAATGATACTCAGGGTTCTTTGCTAGACAAATTTCACTTTGACTATCACAATCGATCCTTACAACATTTTGAGTGAACCCAACAGTGGAGATCAGTCACTGAAGCCAAACCACTTCTTTACTTGCATGAGTAGATGCCATGTACTCAGCCTCTGTGGTGGATATCGCAACACTTGCTTGACATTTACTCATCCAACTTACCGCTCCACCAAACAAGTTGAACACATAACCACTGGTAGACCTACGCATATCCAAGTCTCCACCCCAGTTGGAATCCACAAAACCATGTAGATCTAATGTTTTACTTTCATCAGGTTTTCCCTGATAATAAATTTCATAATTAGATGTCCCACACAGGTACCTGAAGATTCTCTTTACCGCAGTCTAATGTTCCTTTCCAAGATTTGACATGAATTTACTCACTACTCCCACTACATGTGCAATATCAGGTCTAGTACAAACCATTGCATACATCAAACTACCAACTGCACTAGCATATGGTACCTGAGACATGTCCTCTATTTCTTCTTCAGTTTTAGGACATTGTTCAGAAGACAACTTTTGACCAACAGGAAAAGGAATACTAACAGGTTTACTTTCATGCATTTGAAACCTTTGCAATATCACCTCAAGATACTTTCTTTGATTTAACACTAGTTTCCTATTTACACGATCTCTTTTTATTTCCATGCCCAAAATAAATTTTGCAGCACCGAGATCCTTCATATCAAAATGAGATGAGAGTTGAGATTTAACATGACTGACCAATTTCTTACTGTTACCAATTAACAACATGTCATCAACATACAATACAATGATAACATAATATTCACCTTCATGTTTAAAATAAACATAGGGGTCAACTTTACTTCTTTCAAGCCCAAGTCTCAACACATACCTGTCAAATTTCTGGTTCCACATTCTTGGTGATTGCTTCAAGCCATATAATGAATTTTTTAGCCTACACACCAAATCTTCCTTTCCTTTGATCTTAAAGCTTTCTGGTTGCGTCATGTAGATTTCCTCCTCAAGCTCACCATGCAAAAACGTTGTCTTAACATCCATCTACTCTATTTCCAGATCGAAAGCAACAACAATAGCTAAAAGAAATCTAATAGAATGTAACTTAGCAACAGAAGAAAATATCTCACCAAAATTGAGTCCCTCCACTTGAGAGAAACCCTTTGCCACAAGGTGAGCTTTATACTTTTCTATTTTCCCATCTGCATTATACTTCTTCTTAAACACCCATTTACAGCCAACATGTTTTCTTCCAGGAGGTAATTTCACCAAGTCCCATGTATTATTCTTATATAAGGACTCCATTTCTTCCTCCATAGCCTTTTTCCAAAACTTACTTTCATTAGATCCAAAAGCCTCCTTCACAGTCTTGGGTTCATCATCAGTAATAGATAAAACTGACAAAATAGAAGTAGAACAGAAATCAGGAGGACTATACCTCTCAGGTGCCCTTCTCAGCTGATCTGATCTTCTTAAGATAGGATTTTCTGGTTCAACATCTTCTGGTTCCTCATCTGCTTCATCTAAATCTTCCCCTTGCAACTCTCTTTGTGGTTCATCTTCTGTAGTCGCATCAAATTCAAGACACAGATTCATCTTCCTCAATTTTAACATGATCTTCCTCTGGTTTTGCTTCTTGCTCTGGAATTTCCTTAAGCTCTCTAAAAATTACATTACAGGCTAAAAACAACCTTCTGTGATTCTAGATTCCAAAGCTTGTATCCTTTTACACCATTAGAGTATCCAATAAATATGCACTTAGCAGATTTATTATCTAACTTGGTTCTTTTCTCTTTCAGAATATACATATAAGCAATACAACCAAATACACGTAAATGTCTAACAGAGGGTTTCTTACCAGTCAATGCTTCCTGTGGAGTTTTTCCCTTCAAGTGCAGATGTCGGTGATCTATTAACCAAATAGCACATGTAGTTGCCACTGCTTCTGCCCAGGGGAAAGTTTTTTTGTCCAAAATGGCACCACTGAGCATACTTCTACACTTATCCATCAAGGTTTTATTCATCCTTTCTGCAACTCCATTCTATTGTGGCGTATATGGAGTTGTCTTCTGCCTTTCTATTCCACACTCTTTACAAAATTGCTCAAAGGCATTAGAGCAATATTCCCCGCCATTGTCACTTCTCAAAACCTTTATCTTCCTTTCTGTCTGATTTTCCACAAGAGCCTTAAACTCTTTGAATTTATTGAAAACCTCAGACTTATTCTGAATAAAATATACCCAGGTCTTTCTTGAGAAATCATCTATGAAACTAACATAGAACATGGATTTTCCTAATGATGAAACTTTTATAGGTCCAAAAACATCACTATGTATCAAATGTAGAATTCCTTCCTGATCTTGTAGCATTAGTAGGGAGCTTTACTCTAGTTTTCTTTCCAAACACACAATGCTCACAAAAATCAAAATCTAAAGGACACTCAGAAATTCCTTCAACCATACCTTTTAATTTTAAAGTACAAAGTCCTTTCTCTCCGATGTGTCCCATCCTTTGATGCCATAACATCGTCTTCATTGCAGCAGATGTAGGAGTTGGATTTGAAGCTTTCTTCTCCTCTAGAACCATAGAGCTATTGCACTCATCAGTAACAACACTTGCCTCAAGCTTAAACAATGTTCCAGTACGGATGCCTCTTGCCAATACCATTGCACCCCGAACCATCTTGCAACTGTATTTACTAAATGCTACCTGAACACCTGCATCATTCATCTTACTTATAGATATTAGGTTTCTGGTCAAACCTGGAATGTGCAGAACACCTAGGAGGGTTTTAATCCTTCTATCTTTAAACCTCATCTTGATTCTCCCACAACCAATGATCTTGCAGGTTGAGTTGTCTCCTAGATATACATCACCTCCATTACACTTTTCATATTCACAGAACCACTCCTTGTGTGGTGTCATATGAAAGGAGGCACCCGAGTCAATCAACCATGCACTGTCACATGCATGCAAGCTGGAAGCTACCAAAAACAAATCTCCTGAGTCTTCATTAGAGGGTTTTGTATCTAAAGATCCACCATCATCAAAGGACTTACCCTTTTCTACCTTCTTAGATCTACAATCTTTCTTGAAATGCCCCGTTTTACCACAGTTCCAACATTTCCTCTTATCTTTTTCTGTAGTCTTCGATTTACTTTTGGAATTTGAATGTCCTTGCCTCTTCTTGTCTTTTCTCTTGGGTACGACCTCTTACATATAAGGCATCCTTGGATTGATAATCCTCAATGGATTTCTGCCTCATTTCTTCTAATAGTAAGGCCACAACTACATCCTCAACTAATAATTTTTTCGTAGTACTAGTAATAGCCATAACTAGATTATCCCAAGACTCAGGTAAAGAACACAAAAGAGTAATACACTTATCCTCTTCTTCCATTTTAATATCAACAGAAATCAACTGACTTACCACAGTATTAAATACATTCAGATGTTCTACAACAGAGTCTCTGTCATTCATTCTCAATGAATATAGCTTCTTTCAGAGAAATAGTTTGTTCACCAGAGACTTTTTCTGATACAAAGTCCCCAACTTCTCCCATAACACCTGAGCGGATTTCTCATTTGACACATTCAGCAAAAGTTGAATCTGACAGACACAATCTGATTGAACTCCTTTCCTTCCTATCGATATTTTCCCAGTCCTCTACCTTCATACCCATAGGCATGACTCCAGACACAACAATCCACTGATCTCTATCCACAAGAAGATCTTCCATCTTGAGCTTCCATAACTCAAAATGTTGGCCATTAAATTTTTTGATTTCGATCCTTGTGCTTCCCGTCATTTTCTTCTACTTGAAAAATTCACCCGCAAAGCTCCCACTCAAAAATGTTTATCATAGGTTTTAGAAACCCTAACTCTTCACATAAAATCTAAAACCTAGCTCTGATACCAAATGAAGAGAATCAATCTGATAAACTAATAAAAAAGAAGCTATACTGAACATAATATTCAAGATAATCAAAGAAAACAAATGACAAAACATAAGATTTAACCTGGGAAACCATTTAGGGAAAAAACCCAGCACAATAACTTCTCTCCTTATTGCATTAACTTAACCATTTACAATACAATAATGTACTTCCAAGTTCTGCTTTACCCTACTGCATCTCCAACTATTTGTAAGAAAAACAGTAAGAAACTGTCAAAGTGGTTTTACAATATAATGGGTACCAAAACCATGGGCTAATAAACACCCATAATGGTTCCCCATAATTCATGGATTATGACACCACCCATATATACGTATAGATAAAAATAGCATATCTATACTCCTGGAAAAATAGGGATTTCAAAAAAAATTCTGGACCCCTGCTAATGCTTGTGGAAGAGGTGTACAGTACTCCTAGGTATACAATATACAAAATATACAACACATTCTAACAATTTTTCCCAAAATCCTGTGAATCAAGTTGCAAAGTTCGCAGTTTTAGTGACAAATGCATGTTTTGTTCCTTGTTTGATCAGGTATATCATATGGCGCAGGAAAGATTTGCATTAAATTTTTCCAACTTCTAACGTCCTTTCCTCATCCCATCATTTGTTTGCTCGTATCTACCTTTGTATCGACCTTGTGAATGGAGTTGCATGATTGTTTTAGAAAAAGGTGACTAGGTTGACATACTAGATGTCATGGAGGAGGATGTGGATCCCACAGAGAACTATGCATGTGAGGCATGTGAGAGACGTACATATACATATGTACATGTATACTCGTACATATGTGTGTGTATATGTATACGTGTGTATATGTATACGTATGTATATGTATATATTTTAGTATGTATCACAACAATAAATTCGTTGAGTGCCCAGCAAATTGAAGAGTATAAATAGTGTCTTTTTCTCTGTTATGTGGTATACACACATTGTGTATACCACATACAACACTACCATATGCAATATGATAATACAAGGCATGTGATACACGTACATGTACATATGTACATGTATACTCATACATACGTGTGTATGTACGCGTATATGTCTACGTATGCATAGGTATGTGTATGTATTCGAGTATGTATCACAGCAGAAAATTCCTTGAGTGCCCAACAAATTGAAGAGTATACTCTATACATATGTACATTTCCCACGTACAACAATACCCTATGATAATATAGGGTATGTGGGAAATGTACATATACATATGTACATGTATACTCGTACATATGTGTGTGTATGTATGTGTATATGTATACGTATGTATTTGAGTATGGATCACATCATACTCCTTGAGTTCCCAACAAATTGAAGAGTATAGACAATATTGTTTTCTCTGTTATGTGGTATACACATAATGTGTATACCATGAACCACAATGGTATACACACAATTTATATACCATGTACAACTCTACCCTATGATAATATAGGGTATGTGGGACACGTACATATACATTTGTACATTTATACTTGTACATGTGTATGTGTATATGTATGTGTATGTATTCGATTAGAGATCACATCATATTTCTTGAGTGCCCAACAAATTGAATAGTATAGACAATGTTTTTTCTCTGTTATTTGGTATACACATAGTGTGTATACCAGATACAACACTACCATATGGCATATGATAATACAAGGCATGTGAGACACGTACATGTACATATGTACATGTATACTCATGAATACATGTGTATGTGCGTGTATATTTATACGTATGTATATGTATGTATTTGAGTATATATCACAACAATAAATTCCTTGAGTGCCTAGCAAATTAAAGAGTATAGAAAATGTTTATTTTCTCTGTTATGTGGTATACACACAATGTGTATACCACATACAACACTACCCTCTGATAATATAGGGTATGTGGGACATGTACATATACATATGTACATATATACTTGTATATATGTGTTTGTATGTACGTGTATATGTATATGTATGTATTCAAGTAGAGATCACATCATATTTCTTGAGTGCCCAACAAAGTGAAGAGTATAGACAATGTTTTTTTCTCTGTTATGTGGTATACACACAGTGTGTATACCACGTACAACACTACCATATGGCATATGATAATACAAGGCATGTGAGACACGTACATGTACATATGTACATGTATACTCATACATATGTGTGTGTGTATGTATACATATGCATAGGTATGTGTATGTATTCAAATATGTATCACAACAACAAATTCCTTGAGTGCCCAATGAATTGAAGAGTATAGACAATGTTATTTTTCTTTGTTATGTGGTATACACACAATGTGTATACCACGTACAATAATACCATATGATAATACAAGGTATGTGGGACACGTACATATACATATGTACATGTATACTCATACATACGTGTGCATATGTACGTATATATGTATATGTATGTATTCGAGTAGGGGTTGCATCATACTCCTTGAGTGCCCAGAAAATTGAAGAGTATAGACAGTTTTTTTCTCTATTATGTGGTATACACATAGTGTGTATACCATGTACAAAAATGGTATACACACATTGTGTATACCACGTACAACTCTACCCTATATACAGAGCATGTGGGACACGTACATATACATATGTACATGTATACTCATACATATGTGTGTGTATGTACGTGTATATGTATACATATGTATTCGAATAGGGATCACATCATATTCCTTGAGTGCCCAACAAATTGAAGAGTATAGACAATGTTTTTTTCTCTGTTATGTGGTATACACACAGTGTGTATACCACATACAACACTACCATATGTCATATGATAATACGAGGTATGTGAGACACGTACACATACATATGTACATGTATACTCGTACATACATGTGTGTATGTATGTGTATATGTATGTATTCGAGTATGTATCAGAACAGAAGATTCCTTGAGTGCCCAACAAATTAAAGAGTGTAGACTATTTATTTCTCTATTATGTGGTATACATACAGTGTGTGTACCACATACAACACTACCATATGATAATACAAGGTATGTGAGATATATGCATATACATATGTACATGTATACTTGTAAATACGTGTGTGTATGTACGTGTATGATTATTTATGATTATAGTTGCCACACTTTTTTTGATTTTTTTGTTTTTATTTTCCATTTGGCAGCTCAATGAGAACAATAGGTTATCATCGCATCTTCTCCCCACTTTATCCAACCATCATGTGAATATCGACATTATTTTTTCCTTTGTTATGTGATATACACATTCTTTATCTAGCATATAATCACCTTAATTGTTTGATATATTTGGTTCATTGATTGCAAGTATACTCTACTTGATTTAGAGTGTAGTCTACTTTCTTCGAAGTGTAGTCTATGTGTATATCACATAACAACACTACCATATGTATAGTGTATGTGATAATAGACTAACAACACTACCATATGTATAGTGTATGTGATAATAGACTACACTTCGAAGAAAGTAGACTACACTCTAAATCAAGTAGAGTATACTTGCAATCAATGAACCAAATATATCAAAAAATTAAGGTGATTATATGCTAGATAAAGAGGGTAATGATGAACCACTTGTGGTGGATGATATTACAATAAATTTCATGCGGAGGAGTCAAGTCTGCAAAGATGGGAAACATTTTGAAGGCCAAAATAAACATATTAATGAAGAACCTAACACTCATAATCAGAATAGAAGAAGGTTAATAAGCCCACAATTTGATTTTACCAAAATCTCTTAAATAAGTTATCGATATAATTTCGATTGTGGAAAAAGTTTAGAAACAAAATATTGATAAAAAAAATCACATCAGCCACATAGTAGTGTACATACAATGAATAGAAGTGTGATGCTCGTTAAAACAACCCACTTGAGACCCAAGAAACAACCTGGGGTTAGTTAGAAAATTATGGAATATATATTTTTTTGTTTAGAAGTGTCCACAACCAAGTTGCAAGACAACAGTTTACACTAACAGGTTTCGGAACAAGTCTAAAATACTAGAACCTACTTTCCATTTATTCACAATTGTCAGAGGTCACAAGGTCCAAATTTTAGGGTTAGAAGTTTCAGTTAGGTTCAAGGGGTGAAATATCCCCATACCCACTCTCTAACAGGCTCAAAGTTTCAACTTGATTTTTCTTACAGTTAACACATTCAAAAATTTCTGAAATTATTCCCATTGGATAGGAAATTTTCTCACCTTTCCAACGATATAAAGAAGTCCTCCTAACTCCTTGTAGAACTCCAGATATGAACAAACAGACTTTAGGGGTCAAATTTTCCCCAAGGGGACACGTGTCGAGTGGGGCAGGAAGTCCATTTCTCGGGTTGGCCGGTCGCGGGGCGGTATTTGAAATATTTCCCTGCACGGGGAAAAGTTCACCTTTTTTCTCGTGCCTCCGCTATGCCACCAGATGACACGTGGTGTTCAACGAACCAACGCGGGGAAGAAGTTAGGGATGGGCAGGCCAGTGGAAGTTTGGAGGAAATTTGCCGAAGGGGAGATAAGGGGGAATTTCGATGCGCTGGTGCACGCGTCCGCGGAGGATGTTTTCCCAAGGCAGGGCGGGAGTGCGGGGCTGGGGGAGGAAACACAAAAAAATTCCAAAACAAAAATTTCAAAAGGAAAAAGGGTCGCAAGGGTTATGCCCCCTCTGCTAACACCCCTTGCTGCCACGTGGCAGCCTGCGATTGGCCATGGGCCGGCGGGAGAAAGATCAAAATTTTCCAAGAATTTTTAAAAGGGCTAAGGGCTAAAATGTTGTCATGCCTCCGTCACTGTCCCGTGAGGACATATGGCAGCCTCTGATTGGATGTGGGTTGGTGAAGGAAAAAGATAAAAATTTCCCCAAGAATTTTTCAAAAAAAAGTCTAAGGATATTTTCGACAGGGAATTTTCGGGCCGCGGGCTTGCTAGGGAAAATTTTCCCAAATTTTCCCACCAAGGCTAGAAAACTTCATAGGGTCATAACTTATGCTAGAAAGCTCAGTTTTGGGCAAACAAGGACTTTCTGGAAAGCTCTTGATGCCCTCTTTACACAAAAATCATAAATTTTACATTTTGGTAAAGTTTGAGGGGTCAATCTTGTAAGAACGATCTGCAGGATTTTAAATGGGAAACTGGTAAATTTTAACTTATTAATTTGATTCAATTTGGTCTCCTCCTTCACTCAACCTACTAAACAGACATGGAGGATTACTCTAGGAAGGATTTAGAATGTTTTAGGAAGGTCAATTCACTCAAATGATTTCAATTTGTATTTTTCCAACAATTGACAGAAAAAACGTCTGTGAAAAGGATTGGGCTTGATTTTGCAATGTTTAAATTGTTTTCTTTAGTGTTCTTTGTCAATTTGAGTTCCTTGATGTCTTAGCATGCTAAATTATATCCTTTCCAAGTTGATTATTAAGTGCAAGTCTGAAATGTGCATTTTATTTAAATTTATTGTCAGTTTTATACTTACAACAGAGATCTATTTCTTGTAAATCTGTGTATCAATTTTATCCTTTAAATGTGGCATTTCATTTCTAAAATAATCTAATACATTTAGTTTTTTATAAATAAACCATTCTAAATCAAAATACAAATACTAAAATCTATTTTACACATTTCTAAAGATATAAAATACAACATTATTTCCACGTACATTTCTTCTTTTCAGACAAAGATCTAACTATCTCTTGCCATACAATGAAACATTGAATTCAATCCAACAATGCATATGAGAGAAGATCTTGCAATTCTTTATTGACTTCGATTATAAAATTTTACATTTTCCAATGTTCGAATGCAAACAAAAATTTTCTATTTCTTTCTTTCCAATGTACAGAGTAGAATGTAATTATTTTTCACATTTCGAATATACACTTTCATAAACAATTACATACAACTTTTCTTCACATTTATATATTACAATTTCATCAACATCAAGTGGGAAGGAATTAAAATTGAATTAGCTTCACAAAGGACTGTTAAGACTACATTTTCCTTTGCTCCAGAACAACAACAATCAAATTTTCTTTTTCTCCAAGTAGATCACAAAAAAAGTGGGGAAAAGGCAACGCTCTCCACCCAACCAAGACATCCAATGAAAGGAGAAGTCTTCCTTCATCATTGGCCCCCGAGCCCCAACCAAAACACAATAAGAGGTGTGATTCAACCCATGGCAACAAATGGCTTCCACAACACACAACATTCTTTCAACATGCATAATTCATATAAAATATAGTCCAAACAAACACAACAATTTACAACTGCAATAGAAAATAATCAAAACAAAACTCAAGCTTGAACATGCAAGCCAAAGGAGCAAGAACTATGGGGGAAGCTACTTATGCCTCCCAATAGGAATTGGGCATCCACCTGTAACAAACCACCAAAATAATTCATCACACACATATCCTTATGCCCCCCACAGATTTCCTTATGCCCCCCACAAAGTAAGAAATGCAAGCTATTTATTTTCCATAGTGGATCTCAAACCCAAACCCCCTCCACAAAATTATGATGCCAATGGCATTCCCTTATGCCCCCCACATGGATTCCCCATAGCCTTCTCCTACACCATTCCTATGGCAGTCTACCCAACCAGCCAACAAACAAATCAAAACATGTACCATTCACACAATCACAACAATAAGGTAGCAACATAAAATAACACTTAAACTCCTACCTCTCCATGGTAGCTTTTGTTTCCAAACATCAAGCTTTAATGTCCAAAACACAGTCCCAAAACAACAATCTTCAAACATGCAAAGCTTTCTCCAAGCTCCTTCCAAAAGCAAGAGCTCCAACACAAGAAAATTGCGCCCCAAAGAAGTTGCAAAAAGATTCAACAACCCAAAACAAGCAAAGAGTTTGAATTTTATAGAAGAGGGAAGATAAGAGGATGATGTGGATCCATGTAGGTTGCCACATCACACATCCTCAACTCTAACAGAAAAGACAAAATTTCATTCTCCCAAGCACAATAAAGAGGTGGGTGAAAATATGACAAGTTACTTGCACACTCCAAAAAGCCCACACTTCAAGGACTGCAAAATAAATAAAATGTAAGAGAGTGCAATTAAAAACATGCAACATGATTAATAAAATGCATTATAAAAGTCTAAAATCACCCCTCCAACCATAAGTATGGTTGGTAAATTAAATTGAGAGGTATGGGACAAGTTTTACTTGTCCCACAAGCATCCAAAACCAGCCCCCAAGGACAAATTTGAATTTCCAAGGAGGTGGAGTGTTTCTTACTCCAAAATCTGACTTACACAATTTACACATCCCTTATATATTTAATACAAAGAACCAACAACTTTCATTATTACTTCCCATTTCCCAATTTGATTTAGTTAAATTTTAACCATATGTTTTCTCACATAAATCTACCACAATCAAATTAAACAAAATAAAGGAACACATTACTAATAAAATACATACAAACAATAAATAAAATTTAACCACATTAATAACATACACAAACCCATGGTCACATATAAAGGAAATCCCCCCATGGGAATCCCTAACAAAATACAACACATGCACAAGACATGTTGCCATGGTGACCTTGTCAAATTCACCTAGAATTCCATTGTGGTTGGTCTGCAATCCCATGATGTTTGTTGTGATATTTAACCTGCAATACACAAATACCTCATTCAGCCTCGTGGCCATATCAAAACATCTAAAATGAATATAAATAAAATCACAAAACCAACTATATATAAATGAATCACAACAACATCGAAGTAACAACTACATCATTTGCATTTTTAATCAACAACTATATCATCATCATATAATATCCATTTTCTAGATCTACTCATAATTTCCAAAATCACATGTCCAAACAACATCCATAAAACATCCATATCAAATAATATATCATCATCCACATCGTTAGTAACCGTCATGCATCATAATCAAATCTAGATCAACAATAATCCATGATCAAATGTCTAACATCACACTAAGTCAAAACATAATAATGTCTATAATGAAATCACAATATCAAAGTAGGTATCAAAAGGTGTCAAAGGGAAGTGGGCACTACAAGAAACATCTAAGCATCTTGCTAGAACAGAAACAAAAACCTAAGTTTGATTTTGGCTTGCTATGGTTGTTTTGATAGAATCTTGAAGCCTATAAGCATGTAAGGGGATAAAATGAAGATTAATTAGGTGTTTTAGGTTCATATCAAGGTCTAGAAAGGCATAATGGGAGTTTATAAGTCAAGGACCTACCTTTTGGTTAAGGAACTTAGCATAAGCCTAAGGATATTCAAATGATCAATAGGTCTAAAGTCTAGAATTCAGTTGGAAACTAACAGAAGGATTATAAATTGTGAAAATGTAATTGAATTATGTATTCTTAATCGATTTGAAATCAAGGAAGGTTTCAGGAAAGGAGAAAAATAGTGTTTGTGTAAGCTTGGTACTTGGTAATGGTGTATACATCTCTGAGATTTGTTGAATGTTCATAGAAATCTGATGCATGCTTGTTGGTAAGGCTATAAATGATCTGTGGGAGAAAGTATTTGCAAGTATTTTGAATTGTTATTGTATGTGTGTTGATGCTTCTTGGATAAACTGAGTATATTGATTAAACAGTGAAACTCCGATTCAATTATGAGTACAATCGTATTGGAATTTGTGAAAAGACTGTTGACACATTGTGGTGAGTGGAAAGTTATCCATGCATGATAGGAAGGTGCAAACTTAGGCCTAAAACAAACCTCTGTAATGTATTCTCAATTATGCAAACTATGATATAAGATCATTGTGCTATGTGAAACAAGTTGATTGAGATCATCTTTGCAAGTGTATGTGATACGCTACTCATTGTGCCATAAACAAAGAGTATCAAGGATTACCCTCAGGTCCAAAGAAGAAGAAACAAGATTGTAACTTGTACGTTGGAATTTATTTGGGGAAGTAACATTGAAGGTAATTGTTTTCTAGACTTGGTGATAACTGTGCATGTTAGAAAAGACACAAATCCATGACTGTAACTCTTTGATTACCCTCTTGGGTGAAGAATGCTATTGTATTTTTAGTCATGATAGCTTCTTCACAAGGTTAAGTTAAGTGTTGTTAAGCAAATGAATTTGGAGGTCTGAAATTTGTGCACGCACATAGATATGACAAAGAAAAGAAGGAATGTAGGAGACTTTGCACGAGTTGGCATGAACTATTGGTAAGGTTAATAATTGAACCTCCTCAAAACAGACATCCACAATAAATATTAAAGCTTGAATCTATATTGAGGCTACCATGTTTTATGAGATCATGGTAAGAAATCAAACTTATTTAAGAGCTTTTGGGAAGATCAAACTGTTGGTAGGAATGAATCCTTGAATGCATCCGGTGGATTTTACGTTTTCTCTAAAAACATTTGCAGTTGGGGTTCACTGTGGACGGCGCCAAAACCCTAAACTCTACAACTTTATTCACTGTGGACGGGCCCAATGCATTAAGGTTTCGTAAATTAGTGCTTGCCCCATCCATTTTTTTTCTCTATTTATTGTACATTCCATTTCAGTATAAGGACACAATCCCTTTTACAAGGAACAAAACAAGGAACAAGGAACATAACATGCATTTGTCGCCAAAAACCACAAACTCTGCAAGTTTAGTCGCAGAAGCTAGATGGGAAATAACAAGTCTATTTTTAAAAACCCGAACCCAAAATGGATATGCAACAATTTAAATAACATCCATAGAACTGCAAGAACTGCAAAAAAATACCTGCTATACACCTAAATATAGCCAAGCGCAAAAAGGGGACAATTCTACCCGAACAACAATTACAAAAATGAGCTTCCGCCAAAGAGGGACGAGCTTCTGCCAAAGAAGGACGAGCTTCTGCCAAAGAGGGAGAGAACAACAATTACAGAAACGAAAATGCGAGAGGAGAGTAAGGCACAATTACGGAGGAGGTCAAAGTTAATCTCTGCATAAACACGAAATTCTTTTAAACTTGAACGACGTAAAGATTTCTATTTTTTTAAACCCTAACCCAAAATGGATATGCAAAAATTTAAATAACATCCATAGAACTGCCAAAAAATAATTGATATACACCTGAATGTAGCCAAGTGCGGAAAGGGAGCAGAAATACCCGAACAACAATTATAGAAACGAGCTTCCGCCAAAGAGGGACAAGCTTCTGCCAAAGAGGGAGAACAACAATGTATTACAGAAACAAAAATGCGAGAGGAGAACATAACACAATTATGAAGGAGATCGAATTAATTTTGAGTTGACAGCGGAAGGTGGCATCGTCCTTTGCCACCTCATCGCTCTTAGGAAAACGTGCGGCCAACTCATCTAAACCCGACGAAGACAAATTTGCTCCGGCCGACTAGGCTCTACGTTGACAGGGGACTCTCGGAAAAAATGTGATACATGTGGATGAGGCATATGGAGCGCCATCATGAATATGGGTGGGGGCCATGTGAACTTGTCGCTAGGATAGCCACACGGTAAAACCATAGCTTTGAAAAGAAAAGAGCAACAAGAATAAGTGGAGTTAGGTTGTTTATGAGGAGACACATTAGTAGCTGAAGACTCGAGCGAGAGTTTTTCGCATCCGGCATGTCCCTATCCAGGGATTTTGACTGAAATGCTTTTGTTTAAATGTTTAATTGAATAGTTAAAACTTGAAAAGGCTTCATCATTTTCAGTATTGACCATTTATCTTTTGATCTGGATCCCCATGCCGTACAAGGCTACTGCTACTGTATATACAATCCATATTCATGCTCGATTAATCTCCTCTTTGGCTTATTTGCCTCCAATGCTTTTGGGCTTTCGACGCCACCCTGGGAAGTGGAAAATCAGGAACACCCACCAGACCTCATCAAGAAGGTTCCTATATGACAGGTACAATGTGGGTGTTTGGAGTTACAATCCTTTGTTCCTTCTTTTTCATTCTAGGCCTATGGCAAAACAGTTGGCATATAAATGAAGTTGCTGCGAAATTGCCACTGTCACATACACCCTGCTATTTGTTGTCAAATTCTTCGAAACCAAAACTTGAATCTCTGGATTTCAATACCCACCATCAAGGAGTGGTTCCCTCAGACGATGCTTCAGAGGCCCACATATCACCCATGTTCAAGCCCTGTGATATGAAATACAGTGACTATACCCCCTGTGAAGACGGTCGCTCTGATAAATTTGACACCCACATGCAGTTCTTCAGAGAGCGACATTGCCCACAAAAGAGTGAGCTGCTGAGATGTCTGATTCCTCATCCACCAGGATACAGGATTCCATTTCCATGGCCACAGAGTAGGGATTTTGTTTGGTTTGTTAATGTGCCCCACAAGAAGCTTTCTGTTCTCAAAGGGCATCAGAACTGGATTAAGTCTCAGGGGGATCGATTCTACTTTCCTGGTGGTGGAACCTCGTTTCAAAACGGCGCAAAAAAGTACATTGAGAAGATTGGGGAGCTAATTCCTTTAAAAGATGGGTCTATAAGGACTGCCCTTGATACT
Source organism: Taxus chinensis (assembly GCA_019776745.2). Classification (NCBI taxonomy): domain Eukaryota; kingdom Viridiplantae; phylum Streptophyta; class Pinopsida; order Cupressales; family Taxaceae; genus Taxus; species Taxus chinensis. Next base: position 386,675,809 of record CM034155.1, read on the forward strand.
GGCTGTGGGGTGAGTACATCGTTTCTTTCCTTCTGTTTTCGCATTCGAAATAGTAGAATTCCATTTTCTGTTGACATGAGTGCGACACGTTGACACAATTTTTAGCAGGTCCTCTTGTCTAAGATGTTTTTGAATGTCCTTCTCAATATCTTTGAAGTTTTCCTCTGTTTTTTGAGAATCTTTCTGGCCACTTTTAGGTTTTCCTTTCGTATCCATTTTCTCTAGTTGCTTTGATCCATGTTTTCATATACCACAATCCAAGTTTTCATACACCACATCTAGCAAGTAGTGTAATATTTTACTCAATTTCAACTTTTTATTAAGTACCCCAAGGATTTAAACTTGGGGATCGTCTATGAAAGCGCCAGTACTTCATCACTTGAGCTCATTCTGTTGTGGACCTCACTAATAGTTAAATTTTAAATTAACTCAAATTCAAGGCATGTGCTTGACTGAAGTTATCCTGGGGACTGCATAAGAGCAACTTCTCAGAGCCAAGATGTATAGAAGGAAATTAAGTCATTCCGTGTATTGTCTTTGGATTTCTTCAAGTGTAATCTTGGACATTTTTTATAAAGTTATTCAGCTCTCAAAATACTTTCCACTGTACTGCGCCTATCATGATTTATCATTCTTTCGGTAAGATACTAGGCTTTAATTACCCTGACGTGGCATACCATGCAAAGCAGGAATTGGCATTACTAACCCTACCGTGGAGAATAAGGGTCGAATTCTGAGTACAAGTAAACATTAGTGTAAATTTTAGTATTCCTAATTGGAAAGTATGCTGCTTAAATAAGAGGCTCATTGGTTTTAAAACCTGGGTGTATTGTGAAGGCACACCCCCGCCATTTTGGGCAGGGAAACTGAAATGCAAAATGATAATCTGTCTTATGTCACAGTTCACACTAATTGTTTAAAACGGACACACAAGAATGTTGTTGCAGACTTGTTATAGCTGGATTCTTAACTCTGAAATCTAAACTGAGCAGTGATGGTCAAAAAATACTGAGATTACTTCTTGTCAATGTTCAATTTAATTGATGCAGCTTTAAGCTACACAAATCTTAAAAATTCTATAGTATAAAGCTGTAAGCCACAAAGAAGCTTAAGCTCACATTCACCAATCTTTCAAGAGACTATTTTTCTTACATGTTGTGTTCTTACATAAAAGAGTTCACATTCTATACTTGCTTCCTAAAAATGCAAAGAATAATTTTGTTTTTCCTGCTCTATATAAAAATACCTATTTGAGTCTTTAGAGCTGCTTTTCTTTCGATTTTTTTTCTTCTTATTTGACAAAATATTAGTTTAGTCTGATGGAAAAGTCTTCCAATTGCAACTGCTAGTATGATTTAGCACTATTCTTATCTGGTCTTAGTTTCTGTTGCTAATGATCCTGTATCATATTTCTTCCATTAGAAAATAATTTCAATACTCCTAGTTCAGAGTTTTTACTTTTTTGTTTTCCTTTTCTACCTATCAAACCAGTCCTTCAAATCAATTCATTTCACAAGTCAAATATTACATCTTCGATACAAAAGTCATTGTGTTTTAATAAGATCACTGACATGTGTGCATCCCATCTTAAACATTGGACTTTTGTTGCCACATCTTTGACTTTAGCCTCATGAAGTCCAATTGATGAACAAATCTAGTTCCATGTGTCAAATGTGCTATATGCTTCAGGGGAATAATTTTAACTCCTATTTCTTTTCCTTTCTTTTTAATCTTGCTACAATGAAACATCTTAAGAATTGATTGCTAGTACAAGTTCTTTATAGTTAACAATACCACTCTCAGGTGTTAAATCCTTAATTCTTTTCATGAGGACAATCATATTTCATATTGCCATTTCCACATGTTTGTCTTCATGCTTGATGACAGCAATCTCAACTTTAACTTGCAAATCATTCCAAGCTTCATCATGCATGGTATTAACTACATCCTCATTGACATCGGCTCGTCAGAGTGCTTCCTCCTCAACAAAAGGAATATTCAACCAATTCTGCCCAATCTCATTCGTTTCTGTTTATCTGCTCCATACTTGCATACATTGGCACATCAGTTGCATTTATCCAACATTTTTTTCTGCATCTGTATTAATCTCATCCTCAAATAATTTCTTTGTACCTGCTACAACCTTTTAATCTTCATCATCTTCTTTGACATGTTTTTCTCTCCTTTACAGTACTGTGTTCTTGCAATTTGTTAGTCGTTAAAATTTTCAACTCCATTTCCATTATAGATCATATGACCATCAAATCTATTGCTCGTGCGTTCCACCTGATCTATTTCATCCTCCATATCCATTCACAGAGCAACAAGTTTAGGTATTGGGGAATTAAGCATTCCTATAAAAACCTTATCGTGTCTTTATGTAAACATTCATTCCAACTTCACTTTGGTGTTGCTCATAGTCTTTTCTCTTTGTGTCCTTTTCAACAAGGATTTCATCATTCAGTCCACTTCTTCTGGTTCTCCCTTGATTGCTCCATTTGGGGCACTATCCCAAGTCTCAAGCATTTCCTCTTTCTCAAGCTCCCTATAGAGCACATGTACTAGCTTGCCCACTAGTAATAATTCGGCCAACTCTTCAAGGGAGTTAATCGTTCCTTTTTCTAGCATATTTATTCCTTGTCTAGGCTTAGCCTTAATATCTTTGGTTTCCATCATCTTCTTTCTTTTCTTTTAAGTGGTTCATCTCTCTCTACTCATTGATCATCTTACAAAGTGCATGTTCATTCCCACCAAACTTGTCAATTGTTTTCTTCACCATATTGCTCCATGTTCAGATTATATCAGCTTATAAGGTGTGAGTTCATTCTCACTAAACTTTTCAATAGTGTTTTTCACCATCTTGCTCCATGTTCAGATCATATCAGCTTAGAAGGTGAGTATTCATTCCCACCAAACATGTCCGTTGTCTTCTTAACCATCTTTCTTCATTTTCAGATCTTTTGCTTCGCGTGTTCAATCCTATTCTTTTTAATTTTCAAGGTTCTCCACCAAATGTTGGCATTTTTGTCAATTCAGTTGGTGCAACCATTAGCTGTGGATCTTCTATCTTCTGTCCTTATCCTCTTGAATTTGACAACCCACTGATTCCGATCTCCAACTCACAAGTAACAAGAAAATTTTCGGTTACGTGGAGAGCATTGCGCTTCTTAAGTTTTCTAATCTGATTTGCCAGAATTGAACTTTTTTCTTGTTTTTAACCTAGCTTAAAGAGCTTCTAATCTTCTGAACAAATCCTCTCCTGAAATTCTCAAGTTTCTTTCATTCCTGCTGCCTTTTCCTCTCCAATTTTATTAAAATCCTCTCAGATCCATTCTCTAGTCTCCGCTGACAAATCAACAGTTCACTCACCTTGAACTGTTTTTTGTTCAATTGAATATGCAAGAACTTGCCACTGATGTAACATGAAGCCCCAAGCGACTTAAAAAACTTACGCACATGATATAATCCAAACAGAAATATAGAATGGGTAAAGGGCATTTTTAAGGTCACTTCCACGTGAGAAACCAATTTGGTATATGAGATCCCAAATATGGAAATCCACAAAGGGATTTCTTTCCATTTACCTTATGTATTGTTCATTTTTTGTACCCCTGGGTTTTTTAGTTCGTGCCCAAGCTCAGTATCAAAGAAATACCTTTACCTTGTATTTTATTCAAATTTTGTACCCCTCGGTTTTGAGCTCATGATCAAGCTTGGTAATAAACTTGAATCCGCCAAATCTTACAAGAGACGGATTTTTTCTTTAAATTCTCCTTTATGCAATGCCAAAGAATAGTGCTTCTGTCTTCCCATACAATTACATCCCATCTTCTATGACTACTTTTTTTCCTTTCTAAGTTATAACTGTTTTATTTTCTAATTTTCTAAATTTTAGTTCTAAAAACTTCCAACAACTTCCTGTATACTCTTAGACCATTTTTATCTGGTTTTCCGTTATTTTGTTGCCCATGCTTCTACACCATTAACCAAACAATTTATAAATTTCAAGTTCTATGCCATTTATCGAACAGACAATAAAATTCAATTCCTATATTTGGTGTTTTTCTTTCAGGGCAAATTGTTACTGTGGCAATGATCCGTAGCCCTATTTTGACAAGTTATATAGGCTTTTGAAGTTATCAAGATATTTAAATGTTCTTCCATCATGTTATAGAATTGTCTTTTATTTTTAAGTTGTAAAAACTTAAAGTACCAAAGATTTCCTTTAACAAATCTCAAATAAGCTCATTAGTTGTATTTATAAAGGCTTGAAAGTCGAAAGTAAATACATTTCAAAATTCAGGTTGTAAACAGCTCTCTTGCTGAGAAAGAACTGTACAAAACAATAAGCGATAAATTATGCTGTTCAAAGTAGAGTACAAGTTTCAGTGGTCGGTGCAGAGATTAGATAGCTAATCCCATGAAATCTGACCATGGAAAATATTCTTTAGGTTGCTAGCTTGGGCGCTTACCTATTCAAATACAATATTTTGACCATGTCTTTCGCTCCAAAGGATATACATGAAGCACAAGTGCAGTTTGCTTTAGAGCGTGGAGTTCCAGCTATGATTGGGGTACTAGGCACTCGTAGACTTCCTTATCCTGCAATGGCCTTTGACATGGCCCATTGTTCCCGGTGTCTGATTCCATGGACGGATTATGGTATTGTATAGCTATTGAAGTTAATTATGTACAGTTTGCATATGTATGGAAGTTCGAAATTGGCTTCTACTAATATCCAAATTGGTCTCCAGATGGCCTCTACTTGATTGAAGTGGATAGAGTCTTGAGGCCTGGTGGCTATTGGATTTTATCAGGTCCACCTATCAACTGGCAAAGTCATCATGAGGGTTGGAACAGGACAGTAGAAAGCCTAAATCAAGAGCAAAGAACAACTGAGGATCTTGCTAGGCGTCTATGTTGGAAGAAGATTGCTGAAAAGGGTGATCTGGCTGTATGGCAAAAGCCTACAAATCACATTCACTGTATCCAAAAACGGAGAATTTTCAAGGTTCCCCCCTTTTGTCATGGAGGCAATGCTGATGTGGCTTGGTATGAAATACCTTATGATTTGTTTCCAATAGATACTTTGTTTAGATTTTGAAATACTGCAGTTTTATGCAAAACCAACCCATAAACTACCATGTTATTGCCATTTCAAAAGCTTTGTATCAGTAACCATTCATGCTACAACATAAGATAGAACTCTAATACTCGACTATTTTCTTCCTTTTCTTTTTAAAAATTGATAAGGTACAAGAAGATGGAGACATGCATAACTCCACTCCCTGAAGTCAGAAATATTGAAGACAATGCAGGGATGGCTCTAGAAAAGTGGCCAAAACGATTGACAGCTGTACCACCCAGAATAAAAAGGCATACCATTTCTGGAGTAACAAGTGAATCTTTCAATCAAGATACAAAATTGTGGACCAAGCGTTTAATTTACTACAAACGATTTCTAGATAGTCTCACTGATGAAAAATATCATAACATCATGGACATGAATGCTGGCTTGGGAGGCTTTGCTGCTGCTTTGTCTAATTACAAAGTGTGGATAATGAATGTTGTCCCAGCAGATGCTAACCGTAACACTCTTGGCATCATATATGAACGTGGGCTGATTGGAACTTACATGGACTGGTATGCCCTGCCTCTCTGCTCTAGAAATCAAGTTTGAATCAAGTTCAAGGTTACAAAATATTGTGGTTTCAGATTGATTTACAGTATTTTAACATTTTTTTCAAGCCACAGTATCAAAATGTGAAACTGTGATCTCTTTGCTGAAAGTGTTTAGATTTTTTCATGGTTCTGCTGGGTTATAAAAAAACAGTGTATTTTGATATAATTTTTTTTATTAGGTAAGGGTTTTGAAAGGATCCCATAACCTTTTACAATGTCAAACAGATAAAACCATGCAAAACGTAACAAAAAATACCAACAATTAGGTTTAGAACTGCCATAGATCCAAACTACAGTCAGCACTAAGTCAGCCTACCAACAGTGGCCTGGCTACAAACAACCCCCCGCCAAGGGTACCTTAATTAGTGAACAACTGTATTATCCACCCTTCCTTTTTCTTTCTTTTCTTTTCATGACTTCAATCCATCTCATTGAATCCAAAAGAACTAGTTAAGACTCAGATTGTAAGTTGAAGTTGGTCCTAATCGGATTCATAACTTTCCTATTCATGTGTTCTTTTCAATGCCCCCTTAAAAACTTCATTGTTAGCTGATTCCATAAAAAGTAGCTACCTTGACTATGGTATCTGTATATATAATATTTGCAACCCTACCTCTTTACTTTAGAAATCAACTCTACTAAGTTGTACATATAATATTGTTACCCCGCCTCTTTACTCTAGCAATCAAGCTTGAACCAGGTTATATGTATAAATGATATTTGTTTCTTCCCATTTTAAGTTTTTACTGAAATGTTTAAGATTTAATCAAAATGCATTATCTGATTAATTTTGGTGATATGACATGGTTCTGTTACTGGTTATAGGTGTGAAGCGTTTTCAACATATCCCAGGACATATGACCTTATTCATGCTGATGGCCTTTTCAGCATGTACCAAGATAGGTAATACTTACTTTTGAGGAATTCATGTGATTACAATCTCTTTGCAACTTGTTTTGTGCACTTTTAAATCTGTCTAAGTTCAAGCTGCTTGAAGATTTATTTACCCAAACTGGTCTACTACAAGTTAACATGTTAATTTTAGTATGATTTTTTTATCAACAACCAACTTAATCTAAAATGTGCTGCAGGTGTGATATTGTTGACATTCTTCTTGAGATGGACCGTATACTACGTCCAGAAGGGGCTGTCATTATTCGTGATCATGTAGATGTGCTTGTTAAAGTAAAGAAAATAACTGATCGTATGAACTGGCAAAGCCAACTTGCACATAATGAAAGAGGTCCTCATAGTGTAGAAAAGATCCTTTTCATTAATGCTACAGAGTTGACCAATACCAAGATAGAATTTTAGATGAAATTCCACGGTGGGTGATTTGTAGATCTAATACGCATTTCACTGAATGCATTGCATAGTCTTACAATGCATAATGGCTTCTGTATGGTTTGAAATTTTTACATTTAGCACACGTATTGTAGTAATGCTCGAGTCACATGTCTTAATCCCATATTGTTGAGTGATGCAACAGTATGCGCAGGAGGACTGGAATTGGTCGGTTTTTGGTCTGCCTTGAGGGATTAAAGCTCTGTTTTACATAAAAAAATAATAAACCATAGATTCATTGCCGCAGGTTTGACTGTTACTATCAAAAATAAAGTTGAACTGTACATTTTTTGAAAGTTTTTTTTTTGAGTTATGTACTGTGGCACGTATCCATTAGATGAGCTATTATAATGTGATATGCCATACCTTTGGTCATCTTGTGATCTTGCTATGCGTGGTTGCCAATATTTCAATACTCATTTTTTCATACAGTTATGTAATTGTGCTTGCCTCGTTGAGAAGCAAACCATCGGATTTGGTTCCTGACTATTTCGTAACATGGGAGATTCAGATTTTGACTTCGTGTTGGTGGCGGTCAGGGACAATGCATGTTCCATCTTATATCCACCTCCGAGTTTGAGACCTGATTGTTCTGGAGTTACCCCAAACGTGTGCTATTGCTGCAGTTGTGTTTCGGTTACTTGCTATACCGCTGTATGGGGAATGCTTTAACATACGGACAGACACAGGAGGCATCCATCCCAATACACTAAAAAAATACACCCAATAACATCCATAGTTTCGTCACCTCTGCGTACCCAAGATGAGGGTTTGCCCTACCCAACTAGGCGTTGGCTCATTAGTGGTCAAGTATCCTTGGAATGCATGCACCAAACATTATTACACACATCAAACCTCATCATTGGATTGCTTATGGTATTGGACCACTTCTCGAGAGATGCACACATTTTTTTATGCTCCACTCTTTTAGAGGATATTGAGTGCCATAGCCCACTTAAATTTGGGCATACAAATTCATCTGCACCTACACTTAGGTGCGGAAAACCTGAGCTTACTTCTGTTAGACATGAGGGTTTTGACCATTAGTTTATCATCAAGCTGACAATTCTCCTTTTTATGCCATCTTGACAATAATTTGCTTCTTTGTACAGCATTTTTCATATGGTCAAACCCATTCAACATAAAGGGATATGATGTACTACTTTTTTGGGGTGTTGATTTTTTTCTTGGGCATCTTGCAACATCACCATCCCCTTATGGGAGTTACTTAGTGATGGTATCAACCCATCTAATACACGTTATTTGGTGATGAGTTCTGCCCATCGAGTGTACTTCTTCAGCGATGAATCAACCCATCTTCTTTGATCATTTATTGTACGAGTACCTCAACAGGAATAATTACTCGAAACTATTCATGAGGTTTAACCTCATCTTTTATCTTTAAAATCATGGGCTCCCCAACTAGTTCAAGAAATTAGAGGGGGGCCCATATGCTCCCTAAGTTGCACTAAAGGGGCAGTGCATGTGTAATCTTCTAATTATAATCAAACTAAAGTTTACCTAGGTTACTAATTACTTAGGTAGATTTATATTATATTATTTTCTATTATATTTAGTGCAACTTGTCTCGCATGGAATTATCCACTTGCTTAAACCAAAAGATCCAATTTTCCCAAGAATCTATGGTTTACCAAAGGTGCGTAAGGAAAACATTCCCATTAGACCCATTGTTGTCACAATGGACTCGCCTATTTATGTTCTAGCAAAATACCTTGGTGGTAAAACTTGAACCATATGTGGGTAAAACTTCATCGTTTGTCAAAGACCCTACTGATTTTGTGAATAAACTAGAAGGAAAACATATAAGCAAGCATGACTTGTTTGTAAGTTTTAATGTGGTTTCACTTTACACAAAAATTTCACTGGATGAGGCTATGGATATAATTAGAGAGCTTGTGGATAATGAAACTGCAAGGCTAATTGAATTTTGCCTCAAATCTACATACTTTTCCTTGGGGAATTTTATGAACAAAATGAGGGTGTGGCAATGGGTTCTCGTCTCTAGCCAATCATTGCAAACCAATTCATGAAAATATTTGAAAAAAATGCCCTGAATTCTACATCTCATAAACCACAATGGTGGATGATATTTGTTGATGATACTAATGTTAAATGGCAACATGGAAGAGAAAAATTGGACCTATTCCTAAATCACCTCAATGCACAATCTGAACACATAAAATTCACAATGGAAGTTGAAGAGAATGGAAAGCTTCCATTTATGGATGTATTAATAAGTAGAAATAGTTGATGCCATCCTAGCTCAGTTCACCCTTGATGTAATCTTGAACTTCTTATATGATCCCTCATAGTTCTTGTTACAATTTGTCTTGGCTTCTTTGAGCAAGTCACTCAAGTTCTCATTGACATCCACTCACTTTTCCTTAGGCTTTGAGCTCTAAGATTTTAACTTTTGCTCCCTAACTTTCACTAAGACAATGATCATAGTCTCCATGACTGATACAAACACTTTGATTGAGCCTTAAGACACATACATTCTCTATCAAGGTGCCTTAGAGTTTCTTCACACTTGTCAATCCTCGTATTTACTTTAATTTGGTCTTCTTGCATTATGAGTTATCAAGTCTACCTAAGCACATTCTTTAGTATATTCTAGTGAATCTTTAAGCATGAAGAATCATTGAAATTTCACTAATTAGCTTAGATCCTCTGTTCACTCTCATTTCTTCACGAGCCTGGAAATTTCTATCACTCATAACTCAAAAGGTATTCATTTTCAACACAAAATGTTAAAAACCCACTTCAGGAACTACCTCAAAACCTTACCTACCAAATTTCCGGTCAATTTGATTTTTTTGAAGAAGTTATGACTTATGATACACCCAGATTACACCAAAACACGTTCTACATGACCTGACAATTTTCTGCTATTGATTTCTCTTGCCACATGTGATATTAAAATCTGAAGTTTCGTTATCTTATTCCTTTTGCCAAGACAGAAATATCTTGAAATTTTTAGCAATTTTCATTGGGTAGAATAATTTCTGGAATGTGCCCTAGTTCGGGCATGCGTACCAAACTTTTGCTATAAAAAGTTAATAATAATCCTCAAGACTGCAAATAAATTTTAATTGTATTCTAATTGATTTCTCTTGATATTCGAATTAGCAGTAGGAAGAAAGATGTCCTCTAGGATTAATTGTAAAAATTGGAGTTTGTTGCCCTTTCACAGCGGATTAAATGACAAAGTGCAATAAATTACTCCAAAACTGCAAAGTAACACCTTTTAATTTCTTTTCTAGCAATCTTCATATAGATTTCTTGTCAACTATCATAATTTTCAATACTTTCCTTTAAATTATCTTCCCCCTAAGATGGGAGATATGACCAATTCACAACCTAAATGACCTCTTAGAATGACTCTACTAGTCCCTATGAAGACTCAACAAACCTTTAATCTAGTTAAATGAGATAAACTTGCTCCCTAACAACCTCCTAGCTTGTACATTGTTGAGCCCTGAAATATCGACCAAGTACCGAAGGGTGAGCGCGCACAGGACTAGTGAGAAGAAGGGCGCTCAGGGGAAAACGTGCAGGACAAATGGGTTTAAGAAGGGTTTGAGTGAAACTAGGGCGTGCGCGGAAGGTAGAACACGGGTTCAAAGGATAACCATATTTGGTGTTCAAGGGGCACTTGAGGAAAAACGTGAGGACCCGACTAGACATGATGAGTGGATAATGTGCCACCATGAAACCTTGGAGCTCAAGAAAAGGATATTCCCCGCAGGGAATATTCTGAGAAGACATTATTAAAGAGAGTGGAGGGTTTGCAAAGGGATAAGCATTCAGCAATGGAGGACCACATCGACACTTGACACGCGATTTGTTTAAGAGAGAAGGCATGGCGGTGGGTGTTGATCCTATAAAAAGAGATCCTCGGGCTAGAGATAGATATACAAGAGATGATGGGAGATAGAGAGAATGTCTAGAGAATGCAGAGAAAGAGGAGAGTACAAAGTACTGCATTAATGCTAGGGTTTAGAGCACTTAGTGCTAAGGGTTGTAAGGGATGTCATAACCTTGTGTATGACACTAGAATCTGTAAGGGTAAGTGCAGCAAGTTAGTGAACCAAAAAGGGGTCATAAGTGGACGTCATATTGCAAAAAACAACAAAATCTCAACTTGTAGGGATTATTAGCAATACACGCACTCAAAATTAGAAAAAATTATATAAATATAAATCGTAACATCCGAAATCTAATTTCTAAACTACTATTTTTTTAAAAATGAACAAGTTTAGCTATATTAAACACTCAAAATTATATAACTTGGTTTTTTTATAAAAAAAACTATAAGATTGTAGTCCATTTGTCCGTGATTTAGATGACTAAATCTTAGTTTTTTTTTTCTTTTGGTGAAAAGTTATATGTTGCTATCTATTTTGGGATGTATTTTATTTTGTATTTTTTCAAGCAATATTTTTTTATGATTTTTTCCGTGAAAGTGGTTTGATTTTTTATAGAAAACGTAGCACTTTCCGTTTTTCCACCATAACTATATCAAAAAATATTGAAATCAAATATATATATTTTCAACGTGTATAAAATTTTGCCATGCTTGGGATGGTATATGTTTTATCACATTTTGATAAGCGAAACAAAAGTTACAGTCTTAAACGTAGACATGAACATTCGCGAGGAAAAATGTCTTAAAGACCTACTGTTAGTAAAAAAATTATAAAATGGTATTTATCTTATTCTATTCACTTTAAAATCAATATTTCTACGAAGCTAACACTCTCCTCTAAGTGATGGTACTATTTTTGTGAGATGTTTTAAAAAATTTCAGTATGGTTCAAGCCCGCGGAAGAGCAAATTTGAAATTTTTGACCTTTTACACGCCATAATGACCTCCCATAGCTTTGGTTGGGGAAAAACAAAGATTTCCCGAGCCTTGAGGGTTGGATTCGATGATATAGATAGAACCGCAAGTGCACTTTATAAACCACGATCGCACTATATAAATCACAATCCCAATTTATAAAACACAATAGCGGTTATTAAATCATATTTACATGCATCCCAACGTTTGAATTACCATGTGATTTTTACTATTTGGTCTTATTGTACAAATTACTGTGAAAGTTTGTCATTTTCTACACATTTTTCTTATCACTAGAAGCAAAACATCATGGGAGACAAAAAACGAAGTCAAAAAAGAAAATCAATAAGTAAAAAACCATTAGACGAATTAGAGGTAAAAAGATTTCAAAACGCTGAGTGAATGCAGAATCTTCGTGAATCAAGAAGAGGTTCATCTTCAACCTGTACTATTGTAAGCAATGAGGAACCAAACAATATTTCTACTGTCAATGTTGAAGATGAATTAAATACTCGTGATGAAGATGTTTTTACTGTCAATGTTGAAGAATTAAATATTTGTAATGTCGTTGATGTTAAAATTGAAGGAGACAATAAAAATGTGAATCAAGAAATTCAAGTTGAAATTGTAGACAAACAAAATTTGACAAAAACACCTCCTAAGATTTTACGTAAGAAACATAATTATTTTATTGAAATTGATTAGAACATTTTGAAACCAATGTCTGACAAACTTTCTAAACAATAAATTAGAAGAAAAACCACTGAAATTTGGGATAATCATTTTAAAATTTTAAATGATTCCCAAAGATGTCAATTGATGGTTATGAGACCTACATTAAACACCTTACGATTAACATCTAATATACGTGGTCAAACCTCTACAATTGTTAAAAATCTTCATGATGCATATCACACTGTTGGTGTCAAGAGACGCATAAGGGATATTAATATTGTGTGTCGTGTACTTCCTAGTAGTGTTATAAGTGAATCAACAAAAAAATAACGTTTGATTACACAAACAAGTCGAATGTTGAAAGTTAATCGAAAAACTCTAATGAAATCAATTGAAAGACATAATATCTTTCAATCACTCAATAACACTGATTTTTGGGCATTTTCTGCTAGAGCACCGCATAAGGAAAAAGATATATTTGATGATATAAGAGAAGTTATTTAATTTTGGCATGATAACACTAGAGTTTCACCTAATACAAGAGATGTTGTAAACCATAGAGTTGGTTATATTAATCGTGAACCACATCCAAAACATTTCTTAGATATGACTCAAATTCAATTTTTTCGTAAGTTTGAACAAGAGCATCTAGAAATTAAAATTAGTCAACATTTTTTTTGAAATGTTGAAACCATTCTATGTGAAAATCAACCACGCTCGCACCACTTGTTGTAGGCAACATGTTGAATTTGCGATGCATCATGCTAAATTTTTATGTATTCGTTTTGATTTTCATTCTAAAACTATGTTATCAGAATGTGGTGTTCAAGTTCCACCAATATCTTCTAGAGATTTCATTCCTACGATATTTTGTGAAAGAAAAGTCAGACAATTTTTTATAGTCATGATTGTTTAGATGAAAGTTGTGGTACATGCGGTAGATTACCTAAACTGGAAAGTTACATCTATGAGTAAATTGGAGGTGTAATATGACATAATTTAATTGAGTTTGATAAATATAAATCAGTGTCATACCAGTTGAAAGATGAAAATGAGTTTAAATGGTGCGAGCTAGTTACATAACATATGCTTATTTTTCAATTTATGAGAAAATTTAAGAATGAATTTTTTTATGAGTATGTTAAGCATACACACAGAGCTCGATGGTTGGATGAACAATTCAAGATATGCTATGACACATTTCATATTGGTACTATTATTTCAGTGGTTGATTTTGCAGAGAATTACACATTGCGGCCACAAATGGAGGTTCAATTGTAATTTTACAACTCAGTACATGTTGCCATTTTTGTGCATATATCATTTATACATTCTCTTGATAGTATAACGAATGATCAATTTTTTTAAGAAAGTACCACTTTTATATCAGTGATGATCGTACTTATTCTACCGAATTTGTGTAAGGGTGTTTCCAGTTATTTTATTGAAACTTGTTTAATATGGACATCCACTTGAATCAACATTATATATGGTCAGATAATTACATGTCTTAGTTTAAGAATGCACAAATGTTTTATTGGATGAGCATGATGCACATCAAGATTAGTGTGCAACATATTTGGAGTTTCAATGAGGTTGGACATGGAAAAAGAGAGCATGACGGTGTAGGGGATGTGTGAAAAGAGCTCTTGTAAGAGAAAAGTTAAAGTACAAAGATGGTGTTAAATTGAAAGATGTAAAGAACATAGTGGAATGGTGTATTGACAGCATGACCTGAGGTTCTCAAAAAAATTCTACAGTTCACAGATATTTTTGGTTGATAGAGAAACAACAAATTACTAACTACGAGGATTATATGACACTCACAAGGTCGAGTGATATGCACTCATTTTATAGCTCAGACGCTACTTCGTGGGCCACATGGACAAGAAAGTTGGTGTGTTTTTGTGGATCTTGTATCGAATTTGTCACTGCTGAGTGTGACTCACAAGAATGGGTGGATAGATGAATTTGTAGGCCTCTAACTCCACTTTCGAGTTACCAACCTCCACAGGCATTACGACTTGTTTATCCAGATGAAATTGCAACATCTAAGAACTTTGATGAAAATTTGATTTTGGTGCGACAAGATAAATGGTTATTTACTATTTTTGTAATGAGTTTTGTCCATTGAAATTAATATGTAATTTAAAATTGAGTTGAAACCTTTGTTTTTTGTAGAACATGTGTTTGAAGTTATTGTAACAGAAGACAATGAAGAAGTAAAAGACTATTTCTTATGTTGTTGCATCGAGGAAAGAAATAAGTTGACTTCTCTTGTTATAGATGGCGAAGATATTGAGTATCCTACATGGTTAGTGGTAATTATTGGAACTTGGCTTCGACTGTATCCGTTAAAAAAATCCTCTGTTTAAGTGTTTGAAGACTTTGAGACACACATGAAATACTCTTGTATAGATATCGAGGAAGGTTAATAACAAGATTATTTGGAAGGTTCTAGAGTCAGATCATGAAGTAATTATGTCTGCTATTCAAAGTAGATCCAATCCTGATGGTTTATTGAAATGAATTTACATGCTCACGTCTGGTATATATAATTTCTTTGAAGTGTTTAAATTTGTCAACCAGATCATTCAAGTTTATATATTTTATTAAATTTGTGTATTTCATATATATCTAGTATATAATTTTGAGTCAACTTAAATTTATTTGACTAACACTTTTATGCAGGTTAGTGGTGCCAGAAAAGCTTCCACTTTCACATCCTGATGGTGAACATTGAAATGAATTTACATGAACTCTTCTGGTATATATAATTTCTTTGAATTGTTTAAATTTTTCAGTTCTATATTCAAGTTCATATATTTTATTAAATTTGTGTATTTTCTATATATCTAGTATGGTTTTGATTCAACTTAAATTTATTTGACTAACACTTTTATGCAAGTTAGTGGTGTTAGAAAAGCTTCCACCTTCACGTGGTTGGCACTGTTAGTAGAAAATTTTATATTCTCGAAGCTAAGAGAAGCTTTCATTGTTTTACAAGAAAAGAGAAGTAATTAACAACGATTTATGTACCTGTGGAGGGGGTTATTGACTCCAAAGGAGATAGCTTGGAAGCACTGGAAGCGTAGGGAACCGAAACGATGCCTCCCCAAGTGTTTACAAGGTCATCCCTACGCGTGTGCATAGTCGGTTCGGTGCCACAACCTGCCATTTGAAAAATATAGCGTTTGACAGTCTTACACTGACTCAAACTGCACTATTTCACACGTTTGTAAATAATAGGGCAGTGAGAGCACCGATTGGAGACGGAAAAAACCAAGACAAAATATTGTAGAGGGTTCCTACATTGAGGTGTAGGATCTGACGAGACATTTCTAGCTACCACGGAGTTCGAGTAATCACTCGTCGAAGTTGAACATATTTTTGGTCTCAAGGCTCTTAAGAGACTACACCTGAATGAAGTAGATAGGAAGTAATGATGTTGTTGCACACTGAAACGATGACTCCTTTAGCATTTACCTGGCCACCCGAACGTGTTGGCGTAATCAGTTTAGTGCCACGACCCACTGCTTACAAAAGATAATGTTTAACAACCTTACACTAACTCAAACTGCACTATTTCGTGCGTTTGCAAACAATAGGGCAGCAAGAACATCGATTGGAGATGGAAAAAACTGAGACAAGATATTATAGAGGGTCCTTACATTGAGGTGTAGGATCTAACAAGACATCTCTAAGTGCCACAGAGACCGAGTAATCACCCGTCGAAGTTGAATGGTTTTTTGGTCTCAGGGCTCTTAATGAACTATGCTCGAACGAAGTAGCCCGAAAGCACCAAAACGATGTCTCTTCTAGTATTTACATGGCCACTTGGATGTGTTGGCACAGTCGGTTCGGTGCCATGACCCACCGTTTACAAAATATAACATTTGATAGCTTTACATTTGCTCAAATTACACTATTTCACGCATTTGCAAACAATAGGGCAGCGAGAGCACTGATTGGAGACGGAAAAACCGAGACAAGATATTGTAGAGGGTCCCTACACTAAGGTGTAGGATCCGATGAGACATCTCTAGGTGCCATGAAGATCGAGTAATCACCTGTTGAAATTGAATGATTTTTTGGTCTCAGGGCTCTTAAGGGACTACACCCGAACGAAGTAGTCTGAAAGCAACGACGTTGTCGCGCATTGAAACGACACCTCCTCTAGCGTTTACCTGGCCACCCGAATGTTTTGGCGTATTTGGTTCAGTTTCACGACCCCCCGTTTACAAAATATAGCGTTTGACAGCCTTACACTTGCTCAAACTATACTATTTCACGCATTTGCAAACAATAGGGCAGTGAAAGCACTAATTGGAGAGGGAAAAATCTGAGACATACTATTATAAATGATACCTACGCCGAGGTGTATGATCTGATGAGACGTCTCTAGGTGTCACGGAGACTAAATAATCACCCGTCGAAGTTGAATAATTTTTTGGTCTCAGGACTCTTAAGGGACTATGCCTGAACGAAGTAAACTAGAAGCAACGATGTTATCCTGCACCAAAAGGACATCTCCTCTAGCGTTCACCTGGCTACCCAGACGTGTTGGCACATATGGTTTGGTGCCATGATGTTTCAAAGCATTACTTCTCACTACTCGCCTCTGTTCATTTCATAGGACTGCCTAGAGAAAGTAGTTTGTAAACAATTTTGCCACGAAGGCTCAAGGAATGCCACGACCCTGAATTCTTGGGTGCGACTAGATAACTCCTTCACTCAAGTTTTGGCTCAGACAGTTCTTAGTTTGGATGACCAAGCGCTAAGTTGTGATCGTCATAAGTTTTTGCTGAAAACGTGAATTAAGATTAATAGGGAAGGGGTTCTTGGCTCTGGATCAAGTGGTCTATCTCCAAACTGAGCCTCCCTAGAGCTTGCCATAGCACCCGAATGTATATAACCTCCCAATCGGACACGTTGGCGGTGATAGTTTGCTCCCATGACGTAACGAGACATGACTTCTCACTACTTAACTCACATCAATGAGATTGCAACAAGGTTAACACATTACCATGTAAATACTCTAATGATTGTTTGATCTATTTTTAAATCATGTTACTACAGAATAGAGTGTTAAGAATATTTTTTGCATATCTTGTGCCAACTAAACTATAATATTTCTATATTTTTTTAAACAAGTGAATTCAAATTATGACCGTATTGTTACACACATCAATAAAACTTAATTTGGACTAATACTTAATAGATAAATTGTAAGTACACTAAAAACATATAAAATGACTTATAATAAATCCCTCAAGACCATTTTTAATTGTGTACATTTTGTCTCACTTTTGAGGTGTTAACTACGTGCTTAAAATATGAAAATTGATATAATTCCACACTTGAATTTCTTGAAAATGATCTTGCGCCCAAGAACTTTCAAAACCATTATATAACATAACATCATATATCATTTAACAATAACATAACATCATATATCATATATATCTTATGGATAATGGTCATATAATCGAGGCCATCAAATCAAATCAAACATAGAACTAATATGGCTATGAAAACATACATAGAATGATATCATGTGCAATGAAATCAAATCAAACATAGAAGTAATATTGTTATGAAAACCAACATGGATATAATGTATCAAACTAAGTGTGCCACGTGTCTCTGAAAAATATAAGTTCATAATGTATCGAACTAAGTGTGTCATACATATAGGACCACATGTGGTCGGATAACTCTATATACATGGACTATATGAAGAATCATGAATTGGGACCAGATGACATATATATCTATACATCCATGTCCTATGAATCTAATCATGAAACATCTTCCCTCTCTTCATCCTACTAGAAGAAGCATGTCCATGACCTGCGGATGTAGTAGAGGGAGATGCCACTACGGATTTCATCTGTGGTCCTAGGCATCTCTAAGCAAGCCTGCAACCTAGCTTGCACATTCATAAACAACAAGTTTTTAACACCCAATTTTTTAAAATACATTCAAAATTTAGAAACTTAGAATTTATAATGCATGTGAAATCTTACCGCAATCTCATGATTCCTATCAATTTGTCGTCGACGCGTTGCAGGGTCAACAGTAGACTCACGAGGGGTAGGTTACATACAAATAAATAGTTCAAATTAAATATTTCATGTACAAAATTTGATATTATAAATAAGTAATAAGAAAAAATCTTCTAAAATTTAACAAATTTAAAAAATTATACCTGAGTTAGTGGATCTACAGACGCTATGACAACATCTACAGTAGCCTCCACATTCTACATATATGGAGGAGTCTCTCTGGCAGTCATAAGTTATACAAAAAACATGTACAAATCAATATTAATCTACATGAAGTTGTCACATAATAGACCCAAAGCATAATCGACACATAACAGACCAATGTATTAATTTACTAATAGAAACCAACCAAGGCTCTTAATATGTTCTTCCCAAGTTTATTTTCCTTTTACGATTGAGAGTACAATTTGTCTACAAAAAGTGTCAGAAGTGAATGTGTTCCTAAGACTAGTGCAGTGCTCTTAATGCCTTTCTTATTGTATATTATTATGAAGTAGAATTATATACCTTCCCAATTGATATAACCTAGTATTTTGAAACCACTCGAGGCTTACAAAACCTTCCATACAAGTTGATCTTTGAAAAAAGACAATTTCACAACTTTGACTGGGTTGTCTACTAAAATGCGGAGAACTTTTACATACCAATAATGTCTAAGATTGACAATGCAATAGATTAGGTTAAAAGACATAAATAATATTTGAGCTCGAGAGAGGCCCACTAGTTGCTTACGAACTTTATCATTGATCTTATCTTTCCCCAATCTATGAATTTTGTCTCATTACTGATGGTGGAAATGACCTAGATATTTAAGGCTCAAAACACCATATCACCTTATCTCTTTTTACTTAAATTACAAATGTGATGACATTAAAAATAACATCACTGAAATCATATTTTTGGAGTCTCTCATAGACTTAGGATCTACCCTATTTGTAAAATTGGAGCCATGACAAATTAATTTCCTTTAGAGACTATTCTTGATGATTTTCCTAGTAAGTTAACACACCATTAATGCTCAAGTAATTGTAAACCTCACAAACATGGATTTTGAAGTATGTATCAATAGAGTCTTTGCTTAGTTTTGTTAATGGAGTACGCAAATCCTTTCTCACTTCTTAAGAATTTGGATCATAATTATTTATGCATAAAAATAATAAGTCTACACATTTAGTGAGATATGGAAGTCAACCACCTTATTGAGGCTATTTTTGGCCAAGTATTTGAAAATTTTGAACGTGTCTAATATAGTCAACTTGTCTTGAAAGATATCAATTTCAACATGTCTATTTTATAATTCTTTAATCTACAAGAAGTTAGTTTACAATGTGGAACATAGCTCAAATTCATGGTACTAAAACATCATTTTATTTCAATAATGGAAACGATTGAACTTGTATCACTAAGAATTTGGGTACTTGAAATATATTTTTCAGGAAGCTAAATTGTTTTTGGGGGGATTTTTTATAAGTAGGAAAAGTAGTGTAGTTGAGTTCATGCATATTCTGAATGAACCACTTTTTTGATCTTTGGAGGACTTTTGCAATACGATTTAGCGTATTAATAGGCTTCACAAATGACCAGTCTACAAGAGGGATATGTGTGAAGTGAATCGAATTCAGGTATCCCATTTTGAGCAACTCATTGACATCATATTATATGTCCTTTATGACCCATTAGAGACGAAAGTATGTTATTTGTTGTAATGTCATTCTATAGAAGTATCCGTGATAAATATTAATCTTTTTGACAATCTTCCCAATAATCCTCTATTTTAGGTTAATAATATTGCTTATGATCATATGACCTCCTGAAAGAGTAGGAATCTAGGTTTAATGATCCTAGGGAAGCTTCGATATTACTCGAATATCTGAAACTCCTATAAGAGTAGATACACAACTGAACTTTCACAATTAGAAACAAATTGTAAAGAGAAACTAACTTGCATAAAAGTCACGTGAGCCGTACCAGTAGCCTCAGTTCCCAGAGCAGATGATGACCCACCAGGCTCCTGTGTATAAAAGACAAATATATTAATATGTATATGTACATATGAAACATTATACACGAATATTAAAAATGTGTATTTAATAATAAAAGTGCAATCAAATGAAATTTGAAATATAAATAACTTGAAACTTACGTCTGTAACATGCCCAGGTGTAGTAGCTAGCATGTCGACGTCGGATGTGTCCTTCACCATCTCTTGTTATTTAAAATCAAAAAAATATTAATTTTTACATGTGTGTACATGTCGTAATCAAATACATATATATTAAAATATCAAATGAATTAAACTATTGTGTGTGTGTGTGTGTTTGTGTGTGTGTGTATTACATTTTTATTTGACACTTACCTATGAAAGACCAAGATCATTTGCACCAGTTCCAAAAACATCTGCCATAATCTCATCTAAAGAAAAGAAATCATGTGATCCAACAAATGATGTATCGCCCGTAGTGCATACAACACCACATGATCCACAGTGGTGTGGTGCGCTAGAACTAGTGCCTCCACCAACATCACCAGATGCAATCTGGTCACTATACTAGGTCAGAGTGTCAGTGAGCTCCCTTAATGCATGTAGCGTGTTAATCTCCACAACCTCCTTCACTGTAGGAGGGATAATTGAAGGTAGTGGGGATTTGGGGCATGGGGGATCCTTGGTTAACCAATGCGTGCACTAAGTCTACTTTGTGCAGAGCCACCTCCTCGCCCATAAAACTCATAAAAGTCAAAATAATTTGGGACCTCATTAAGCACAAACTCACAATATAATTTCTTTTAAAAATAGAGAGGAACCTCATTGTTGTTGCATGGTGGATAGTAAAAAACCATCCACCATCGGTCCCAAAAATTGTTCTTGATTCGGTCATCGTGACACCAATGGATTGATAACCGTTTGTAAGTAGTTGCGGGTGGGGGGCATTGATTCTTAGGTCAACAAATAATTCACAAATGCAGTATTTTTCATTTTTTTGTCTTTTATGGATGCATGGGATAATTTATCTACATACCACCACCTAATATCACCTCCAAAGGCATTTCATCTGTCTATTTTGTTGGTTGCAGAGTCTACTTCGCCAATCAAAGTTTGCAATATATTAGCTAAAGTCATGCGTGACATATTTGTGACATGATTTCATCTTATTGTCTGAATAAGGTTCTCAATGGAAATTTTATTTTATCAGATTCTTCTAACGATATCAGCTTGTGTTCATGTTGGTTCTGTGGGGACAGAAGGAGCCACAAGAGGCGGATCTACGTTTGGAGGAGGGTTTTGAGGAATGCTTGGAGGGTTTTGAGGAATATTTAGACATTTTGCAGGATTATGAGCTTGCCAAACAATGGACAAAACAAAAAAATTATATACATAATTTAAAAAAAAAAAACCCAAAAAATCACAAAAATTAACCTAAAATGCAAGAAATTTGATCAAAATCGAGGGCTTACTTCTTCGTCTTGGTGGTGTCGTCGAAAATTTCGTGATCTAGAAGTCCGAAGAGCAATTTGTAGGGGGTTTTCAAAGCTCGAGTGCCAATAGTCAAGGAGAAATCATGGTTTGCGGGGGAAAATGAGGGGTCACGGGTCCATTTTTTTGTTCTCAGAGGACCGCGATTGTAGTTTATAACCACGTTCATGGTTTTAGGTTTGGAAATCCCCAAGCCTGTAGAAAACAGTCCGTGATCACGGTACATGAATTTCAGGTTTTTATGTCCACTTATTTATCCACCAACTTACTGCTTGCTGCACTTACCCTAACAAAGGTTAAAATGGGAAAATTATAGCTAGGGTCTCATATCAGAGAAGCTTATAGGAGTTAAGTCTCTGTCATTTAATATGTATGGTCTGAGATGACCCTTTTGACTGTAATGTGGCTACCAGAACTATTTTAAATCAATATATGGGTTTGTTCTGTATAACTTGTTTATGGGTGTAAACCCTCGTGTTATATGATTTATCATGGCTCAGATCTAGTTTGTTATGCTTCTTATAAATGCTATTTAGCTTTTGTAATGCATTAATGTGTGGATATGTTAAGTTGCTCCTTCTAACTTTGTAAATAAGTGAATGTACTTCTAATACAAATCATCCTCCATTAATGGCGGAACCTTATCATAAAGCTCACATAAAAGAGGGGTTCGATGCCCACGTGTGCCTCAGGTGAGCGCCCAGCACCCGCTGGGTGATAGGACAACGCGCTTGGGGATAGAAAATAATATTAAGGGTAAATAAATGACTACATCTTGGTTCTGTTGTTGGGACCTCGTTTCGAAGCTGCTATGAGAATGGTGTGTGATGACAGAGAACTTGACCTTGGACAGTGTCGAAGCATGACTTAAAAGCACAGATGATGAGTTTTCTCAGAGATTTAGTAATGAACTTGAGTTTGATGTACGTAAATGGGTAGAAGAACATATGTATCATGAGTTATATGAGACCTTCTTTTGTTGTTTTCCAGTGGATTTATATGAATGGTTTTTGGCGTATGCATCTAGATTGATCTGGTACTATAGACCTCATGTATGGACCCAAGAGGAGTATTAGAGGTTGCATGTTGTTGATATGACTTGGACACATGCTTTTGATCATTGGTGGAGTAGATTGTTGACGAGTTACACCTTGGAGTACGTGATTTATACGTATTCCACTCTAGAGATTGTTGAGTTTGAGTTCTTGAGGGAGCCAAGAGGATTATTATTATGTGCTATCCCTTTAGCTATAAAGATCCTAATCATAACACTGAGTTTGGAAGCATTTCCTATGGTTAACTAAGCTTCTTCTGAGCATTGGGCGAGGAAGCTAGGGAGGAGGAAGATGACGAACTTTACAACTGAGAAAAAGAGGGAAGAGAGATGACTCAAGTTTAATGAAGCTCGTGAGAGGGAGTTAGATATACAACGTGAAGCTACATGAGTAATGGATTTATGGAGGCAAACGTTGTGAGAGGGAATTGAGGTTCACCTAGAGGACGTGGAGCCTGAGCAATCTATGCTACCCCATCTTAGCAAGTGCAGGAGAGAGACCCCTTAAGCTTCTGATGAGAGCTCATCACTTGGAGAAAGGAGAACTGTCAGTGCGCATCTGAATCCACCTGGTGACCAACCCCTAGCGCTTAGTTTTCCAAATCTAGAGATAAGTATTACTAACCCAGTTGGTATTGGTGGAAGTAACCGATCAACACCTAGGAAGTATAACTTCTCATTTGGCACATTTATGGCTACAAAATCATTTCTTGTGTTTGGAGGTATGTTGTTTAGAGTGACATTTGGGAAAAGTTTAGGTACAAAAATCTTGGGTATCACGTCTGGAAGCGACATGGGACACACATGTGGTAGTGGTGCAATATCACAAACTATTGGTGCACGATTTAGTGCAACAGTGGGGACACAAGGTGTGACCACTTCATGACCTTTACCAGCTATGGGAGGTGGATCTGGTGGATCAGGTGGAATAGGAACTAGTGGACTTGGTGGATCTGGAGGATCTGGTGGGTCATGATGAACATGCGCTAGTGGATCTAATGGATATGGTGGTGGAGGCAACACTGGAGGGAATCAAGGTTCTTGATAAGGCATACAAGGGCCTCAACCACCTCAGAAAGTCTTTTTTGAAATGTCCTTACATTTGCTAGATTACAAAGGTGTTGAGGATGCTGTAGAGCATGTACACAAATGTGAGCTGCTATGGCGCGTAAAGGGGATCACTACCCTAGAACAGAAGGCTAGTCAGTTTACAACAACATTGCAAGGACACGCACATAGTTGGTACTGAAAGTATGACCCCCACTAAACAGTAGTAGATTATATCACGTTGTGTAATGCCTTCTTAGCTGAATTCCATATTCCTAAGTTTGAACAAAAGAGCATTAGCGCGCTAAAGGAGATTCAACAAGGTATGATAGAGAGTGTGCAGGAGTATGATGCACGTTTTAAAACTCTCTTATCAAAACTATCTTATGATATTCATGCTTCTTAGCATGCTTAATGGTTTATTGGGGGATTAGTAATGCCTTTCAGGAGAGCCCTTTCGCATAAGACTTTGATAAAATCACACGAAGCCTTGGAGGTTTCCCTGTATGCCAAGGTCATAGGAAGCGTGGATACCATGTTAGTCTTTTTCTTAAAGCTCAGATTGTTGCAATGGGAAAAAAGCTGGAGAAGATATCTGTGAACTCGGCCCATGAGACTCACAATGGCCTATGGTGCACGGATTGTGAGGTAGAGGGGCATATGAAGGAAAACTGTCCTTGGAGATCGGTACGCGCCTTGACAGTAGATTTTGAAATTTGCCACGAAGATCATGATGCAAGTAGGTGTCTACTATTGCAACGTGCAATCCATAAGAATGTGTCTTGGTATTGCAAGATTTGCACCTCTACTACTCATGACACCAAGGATTGTAGATTGATTGACCAGATACATGATGCCATTGATATTGGTGTGCCCCAGACCAACATTGTAAACAATTCCAAGGACGATGGTCATCACTATGAAGGACACGCGGATGGATGAGCTCATGGAAGAGGATTTCACGGAGGATTTAGAGGATGTGACAATTGTGAAGGCGGAAGAGGTGAATTCCCTCGTGGAACTTGCTATAACTATGGGTCCACAGAGCATTACAAGCGTGAATGTCTTGACCTACTACAGTGCTCTTGGTGTGGAAAGAAGGACAAGTATGAGGAGTTCCCAGAGCTATTTGAACATATGAGCCAACAACACTGGAAAGACAAGGGTGTTAGGATGGTAAGCGTTAAGAAGGCCGACTCACAATGGATGCCAAGGATGGCACGTGAGTCAGAGTTAGAACCTGTACTGGTGACGATGCGAACTGAGGTTGTGCATGCTAGGGAGATACCAAAGTAGAAACCACTGATTACAAGAGAAGAGGTGGTGTATGGGAAGTATCTGGACCCTACCCATCAGAAGGAAGTCTATCAAGAGACCATGGACGTAATCAGGAGTCTTCAAGGGAAAATTCAATGTCTAAAGGAGCAATCCAGGAAGTTGGGGCAGAAGAAAAGCATTGAGGTTCCTCAGTCAGATATAGATGATGTCAAAGAGGTGTGTAAGATGTTGCGCTAAGAGAATATCATTCCTCTATTAGGAGAATGGTTGAGGGATAAGATACCAAGCGTTGGAGTAGAGCGTGAGAGGAAGGTTTTACATGCTAACCTTCCTCCCCACAGCCTCGACTACGATAAGGAGATTACCTTGAATGCAGTTGTTGATGGATGGCTCCTAAGCAATATTCTGATTGACACTAGCGCGGAAGTCAATGTTCTCACCCTGGATGCCTGGAATCAAATGGGAAGGCCCCCACTACAAGCATCTTCAAATGTGTTGTATATGACCAATAAGACAAAGGAAATGCCCATTGGTGTTTTAAAGGATGCTGTTATCACTATCCAAGGGGTGAAATTCACTAGAGACTTCGAAGTCTTAGCACTTGCTGAGGTGGACAACTTTCCAATGTTACTTGGGTGCCCCTGGTGCTATAAGAACAATGTTGACTTACATTTCAATAAGGGGTATATAAGTTTTGAGAACAAAGAGGAACGGGTTATCATTCCTTTGACAGATGGGAAGTCAACACCCTATATTGAGCCTTTAGGAGAGGAAGACCTAGATAGAATTTACGTGTGCACTATCCGGGACCCTGAAGTTGTGTAACCAACAAAGGAGGGCGTTATTTAGTGGGAAGACGCTCAATCTATAAGTGATATAACTAGTGTGGCATGTGACAATTGGGCACACGAGACATATGAGTTGGTCAAAAGAAAGTTAAGGGGCTCTGTGATGAGAGTAGAAAAGGCGCGCTCATTCAAGTGCCTAGGAGAAAAGAAGTTTCCAAGTTATTCTAGAGGAGCCAACCTTGATGTTTTCCCACGAGAAATTGAGACCTAGTGGAGAAGTGAGATTGAAAGGAGAAGGATGCTCAACTATACCTTGCTCGATACCGCAACACGTTGGTGGGTGACCCATTGTAATAGCCTTCTAGAGTGGCGTGAAGTGAAAATCACGTTCTCTATTAGGTTTTCCCGGAGTAATGCACCTACTATCATACAAGATTATCATGGGAAGGAACCCACCTCGTTTCACATCCAAGCATGTGAGAAGGCCTGGATGGAAGGTGTGGAAGCCTTGCCACCTTCTTTATGGGTGCATAAGTTGTACTCCACCTTACAAGGTTATGTGTGCATGGTACATTCACTCAGAGATGCGCCATCAGACAGGAAACTGGTAGGAGTTGACGGCTGACCTCCTTCAAGCTTTTGAATATCAGAGTATCAAGCCATCAATGGATGAGGCATTGTAAGTTTTTAAGCACCTAACTATGGGAGATAGTGCCATGGCGGAGGATAGAATAATGGAATTATTGGGTGAACCTGGCTTAGAAGTTCACTTTGATGAGGAAGAATCAGAAGAGATACAACTTGAGCGCACATGCATGGAAAAAGAAAAAGGAAAATTGGTCTATGTGATCGATGGTGAAGAAGTAGAAATTTAACCATACTGTAGGTACGTGCGAAGTTATGGATAGTGCTGATGAGCAAGCATGCACCTACCATGAACCCCTGAAAACCAAGAAGGTTAACATTGGTTCGGAGGCCAAACCTAAGGAGGCTACTATTGGAGATTATTGGACAGAAAAGGAGGTTTCAAAGATCATTGATCTATTGTGTGAATTTCAGGACTTATTTCCATGTGGGTACCATGAGCTTAAAGGAGTTCACCACTCCTTGGGGGAAATGAAAATCAAGTTAAAGGAAGGTGCGCGTCGAATTCGGAAGAGACCTTATCGAATGAATCTGAATCTTCACGTCAAGTCAAGGAGGAGATTGACAAGATGATCGCATCAGGCATCATTGAGGCCATTGAGGAATCAGAATGGATAATTCCAATGGTCATCAACATTAAGAAGGATGGGAGGATAAGAATTTGTGTTGATTACATGGATTTGAATGCGGTATGTGTTATTGACCCTTTTCCAACCCCCTTCACTGAGGAGATCCTGGAAGGAGTAGCCGGGCGTGAGATCTATTCTTTCACAGAATGGATTCTCAGGATATCATCAGGTTAGAATTGCAAAGGAAGACCAAGAAAAGAACAACTTTCACCACTGAATGGGGAAGATTTTCCTACATAGTCATGCCTTTTGGACTGAAGAACGCGCCTGTTGTGTTTTTGTGCATTGTGGTGCAGGCATTTCAAGACTTCATCCATAAGTTTCTTCAAGTCTACCTTGATGATTGGATGGTATATGGATTAGTAAGGGATCATTGTGACAATCTGAGGCTGATGTTTGAAAGATGTTGGAAGTTGAGGATATCCCTCAACATTAAGAAATGTGTTTTTGCTACTCCATTTGGAACCCTTTTGGGGCATATCATATGTAAGGAAGGCTTACTGGTGGATCCTACCAAAGTTGTCGTTATTGTGGGATTGGGGGAACCTACCAGCCAGAGCGTAGTGTGCGGATTCCTTGGGCATATGGGGTATTACCAGAAATTTATTAAGGGGTATGCCAAGATCACCGCGCCATTGGAAGAGTTACTGAAACACAAAATTTCATTTCACTGGGGAGAGGCGTAACAAATAACATTTGATACATTAAAGAATAAGCTTATCACTATGCCCATATTACACTTTCCTTCTTGGGATAAGCCATTCCATGTACATGTTGATGCTTCAGGGATGGCGATTGGGGAAATCTTAGCACAACCTGGAGAGGGAATTGTTGACCACCCCTTGTGTTTTGCTAGTAGAAAGCTTACCCCAGCAGAATATAACTATATTACTACTGAGCGTGAAGCACTGTCAATGATCTACGCACTGTACAAATTTAGGTAGTATTTGTTGGCAACACCCTTCATTTTCTACACGGACCACATGGCATTGAAGTACTTGGTAAACAAGCCCATTTTACAAGGGCACATATGCTGGTGGGTCTTGTTGTTTCAAGAATTTGAGTTTATGGTTGTTGTGAAACTAGGTAAGAGTAATTTGGGACCTGACCATTTATCAAGGATTGACTCAGGGGAGGATGCACAGAGCATTGAGGATACAATGCAAGATGCACAACTATTTAGATTGCGGTGCGCACCCTCTAACTTGGAAGATATTGTTGTATTTCTCAAAATGGGTGTGGCACCGGAGGGAATGAAGACTTTGGAAAGGAAGAAGTTAGCCATACATGCCGCACCCTACATGTTAATTAGTGGAGACTTATACAAGCTAGGCCATGATGAGGTTTTGCACCGGTGCATGTTAGAGCATGAATGCGTTGCAATCATGGAGGAAGCACATGGTGGAATTGCAGGAGGACACTATGTAGGGAATGCAACCACGCATAAGATCCTTCTAGCAGGGATTTAGTGGGAAAACATCTACCAAAATTGTATTGAGTTTTGCAAGGCATGTGACCATTTCTAGCATTGTGGAAAACTAGGAAGAAGATATGAGATTCCCTTGAGACTGATAGCTAGTGGATAACCATTTGAGAAGTGGGCGATTGATTTTGTAGGACTGATTTCACCTGCCGCGCGAAGGACCGGTTCACGCTATATCATTACTTGTACTGATTACTTAACAAGGTGGGTGGAGGCAACACCTACAAGGGATTGTACAATGATGACAACAACCAGGTTCCTGTGGGAAAACATAATCAGTAGATATGGATGCCTGCTAAGTTTAACAAGTGATAGGGGTACTCATTTCTTGAATGAGACACTTAGGATTTTGTTGGAGAATTCATGGTAGCCCACCACAAAACTACCCCTTATCACCCCCAAGCTAATGGAACTGCTGAGGCATTTAACAAGATATTGAGTCATGTGCTGACCAAAATTTGTGATGTAAGAAGAAGAGATTGGGATGATAAAGTTTCTGCTGTGTTATGGTCATACCAGACTACTTATAAAAGACTGAATAAGGCCACACCTTTTCAATTGGTGTTTGGCATGGAAGCGGTGTTACCTATTGAATTCATGTTACCATCACTGCATATAGCACACGCAGGAGGATTAGCTGATGAACAAGTGCTTGAGGAGAGGATTGATAAGTTAATGTAGTTAGATGAGAGGTGGGCTATTGCTCGCTGGAGTCAGAAAAAGAAAAATCCAGGAAGAAGGCATGACATGATAGACACATCAAGAACAAAAGTTTGAGGTTGGGCAGATGGTTCTATTGTATGATTCCAAGTTTCTGCGCCATCCTGGGAAATTCAAAGTCCATTGGATGGGCTCATACATTGTATCCTATATACTTGATTCAGGCACTTTATAGTTACAAGTTGGATGGAACATGGTTACCAGGCCATTTCAATGGGAGTAGGCTGAAGCCTTACTATAAATAAGTCTTCCTTATTTTTGTAAATAAGGTAGTATTGCCAATTAGCCTAGGTTTTCCTTAATGCTTTTCCTTTCCTTGTGTTTCCCTTTCTTGTTGTTTGTTCCCTTTCCTTTTGTTGTTGTTGTGTGTGTGTGTGTTGTGCCCCGGTAGCCACTTACAATTTCAAAAAATTTCTATGCGCAGAGGATTGCGCAACTATTTTTGTGTGGGGTGAAGTGATGCGACAAGCACTGGAAGCTGGTATTGGAAGCTATGTTTCGATGGCCCAGATCAAAGGATCAAAAACACATAGTTTGGAAGAGCATGTGTGGAAAAGGTGAACATGAGGAGTTTGGTGTCAGGAAGGCTTTACAAAAACCACGTACAAGGGTGAGAAGCATGTAGGAACAACATGAGGTAGGTGATGTCAAAAATTAGGATAAAGACAAAAGAAGTGCCTTTGGCATTGAAAGTGCGCGCGTAAGGATCTTCGGTCAGTAAGGGTTTTTGCATGCCAGAAGGTTGTAGAAGTTTTCATGCAGGATTGGGCATGGGGGTAAAAGCGCTAAAGGTTGGTAGTAGGAAAAAGCCACCTTTATTGCAAGAGTACGTTGGTAGGTGGCATGACATTTATTACAGAAAAAAACAAAAGCTATAAGTAGAAGGTTGGGGTGCATTATTGTTTACCTTGCATTTGTGTTATCAAAGAGCTCTTGCGAACTAGGCATCCTTGAAGAAAATTTGTACAAAAAAATGTTGTGAAGATTTACATGCATAGCCCGTTCGATCAGCGAATCGAAATGGAAAAAGAAGTACACGGGCATAAGCAGAGAAGGTTGTGTGGAAGAATCCCGTGGGTGATTACGCCATCTTGTGGAAAAAGGGTTTTCCAGGTTAGGGTTGTGTAAGCTAGGGCACAGGGTTTGAAGGAATTTTCACAAAGGAGTGGAGCCACAGAGTTGAGTAGAGCCAGGATCAGGGGAAAGGAAGAACTTTTAGTGACCCGATGGAGAAATGACACCAAGGAAAACAACAAATGTTTCACCAAAGAAGGGAAAGGGCAAGGGGAAACAAGTCGTTTCCACCAGTTTCAATGAAGAATGGTACGCAGAGATGCAATATCCAGATGACGTATTGCTTGGAAAAGAATGGGTGTCTCATGTTAGAAAGATGGCCGTGAGTGACTACAACCATCGAACGAACACCACAGAGAATGAGATGACATTAGAACTGGTTCACCCTACAGATAAAAGGACACCAGATGGAATGCCTATCTACGATGATGAGGTAAAGGTGAAGATGGAGAAGGCCAGGTTATTGCAACTCTATGAGTTTCCCTATTTCGGAAAACCTGAGCGACTGTACCAGTGGTTAATGTCACATGTACATGAAGACCATTTATACTTCACAGGATGGAGGATGCAAATAACTCCCCAACTGATTTCTAAGTTTACCGGTCTTGTCTGTGAAGGATAATCTTTCGATGATGACTTGGACGATAAGGAGGCCATCAAGAAGACTATTGAAGCTTATGACTACAAGAAGGGTTCACAATACTTTGACATTTCTGCGATTTCTGACCCGGTAATGAGGATGGCCATGCGCTTGGTCACAAAGCTGAATGGGAAGGAGAGATGGACACAGATCAACAAGGCTTGGTTGAACGTTTTCCATAAGATCTCGGAGGGGACCATCTATAACCTCTCGGCCTTCATAGCAGAAGAAATCATCAATACTGCGTGTGATGGAGAAAAGATCATGTTTGGTAATGTCCTCCTTACCATTGTATTTTCAGAGATTGGAGTGCCCAATGGGCCAGATAAATTTGTGTGGGAGTACCCAGATGAGAACCCTTCCCTCGCCAAAAGATTTGAGAATACACTTGTGACACCATGACAGCCGCCCACAAGGCGCACCTAGAAAAATGGTATAAGCGGATGCGTGACGCATTTGGCGCTGAGTGGAGAATACCTGAACAGTTACCTATTTTACTACAAGGTGAGGCTGAATTCACCATGTACCAACATTTTTGTATTGGCAGGTTTACTCTGGCAGATGGCACCAAGGGTCCCTGGTGCAAATTTCCATTCTCCTTCACAACACAATACTTCCAGGCTGGGGTCAATCGATTCAAAGAGGAAAAGAAGCTAAGGTTTGACCTCAGCATGGTAGACCAGGATTACCATGAGCTGCGCAAAACATTGATATATCCAAAGAAGCATGCCTATGTGGAGAAGTATGTCTCCCATGATGTACATATGTTGAAGCTAGTGACATTGCCTGTTGTTGGGAGGACCACAACAAGGGTATACCTGTGCATAAGGCCTAAGTATGAGAAGGGCACTTATGTTGAAAATGATGTCTCTATCCCAGAAGACCCCACCATAAGGAAGAAGGCCGTGCCAAGGAAAAGGGAGAGAGAGGAGGCCCCTGAGAAAAAGGCACCAAGTACACATACAATGCAGGTTGTAGGCGCGCAGGAGTCAGGCGCAAAACCAAGCACCTATGCATGGAGGAAGAAGTCCCCCGTAGAAGAGAAAGAGAAGACACTTGAGGAAGAGGCACTAGAGCAAGAGAAGCCCCCTACAAAAGAAGAATCATCGGCGAGAAAGGAGTCTCCTAGGGAAGAAGAAAAAGAAGAGCCTCCTATATTAGAATCAACAGTTAGGAAGAAGCAAAGAGTAACTGAAAATATGGACTCAGAAGAAACATAGAGCATGGAGGCCAACAAGGGTGATGAGGATGATGAAGAGCATGGTGAGGCTCAGAACCATCCTGTGTACGATGTACATGAGTCAGAGGAGGAGGGAAATGAAGAGAAGGATGAGGATGAAGGAGGCACTCACGGAAAAGGGGGAAGTGAAGAAGTCAACATGAAGGATCAAAAGACTCCAATCCTGACTAAGGAGCAGATAGAGGATGCCATAGAGAGGGAGGTAACAGGAATTATAAAGGACTTGGTGGATCAAGAGGTGGAGTGCAACGCCAAAGAAGTACTAAAGGAGATGGAGGAAAGTGAAAGTGTGGGAAAGGAGTATGGAAGCATGGGCGGAGATCCCAGCCAGGTAGTAAGCTTCCCAAAGGCAATGTGTATATGTGGAAAGGGTATGGTAGTGGCACAGGAACAAGGAATGACTTACATAGACGATCCAAATAAGGTATTGTGCACATGTTTCCAAAGTACCATGCCTTCAAACCAACTCCTTGCATGGTCTTCTTTCGATGAAGAGGGTGCATACCCATGCACAAGGAAGATGTTGTCTTGGGCTTTTGAGTCCCATGTTGATGAGCCTGAATTCGAGGTCAACTGTGAGGCGTTGATGAATATACTAGATACCAAGGGAGTAAACCCTCTAGTGAATTCCCAACAACTATCAAATGAGCAAGTTTACAATGCGCTCAACAAAGTATCAGTATAATTTGAGGCAAGGCTCTTGGAAGAAATGATAGAATAAGGGTCTTGGAGGAAGAGCTTGAAAAGAAAAATGAAGAGATCATTGAAAAAGACAAGGAGTTAAAGTGGGAGGAGCTGATCAGCACACAATTAAGGCATGAATTAAGGGAGGAAAAGGAAAAGGTGTGTGAGATCCATAAGAAAATAGAGACTATTTCAAATGCCATAATCTTGAAGCACCTGGACCTTGCCTCACCTAAACAAAAATACGAGTCAACAATACAATGCTTAGAAGACTTGACCCACATCCTCACCATGGAGAGGTGACCACTCGCATTGGAATTGGCAGAAGAGGCAATGACACACTAGGAGGAAGAAAAATTGAAGATTGGGGAGACAGTTACTCGGTATTTTGAGCTCCTTTCCACTGTAAAGACCACCATGCAAATGGCTGAGGCTGTTTATGACAATTACGCTGATAGAGACAGGGTAGCAAGCATATTGGTTGCTACGCATGAGGTGGATCTGAAGGAATTTCAAGAAAATAACAAAGGAAATAGGGTGGAGCATGATAAGATCCTAGCCAAGGTTGAGAAAAATTTGGAAGCAATCGAAACCTTGTGGGGTTCGATTAAGAATCAGCTTAAGGAGCTATATCCCTAGGTCACTCGCAGAATGGACGCACTGGATGATCTTAGCAAGCAACTAGAAGGCATTGTAGATACACTGAATGCTAAGAGCAATGAATTCAGTTTTGATGAGGTGAGCACTCTAGTAGGTGACCTACTTTAGCAAGGCACAGGGTGAGGTAGATGCCTGGGAAAATATTGAGGCAACAGTGAAGAAGGAATTCCCACTCCTCCTACAGTAGTAGCAAATTCTTCTATTCTTTCATTCTTTATTCAGATTGTCCTTGTTCCACTATTCTTTATTCTTTGAAGAAGCAGGATGTTTCTGAGGATGGAGAACACGCTTAGTGTGGGGTGATGTTGGGCCCTGAAATATTGGCTAAGTACCAAAGGGTGTGCGTGCAGGACCAGTGAGAAGAAGGGAACTCAGGGGAAAGCACATAGGACAAAGGGGTTTAAGAAGGGTTTAAGTGAAACCAGGGCACGTGCGGAAGGCAAAACACGGGTTTAAAGGACTTAGCCATATTTGGCATTCTAGGGGCACTTGAGGAAAAGTGTGAGGACCCAACTAGGCGTGATGAGTGGATAAGGTGCCAGCCTAGAACCTTGGAGGTCAAGAAAAGGATATTCCCCGTAGGGAATATTCCTAGAAGACATCATTACAAGAGAGTGGAGGGTTTGCAAAGGGATAAGCATTCACCAATGGAGGACCACATCGACACTTGGCATGTGATCTATTCAAGAGAGAAGGCATGGCGGTGGGTGTTGATCCTATAAAAAGAGATGCTCGGGCTAGAGACAAGATATACAAGAGATGATGAGAGACAGAGATAATGCATAGAGAATGCAGAGAAAGAGAAGGAGAGTATGAAGTACTACAGTAATGCTAGGGTTTAGAGAACTTAATGCTAAGGTTTGTAAGGGATGCCATAAGCCTATGTATGGCACTAGGATCTGTAACAAGGGTTAAAATGGGAAAAGTATAACTAGGGTCTCATATCAGAGAAGCTTATAGGAGTTAAGTCTCTGTCATTTAATATGTATGGTCTGAGATGACCCTTTTGACTATAATGTGGCTACCAGAACTATTTTAAATCAATATATGGGTTCGTTCTGTATAACTTGTTTATGGGTGTAAACCCTCATGTTATATGACTTGTCATGGCTCAGATCTAGTTTATTATGCTTCTTACAAATGTTATTTAGCTTCTGTAATGCATTAATGTGTGGATCTGTTAGTTGCATCTTCTACCTTTTTAAATAAGTGAATGTACTTCTACTTCTGCAAATCATCCTCCATTAATGGTGGAACCTTATCACAAAGCTCACATAAAGGAGGGGCTCGGCGACCGTGCATTCCTCAGGCGAGTGCCCAGTGCCCGCTGGGTGATAGGACGAATCGCTTGTGGGTTAGAAAATAGTATTAAGGGTAAATAAATGACTACATACATACTTTATCAACCCTGTTATAATGGCTAAGGGAGTCTTATTTGGCATAGAAAACTCATCTAGTCAACTCACTTAAAGTAACTTTCACACTTACATGAAATCCAATTTGAATTTTAAACATAACAATATGGAAGGAACTACCACTATTACATTCTAAAGACAACAAAACACTTATCAATGGTCTTATGGTTTGAGAATAGATGCTCCTGCATCATACTACCAACCTAAAAGAAAAACATCCTTGATAACTTGCTTCTTCCTCTTTTTCCAATTTATTTGTTTTCTTGTACTCATCTTCCATTTGTGTACTGCTGATTTCTTTTCTTGCTTTGTTTGATTTGCTTGCTCCTCTTGATTTACTTGATTTTTTTCCTTCTTGTTTATCTATTCTACCTTCCTCCACTATGAATTCTTGATCACATTCTCTTTCCTTAGCTTGTTCTTGTACATGTCTTCTTTGTAGTTCTTCATTTTCTTCCATCATTCTTCCTTCTTTTTGACCTGTACATACAACACTAAAATTAGTATTAGATAAAAAAATATGACACTTGAGTGTCTCCTCCATTTGCTTCATCACGCACTTCTTCTCTTCTTGACTTATAGCTCTTTCATAAGTACTCTTCACCTTGTCTATGCAATGAAAGTCATCAATAATGAAGTCCAACTTCCTTGCACACTCTAAGACTCCATATGATTCCTTAACTGTCATCTCATTCTTCTCATTTTGTTGTTTGTTCTTGCGATTATCATCAAATTGAACACCCCCACTTGAGCAATCTCAATGTACTTTCATTGTCCTTTCTTGTCTTTGTGGTGACTTGTATTCTTCTTTTCTCATTTGATTTTCCTCTTGTATTGAGTTTGTTAATACCTCTTTTCTTTGGTTGAACATCATTCTATCTGTATAATTGCTTGCATGGCTCTCTTTTATCTGATTTTTTTCATATTCTTGGTTGCTCTCATATTCCTTCAACTTCCCTCTTGCCTTTTTCTTGCTTATAGTTTTGATTTTGATATGTGATCCACCTTGTAGACCAAAAAGACTCTTCCACCATCTCACATTCTTCATGAGAATACTCTATTGTTCAATATCTTTCACCAAATATTTCATCAAATCTATTGTTTGACTAATTAATGCATCTTCTACACCTACCTTTGTCCTTTTGTCATTCATTTTGTCCTTTTCATTCATGATTCTTGCATTTACAATAGTTTCAAACCAATTTGTCTTCACCAAGAGGTAATATAGAATGCTTACCTCCCTTTTACCATGCTTTCTAATCATCAAACTTGCCTTTAGCCTTGTCACAACTTCCTTATATCCTTGTTTTATATGGAATTCCTTCTTCCATTCAATAGGCTATCCAGTTCTCACTTCCTTATCCTCATGCAACACATTATACCAAGGCATCATTTTAATATCACAAAACTTTTCATCAATTGTAACTATGCTTGGATTGTATGTACACATACATTGTTTAAGAACTTGATTACCTTTCCTTATACTCAGTTTCATATTGTCTTCATGTTGATATTCATGCTTTTGGACTGTCATACCAACATCTTCTTGACTAAAATTTGTCTATCCTCTTCATTTCCGTGCATACTTGGACCAGTACCTTGGATTCTATGTCTAATTCTTTGCTTGATTGTCAATTTTACAATTGCCTTGTCCTTGGTATTCTCTTCTTGACCTTATTCAATCATTAATACCTTCAAATCTTCGTTAAAAACATTCCAAGTTTGTTTCTTTTGCCTCTTATCTCTCCTTACCTCTTTATTTGTTTGAATTGTCTTCCTTTTCTTTTGATGCTCATCTTCTTGATCATCATGATGTTGCTCCTTGCATTGTTTAGCACCTCCTTGAGGTGATTCAAGCCACCTAAATACCTTCATAGGCATTGCTTTGCTCTTCTCTTTACCACTTTCAATTACTCTTTCTTTGTTCATGCTCTCACTTGAAGTATTGTTTCTTATACTTGCATATACACACATAAATATTTGTTAGTTCCAAAAATCAAAAGTTCTTCATCCTTCTTATATGTCCTTAGCATCATTTGATCTTCCACATAACCTTCATCCTTTTTGAGGTTTGTCAAAAACCTTGTTTCTTCATTATCATTTCTTGATTTCTCTTCACACTTCTCCATCTTGCTAGTATCTTGTTTTTATCTTCCCATCTTCTCACATATTTTATCAGCTGATTCTCCATTCATTAGACCATCCTCTAGGCCTATGAGTAACTCTTCTTTTACTATCTCATGCTTCTTCATCTCTTGATCTTGTTCTTCATGACCTTGCATAAGGTCTTCACGGACCAAACTCCATATTCTCTCTTCTTCATCACTACCTTGTTGCAGTTTGCTGTTGTCACACTCATTTCTGTGACCCATTTCACCTTCTTGTTTACCTTTCTTTCTCTTCTTAAGAACTCCATGTTCTCTCTCAATCTCGCTTGGGTTTTTTTTCTCTCTCTTTCACTTGTGTTTCTTGATCCATTTCTCTAGATTCTAACCGCTACACCTTCTTGGTAACACCAACCTTACTTTCTCTTTCCAATGATACACTCATCCTTTCCTCTTCCTTCAATGGTTCTTTCATGAAAACTTGGACCTGATTCTTGGCCTTCTCTAAAATCTCTTTGAATCCAAAAAAGATATTCCTTTTCTCATTCCCTGTATGTTGATCTATCAAAGGAAACAATGCATGTTCTTGTCCATATTTCTTTAGAAAACATTTATGCATTCTACCATTATATACTAGTCTTTTGTCATATTTCCAGGGTCTGCCTAACAAAAGATGACACACATCCATAGGCATAAC
Source organism: Taxus chinensis (assembly GCA_019776745.2). NCBI lineage: Eukaryota > Viridiplantae > Streptophyta > Pinopsida > Cupressales > Taxaceae > Taxus > Taxus chinensis. Next base: position 386,714,073 of record CM034155.1, read on the forward strand.
ATCACACAAAAATTCATCTTTGAGACTACCAATTTGAAAAGGAACCATACATTATTGATTAACAAGAATTTGATGGTTTCTCTGAACCCAAGCTACCTTAAAAGGTGTAGGATGCACTAACCTTTTCAAAACCAACTTACTAACCATTTCATCTGAAACAATGTTATCAATGCTTCCATTGTTGATAATAACATTACAACACTTACCTCTTGTCTTGCATCTGGTCCTGAAAATACTTCTTATGTACAGTTATTCTGGAACTCTGGTTTCTTGTTGTAGAAGAACTCTACTTACTAATAAGGATTCTCCTTGTCTTTGGTCATTGCCTTGATATGTTATCTTCTCCATAACTGAACACATAGCCTCTATTTTTGCACTCTAGACCCTAGACTTCTGATCGCATGCTCTATGCTTATCTGAGTATTCATAACGTCATCCATTCTAGTCATCAATCCTCCTTGAATTAACTCCATGATCCCTTGCAGGGTTGGCTTCTCTACCTTCACCATGATGTATACTACCAACCTCTGCACTATCTCATCAATGTTCCAATAATACACCTTTTGAAATTTCTTATTCTTACAGAGCCTTGCTCTAATACCAAAATTGATTCCATCCTAGCTCAATTCACCCTTGATGTAATCCTGAACTTCTTCTATGATCCCTCATAGTTCTTGTTACAACTTGTCTTGGCTTCTTTGAGCAAGTCACTCAAGTTCTCATTGACATCCACTAGCTTTTCCTTAGGCTTTGAGCTCTAGGATTTTAACTTTTGCTCCCTAACTTTCACTAAGACTATGATCACAGTCTCTACGACTGATACAAACACTCTTGATTGAGCCTCAAGACACATACATTCTTTGTCAAGGTAGAGTTTCTTCACACTTGTCAATCCTTGTATTTACTTTAATTTGGTCTTCTTGCGTTATGAGCTATTGAGTCTGCCTAAGCACATTCTTTAGTATATTCTAGTGAATCTTGAAGCATGAAGAATCATTGAAATTTCACTACTTACCTTAGATCCTCTGTTCACTTTCATTTCTTCACAAGCCTGGAAATTTCTGTCACTCATAACTCAAAAGGTATTCATTTTAAACACAAACTGTTAAAAACCCAGTTCAGGAACTACCTCAAAACCTTACCTGCCAAATTTCTGGTCAATTTGATGTTTTTTTGGAGAAGTTATGACTTCTGATACGCCCGGATTCCACTAAAACAAGGGCTACACGACCTACCAATTTTCTGCTATTGATTTCTCTTACCACACGTGATATTAAAATATGAAATTCCGTAGTCTTATTCCTTTTGTCAAGACATAAATATCTTGAAATTTTTAGCAATTTTCGTTGGGTAGAATAATTTCTGGAATGTGCCCTAGTTCGGGCCTTCATACCAAACTTTTGCTATAAAAACGTCAATAATAATCCTCAGGACTGCAAATAAATTTTAATTGGATTTTAATTGATTTCTCTTGATATTTGAATTAGCAGTAGGAAGAAAGACGCACTCTAGGATTGACTGTAAAAATTGGAGTTTGCTGCCCTTTCACAGCAGATTAAATGACAGAGTGCAATAAATTATTCCAAAATTGCAAATTCACACCTTTTAATTTCTTTTCTAGCAATCTTCATATAGATTTCTTGTCAACTATCATAATTCTCAATACTTTCCTTCTAATTATCTTCCCCCTAAGATGGGAGATATGACCAATTCACAACCTAAATGACCTCCTAGAATGACTCTACTAGTCCCTAGGAAGACTCAACAAACCTTTAGTCTAGTTAAATGAGATAAACTTGCTTCCTAACATCGTCCTAGCTCGTACATACTCTATCAAGTTGTTATAATTACCTCTTGAATGTTCTTAAAAGGAATGGTTACAACAAAAAACAAATCAATGTTGCTGCCAAAAAAGCAAAACTAAAATACATTAAATACAAAAATAGAAACAAAGATCCAAAAGAAAGCCCAGAATTGAATCTATCCTTCCATACATTAAAGGGATTTATGATAATATCGCAAGAATCTTAAAAAAGAATGGAATCAAAATATGCTTCGAACCTATCAACACCATAAAAAGCAAGCCGAGGAATCCAAAAGACCCCCATCTGCCAAAAACAAAGAAAAGGTGTATATTCAATATCATGCCCATGTGGTAAAACTTACATTGGTGAAACGGGTCTCTCACTACAAACTAGGCTCAAAGAACATTGCAAGGATCTTGAACATGCAAGGGTCAATAAGTTTGCCATTGCAAAGCATGAAAATAAGATGACACACTCCATCTTGCATAAATGAGGCAAAACTACTTTTTATGGAAAATCACTATGCCAATAGAAAAATTCGTGAGGTGATCGAAACTGAGAAACATCAAAACAATATAAACAAAGATGGCAAGTGAAAACTAAGTAATTCATGGAAGCCTCTCTTAATAAGTTGTTGCAAAATGAGGACTTGGCTTTGCTTGGTGTACCCTTTGGAAACATTTTTGGGGTTTATCTTTTTCATCCTAATAATAATTTTAGTAAATCTAATGTTATGATAACATAATTAAACATTTTCTGAATTAAAATCAAGCATCATAAATTGGTTTCCTTGTTCAAAATAGTAGTAGCTCAATTTTAAATCAACTAAATCACAAACTTGTTCCTTATCCTTAATCAATCACGTTAAAACAACACTTTTTTAATTAAAAATAAATAAATAATATTTAAATAAATAAAGATATTATCAATCTAACTTTAACAATAATATTAACAATCTTTATCCCCTTTCCCCATTTGGCCGAACCCTTCTAAAACCCCCCACTTTACCTTATCTTGGCATATTTAAGTTTGTATTAAGTTTTCTAAACCTCCTCACGCTAATGCTCCATCTCCCTGACGATGGGTCCAGCATAAATGACTCGAAATGTGGGAAAAAAAAAAAATTCACACATTATTGTCCAAAAAAATCTTTTAATATCATAAACTACGAAAATAATCATAAATTTTTAACTGCATATGGGTTATGTCAACACTCTTAGTACCTTAATAGATGGTGAGACCACGTCCTTAACACCATCATCTGCACCATTGGACTACATCCCACAACCCATTTCATAACTTCTCATTTTATTACTCCTCTCAGTAAGTCTCTTTCAGTCTATAGAGTCTTATAGAGGTGAGAATATATATATAAATGATTCATATTTTGTGCAATTTGTAAATTGTCTGACTAGCAAAATCACCATGATTATCAATTCTCATGGGGTAAGTTGGAACAATTATTATTAGAATAGCCCAAGCTTAAGATCTGACAGTCATTCTTTCTGCAATAATGTTAAGGTAAAAGTGTATCCAGTAATATGGAGCAAATTAATTTTAATTTATCTTAAGCTGATGCTGATGTGTGACAAATAGAGAGACACACACATCCCCACATATCCTTTGACAATGGCATGTCTTCCAATTTAGGTCTATAAGAAAATACTTGTGCATTTTGATTTTACTACTTAATCTCACGGCTTAAACTATTTCATGCCTCAGAGATAAATATTTTGCTGATTGCTAACAGATTGGGTTTCTAATTTTTAAATTTCTTTAAGCCAAATGACTCCTTCCAATTGCTTTGCTGCTACTAAATGCTATTTGTAGTCAAAACTGCTAAAGTCGGGTTCTCAGCAGGTAGCTAGGAAGGCAAAGCCAATATTACAAGGTTTGTCTTCGTCCCTTTGTTTCACTTGTCATAATTGCTTATCCTCGCAGAATCACTGGTTCTCCTTGATATCACGAGGATGTAAGTCATCCTTCAAATTTTATGGAGCTTCACCAATAAAGGAGCTGGTTAGAATAGCAAAAACCATAGTACGTAATAATAACCAGATAGAATGGTTACAATTGATATGTGAAATATTCACATTTTGTCAAATAAACATATGGAGAATAAGTGACTACTAGGTATTGTCACTTCTGCACTAGAGTAAATGTTTTTTGCAATGATTATATATAACTATGTTTGTTGGTGCCGAAATCATCTTCCCCTGGATTGAAGTACGTTCATTCTTGTAGGTGGAAATGGATGGACTCTACAAGAATCTTGAATTCCAAAATTTCTTGTGCCACTGGTTCCCACAAGAATGCAGTCTGTCTGAAATGGAGCTTGATAGAAGTGGGGAATCCACCAACATGCAACGATTTTTCACAATTCATATAGATATTGTGGAAGGTAAGCTATTGAGCCCAATAAGAATGGATTGACTAGAAAACATGTTCCTTCTGTCCATTCTCAACATAGTTCAACAGTGAGAATACTCTGGCTCAATCTTCATCTTACCCTAGTTTGCGTTGATTTCCTATCCTAATGGATTTGGTTAGTGTCCTACAAGAAACACATGAACCTTTCTCTTAATCTCAATCCAGCTGAGCCCTGCCTCTTTGTTAACATCACCATCACTCATCATTTTTCTAACCTTTTCTGCATCATTCCACCTGCCTTCAGCAGCATAGAGGTTAGAGAGTAACACGTAAGTTGCAGAATCTTTCGTGTCCATCGCAAACAGAGATTCTGAAACACGTTTGCCAATCTCCACATTTCCATGAATTCGGCATGCAGCAAGCAGAGTTCGCCACACAGCGGGACTAGGTTTGAATGGCATCATATTGATAAAGCACTCCGCCTCTTCAAGCTGTCCAGCCCGGCTAAGAAGGTCAACCATGCATGCATAGTGTTCTGCTCTAGGCATGATTCCATGGCCTTGGTTCATATGATCAAAGTAATGACGACCTTTATCCACTAGGCCTAAATGACTGCAAGCATAGAGAATACTAACAAATGTGACATGATCTGGCTTTATCCCAAAATCCTCCATTTCTCTAAAGAGTTCGAGTGCCTCCCTCCCATGGCCATGTTGAGCATGTCCACTTATCATTGCATTCCACGAGGCAACACCTTCTTTGGGCATTTTACTAAATACAGTACAGGCATCGCTTATGCTCCCACTTTTGGCATACATGTCAACAAGACTGCTACACACAATGGTATTTGATTCAAATCCAGCATGAATGATGTGCAAATGGATCTGCTTGCCTTGTTCCAATATGGCAAGGCCAGCACATGCTTTAAGGACACTGGAAAATGTAAACTCGTCCGGCTTTAAGCCTAGCTGTTGCATTTGGTAAAAGAGTTCCAAAGCTTTGTCACCATCATTCTGGTGAGCATATCCAGCAATAACCACACTCCATGATATCAAATCTTGCATGGTTATTTCACTGAACACTTTGATTGCATAATCCATCCTTCTACAACTTACAAGCATATTAATAAATGTCGTTCCCACAAAAAGATTAGACTGAAATCCAGTTTTGATAATAAGGGCATGAACCTGCTTGCCCTGTTCCATAGAAACTAACTCATCACAAGCCTTAAAAATGGTAGCAAAGGTGAACTCGTCTAATTTCACATCTTCCGTTTGCATTTCCCTGAAAAGTTCCAAAACATTTTTATTGCGCCCATTCAGAGCATGACCTGCTAGAATTGCATTCCATGACACTATGTCTCGTTCAGGCATTCGATTGAACACACAAAGTGCATCTTCTATGCTTCCGCATTTTGCATACATGTCAATAAGAGCATTCCATAAAGACACATCCAACTCAAGGTGAGATGTGATCACAATGGCATGGACTAACTTTCCGATTTCTGGAAATAAACTGTCTGAGCATGCTTTCAGAATACTTGAAAACGTTATCTGGTTTGGATACACGGATCTCTGCTGCATTTCACAAAAAAGTCTAAGGCCTTCTTCTATATACCCATTTTGGACATTTCCAGCAATTATTGCATTCCATGAGACAATATCTTTATTCGGAATTTTGTCAAACACAATGCGAGCTTCTTTCACGCACTCACATTTTGCATACATATCAACAAGAGCGCTTTGCACAAACAAATCAAACTCATATCCAAATTTCACTGCAAGGGTATGAACTCGTTTACCTTCCTCTTTTGAAGCGACATTGGCAACCCCTCCAAGCACACTGCCAAAAGTGAATTGGTTTGGCTGCAACTTTCTCTCTATCATTTGACAAAATAACTCCACTGCCTCTTCATATTGGCCATCACAGACATAACCTGCTATGATTCCATTCCATGAAACAACACTTCTTCCTGACATTTTGTCAAACACTTGGCGTGCATCCTCTATAAATCCGCACTTGGCATACATGTTTGCGAGATTGTTGTTCACAAAAATGTTTGGTTTATAACCGATTTTGATCATGTGGGCATGACTGCATTTACCGTTTGCAATTTCTCTCGTGGTGGCTGCATACTGTAAGATGGGAACGTACACATTTATGCCAACCCAATTGAGAGGTGCCCGCAATGCCTGCTGCAACAATCCAATCTTGCACATTACACACATACATGTTACAGTATTGATTAAAAAAGGGAGTAGTCAATCGTCATACCTTGTTTCTTAGAGTTCATGTTTCGTGGTGTACCAATTAAGAAATGTAGCTCAGTTCTAAAATTATATCAAAAACATACATAAAATGAATTTGCTGGAGAATGAATTTGAAACGAGAATGGAAGGTCCATCGTTTAATCGTTGTCGTCCCCTTTGTACGTTCAGTTTTGCAGGCTGGCTTTGTTGTACGCATGGGAGACTCTAGTTTTGGATGCTAAGAATATATTCTTGGTTGCATCCAGGGCTCGAGGAGTTCCAGAAAAATCGTAACATGAGGATTCGTTTAAGATGCAAAGGGTTCAAAATTGAGCCCTTCCCAAGGCCTCATACACGTCACAAAAGGGTTGTTAAAAATTTGCATGTCAAAAAAAATTTAAAATGTAAATATCATTTTACAATAAGTAAGTGCAAGTTACTTTTATAATTCTCAAAAGAAGGGTTACATTGAAAAACACATGTCAACAATTTGACTAAAATCTATAAATCTTTACAAAGATTGATGACTTATATAAATAGATACATTAGACTAGTAGATACATTATACAAAGCATATTATGTGTGACTAGTAGATACATTAGACAAAGCATATTATTTGCAATTACCAAAAGTTTTAATATAATAAATATATTACTATTATAATACTATTAAACTCAAATCCCAAGTTTCTACCAAGTTGGTGATGCCAAGTCAACAAATACTTGAGTACAAATACCTAAAAATCAGAGATTTAATATTACTGTTTAGGGTTCTATCCTTTGCGTGGGATACATTTAGACGTTATATCTACCTCCTTGTACTTGTTTCCGCTTCTTTATTGCAAGAGCCACCTTTAGAGGCAGAGAACAGAGATAGGATCTGCTTGCACACAAATATTTGCCCATTTGGGAGCCTGCACAACATGATTTGGAACAAATCGAGCGTGTAGAGTGGCCACTAGCTTGGATATGGATTTAGATGGCTATTTGAGATCGAGGAAGAGCTTAGAGAAAAGTGTTCAATTGATCTCAAAGAGTGACTTCAATTTGTGACATGCAATGTAGGGCGTCGAGAAGGCTTTATGGGAATCACGTTGGTGCCAAAGGGTAGGATGAGCTTAGAATGGTCTTTAATCAAGACTCTTGATCCATATCACTCGGAACAATTTGAGCTCGGTGTGTAGACAAGCCACATGCCAAGATGATTGAATTATCTCTATTTGTATGTAATGGAGAAGGAGCTCGGGAAAATGTAGTTGGGGCTTGCTTTCAGGAGAAACAAAGTTTAAGTCACTTTAGAAGGTCACCCATCATGAACCTTCCAAAGAAGAACCGAGCTAAGTGTTGAGATGCTTTCTAATGCAAAGGTTGATTGGACCTATCCGAGATGGTAGAATGCAGGGAAGAGTAGAGCAACTCGTCACAAAGGGTGAGAACAGGTAGAGATAATCTTATTTGTCCATTGAAAGTACCCCCAAGTCATCATTGGTATCTTCTCTTTGACGTTTGTTCAATGGTAGTGATGTGGAGGCCATCAAGAATTTTATATTTGCATTTATGCTCAAGAAAATGCTACTTAACTATATGCCTAAGGAGTTGAGGAAGATGGTTGTGAACAGATTTAGGGAGAATTATGAAGTGTGTGTGTGTGTGTGTGTGTGTGTGTGTGTGTGTGTGTGTGTGTGTGTGTGTGTGTGTGTGTGTGTGTGCGGGTTTACTGGAGTATTCTAATTTGGCAAAAACATCATTTGTGTGGTGTAGATCTAAATGCATATTGTGTATGAGGTGAGGCTCTTGGCTTTGAAATTTAACCAAGAATATCTTGATGTATATGTCAGTGACATAGTTGGTGTGGATGATTCAATGTATGGATGCACATTTTCTTTAATTTAGTTAGAAAAATATTATTCAATACATTTTACTAGTTAAAATTTAAATGGTTTAATTTTAGTAGTTAAAATCCGAATGAATTTTTTATTGAAGTGGTAAGAATCCAAGGTTTTAATTTTAGCACTAAAATCCAAGTGGAAGCTAAAGTCATTTATTTTATTATTTACAAGTTTTCTTAATGATTTTGATAAGAGATCCTAGTGTTCCACACACAATTTGATGATATTTATGTGTATAATGATATGTGTGTCTTCTTGTCTAATGTCAATTCTTTGCTTATGTTTTTATTTATTAAATTAATTTAATGCTTACTTTAGTTACGATGATTTTTAGGAAATTGGAATATTACAATTTTGGGTTTTCTTTACATCATAATTTGATTATTTCACCAGTGTAAATGCATCTTAATTTTACACCATTATGATTTAGGGGTCAATTTGTTTGGATTATGATTTTTCTTTTTCATTTTTAAAAATAATTCACCTTAAAAAATGTATTCTTATTTTTTATGATGTGTATATCTGATTTATTCTTGTCATATGAAGTGCAAAATATTCATACTTCTTTTCATCATTGAAGGGCTGGTCCAATATTTTCCCTTCACAATAAAATTTAGAACAACCCTTAAAATTTGATCCCTGGATGCGATGATAGGTATATTTCATGTTAAGCAGACGTAACTAGCAATTACACTCTTGAAAGTTGTAATAATGACATCGATACGAGCTTTAAGGTATACATTAAAAAAATAGGAATGGAAAATAAAGGTAAGAAAATTGCAGCCCAAGGTGCAATGGACACGTCGATAGGGGTGAAAATAAAGAAAATTAATAGCAAGAGATGAGAACTGAATATTAACGAACATCACTGAAGAGTCCTCATACGAAATGAAAAGATTAAGCAGTTTTGTTATACTGATTTTACTACCAATGACAGACTTATTGTTTTTTTTCAAATTTAACTTAAGAGAATGTCAACACGTGTGGCATAGATACAAAGTTTGAGCAATTTAAAGCGCACAGTGCATTCAGATTGACGGAAAATGGAAATGTATTAGAATTTAACATATGTGAATGAGGTAGAGCAAGTATGATTGTGACGGAGTTAAAGGGATGAGAATGAAAATACAAAAACACAAGTTCTTGGTGGAACATATGTCGACGAGATCAAAGAGGCAGAGTCATGCTAGAATGCATTTTGTATAGGTGTTTTAGCATTATATAAATCTTTCTGCAGAGGAAATATGTGGGCACTTGGTATGCAATGGTAGAAATTCCCAGATTAAACTGCAACAGAAGGAGAGGCTACATATACTTGTATTTTGTCCTTTGAGTGCACAAAGGATAGAACTTGACACTGGGAACACCAAGGTAGCCGAATATAACAAGGTGAGAATCCAATGAGTATCACAAAAAAATTTAGATGAGTAAACGTCATTGAAAAACCAGATAAAATATGTCAAATAAAACATAAAATGCATGATGACATTTAAATGAATTGTCCATCCTCTCAAACTATTAATGACAAGTAAAGAAATGTAGGCAAGTTGATATGGACTAGCCGGTTTTGTGCATCAACTATGTTTTGGGCACAATCATGAGAACCTGTAGATTGAGCAAAGCAAGGTCTTGTTAGGTCAAGGCTCTGCACCCACAGAGGGAACAATTCAAAAAACAATACACAAGGCCGAAACACAGGCAAGTTGCCATGCTTACTGTAGACGATATCACTTGACTCCAAATTCCGTGAACAATCAACCCACGCACAACAATACAACATCCTGAAACATGGAAAGAAGCAAGGAAAATTAAAGGCATTTGTTGTATTTAACAACTACATATTTATTTTATATATTGCACAATGAGTATATATTTGGTCATTCATATTGACGTCCATTGTTATTTTCATTCAGAACAAGAAGACAACCCGCCTTTGTAAAAGTAACAACGAGTCATTATGCAGTATCCAAAACAGACGCTAATATTAGTGCCAACAGTAAACATTGTAGAATCAAGCTACAACTTAAATAAAATAGAGCATAAAATAGAATAAGAAAAAATATATTGGAGAATAATACACCCAAGAGGAGAGAAGAAACTTGAGCTTCACTTCTTGTTGTTTGTTCAAACAAATTACAAATGCCTCACATATATAGAGGGCTTAGATACATCTACATAAAGAACATAATAATGAAATTACAAATGTCCAACCATTATTGAATAACATCACTTTTTCTATGCTTTAATAAAGTAGAAATAATGATTCTAGATACTCACTTTTTCTAAAGTGATGGTAAAGAAACTTTAATAAAGTCAATTTTATAAAGTAAAAATTAATTTCCAATACTCCCCCTTAATTTATACCACTAACTATGCCTATATTATGTCTAAGATATTCAAAGGTGTCGTGATTTACAGAATTCCAAAAATATCTCTTTGTTATTAACCAACTCTCTTATGAAGTGATACCGAGTATTTATGTGCTTGCTTCGTTTGTGAAAGACATTATTTCTGGAAAGAACAATCACAGAATTCTTGTCGCATAAAATTTGGTGGATTATTCCTGAGTATGCTTCAAATCTGACAATATCCTTCTCATCCACACAACTTGACAAGTTGCACATGTGGCTGCAACATATTCTCCTTCAGCTGATGAAAGAGTAAAAATGAATTGCTTCTTTGATGCCCAAGAAACCACACCTGTTCCAAAATGAAAAGCATAATTTGAAGTGCTTTTCCTGTCATCTACATTGCCTACACAATCACTATCACTATATCCAAAAAGTTTGAATTCTTCTGAATTGGAATAAAATATTCCATAGTTCCTTGTTCCATCGACATACCTCATAATTCTTTTACCTATTTGCCAATGCGAGTCTTTGGGAGACTCCACGAACCTTGAAATCAAAATTACACCATTCATGATGTCAGGCCTTGTGGTTGTCAAATACATAAGGCTACCTGTAACACCCACACATTTTCATACACGAAACCCAAAACCAAACATAGATTATACTAGAAAATTTATGGAATATTTTTTTTGTTAAGAGATGAATGCAACGTTTAGCTAAACCCTTAGTTAATAACCAAATATCACCAAATTAAATAAATAATAATATTAAATAAAAGAATTAATTAAGTCTATAGTTGAGTTTAAAATATTTCATTCCATTAATCCTAAATAAATTTAATACTTAGGTATCTAAGGTCATGCAAAAAATTGAATAACTAAAGACCAAGTCAAAATAACCTTTTCATTTACACTAAGCTAATTAATTTAATTTTCCAAAATGAAGGGGCCTAATATATTAAGGAAGACGATTTAATTAAATTTCCCTAGGTCAAGACCTAATTAACTTTGAAATTGCAAAGAAATAAATCGAAAAGGAATTAATAAATTTCAATTTACTTGCAAAGCACATAAGTGGCCCCATTCCAAAGAAAGACCCATGTGATCAAATGATCACCTCACCTACCCCCACCTAATTTTTGTAGGAGACAATTTGGGCCATTGGATGAATCCAATATTGACCATTGTATGGGAGAATTTCAATCCAACCCTAAAATCTCTTAAGGAAAGCTTTTATTCATTTCATTTCATTCATTTTGGGTTTGGCAAGTTAAGGAAAGATGAAGAGAAAGGAAGCCATGGGAGGGGGGGAGAAAGCTTGGGGATGGATATACACACCCCAAATCCATATTATTTTAGGTTTGTAAATTTCACGATTTATTATAAGTTTGTTTAAATAAAAATACCCATTTGGGTATGTGACTTTTGCCCAATAAAATCTTGAATTTTCCATTTGTTGATAGTCTATTTCAATACATTTGTCCAATAAATCTAAGTTTTTTAAAATATATATGTATATATATACACACACACATACACACACACACATACATATGTATGTCTACACACACACACACACACACACACACATGTATATATGTATGTATGTATGTATGTACACATATGTATGTTATGTATGTATGTATGTGTATGTATGTACACATATGTATGTATATACATACATACATACATACATACATACACACACACACATACATACATACATATACATATATATATATATATATATATATATGTATGTATGTGTGTGTGTGTGTATTGTTGCTTATTAAAGACATGGCCGTGGCCAAGAACAAAACAAAGACTGCATTAGAGATTTGGCCGCTTGCAAACCCAAAAAGGCAGATTAAGGAAAAATTTATAAAGGTTTTTAATTAGTTCGGTGGGGGCTTGACCCCCACCAATTGTTTGTTCATTTATATAAGTTAGTGGGTTGGGAGAGGGGGCACCGCCCCTTAATATGGGTTGGGGTGGGGAATATGGGTTGGGGTGGGGGCGGTGCCCTCTCCCCCAACTCACTTTCCAATATTCAAAACTAAGCCCAAACCAATCTTTATAAACATGGCGCCCTAAAACAATAACACTACAAAGGTTTATAAATATATATGGTTTTTTATTTCTTTTTAACTTTGTTTATTATTAGGCATATACATTATATATATATATATATATATATATATATATATATATATATAAAATTGAACTTACGCATAAATATATATATTCTTGATAAGTAGACTATAGTTAGGTAGTTATAAAAAAAGGATTGGTAAATATTCTTTCAACTAAACTTAATCGTACTTTACATTTAAGTAGAAGTGTGGATTTATCTATATATATTCTTTGTTCTATTAAATTCACGTAGAGTTAAGTTAGGGTAATTGTAAGTCCTCTTACACGACTTAAGAAACAAGGTGATAATAAAGGAGAACGCTTACATTCAATCTTATAGTTTAACTAGTATTTCCTTCATCTAGTTTAGAAATTCATTTATAGTTACAATGCTTCAACTTACTTTCTTTTAAGGAGAACAAAAATAGCCATTTCATTTCATAAGCAAATGCACACCCACAAGATACTCATTTCTTTCAAAATGGAGTCTAACAACTTTACAATATCTTTGGAAATGAAAATATATCAACTTGGATGTATTGAAACAAACTTGAATTAATAAATGTATGTCCATTTCATCTATATTCAAACCTTCCTTTCTCCAAGACAATATCATTTTTGATAATTTATTTCACAAAACTACACATGAAATTTTAATTTTCTCAATCCATACTCTTAAAAGAGTTTGCAAGATAACATGATTTCCAAAGGATGCAAAATTTTTATCACAAACTTACAATTTTACAATGCATCCACTCAAAAGTGGGAAGTAAAGGGAACATGAACAAATTCCAACAAGGCTATCAATAAGCCAAACTTCAAGTCTTCAATATGCCTGCCTCTCCACAATGGTAGCTCCAACTTAGGCTTTCTTTAACTTCACAATGAGATCACAGAACAAGGAAGGGGGAGTAGGCAACACTCTCCACCCAACCTTAAATCCATTAAGGGGAGAAACCATCCCCTTAATGGCCCCTGAGCCCCAACCAAGGAATCATGAGGAACATTGAGCAACAATGACAACTTGGACATGGTGGCTTCACAAAAAACACATACAAGGCATTCAACTCAATTATGACAACATAATCCACAAGATTAAAATTTCACAACAACACAAAAGTTTGAGGATAAAACCAAATAGAGCAAGGGTTATGGGAGACCACTTCCTTATGCCTCCCAAGTGAAGTGGGAGTCTTACCTTAAGCCTCCAAGTGCACAAAAATAATCACAAAAAATCCTTATCACTCCCTTGCAACATGAAACAAATCCATGAATCCCTTTTCTCTCCCCATAGGTAAGACTCCCATTCACACTCCCACCAATTGCATGCCTCACATAAACTCTCTTTTCCATCCCCAATGGTTCCATAAGCCCTTCTCACACACCCAACTAAGGCCAACTACCCAACCAACACACACAAATACCATCACAAGACAAAAACACTTTTAACAAACACAACATTGCTTACAACAAACAAAATAACATAATAATAAAAGGTGGAGGGCCTACCTCTCCATCAAGACCCAAGAAAAACTTCACAAGCCTCTTCAAATCCAAGCCAAGCAATTTCCAAGCACTTTAAAAGCTCTAAAATCCAAAAGTGCACAAGAAACAAAATGAGCAAGTAACCCCCATTCCAACCAAAAATCACCAATGAATAGAAATGAAATGTGAGGATGATGTGGTGGCTCCATGTAGGATTCCACTTCATCATCCCCCATCCCCACACTCAATTCAACACATCAAGACCAAGAAACATCAATGCACAAGAAAGGACTATGACATCCCGCATGGCTCAAAACTTTCACACCATGCTTTCAAGGGACATAATAAATTGGAGCAGGAAGAAAGTGTAATGATTTTTGTTCTCTTACACTCAAAAATAGAAAAAGAAGTCAAAATTAATCTTCCCAACCCATAGGTAAGGTTGTTGGGTCAAATTAAGAGGCATGAGACAAGTCTTGCTTGTCCCACAAGTTTCCAAAAGTGCCCCCCCAAGTCAAAATCTGAATTTTGTACTTGGGGTGGAGTAAAATCTCCCAAATCAACACAAGCTTTACTTACACAAGGACTACAAGATCTCATCATAACTATTTGTCACATATCTAATTTGGTTAAACAAAACAAGAAGGGTTAAATCTAATTAACACACATTTACACATGCTAATAAAGTGACAAATTTTCCAAATTTTAAATACACAAATCATACATAAGAACATGGAAAAATTAAAGAAAGGAACACAATTCACCCCATGGCCACACATGTGAAATCACCCCCACAGGAGACTTCCAAACAAGACAAGAAAAACACACACTAAACAACATTACACAAGTTATCAAATTTGGCCTCGTTGCTCAACGCCTAACATCCTTCTATGGTTGGTCCCCTATATATATAAGTTCAATATTCATCATTCGACATTAGCAATTCTATTATCCATCAATATACAAAAATATAACCCTAACATCCATGAGATTACAATTATATTCCAACATCCCAAAAACATAACATGTCAGTATAAAATCCACATCATGAAAAAATAACATACATCCAATTGTCTAACATCACTATTTAGTGCATCATAATAAAACATAAACATCATAGTGTCAATAATCCACATATCCAAATAATCTATCATTTACCGATCAATGTATCAAAATCAAATGTTTGAACATCAGTCCAATAGTATCAATATCAAGATAAAAAACAGTGTCAAAGAGGAGTAGATACTACATCCCCCTCCCCTTAAACTCGAATTCCTCATGGAAGTCACTGGAATAGATTAGGAAACTGAGCTCGCAAAATAGTGGCATCCTCCCAAATGGCTGCAGTCTCGTCGTACCTATCCCACTAGACCCACACCTGGTCAATCATGCGGCCTCAAAGGCCCATGGTCTTGCGCTTTATGATGCGCATAGGCTCCACCAACACCTGCCTATGCTCCTGCACTTGCAATGCGGTCCAATCCAAAACATGCGAGGGATATAGAATATATCTCTTAAGTACAGATACATAAAATACATCGTGCACTCGAGACAAGCTGGGTGGCAATGCTAGACGATAGGCCAAGAGACCGATAACTCCAAGATCTCGAAGAGACCCACAAATCTAGGAGCTAACTTAGAGCCTTTTCCATAACGGATAGGACTGTTATGAGGCCTGACACAAAGAAACACCTTCGTGCCCACCTAAAAACTATGATCTATCCTCCTTATATCTGCATACTTCTTCTACCTATCCTGAGCCTCCTTAAGCCTCTGAAAAATCAAGACAACATACTGTTCCATAGCTTGTACCAAACTCGGCCTAAGAGAAACCCTATCCTTCAATCTATCCCAACTCAAGGGTGTCCTGCACTCTCTATCATACAACGCCTGAAAAGGAGCCATGCCAATCAAACTCTGAAAACTGTTTTCGTAGGAAAAATCTACCAAATACAAATACTCCTCCCACCTAGATTACTGGTCCATGACATACATCTGCAACATATCCTCTAAGATCTGATTCACTCGCTTTGTCTGCCCATCTGTCTCTGGATGATAAGTTGTGCTGAAGTTGATACTTGTACCGAGAACCTGCTGCATGGTAGTCCAGAAGTGAGAAGTGTACAAGGGATCGTGGTCGCAAATGATCTTCTGCGGAATCCGATGCAGTCTGACAATCTCATCAAGGTATATGCGTTCTACTGTACTACCCAAAAGGTAGGACCCACACATGCAAGAGCCCCCCATGTGTACCGAGTCAAACATATGGCCCCGCCAAACAAAAGGGACTTAGCCAAACATGAGGAAATAGAGGGGCGGCCCGCAGATGATGCCACATGTCCCACTGTCATAATTTAAGGGGTAAGCTACAAGGGTCCCACTCGTAAAGGTAGTATTCATATTGAGAATTGAATTAGCTAAGTAGAAGGAATGGGCTAACGGAAGCCTCCACGCATCAGCTAGACACATCTTCAAGGTTGAAATCCAAAGGTGATCCCCAAACATGCACCAGTCCACCACGTGGACCTAAAGTCTCAAAAGTTACAACAGCCGTAGCAAAAGTCAAAGGACTTACAGAAAGCCCCACGTGTCCCTTCGACGCTCTTTCAAAGGGTGAATACAAAATTGGTCTCCAAATGAGCGCCAACTCGCCACGTGGTTAGGGTCAAATTTAGGGACATAGCGGGCTGTTGAAAAGTCCAAGGCCGGGAGCGGAGCCATGTGTCATTTCAACACTCTTTCAAGGGGTGGATTCAAAAGTGGTTCCTAAACATGCGCTGAGCCTCCATGTGTTTTGGGTTAGGCACAATGTCTCTGCCAACAGAAGGGACTCAGGAAAAATAAAAGGAACAGAGCAGACCCACAGATGGCGCCACGTGTCTCTTTGGCGCAACTACAAGAGTGTGAGGAAGGGGAGAAATCTCAGAATGTGCAGGGCTCCATGTAGATCTCGCAAGGATAGACTCCAAACCCAAAGACCTTGAGATGGCCATATCTTTTGACTGGGAACTCAGATTTTGGCGGGAGAGGACATTTTGGAAAGCTCCCAATGCCTGTTATTCACATACCACCATTAATGATCCGGTCCGCCATTTATGAGGATGTCAAGTCTCACCTATCGCCATAATGAAGAATAAGCCTCTTTCTTTCCCAACAAAGAACAACACATGGGGGAATGGGTCTTGCAGTGAAGCCCATCACTATTGCAGGTGAATTCAATGCATATCTTGGGGTGGCTGAAGCAGGATTCAATTCTTCCCTCTCTCCTTCTCTCTTTCTTCTATATATTGTAAAGGAGGGGCATATTTCAAAAGGTTGGTAATCTTTTCCCTCCTGCCTCCTCTCTCTTTCTTCCTTATGGTAGAATATGGATTCTAAGCCTCCTCTCATGGCTCTGTAATGGAATTCTCTTGCCCCTTTCCCGCTAATGGTGTACCGTGTGAACTCTTGGAGCAATGAAATCTGTTTTGTGTTGCATTTTGTCCATCCTTGCTTATTTTTTTGTCTCTTCTTGCCTCTCACCATCGTAGGGTATATTGTGCATACTTCTGGTGTCTATTATAGGTTTTGGGAGCCATGCTTAATGGGTTTTGAAGTGGTGTTCTATGTGAATCCTATCTCTGGTCTGTAGTGCATCTGTCCATCCTCTCCATTGCTCACCTCTCTCCACTTCAGGCAACTGATATTGTGACCAACACCCTCCTTTTCTGGTGTATCACTGTTTTAGTGTCATTTTTTCTTTCATGCACTCTCTCTCCCTAGTCCCTTGGAAGGTTGGATTAGGATTAGATAGTTTTCCTGTATTAGAATAGCTTGTGACAAGTAGTTTAGGAGCAGGAACCAACCTTCTCTAGAGGTCCATCTCAAGTTCGCAAGTCCCACAACTTGAGAGATGGTCCAATGTTATGCGGATCACACCAAATGCCCCACTCACACCAGAGGCCATTTGGGGGTGCTGTGATTCTACATCAACAGGTTATTACATGCTTATTATTCTTATCTAAATCTTCGCTCACTAGGGATGGACACTCTTTCATGTTATTGGGTGAGTTAAAATTCAGATTTTGAATGAAATGGACCACTAATGTGCTCTTTTATATCGAATAACAAAATTTTATATGAATCCTTGGATATTAAATCTAGGACATTATCACTTGATCCTACATCATTGAAGATCAATTCATATATCCCTTAATCGGGGGGATTCTTATTTAAAATATAAGCTCAGTGAGAGTGTCATCATGGACGTGAGAAAAACTTAAATTTTTTCATGTAATAGGAGAGCATATTTTAATTGTTAACTCAACAGTAACTAAGGATTAAACAAATAAGAAATTGTTGAAACTTATTGATCAAGCCAAATTTATCTTTAGTGACATGCCAATGTAACCACTATAAGGTAGTGAAATCCCAAATATCACTAGACTATTATATTCCTTTCTTGAAGAAATAATAATTTTTCTTGGGAAAGGTGATAACAAGATGTTTTCCTTGATACTTAATATGTTTGTTCCACCAGATGGAACAAGACACAAAACTAAAACCATGTTGTTATATTATGCATATTATTCAAATTATTCATTTATTAAATGTAAAAATCTTATCAAACCACCCCTAGGTGTCATCAAAGGATGCCCATAGCCATAATTAATCATAAAAGTGTCTAACATAAGTATGTAGAACTATCACAATTACATGAAGCCCTGACATGCCTTAAAATTTACCATAACACACTTTTCTTTGTAATCATGCATGAATGTCCACATTTTGGACAAGAAGAATAATATGATACACAACAAATATGTACACCTTAATTATCAGTGAAAGATTGGATGCAGATTGATATATTTGCATGGCATGATGGACTTGCATCTAATATGGAATAGAAGAATACAAAAGGTCAATGAAGGATCACCAAAAAGATGGAAGTTTTTTATATCAACAATGCACTATAGTTGACCATATGCGTTGAAATTCATATATAAATAAATATAATCAACAAATTCAAATTTGATTGCATATTCCAATTTGAGAGCAATAAATAATAAATGAGGTTAGACCCCTAGGTTTTTTAGTTTTGTATATTTATATTGTGGCTTGACAATCTCGTATCCTTTGTTTGTAACCCACCTACAACACCATATAAAATAGTAATAAAAAGTGGTATGTAGTTGAGGATCTATCTTGATCAAGCCTTCTTTGGGGAATGATTCTTGAAAATAACACACAACTTATTTTTTATGGAAGGAAACCTAGTGTGAAGGAAGTATTTCAACCCAAATTCTTTCCATGAATATAATAAATAGTAAATCGTCAATAAATATACATATATGTATATATGTAATATTTTTTCTCTAGATTTCCTCCCTTGTAGATGAACTACTATGTCCCTTTACTTCTAGGCCACATTTGAATTTAAATTAAACACTACGAACATCTATGTCAACTTTCAATGGTTATGACCTTAAGAAAAATTAACTAAGTAAATGTTAGTGAACTTGACTTTACAAGGATCCACGCTAGGGGTCTAAATCTTATGGTGAGATGAATAGTAGAATAACATATGGGGGAGATATGGGTCTAAATTGACTGTTCCACAACTATTGCGCGACTGTTCCATGACTGTTCCATGGTCGCTACCAGATGTATCTCTAACCCTAATCGCGTCCATGGTGGCGGCTCTGCTCCTGGACGGGAAAACAATGCGGCTGTGGGTATGGGTTTCACAGGAGACACCAGGGCTAGGGTGGGCAACGGATCTCCTTCCTCCCCTAGTGATGGTCAGGCCCGTATTTTGGCTCCTGCACGTCTGGCTGTAACGTGACCCTTTCACTCTGTAGTTGGAGGTGGCAAGGCCTTGGAGGCTAATCAAGAGGACTCGGCCCTATCCTGGATTAATATCACTTTTACATCCTCTAAGGATGATGGCACAATCACTGATTAGGCTCCCCCTGGTGGAGACGGAGCACCTGTACTGGGAGTTCACCATGCTCTTGATGGGACTGGCCAAGGCACATCTATTCACGGACCCACTGTAACCTCATTCAAGGATGCATTAAGGGGCAAGGATTCTCCTATGAAGCCAGAAGAAAATACTCCATGCATAATATTTGGGGAGGAGGTCATTACAACTGAAAAATACTATCAGGAACATGCTCTGATCTGTAAATTCGGAGGACTCTGGCCCAGCCTCCCTGACCTACACGCATGGATTTCCAAGCACTGGACTCCTTTTCTCGTTGGGAGGTTAGACTTATATCCTTGTGCTAAAGGTATCTTCACTGTGACTTTCTCTTCAATTGCTAATAAAAACTCCATCGCTTCCAAGCTTTGGGTTTGCCAATCTAAGTACTTGATCATTAAACCCTGGTTCCCCTCTTTTAACCTGCTCACCGAGTCTTTTTCATGCAAACCTGTTTGGATCTATCTACCCCATTTACCCCTCCAATTCTGGAGCAGTGAATGTTTGAAATATATTGGAAACACCTTGGGAACTACTCTGTTTATATATTCTCAAACTTCTGATTACACCCACACTACCTATGCTCGAATCTTGGTGGAACTTGACACGGCTAAAAACCTCCCAGCAACCATTGATCTTAGGGTGCAAAGCAGAACTTGGTCACAACCTTTAGATTACAAAGGTCTTCCATTTCAATGCAGAAGGTGTTTTTGTTTAGGTCATACCTCTATTGCTTGTGGGATGGCAAAGAGCCAGCATGAGAAATGTAGTTGGTGGAAAGATGCCCTCCCGGAACATTTGGTTTTCGATGCAAAAGAGGACCTTGATTCAAACGCTAAGGTAGAATCTGACTTTGTCCCTGAAATCCCTTTATCGGAAAATCCTATTGCCAACAGCAAGGAAATTGCAACAAATTTATCTCATTTAGTTGTTGACAGCATGGAAAAATTATCTCATGAAAACAATGATGTTGTTTCAGTTGGAAATATTGCAACTTTGGAGGATTCTCCTTTTTCTAACCCTCCATTCGTGGAGGCATCATCAGGTTGGGTAACTGTCCGTAAAAAGAAAAAGGTTATTTTAAAGAATGCCACTTCTCTGCCTTGATGATTTGTCTCTCTTTTGGTGTTCGGCTGTTCTACATTGTCCCTTGTCTTTGCCGAACATTGATTTTTGGATTTGCCATGGTGCTGCGGTGCAGTTGCTGACTGGTTGTTGTTTTTCAGCTATTTTTTTGCTGAATTGTTACTGGGTGTTGGTACTTTTCTAAGTAGATTGTTTTCTGTTGTTGGGCTTTCATGTTTCAATCTTGGCTATTGAGCCTTCATGTACAAGGGTATAGTCCCTTTCAAAAAACTATTTTCCAATAATAAAAAAAAACATATGGGGGAGATACTAATTTTTTTGGGAAATGTGTCAAAAGGTTGTCAGTGATGTTGAGTTTCCATTGATGTCAAAGTGTCCCCAAGTAGTCTCAGGTATCAAATCATGATGTCATGGTATGCAGGTATGATCTAGGTGCATGGTAAAACAAGTGAATTGTGAAAATGTGTTTTTTCAAGGTTTTATAAAGGTTCCACAAGGTAAAACATGGTCAATGAGATGTGTGTGAGGTGCCAATGTGTCTCCAACATGTGGTTTTAGGCTTAATCCTAGTCCTAATCAAGTAGGTTGGCATGGAAACATGAGAAATTGATTAAGGAAAAGCATGAAAATCATGGTTGAAGTAGTATACGCTTGAATATCATGTAGAAGAAATGTATCATGTCAAGAAACAAGGTTATAAGGCATGAAGATGGGCATTCTGGAGCTTTTCAGGTTAGACAAGCCTAGTAGGAAAGTGAGGGTAATGAAAAAAGGAATGGTGATTCAAAATAAGCATGTAATAAGTATAATTTGATGATATATGAGGCATATAGGTATTTATAAGTGACTAAGAAGGTGATTTGAGCACTCATACAGGTCCAAATTGAACTCTTTCTTAGGACTAGAGAATTAGTGTTGCACAAATTAGATGGGAAATATATTTTTGGATTAAACCATGAAAACGTAGTAATTAGAATTCATGTAGGGCTGAGTTATGAAGGTTTGGTCAAAATTTCAAGACCTAAGGAGATGTTTTATGCAAATTATGAAATTTTTACCAAAACTGGGATTATGGAAAATACAAACTGAGTACCCTAACTTCTTAGCTGTCAAGTAAAATTGAAAAATTTCCTTCAAATAAATAACATAATTAATTTTTAAATAGAACTCCAAGCATGCAAATTTTCAAAAGGTTTGAGGAAAATTGGATGGTACACAAAGAATTTATATGTATTTTAATAAAAGTGTTTCTCTCTCTCTAGGAATCCTTCTTAAAGCGATAGGCATAATATGAATTATTTTGAGTCCAAATCACTTATGAAAGCTATGGAAACCCCTCAAGAGTTTATAATAATCCTCCTAGGTAAAAATGGTGGAATTGGTGTTTCTCACATGTTTTACTGATCTGTACATGTTTGACTTTATTTTGCAAGAATTTAGCTATATATGCCTATTTTGAAGAGTTCCTGATGAATATTATGATATGGAGGAATGTATGTGAGGTGTTATTAGGTCTCATGAAGATATATGAGCAATATCATTGCATGATCAATGCTATTTCATTCAATTTTTCCTCTCTACTGTTAAAACTCTTCTCAGGCTAAACTTGTCATAGTGCTTGAAAAAGGAAATTGTGAGTATACATGATGGTGAGATGAGACATGTGTGTGAGCACATTATATAGGTATCATACAACTTGTTGAAATCTCAGAGTTGGATCAGTAAGGTAGTGTGAAGGCTTAGCTTCCATGACTCCACAACTGAGTTGTAGGTATATGAAAGAAGACTAAAATTCTGAGTTGTTGCTTGTGAACTTCTTCCTGTAAATAGTGCATTCAAGTTGTTACAAGATGGGAAAAAGTATCTCTTTAAGTTTTTATTCTATGGGTGCTCATGATTTTGAAGATAGGTCAAATATAAGACTCAAAATCAACACTGCTCACTAGTGTCTTGAGAAACAATGCAAATAGTTCTGAAATTGCTTAGTCTCCATAACAAGCTTGTTTCAGTTGGTAAGTGATAAGTTAATAAAGGATTATATTCTTCTCAAAATAATGCCCTAGAAGCTTTAGACAAGAGGTCTCTATAGACACAACTTCTTCCTTATTGAAGATTGGGCGTGTTTACTCGTGATTGTCAAGAGGCATTATATCTTTGATCATAAATCATGAAGATATTTGACCTTCAAATGAAATAGAAGGAATGAACTTGTCATATGAAGATATTATTAATTTCCCTGTAGTAGTATTGACACAATAGTGAAGAACAAGTATGTTAAATGGACTCAAACACATGACTAGGGTTTGTATACCAAAACTCTCATTCTACATAGAACAAGAAAGTTTGACATTGCTGGTGTGATTTCAGGTTAGATAAGGATTTGGGAGCCATGTAAATGCCTTTATCCATATGGTAAAGAGACACTAAAGATATATTTGACTGAAAATTTGATGAATACTTGAGGATGTCCTATGAATTTGATAAACTGTGCATATACTTTGATTAAGTGCATGATTCATGAAGGGTTGGTGCAATGAAATGTCTCCTTGAATTTCATAGATGAATAAATGCTCTTGTATTTATCTTTTCAATATGTATAACTCCTTGAAAGACTTCCCCCTTTATCATGACAAGTTCATGAAATACTATGCTTCAGCTTCAATAAGAATGTGTTGATAACAGTGAAGAGATGTGTGAAAATGTATGCTCTCTCTGATTGTGAAAGGTCTTCAAGTCCTCCTTGGTGATATAGACTACATGTAAACCTAATATCCATGAGTGACTAGCTTGATGTTAGTTGCTAAGACTTCCCTCCTTCTTGTTATAAAGATGAGAAGTCTAATATCTTGTTTCTTATGTAATTCTAAGTCCTCAAATGAAGTTGTGAAGGAAAAATGGCAAGGAAAGGAAGATGAAATGGAGTTATAAAATATGATAGAGGATTTTGGTAACCAATTTCATGCATATGATATGTGGTGCATGATCAAAAGGTACTAAAAGACATATTAGAGCTCGCTTACGGAAGGACAAAGTCAAATTTGACAATTACAAAATGGAGAGCATAAGTCTAAATGGAATTTTATCAAATATGGCAGGTTGTCAAGAAATTATGGAGGCTTTAAAATCCATCATTTTTTCTCAAGGAATATTGAAACAAGTTTACAAATTTGATGACATAACTGCTGCAAATGTCAGATGTGAAAAGACAAAGTGAAAGATAGTTTTGTAAAGACCTATTCATCTCCTTTGTAGGTGGGTAAAAGAAAGTTATTTGAAGAGTTATTGTATGTGAAAATTCAAGAGTCATATTAGGATTCATGATTATTCATTTAAGCTCAATTTTTGAGGATGTAGTTGTTGAAAATGAAGAGAGCCAAGTGTTAGTTGTTTGAGAAAGTGAGAAGAGAGTGAATGTATTAAAATAATGGAAAATTAAGAGAGGAGAGAAGAAGAAAAGTGAGCCGAAGCAGTGATCACATCCGATTGATGTAAGAAACCAAGTGAAGAAGGTGACGAGTTTTCTTGTATGACTCAAGTCTGAGTTGTTGCTCATAAATATGGGAGTGGGTGCTTCATAGCAAGTAGGTGCTTGAAAAATTATTCAAGTGGATGTTTGATTTTTGTACTAGAGTGGGTTATTTAGAATTGGAGTGGGTGCTCACCATATGGTGAAACCATTGTAACTTTATAAGACGATTGTCCAAGCTAGTTCTCTAGTTATCAGTGGGTTATTTTCCCTTGATGGGTTTCCCACATTAAATCCCATCTCCTTACGTGTTCATGTGTGTTTGTCACTCTTTATCTTCAATGGCTAGATGCTCATGTCTTTCATGGTTAACATAGTTAAATTTGGTTGATTGAATCATTGTGAATTGCATCAAATTTTTAATAAGCACTGATTCACCCTCTTTCTCGATGCCTAGAATCTAACAAGTTCAATGGAATTCAAGAAGAGGGTCCATTCTCATAGTGTAAATAAAATTAGCCAACATAATCCAAACATATTAAAGAAGTATAATTTAACATTAAATAATAATGTGGTACCATTCTTATGTGTCTACACTAGTATATTAGTGTGTTTATCGATTATTGTCCGAGTTTAAAATATGTATGAGTCGCATGTTCCCATATTCTTCGCTTATTTTTTCTTTCTTTATTTTATCTCTTCTCTTATATTTTTCTCACTACCCCATGTCTATCTATTGTTTTGAGATTTCCCAAAAAATGTATAGTATGATTGCAGCTCCCCTCATTACACTGAAAGGCATTCCCCAGGCTATGGTAAAGATCATGCGGTTGTTCATGCCACAGGTCTAAATTTTATAGGTATTTTGACATTTTTTTAGTGTTTTTAGCCACCGTAGCGAACGATGGGCCATTTTTGAAGGCGGAGCCTACGTTTGGTTGGGAAAAGGTAGTGCAAGGGATCACGGGTGACATTATTGGAGTTGGGAAGTTCATTCTTCTATGGAAAGGGACTATTTGATACTGGGAAAACAAGATCTAGAATAGGCAGTCCTTCAGGGGGCTGCCGGAAATGGCAACAAAATATATTTCCAACTTCAGCTTCGTGAACAACAGGTCGGAGATGTATTGGTGGACATGGTGCAAGAATCCCGACAATATACGTGGATTGAAAACAACAATTGGAACATGTTCTGGTTGTAGCCCCAAGACTAGTGCGAGATGTATGATTTGTTTGGCCTTGACAAAACTTTTAGCCTCTTTCAAATATTTATTATTAATATTTTTATTTTTATTTTATGTTTGGTTTCTATTCACAATGAAAGAGGACGTGATGATAAAGCATTTGACAGGTAATCAACCACCTCTACCTATTTTCCCATAAGGAGTAAGGATGAGATTCGATGGCTGGCCCACTTGTCAAACTGAAAATGTATGATGTTACAAGTTTTTAAACAATCCATCTTTGTTAAATAATTTTTATTTATTTAATACTTTAAAAAGTACATTATTTTTTAGTTGTATTTAGAAGTGTCAAGTATGTTTCAAGAACTATATGCTCAATATAAACACATTTTCAAAAAAATATGTTATTATTTATATATTTAATGGTCCACTTATATTTATATTGATGTGCTCATAGTGACAATGACATTTTTTCCAAGTTCTCTCTTGTCAAATAGGGACGGGATGACAGTTTT
Organism: Taxus chinensis; assembly: GCA_019776745.2. Lineage (NCBI taxonomy): Eukaryota > Viridiplantae > Streptophyta > Pinopsida > Cupressales > Taxaceae > Taxus > Taxus chinensis. The sequence goes on from CM034155.1 coordinate 386,740,566, forward strand.
ACAAAGTGTAAATATAGTTAACATGGGCAAAAACATTCGTAATGAGTATCAAATCTCGAATTTGAGAGGCATCAAATGCTCTAAGACTGTGGGCTCTGTTTGAGTTGCAAATGAAAAACAATGGTCGTTACGTACTAGTGAAGCTTCTTCAAAGGAAATGGAGGTCCCACATGCCATGTGAAAAGGTTTGGCAAATATCATGCTAGATTTCATTAAAACATAAATGTGTGGTGGTGCGGTTAGGATCATTAAAAAAATTCTATTTGGGCCACTTAAAACCAACAATTTGGTAGTTGACAATGAGTGGCAATGTAGCTTTTGGTTAGTAGGGCATCGTTACATATCCAATCCCTTTTACCGTTGGCATAGTAATAGATGTGGGTAACATTGATCTACGTAAAAATAGAGTAGGTTTATATTAAAAATCAATTTAGGGGTCTTTAGTCATTTGGACAACAACACCACCCAAGTAAAAAGGGTAAATCAGAACAATGGAGCAGATAGTCTTCCTAATAGCAGAGACGCCAAATCCAAGAGACACAAACATAACGTTGTCGTGTTAGTTGTTGTAAACCTAATCCATTTTTTTTTAAAGATTTTTATTATTTAATACTTTAAAGTTACATTAGTTTTTAGTTGTATTTAGAAGTGTCAAGTATGTTTCAAGAACTATATGCTCAATATAAACACATTTTCAAAAAAATATGTTATTTAAATATATATTTAATGGTCCACTTATATTTATATTGATGTGCTCATAGTGACCCCCCCCGCCAATGACATTTTTTCCAAGTTCTCTCTTGTCAAATAGGGACGGGATGACAGTTTTACAAAGTGTAAATATAGTTAACATAGGCAAAAACATTCGTAATGAGTATCAAATCTCGGATTTGAGAGGCATCAAATGCTCTAAGACTGTGGGCTCTGTCTGAGTTGCAAATGAAAAACAATGGTCGTTACGTACTAGTGAATCTTCTTCAAAGGAAATGGAGGTCCCACATGCCATGTGAAAAGGTTTGGCAAATATCATGCTAGATTTCATTAAAACATAAATGTGTGGTGGTGCGGTTAGGATCATTAAAAAAATTCTATTTGGGCCACTTAAAACCAACAATTTGGTAGTTGACAATGAGTGGCAATGTAGCTTTTGGTTAGTAGGGCATCGTTACATATCCAATCCCTTTTACCGTTGGCATAGTAATAGATGTGGGTAACATTGATCTACGTAAAAATAGAGTAGGTTTATATTAAAAATCAATTTAGGGGTCTTTAGTCATTTGGACAACAACACCACCCAAGTAAAAAGGGTAAATCAGAACAATGGAGCAGATAGTCTTCCTAATAGCAGAAGACTCCAAATCCAAGAGACACAAACATAAAGTTGTCGTGTTAAGTTGTAAACCTAATCCATTTTTTTTAAAGATGTGATTTTTTTAAAAGAATGTTGACTTAGATATGATAGTCCATTTTTTTTAAAAATACAATAGTTTAGATAATAAATTAAAGTGCAGTTCAACTACCAAGCATTGTGGTTGGGTTTCCAACCTTGAACGTATCGAACTTACCCTATTTTTAAATTTTGGATTGAAGTGAATAAAGTGATCCAAACTGAGATGATAAAGTGGACCACAAATTATTATTCTCCGGAAAGAAACTATATAAATTTCACCATGACATAATTTTTTCCATTGATTAAAAACAATATGACATGTTTTAATTGCTTTATAAAGTTTTGTATCTAATTTTCTGGACAATATTCTATTGGCCTTTATTCTTTGTTTGCACTTCCTTTGAAGCAGATTTTCTTTAGGCCACATGACATTCAAAATTTACAAGAGATATGTAATAGAGAATTTCTTTAGGCCTAAGCTTTAAAATGAAAAGAGCTATCAAATTTGAAATTATAAATCACGATATGTTCTTAAAATGGGTTTTCTATTCAGAGAAACACATTTCATGGAATTACGACTAATCAACATTTTTTGGTGATTAATTTCATCATTAATCACTAAAAATGTAATTTACATTACCATTAAACAATATAACACACCCAAAATGATTTTGTTTTTACATTTTCAAGGTCTTTATGTAGCCATTGCAACATGTCATCAAAATGCCAAAAATATTTTTGGCCTTGCCCAAGGCAACTTGCAATCATATTGAACCCATCAAGTGTTACCCATTTTTAATTTTGGCCCTTTTAAGCAGAAATTGTAGTTGCATAAATAATGCAAATGACATTGAGACAATAAAGAGGAGCACATATAATACACATTATTTCGGTAGGAACAATCTGAGTCATGGAAGAAGTGTGGGACATGTAGCTTTACAATCCCTACTTTTTTCTTTCCATCTTTCCACTCATGTCTTTGCCTTTTGTAATAAATAGAATGACAACTCGTTGAAATTGTCGATGCCATAAAACTATATAAAACCTAACAAAACCCATTTCCCCATATTTTCTAAACAAATCATCTCTTTCAGTTGTGTAAGGGCATGTTGTTGGCACCATAGAAATAACGGAAAATGTAACATCATTAACTTTGCCACCCCTTCATATGGCTCAAAATAGGGACGGTTCAATGTTATTCTTAAGCTCAATATTATATTCAGTAGGTAGTATCATGTTACCTTCTGTACATGGACTTGTCAGCATTGGGGTGGAACGATTTCGAGTGCGGATCTTTTGATCCACAACCTTTCATCCGCCATACAATAATAGAAGCAAACCAAACAATAAAAAAACCTCAATAGAAAATTGAAAATGAACAGACTTTAAAAGCAGACACCATCAAGTTCCCCACCATTTTACATCGGATGTGTGGTTAAACATTGCATTGGTTGACTCTCCACACAACTAAATGATGTTGGATACAGATGTCCCCATGCCTCAACATATGGGTTCACATCTATTTTGGCGTCACTGATAAACATCCATGCATTCAACCAACTGAATAATAATCTTCCTTCCAATCAAACAAAATATCATCCTCAAATTGTAACATTCCCTTTTTATAACCTTCGGTGACATGGAGGATCAAATGAGGCTATGGTGTACACGATCCCCCCCCTCTTTTGTCAGTGCTTCAAATATTAATAATGCTTAAATGTATTCCCAAATACACATCTCAATAATTGTTCCTGTTGAGCATCAAGAAAAAATGAGATCTCAGGGTGTTGTGTTGGTGGTCATTGAATGTCCTCAAGGACTGAAGGAGGGCATGATTAACACATATTTTTCCTTCTTTTGACGACGAGTAAAACATTAATCAAGCAAAAAAAAATACGGATGCAAAGCCTATGTCCTTGAGGACTGAAGGAGGGCATGATTAACACATATTTTTCCTTCTTTTGACGACAAGTAAAACATTAATCAAGCAAAAGAAAATCTGGATGCAAAGCCTTTGCAATTGTTCTTGTCAAATATCACGAATAATATAGGTTGACATGTTTTGCTGATAGTTGTTTACATACACCGTCATCAGAGATAATGATGGGAGACACCGTGCTCGGTACATATGTTCCCCAAAAAATTTCACACTCCTCGACATCTCCTCCCTCGTTCTCATTATTTATCACTCTCTTCCTCCTCTCATGTTTATCTACCTCAACTTAAGCTTTTTCCACACTTCCCCTTCGGCGTTTCTATTGCACGCTTCATGTGGGATTGCTAGTTCATACTGCTATGATTCTAACTCTTTTTTTTATTGCGGATCCTTTTGACCCTTATTTAGATGCACTGGGTTATATGTCAATTCTTTGTACACTTTATTGGCATACACACCAATAAAAACTTGATTTGAATTTACATAATCTATTAATATATAGGTATATTTACAAAAAAACATAGTGAAAGGAAGAAATTATTAATTTGAATAACAGAGAAGTATCCACATGCCAAAAATAGTTATATCTATTTAGCACAACATTCAACCACTTAATTTATTTTTAAGAACATCAAGGATTTATTATTGAATTGATAAAGTCGTTGAAAAGGAGAAGGGTTGTAATGGAGGGATAACTCCTAGGAAATTATGACTCCACATGATTTTTTTGAAAAACATGCAAGGTTTTTGTGGTCCTGAAGCCAATGAACTGGGTCAGGCAATCAAATTCACCTTATCTGATAGTTGTAGAAACAATACTGTTATGGTGCCGACTGCCGATTAAGAAGAAAAACAGTTTTAGTCTAGGTGTTTTGGTCACGTTTATTTTCTGGGGTTGCTTTGCTTCTGGGTGTGCAAGTTATGCTCTCTATTTCTAATGCCTATCTTCAAAATTACGACAAACTATTCTGAAACCTCCTCCCATTCATTTATGCAATTAGATCTGATTTTATTGATTTATATTTATCATAGGTCTGAATTGCAATGTAGGTTGTTAAATGTATTGCATTGTTAATGTAAAACTACTTCTCACATTTACAGTCCTAGGCTTTGAGCAAACAAATTCAGCTCATTCTGAACAGAATGGCAGTGACTCATGCAATCGCCATTACATTTGTGACAGAGTGGAAAAGTACACGAAGGTAACGTTGCAAGAGGCTCTCTTCTATAGATTTTGATGATTACCTCAGCTCATGTGATAAATCTAACACAACTCAATTACGATTTTTTCATACTATGTAAAATTATTCAATCCCTATAGTATGTTACAGAACGGAAAATTTCTCCATACCACATAAAATTATTCAATATCTGGTCATGTTATAGATCTCCGGTAGATCCCACTAAAAGTAAAACATAATGCTGTATTCTTTCATCTCTTGCGCTGGACTAATGTGGCTCAACCGTGGTAGGCACAACATATGGTCCACTGTAGTGAAACAGGGCATATTCAGAACTGACTTCACGATCAATGGATGAATGGTATGACGATTCCTTGATTTCCACTGTTGCTGAGTTGTTGATGGGACGTTGTTCTGCTATACATTCCAATTCCTTCACCACCTCACTCATGGCAGGTCGATGCGTAGTCATTTCCTCAACACAACTCAATGCCAAATTCACAAAATTTTCAAACCCTGTAAGACCAACATCTGAATCTGAGTCGCTCAACAAGGGATCTAATAACTGTTTCCGCAGGGCATCAAATCCGCCACTGTGCAAAGCCCTCCTCACTTCTCGGACTATGTATTTTCCATCTTCAATGGGCAGGCGCGCTGTAATGAGCTCCAGCATAACAACACCAAAACTATACACATCACTCTTGTCAGTGAGATGGTTTGTCATATAGTACTCTGGGTCAAGGTAGCCCTGCAAATCGCATCAATGGTATATATATTTAATATATGAGAACTGGGTATGTAAAAACTAAACTTAAGTTCATCTACATTATGCTTACCAGTGTTCCTTTCACCTTAGTCGACACATGCCCTTTACCACCTTGTTCTTTTCCTCCCTCTGCAACGAATTTGGATAGACCAAAATCTGCTACTTTAGCATTGAGATTCTCATCTAGCAATATGTTGGTTGATTTGATGTCTCTGTGGATTATGGGTGGGTTTGCATGATTATGCAAGTAGGCCACGCCCATAGCTGCTTCAACTGCTATCCGAACCCTTGTCTTCCAGTTCAGATAAATATCCCCTCTTCCTGAAAAAATTTAAAGAAATTTTGTTATTAAACTTTCATCCTAGCCAGATTTTGGTGTAGCGGTTACCCCTAAAACTTTCGGGTATCAGATTGCTGGTAAAACGCAGAGCTCAAAAGCATGTCCAGGCTTATTGCTAGGAAAATCTTCAACAGGGACGATGCTTGGGTCGCCTGAAGAAGGTAGGAAAATCCTCAACAGGGGCAATGCTTGGGTTGCTTTAAGAAGGTATAAAGATCTTCAACAGCTGTGATGCTTGGATCATTTTGAAGAAGGTAATATTGAGAATCCAAAAGACTATATTCACAGTTTCTCCCCCTACTAACAAATATGTAATAGGTAGGTTCCCTAACAAATAATCTCAAGGAGGCCACCTTCATTGGACTTCCATACATGGATAAAATCCTCCAAAAATCAATAATCTAAGAGATTGCACTTAATCCCAAGAGGAATCAATCCAGCCTGCAAATGGTAAAAATCCAATTGTTCTATGTCCCCAACATGAGGGTTTTCGCTACCCAATTGTGCTACCCAAGAAGAAGATTTCACCACCCAATTGGGCCTCAAGGACTTGCTTCAAAGAAAATCAATTGATGCTACTTGCAATGATTTGTTAATTGTAACTGTTAAAAGAAAATTTTTACCAACAAGAAATAGCTGAGGTGAGGAAACTCACTGTGGTAACTCACCGCATAGATTTTCTCTGAGAGTTCCATTTGAGACATATTCATATACAAGCATCTGCTCGCTTTTCTCCAGGCAAAATCCCATCAATCCTACGAGGTTTTTGTGATGGACCCTCGATAAGACTTCTATCTCGTTCTTAATTTCAACCCCATCTTGTGAAAATCCCTGTAATTGGAACCTTTTGATGGCTACTGTTCCACCCCCATTGGATAATTCACCTTTGTACACCTGCAAAAATACCCTGAACATTTCACATACCTCTGAAGCATAAATGCTTTAAAATCTTCTTATAAGGCTCAATGAAATTACCTTCCCACACCCTCCTGAACCGATCACATTGTCCTCTGAGAAATTATTTGTGGCATTTTTCAGTTCTGATAAAGAAAACCATCTTGCACCTTTCAATGTTGGTATTGTCCCACTATTTTTACCATGAGGGTTCCATGCTGAAACAGGAACACACATTGTTAATATCTGAATAAAAGCTCTTGAACTTACAAAATTTGAAATAGCAAGATTGTTTACCAAAGCGGTTGCTCAATTCAATTGCTTTTGCTGCCTTCTTCTTTTGACGCAAAGCATAAAATCCTAGACCAAGAATTGCAAAACCCAAAATCAAGCTACCAACTGAGATTCCAGTGATTTCTGGTTTGTTTAATCTCTTTGATCTGGACTCTGGAGCATCTGAACCGCAGAAGAGTAGTGCCATAGTTCTGTTAGATATTCATATCATACAGAGAATGCCTCAATACCATTTGAATTGCAGAGAATATTATTGGTCTTACCTGTGAATGGGTATGAATTTCCTATGAAATAATAAGGACCAAATTCATTAGGAGCCTTGTAAATTTGATTGCCGAGGGTAGAACCGATCCTGACTATTTCCATTCGTTCAAAATACTCATGATCCGATGGATAAAACTGCACTTCCATGTTCAGATAATTGTTGTTGTCAAAACTAAGGCAGCAAATGAACACGGAGTCCAAAAGTACTTGCATCATCAGGGAGTTCTCCAGCTCTTTGAATCTGGACGCATTGGACAAGTCTGAAAATGAAGGAGAAATAAATATCAGTTCCCCCTGATAAGGAACTTGGCATTGACAGGTCCTAGGATTAGGTTTTAGATCTCCAGAGCATGCTCTGTCTGCACAATCTTCCATATTTGTTGTATACGAGCCCGGGAGAGTACTCATACTATGACATAATTTGCTGCTTGACAGGCCAGCCTCAATGTCACAAACTGGATTCCCCAAAAGCCTGATGTTACATGCAATCCAGTATAAGTCATATGGACAACTTGAATGTAGGGGATAAAAATGAGCTCATGAGTTACAGAACCATTCCAGAGAAATAGTCTTTGAAGGAAATAGTAGCTCACAATAAACTAATGTTGTTTGGCTGTGTAGCCCACGTGATTTTGTTATTTTCTAGATCTATGACTTGCAGGTGTCCGTTGGCGCTGTTGTCAACCTTTAAAGTGCCATTGAATTCATTGTTCTTAAGCCTCCTGAACATTTAAATTCCAAATTGGACATTAGATACTTATCCCAATCGAACAGGGCACTGAAAAAGACAATAAATCTAGTAGAGACAGTTCCTAGAAACGATCATGTAAAGTTTTTTTCATATTCATTTTAATATCCTGCTAATGGGTCATTCGAGTGCAAGTTGACACGTTGATAAAAAGGTCTTAAAAATTCATTTCCGGGAGCTAGTTCTACTCATTTCATGGAGTGTGAAAACATCAAATCTCTGATATATGTAGTATCAGTACTCTGTACTCACAGTGTCTCCAGAGCAGGCAAGTCTAAAAGGCCAGAGGGAAGCTGGCCGGTCAACCCACAATTTTCCATTACCCTGAATACAATTCATTCATATTAGCTGCTGTCTGCATAGGATTCTAATTTGTTATATTTGGTATTAAGAAGATTAAAACACAACTCACAGTTCCCTAAGCCGTGGCAAAGTCTTGAACCATCCTGGAGCTTCGGAGGGATCAAATGAATTGTTGCTCAAATCTCTGATTTTCCAATAGCAAGTGTGGAACCCAATATTATTATTTATCTAAGAATTTGATGAAAAAGGTCTAATGTATACTATCATGATACTTACACGTATTGCAGTCTAGTCATCCCAGACAAATCAGGTACCGGCCCTTCCAATTTGTTATTTGATAGATGCCTGACAAGCTCACATTAGAAATGCATTTGTGAAGAATTTCTCAAAATAATCTGGTCTTATATTAGTATCTTAAGATTGTTTCAGTTAAAATCAAACGCTTCATATGCTTATAACTATGTTGTCTAACTAAATAGAAAATACCGATTAGGCTATGTAGGAAAAACAATGCTAAGAGGGAAAAATACAATGACACACTCATTATACACAGTGATTTTAATATGAGAACCCTTTTGAAGTGAAAAAACTAGTAAAACGGCCCTCGTTAACAGTAGTAGCCAGCACTCACAAACTAGTGGTGTCCATTTTCTCTCCCAATCACAAAATACATAGCAAAAAGTGATAAATTTTCTAAAATTTGTGACCGGTGGAAAGAGACCAGCGATATTTAAAAAATTGCTAAGCGGTATCTACAATACAATAGGTATAAAATCACGGCTTCAGAAACTTACGTCCCCTCCAAACCCTTAATTGTAGTTGGGTTTATAGTTCATAAGCAGTGCAAAACATGCGAAGTATACAACACATCCAACACTAGTTTCTAGCTCATATCATATCCAGGTATTTTATTTGTGATTGAGTTAATGAGATTTTTCATGGAGATAGAGATCAAGCTTACAGTTCAAAAAGGATTTTCAAGTTGCTGATGTTGGATGGAATTGTGCTGCTTAAAGAGTTTCGATCAAGCCTCCTGAGAAAACTCATTTGAATCATGTTACACTTAAATTTGTGAACGGTTGGTCTTTTACATTTCTAAAAGCAGTAACACACTAATAAAGTGTGTATTTAACATGGGCAAACGCTGTAAAAGATAAGAATTACTCACACAATTTCCAACGTGTTTACCAGTCCCAGGGTAGAAGGGATCTCTCCTTCAAAATTATTGTTATCAAATAGTCTGCGTAAGTAGAATACATAATGTAATTACGAGTTATAATCTAAATAATATAGAGCTAGAATGCCAAGGATTAAATTATTTTGGAACCTTAACATACAAATGTATGAGCTGCATCCTGCAATGAAATATCTCTGGTGGAATGGGTCCTGTGAGTTGATTCTTACCTAAGTGGCTTCAAGCCCACATCAACAATAATGCAAACAATTGTGAAGCACTACATCATTAATCCATTGACAGTCAAAGACAGCAGAAAAAGAAATAGCTTGTTGTAACTTATCATACATCCTATTATTCTGTTAATACGATTTATTGATGGATTCCAACTATTAAAAAATAAAAAAGTCAAAGGCTTAATTTGCATAATTCTCTTACAAGTGTTTGGCAGTGAAAAGCTTGTCCAATCCAGATTCATCTCTGTTCGAAATCGGAAGGTTGCCAGTAAGTTCATTGTCCCCCAGGTCGAGCCAGTACAGTTTTTCTAGACCACCTAGAGGAGGAGGAATATGGCCACTAAACTTGTTTGAATTCAATGCTCTGGCAGTATCACATATCATTGAAATCATTAATTTCAGAAAATGTTGTAATCAATAACTTGTGCCTAAACATCGATCAATTTTTTTGATAATAAAGTCAAAATTTAAAGAGCATTTTCTAAAAATTGCTATACGACAATAGTAAGCTGTGCAACTTGCAAACCACATATATAACAAGTAAAGGATAAGAAGAAACATGAGAACTAGGTAGAAATATTACAGAAAAGATAGACATTTCAGGTTCCCCAATTCATATGGGATCTGTCCACTAAGTCCACAACCGATAGCTAACCTGAATAAACCAACAAGAACCAATCAACTAGACTACTTTTAGAAAGAATTGTGTTGTGCCAATAAATTTGTATTTTAAAAAATAAAAATGGAAAGAAGCTTCTTGATATAATAGATAAAACTACATACAAAAATTCCAGATTGATCAACTTTCCAATGCTACTCGGAATCTCTCCTGTCAAACCCTTATTGTACGATATGTCACTGCAATTTTAAAATGAAATTCATCATAACCTATGGAAGAAATGAAGCATAAGCTCCTGTAACTGTACATGTAAAAGATTTTTAAAAAGAGGTGCATGAATCCGGATAAATGTTAACTTACAGAGACCGTAATCCAATGAGGGAACCTATGTCACTTGGAAGAGTTCCAGTGAGATTCATATTTGATAAGTTCCTGCAGAAAGATTTTTCGTAGGAACAATATACGAAGTCTAAATTATTAAAATGAATGTAATCTACCCATCTTTTTTCCTTAGAGAATCTTAATCAGGGGCCTCATGCAAACATTTGGTGTGTTCACTTTGAATGGTGTTTTTGAATTCAATTGTGTTAACACTCAAACACGGTATCCATCACATGTGTTTACAAGGTTGAACGGCCAACCAATCATTAGGCTGTTTACCATTTTTTTGCGGATTTATCATTGGACGTTGGCTGATCAATCAATTTACAAACATATATAATACTTAGACTGAGTGGTCAAAAAGCCCTAAAAATGCTAAACAGCCCATGAGGTAACGCCAGTGAATGTGAACGCACCGGCTGTTAAAGATCTTCCCTTGAAACATAGCATGTTAAGCATTTCCAGGAGACTTACAGTGAGTTAACTTGGGAACCTGTGCAGTTCACTCCATCCCACATAGAACCACAAGGATCTGCACCAATCCAGTTTGGTGGTGTATGTTGCCATTCGGATTTCAATACCATGAGGATCACAACTGCAATGTAACACAGATTATCAATTCAAATCATTTTGGTCGATAATTTTTTTCTACCATAAACAATAAACTGAAATACATGTTTAAAATTGATATGTAGCTGGCCTTCCGAACTGACCATCCTCTCGATTTGTAAACCCAGTAATTCCCAAGTACTGGAAACATATGCAACTCATAAGAAGAAAAAATGATGTGAGTGATCTGCTTTCCATCCCGTTCATGCAAAGAAACACAAGTTGAAAGATGAAATCGATTAGAATCAGGGGAATGCTTATGTAAGGCAGCTTCAAAGTTTTTGTTTCTAGCAGATTCGTCTTCTAAGAGCAATCAAATCAGAAACATAATATAAATTTTCCTAACAACTTCAGTAACATTATTTACAATTTTCTAACAACTCTAAAAACATAATTTATATTTGAATACTTATCATTGCTACCTCCAACCATCACTGACATCTCATCCTGCATATGGATTTTGGTAATTGATTATTCTGTTGGTATAAAAACAAACTATTCATCTTGATGGTGTGATTGAAAATATTGATCTAAAATTTTAATTACATAATTTATTTAAAGATTGAAAACATTGCCTTTTTTTTATTAAATCCTTTTTAATCATTTTTTTATAAAAGTATTAACTGAATAATTATATATGTTTTCGACAGCCTTATAAGAGAGGGGCACAAAATTCAATAAGAAAACAATCTATGCAGTCTTGACAAACATTATAAGTCATCAGAATAACTGTTCAAAAATTTAAAACTGTCACTCTGATTTTTTAATAATAATAGTCATAATCTCCATAAAAAATTAAAAAAAATAAAAATTAAAACTATCATTATGAATTTTAAATATTGATAGTTATATAATCTCCATTAAATAATTTAAAACTACCATTGTGAATTTTCAATAGATATAATCTCCATTCAACGTGTTCTAGATTTTGTTGAGCATGCACATTACAATTACAAGACAAAAGTAATGCCTGCCGACATGTGATAATCATTCTTCAACAGAATTTGGTACATTTCTTAACAGAGCTCTTGCAGAGTTGATCAGTCACATTCCCTGACGTTATGTTCTGTTTTATTCTCAGATGAATCAACTAGTGGCGAAATAAATTATTGCCATGACATCCCACCACCTCAGATTCTCCCATAAAGTTCACAAAATGCCATGCAATTAGATTTGACTTGGATGAATTAGTACTCTTTTCAAAACTATATTATTTAATTGGTATAATATAGAAAACCTTTGGTGAAGCATCTCCTCAACTCCAGCTTGAATTGACATTTTACTTGCTAAGTCAAGAATACTGCTCTTCAAAATTTTTCAGTAAGTTGAAAGGGCGATCTGTTGGGATGAAAAGCATTTAAGTGATATTAAACCTTCTACTTTTTATGGTAAGATGTGTATATACTTTATTTTCACTCATTAATAATTTCTTTTGAAGGACACGTGTGTATTAATCTCTTTATGTATATTTTAAAGAATATATTTAAGATTAGGGTGGACCAACTTATAGCATGTTGTGAGAGATTTTTGTGACATTTCCTTTCTTACCACCACTTTCACATCACCTTTATCTCAGCTTCAATTGTCCACCATTAGTTTTTCATTCCTTCTACTTCTTTCATATTTCTTTAGTTTAGAGACAACCGACATCATCAACTTCCAAATGACATTTTAAAGATTTGTGTTTTAATTAACGTTATTTATTGGGCTAATGACATAGGCTGAAATTGAATCATGATGTTTTGTATAAAGAGGGTTCCATTGATCAGAATATCATTGAATCACTTGCCTTGATTTTTCTCGCAAATCTATCTTAGAAGATGAATTCTTCATAGGGTTTAATATAGCTTATATTGAGGAAGAAAACTTGGAGAATTAGGTGATTGAAAAATACTAACAATAGGTGGGTAAGTGCATGGAAATGGGTGGCAAAAAAAGTACAAAAAACATGAAATCGATTAAAATGCATACACAATTCTAAAAAATGCATTTCCACTTTCATTATACTAAAACTAGGGTCACTTGGCACCAGATAGAATTGGTCTCACAACTCCAAGAGTTACAATGTAGAAGATAATTTTTCAAAATCCCATTTGGTCAGTACTTAGTTGTTTTTCAAGATTTCAACATTGAACATAAATATTTTAAGGTGTAAATTTTACAATCAGTGTTTGTTTTGGGAAAACATATAGTTGTTTTATAGGTTTTGGGGCCTTCCAGAGTGGTTGCTGATATTTTTAAGGAGTTTGGAGCCTTCTAAATAAGTTTTTGATATTCGTAGGATTTTCCCCATGAGAATGGATTTGAAGCCTTAATTTCATCTTGTAATCAAGGTATCATCATATTATGGATGAATACATACTTTACAAGTTTGGAACCATCTACTCAACTACATATAGGGCCTACTAGTGAAGTGGATCTTAACTATATATTTCATCTCACTAGTTGATGCATTCATCTCAGAAGGGAGTCAACGATCTTTCCCATACAATATGATTGATTGATAATGAATCAACATATTCAAACCCAAAAAATGACACACTCTCTCGGGAGAGATCTTTGATAGATAGAATATAGGGATCCCACCCCATATATATATATATAGGGGTGCTTATGCTGTATCTGTAAAGAGGTAGGGGTGGGGGTGGTGATTAGATACAGGGGCTGCTATGTAAAATCTTCAACTTTGGAATCATCCACAGAATCAAAAATTAAAGTTGTTGTTCTACGTTCTATTAGAAAATGACAGAGATAGCTAGTGAATGAATTTTGCTTATGCTTAGAATCCACAGTTGTAGGAAAGGAAAGAATATAACTCATAAACACCAACAAGTTTTATCCTGGAAACTTCCAGAGGAGGAAAAACCAGTCGGGAAGGGCAATTGCTCTTTCTTCCCACTTTTATTGGCCAATTCAAAACAAGTACAAAAATTACAATAAGTATGAAAGTGAAGTAAATAATATCTCACACTTCCTCCCAATTACTTGCTTTCTCTGTCTCAACACTCCTTTCTTCTACAAAACACAATTCTAGCTAGGAACTTCTTGCTCACTTGCTTTCATGCTTCGATCATCTTATTCTCTTCTAAAAACATGTATTTATAGCCTTTCTCATGTCCTCCCGTGCACTGGAGAATGGGAAAGGTCACAGAGGAGAAGAGATAGGAACAACCTTTCAAATGTTGTGGTTGTTCGTTTCATATTTTTGTTTTCTGTCCAAAAGAGCCAGGACTGCCACCCAATATAGATCGATGGTATTAGGACCACCACCCTGGTTGGGCGGTGATTATGTAATCGTTGCTCTGCATAGAGCGGTGGTCCGGTGACTATAAAGACAGAACCTCTATGTATTATTTTTCCTTCTTCATGCTGACCGATCTGATGAAGTAGAGTCATTTTGGATCCCTATAAATCACACCTCCCCTACTTAGGAGGCTTTTGGTCCGACAAAAGTTTAGTGGGGGAGTAGATGAGGAAATAATTCCCCCACTTGCTCCTTCGAGTACCACCGGGCCTGCCTTGGTGTCTTTCCTTTTAGTCCAATCTACCAAGACTACTGTAGACCTCTCCTAGTCTCTCTGACCTTCTGTTGTAGCACTACATCCTCCTCCAATTCACCTTGTGATTCTAAGACGCAATCCTCAATGGAAGGTAGCAATTGTAGTCCTTCATCTTCATCTAGCATGGATGGCTCATATAGGTGCAAGTTCTCACAATTTACTATAGAGTACATCCTCATAAATGACAATAAATCAAGTCGAAAGTCATTTTCTCCAACCTGTTCCAATATGGTGAAGGGCCCATATTGTCGTGGCTTGAGTTTCCGTGATTGACCCTCTAGTCTCTCCTTGCTCAAGTAAAGCCAAACTCTATCTCCAACATGAAGCTTATGTTCCCTCCTATACTGATTGTGCCTAGCTTTGTACTTGGATTGAGATTTCTCTAGCTGTTCTTTGACTTTGAGATGGATTTTCAGGATCCTCTCAATGATTTTTTTTGCTCTAGTCACCTATGTGTCTTGTGTCTCCTCCTCATCCTGTTTCCCAACTGATATGTCTAGTGGATTTGTAGGTAAATATCCCAAGCATGCTTCAAATGGTGACTTCATAGTGGATGTGTGTACTGCTCAGTTATAGGAATGTTGAATGTAGGCTAAGGACTCATCCCAAGTCCTTGGATATTTGTTGTTATACCCTTTGATCAATTGTACCAAAGTCCTGTTTACCACCTTTGTCCATCCATCTGTTTGTGGATGGAAAGGTGTGCTCCTCTGTAACTTGGTATCCATCTTTTCCCATAAAGTAGTCCAAAACTTCCCCAATAACCTGGAATCCTTGTCAGAAGCAATAGAATTTGGAAAACCAAAATGCACCCATACATTAGCAAAGAAAAGATCTACTACCTGATGTGCTTTTACTATCTTTTTACATGCCATAAGAATACACATCTTACTGAATATATCAACAACAACATAGAGATAGTCATGGCCATGTTTAAACATAGGTAATCCTCCTACAAAATCTATAGAAATTTCCTCCCACGAACGAGTAGGTGCTGGAAAAGGCATATACAAACCCTCTTTCCTAGTCTTAGGCTTGTTGGTATAATGAAGTTTACATCCACGTATAAATTTTGGTATTTCTTCTTGCATATTGGGACAATACACGTACCTTTGCAAGTGGGCTTGGGTCTTACCAACACCGAAATGTCTGGATACTTTCGAGGTATGTGCTTCCCTCATCAATATAAGTCTTTCTTCTTTTGGCACGCAAAGCTTCCCCCATTGGTAGAGTAGCCCTTCCTTGAGATAATAATCTTCAATCCCTGTCCTTTTAGTCCCTTGGGACTGCAACTACTGAAATGTCACCCCAAAGTCTCTGTCCTGGGCATATGCCTCCCCGTAAGCTTCCTTCATGAAGGGCTAGATCTGAGAGATAGTGGCCAAACAGGAGAACTTCTCCTGTGTGGGTGGCCTAGACAACATGTCTGCCACCAAGTTTGTACAACCATTTTTGTATTTGATCACCAGATGGAATTGCTGAAGGAACCCAATCCATTTGTAGTGCTTTGCTTGTTGTAATTTAGACTGTGCTTGCAAATACTGGAGATGTTTGTGGTCAATGTGTACAATAGTTTCTTTACCCAACAAATAATGCTTCCATTTTTAATTTCCTGAAATAGTGCATACATTTCCTTATCATATGCTGAATATCCTTTACATGCTGAAGTGAAAGTTTCAGAATGATAACATATAGGTTTACCTCAGTGAAGCAACACTTTGCCCATAGCATAATCACTGACATCTGTCTCTACTTCAAAAGGTTGCTACAAATTAGGAAGAGCAAGTATTGAAGCATGACTAATCTTGTATTTCAATAACTCAAATGATTTTTCTTGTTCCTTACCCCAATCAAAACCGTTACTCTTTGCAGCCACTGTTTGTAGAGGTGTTGTAATCGTGGAGAAGCCCGGAATGAACTTCCACATGTATTTTACTACTCCCACAAAAATACTAGTCTTTATGGCTCCTGTTGGTGTTGGCAAATTAGTGATAGCTTCTACCTTATTTGGATCCACTCGTAGCTCTCCTCCTCCAACCACGTGCCCAAGATAGAAAAGTGATTGTTTGGAAGATTCACATTTCTTCATATTACAAAGTAGTTATTTCTCCCTGAGAACTTGCAAGATTTGTTGTAAATGAGTTAAATGTTCTTCCCATATGGCACTAAAAATCAATATATTGTTTAGATATACAATGACACATGAATCTATGAAATTGCACAATACATCATTCATCAATCTCATAAATGTAATAGGTGCATTACATAATCCAAAATGAAGTACTAACCATTCATACAAACCTTGTTTTGTCTTGAAGGAATTCTTCCATATATCATCTTCCTTCATTCTAACTTGGTGATAACTTGACTTGAGATCCAACTTCATGAAGAATTTGGCATGCTAAAGTTGGTCCAAGAGATCATCTATGTGGGGAAGTGGATGTTTATTCTTTATGGTGATCTTGTTCAAAGTGCGGTAGTCGATGCACATTCTCCAAGAACCATCCTTCTTTGGCACCATCATAATAGGCTAACCGCATGGTGAGGTGCTCAGACGTATCACCCCTTGGTCTAGTAGTTCTTGAGTACTCTCAAGCAAGGATTACCTATACAACCTGATGCTCAGTAGAGGGGACTCTGGCAATAGATGAATCTCATGCTCTACTTCCCATTTTGGTGGTAACCCACTGGGAGCCTGAAATATTTCGTGAAAAGACTGAATAATACTATCGAAATCATGTTTTCCCTGGTTATAAATCTCTGAAACTTCTACCCCATCTTGTTTATCCTTTAACAAAAGTAAACGAAACTAATTATGATTTTCCTAAATAAGTCGTTTTGCTTGGTTAACACTTACCATAGTAACCCGTGTCTTACGATGGTGTGCCCAGATGTTGTAGCTGATCCCATCCTTGACCCATCTATACCAATTTTCCCTTCTCATAAATATAGCATCCCTAATATACAAGTAAGGACTCTTGAATACAACATCAAAAGCATCAAGTGGAATAACATCAACTTCCAAAACATCAATATATTAGGAATTTATCCCAAACTTGACCTTAAATCTTCTTGTTACCTGAATTTTAACACCCTTCTTCACCCAACTCAAAGGATAAGGGTGTGGATGCTCGTAAGTCTCAAGACCAATGTTCTTTACAACTACTTCAAAAATCAAGTTAGACTGAGAACTGGTATCAACCAAATCATTTACCTTAGTTCTCTTGATCTGGAATAGTCTACTCATCTCCTCTTCCCAACTATCCATGTTGGTGGCTGTGCATCCAATCCTTTCATCTAAATCAGATTCATCTTTGATTTCCACCTCCCCTTCTATTTTTATAGCTGTCATGGACTTCTTTGAGTCCTTGGTTCGGTTCTTTGGATGTAACCCCAGATGCAACTTCTAACATGTAGCGTCAGTATGACCATTGATATCACAGTTCTTGGAAAAATTATTGGGATCTTTACAAGTATTTAAAGTAGTGGCATCTTGTTTACCTTTCCCTTTCCATTTACCCTTGTTACTTGTTTTCCCATACTCATTTTTCTGCTGATTTTTCGACTGCTTTGTCCTTGGCTTTACTTCTCCTTGCTTCTTTTCATCATCTATGTAGTATGCCTACACACATGCCTCTTTGAGATCTTTGGGCTTTGTGGAGATGTATTTTCTTTGAAGGTGAGCGTGAAGTCCTCCCAAGTACTTAGTCAGAATATCCTCATCCTCCAAGTCCATGTTTAACAAAATGGTCTACCTCCGAAACTCCGTAGTATATTCCTACACACTTTGACCACTGCCTTGTCTAAAATATAGCCATTTAATCATTTGGTCAGTCTTGTGGCCAATAGGATAGAATTTAGCTCTAAGTAATTCTTTAAATTCTTGCCAGGATTTCACAATAGGACACTTATTCTTTTCACAAGTGGTTAGATGGGTTTACCACAAAACCAGAGCGTGTCCCTCTATTTTGAGATGTGCAAAGGTGATCCTCTAGGCCTCAGTGACATTATGGGTGCTAAATTATCAAGAAACTTTGCATACTTGTCCTTCAAAGCTTTTAATCTCAACTTTCGTCTCAACTTTAAAAGGAGTATGATCATATTTTACCTTTTCTCTTGCCTTTGAAGTCTCTTCTTCATGCTCTTACCCATAATATTCCTCATGGTGGCTCTTCCCTATGCCAATTTCTTTAGCCAAGCCTCGAATCACTGAGTCCATGGAGTCTTTCTTGACAAAAGTTGTCTTCTACAAATATGCAAGTTCTTCTTGCCTTATAAACATCCTATCCATCATAGTCTCCAGCATCTCGGTTCTACGGACCAAGTTCTCTTCCTCCATTTTCCCCTGAATTCTCTGTTTCCACTTCTTTGTAGAAATTTCTGGATCACAAGGTAAAGCCTCTTCGCCTTTAGATCTCATCACTGCCATAAAAATCCAAGAAAAAATACCACAGTCTTGGATACTTGTTAGCTCTGATACCAAAATGATATGTAAACTCTTCAACTTTGGAATTATCCATAGAATCTTAAATTAACGATGTTATTCTACTTTCCATTAGAAAATGACAGAGATAGCTAGTGAATGAATTTTTCTTATGCTTAGAATCCACAATTACAGGAAAGGAAATAATACAACTCATAAACACCAACAAGTTTATCCTAGAAACCTCTAGAGGAGGAAAAACCATTCGAGAAGGGAAATTTCTCTTTCTTCCCACTTTTATTGTCCAATTCAAAATAATAAGTATAGAAATTACAATAAGTATGAAAGAGAAGTAGATAATATCTCACACTTCCTCCCAATTACTTGCTTGCTCTATCTCAACACTCCTTTCTTCTACAAAAGACAATTCTAGCACTAAGAAATTCTTGCTCACTTGATTTCATGCTTCGATCATCTTGTTATCTTCTACAAACATGTATTTATATCGTTTCTCATGTCCTATTTTGCACTGAAGAATGGGAAAGGTCACGGAGGAGAAGAAACACAGACAACCTTTCAAATTTTGTTGTTGTTTGTTTCAAATTTTTGTTTTCTGTTTGAAAGAGCCAGGACCCCCACCCAATGCATACTGTCGGTCTTAGGACCGTCTCTCTGGTTAGGCAGTGATTTTGTAACCACCACTCTACACAGAGAAATGGTCCTGTTACTATAAAGAAAAAACCCCGGTGTATTAATTTTCCTTCTTTGTGCTGACTGATTTGATGAAGTAGAGTCATTTTGGATCCGTATGGATCTAGGGCACATGCATCATGGCTGACCACTAGATAGAGAGGAGGGCGGGTGGGTGTTAACTAAATTAATAGAATCCATAATGGTTATAGACACACAATCATACACTTTGGGTAATTATCTAGTCCTGATTACATACTACTATTCATATGATTCCTAAGTAAGAAAAGTATTAACTAACCCATGTCTTTGACCATCTTTCTTTACTTTATATTTCTGCTTTCAGTGTTGCACCTTTTCTTTCTCATTCTTCCTTTTTACTCTTTGGCATTTGTCATCCTGGACACCAGTGCCAAGCCAGGAAGCTAGCGCCAAGTGCCCTTGTCCCCTTTGTGCGCCCCTATCCTCTTTATACTTTACTGACACCTTTTGGGTCCTTTCTAGTCATTTGAGCTTCTTATCTTTTTAGTAGTCATCCTTTTTGGGGTTAATTACAAAATTCAAGTGAAGGAATCATATAAATATAAAGCTATGTGATCATAATAAAGGACCAAGCACTAAGTACTATCTATCAACACCTAAGGTTGCATCCATCAAGGCATATAAGAGCTCCATTGCATCCATCTAGCTCCATCACAAAGGACATAAAGGCTATTTTTCTGCATCACTCTTCATAGGAGGGAAGTTCATTCTATTCCATGCACACATTTACTACATTCTACATCTAGCTAATTACTCGCTATTCCAAGTGCGACACGCACAAGAGTAACCTAGGGCATGATTCTGTATACACTACAACATTGGGTCTGATATGTAGTGCAAAACTTAGTTGTAAGTCCATCATTTTGGTAGCTGGGGACAATATGACCTCTCATTTTGCATCTTTATTTTTTAGGATTTGATTTCTATTTGAGGGTTTTGGAGGTCTCTTCTTTATTGTAGGTTTGCAGCAACCTCGATGATCATTGTGAAAATTTGTTTCAACAAAAGGAGAACATCAAAAAATATCTTGCAATCCTGATACTTTATGTTTATGAGAATTCCCACAGACTCAGGTGCCTAGAAAAAGACCTAGGGCACCTTTTTCCCTCTCCAGGCACCCCAGTCCAGTCAAATTCTCCATATCTATAATTTTACGACCTCCCGTGCGACGGTTAATGCTTCCTGTTTCTCTGTTTTCCATCTTTGTGCAATTTTTAGAGCTTGATGAAATCAGCTAATACCTATTACCCTTGTTTTCACATTGGGGCTTCATATTTTGTTGCTTAATTGTTTATATTTATTTTAGTACTTCATCATTTATTTATTTACTACAATATTGCATTCATATTAGGCTCATATTTTCCATATTTATCTTAATCAACGACCCTACCCTAGTTCTATCAACTATTCAAAGGTATGTCGGGGATAAAAGGTTAATGAATCCTAAGAGATCTTATCAATGGAGTTGTTTGGTTAGATATAAATTTATTTAGCGGCATATGAGGAGAGTGAGGGGATGAGAGGGACACTATATCATGTGGTTCATTATACTTCACCATATAGAGATAGGGGCCCTACCCCTTCTCAAATTGGTACTGAGTTTGAAATTTAGTCCATGCTTCATCGATTGGAAGAAGACTACTTTGAAACACATAGATGTAAAGTTAGATCTAATTACCTGTTACTTATAAATAAGGCGAGAAAGGTACTTATATAGGTATATGGGTGCACTTAGTTGATTGAGGGAAGGAGGGCATAAACACAAAAGCACACAAAAACATTTTGGGGATATCTTTATTCCAGAGCCAAAACATTACCCAAATATTTAGCCAAGATCTTGAAGTTGAAGTCTCCATATACACTATACTTTCCAAGTTGGATGCATATTTAATAGGCCCAAACAAATAATCCTCACAATCAATAATATAGGGGATCGAACTTGGTTCCCATCCACACACAAAGATAATCCTTTGAGATTGATAATATAGATTACTGATAGTAATATTTGGGAAAGAATATAATCTATTTGAGGACACCATGATATCTTCATTTGTTCAAAAGAAGAACAAAAGATAACTTGTAGAGTTGGAAACTAAAAGAGTGCATCACATTGATCTCTATAACTTTCAAAGAAATCCATGGTAGGATTTGGTGGTAAATGTGTCAGAGCTTCCAAAAATTCATTTCCTTTCCATGGACAAAGATACACGTTCCCTTCATCAATATTTGTTTTAATTAAATTATTAGTATTTTTAGGTTGTTATAGTAGGGGTGGAAAAGATAATTCGAGTGGCACATGTTTCACAAGAAATCAAATCTACAACATTTGGAGATGTTTTTTTTTTCAAATATCCTTTTATGTTGTTGTTGGAGAGGAATAAATGATATAGCTATTGATTCCTTTATGGAATCTAACATAAGATATTGAACAACCAATTGTGTAATAAAGACACTGATTCAACACATTGATTAGGCAATGGATCATGTAGTCAATAGAGACATATATGGAAAATACACCATTGAAATAAATTCATTTATTGTAGCAAAATACATAGATAACAGTGGTAAGAGGGAGACATTAAATGAGAGTGTAATGGAAAAATATCATCAACATTTTAAAGAAGAGGAACATACAATCCTCATGAAAACTTTCCCTTCAAAAGAAGATAAGAAATAATCAATTATGAATGGGAACATAAGACATTGGACCTATGATCATGAAAATTTTAAAGGTAATTGTGGAGTTTAGATTCACCAATCAAGAATAAGTGAGTGCAACGATAGCTAGAATTACATTGTTTGGTAAAAAAATACTTATAGAAAATAAGAAGGATAGAATTTTAACATATGCTAGAAATGTAATGAAGACACACGCAACGTCTTGAAGAAATTCAAATAATCCAAAAGAAGGAAGAGAAAACAATGGGTATGAAAAAAGGAAAAGAGAAGTTCTATGCGATCTCATAATGAATTAGAACTCCAATTACATGTTAGGTTGTATAATTATTACACATAATTGTGATATTGTCATTTTGTAGGGTTTGGGGCTATCTTTGGGGTCAACTGGCCCCAATATCACTATTAATTGAACCAATATCTTAATTAGTTCAATCAAGGATATATTTTGGGTCAATTTGATCCACATTAATCTAATTGTGACAATATGTTGTTATTTGGGGTTTAAATGTTTTCAATTTCATCATTATTTGAACCAATAATTGGGTTTCCTCAATTTAAATGTAATCTAAGTCAATTTTATTATCATTAACCTTATTATGACTATATAAAATGTGATTTGGGGCTCAATTTTCCGCAATTACATCACTAATTCTATTAATATTTCAATTGATTCATATAGAGATCTAATTTAGACAAATTTTATCCCTATAAACTCAACATTTATTACTATACAATATATTTTTGGCCTCTACAAACCCCAATTGCATCACACATTGTACATTTGGTTTACTGGCTCAACTAGAGAGGTAATTTGGCCAATTTAAGCCATATGAACTTAATTACAATAATATTATGTGATTTGGGGATCAATTGGCCTCAATAATATCATGAACATTATATCAATTGTTACTAAACAATGTGATTTGGGGTTTAATGGGCCCTAATTTCATCACTAGTAGAAAAAAAAGTAAGATCCATATTTATTAGTAGATGGTTTGATTGCACAATGCACACTGGTTACACAAGGTAAAGAGTAAAATGTTTCCTTGAATTTTTGAGGGAAAGGAAAATTGTTTTGTAGTGTGGTGTTTTATCAATGTTTGCACAATGTCATGTTATAGTCATGTGGGTTGAGTACAAATTCTTAGGTCAATGTCTAATTAATACATAATAACAATGCTAAATGACATGACTTTCTTACAAAATAGGTCAGGCGAGTGACAAAGAGACATTAAGAGAAATTATCCATGGACATGTGTCACAAAAACAAATAGGGTAAACATATAAGCATGCCTCACAAATGATCTTAAAAATATTTGAAAATATCTTAAGGAATGAATATCCTCAACCACTAGATTTGACAAATGTAGGAGGTCATGGAAAAAGATAATGTGGTATTTCAGAGAAGTTAATGAAATCAAATCCAATGAAAAAATATATAGAACATAAGAATTTATGTATAGGGGGTTAAGTTCACCATTTGAGGTGGTAGAGTGGTGAAAAGTAGAGAAGAGAATCGGGACGAGTTGAACAAGTGAATCTTGTGAACCTCTTGGAAAAAAGTATTGTAATAGATCTAGATTTTTACCTCATTTTATTTTTAAGATTCCCGATAGTGGGAGTAGTATTTGTAGATGTCATTAAGGATGTTAAAATTAAAAGAAACCTATTTATTTATGTTGATTTTATGAGTATTCGAAGGAAAAACTCATAAGTTAATGCTTTCAAGAAACTGTCATCATCTTTCAGAGTTGTGAGGTTTGTACAATCTAATTTTGACACATTCAAAAATCTTATAAATGTCAACAACCAATTCAAAAAGCCTTGTAACCTATAAAACAACTATATTCTTTTCAATACAGATACCAATTGAGAAATTTAGGTCTTGAAAGCTTTACGTTCAATGTCAAAATGTTTAAGAAAAACTAAATACCGAAAAAATTAGATTTTGAAAAACTATCTCCTGCACTGTAATCCATGGAGCTACGAGGCAGAGTGATCCTAATTTCTTATATTTACTAAAATAAATTTAAGCATAATATTTGTTTTTATTATTCTTTATATATACTTGAAATTTAAAGTATAAATAATAATAAAACAAATCTTATACTTAAATTTATTTTAGTAAATATACTCCCCTAGCTTGACCTGCCACATCCGAAACCTCTTAAAAATACTAAAAAATGAGAACACGTACACATTATAGTGTGTATATGTTCATGTTACATATGGGTTGTATTTGACGAAATACATAATAGGTACACGTTATAGTGCATACATGTTATTTTTATTCACTTTCCCGAAGTGGCCCTCTAGGCTCGGAAATGCCTTGTAGTTCTGAGTGAAATGCTTGGACATGTCATTTTATTGATTGAAATGATTTCCATGTCAAATTTAAACTTTGAACATGGAATCCATTATGGATTTTGTAGAATTTTTTTATTGAATCGTGACTACGAGGAAGAATAAATTGTCCTCTTTTTGATGATACAAGTTTTTTTATTTTTTTTTATAAATAGAAGGATACTTATGTTAAATACTTATAAATATGTCTTCATATGCTATCATATTGAAATAAAATACATGTATAACTTTATGTATGTAAATTTTTATATATGCATCCAAATTAAAAAGAATTATACCATCACATACTAGACCTAATTCTATGCACATTTGTTTTTATCAATTTCAATTAATTTTGATTTTAAGTGGGGCGAACACTCAACTAACTATTTTAAAATCAAATTCAGGACATATTTACTAGTAAAGTTCATTAAACAATTATTTATTATAATTAAAAAAAATTGTAACATACTAGATAACTTTATCTAACTTTCTACGAAGGATTCAAAAAATAATAAATGATGCTTAAAAAAGTCAGGGGCAGATGGTCAACTATCAACTATGTTTTATCTAAAAAACAAGACTAGTTATTTGAATTTTAACAATTTCTACCACCTATACTTCACCATTTGACTAAAAAATTAGTTTTTTGTAGACACAAAATTATGTACTTATTATTATTACATTACGCCTCTAGTATGTTATACATATGATTTAAAAGTATGAAGATTAGACGTTGGTGACACCTTTTCCTAGTATTTCTATTACTTTTGATTTATTTTTATTGTGACATTGTATTATACTTCTTAGACTTACATATTTTGGTCAAGTCACAAAGATCCCTTTCCCCATTATCTTATTTCTATTCCTTAGCTTTGGGACAATACCACCCATTAATGAAACTACCGCCCGGGTGGTAGTGTCCCTTCTAGGAAAAAATTTCCATTATATTTGGTTTCCTAAATTACCATTTGACACTTTAATTTGGGTATTTTATAATTCTTTTGGTCGGCCTTTGGTGTCGCTAAGTGTAAAAATTTAAACAAGTAATTCATATATATAAACAACTTACTCACTATCATTAGGGGTTGGACAATTTGGGGATAACAATTACTATCTACTACTTGGGAAAATATCATCATTGAAGGACTACATTTGGGTTGTATTATTTAGTAAATAGGAGGGGGTATTTCTGAATTCCATCTCACACATTCATGTTGGGGGAAAATTAGTTGTAGTCTGCTATCTTGGTGCAACTGAAATAAGAGAAACCTAGCTTCAAAGGACCTAATTCAATCACACACACAAGAACTACATGAATTATAAAATGTAGTGCAGTGCTCAGTGACAATCACATTGGGGTGATCGGTGAGGTTAGTCAAACTCAAGCATATGCATTATTTTTTTCATCTAATATTTTTTTGAGCTTTGTGTAGGTAGCTAGGGTTTGTTTGGCAGGTTCAAGTGTGATACATGAACCCTATAATGAAGTGGATTTGATAGAGGGTAAAAGGAATAAGACATGTTTAGACCCAAAAAATATGAGAAGTAGAGTTTTTGTCAGGACACTAGCTCCTAGTCAAGACACCCGTTCCTTGGAGTTCCTGTCCTCATCTTGGTGGTCCTATTCGAAGAGGTTCCAGATCATATTTTATCAGACAAATCATACATAGTTAAGATCTAGTCTTCTCATCTTGTTTCCCATCCCAAAATTAGCTTAGATCTCTTGATATAAGCTAAGTAATTATTATCCCACTATTTCTTACACTTGCATGTGTCTTTCTTGATAGATCTTGTTCATTACTGCTATATCCATTTGATCTGAGTCCTTTGATAAATATTTAAATTTCTTTAAATAATTTAGTGAAACTGTTTATTGAACAAACACTACCTTTCCCTAAGATCAATCATCTTGTATAATATTCATGGATTATCAAAAGGTGTTGTGAAACCATCATCCCAAGCCTCCTTTTCCTAAGTATGAACCTATTCCTATGAATGGTCTTCAACCAATTTTTACAAATACCTAAGAGGGAGCATTCTTCTATCATAAGTTACATATTATTGTTGCTTGTTATTCAAAAATTCCTCGTGTCTTTACACAACTTTTCAACCCCAATTCTAATGTTGTGCTTCTACCCCTATTGAGGCCGGTAGATCTTGTGATTATTATAGTGATAATATTATTTTTGTTGTTATAAGTGATACTTGTGTTCAAGATTTTTTTAATTTTTCAGATGAGGAAGTTCTTGTTAATGATGATTTTAATATCCATACTTATTTTGATATTTTAGATGCTATCATAAATGGACCTTGCCCTACTCCTCCTCCTCCTCCACTTACGTATGAAAAAATCATTAGATATGATCCTATTGTTGTTGCTAATGATATTCTGCCCCCTTTCCTATTCTTAACCAAGTGCTTCTTCATTGAATATTGTGCCTCAAAATTCATATATTTCTTCTTCCACCTATTGTGTTCTTCTTAATAATGTTAATACTCATTTTTCTTTTCATAATGTGTTAAAATATGTAAAATTTCATGGCACATGTTTCTCTATTCTTGATGTTTCCAAAAATAGTATACCTAATAATGATTATAAGGATAGTGTGCATTTTCTTATATTTCTTCTTCTATTGAACTTGTTGATAAAAGTGTGCAAACTTATTTTCGTATTGATTCTTCTTCCCATGTTCATATTCCTAGTTTTCCACTTACTGAACCAAAATATTACTTTCAAACCAATAACGTACCTATGGCTACTCTTAATGTAAAGATTGAACACCTTAATTTTTATGCCATTCCCCTTTAAGAAGTTATTTCTTTTATACATTTGTAGGTGATTTACAAAATTATATCCACACCCTTACCCTTTAGAGTAGGGATTATTATGCTAGAAATGATAATAATTCACTTCATGGCAATCCTATTCCTAAAAATATTTACAATTAAAACTTTCCTTTACTTTGCCTAATTTTACACTTTTTGATGGAACATGTAATCCTTATATGCATATTAAGGCTTTTAGGGGTAAGTGTAGTAAGTTGTGGATCAAAAAGGGGTCATAAGTGGACGCCATATTGCAAAAAATAATGAAATTTCAACTTGTAGGGATTATTAGCAATACGCGCACTCAAAATTAGAAAAATTTATATACATATGAATCGTAGCATCCGGAACCTAGTTTCTAAACTACTAAATATTTTTTTTAGATATACTAAACACTCAAAATTATGTTACTTGGTTTTTTTCTTGAAAAAACCTATATGACTATAGTCCGTTTGCCCGTGATTTGGATGACCAAATCTTGTTATTCTTTTTTACTTTGGTGAGAAGTTAGATGTCGTTGTCTATCTTGGGATTGATTTTATTTTGTTATTTTTCAAGCAATATTTTTTTTTATGATTTTTTTCCGTGAAAGTGGTTTGAATTTTTTTAGAAAATGGAGCATTTTCTGTTTTCCTTCCATAACTATATAAAAAATATTGAAATCAATTGTTTTTAACGTGTATAGAATTTTACCATGCTTGGGATGGTATAGGTTTATCACATTTTCATAAGCGAAACAAAATTTATAGTCTTAAACGTAGACATGAACATTCGTGGGAAAAAATGTCGTAAAGACCTACTGTTAGTAAAAAATAATAAAATGATATTTATCTTATCCTATTTAATTTAAAATAAATATTTCTCTGAAGCTAACAGTCTCCCTTACATGATGGTATAATTTTTGTGAGATGTTTTCAATTTTTCAACATGGTTCAAGTCTGCGGAAGAGTAAATTTGAATTTTTTGACCTTTTACATGCCATAATGACCTCCCATAGCTATGGTTGGGGAAAAAAAAATATTTGCCAAGCCTTGAGGGTTGGATTTGATGATACAAATAGAACTGTGATCGTAGTTTATAAACTGCGATCACGATATTTGATATTAGAACTGCGATCACGCTTCATAAACTACAATCGCGGTTTATAAAGTGTGATCGCAGTTCTAATATCAAATAACGTGATCACATTTTATTAAATCATATTTACATGAATCCCAACGTTTGAATTACCATGTGATTTTTACTGTTGGGCCTTACTATATGAATTACTACAAAATTTATGCATGTTTTTCTTATCACCAGAAGAAAAACATCATGGGAGACAAGAAACAAAGTCATTAAAGGAAGTCAATAAGTAAAAAACACCAAACGAATTAGAGGGGAAAACATTTCTAAATGCTGAGAGAATGCGTAATTTTCATGAATCAAGAAGAGGTTCTTCTTCAACCCCTACTGTTATAAGCAATCAAGAACCGGGTAATGTTTCTACTATCAATGTTAAAGATGAATTAAATACTCGTGACGGAGATATTTTTATTGTCAATGTTGAAGAAGAATTAAGTACTCATGATGAATATGTTTTTACTTTCAATGTTGAAGAATTAAATACTCGTGATGTAGTTGATGTTGACATTGAAGGAGACAGTAAAAATGTGAATTAGGAAATTCGGGTTGAAACTGTAGACAAACAAAATTTGACAAAAACACCTCCTAGGATTTTATGTAAGAGACCTAATTATTTTATTGAAATTAATGAGAACATTTTGAAACCAATTTCTTACAAACTTTCTGAACAAAAAATCTGAAGAAAAGCCATTGAAATTTGGAATAATCATTTTAGAAATTTAAATGATTCCCAAAGATGTCAGTTGTTGGTTAGTTTGATGAAATTGAATAAAACGAGACCTACATTAAACACCTTAGGATCGAAAACATCTAATATATGTAGTCAAACCTCTACAATTGTTGAAAACCTTTATGATGCATATCACACTGTTGTTGTCAAGAGACGCACAAGGGATAATAATATTGTGCTTCGTGTACTTGCTACTAGTGTTGTAAGTGAATCAACAAAAAAACAAGATTTCATTATGCAAACAAGTCGAATGTTGAAAGTTAATAAAAAAACTTTAATGAAAGCAATTGAAAGACGTAATATCCTTCAATCACTCAATAACACCAATTTTTGGGTATTTTCTGCTAGAGCACCACGTAAGGACAAAGATATATCTAATGCTATAAGAGAAGTTGTTATTTAATTTTGGCATGATAACACTAGATTTTCACCTAATACAAGAGATGTTGTAAAATGGAGAGTTGGTTCTACTAATCGTGAATGACATCAAAAGCATTTCTTAGATATGACTCAAAATCATTTTTTTTGTAAGTTTGAAAAAGATTATCTAGAAATTAAAAATTAGTCAACATTTTTTTGAAATGTTAAAACCATTCTATGTGAAAATAAACCACGCTCGCACTACTTGTTGTTGTAGGAAACATGTTGAATTTTTGATGCATTATGCTAAATTTTTACCTATTCGTTCTGATTTTTCATTCTGAAACTATGTTATTTGAATGTGGTGTTAAATTTCCACCAATAACTTCTAGGGATTTCATTCCTACGATATTTTATGAAAGAGAAGTTGGACAATTTTTTATACTCATGATTGTTTAGATGGAAGTTGTGGTACGTGCGGTCGATTACCTAAATTGGAAAGTTGCATCCATGAGAAAATTGGAGGTGCAATAAGACATAATGTAGTTGAGTTTGATAAATATAAATCACTACCATACCAGTTGAAAGATGGAAATGAGTCTAAATGACGTGAACTAGTTACAGAACATATTCCTATTTTTCAATTTATGAGAAAATTTAAGGATGAAATTGTTTATGAGTATGTTAAGCATACACACAGAGCTTGATGGTTGGATGAACAACTCAAGATATGCAAGGACATATTTCCTATTAGTACTATTATTTCAGTGGTTGATTTTACAGAGAATTATACATTGTAGCCAGAAATGGAGGTTTAATCTTAATATTACAACTCAGTACATGTTGCCATTTTTATGCATATAACATTTATATATTCTCCTAACAGTACAAAGAATGATCAAAAATTTTAAGAGAGTACCAATTTTATATCAGTGATGATTGTACTCATTCTATTCAATTTGTGCAAGAGTTTTTTTAGTTATTTTATGGAAACTTGTCTGATATGGACATCCACTTCAATCAACATTACATATGGTCAGATAATTACATGTCACAGTTGAAGAATGCACTAATTTTTTATTGCATGAGTAGGATGCACATCAAAATGGGTGTGCAACATATTTGGATTTTCACTGAGGCTTGACATGGAAAAAAGAGCATAATGGTGCAGGAGCATGTGTGAAAAAAACTCTTGCAAGAGAAGAGTTGAAGTAAAAATACGGTGCTAAATTGAA
Organism: Taxus chinensis; assembly: GCA_019776745.2. Taxonomy (NCBI): domain Eukaryota; kingdom Viridiplantae; phylum Streptophyta; class Pinopsida; order Cupressales; family Taxaceae; genus Taxus; species Taxus chinensis. Next base: position 386,771,717 of record CM034155.1, read on the forward strand.
ATATACAAAGAGCATAGTGAAATTGTGTATTGACAACATGGCTCGAAGTTCTCAAGAAAATTCCACAGTTCACAAATATTTTTAATTGATAGAGGAACAAAAAATTGCTAACTACGAGGATTATATGACACTCATAGGGTCCAGTGATATGTACTCATTTTGTAGCTTAGATAGTACTTCATGGGTCACATGGACATGAAATTTGGCATGCTTTTGTGCATCTTGTATCGAATTTGTCACTGTTGAGTGTGATTCACAAAAATGGGTGGATGGATGGATTTGTAGGCCTCTAACTCCATTTCCCAGTTATCAACCTCCACAAGCATTATGACTTGTTTCTCCAAATGAAGTTGCAACATCCAAGGACTTTGATGACATTTCAATTTTGGTGCGACAAGGTAAATGGTTATTTACAATTTTTGTATTGAGTTATGTCCATTGAAATTAATATGTAATTTAAATTTGAGTTGAAACCTTTATTTTTTATAGGACATGTGTTTGCAGTTATTGTGATAGAATATAATGAAGAAGGAACATAGTATTTCTTATGTTGTTGCATCGAGGAAAGAAACAAGTTGATTTCTCCTGTTATAGATGGCGAAGATATTGAGTACTCTACATGGTCAGTGGTAGTTACTGGAACTTGTCTTCGATGGTATCCATAAAAAAATTCCTCTGTTTGGGTGTTTGAAGACTTTGAGACACACAGGAAAATACTCTTATATTCGCATCTAGTTCTAGCAAAAAATATTTAGCTGTATAGATATCGAGGAAGGATAATAACAAGATTCTTTGGAAGGTTCACGAGTCAAATCATGAAGCAATCATGTCTGCTATTCAGAGTAGATATGATCCTAATGGTTCATTGGAATGAATTTACATGCTCACGTTTGGTATATATAATTTCTTTTAAGTGTTTCAATTTGTCAACTAGATCTTCAAGTTCATATATTTTATTAAATTTGTGTATTTTGTATATATCTAGTATGGTTTTTATTTAACTTAAATTTCTTTGACTTTAACACTTTTATGTAGGTTAGTGGTACCAGAAAAGCTTCCACCTTCATGACCAAATGGTTCATTGGAATTAATGTAGATATGTTTGTTTGGTATACATAATTTATTTGAAGTGTTTATTCAAGTTCATATATTTATTAAATTTGTGAATTTTGTATATATCTAGTATATGGTTTTGATTCAACTTAAATTTCTATGACTAACAATTTTATGTAGGTTAGTGGTGTCAGAAAAGCTTCCACCTTCACATCTTGGTGGTGAACATTGGAATGAATTTACATGTTTGATTGGTATATATAATTTCTTTGAATTTTTTAAATTTTTCAGTTCTAGATTCAAGTTCATATATTTTATTAAATTTATGTATTTTGTATATATCTAGTATGGTTTTGATTCAACTTAAATTTCTTTGACTAACACTTTTATGCAGGTTAGTGGTGCGAAAAAAGATTCCACCTTCACTTGGTTAGAACTGTTAGTAGATAATTTTATATTCTTGAATCTAAGAGAATATTTCATTTTTTTTAAGAAAAGAGAAGCAACTAACAACAGTTTATGTACTTGTGGAGGGGGTTCTTGGCTCCGGAGGAGGTAGCCCAGAAGCCCTGGAAGCATGGGGCACCAAAATGATGCTTCCCCAAGTGTTTACAAGGCCATCCCTACGTGTGTGCACAGTCAATTTTGTGCCACGAACCACCATTTGCAAAATATAGCATTCCACAACCTTACACTTGCTCAAAATGCACTATTTCATGCATTTGCAAACAATAGGGCAGTGAGAGCACCATTTGGAGACGGAAAAAATAAAGATAGGCTATTGTAGAAGGACCCTATGCTGAGGTGTAGGATCTGACGAGATGTCTCTAGGTACCACGAAGACCAAGTAATCACCCATTGAATTTGAATGGTTTTTTTGTCTCAAGGATCTTAAGGGACTACGCCCGAACGAAGTAGCTCAGAAGAAAAGACATTATCCCTGATGTAACCTAGAATTCAGTAATACAAGCCCAATAATACCCTAGATGTGCTGGTACATCACTCAGCCTAGACTGAGAGCTCACCCGAAGCACGCAAAGGTACCAGGTCCCTCTTTAGGGTTGTTGTTGCAGGATGTTAGCATGATGAAGACTTAACACATGTAGTTCCATTACTAACACATCATTCTACAGAGCATTCTAGATCTATCTCTAAGAAAGAAAAAAATTAAATATTAACCATGATGAGATCAAAAACATATTAGATTCAGATACACACAGAACTAACACTTAGATTCAGCCAATATCCTCCATTATATTAAATGCAATAAGTATACAGACGCTTCATTACAATAATGATAGTATGCGCGTAACAGATTTAGTAGCATAATCTCCCTATGTATGCACATGTAATCTATATCTATCTCTTTACTACACATTTTACTACATACTTATAAGGGTGGGGACTTTCCCTTCACCACTTATCTATTCCCAAAATAGGTCACATGCTATTACTAGCCACACGCCATTACAAAAATAGCCACACATGCAAGTGCGCTAACAATAGACTACTGGTAGTTAACTGACAGTAGTAGATCTATTTCCATCCTGTGTCCATGCAAAGTGCTTCATAGCTAATCCTCCAAAAATAGCCAATGTGTGATGCACAAGTCTCCAATCAATTTGAGTGCTCTGCACGCTATCTCCAAAAATAGATCCTTGTCATGAAAATGGCTAAGTCCCGAAACTGTTTCTGTTCCACACGCGTGAGCCTTCCCGATACGTCCATGCCTTTGAATTTGTTCTGCTCTCCCACGCAAACCTTCTTTATTTTCTTTACTAAGTGCTAGGGTCTGACTGATCAACATTACCCCACCATAAATGGTTGTCTCCAAAACAAATCAAAGAATAGAAGAATAGAAATAATTTGGATGAATGAAAGAATGTTTTTAACCTGTAGTTTCTTCTTCTGCAACCTGAAAAATTAATTTCATATATTCCTCCTTTATCTCAGCCTCCAAGGTTTGCCACTCAATGAGTGCTTCCTCTGATTTTTCTTGAATGTCCACAGTAATGGACTCCAGTTCATCCTTCACAATATCTCCTTTCTCATTCCTCAAGACCAACACAATGCTGGACATTGCAGTCATCCTTCCCTCTAGAAAATCCATCTTCTGCGCAATGAGTTTCCCAAGCTCCTCTAGCCAATTTTTGTGTGGTTCTTGGGCTGCTGCCAGGGCCATGCACTTCTATTTAACCATTGCTAATCTTTCTGCATGGCCCAATGTGTCATCCTTCATCACTTTTTGGACCTCATTGTTCTCCTCTAGGGTTTTTATGTTGATGAGCACCTCTAGAGCTGTACAGATGTTCAAGGCTTGGTCTACCTTCTTCAGTTCTTCCGTAGCACTTGCAACAGTCCTTCATATGATGTAATCTTTCACATCACTAAAGCCTTTTCTCACTCTACATCTTGTGTTGGATCCTTTGGCACTGACATGCGTAGAGGTTCATCTTCAAGCACTAGGTCCACCAATGTACCTACATAGTGTATTACCGAAGGAAACATCTTTGGTACCTTTGGATCTAAGTGTGGCCTAGATTTTATGACATTATCACCAGTTTCCTCTACGATGTTGATAAATATAGAGTTCTTCTTTTGCGCTAAGTCTCTTTCCTACGTTAGGCGCACTATCTCCTCATTTTTAGTTTTGATCTCTTCCCTTAGCGCCCTAATTGTGGTAGCCTTGTCCATATTCCACCTTGCCACCTCTGTTGAGACTTTTACCAATGCATTGCTCACCTGTTCATCTGACATAACAGTAGGCTTTATTGTTATGTGTCTAGCCTGAGGTGTCTTTTTCAACCTCCTCAATAGACATGACTCCTCACACACATCAAAATATAGTTCATCCATGTGTGTGTGTATCGACCATGATAATTTCTTCCTTTTGCGCATTGTTGCCATATCTTCATCCATTAATTCCCATCCATATAACTCCTTTTATGTCAGTGTGCTCTAGAAATGGGCACGGACAATTTTACCTGTGTCCTCAGCATAACCCATGGCTAGTGGAATGTGCTCCCCACTTGTTCTTCTTGACCTAGACTATTTTGGAGCTTGAGCTTCCAGATTTGGGACTTTGTTTCCATGTCCTTGTATTTAGTCTCGGTAGTTCCTGTCTCATTGTTTCCCTTTTCTTCCTCTTCTCCTTCCTTCATTTCTTCATCTTGTTGTCCTTCTACATTCTCTAGAGGTGTAGGAGAATTAGGCATGCTTTCCTCTGACTCTTCTGCTTCCTCATTCAATTTTAGTTTCCTTCTCCTTTTCTTGGTTGTCTCCTTCTATGGAGAGAGTCTGGGTGATCTACACACTATTTGCAGAGTAGCACCTTGGGTCCTTGTTCTCCTGAACACTCTCTTAAATCAGTGCTCTCCTTGGACTACATCCAAGTCCTCATCATCCCCCTCTTGTGGCTGAGGTGGTGTAGTTATGCACTCAGCTTCATCCTTATTTGTAGGATGTCTTCTACCTCTATGTTCCAAACCACCACTATCTTTGCACTCATCCTCCTCATCCTCTACTTCAATTTTCTCTGTGGGCTTAGGCACTGGAATGTTCTCCATGGTATTCTTACCTTTTGGTGGCCCTGGGAGTGCAAACTTATCTTCCACATACTTGTTGTTTTATAGCTTGGGCTTCAGTTGGAGGTACACCAGTGCTGCTCTAACAACCTAACTTACTAACTTTACACTTAACACATCTGAAATGATCCTTTCAATATATGTATTACATCCTGGATATACATACTTTTTCCTTAGTGTGTGGTAATCATAGTCTGCCTTGTCTGCATTGAATGTTAGTTAGTGCACGTCTGAGAACCTGTGAACTTGTGAATGTTAGTGTGACCTAGAAATGGGCACAGAAAATTTTACCTGTGTCCTCAGCATAATCCATGGCTAGGTGAAGAATTGCTCCAAAAACTTGTTCTTCTTGACCTAGGCTACTTAGGAACTTGAGCTTCCAAATTTGGATGGACTTTTGTTTCTGAAATGTCATGAGCAGTCTCAGTTGCTTTTCTCATTTTTTCCCTTTTCTTCCTCTTCTCCATCCTTCATTTCTTCATCTATTTGTCCTTCTACATTCTCTGGAGGTGTAGGATAATTAGGCATGTTGTCCTCAAACTCTTCTTCTTCCTCATTTAACTTTAATTTCCTTCTCCTTTTTCTCAATTGTCTCCTTCTGCCTGGAGATTGATCTAGGGTGATCTGCACACGCTTTTCGAGTAATACCTTAGGTCCTTGTTCTCCTGAAAACTCTCTTAAATTCAGTTTTGCTCTCTCCTTAGACTGTACATCCAAGTCCTCACTCATCCCCCTCTTGTGGCTGAGGTGGTTTAGTTGTACATAAGAAAGCTTCATCCTTACAATAGGATGTCTTCTACCACTATGTTCCAAACCACTACTATTCTCGCACTCATCTTCCTCATCTTCTACTTCAATTTTCTTTGTGGGCTTAGGCACTAAAATGTTCTCCATGGTATGCTTACCTTTTGGTAGCCCTGGGAGTGCAATCTCATCTTCCACATACTTGTTGTTTTCTAGCTTGGGCTTCAATTGGAGGTACACCAGTGCTGCTCCAACGTCTCAAACAGCCAAAATTACTGGATTTATGCTTAACACATCTAAAATGATCCTTTCAATATATGCATTACGTCTTGGATATACACACTTTTTCCTCAGTGTGTGGTAATCACAGTCTACCTTGTTACATTGAATGTTAGTTGGAGCATGTCCTGAGAACCTGTAAACTGATTCCTTAAAATACCTCGTTGTGAAAGACATACGGTAGTTTGCACCATGGGATCTAAGCCCCATCCTTCGTCACAAATCACATGATGCAAAAATGTCGGTATATGGAAAATTGAACTTCCTTACCCACTACTGATGGTAAATCCTTTGGTATGTGCCACTCTTCTTCGAACATTGTGCGGAGCCTATCATACCACTTCTCAGCCCTCTGCTTGACTTGTTTGGTCATCGATCCTTCACACAAGTACTTTCTGAATCATTCTGGCAGGTGACTTGTTCTCCATAGGATACTCCTAGACCTTCTCTTTTGGTCCATTTGGCACCCCGATCTCCATGAATATCAGAGACAATAGAACAGCCCCAAAACTAATCTTTCCTCCTAAACGTGCTTCTTTGATGATAGTTTCTGCAATGTAACCTGAAATGTTATAGATCACTCCTTCAGACATCCTTTTAGCAATGTGCAGCCACATGGTATTCACTTGTGACCACCTCTCTTGGTCATTTAACTTTATCACAAGGTGTGCGGCTTCCTGCACAACTAGGTAATTTTTCAGCTTGTTTATTTCCATGCCGAGCATACCCTTTGTGTACCCCAATTCCCTCCTACTCTCCAGAATTGTGGCCTTGTCTGTTAAGTCCTCCTTGAGTTCTTCATCTGTAGCCTTCAACCATGTCACTGTGGAGATCACTGGTGGCTAAAATCCTTACTCTACGTCCTACAAAGTAGAAGAAGTCTTCATGTACTCTGCTCATTAGCCATTGGTAGAAGGGCTCATATTTTTTGAAGTAGGGGAGCTCATATAACTGATATACTCCAATATTCTTTAATAAATTCTCCCCAGTGTCGTCATAGACCGGCATATCCTCCACCATGTGCTTATTTGTCTTCATGTTCAATAGTGCATCTAACTCCTTGTTTTCTGTGGTACGATGGTTGTACTCACTTATCTTGCTTCTCCAAATGTGGGAATCCCACTCCTAGCCTACTATAACCCCCTCTGGATATTGCATCTCTGAAAAATTTCTCTCAGGGGTCATTTCTTCTTCCTCCACAACCACCTTCTTCTTTCCCTTAACTCCTGCTGCAACTTCCTTCTTTGGTGCCATTTCTACCCTGTAATCCTCTGACAATACTCATCTTTTGACTTCTACAACATGTAACTCGAACCCTAGCTCAAATCCAATGTGCCCTAGTGAAATCTAGATGTGCCCTAGCTTGGTTGTAACATGTCTGCTTCTCTCAAACCCTCCTCCTATGGGAACACAATATTTTCCTTTGCACAAAGCTCCTTTCCACATCTAGTTTCACACTCTTTGCACCTGAACACGATTGTTTGGCTCTTCGCACTTGGATCTTGTCAAATTCTCTTAATTGCAATGGTAAGAATGAACTCGCATCCCATCCTTATATATATTTTCAAAATTTTGATGCATTTATTGCTCCTTCACCTACACAATGTTCTCTCATTTATTGACCAACTTTTTTCTTTTTGTGTGGTACATCTTCATGCCTTATCTATAACCTTCTAGTGCATCTTCCTACCCTTTGGTCATAGACTTCTCTTCAGTGCACTTCCTTGTTGCCTGAGTACCTTGTCACTACACCTTCCAGTGGTAGTGATAATGGCCTCTGCTTACCTGGTGCGTTATACTATCTTTCTCCATCTCCATCTTTGGTCACTTTTTAGAAGAAATCCTTTGACTTGAATAGCACCCATAGCAGTTTATTCCTTTCTTCATTTAATTCCAACAGTCTTGGTACCTGGATACCAATAATCCACCCCACACTAAAAGTATGTGTAGTCCTATATGTACATAAAAATTCTTCAAATAGTAATTAGCTTCTGGCACGTAAACAGTATACTTATTCCATCAACACACTAAACTAAATTGAAAAATCATAGCAACAAAGAAGGAAACACATTAAGTTCCAATGGAAAAATTGAAAACCTAATAGCTAAATGGAAATACTGCCTTATTACAAACACCAAGAAGACTTATTTATAGTAGGTCTTCAACCTACTCCCGTTAAAGTAACTGGGTAGCCGTGTTCCATCAAGTTCTTCTAACTAATGAGCGCATGTTTCAAGGATGTAAGTGATAACATACGGACCCAACCAATGTACCTTAAGTTTTCCTAGATGGCATACAAGAACTTAGAGTCATAGAGAAGCACCATTTTTCCAATCTCAAACTTCTTGTCCCTTATGTTTCTGTCATGCCATGATTTTTGTCTGGCCTTTTCTTGCTTCTGACTCCAATGTCCTATGGCTCATCACTCATCCAACTTAATTATCTTTTCAATCTGTTTTTCTAAAGATTTATCATCATCTAGACCTCCAGCACACATGAAATACGCAAAGAAGGTAACATAAATTTGATAGAAAGAACTGCTTCAGTGTGCCAAACACTAACTGAAATGGTGTGGCTTTGTTCAACCTTTTATATGTTGTTTGATATGCCCAAAGTACTGTAGAGACTTTATCATCCCAATCCTTTCTTCCAACATCAAAAATTTTTGTCAATGTCTGGCTCAAAATTTTGTTGAAAGCTTCAGCAGTTCCATTTTCCTGAGGATGATAGGGTGTAGTCTTATGGTGTGTAATCATGAACTCATCCAATAAAATTCTGATTGTCTCATTAATAAAATGTGTGCCCCTATCACTGGTCAAACTCAAAGGACATCCATACCTTGTAATAATATTTTCCCATAGAAACTGGGCTGTTGTAGCTACTGTATAGTCCTTTGTAGGTGTTGCTCTTCTACCCACCTTGTCAGATAGTCAGGTGTAAGTTATGAATAGTAGCGTGATCCAGTTTTGTCACGCAACTAGTGAAATGGACCCACAAAATCTATAGCCCATTTCTCAAATGGATCTATGCGCTAGTAATAGGTCTCAGAGGAATTTCATCTCATTGACCTAGTTTTCCTAAGACATTGACAATGATCACATGCCTTACAAAATTCTTTACAATATTTATAGAGGGTCTCCCACCATAATCCTAACGAGTAGAATCTTGCACGTAGTGGCATCACCTACATAGTGGCCACCTGCAATACCACCATGATCCTTCTTCCATAATATCCATGCGCTCATGTTCCAATACACAATGGTGCACAATACCTCATCTCGACCCAATTTGTACAAGTCACCACTGATTAACATATAAGGTATGCGGCACATATAGCAAGTTGTTTCTTCTCCAAGGATTTTCATTCCTTCTAGTGTCATCCTTGTTTGTAGAAAGACAACAATGTCCTCTAGTTCTTATGGCATTCGTTGTAACTTGTATAAACTGTGCATCTGGCATGGTATCCTCAATTTCATGTGCTTCTTCTCCTGACTGTATTCTTGATAGATGGTCTGGTCTAGAATTACTTTTTCCTGGTTTTACCACAACTGTGAAATCAAATTCTTGAAATAAGAGCACCCATCGACATATGTGCCCTTGTAAAATAGGTTTATTTACCAAATAATTCAATGCCATGTGATCTGTATAAAATATGAATGGTGTAGCTAGTAGGTACTGGTAGAATTTATGTAGTGCATAGATCATTGACAAAGCTTCGTGCTCTGTAGTTGTGTAATTCTATTCTACAGGAGTCATCTTTCTACTAGAAAAACAGATAGGATGATCTACAATACCTTCTCCAGGTTGAGCCAACACCATGCCAATGGCCATGCTAGAGGCATCAACATGTACATGAAATGGTTTGTCCCACAAAAGGAAAATGTAGAATAGGTGCGGTATTAAGTTTCTCCTTCAATGTCTCGAATGTGTGATGTTGTTGTTCTCCCCAGTAGAACGTACCTTTCCCTTTCAGTAACTCTTCTAATGGTGTGGAAACTTTGGCATATCCTTTGATAAACTTTCTGTAATATCCTATATGACCCAAAAATCCATGCACCTCACTTTGACTGGTAGGCTCCCTTAGGCCTATAATGACTGCAACCTTTGCTGGATCAACCAACAAACCCTCCTTGCAGATTATGTGTCCTAAAAGTATCCCAAATGGTGTAGAAAATATGCACTTCTTGATGTTCAAAGAGATACTCAACTGTCTACACCATTCAAACATTAAGCACAGATTGTCACAGTGATCCTTAACTAATCCATACACCATCCAATCATCTAAATATACCTGTAAGAAGTTGTGAATGAATTCCTTGAATGCTTGGATAACTATATGATGAAAAATAGTAGTCACATTTTTCAGACCGAAAGGCATTACAGTATAGGTGAACCTACCCCATTCAGTAGTAAACGTAGTATTTTCTTGATCCTCCTAGGAAATCCAAACCTGATGATACCCAGAGAACCCATCTATAAATGAATAGATTTGCACCCTGCAACTCCTTCTAGTATTTCCTCAGTGAATGGCGTAGGAAATGGATCAGTTACACATGCAGCATTCAGCTCCTTGTAGTCCATGCATATTCTAATCCATCCATCCTTCTTGATACTGATCACCATTGGAATAACCCATTCTGACTCATCAAGGGGCTTGATAATCCCAGACTTCAACATGTTATCAATCTCTTCTTTGACCTTTTCGCACAAATTGGGGTTCATTCTGTAAGGTCTCTTTCTAACTGGGCATGCACCCTCTTTAAGATTTATCTTCATCTCCCCTAATGATTCATGCACGCCTTTAAGTTCATGGTACCCCCTAGGAAATAAGTCCTGGTAATCCCTTAGTAACTCTATGATTTTTGCCACTTCAGAGTCTAACCAATAGTCTCTAATTATGGCTTCCTTAGGCTCAGTATCTATTCCAATATTCACCTGCTTTGTCTTCATCGGTTCATGATAGGCGTGTGTGGTCTTATCCGCACTATCCAGTACCTCACACCTCCCTGTTGAATGGTTTACATCTAGATTATCTACTTCTTCATCATCCACTAAGTAGACCATTTTTCCTTTCTCTTTCTCAAGGCAAGTGTGTTGAAGTAATGTTGCATCGGCCTCTAGTTCTTCATCAAGATGCACTCCTGAGTCTTCTTTATCTAATAACTCCTAAAGGAGTTCTTCATCCTTGGCACTATCCCCCATAGTTAAGCACTTGATAACTTTCAATGCTTCTTCCACTAGAGGCTTTGTAGAGAAGAAGTCAAATGTCTGGGCCATTCCTGTAATTAAATTCTGCCAATTTCCAGTTTCTCTATGGAGTTTTGCATATACATACCAAGCATGTGCACAACCTTGTAAAGTGGAATAAAACCTATGCACCCATAGTGAAGGTGGTAAAGCTTCCTACCCTTCTGTCCAGAGTCTCTCACACTTCTGAACATGGTGCTGAACAAGATGATTACCATGATAAATACTTATTTGAGTAGGTGCATTGCTCCTGAAGAACCTAGTAGTAAGAGTAATCCTAATTTCATTCCATCTAACAAGATTATCCTGTGGACCACCCACTAGCATGTGCTTCTTATCCCACGTAGTGTATATGCTAGCATATTTCTTCTTTCCAGTGGGTCTATCCACTTTTCTTCCGTGACACACAGGAATACCATGGGATCCCCTTCTCCTGTGTAACAAGGTATTGAGTTGTTACCTATCCTCCTAACATAACGGTTTTGTGCCTCAAGGGAATATACTCTTTACTTTCATGCCCTACCAACTCATAAGTGTTGTGAGCCTAATTATCACAAGAAACACATGTAGTATCGCTAATAGACTGTGCATCCTCCCACTGAATTAGTCCTTCTTTGGTTGGTTCAATCATCTCTGGATCTCGGATGGCACGTACATAAATCCTATTCAGATCTTCTTCACTTAAGGGCTCAACATAGGGCACAATATTTTCCATCTGTTAAAGGGATAATAACTCTTTCCTCTTTATTTTCAAAACTGATATAGCCCTTGTTGAACGAAGATCAACATTATTTATCATAGCACCAAGGATGCCCCAATAGAGTTGGGAAGCTATCTGACTCTGCCGGCGCTAAAACTTCAAAGTCTCCAGTGAACTTGGCTCCTTGTATGGTAATGGATGCATCCTTCAAAACTCTGATGGGAGTGTCCTTAGTCCAATTAGCCATGAATAATACATTAGAGGATGGTTGTAATGGGGGTCTTCCCATTTGTACCCATGCATCCAAGGTAAGAACATTGACTTCCTACACCTGTATCAATAAGTATATTACTCAATAGCCACCCATCCACAATACATTCAGAGTGATTTCCTTTTCATAATCAAGGCTATGAGGGGGAAGATTCACATGTAGGATCTGTCATCCAGTCTCAGTACTTGTGTGTGGAGTGTTTCCTTTTAACCAACTCCCTAACAGTGGAATGATGTTTTCCTGGCGCAACATTTTAAACACTTCCCTCAAGTCATCTATATTAGTTTGGACCATCTCTGATGCTTTCTTTTTCTCTTTTAAGTATTGTATCTCACCCTAAATATTCCTTAGAACTTCCATGGTTTCCTGATAAACCTCCTTCTGATAGGTAGGATCTAGGTACCATGCATGAAGAAATTATTCTTTGGTGATGGTAGGTTTCTATTGTAATGCTTTCCCTGGCACGTGTGCGTGCCTCAATGCGGGTCATGATCTTCACTTGTAGTGCCTCAGATTCTTCCTCCAACTTAGGCATCCATTGATTTTCAACAGCACGTTATATCCTAACCATCCCTACACCTTTGTTTTCTTGTTTATGTTTCTTACTCAAATGCTCATATAAGTCTGGGGACTCCTCATAGCTATGGTTCTTTCCACAAAAAGAACATGTAATATTCTGAGGACATTCAAACTTGTAGTGGTCAGGAGATTCACATGTATAACATGTTCCGCAAGGAAACTCACTTCTTCCACCACCATGGCCTCATCCTCTAAATCCACTATGGTATCCTCAACCTCTGCCATGACCTCCTTCAAAATTTCCTTCATTCCAATCATAGCATGCTTGATTGTGATCCCAATCTTGATGCTCATTTACCTTTCCTTTAGAGTTATCTAAAAATCATTGTCTTTCATACACCAATATCTATAGCATCATGGATCTTTTTCTAATCAGTCAGAAGTATTCCATGTCATGAGTTGTAGACCTACTATATTTAATAGTAGCTTGAAATGTTCTTCCTTATCACACATTGTAATAATGGGCAATGGCTAGCATTATGTTTAATCATGTGTTCTTGCCTTGGCATATTTCATAATCCATCAATCAATGAGCATATCCTACCTTTACTTCACAATCTATGCACCAAACTATCATCTTGTGCTGAATTTGTTGATAGTTTCTCCAACTGTTTTGCCATAGCTTCTAGGTTGTGCTTCTAAAAATGGTCTCACCCTAGTATCTATGCTTCCATCTTCCTCATCATACAAGGATGATTCAAGTGTTCTTCACATGGATCAGTTTATGTCTTATGTGATAATGCCCTCCTAAAAGGGGTAATCAAGCCCCCAACAAACCATTTTGCATGTTGGCTTGCATGTATGTCATAAGAAATCTTTTATAATAGCAGTTTTAAACCATGCATCATAACTCTCTGACACTTTCAGTAGTGCCTTGCTCAATATCCTTGAGCGTAATTATACTCTTCTACTCAAACTCAGGGATATGAAACTCTTTAAGGAATGCATCCTTTAAAGTTATATAATCTATGCAAGTCTGATTAGGGTCAAATTTTTGTACCAGCTATGTGTGTGCCCTTGTAACATAGTAGCAAATTGGCTTGCCCTACGCTCAGAAGCCATGATTCCTTTTGTGCACCATAATATTTCACACATGTGCACATGTTCAGTAACATCTTCTATGCCCCTATACTCTAGAAGATGAAGAGACATTTCCATGTAAATATTCTGGGGTTGGTGCAGACCTTTCCCACCTGATCCAAAACCTATTGTGTTTCCTCTTCCTCTAAAACCACCAGATCCACCTGAACCAGAGCTACTTATGCCTCTTGATCCTGAACTTGTAGTTAGGGTCAGACCAGAAGATGTACTTCCCTATGTCCCAACACCCTAAAAACTAAACTGTACCTCGATAGTCAGCAAAGCATTACTACTCCCAAAAGTTAATCCAAAAATCAGTGCACTTGTATTCTGTGCTGATGATACACCTGAAAAGGTACTCCCATATAACAATGAATCTATTTGTGCTTCCATCTGATGTGCCTCTTATAATACTCGCCTCCTACTCTTTCATTACTTGAATTAACATGCTGACTACTTGTTGTACTATATGTTGAAAAAACCCAGCATGTAAGGGCAAGGTTTCTAGGTGGTTTCAGATGTGTTCCCACAGCCCAAGTTGTCTCTATTGGCATGCTTCTACATAACGTTGAGGCCAAGGAGGGTTCCCTGTCATGCTTTCCCCAATATGGGGGAGTTCGCTGATGCTTTAGCTCCATAATCTTCTGCATAAATTTCAACTCCTTCTCGAGCCATCTCTCTCCTCAACGCCATACTTTCTACAATGTTGCGTTACTTCTCTATCTCCCTCTCGCACACACCGTCATTATACTTAAGGTACCTTTCCTCTCTCTGCCTTTCTACCACTAGGTCTACCATCTTTCACCAAACCTGCTCCTACCCCCACATGTGGTGGGGTTTAGCTAGCCATAGGTTTACTCTCTAGATTCAAAATTACCATCAGGATCTTGATTTCCAGTGGAATTCCTTGTAGGTAAGCACCCCCTTGGATATCGTAAGAACTGGAATTCAGCTACCTCTGGACATGAATAAGTGGAAATTGGAGTATTCCAAGATATAACTATTCAAGACACCATGGAACCACATAGCCATAAACTTAATTCCAAATCATATCAGCATCATAAAGGGCCTATGGAATTATTCCTGCATCTAGAAAAAGTGTGGGATACCTCCAATTCACTTAGATGCATAAGCAATCAGCCACTCATACAATTCTATTGGAAAGATAGTACAAAAAATATCTCATATAAATTGTCATACATATTATGTTCCACCCACACATGTGCATTAAATTCAGATCCAGTGTTGAATCTCCATGCGTATTCTTCTTCCAGATCATGTATCCATTCTTCAACACTTGATAAGGTCAACCAGTATGTCTTCATCATGCAAACCATCCTGAAAACAACTAAAAAAGAGGTCCTAGACATTGGAACCAATGATGCAACCTAGAATTCAGTTGATACAAGCCCAATAAGACCCTAGGCGCAGGTTGGTACATCACTCAACCTAGATTGAGAGCTCACCTAAAGCATGCAAAGGTACCAGGTCCCTCTTTAGGGTTGTTGTTGTAGGATGTTAGGCATGATGAAGACTTAACACATGCAGTTCCATTACTAACACATCATTCTACAGAGCATGGTCAGATCTATCTCTAAGGGGAGAACATAATTAAATATTAACCATGATGAGATAAAAAACATACTAGATTCAGATACACATAGAAATAACACTTAGATTCAACCAATATCCTCCATTATATTAAATGCAATAAGTATAGAGAAGCTTCATTACAATAACAATAGTATGTGCGTAACAGATTTAGCAGCATATCTCCCTATATCTCCATGTATGCATATTTATCTATCTCTCTCTATATATATCTCATTACATCAGTTTTATACATACTTATAAGGGTGGGGACTTTCCCTTCAATCACTTATCTAATCCCAAAATAGGTTCCATGCTATTACTTATCCACGTACCATTACAAAAATAGCCACACATGCAAGTGCGCTAACAATAGACTACTGGTAGTTAACTGACAGTAGTAGATCTATTTCCGGCATGTGTCCATGTAAAGTGCTTCATAGCTAATCCTCCAAAAATAGCCAATGTGTGGCAGTGTAATTCTCCATTCATTTTGAGTGGCCTCCACACTCAATATCTCTAAAAATAGATTCCTTGTCAAGAAAACGGCTAAGTACTTGAACTTGTTTCTATATTCCTACGCACGCGAGCCTTCCCCGATACGTCTGCACCTTTAAATTCATTTTTTTCTCCTATTGTGAACCTTCTATATTTTCTTTACTAAGTGCTAGGGTTTGACTGATCGACAGTGCCACACCAAAATGACACCTCTTATAGTGTTTACTTGGCCACTCGAATTTGTTGGCACAATCAGTTCGGTTCCATGACCCAACTTTTGAAAAATATAGCGTTTGATAGCCTTACACTGGCTTAGACTGCACTGTTTTGGGAGTTTGCAAATAATAGGGCAACGAGAGTACCGATTGGAGATGGAAAAAATAGAGACAGGCTATTGTTGAATGTCCCTACACCAAGGTGTAGGATCTAATGAGATAACTCTAGGTGCCACAGAGACTGAGTAATCACCTATTGAAGTTGTACCGTTTTTTGGTCTTAGAGCTCTTAAGGGACTACACCTGAACGAAGTATCCCGGAGGCAACGACATTGTCCTGCACCAAAATGAATCCTCCTCTTGCATTTACCTAGCTACTCAGACATGTTAACATATTCGGTTTGATGCCATGACCCAAAATTTCCAAAATATATTGTTTGACATCCTTACACTGGCTTAAACTACACTATTTTACGTGTTTACAAACAATATGACAACAAGAGCACCAATTGGATATGGAAAAACTGAGACAGGAAATTGTAGAGGGTCTCTATACCAATGTATAGGATCTAAGGAGACATATCTAGGTGTCATGGAGACCAAGTAATCACCTGTCAAAGTTGTATGGTTTGTTGGTCTCAAGAATCTTAAGGGAGTACACCCGAACGAAGTATCCCAGAAGAAACGACATTGTCTCACTCAAAAAATAAACCTCCTTTAGTGTTTACCTTACCACCTGGACATGTTAGTATAAATGTTTTGGTTCCATGACCCACCGTTTGTAAAATATAGCATTCGACAACCTTACACTGGCTCAGACTGCACTATTTCACACGTTTGTAAACAATAGGGCAGAGAGAGCATCAATTGGAGACAAAAAAATGAGATAGGATACTTTATAGGTTCAGTACAGCGAGGTGTAGGATCTGACGAGATAAATCTAGATGCCATAGATACCAAGTAATCATCTGTTGAAGTTGTACATGTTTTTGGTCTCCGGTCTCTTAAGGGACTACGCCTGAACGAAGTAACCCAGAGGCAATGACATTGTCCCGCACCAAAACAAAACCTCCTCTAGCATTTACCTAGCCACTTAGACGTGTTTACGCATTTGGTTTGGTGTCACAGCCCACTATTTTCAAAATATAGCGTTTGACAGCCGTACAGTGGCTAAAACTACATTATTTTTCACGTTTATAAACAATACGGCAATGAGAGCACCGATTGGAGATGGAAAAAACTGAGACATGTTATTTTATAGGGTCCCTATGCTAAGGTGTAGAATCTAAAGAGACATCTCTAGGTTCCACAGAGACCATGTAATCACTCGTCGAAGTTGTATGATTATTTGGTCTTAGGGCTCTTAAGGGACTACGCCCAAACAAAGTATTCCAGAAGCAACGACATTGTACCACACCAAAAATACACCTCTTTAAGTGTTTACCTTACAACATAGATGCTTTGGCATGATCTGTTTGGTGTCATGACCCACCGTTTGCAAAATATATTGTTTGACAACCTTACACTGGCTCAAATTGCACTATTTCACATGTTTACAAACAATAAGGCAGTGAGAGCACTGATTGGAGACAAAAAATGTTGAGATGGACTATTGTATAGGGTCCCTATTCCAAGGTGTAGGATCTAACAATATAAATCTAGGTGCCATAGAGACCGAGTAATCACTCGTCGAAGTTGTACAGATTTTTGTTCTGAGGTCTCTTAAGGGACTACGTCCGAACGAAGTATCTCGGAGGCAACAAAATTGTCCTGCCTACACCAAAATGAAGACTCCTCTAGTGTTTACCTGACCAGTCAAACGTGTTGATGCGTTCGGTTTGGTGCCATAACCCATTGTTTGAAAAATATAGCATTTGACAACCTTACACTGGCTCAAATTGCACTATTTCAAGCGTTTACAAACAATATGACAACGAGAGCACCGATTAGAGACGGAAAAAATTGAGACAAGATATTGTTGAGGTTCCTTATGCTGAGGTGTAGGATCTAATGAGATGTCTCTAGGTGCCATGGACACCAAGTAATCACCCGTCGAAATTGTATGATTTTTTGGTCTCAGGGCTCTTAAGGGACTACGCCCGAACAAAGTATCTCGGAAGCAACGACATTGTACCACACAAAAATATGCCTCTCCTATCATTTACCTGGCCACAAAAAAATGTTGGCATAGTCGGTTTTGTGCCAAAATCCACTATTTTCAAAATATAACATTTGATAGCCTTATAATGGCTCAAACTGCACTATTTCGTGTGTTTGCAAACAATAGGGCAGTGAGAACACCGATTGGAGATGGAAAAAATTGAAACAGGCTATTGTATAAGTTTCCTACACTGAGGTGTAGGTGACAAGACATCTCTAGGTGTCACGGAGACCGAGTAATCACCCGTCGAAGTCGAAGGGTTTTTTGGTCTTCGGGCTCTTAAGGTACAACACCCAAACGAAGTAGCCCGGAAGCAAAAAAATTGTCCCGCACAGAAATGATGCCTCAGCATTTATCTGGCCACCCAAATGTCTTGGCAGAGTTGGTTCAGTCCCAAAACATCTCGAGGCGTGAATTTTCATTACTCGGCTTCGTTCATTTCCTAGGATTGCCTAGAAAAAGGTAGTTTGTAATAACTTTTGCCACAAATGCTCAAGGAATTCCATGACCGTCAATTATTGGGTGTGAATAGAGGCCTCCTTCACTCAATTTTTGGCTTAGATGGTTCTTGTTTTGGATAACCAAGCGCAAAGTTGTGATCGTCATAATTTTTTGTTGAAAATGTGAATTGGGATTAATAGGCAATATGTTCTTGGCTCTGGATTAGGTGGTATGACTCCAAACCGAGCCTCCCTATAGCCCTTCATAGCACTCAAAGGCATATAAACACCTAATCGGACATGTTGGTGGTGACAATTTTCTCCCATGACGTCCTAGGGCATAAATTCTCACTACTCGGCTCACATCAATGAGATTGCAACAAGGTAAACACATTACCATGTAAATACTCTAATGATTGTTTGATATCTTTTTAAAGAATGTAAATACACAATAGAGTGTTAAGAATATTTTGTGTATATCTTGTGCATACTAAACTACAATGTTTCTAATTTTTTTAAACAAGTGAATTCAAATTAGGAACTTATTGTTACACACATCAATAAAATTTAATTTGGACTAATAATTAATAAATAAATTGTAAGTACACTAAAAGCATATAAAATGACTTATAATAAATCCCTCAAGACCATTTTTAATTGTGTACATTTTTTCGAATTTTGGAGTGTGTTAACCAAGTGATTAAAATAAGAAAATTTATATAAGTCCCACACTTAAATCTCTTGAAAAAAAAAATGATCTTGCACCCAAGAACCTTCAAAACCATTATATAACATAACATCATATATCATATATCTTAACAATGACATAACATCATATATCATATGGATAATGGTCACATAATCGAGGCCATCAAATAAAATAAAACATATAACTAATATGGTTATGAAAACATATATAGAAGTATATCATGTGCAATGAAATCAAATCAAACATAGGAGTAATATCGTTATGAAAACCAAGATGGATATAATGTATCAAACTAAGTGTGTCACCTATATTTTAAAATATAAGTTAATAATGTATCAAACTAAGGCTATATACATGGAATATGAAGAATCGTGAACTAGGACTAGATGGCATATATATCTGTACATGGGTTTTATGAATCTAATCATGAAACATCTTCCCTCTCTTACTAGAAGAAGCATGTGCATGACCTGTGGATGTAGTGAAGGGACATGCCACTACATATTTCATCCATGTGGTCCTGGTTGTTTCTAAGAAGGCTTGCAACCTAGCCTGCACATTTATAAACATCATTTTTTTAACACCCAAAATTTTAAAATACATTCAAAATTTAGAAACTTAGAATTTATAATGCATGTGAAATCTTACCACAATCTCATGATCCATATCAGTTTGTTGTCAACGTGTTGTAAGGTCATCGGTATAATCATGAGGGGTAGGGTACATACAAATAAATAGTTCAAATTAAATATTTCATATACAAAATTTGATATTGTAGATAAGTAATGATAAAAAATTCCTCCAAAATTTAACAAATTTGAAAAATTATACTGTTAGAGTAGGTATTTACCTTAGCTCATGTTCACTTAGGTACATTATTTAATTTTATTGTATTTATCCTCACCCACTTATGTGTGTGGATATTTATTTTTATTTATTTAGATATTAGGAGATATTATCTAGTTGTTAGGTATAGTTATTTCCTTGATCTATGGTATTGACTAGTTTTTTCCTAGATCTATGGTATTGACTAGATCCTTGATGTCTAGTTCTCTCATAAATCTATGGACTTGACTAGTTCTTTGATGACTAGTTCTTTCCATGATTTATGGCTTGATCTACGACCTTGACTGGTTCTTATATTGTTATTCCTTGCCTATATAAGCAAGGCCCATTCTCATTGTATTTCATTAAGTTCTATAATAATATATGATATTGCTATTCATTTATTTGCAAAGGCTTATGTAAAGTTATTTTGGTGAATTGATTTCATCTTATTGATCATGATGTTTTATTAGCATCTGTGTTCTTGGCTTGGCACAATCTGGTTATCATTTCTTTTATGGTATCATAGCGGGAGATTGCTATTGACATCCGTCTGTAAGTTTTATTTTGCAATTTTTAGCCCCTGGTCATATCGTATGGTTATATGAGGGCTTAAAGCTTGTGATTCCTACTAGTAGGTGCTTGACTCCAGCACCCTTTCATTTCATTTGTGTGGTGAAGGCAAGAGCATTTTATTAAATAAATAGTAGAGTATAATATTGAAAAACTTGTATCTTTTGATCGGTAACTCGGTTTTGAGTGCCTTTTTTTGTAAAAGTGCGTAGTTTTTTATGCTCTTTCCATTGGAAATATTTATTTTGAGAATATCACTATAATTATAAAGTGCCATATTGTAACACGCACTCGTTATAGAGTGCCAAAATCTGGGGGGCTCTTGTTGCATTGTTTTGGGGTCTTGTTGCATTGCTTGGTTCTTACATTTATTTTGGTGATTTTTTGAGGATGACATATTTATCTACTTATGAATTAGATTATGTTGATCCATTAACAACACATAATTACCACACATGGAAACAAATAATAGAAACAATAATTAAGCGGAAAGAATTATGGGCTTTAACTTCTTTAGAACAACCAGTGTTCACTAGAGAATATGAGAAATTTCAGTACCAGTGCAAATTTGATGAGTGTATGGGTTTGATAGGAACTTATGTAAGTGACAGTCTTTTATTTCATTTAGAAAAGTGTGACTCTCCTTTCAAAATATGGGAGAAATTGGAGGATTTATTTAGTAAGGTGGATCATATGAGAGCCATGCAACTTGAAATTGAGATCACCTCTCTTAATCCTGAATATTTTCCAACAATTATAGACTATCTTACCAAGTTCAAGCATTTGTTGACACAGTTGAAGGGGAGTGGAAGAGATAAGAAAGATGAAGAGTGTGTTTACTTGATTCTATCCAAGTTGAGAGGACCATTCCAAATTTTTGCTTCTACCTTTTTCTCTAGCATGGATGCCTTAGGTGACACCTTCAAAATGCCTAACTTAGAAACATTTTGTGAAAGACTTACTAGGGAAGAATCCAAATTATCTCACCTTGAGTCTTCCACCTCTCAAAAGGCATTAGTTGCATCTAATCCTAAGGGCAAGGGAAAACCAAACAATAAAACCAAATCCACACCTTCTCCATCTCAAAATGCTCCTAAACCCAAAGAAAACAACTCAAAACCCAAGGAGTCTTCTAAATCCAAGAATAAGTCTAGCCGTTCATGCTATTTTTGTGGGGGTAGTAATCATGAAGAAAATAGGTGTTATAAGCGAATGCAAGCCTTAGAGAATGCAATCAAGAAACACAAAATTTCTATCTCCACTCCACCTCCTTCTAATCAGCATGGAAAAGTACTTAATGTTGTTGGAAGATCTCAGTCACCACTTGCAGATAATTGAGCTATAGATTCTGGTGCTTCTCATCACATGACTTCTTCCAAAGAGTCTTTTGTTTCTCTAGGTTTGAGTTCTACTTCTAAAATTGAGGTTGGATATTCTTCCTTTCTTTCTGTTGAGGGAAAAGGTGATATACAACTTGATGGTGGAAATATCCAAGATGCACTATATGTTCCTAACATCACTACAAATTTTCTTTCTGTATATCAAATTTTTCATTCTGGTCAAGGGAAAACAATGACTTTTACACCACATGGGGTAGAAGTAAGAACTTTGTTGGAGCCTTATTCACTTGTTTCTCAGGGTATTGTTGATCATACTTCTAGACTATATCACTTTGAGGGTTTTGATGACACTTCTTCTATAGGGAAATGATTGGTTTCTCATTCAGATTCAGAGAGTAAGCTTTGGCATGAAATATTTAGACATCTCAATTATAGATATCTGAAGGAGTTGAGCACTCATGGTATGGTAGATGGTCTTCCTAGAATTTTTTGTCTTGAGGGAGTTTGTCATGGTTGTGCATTAGGGAAACAACACCAAGATCCTTTTCCTAAGAATTTGTCTAAGAGAGCTTCTTCACCACTTGAGCTTGTGCATAGTGACTTGATGGTTTCTCTTACCTCATCTTTCAATGGAGCTAAGTATGCACTTACATTTATTGATAATTTCTCAAGGTGTACTTGGGTTTATTTTCTCAAGTACAAAAGTGATGTTTTTTCACACTTCAAAGTCTTCAAGGCTTTGGTCGAGAAACAATCTTTTAGTAGCATAAAGAACCTTCACACTGATAATGGGGGGGAGTACTTCAGCAATGAGTTTTCTGAATTTTTGGCAACTCAAGGTATTATTCACCAACATTCTATTTCTCATACTCCACAACAGAATGGATTAGTAGAAAGAAAGAATAGAACTTTGAAGGAAATGACTAACTGTATGATGCATTCTAGAGATATACCTCCTATCTATTGGGCAGAAGCAGTTAATTATGATAACTATATTTAGAATCACACACCACACAAAGCACTTGAGCATTTGACTCTAGAGGAAGCTTGGTACAACACTAAGCTAGATGTCTCATTTTTTTGAGTCTTTGGGAGCCATGCTTGGGCCTTTGTGCCAAAGAAGAAAAGGAAAGCTTTAGATAAGAAGAGTAAACCCTTGATCTTTGTAGGGTATTGTGAGGACATGAGAGCTTATCATCTTTTAGATCCTGATACACATGATTTTATTTTTCGAACACATGTTCAGTTTGATGAGCATTTCACTCCTCATGATTCTTCATCTTCTTCCATTCCTTCTTCTTCTTCATCTCATCTTGAGGATCCTTTCTTTGAGGAGATTGATGAGGTGGTTATAGATGTCATTGAGGATCCTATACCCACTGATGTTGTCACTATGCCTAAGTGGGCTCATACTACCGTTTCTGAGGCAAAACCTTTCATAAAGGATCTTCCACCCACTAGGCATCATCACACACATTCTACAGGTTCTGGACTTTTGTGTCAGGTAGTTTCTGAGGATCCACAGTATTTTTCAAAGGCTCATGGGATACCGGAGTGGGATGATGCGATGGCAGCTGAGTATTCTTCTTTGATGAAGAATCATACTTGTGATTTGGTATCTCTTCCTAAAGGAAGAAAGATAGTTAGGTGTAAGTGGGTATACCGAACCAAATACGTAGCTGATGGGTCCATTGACAAGTATAAGGCTCGTCTTGTTGCAAAGGGTTTTTCACAAGTAGAAGGTATTGATTACTCTGAAACTTTTGCACCTGTTGCCAAGATGGATTCTGTACGCCTTGTACTTGCTATTGCTGCATCATAGGGGTGGCCCGTATACTAGATGGACGTGAAGAGTACCTTCTTACATAGAGATCTACAAGAAAAAATATATATGGAACAACTGGCTGGATTTGTTTGGGATTCTTCTCTTGTTTATCGGCTCCGAAGGTCTCTCTACGGTCTCAAACAAGCCCCTCGAGCTTGGTATGAGAAGATGGATTCTTTTATTTCTATCTACTAGTTTTGTTCGTTGCCACTCCGATCATACAATGTATCTCCAGCATGTCAGTGAGGATATTGTGATACTTGTCTTGTATGTTGATGATCTATTACTTACTAGAAGCTCTTCTTCCCACATTCAGAGTATTCAGAGGGCTCTTTCTACACAGTTTGACATGATAGATCTTGGGCTGTTGCATTATTTCCTTGGTTTGCAGATTTCTTAGACAGATTCAGGGATTCATTTGAGTTAGCAAAAGTACACCCATGATCTTCTTAGGCACTTTGATATGGCTGATTGCAAGCCAAGTCCATCTCCTTTTCAGTTTGGGGTTACTCTTACATCCACATGTACCACACCACTTTGTGATCTTAAGTTATATAGGGAGTTGGTTGGGAGTCTCATGTACTTGACCCATACTCGCCCTGATATTTCATTTGCAGTAGGGCTTGTATCTTGGTTTACACATTCTTCTCATAGTAGTCATTGGCAGGCTGCTAAAAGCATTTTGTGCTATTTATAAGGCACTTCCCACTTTGGCCTACACTAGACTAGGGGTTCTACTTAGTTGGTTGGGTATACAAATTTAGATTGAGCAGGTTCTATTGATGACAGGCATTCTAATTCTAGCTATATTTTCTATATTGGTTCTTCTCCAGTTGCTTGGGTGTGCAAAAAGCAATAGGCTATTGCAATTTCATCTTTAGAGGTAGAGTACAAGGCAACAATTATAGCGAGTCAACAGATTCTTTGGCTTCGCCAGTTATTGACAGAGTTTGGATTCCCACAAGATTCACCGACTGTACTTTGGTGTGATAAAAAAAGTACAATTCATATTTCTCACAACCCACTTGAGCACCAGCAAACCAAGCATATCGAGATACACATCCACTTCATTCAGTAGCACATTTAGGATGGAGTTCTTTGCTTGGAGTACCTTTCGACTCAGTAGCAGGTTACAGACATCTTTACGAAGCCTTTTGCATCACCTCACTACCTTGAGTTGTGTGGCATGATTGGGGTTTCGGAAGTTGTTCTTGGGGGGTGTTCATGAGGACATCTTCCTTCTTCTTCTTCTTTCTCTTTCCTTATAGCAGGATTCTTTCCTTCTTTTGGTAGGGGTCCACGGACGACGGCGCACGTTTTGCTATTTCAGGAAAATCTGCAGACTACTATTTTGGGCTACGAAGGTCACTTTCAACACAATCTAGAAATAGTAATTTCATATTGTAGATAAGTAATAATAAAAAATTCCTCCAAAATTTAACAAATTTGAAAAATTATACATGAGTTAGTGAATCTGCAGACGCTATGGAAACATCTACATCATCCTCCATAGTCTGCATATATGGAGGAGTTTCTCTGGAATTCATAAGCTATACAAAAAACATATAGATCAATATTAATTGAAAACTGTCTAGCAATGAGTATTAGCATGAGAAGAGGACTAATAGCAATAAGGCCTAAAATAGAGAGTTATGTAAGATTACAAGTGTACATGACCGAACCAATAGTCTAAACACCTTATGATAAATTAGAGAAGGATAATTAGTCCTATTTATTTACATAATCTCTCTTGAATATTAATATGAAAAGGTCCTATAGGTGATGTAGATCATATTCATAATTTTTATGTCTTGAAATTGCATAATTTGGTTTCTACAGAAAATTGTAGGCTCTCGGGCTCTATCTAGGGATTTTTCTAAATTTTTATTGTATTGGTGAATCTTGCTAGGAATTTCAAATTATCTCTATTTGTGCATGAATTAGAAGACCCCAAGATTTCGTGCTGATTGATATAGTGTAGTGACAATTATCTAGATAAAAATTATTTCAAGCAACCTAGTAAAATTAAAGTGTACAAAAATGAAGGCAAAAACTAGGGTTCTCCCTATAATTAGATAAATCATGATTTTAGACTAGGTATGAAGGTGATATCAAGTATGAATGAGATTTTTGAATGATATTAATGGTGTAGGAATAAAGAAAATGCCATCATTTGAATGAAATTAGACTGTACTTGACAATATTAAGTCACAAAAAGGGTTATTAAAGATATTCAGAAGTAATTCATTAAAAATGTGGAATGTATTTCCAGTATGTAGAACTTGGTTCTAGGTAGGTCACCAAGCTATATCCATTGTGTACATGAGAATGCAAATATAGAGAAACTTGATGAATAAAAGATATATAATATGAGATTGGGTGTATAGAATTGCATAGGGAGTATTGGTGATAAACATGAACCAAGGGACCCATGATATATTTAGAAGTGTAGGTAACTTATCACATATTGTCATCTCTTTGTTATTTAGAGAGAAGAGGGTTAATAAAGAACGCATAGAACTAACAATGTTTGTAAGGTCATTTATGCATACATCCTCAGAAGCTAAAAGAGATCCTTAGAGGCAAGCGATGATGGAGAAAGCATTAGAGATGGAGTGCTCTAGAAACATGTCTAGCATAGAGGTAATTTTCTATGATCATGATAAAAGGAGAGTTTTTATATTTAGGAGAGTGTTAAACTTAACCCTTGCATCATGAGAGCTTAATCTTATGATCAAATTATACTAGCTAGAGTTATGGGATTGCAAACTACTAGAGAATTACACAATTAAAAAATTCCACAATTAGAAACAACTTGTAAAGAGAAAATAACCTGTGTAAAAGTCACGTGAGGCGTGCCAATAGCCTCAGTGCCCAGAGAAGATGATGACCCACTAGGATCTTGCGTATAAAAGACAAACATATTAATATGTACATGTACACGTAAAACATTATACATGAACATTAAAAATGTGTATTTAATAATAAAAGTGTAATCAAATGATATTTGAAATGTAAGTAACTTGAAACTTATATCTCTAACACACCCAGCTGTAATAGCTAGAATGTTGACTCCAGATGTGTCCTTCACCCGCTCTTGTTGTTTAAAATAAAATAAAATTAGTTTTTACATGTATGTACATGATGTAATCAAATACTTATATACTAAAATATTAAATGAAATAAATTATTATATATATATATTATATTTACTCGACATTTAATTGTGAAAGACTAAGATTATTTGTTCCAAAAACATCAGCCATCATCTCATTTAGAGATAAGAAATCATGTGATCCAGCAAATGATGTCTTGCCCACAGTGCATACAACACCACATGATCCACATTGGTGTGGTGCGCTAGAATTGACGCCTCCACCAACATCACCAGATGTAATCTGGCCACTATGCTAGGTCAGAGTGTCAGTGATCTCCCTTAATGTATGTAGTGTGTCAATCTCCACAACCTGCTTCACTATGGAAGGTATAACTGAAGGCAATGGAGGGTTTTGGAACATGGGGGGTCCTTGGTTGACCAACACGTGCACCAGGTTTACTCTATAAAGAGCCACCTCCTTTTCTATTAAAATTATAAAAGTCAAAATGATTTGGGACCTCATTAAACACGTACTCGTAATATAATTTCTTCAAAAAATAGAGAGGAACCTCATTGTTGTTGCATGGTGGATAATAAAAAACCATTGACCATATGTCCTAAAAATTATTCTTGATTCAGTTGTCATGGCACCAATGGATTGGGAACCGTTTGCAAGTAGGCATAGGAGGGGCATTGGTTCTCAGGTTGGTATATAATGCATAAATGTGGTCTTTTGCAAAAAAAATGGTATTTTATGGACACATGGGATAATTTATCTACATACCACTACCTATAATAAGCTCTAAAGGTATTCCAACTATCTATTTGGTTGGTTACGGAGTTGACTTCGCCAACCAATGTTTGTAATGTGTTGGCTAAAGTCATGTAGGATGGATTTGTGGCATGATTTTGTCTTATTGTCTGAATAATGTTATCAATGGAAATTTTATTTTGTCGGATTCTTCCAAAGATATTAGGTTATGTTCCTACTAGTTCCGTGGGGACACTATGAGCCACAAGAGGTGGATCTATGTTTGGAGGAGGGTTTTGAGGAATGTTTAGAGGGTTTTGAGGAAAATTTGGATGGTTTAAAGGATTACAAGCTTACCAAACAACTGAAAAAATGAATAAATCGTATACATAAACAAAAAAATGAAAAACCCATGAAAATCACAACAAAAAACCTTAAATGCAAGAAATTTTATCAAAATCGAGGGCTTACCTCTTTGTCTTGGCAGCATCGTTGAAAATTTCGAGATCCAAAAGTCTAAAGAGAAATTTACAGGGAATATTCAAAGTGTGAGTGCTAACATTGGAGGAGAAATCATGGTTCACAGGGGGAAATGGGGGAACATGAGGGCTCGCGGGTTTGTTATTTTTGTCTCAGAGGACCACGATTGTGGTCCTAAAAATACATCTGAGAATTTGACTTCTTTGCATAAAGTAAAAAATGAACATGTTAATGATTATAGCTTATGTTTTAAATATTACATGCATCATTTACTTTATCAGCCTATTGATCTATAAAAGCAATATATCTTTTGTCATGGCTTTATTCTTCCCTTGAAAGAAAAAATATTATATGATACACGTGAATCTTTTACACTTTTTTTCTTTAAGGTTATAGATTTAGAACAAGAGATGCTTAATGAACATACTATTTCTTGTGCTCCTAGGTCTTCTACCACTTCTCCACCTAATACATGTTCTCTTCCTCCTATTGCACCCGCTCACATTCTCCATCTCCTACTATACACACTTATGATCATCAACCCTATTTTTATAGACCTAAACCATGTTCCACTGTCCCTCTTAAGTGGGAGCCATTGTAATTTTCAGTTTTTTCTAGGCCTCGTGATATTTTTCACACCTTGATTGATGAGAGGTTGATTAGGATACCCTCTAATGAGCATCCTCCTCATCAGTTGCGAAAAATCATAACCAACCATTTTGTAATTTCCATAAGATTAATGATCATAGAGATAATGATTGTGATGTGCTCCATGATAGGATTCAGTTTCTTGAGGACAAGAGTGTCATTGATTTTAATGCATGCTATGTTGATATATTACATTCTCCTATGTTTCAAAGTCACACACCAACATCTATTACTTTGACTACCTCGCATCATCCTAAGGTCAATTTATCTCTTCCTTGCTTGGATTTGGATACGTATGAGATGCTTACCCCATTTATCCTACACTCTAGACCTAAGTGGGTCCCAAAGGATCAACACTCACCATTATAATTCACATCCTCCTAATATTACTACGATCACTTCAGGATTATCATTCAACATTTATTCTCTTGAAACTACATCATTTGAGCCACTTGTGCATAGTCATCCTCTTCTTCCTATCTAGATGCTCTATGTTCTTTAGTGCTACATGATTTCACACCCATTATCACAATGTATGTCACTATTTTTCTCACGTCATGAGATTTATTCTTCCCTCCTCCTCTTTACCATCGTTCACACTTTTTCAACAAAAATCTTACAATACATACATATTATCATTTTACCATTTATTTTACTATTAGCACGATATTATCTACATTATCAACACATATACTCTACACTAAAAAATCAAATTATACAATTATATCATCACCATTTAAACAACATATCATATCAAATCAAGTTAGGTAATCAACAAATCATATAATAAACACAAGTACACATCATCATATCAAAAATGATCTCATCATACACACACACACACACACCAACACACACACATCTCTTAAGAGGTTAATAATATAACATCAAGGGGCAATGTCCACTACATCTTATATCATGCATCCTCACTACTAGAGTATACTATCTTGCTAAATATTTGAATTTGTGCTCAATCTTGTTTCTCCTCTAACCATGTCTGTAGTGACGTTGCCTTTTCCACCGCACCTGTCTATCAGCCTTAGAGCTCTATGTATCTCTCAAATATGATCCATACTAGGCCATCTACTCCAACATCCTCTCTTTCTCATGCTAGCTCTGTCCTAGCCTCATCTCACTCTAAATGTAGAAATATACACGTGTCTTCTGACACCACCATCACCACAAGATTGAATAAGTATGCATGTTCTCCGAAAATGTGATCCACTCACTCTATCCAAGACTCCTATGAAGACATCTGTGGGTACATTGCATGTCAATGTATGCACTGTTGTATCTATGACCACACCTTAATAATCATCATCTGTACGATCCTAAACCATATTAATACCTCATCGCCATATTACATACACAATACAAATCACAATATATCATACAAATACAACCACCACTACATCATCCTTGGGGGTAGTTTTTTGACATCCTATTAGCCCTCCTCCTCCTTCCTCTTATAGAAACTAAATCTTGCACTTCGGATAAATTTACAGGCCCTGATCACATACCACTATTCATATGATTCCTAAGTGAGAAACATACTAATTGACCAATTCCTTTAGCCTCTTTACTTCCTTTTTGGTTTCCTTCTTAGTCTTACACACCCTATTGCCCTGTCTGACTTTCAATACTTGAAATTTTTTGAGTCTGGACACCAGTTCCCAGCCAAGATGCCAACGTTGAGGCATCCTCATCCTCCTAGGATCCCTTGACCTATTTGTATCTTGCTCACATATTTTGAGTCCTTTCTAGTTGTTGGGCATCTTGTTTTCTCATGGGTCGGCATTTTAGTGGTTAATTACGAAATAAAAACAAGGGAATCATATAAATACAAAGCTATGTGACCATAATAGAGTACCAAACACTAAGAATTTACAATCATCACCTAATGTTGCATTCAAAGGCCGTTAGTAAAGCATTCAAGCATCTGTCTAGCTTCATACTAGGGACTTCTACTTATGCATACAATTCATAGGAGGGGAAGTTCATTTTTCCATGCACACATCTATTTACATCTTCTACATCTAGCTATTTCTCACTATTTAATTTTGTTTGGCGTAAGAGCCACCTAGGGAATGATTCTACACACACACACAACTAGATGGAGTCTGAAATGTAGTGCAAAACCCAGATCATAAGTTCACTCAGTCGGGTGACTGCTAGGGTCATTCCGACTCCCCATTTGTATCTTTTTATTTTTAAGATTTGATGTGCTTTATATCTTTTTAGGTGCTCTTTCTCTTTAAAGGTTTTAGGAAAACTCGATGGTCAACCAACAACACACATGTGACTAACAGTGACATTTAGCAAACATCTTGTGACACTATAAAATTTAGATTCTGACCAGTTTCAAAGTCATAGGTGCCAAGAGGAGGTCTACATAACCTAGGAACCCATGACTCACTCTAGGCGCCCCCATCCCAACATTTCCAACAATCCCACATTTTTCTGGGTTTACGTTGGAGAGTCTATCCTCTTATTTGAACAATTTTCTAGCTCGGCACACCTTCGAGATTATTGCGAATCAACTAAGTCTTCTTTCCTCCCTCTTGCACTTAGGGTTTCAAATTTATTGGCTTACTTTCTTGTGTCAAATTTGTACTTATTTTCTTATTTATTTACTGTTACATTGTAATATAGGGTTTAGCTTAAAATTCTATTTTTTGTTAAATCATTTCTTATTTATTTATTTCGTATGCCATTATTATTTTCTATATACACCTACGCATTCAATTGCATTCTAATTATGAATGCAACTTTTTCACAAATCGTTACACGCATCATGGATTCTTGGAATGGTACCTCTTACCAATTCCCTAGCGGCTTCTGGGGGAATCTACTTTTATACTAATCACAGGTGTTATTGTTTCGACTTATACTACTTCCTATTCTTACTAGCACACTAATATATTGGGTCATACATGATTTGACATATATTGTATCTTTCAACATGTTCACGAGTTTTTCATGTACAACATTTTCTTTGTAGGTATAGTTTCCACCATCGTTTTATGATTCTTTTCTTGCTATTGTTTGCAACTATTTTCCATTACTTGCGGGATTTTCCCTATGCCTTTCTTATTCACTGTTTTTTTTCTTTTGGCCACTTTAACCTTGATTATCTTGTGACATTGTGAGAAATGTCCCATGTTTGAAACCTAATTTTCACGACCTGGTTTATCTGCACTATTTTCTTATTTACATTGTGTTCTTGTTTGCTAGATTACACATTGTCTTTTATTTTTGTATTTTTCTTATTTTTACTAACACATGTTTTTAACCACTTAAATTGCATGTATGTGCCTTGGTTTTTACCAAGAACATTCCCTCCCCCTGCAGGGTATCAATCATAGTTCAACGGTTAGTCCTCCTTTGGGCCGCATTCTCCTAGCAATGTCGCATGCACCCCAAATGAGGGGGGCATACATCAGGTGAATATGTCACCATATTTAGTAGTTCACAATCACATTACAACATAGTTTAGTACTAGTACATAACAATCTTCGGTCTCAGAAATGACCTAGAATATGACTTGGGTCTTCAACAAAACACAAATGCAAGCACCCAGACATATACATGAGCACTTGGGAACCCCTGAACCTTCCTGGGAACCTATGACTAGGGGCAATTTACATAATTTTTCTTAGATCAACGTAGATTTTTGTAGTTTACACAACAATTTTCTCAGTAAAGGCACATTCCTCCAACAATCAACATGCATAGTTTATCCTTTTTGTATTTTCGTGTTGGATTGAACTGGATCGAATTTGGACACACCATCTTCACTTGTGTATAAATCATCAAGAAACGCTCAAAGGTTGAAAAATAATGATCAGGGGATCAATTTTAGTGTTAAATGTTCCTAAACTTCCCTAAACCATGCCAGTGTAGTAAATCCTTCAACGAACTTTCCAACGACTATAAGAACGTAAAAACGGACACTCTGAGCTCAAGATATGTTCTGTCAAAGTTCAGTCAATAGGAAAGTCAACTCTGGTCAACATGTCAATAATTGACCAATAGCAATGTGACATGTGGCAAAAGAAGAAAAGGGAAAAAATGAAGATTGTTTGAGTTGTTTGCAACCTCCGGTCTTCGACACACGTAAAAGCGGGCTAGAAAAAGAGGCTCAACTTTTATTATGGAGGGGAGCCTAGCCGCTGTGAGGACGATAATATTATCGCCAACGTGGTGGGTCCTCAAACCACCACGTGGCTTGCCACCAAAATTTTGATTTTCCTATCAATGGTCGACAAGTGGTATTTATTGCCATATTTCATTATTGAAATATCATTTTATTGTTGGGTCAAATTTCAAATTACCTTGTAATTATTTGCTACACATTATTCCCAAATTCCACATACCACGCATATAGATATCTATGCTTTTATATTAATGTTTATACATTAGTATACCTACATAAGCTGCCAACATTATATGACCACATGGAAGGTGATGAAGTGGTTGAGAAGGGGGTGGTTATGCTCACGTGGTCCTTTGACCACTATGTTTGCGTGGGGGAAGGCTATTTAAAGCCTTAAACAAATTCCATCCCACCAGTGTTGGATTTTGACGTTCAATGTTACATGTCACAATAATATTATTTGACAGTCTAAAAAATTATATGGATGTCATTTGATGTTCAAAATATAATATGCACGTCAAATTTATTTTTATAATAACTATTACAAAATACAAAAAATTTGAGTAAAATTTTACATCTACAAGATTGAAAAAATAACTTTAAATAAATTTCTAAAATGAAATTGAAATAAATAATATAAAATTAAATGCATAATATTTCTAGATATTTAGTAGAAAATAAACATCATGTGAAATAAAACATCACTACAAATTTTATTTAGATAAAATGAGTTTCTCAAAGAGCTAAAACTTACATTGATCAACCATGATTTCACAAAATATTTTGTGACCTTCTTTGTTTTTCCCATCTCCAAATGTCATACACATTCTCCCAATCTATCATAGAAGGATCATGTCCATTTATTGATACCCCGCATGAGCGCATCCAATGTTCCAATTTCTAACTTTGATCTTCTTATATCTTTAATCATGTTTTGTTTTGAAAACCCTCGTTCACATGCTAATGTACTTGCAGGAATCACAAGTGTACTCTACCATAGTTTTAACATGTTTGGAAAGTTGGTTTGCCAACTTTTAGAAATACAAAAACCCTCCATGCTTTTCTAACAGAAAATCCCTCACACCCTGAGTGGAGTGTATCAATAAATTGATGCAACTCTTTTTTACAAGCCTCAATGCCAAATGATGGAATGTCCATCCCTTCACTACAAACAACCTGCTGTAAATGTTGGAAAAAAAAATCAAGCCAATGAATTGAATTATTTTCTCTAACCAAAACATAATGTGAATAGTGTGAGGGACTAAACAACTTCACCGCATTGAAAATAGAAAGATCAGGAAACCTTGCATTTAGACAATCTACCAATCTTTGAACATAATCTTTTGTAAGTTGTATGCAACTTTGTAATGTTCCATCAATACAAGGATTGAATCGGTGCTTTTTTGTATTAAGAGTATCACCACATGCATTAGAAATAGATGTGTAAATTAATTCATGTTTATGAAATAATCCCTTTTTATCAGTGATTTGTAGATAACCAAATTGAGATGCCTCTTCATTTTTTGATAAGTAGAAAGCATCATTTGGAAATGAATTATTATTTAGAAACATTCTCCTTAGAGTATTACTAGTGGCATCGATAGTAGCTCCAAGAGAAATGACATCAATGTGCTCCACTTGAAATTATTTTGCTAACTTATTAAGTTCACATGGAACATCAGTAAGCATGTGCAAACAATACTGAACAGAAAATATTCTTTCCTTGTCATACCATGATTCTTTCTTCTCACTTTTCCACAAAGTCAATATAGCAGGAATCAATTCCACTAGCCTTTCAATGACTTGTCCCCTAGATAACCATTTGACTCCACAAATCTGAAGGCACTGGAGAGTTTCTAGTTTCATAAGTTCTTGCAATGCAATGAGCTCCTTAGTTCTTTTTGTTGAATTTTGAACCCATGAATACACTTTGTTTACCACTTTCTCAACAAACACTAACTCTGGGATCAGTTTAGAAGCATATGATGTAGCTAATGCCTCATGATTAGCAACACAATGAACAACTATTAAATTTGGCACATCCCTTTTTAACAAGGTCACAAATCCATTTTCATTTCCCACCATAGAAGAAGCACCATCCGTAGAAACAACTATCAATTTTTCGTTCAAAATCTTTCGTTCATTTCTTAAAGCTTGTAGTGCATCATAAATTGTTCTTCCTTTTCCATCACCAACACTAATACGTTTCATGAATTGAGAGACTAAGAACCCCAATCCTCGTGAATCCAGAAATGTTGCATAAACAACAAGATGTTTATCTAGGCTACGATCAGTGCTTTCATCTAACATAAAAGAGATATAAGGACTCATTCATCTTCAAGATCTATATCTCTTCAAGATATTTAGATATAGAAAAAATAAATTGATTGGCTGCCTTTCGGTTTGTATATGTTGGATAGAAATTATTCTTGGGCATACATGATGTATCTAATGACATGACAAGTGAACAAAGAGAGTCATATGTAGACAAAGATAAATCATGTTTTGTAACCCAATATGCCAACTTCATGGTTGTGATAATTTTATGCTTGTTAGAATCATCAATTTGTGTTATATGTTCTGGAATAGATATCACCTTTTTCTGCTTATCACATACCCATTTTTCCTATGATAGTTTGTGAACATTAGATTTATCGTGGGTTATAATTGCATCCTTTTGCATGTTGGTACAACCATTTCCAATTCCCCATGGACCTGGTGCTCCATATGTTTCACACCATTCACACTTCATAGAAGTTTTATCCTCATGCATAGTTTTTTTAAACCATGTATACTTATTTTCCCACTCTACTCTGTAAAATCTCTTCAATTTATGTTTTACCCATTTGCCAGCAGTATTATTTGTTCCAACCTCACCTCCCATAATTTCTATATCTTCATTACGATCTTCATTCAAATCAATATTAGGTCGAAATTCAGAAATACCTTCATTTTGAAGATCTTGGGATGGAATTGACCATTTAAACATTTGGTTGATTGTCCTTTGTTTCTTCTTTCTTTCTGACATTTTTCAAAACCTGCAAAATCAATTTAAATGTTAATTTCTTTATAATAATACATCACAAATTTTGTATCTAAAAATGAAAATCATTTTAATGTAAATCATGATAAAAATGAATGAAAAAAAATGAGAAGAGCCCAGAGAAAAATGTTAAAAATTGTGTCTAATATTATAAAATAACATTCTATCCACGGGTAGAAGCGTGGTAGACTTGAAATCCTGTCTAAAATTATAAAAAAATAAATTAAAAACCCTTACCTTGGTTTTACATCATTATAATGATAAACTCTAAAAATAATGAAAAATAAGAAAAATATTTAAACTCAAACGCCTCGTAAATTCTAATGCCCTAAACAAGTGCCTAATATATGTCAAGCTTTATCCTCCCTTGATCTAAAAGAAATCTCAATTATAAATAATATGATGCAAATGCAATGTAGGCATTTGGCTGGAATCAAAGAGTTTTGATGATACAGGTTTGCCACCACTGCCATTTCCAACTCTTTTCAAGGGAATTTACGAATTAGGAAAGGAATTCAATGCCTCCAAGTTCCAACTGTAACAAGTTAGATTACAAATATTGACCAAAATGGAATGTATTGATGTCTATGACCTGACTGAAAATGGGAAACCGTGCAGGAAAATAATTAGTGCATGTTTCTATTCCAAGGGATTTGAAGCCTCGAATGGGCCTCTGAGGTCATCAAGGCGCGGGTTCTTTTGTTCTGCATGAGATGCATACGGGCATGGAACACACACAACCTCAACTGCCGTAGGAGCAGTGGTGAAGAATGCAAGCATAGTAGACATTATAAATGGGACCAGGGTTGGAATAATTCTCTCTTTTTCAAACAATTATAAAAAGAGAATTTCAAAACATTTATAATGAAATCTTCATAACTGTAACAAATAAAACTCAAAATTTGTAATGAAAAACAATCATTTTGATGTTGTCCCAAGTGAGAATCAAAAGGAAAATGATGTGACTCTGGTGAGGGTTACCTGGTGCTTGGAAATTGCCAAAGATCCTTAGTAATTCTGATGAGTAGATAAATCCAACACTGCCCTATGGCTATACCTTTAATATTTAGAAACACATACACATGTGACCTGATGATGTTGTTTTATAATCAATTAATCTTATATTTCTGGGCTAAAAATATTCTAATTAAAATTATGTCCTCAACTAACTTTTGTAATGTGCAGCCAGAAAAATGGAACCGTAGAACTAGTTTCTAATTTTAATTTGTAAAAACTCAAACAAAAAATTAGTAAGATTTTATTAGTTTGCAGTTTCTAACTTTCTTTCATAAAAGATAGTAAGATTCTATTTTTAATCTTTTTTTAATATTTCCAAATTTCTATTTTTATTTATATTATATTTACATGAATTTCAAAATAAATATGTATAATATAATATTTAATTTAGTAACTTTATATATATATATATATATATATATATATATATATATATATATATATATATATATATATTTTGAGGGCCAAATTTGTAACATACATGTCATTTTGAAGTTTAAATTATAATCTTGCCCGACAATCATAATGGTCATATTTTAAAAGTGACCATATTTTGACGTCTAACATGATTAACAAACTAGTCTAAACGCCTTTTAAAAAAAAAAATTAAAATTGGAATTAAAAATTAAATTTAACGAATGTAAAAAGTAAAACTTAAAAAACTAAGTAAAAGAAAAAAATTAAATATAGTAAAAATTAATTGGGATTTGAATCCCTAACCTCATCCAAAAAATATTGGTGGGCTTACCAGCCCGCCACCATCTTGGAAATGATATATATTGAGCTCACTTGTATTTGTAGAGGGGGAGGGTTAGGTCTGTGCAAAGGAGGATAAGGAGGCAGTTATCAGAAAACACCATTTTTGAAGGCCTTGCACTCAGATTGAGAACTCGGAGTAAAAAGGTGAAATGTAGGGAATTCTGAGATGATTCCAATGATGTAAACTTTTATGTTTTTTTTTAGTTTTATCCCATTTTTGGAAGCTTTGAATTCAGTTTTTAACAGGGATCTACAAGACAACTAGTTGGAAAACACTAATTTCAATGCACTTCTGGTCCGAAAAGTGACTTGGTGTAAACATGAAAAGTGTTCAAAATTCAGAGATGATCTCAGATATATGATTTTTTTTCATATAATGTTTTTAAATCTCCATTTGTAGGTGTTTTTCTAACATAGTTGTAGGGATATCACATTGTGAAAACAAAGAAAATAATAATAAATTAGTAATTTTGATAAAAATTAAGTAAAAGAAAAAATTAAATTAAAAAAATATTAAAATGAAAAGAAATTAGTAAATTTAAAAAATCAAAATTAAGAAAACATTAAAAAGAAAAAGAAATTAGTAAATTTAAAAATAAAAATAAAAATAAATAATAAATACCAAAAAAATAAAGAAATAATAATAAATTAGTAAATTTAAAATAATCAAATTAAAAAACTATTAGAATATTAAAAGATCATAAAAAATAAAAAATAATAAAAAATGTTAAAAAAGTAAAAATTCAAAATAAAATTAAATACTATTAAAAATCAATAGAAACTATAAAATCAAAAAATAATAAATTAAATAAAATATAAAAAATCAATCTTAGTTCAAATTTTACTAAAAAGTAAATTTAAAAATTAATAAATATATAAATCAAACAAAAATAAATTTAAAAATTTAAAAATCAAAATTAAGAAAACATTAAAAAGAAATAATAATAAATTAGTAAATTTTAAGAAATCAAAGTTAAAAAACTATTACAAAAGAGTTCAAATTCTAAGGTATCATAATACTTCTTTTCAAAATCCTTCATTGATGAATGTTAAATAAAGGTAATATATTCAAATTAAAATGAAAAATCACACAGAAAGTTTAAAATTAATAAACATTAAAAAGAAAATAAAAAATATACATATATATGTATATGTAAATGTAGAGATATACAAAGTTAATCATAGTTATGAAATTCACTAACACAGGATATAAATTTATACAAACAATTATATTGGAAACAATTAAAAAAGACAAATAAATCAGTAAATTCAAAAATCAAAATTATTAGAATATAAATAATACTTAATAGAAATTATGACTAATTAATTAGTAGGATTAGTAAAAATAAATTTAATTAATGTTGTAAAATGTCAAAATTACCAATATAATCTTTCAAGTATTTTCTTCACATCCATAATATATATCATATAAAATTTAAAATATGGGAAGGGTGGTTAAGAATTTACAAATTAGTAAATTTAAAAATAACCTATTTAATTAAGGTTAAAGTTATCAAACATGGTAAATAGGATATCCTTATATTATAAAAGCAATTCTTGATAGCATAATCATATATGAAAAATCTATACGTGAGATATACATAGAACATGAGATTTAAATGGGATTAAATTTAACTAATGTAAAAATATGAAATTGATTTTTAAAAAAAAATTTAAGTAATTCTACAATAACTAATATTAAAAAATTGAAAGAGTAATAATTGATATTCGATATGGGTTTATAAGATAGGTCACGAGATCTTAAGAAACCATTATAAAAGATTAAGGAAGGTCTAGGAGTAAATATTTGTAAACATAAGAGAAACAACAAAAAATTAGGTGATTTTGGAAAAAATTCACCAATAAAAGAATATTGTATTATTAAAAAAATATTAAAATGACAAAGAAATTATGTAAATTATGCAAATCAATAATTTTTCTAGTAGAAAATAATCTAAAAACTAAGTTAAGAGATCTAGTACCATTTAAAACATTAGAAAATGGCTAATAAGCTCCAATAAATACTTTACATAAAGAATAAACATTAAAAAGTTCGTTTAATAGGAAAATAATAAAAGAATTGAAATGAAATGTAAAAAATTAAAAGTAACCATTCCCTAAGTTACACCTCACCCTATATCACACATGCAAGGATACAATACCACTTAAATTTGTGTATTTAAAAATCAAAATGTACACAGAATAACATCTAAAAAGACATAATGATTACAATTAGTAAATTTTAAGAAATAGACAAGTCATAATAAACTGTGTACAAAAGATGTAAAGTCATTAAAAATCATGAAATTTTTTTTTAATTATAAATCTTGGTCTCAAAAGTAAAATTTCAATTTAGAAGGTTAAAAACAACTGATTAAAAATCAATAGAAAGTTTACTAATTAACCTAAACATCTTAAAAAGAATCTTGTTTTAAATAAAAAATTCATTACCGACCGCTTGCACCCAAATGACTAAAATCAAGATTAAAATGTCATCTCACTTTATTTTAGCCTCGACCGGGGCGCCTATATTTAAAAATTAACTAAATTGTACTCAATGGAAACCCTGGTCCCTTTTGCAACTTTCCCACCATATTTAATTAAAATCTTTCTAAAAAATTTAAAAGATCTAATCATATATTTCTTAAAGTTGGCCTTTTTCATGGTAAATTACAAATATATAGATCAAGAGAACCCTATAACAATAATAATAATAATATTGAATTACCATTAATGAGGGACCTAATGTTAAAAAATAATATTATCAATCATCTGGAGTTACATCCATCTATTGCATTAGAGATCATTGTAGCATCCACATAGGTCCATCATGAAAATAAAAAGGCTAGGACATAGTACATCAAATTTACATAAAAAAGTATTAAAATTCTATTTCATGCATAAAAGTAAATATTAAAAATTAACTACACATATATAAATGCAAACACTTCTAACAATAATAATAATAATAATAGTACAATTAAAATTAATAACAACGTAGGGCATCTTCAAACATAAAATGCACATGGAAATACATCGGGTATAAAAAAGTAAGTGCATAATTTAAATTTACTAAAAAATAAAAAATTGTGGCAGTTAAAATTTAGTCCAAACCCTTCATATGCATTTTTATTATTTAAGGTCAAATGTTTTTTCTGGGGTCTTAACAGGTCTTTCTTTGGGTTTTAATGGGAGGGTAATGGTGTTAATCCTAAAATTAATTCAGGTTTTTTGTTAATGCCTTGTTACCTTGGCTTTACTTGGATCATGACACTCTGGATATTTTTCCTTACCTTGTTGCTTTGGAAATTATTCTTGGAAAATGGCACACATAAAAGATAGTAGTTAGCATCGAATTAAAAATTAATAAACAATTTTGTACTTTCGAACGATCACTTAGATCATACCATTCTCCTTGAATATATGGAGTTATGTTGGTGAAGCACCACGATAAAAAGTTGAAAGTTATTCGTTATGATCAAGCAGTGGATTACATAAGAACACATGTGTACACCAAAATTCTTCAGCATTGTCATGAGTATTTTTGATGCCGAGCTTCAATGGGATATAATGGAGTATGGTTTTTTGTTCTCTTTAGGTTTGTTGAATTACTGGTTTTGGGTACCTTACGGTGTCCCTTTTTTCCTAGTTATTATACATGAGTACCTCATCAGGCCTAGTTGCCAGGACTCATACTGTGGACATGCCACTTCTATTTTGGCCCCTAGCTTCACTTGAGGGGGTGTGTTAGAGTAGGTATTTATCTTAGCTCATGTTCACCTAGGTACTTTACTTTCCTTTATTGTATTTATCCTCATCCACTTATGTGTGTGGATATTTCTTTTATCTTATTTATATATTAGTAGATATTATCTAGTTGTTAAGTTTAGTTCTTTCCTTGATCTATAGTATTGACTAGTTCTTTCCTTAATTTATGGTATTGACCAGATCCTGAT
This sequence comes from Taxus chinensis, assembly GCA_019776745.2. Classification (NCBI taxonomy): domain Eukaryota; kingdom Viridiplantae; phylum Streptophyta; class Pinopsida; order Cupressales; family Taxaceae; genus Taxus; species Taxus chinensis. The sequence continues at coordinate 386,813,337 of CM034155.1, forward strand.
GAGGTACTCATGTACAATAACTGAGAAAAAAGGGACACTGCGAGGTACCCAAAACCAGTAACAACAAAGTAAAAGAGAGTAAAGACCCGTTCCAAGGTATCCCAAGAAGCTCAGCTTAAAAAAATCATACAATGCTGAAGAAGTTTGGTGTGCATTGTGGTCTGAATCCACTGCTTGATCACATAACTCAAAAATAATTGACACTGGGCTCCACCAGAATAGCTCCATACAAGGAGACTGTCAACAGAGTGATGTCGAAAGTGCAAAAAAACACCAAACATAATTTGACCAACTGCTACAAATAGGTGTGCCATGATCCAAGAACAACAACCAAAGCAACAAAGTAAGGACACAAACTCCAGAATGCCACGATCCAAGAGAAGCCAAGGTAACAAGGAAAGGACATGAAACCCGAAGAAGCAGGATCAACACCACACCCTCTCCCATACTGTTGAATGGGTGGAGTGACGCTACAAATCTGTATGAGTTACCTAAAACAACTACTCGAACACTGACAAACTAACACTGGAATGCACCAGAATAGATCCCCCATAAGAGATACTGTCAACATGCCAAAAGTGTCAAAAATACAGATACAAAATCTCTCAAAAAACAAGAGAGATGCACTACACCTGCTAAAGAAAAATGCTCAAAACAAGAAGCATCACAATGCAGAAGGTATAGAAAGTGGAGCAAGAGGCTGAATGGTGGAGGAGACACACCTATAGAGTCCTCTCAATGAATGCCTATGTCACCTCCACGAGTGATCAGATATCCACCCCAAATCAACACGGATGGATGAAGAAGATGCCTACATATGACTTGGTGCAAAATGCACAATGGGTGCATGCAAAATAACATCATAATGTGTGTCAGGTTGATCATGTCTGACAGCTGAAATCTCAGGTTTCTTAAGCTTGAGCGAAGGTGTAAAAATCATGTGTTGCTCATGATCCTCAGAAAGAGTCGAGCAAACAAAAAAATGAGCTTTATCAATGTGTGATCCCAATGAAGTATCTGCTCGAAAACCAATGTCATGCCGATAATTCCACTTAACATGTGGAATAGAGGAAACAATACCCTGTGAATGTCTTCCAATGACTTCGCTAATGAGACCCATATAATGGAACATGCGAGAAAAGAATGCAGTGGTATGCTTCTTAAAAAATCCATGCAGCTGAGAAGAAGTAGGATACACAACATGTGGTACTGTAATAGGCACAGATGTGGAAGAGCATGCAGTAACAAGCCTCATAGGTTTAAAATTATCAAAAGTAGGTTCAAGCTCAAAGACTGGCAGATCAATGTCAGTGGGTACAAGAGAAACAACTGCAAGTGGACTAGGAGCATGGATATGGTTGTCCACAATATGATGGTGATGCTGTATGCTAGCAAGTTTGTTCTGTAGGGAGTGTATTATTGTATCCTTATAGTGAATGAGTGATTGTAGAAGAGTTCTTGTGCGTAAATTGAGATAGATACACTGCAATAAAACAATTTCCTTATGCAGATCTCAAAAAATCCAACAGACCCAAAAAAATCCTGTGATTTCTTTTCTAGTGGGCATGAATATCGAGGTGAACCAATGTGCTCCTCTGTAACCACAAAAAATGATTGCCCCCACAAATGGCTGAGTTTACAATCGATCTTAGGGTTTTCACACCTTCCGGATCCAATTGGAAGGCTTTTTTTTGCATAAAAATGCATGCAACAACAAAATATGACCAAATCCCAAATATATGAATATACAATGAATTTATTTACAAAATAAAACTTACAGACGGATGTCAACAACAATCTCCAGCTCTGATACCATGAAAGGAACGATAACCAGATCATACCAAGCCAAGAACACAGATGCTAATTAAACACCATGATCAATAAGATGAAAGTAATTCACCAAAATAACTTTATATAAACCTTTGCAAACAAATGAAAAGCAATATCATATATTTTTATGGAACTCAATGCAATACATTGAGAATGGGTCTTGCTTAAATAGGCAAGGAATAACAATCTAAGAACTAGTCAAGGTCATAGATCAAGCCATAAATCAAGGAAATAACTAGTCATCAAAGAACTAGTCAAGACCATAGATTTAGGAGAGAACTAGACATCAAGGATCTAGTCAATACCATAGATCAAGGAAAGAACTATACCTAACAACTAGATAATATCTCCTAATATCTAAATAAGATAAAAGAAATATCCACACACATAAGTGGGTGAGGATAAATACAATAAAGGTAAATAAAGTACCTAGGTGAACATGAGCTAAGGTAAATACCTACTCTAACAATTCTGACCACATGATAGGGTCTCCAAATCATGACACAAGGACCCATCTTGTCTAATATAGACTAATATGTCATGGTATCAACCCCATGATCCCTTAGTCTAATCCTTCTAGCTAAAAAAGTATATGATCATGCCAAATCCATTGGTAGACCACTCAACAACCACGCTACTGCTATGTTCTCATAAGCTCATACATGTAGCAATATTTTAGCACTGATACCTCCACCATGATCCTCCTATGTAAATATATTTAAATATCTATACAAGTGAGCTAACATGCAACAAATCCAAGCATAATGTGTCCCATGTTGCTCTATCTCATACAAAGCTCTACATCCTATATGATATGGATACACCTCTTCCATCCATATCAATACAAGAAAAAAATACAATTGTAATAATCTTCTATAACCACAGAAGACCTAATCTCACTATGTCATCCAGAGTAATTGATTACTTTTCCTGTTTCTGAGACACTATGAAATACTACCTTGCAACTCTTTGCTACCGTTGTGTATCACCTAGTGACATAACCTGAGCATGATCCCCCACAACTATTAACTGTAGAATCCTATAGACATCCTACAATGTCGCTATCATCTCTCCAATAGGAAAAAAATACATGTATCTACACACTATCTCTCATAGATTGCAGTAATCAGATGCATATTATGTAACTATTTTCATGCAAAATTACTAACCCAAAAAATTGAAAAATTCTAGAGCATGATAACTAAGTCCCTAAGTGAAACCCTACATCATAGTCATCGTGCATCCTTCCTCTGGATAAAATTTATTCGGTCTCACCCCCATCCATACTCATAGGAAAGTGATAACAATATTATTAAGTATGTTTCCATGTGCAAGTAATAGAACTCAAGGTGATATGCGATTTCAGTCAGATTCAATGAAATATTAGTCTTCTCCAAATCCTAAAAATGCCCATTTAGGTCATTTTAGAGCTTTTATGTACCCACTGGGAGAGTTTAGAAAATATTTTAAGAATCTAGAGGTGGTTTCAGGGAGTATTGAAAGTATTAGAGTTAATATAGGAATATCTAGGAAATATTTTCACATTCAAGAAAAATCTACTCAACAATGGGTTTTCTAGGTACAATGAACAAACACCCTAATTATGAAAACTGACTTCTTTAGATGATTCTAGGAGCTCTGTACAAAATTAGAAAGAAATAAAATAGGAATTATAAATCTATTATAATTATCTACATTGTGGGAACATCAATTTTAATCTTAGGTGTTAAGGTTTCATGAAGAAGTCCAAACAATTTAACTACCCCTTGCAGTTTTGAACAAAAAAGGACCAACATTCTAAGTTGTAGGTAGAATAAAGTATTAAAAATAGTTTCATGGATCTTATAATGTGTTTTTATGTTAAAATAATATACAATTTGACCACACAACATCATCCTGAGCCTCTAGGCTGAAAAAATCTAGTTTCTAGCTATTTCTGGACATCTAGTGTAAAATTGACTTTTCATTTTTGGCCCAACAAAATTTTCATCTCCTTGTGTCCAAATTTTCCTCTTGGGGAAAATGGGGAAATGAGGGACACAAAATTACACCCTCATCCTCATCCTAAGGTGAAATTTGGAGCCATGTGTGTTTCTTGTGTCTAGTGTGTCCCATTTACACCCACAATGCAAGGGGGGAAATGGGGAAAAAATGCACCATCAATCCCTCATCATGCATGCAATTTTGTATCCCAATTTTACCCTCTTCCCCAAATGTAATAATGTGTACAAGAAATTTTAATGCACCCTATGCATTTCTAAATATCCTTTACCCTCCTTATGAGTCCAATTAACCTGAGTCGAGTATAAATTGAGTTAAGGTTTGTGAGATTGATGAAGAATCTTAAAATCCATACTTAGCCAAATTTACACCATGAAACATCTCAACATATTTCTCTAAGGCATAATTTGGTTTCCTTAGAGTCCCTTATGTCTCCATTTAACCTTTTTCTCCAAATGTTAACTCCATCTAAAACCAACTTCGACCTAGGTTCGATGTGCAGTTAGCAAGGTGATTAAAAAGTAACTTTAAAATTCAGTTAAATCCTCATTCACCCAACACTTAAACAATTTTTATGAATATTTATGCTGAAATACCCTCAAGAAATCAATTTTTATACAAATATGTTGTCAAAATTCCTCTAGACATCCATGACCAACCAAAAACAAAGATTCAAACATATCTTTTTAACTAGGAGTCCAATTAGTGTGAAAATTTTCTAGTAGTTTCATCTCTATAACGCATTTGGGAAGAATGTATCAGAAAATACATTGATTCCTTGGATTTTTTGAAATATCAAACTAAAATTCCAACCCCTAGAACCTACTTCTTCGATTTCCCAAAGATATGACATGGAAAATTCATGAAATTCAGAGCCGAAGATCCTAGTACAAAACAAAACATTTTGATGGTGGTTTCATTGTAATTCGACACTAGTAACTCTAGTATCTAAAAATATAAGGTGCTCTAAAAAATAGCTCTCTAAAAATCATATGTTTATGAAAGTGATGGATTCTCAACATTCATGATATCCTGAAAAAGTATGAAAAATCAGAAAAGGGTAATTCAAGGAACTTTTTTAAAATAATAATATTCAGGAAAAGTGGGTATCTTAAAATAGAAACTTTATATGATTGTAAATCTCCATCAATTTGTATAATCCAAGTGAATTAGGGGCATTAAGAGATAAGAACACTGAAATTTGCTAAAAAAATAGTTTTGGACCCTACTTGCTAAAAATTGAAAGTCTTAAATTTGAGTCAATAAAGTTGTGGCAGCTCCTATTATGCTTATATTGTTACTTTTTTCCATTTTCGCAAGGTCAAGAAGTTATTTCATGGCCCAAACAAAAAATAAATCCACCACGCACATTCTTAAAGCATCATTATGAATTGGTTTCTACATGGTACAGTTTGAGGAAGGAAGTTGTATGACCTAACTCATTCACAATTGTGGTAGAAGGAAGTCATTCTCATTTCATGAAAAGGAAATCATATGGATCAAATTAATGTTAAGGAATAGATTAGAGCACATCAATTTGTAACAGGTAAAATTAGGAACATTATGAAGTCAACAAAGTGTTTGAAAAGAGTCAAGAGCTCCATTAAAATTCAAATTCATCAAGAGGATGATTATCATAAGCATGATGAGAGAAGCTCACTGAGGGAGGACGAAATTCATCTCAAGTAATGCATACCTCAAGAATTTTTTCTAAACACTTTATCCATGCTTAATGTTAGGTTAATTTATGCATTATATTACATTAAGTAATTAATTATTTATTAAGGTAATTAGTTTATGTATTGTTATATGGTTTGATAACAATATTTGTCATATTATTGCATAGGTTATATTGTTATGTAGTTATAACAATTCTTATTTGTTTGTATTCAATTATTGTTGCTTCTCAAATGTATTTAGGAAATCTGTTGTGATTAAGGCTTATTGTTGCACCTATGCAACATCTTTCATTGTTTGTATCTGATTGTCCAATATCTATATATATTGCAGCATGTAACCATTATATTTGACTTTGGTAATTAATCAAATATTACAGGATTTTTTCCATGTTTTACATTTGGTATCAGAGCTGGTTGAAGCTCCTGGCAAGGTTGGAGAAAGGTTACAGAGGAAGAAAACGTTTTGGAGAAGAAAACTGCTTCATAGGAGAGCCAGTGCTGCCTCCCACAGCTTCCCGAAACTCCCTCCAATCCCATAACCTCTTGTGTGATCTCCAGGTAAATGAAAAACAAGTTGTTTATTCCTTGGTACTCTCTTGTACTAGGAAAATTTGTTTTTGGAGCTAATAAATATATAGGAATTTCAAAAAAAATCATTTTTCCCCATCAGGGGTTTTATCTCTAAATTGTTTCATTATAGATAATATTATATGTACTATCGAAATTAGAGGTACAATTGGTGTCTATTATAGTTATCAATCTGCTACATTTGGAGGTCTGTGGAATGAGCCTCTACCTTGGCTCTTGGGTGAGCTAAGCATTGAGTTGAACTGAGTCATGGCACTGAGTTTCAAACCGAGTTTTTTCTTCCTTGTATCTCCAATGAGTTGAGTCTCCATTGATGAGCCTTTTTGTATTTGCATCGGAAAATATATAAAAAAAGAGTTGAACAATGTTGTCTCCACATCAAGGCCGAGCCCATGCCAAGCATGCAAAGAAGATAGAGAACCTGCATCCTACACACAACAACAAATGACAAAAAACACTCCAATGTCGACGGTGCGACAAAACTGCATGGCAATAAAATTTAAAGACGATGGAGAACATTCGATACCATTCTATTTTTAACCAACCAAGAAAAATTCAAGGAAAATAAATAAAAAACCACATACAAATCCATAAGAGGCAAAGAAAAAAATTGATTAAACAAGAAAAAATCAAAGAAATCAATCATTCACTTGAAGTAAAAAATGACAAGGTTAAAAAGCCAGAGGAGATAAATCTAAGGCTACAGTAGCAAAACAAGGAGCTCTAGATCCATTTTCATCAGAGAAAACCCTAAATCACCAAGAATTCCACGTGGATCCTCCTTCTATCCATGTCGCATTTAGAAAGGTCAGGTCATTATTCTTTTTTAAAATAAAATTTGCTTCATATGCATAGTGCATTGAGTGCTTCATTGGATAGTGCAAAAGAATTGGATGGGTGAGGCTTGGGGTTCAACCCCCAGTCCTAACTCATTTTTTAAAAACAATTGATTTTTAGTGGTGAATCTTGCAAAACCACCAACTATAGAGCCTAAATTAGCAGAAAACCTCCTCCAAACTGCCTAGTGACTACTAAACCCTATGCTATTTTTAGTGAGAAAAACCATGATTAGGGAAAAGCAAACATTTGTCCTAATAGGCTTATTTTGTGATTCTAGACAACATTTTCCAAAGGATGGCTATAGATTTTTACGTTTTTTTCTCAGAGATCTATATTGTGCTCCAGAGGCCACCAAGGCCCCAAAAAACAAAAAAAACATGCCATCCAAGTTTTCATTTTTTTTGAATGTAATTGTATACTTTAGAGTATTGTACTAAATTGCAGGTTGCCATGGTTAATTGCAAACATTGTAATTTCTCAAAAAATGGTAGGGAATTGTAATAAAAAATAGTGAAATTTGGTTCTAAAACACTCACAAGATCCTAGATCTCATTCACAGTGTTCAATATATACAGTGCCTCTTGGAAACGCTTACGGGTAAATCCGTCATGACTACTACTACACTTAACCCCTAATATAGCTGCAACAACGTCATCTAGGAATTGAACCTTTAAATCAATGGGGAGTAATAAGGACACTATGCACACACTATGAGCCATCCCATCCACCTATAAATGATTTCTCGACTTAAATTTGAACCGAGAAATTATCTGAGTATATAGCGAAGTTACACGCGTGTATGAGAATTTTTCTTTAATCTGGTGTCAATAATCAAATAGACCCCTTTCAGTACTGTCTTATTACCACTAAAAGAATTTTTTCAGGTATATTAATGCCTCTTTCACGTACTACTAGGTATATCAAAAGGGTGATCTTATTCCACGTACTGACCGATATATCTGAAGGGTGGGTATATAGAAATGTTTGGTATATCGGACTGATGATATATATATTGGGAGACCTTATACCTAGAGTTATAAGATCCTAACTCTGTCAATAAATTCTGTAAAATGGCACCAATGCCCCAAAATTACTTCTTCCAAATTCACAACTACTTAGAGGAAAGAAATATGTTGCATGGAAGACAGAAATTAAGACACAAATTGAGTTTGAAGAGATCTGGCCTCTTGTAAATGGTACTCTAACCAGATCAACAACTGATACAACACAACAATGATGGTTTGATAGATTGGATAAGAAAGCCAAGCTAATAATCTTTTTTGGAGTGTTTGATGATGTGAAACCCCACAGTTGAGATGCAAAAATAACCAAAGAAGTATGGGATAAGTTGAGCATGGTGTACGAGGCCAAAAATAAGAATTTCATACTGAATTTGTCGATTCAATTACACACATTAAAGTTTAATAAAAATGATAAAATTGAAGCTTTCTTAAGAAGAGTTACCGAGTTGAGGGCTTAACTTCTATCCCTAGGAGAGGAGGTCAATGATGAAGCTCTCGTTCTCATTGTTTTGAGAGCCCTCCCTTCTTCCTACCACATTTTTGTAACAACACTCAACTTGTGAGGTACAATAGTTAGTTTTGACAAGATGGTAAACCTACTGCAAAAAGAGGATGCCCTATATAATAAGGATGATGAAGAGGAGTAGGAACTTTCTTCTCATCAAAAATGGAAAGGAAAACCTAATTCCTATCAAAAAACCCAAAATCAGAATCAGAAACAACAAGGGGATAAGCAACAGAAGAAGAAATGTCCAATCTTCAAAATAGGACATGAATTGAAAGATTTATGGTATAACACTTATAAGAAAGGTTCATCAAGAAACACTGGACCTCAACACCAATAATCTCACAAGGGAAATACAAAATACTATCCAGGGAAGAAAAAGGGGAACTGGAAAAGAAGACCCCATCAACAAGGCAATATTGCTGAGTAAGAAAAACATTCAGATACTCAAGACTACTTGTACATTTTTTGATCAAGTGAACCTTCCACGTCATCTAGTGTTGTCTAGTATGTTGATTCGGAAGCCACTCAACACATGACCAGCCACAGAAACTAGTTTACTTTAATGAGGGACACACCTTTGAAAAACCATGTTTTGTTAGGTGATGATTCTTCATACACATTTCAGGGGATTGGGAACATTTCTCTACCCCTTGGTTCACACAACTGTAGATTTTTAGATGTACTATATGTCCCTGGGTTGACTAAAAGTATGCTGTCAGTCAGTCGAATCCTAGATCAAAACTTGAAAATTGACTTTGATAGGTATTATGGCAAGAAAATATGTCTAATTCGAGACAAATCACGATGCTCGAAAATAATTGTAAAAGCCTCTAATGTGGGACACATGTTCCAGTTTGATTTTTTCCACAAAGATGATTAGGAAATTATAGCTAAGAACTCTTCCTTTGCATAGTTGTGGCATTAGAGACTTGGTCATATAAGTTTCAAGTATCTCAAGACACTTTGCCGACGCAATATGGTAAATGGTTTACCATCTCTCTAGAAGGATACAAACAAGTGTCCTCACTGCCAAGTAGGAAAACAACACAAAGCTTCATTCTAGAAGAGTAATTTTTGAGCTCATGGTAAGCTTGACCTGGTTCATACTGATCTTTGCAGTCTAATGCAACCGATTCATTCTGGATTTCAGTACTTCATGCTTTGTGTTGATGACTATTCAATAAAAATGTGGATTTTTTATCTTCACAAGAAAAGTGAATCTTTTGAAACCTTCAAGAAGTTCAAAGTGGTTGTTGAGAATGAAATTGGTCATCAAATTAGAACTCTCCACTCAGATCGAAGGGGTAATTCACTAGTAATGAGTTCAAAGAATACCTAAAAGCTCATAGCATTTGTCGAAAAATGCCTTCTCCACACACACTGCATTAAAATGGTGTTGTTGAGAGAAGAAATCGTACTATCATGGAAATGGTGCGATGTATGATCGATGAATCTGGACTAGAAAAGAAATTTTGAGAAAAATAAAAAAAGACAACAGTGCATTATTTGAATAGAGTTCCCACAATTTCTTTTGATAGAGTAACACCACATGAAGCATGGTTAAAGTAGAAACCATCTATTGCACACCTTAGAGTATTAATGTGCAAAGAAAGTATGCATATACCCAAGCAAGAAAAGAAATAAATTGGATATGAAATCATAAAAACTCATCTTCATTTGGTACAATGAAGAGACTCTTGGGTACAAATTGATGGATCCAAAGACCAGGAAAGTCTACACTAGCAGATATGTTGAGTTCTTTGAGAAGAAGGAAGTAGAGGCTACTCCTCCAGATTGACCTGAAGTAGATTCTTTACCATTTGTAAAAAATGAAGCTGATGTTCCCACTGATGATGAAAGTCATGATGGGGATGATGGTCAAATATAACCAAGACCCACTGGAATATATCAACGTATGCCCAAGTGGTATACTAGAATGTCATGAGAAGCAAGAATGGATGCTCCACCAGATACATCCACCCCTAGACCACAGACTCATAGTAAAGAAAGAGAGGAAGTGAAATTTTCTTTGATGAGTATAGTTATTGAATCTGATGAGCCCTTTACAGTCCAGGAATCCCTACAGTCAAAATCTTGGAAAGATTCCATGGATGCTGAATACAACCTAGTGATGAAAAAAAACACTTGACAGCTTGTCAATCTTCCACCAGGGATTAGATGCAGATGGATATTCAAAATAAAGTACAAAGCATATGAGACAATAAACAATTACAAAGTGATACTTTTAGCAAAGGGGTATGTACAAAAATAATGCATTGAACGCGAGGAGACATTTTCTCCGACAGCTAAGATGAAAATGATTAAGATGATCTTTTCTCTAGCTGCATAGTTTGGTTGGAAAGTCCATTAGATGGACATGAAAAGTGCCTTCCTAAATGAAGATTGACAAGAAGAATTCTACATGACTCAACCAAAGGGATATGTTGTACTTGGTCAAGAAGCAAAGGTATGCAAACTCAGGAAATACTTGTATGGCCTAAAATAGGCACCCTAGGCATGGTACATCAAAATTGATGAGCATCTCATACAACATGGATTTGTTAGAAATCCATACGATCCCAATCTCTACCTCAAAAATCAAGGGGGGGGGGGAGATTGTGATTTTCATTGTATATGTTAACGATCTATTGATACAACCTATAATTTAATGATACAAACCCAATAAATCCCTATGCACATTGGAACATCACTCAGCCTAGACTGAACGATTGCCCAAAGTGCGTAAAGGTACCAAGTCCCTCTTTAGGGTTGTTGTTATAGGAGGTTAGCATGATGAAGACTTAACATATATTGTTCCATTACTAATACTTCATTCTACAAAGCATACCAGATCTATACTCAAGGAAAAGTAGAATTAAGTACTAATTAATATCCCAAATTTTCCCCTAAAAAATTTGGTCAATAGAAACCTTGCACATAGAGAAAATATGAGGGAAAATATTTTAGAACTACGAGCTCACATTCCATAATGAGGGAAAGGAAAACCAGAGGCCCAAAGAAGTCAAATCCGACCCTGCACATGAAGAATGAGAAGAAAAGGGTTTGTCAAAGTGTTTCCATGTCCTAAATCCATTTTAATAGGGTCCAGATGGGCTCGAAAATAGAATAGTAGGGTCAAAGAAGGAGGAAACAATGTCAAACAGGCTAGAAGAAAGAAGAAGAAGAAATGATGAAGATTCAAAGTCTTTGGGCTCGAAACAGTTCAAAAAGGAGTCCCAAATCAACTAAGTATGGAGGAAGCAGAGGAGAGATCCACATGTCTACATGAAAATTCTCCAAAGTTGAATCCAAAAGGGGAAGCTTAAAGGAGCACTAGGCTTACACGTTTCCAAAGCCCCAAAAGTCACACGATTGTTTAAAAGTCTTCAACTAGGAAAGAAGGTGCCAGGTGTCGACTCGGTGTAAATATGAAATGGGAACCTAGGGCAGAGACTCAAACATGCACCAGCCCTCCATGTAGCAAATAGTCAAACAGAGTAAAAAGGCAGATAGGGTGGGCCTCAAAATTTTCTAAGTATAACAGTGCAAGTAGAGAGTGACAAGTGTCAGCTTGACGCATCTCCAAAAGCTAGTCCAAAGGTAGAGACCTAAATGAGCGTGACCTCGCCACGTAGCCCAGGGTACAGAAGGGTAAGAGTGGCCATTGAGAAGTATAAGGATGTATGGAGGATTCCAAGTGTCAACCCAATGCTTCTTCAGAGGAAAAACCTTAGGCAGGTTTCTAAGTGAGGGCAGAGCCTCCACGCGTCTCATTTAAAAAAAAGGGACATGGTCAGGTTGAATAGTCAAACACAGAGACAGACTAGTGGAAGATGCCAAGTGTCCAAATGGAAATAAATCAAGGATTTAATAGAGAGAGGGTTTTCATACGAGCGCTAGACTGCCACGTATCCCCAGTCAAGAAATAGGACCCTGCCAAACAAAGGACTTACCCAAAAACATAGAAATTGGGATGGCGGTAAGGCGGGCTATAAAGTGGGCCAGGGGGAAATTTGGTTTTTTTCCCCTTTTATTCCAAAGGTGTGAAAGTTAGAAAATGGGCCGCAACTCCACCCAAAGGGAAAAAGTCAGCGTTTGAGCCCTAGTCAAGGTCAAAGTGGGAAAGCGGGGAGTCAGAAGAAAAGGTGAAAATTTTCCTTTTGTCGAAGGGCACAAAGATAAAAATTGAAGTGAATCTCCCCAGCCAACCAAAGGGTGCCACATGTCTCGTATTAAAGAGGGGCCCATTTTTCAAATTGGTTTTCCTGCCCCTTTGTACGGACCCGATACAAACTTCAAAGGGGAATATCTTTTGACTCAGGGCTCGAAACATAACAAATCTAACACTGTTGGAAAGATCTTGGCCTCGCCCACACCATGAAGACATGAAATTTAAAGTTTAGAGATGTTAGGTGAGAGAAAAATGGAGAAATGTCTTCAAGACTTTAATACAGGATCTATTTGCCCCAATAACTAGATCAGATTTGATCTGCTCCACCACTTCCTCCTTCGAGGTGCCGAACCAGTAATTGGTGCAGTTAAAAAAAATTTGGGGGTAGATTCTATAAGATACATTGATGGTAGTGGTTGAGCTCCAAACTAGTTTTCCCACTCTTCCCTCTATCCTGAATCTATAAAAGGAGGGTCGGGGCTTATTCTAAAGTTTCTTCATTTTCCTCTCCGTCTCCCCTCCTTTTTCTTCCTCAGGGTTGAAATGGAGTTCAAACTTCCTCCCCTGCACTATAAATGGAATTTTATCCTCTTTCTCATAGATTATGTTCTTTGCAAACTTCTGAAGCAATAAAAATGTGTTTCGTGATCCATTTGTCCATCCTTGCTCATTTTTGGTTGTTTCTCCTTACCTCTCTTCATTTCAGGGTATCTGTGCATGTTTTGATGTTCATTTGTAGATCCGGGAGCTTTGTTTGCTGTGTTTGAAACATTTTCTGTGTGTATTTGATCTTTGGCCTGTGATACATTTGTCCATCCTCTCCATTGCTCACCTCTCTTCATTTCAAGCAGTCTGGTTAGATGATCAGCAGTTTTCCTTCTCTAGTGTATCACCATTTTAATGTAGGCTCAATTTTTCTTGTTTTCTCTCTCTCTCTCCCTATCTTTTTGGATAGTTATATTAGATTAGATTAACTTTCTTGCACTAGAAAAGCTTGTGGTAGGTAGTTTAGGAAGAGGAACCAACATTCTTTGGAGAGCTTTCCCATTTGCAAGGTCCCACCTTGGGGAAAGTTTAATGATATGCGGTTCACATCAAATGACTCTGCCTTATAAAAGTAGATCTATATAACTCATTTGGGGGTGCTGTGATTTTACACTAACAGTTTTGGCACGCCCGGTGGGAGAAGAGGTCTTCAATTTATTTCATCAATTTGATGTGTTATTGATGGGATTCAACCTTTTAAGGCACATGCAAGCACATCTGGTGACTCTATCTGGTCAAAAACCCATTCTTTGAGTTGCACACCTTTTCCATCCATTTCCACTCATTTCATCCATTTTATTCTTCCATCTCTTTCATTTTCTCCCATTCCATGAGGTTGTGCAATCATGACTTCATTCCCTTCATAAAAATCACACTTACAACAATGAAATCCACCTCTAATGCATTTCCCAAATCCTTCAAATCAGCATTTTAATCAGATCCAGGACCATAATGCTTACCCATATGAGCATGGTCAAAGTCAGTTTGGCCATGGAGCTTACCATGAGTAAGGGTATGCATACAATGACAATAGTCAAATGGAGAATATTGGTTTGTTGGAGAAGATCCAAAAAATGGAGGCTAGCATGGTGCAATCTAGGGACATAGAACAAATGAAGGCATTCAAGATTGGTTACAGGTCACCTTGTCCATGGGAAGCCCCTTTTCCAAGACATTATAGCCCTCATGAGAAGCTAGAATTCATGGTTGAAATGCTTCCCCAACTTGCACAATGGACTAAGGAGATCAAGGCTTATGAGTTGGAGTCAAGACAACCTTGTCAACGGGTAAGTCCAACATCTCATAGCTTTTCTGTTTCTCTTTCTCAAGCAGCACCATCTCAAACCAAGCTCCAATTTATAAGCCTCCCAGTTTCCACCCCATGGTTGAAATTCTTCCCCAACTTGCACAATGGACTAAGGAGATCGGGGCTTGTTAGTTGGAGTCAAGACAACCTTGTCAATGGGTGAGTCCAACATCTCATAGCTTTTCTCTTTCTCAAGAAGCACCATCTCAACCCGAGCTCCAATTTCCAAGCTTCCTAGTTTCTTCCCAAAGCATTGATTCCATTTATCTATTCCCTATTCTTCCACCCCATTTCAATTATTCTCCCCTTTCCTTTCCCAAGTAGTCATTCCCTCCAAAGAAACAAGAAGTTTCATCTTCTCCCTCCACACGAAAAATAATTGTAAAACTGGTTGAACACCAACCTGCCACTCCTCTTGCTCTCCCAAGTCCATGTTGGGAAGAGACTCAAGAATGCAATCAAGGAGGACAACAAGAAGAGGAGCCCAATAGAGAATAAATGATAGACAATCTGAAGAGTTGGGCTGCCAAATTTGGGTTTACAAAGATCCCTTTGATGGTCAAACCAATAGATGAGGTCAAGGTTGAACAGCCAGTGGTGGCTGAGGCTGAGTTTGCAGCAGGAGAAGAGAAATAACAATAGAAAGAAGATCAGTCATCAGTTTTCTCAGAATGTAGTGTCCATGTTGGCACTCTATTTGAAGAAAGTATTGATCCAATTTAAGTTGCACAATTAGCCATGGAAGAAGATGAACAATCAGCTGTAAGTCCCATTAAAGAGGAGTAAATGGAAGAAATAAAATCAGAGTTTGTATCAGTAGAAGAAGAAAGCATCATTGGAGATTCCTTGATTTCATTCGAAGGTCCTGATTTGGTTAATGAATCCATCATGGAGGAAAACTCTAAAATAGATCTTGCAGTCCTAACTAGTCCTCTAGAGTAGCAGATTGAAGAGTTTGACTTGTCAAAATCCATGCTAGAGGAAGAGACCACTCCAGGGAAAATTTTTCTTCAAGCAGTAGAGGAAAGATAAGCTTCTCTAAATCTAAAATAAGAGAAGTGAATTCCAGCTATGAAGGAGAAAAATGTAGATCCAGAAGCTTTGAGCACAAAAAAAGCCATAGAAGAATCTTCAGTTCTTCCTCTCACCTCATCTCTCTCAAAATCTAATGCTGAAGAATAGTTTGATCTTTCAAACTCAATATTGAAGGATGAAGGAAAACATGGTGAAAAAAATTCAGATCAAGAAGACACCATGAAAGAGGTTGAACATTTATAGTAGGACAATAATGAGGCAATGTATTTTTCTGATTTGGAGGACTATTTTGATGGAGAAGAACCGGTTGAGTTTCTATTGTTTTCTCCTACATTATCCACCTTACAAGAATATGAGCCTGCTTTCATGGAGGAGAACTTCCAATTGCAACAACTTGCATATTATGGCAGCTCTTTGGAATCAAGTTTGGGAGATTTAAACCTTCCATGCCCTTCACAGAAAGAAGAAGAGAAGGGGTAGAAAAGTTCCACCATTTCTTCCACGCCATCCATTCAAGAAGGTCTAGAAGAAGAATCCATTCTTGGAGTAGAAATTCAGAGTCATGGGCACATCCAAAGGATCAGACGTTGCCTAATTAGGTACTTGGCTTCATTAGATCCAAGGGAGAAGCCAAAACCAGTCATGCCTACTCTAGGGTATGAGGATGAGCATCAAAGTACCAAGGGTCATCATGAACACCTCCAGAAGTTTGATACAAGTCAGCTTGAGGAGGTATTTCCCATTAATTTTGACACATTGATGATTTGAGTGGAAGACAGGGTTAGAGTCAATTTTTCATTCATATTGGCAGCTATATTTACTGTCAAATCATTTACATGGTTGCCTCTCTCGAGAAAGGGAAGCTACTTCTCTCTACCAGTTGTAGGTTTTATTTAGCATTCCTTTTCTCTGGTTAGTTTAGGAGTAGGATTAGGATTTGTTTTCAGTAGAAGAAGTGTTTGTGCACACTTTGCATGTCTCATTTGAGGCATGTATGATTTGGTCTTTGTATATAAGTTTTGATTATATTGCTTCAGAGGGGCATGAAGCTAGGCTCTTAACTATTCAAGGTAGGAAGACTCATAATTTCATGTAGCAGTTGCAAATTCCAAAAAATAAAAAAATGTAGAGCAACTAAATCCATTTGAAGACATTCCATTCGAGGGATAGATTGAAGCCCCAAGTTAAAACAGTTTTCTACTCTTAGAAAATCCTTTCCCAATATTTTCTTATGAAAATTGAGAGTGCAGATGTGTGGGTAGGCTCAAGGTCAGAAAAAACATAGTAAATTCTTGTAGTTAGGATCCCAGTGGCTCAAGGATAAAGTCTTAGAAGTTCATATCAGTTTCATGTTTATCTGGAAGACTCCATGCCCAATGGATGCTTCAAGGCCACTAGTCTTTTCATCTAACAAGAAGATGTCCCCACGAGTCACCAATTGTTATCCAAAATTCTCCCTTGAAAAACTTGGTCAGAACAAACCCCACACATAGAGAAAATATGAGGGGAAAACATTTCAGACCTACGAGCTCGCATTCCAGAATGAGACAAAGGAATACTAGAGGACCAAAGAAGTTAAATCTGACCTTGCATGGGAGGAATGAGAAGAAAAGGGTCTGTCAAAGCATTTCCATTTCCTAAATCAATTTTAACAAGGTCTAGATGGGCTCGACAATAGAATAGTAGGGTTGGAGAAGGAGGAAATAGTGTCAAAGAGGCAAGAAGCAAGAAGAAAAAGAAATGGTGAAGATTCAAAGTCTTCTGGCTCAAAACAGTTTAGAAAGGAGTCCCAAATCGACTAAGTATGGAGGACACAGCAAATAGAGCCACGTTTTTGCATGGTTCTTCTCTAAAGTTGAATCCAAAAGGGGAAGCTTAAAGGAGTTTCAGGCTTCCATGTGTCCAAAGCCCCAAAATTTACATGGCCATTGAAAAGTCTTCAACTAGGAAAGAAGGTGCCAGGTGTCGGCTCGACACAAATCTGAAATGGGAACCCAGGGTGGAGACTGAAACTTGCGCTAGCCCTCCATGTAGAAAATTTTCAAACTGAGTCAATAGGTGGATAGGGTGGGCCTCAAAATTGGCTAAGTATAAAAGTACAAGAGAAGAGTGATAAGTGTCATCTTGGCACATCTCCAAAAGCTAGTCCAAAGGCAGAGACCCAAATGAGCACAACCTCGCCACGTAGCTTAGGGTTTGGAAGGGTTAGAGGGGACGTTGAAAAGTATAAGGATCTGTGGAGGATTCCAATTTTCAACCTGACACTCCTTCAGATGTAAAATCTTAGGCAGGTTTCTAAGTGAGTGCAGAGCCTCCACGTATCGTGTTTCAAAAAAAAGGGGACATGGTCAGGTTGAATAGTAAAACACAGAGACAAACCAACGTAAGATGCCAAGTGTCCAAATGGTGCTAACTCAAGGATTGAATAGAGAGAGGATTTCCAAATGAGCACCAGACTTCCACGTGTCCCTGGTCAAGAAATATGACCCCGCTGAACAAAGGACTTAGACAAAAACATAGAAATTGGGAAGGCACAAGAGAAAGCACCACGTGGTGAGCCTAAACAAGCAGTGCTAAGGCGGGCCATCGGGGGAAAGTTGGTTTTTTACCCCTTTTATTCCAAAGGTGTGAAAGTTGCAAAATGGGCCACAACTCCGCCCAAAGGGAAAAAGTTAGCATTTGAGCCCGAGTCAAGGTTAAAGCAGGAAAGTAGGGAGTCGGAAGAAAAGGTGAAATTTTCCTTTTGTTGAAGGGCACAAAGATAAAAATTGAAGTGCATCTACCCAGCCAACCAAGGGGTGCCACTTGTCCCATATTAAAGAGGGGCCCATTTTTCAAATTGGTTTTCCTGCCCCTTTGTATGGACCCGATACAAACTTCAAAGGGGCATATCTTTCAACTCAGGTCTCAAAACATAGCAAATCTGACACCGTTGGAAAGATCTCGGCCTCGCCCATGCCATGAAGACATGAAATTTTAAGTTTGGAGAGGTTAGGTGAGAGAAAATGGAGAAATGTCTTTGGGCCTTTAATGCAAGATCTATTTGCCCCAACAACCAGATCAGATTCGATCTGCTCCACCACTTCCTCCTCCTTCGAGGTGCCAAACCAGTAATTGGTGCAGTTAAGATAGATTTGGGGGTAGATTTTACAAGATACATTGATGGCAGTGGTTGAGCTCCAAACTGGTTTTCCCTCTCTTCCCTCTATCTTGAATCTTTAAAATGAGGGTCGGGGCTTACTGTAAAGTTGTTGTTCATTTTCCTCTCTGCCTCCCCTCCTTTTTCTTCCTCATGGTTGAAATAGAGTTTGAAGCTCCTCCCCTGCTCTGTAAATGAATTTTTTGCCTCTTACTCATAGATGATGTTCGGTGCAAACTTCTGAAGCAATAAAAAATGTTTTATGTGATGCATTTGTCCATCCTTGCTCATTTTTGGTTGTTTCTCCTTGCCTCTCTTCATTGCAGCGTATCTGTGCTTGTTTTGATGTTCATTTGCAGATCCGGGAGATGTGTTTGCTGGGTTTGAAATGTTTTTTGTGTGAATCTGATATTTAGCTTGTGACACATTTGTCCATCCTCTCCATTTCTCACCTCTCTTTGTTTCAGGCAGTCTGGTTAGATGATCATCAGTTTTCCTTCTCTGGTGTATCATTGTTTTAGTGTAGGCTCCGTTTTCTTGTTTTCTCTCTCTCTCTCTCTCTCTCTCTCTCTCTCTCTCTCCCTATCTCCTTGGATATTTAGATTAGATTAAATTAGCTTGCCTACACTAGAATAGCTTGTGGAAGGTAGTTTAGGAAGAGGAACCAACCTTCTCTAAAGAGCTTTCCCATTTGCAAGTTCCCACACCTTGGGGAAAGTTCAATGTTATGTGGATCACACCAAATGACTCTGCCTTAGAAAAGCATATCTATAGAAATCATTTTGGGGTGCTATGATTTTGCACTAACACTAACCATGATGAGATCAAAAGCATACTAGATTCTGATACACGTAGAACTAACACTTAGATTCAGCCAATGTCCTTCAATATATTCAATGCAATAAGTTTACAGAAGCTTCATTACAATATCATTAGTATGCGCGTAGTAGATTTAACATCATATCTCTGTATATCTCCCTTTTTTTTCTATTACACAATTTACTACATATATATAAGGGTGGGGAATTTCCCTTCACCACTTATCCATTCGAAAAATAGGTCGCATTCTATTCTTAGCCACGTGCCTTTACAAAACTATCCACACATGCAAGTGCACTAACAACAGACTACTACTAGCTAACTGATAGTAGCGGATCTATATCCAACTTGTATCCATGAAAATTAATTCATATCCAATCCTCCAAAAATAGCCAATGCATGGTGTGCATGTCTCTACCTCATTTGTGTTCTCTACACGTCATCTCTAAAAATAAGCCTTTGTGAGAAAAAATGGCTAAGTCTTGAAAAATGAACTTTTGTTCCACACACATGTTTTCCCTATTCATTCATGCCTTTGAATATGACCTTAATTCATGTGAGAACTTCTTGTGTGCTTTTTGTCAAGTGTTCTTTGATCAACATCTATTCATCATTGGAAGTTTAGTGAGGATGATCGATATAACAAAGAAATATCTTAAATGATCATTCGACATGACAGATCTCAGGCTAATGCACTATTGTCTTGGATTAAAAGTAGGACAGAAGGAGAATCATATCTTTGTTTCTCATTTAAAATATACCAAGCCAATGCTTGAGAAATTAAGGATGATGGATTTCACACCGATTGCTACACCTATGGAGAATAAATTGTTGTTATCTCATTTAGATCTGTCTGCTGTGGTAAATGCCACGCTCTAACGGCAGTTGATTGGGAGTATCATTTACCTAACCTACACTAGACTAGATATCAGCATTGCAGTGAGCTATCTATCCAGGTTCATGCAGAAACTCAAAGTTTTTCATTGGAAAGTAGTAAGGCACGTCTTGAGATATCTCAAAGGATCAGTGGATCTTGGTCTAGAATACAAGAAGAATGAAAATTGCTTCTTGTCAGGATATTTGGATTCAAATCATGCAGGAAACATTGATGAAAGAAAATACACTTCAAGATTTTTATTCTTTATGGGATCTAGATGAATATCATGGGGAAGTAAGAAACAAAAATTTGTTTCTCTCTCTTCTATAGAGGTCGAGTATCATTCTATATTATAGGCTGTCTATGAAGCGATATGGCTACATCAATGTAGTCATTTTTACACCTACCAAAGGACAAGGGAATCACATATGCACCGACCTATAACCGAGTGGGCACTGGGCACTCACCTGAGGCATGTGTGGGCATTGAGTCTCTCTTTTATGTGAGTTAAGTGGGAAACATCATCTATGATAGGATTTAGAAAGAGTGAGTGGAAACGAGACATACATTTATCATAGAACTCGGAATGGATTCTAGACAAATGTAATCATCCCATACCAAATGGTACTTAACAGGTTATAAATAGAAACCATAACAGATTGGAAATGCATAAGGATTTACGTTTATTCCATAAAAATTCATGAATCAAATCTGTAAGCTATAAACATGGACCAGAATCATTAATAACCATATTCAATCAAGTTTGGTAACCTCATTATATTCATTGGATCCATTACAGACTACCACATCTGTGTAGACCGAAGTCATACATCATAGTTGGATTTATACCCATCTGTTATCAAGAGAAAATTTACAATCCCAACCCCTTATTACATCCTTTTCCTATATATCCCTACCCAACTTATGGAGCTCTCACATTATTCCTACATGGCTTCACCTCCTTCTACTTCTCCCCCCTTTTCCTCTGGTGAGTGATTTTATTTATAGCCCTTCTCAACATCATCAAGCCTTCACGGGAGTTGTAGATTTGTTGCCAAGTGTCCAAGGTGGTCCTTCATGGGAGAATGCTTCTTTAAGCCTAAGCTCTCTACTCCTTGCAATGATGGTTTTCTGGAAACTTCCATTGCAGGGTATATTCCTTCTTAGGCCAACCTGTCGATAGGCTAGCACCTTATCCATTCCATATGCACAGTCGGGTCACACTTTTCTCATGTTCTAACTGATGTGTCAAATATGGCTAAGTCTTGAAGGATTTTTTACATCTTGCACACATGCCACTTTCTCTGTTAAACCCTCCTATAACCCTATCTTGTGTGCTTTCTGCTTGTGCTACCTTCCTTAACCAGGCCTTACACACCCATGTGCTTTATTTTACCTGGCCAATATTTTAGGGGCCCAACATAACCCTACATTACACCTGTTCTCTACCCGCGGGAAAATGCCCTCAAAGAATAAATAAAGAGAGAAAAGAATGATGGAATCAAAGAATATGGGAAGAATGAAAGAATAGGGGAAACTCTAGCTACCGCTGTAAGAGGAGAGGGAAGTTCTTCCTTAATTTTTCTTCCAATTTGTCCCAAGTATCCACTTCATTATGTGCTTGTTGACAAAGGTTTCTGACCAGGGAGCTCAATTCATCAAAACCTAGCTCCTCTCCCTTGGTACTCATAGTTTTCATAGCCTTGTAAAACTGTTTGCCCATATCTTCAAGCACGTCCATCTGACCAGTGATCTGTGGATATAATTCTTTAAGATGATTCTTAATTAAGCCTTGTAAGGTCTCAATAACCTCTAATTTCTTCTCCACTTTGGCCAGAATTTTATATCTCTCAGCCATATTCCCCGTGTTCTTTTCCTAAAATTCTTTGAGCTCTGCCTCATAAGTGGCAACAAGGATACTTGCCACTCTATCCCTATCTGCAAAGTTGTCATAGGAAGCCTCTACTACTAAAGTGGAGGGCTTTACATTGGACAGGATCTTCTTGTATTAAGAAACAATTTCCACCACCTTCATTTTATCCTCCTTTTTCTGGCACGCCAATGCCTCTTCTACAGACTCCATTGCCAAAGGTTTCTTCTCCATGGTGAGGACATGAGTTAGATCTTCTAGGCAATGCAAGATTGATTCATATTTCTAGGTGGGTGGAGTCAAGTCGGGATGCTTCAAGATAATAGTGCTTGTGATCATCTCCACCTTCTTGGATACCTCACGTACCCTTACCTGTTCTTCCTTTAACTCCTGCCTTAGCTGAGTGTTGAATAATTCTTCATGTTTTAACTCCTTAGTTCTTTCCAAGAGCTCCTCATCCCTCTCTCCTCTATAGGCATCCAAGTTCTCTGTGTCCTTTGAATCATTCTCCCCCATCACTTTTGTTTCTTCCATACTGGGGATTCCAGGATAGGAGATTCGGCTCTTTCTTCTTCCTTTTCTAGTGACTTCTCCTTTGTGATAGGTTTTTCTAGTTCTAGTGTCTTCTCTCTAACTAGAGACTTCTTCCTATGCGTGTAAGTACTAGTCCTAGTGCTTGTCCCTGGGGTGCCCACTTGTGGTGTACTATGGAAAT
Source organism: Taxus chinensis (assembly GCA_019776745.2). Lineage (NCBI taxonomy): Eukaryota > Viridiplantae > Streptophyta > Pinopsida > Cupressales > Taxaceae > Taxus > Taxus chinensis. The sequence continues at coordinate 386,836,283 of CM034155.1, forward strand.
TTGGTGCCTTCTTCCCTTACACCTCTTCTTTTCCTTTCTTTGTTAGTACAGGCTTCCTTCTTTCCACGGGGTCTTCAGGAATGGAGACATAACATTCTAGGTATGCACCCTTCTAAAACTTTGGTCTTATGTGTAGTTATACCCTTGCCGTGGTCTCTCTTGCTATTGGAAAAGTCAGGGGCTTTTTCATTTGAACTTCATGGGAGACATACCTCTCCACGGATGCATGCTTCTTGGGGTAAATGATCTATCTACGCAGCTCCCTATGGTCTTGATCCACCTCACTAAGGTCAAACCTTAGTCTTTTATCCTCTATAAATTGGTTTACCCCTGTTTTGAAGTATAATGTTGTGAAAGAGAAGGGGATTTTGCACCAGTGGCTCATAGTTTCATCTACTAGCTTGAATCTACAATTGTAGAAATGTAGGTACACTCTAAATTCAGCTTCTCCATCAATGAGCACTGACAACTGCTCTAGGATCCTCCACTCTACCCTGAATGCATCCCTTAAGTGCTTATACCATTTTTCTAGGCATGCCTTATGAGCAGCCATCATGCTATCATAAGTGTACTTTGCGAATATTTTCATGGGTGAGGGGTCTTCCTTTAGATATTCCCAAACAAAATTATCTGCTGCATCTAGCACTCTGATCTTTGAAAACACAATTATCAAGAGGACATTGCTAAAGAGTATCTTGTCTCCTTCCTACACACTATTGATAATTTCATCTGTGATGAAGGTAGACAAGTTGTAGATGGTTTCTTCTGACATTTTCTTGCACACGTTTAACCATGCCTTATTTACCTGTGTCCACCTTTCTTGGTCATTTAGCTTTGTCACCAAGTGCATGACCATTCTCATGATAGGGTCTTGGATCTCCATGATATCAAAGTACCGTGACCCCTTCTTATAATCGTACTTGTGGGTACGGTTACTTTGATGGCTTCCTTGTCACTTAAGTCATCATCTATACTTTCTCCTTCACAGATGAGGCCTGTGAATTTTGAAATCAGCTGAGGGTTTATGCGTGTCTTGCGCCCTGTGAAGTAAAAGTGGTCCTCATGTACATGTGACATTAACCATTGATAAAGACACACATTTTTTCCAAAATAAGGCAACTCATAGAGTTGTAATAATCCCACCTTCTCCAACTTTACTTTTACCTCGTCACTGTAGATAGGTAAACCCTCTAGTGTCTTCTTGTTTTTTGGGCGCACTAACTCCAACACCATTTCCTTTTCTTTCGTGTTTGTGTGATGGTTGTAATTGCTCACCATCATGTTTCTTAAGTGGGACTCCCATTCTTTCCCCAAAAAAACCCTATCCGGGTACTACATCTCTGCGTACCATTTTTCATTCATGCTTATGAGGGTTTCTTGTTGTTTTCCCTTTCCCTTTCCCTTTAGATTCTTAGGTGATATAATTGGTTTCTTAGGTGTTATGGTTTAGGTTATCTTAGCAATTCAACTTCCCTTACTTGCTCTTCTTTTCTACCTTTTCCAAGCTCAGGCCTCAAACTTGTGAGAAAACCCTTTTCAGTCCATGCCCTAGCTGCCAAACCCTAACTGGAATAACCTCTTTCACCAGATGGTGCTTCTCCACATTTTTTTTCTACACCCATTAACTTCTTTCCTTCTGGTTTGTAGATCAAATCTATTCACTCACGCCTTAATTCCTCAAACTTTTCTTCAAACAAATCAACTCTGGAAATCCTAGTTGGCAAGAGAATTTTTTTTTTCGTATTCACAATGTCCATAATGAAGTTCCCAACCTCCTATTTATAGCTTTCTATTCTTTTTAGCATTAAAAGTTACTTCACCTACCTCCGTACTTTAACACTTATTGCTATTTTTTGCACTAATTTGAACTTTAGCACCCCCACTCATGTGCCCAACCTTCCATAGACAACCCTACAACCTTCTGGTGTGAAAAAAAACTATCTGAAAAAATAATCTTATGCACACATTATCAGCACCGAAGGTACTTCTTCCTCCCTTATACATGGAACCAAGATGTAGTCTTATCCTGACACCAACCATCCTCGTTCAACCTTTTTTTCATGCTTCCTTTCACAGGGCCATTCAACTGGGATTTCCAACGCAATCCTTCCTGACACTTCACACCTTGCACTTTCTTTCACATTATCCCACCCCATACTAAAATGATGCGCGGTCCTCTGCGCATTCACAACTTTTAAAAAGTAATGAGGTTACCGGTGCCCAAGGAAAAACTTATTTTTATCCAATGCCTTCATTCCTTCCATTGCTATACCTATCTTGAGAAATACTGCAATATCTTCTAAGTTTGAGGGCGCGCACCACAATCTAAATAGTTTTGCATTTGACTTGGTATCCTCAATGCTTTGCATGTCATCCCCTGAATCAATACTAGATAAATGAACAGGTCTGGAATTACTTTTCCTAGTTTGACAACCGCCGTGAACTTGAATTCTTGGAACAATAGTACCCATTGACATTAGTACCGACTGACATATGCACCCTTGTAGAATGGGATTTTTGACTAAATATTCAATGCCATATGGTCAGTGTAAATTATAAAAGGGGTTTCCGGTAGATACTATCGTAACTTCTTAAGTGCATAGATCATTGACAATGCCTCACACTCAATTATAGTATAGTTTTTCTTCGTTGGTGTCAACTTCCTGCTTGTAAAGCATAAAGTATGATCAATAATCCCTTCACTAGGTTGTGCAAGTAATTCTCCAGTGGTGGTTCTTGAGGCATCAACATGAACATGTAAGGGCTTATCCAAGAGGGGAATCGTAGTATGGGTGTGGTGACAAGCCTATCCTTTAAAGTGTCAAATGCCCTCTGTTGTGCCTCTACCCAATGGAAGGCACTCTTGTGTCTAACTAACTCTTCTAAAGGTGTGACAATCTTGGAATATCCCTTGATGAACTTCCTGTAGTAACTCATGTGTCTAAGGAATCCACGCACTTTTCTTTGACTAGTAGGCTCCCCCAATCCCATCATTACTGCAACTTTGGTAGGATCTACTAGTAAGCCCTCCCTATATATGATGTGCCCTAATAATGTTCCAAATGGGGTAGAAAAGACACATTTCTTAATGTTGATGGATATCCTCAACTTCTGTCACCTTTCAAACATTAACCTTAAGTTGTCACAATGGTCCTTCACTAACCCATATACTGTCCAATCATCTAGGTTAAAATCCAAATGGCGCGTCCCTATAGAATGGTGGAAAAAGTTGTCTTTATCTAGTCCTCCTTCACAATCCTTACCTGGTTATAGCCCAAGAATCCATCCGTGAAAGAGTAGACCTCGTGTCCTGCCACTCCCTTGAAGATTTATTCAGCAAACAGGGTTGGGAAATGATCAATGACACATACTGCATTTAGGTCCCTATAATCAACACAGATCCTTATCCTCCCATCCTTCTTGATACTAATCACCATTGGATTTATCCATTCTAAATCATCCACAGCCTCAATGATACCCGATGCTATCATTTTGTCTATTTCCTCCTTAACCTTTACATGCAACTTGGGATTCATTCGGTATGGCATCTTCCTGATTGGGCACTTTCCTTCAAATTTATTTATCTCAAGGAATGGTGGATGCCTTTACATGGTACCCGCATAGGAATAAATCTCAAGTTCACTGATTTTAGAAATCTCTTCCTTAGGTTTGCTTGTCTTCCTTTTTCAAGGTTCATGTTAGGAACACACCTGCTATGACTTCACGTGTCCCTATAGAATGGTCCAAGGTTTCCACCTCTTCCCCCATCAATAACATACACCATCTTCCCATTTTTCTTTTTCTATACAGAGTTGTATCTCTTTTATTTCTTCTTCCTCAAATTACGCCTCCAGGTCAGGTTCACTTAGCAATTCTTGTATTTTGTCTTCTGCCATAGCACTATCCCCTATTGTAAGGTGTTTGACAACCTACAACACCTTATGTATCGATGGCTTTATACTCCGATACTCAAATGTTTGAATGAGATCATCCACCAATTCTTGCCAATTACTAGTTTGATGATGCATCTCTGAGTGGATATACCACACATGCACACAACCTTGCAGGGTGGAGTACAACTTGTGCACCCATAATGAAGGTGGTAATGCTTCTATGCTTCCCATCCAGGCTATCTCACATGCTTGGATATAGAAGGAAGCGGTCTCTTTACCATGGTAGTCTTTTATAGCCTTGGGCACGTTACTCTTACAAAACCTTACGGAGAAGGCAATTCTTACCTCTCGCCGTTGTAAGAGGTTGTCCCGATGTGTCACCCACTAGTGCACAGTAGTTACGAGTAGGCTGTAGTTAAAATTTTTCCTCCTTTCCTTCTCATTTCTCCATTGGGCCTCCATCTCTCGCAAGAAATCTTCTAGATTAGCCCCTCCCAAGTAACTTGGTAGTTTTCTTCCTCTTAGGTTCCAAACTATACGCGCCTTCATCACCTTGGTTATCGATCCTCTTAAATTCCATCCAATCAACTCATAGGTCCCATGTTCCCAATTGTCATAGGCCATGCTTGTGGTATCACTCACAGTTTGGGCATCCTCAAATTGGATAACTCCTTTTGTAGGGTGAATTATCTCAGGATCTCTGATGGAGCATACATAGATTTGGTCAAGGAATTCTTCTCCTAATGGCTCTGTGTAGGGGAACAAATTCCCATCTATTAAAGGGATGACCATCCGTTCTTCATTGTTTTTAAAAATTATATATCCTTTGTTAAACCTTATGTTAGCATTATTCTTGTAACACCATGGATGCCCAAGCAATGCTGGAAAATTGTGTGCCTCAGCGAGTGCCAAGACATCAAAATCTCAAGTAAACTTGCCCCCCTGAATGGTACTCACTACATCCTTTAATACTTCAATGGGCATTGTCTTATTTTTGTTTTATATATACAACACATTTGAAGATGGCAGCAACATGGGCCTTCCAATTTGATGCCAAGAATCTAGGGTAAGAACATTCACTTTTTCTCCTGCGTCGATGAGGATATTGCTCAAGAGCCATCCATCAACAACTGCATTCAGAGTAATCCCTTTTTCATATTCAAGGATTTGTGGAGAAAGGTTTGCATGTAAAACCTATCTCTCGTGCTTCGCTCTGGTGTATGGGACCTTCTCCCTTAGCCATTCTCAAAGAAAGGGAATAATAATATCTTGCCTCAACATTTTACATACTTATTTGACCTCATCCAGGTCACTTATTTGAACCTCATTATCCTTTTTCTACCTACCTCAGTTACTCTTTGAGACACTATATCTACCCTTGTAAACTCCGAATCAAGTCCATAGTCTCCTGATATACTTCTTTCTGATGGGCAGGGTCTGGGTACTTTCCATGTGAGACCTCCACTCTGGAAACTGATGTCCTTGGTCTGGGTATCTCCTTGGCATGTGTAACCTCTACACACGTTGTCACCAGTACAAGTTCTTGCTCTAACTCAAGCGCCACTCTTAGAATCCATTGTGAATCGGCCCTTTTTACGCTCACCATAGCATCGCCTTTATCTTTTCTGGTGCTACCGGTTCATATGCTTGATAGAGTTCCATGGACACTCTTCATACTTGTGCTTCTTCTTACACCATGAGCATTGTAATAGATCAAGCCATTCACATTTATAATGATATGTAGATCCATAATTATAACATGTTCCCAAGGGAACTCACTTCTTCCTCCCCCGTGGTTACCACGACCATGAAATTCTCCACAAAAACCCTTTCCATGCACGCTTCAATCTGCGTGCTCCTCATAATGATGGTCATCACCCTTAGAACTACTGACAAGTCTGTTTTGGTACACACCATGATCAATGGCCTCATAGAACTGGTCAATAAGCCTATAATCCTTCGTATCATCGATTGGAGAGGTATAGATCTTAAAGTAGCAAGATACATTCTTCTAAATTCCATACGCTGTAATAAGGGACATCTACTTACATCATGGTCCCCATGACAAATCTCACAATCTACTGCTACAACACATATTGTCTTTTGAGGGAAATTATCCTTGGCATGCCCCTCTACTTCATAATCCATACATCACATTCCACTGTGAGTCTCATGGACTGAGTTCATGGATAAATGTTTCCAGTTGCTTAGCCATAATAGTGATTTAAGCTTCCAAACACATGGGCTTACAACCAGTATCAATGCTTCCAATAGCTTCAGCACGTGTAGAGTAACTTCTAGCACCTTGCACGGGTTTGTGAAAGTCTTATGAGATAATTCTCTTCAAAATGGTGTTATCAACACTCTAAACAAAACCATTGAGCATGTTGTGAAGGGTGAATTTCATATGACAAATTTTACAGGAGAGTCTTTAACCATGTGCATTATACTCCTACACACTCTCCTACCATTCCCTGTTGAATCTCCTTTAGGGCATTGATACTCTTCTATTCAAACTCAAGAATGTGGAATTCTACTTGGAAGGCATTTTTAAACGTGTTGTAATCTACCACTAGTCTGATGGAGGTCATACTTCCTATACCAGTTATGTGTGCACCCTTGCAACGTTGATTACAAATTGACTGGCCTTCCGTTCTAGGTTTGTGATCCCCTTCAAGCACCATAGGATCTCACACTTGTGAAAATATTCCGCAGCATCCTACTATATGCCCTAGTAGTCTGGACAATTGTAAAGATATTTCATATATTACCTAAGGAGGTGGGTTGAGACCCTTGTCCTCCTGATCTAGATCCTTGGTTTCCCTCTGGTGTTTTCTCCACCCTCCGGATCCACTAGATCCACCTAGGTCACCTGCTACACCTAGATCCACCAGTTCCACCTCCAAATCCTGTCACGCGGCCAACAATGGGCCCAAAGTGGTCCTGCCTAGTGTCCCTAATGTCCCACTAAAGTGTGTGCCAATGGTCATGCGAGATCATTCCACTATCTGATGTATGCCTTGCACCACTCCCCGACATGTTGCCCAAGCCTTGTGTATTTGCACCCTTGTCCATGAAAATTACTCCAAACAATAGAATAGAGTATGTGCATCCATAGAAGTTACCAAATAGAGAAATTTTATCTCCTAGGTGTCAGATCAGTCACTTCTAACCCATACCAACTATGTTATCAACACTCCTATGATTTGGAAAACCAAGCTCCAAGGTTTGGTCACTAGGTGGGTTCAGATGTGAACCAACTAATCTTATCTCTCGCATGACAAACACTCATCAAAAACTGAAGGGGTCTCTCTCCCATGCTTTCCAAGATGGGGTAGCACAGATTAATTAGGTTCCATGTCCTCTGTGTGAGCCTCAACTCCTTCCCCCAACATCTACCTCCATAAATCAATCACATTTGTAACCTTGTGTTGTCTAGCAATCTCCCTTTCATGCTCTTCACTATACTTGAGTCATCTCTCCTCCCTTTCTTTCTCAGTTTAAATGTATGCCATCTTCCTCCACCCTAGCTTCCTCACCCAATTCTCAGGAAGGTTTATCCGACCATCGGAATTGCCTCTAAAATCAAGGTAATGATCAAGATCTTCATTTCTAAAGGAATAACATGTAGAAATGATCCTCTGGGCTCCCACAGAAACTTGAACTAAGCAGCTTTTGGACAAGAATATGTAGAAATAGTGTATTCTAGAGTGTATCTAGTTAGTACTCCTTTACACTAATGATCCACAACATGATTCCACATCATATTTGCATCTTGCAGCCTCTGGTACTCTTCTTGGGTCCATGTGTGTGATCTATAATACCAGCTTGATATAGACACATATGCTAAGATCCATTCATACAAATCTACTAGAAAGCAATAGAAGAAAGTTTCATACAACTCATGGTAGAGGTTCTCTTCTACCCATCTGCATGCATCAAACTTAGGCCCAATTTTGATTCTCTGATCAAATTCTTCCTTTATGCTCTTGAACCATGATTCAATATGTTCCAGATTTAGGTGTTTTGTCATCACTCATTACAAAAATCATAATGTATGTTATTTCCCACTACAACTTTGAAAAGAGGTCACGAAAATGGAACCAAGATGTGGTCATTTTTACACCCACCAAAGGACAAGGGAATCTCTCATCGATCTATCACCCAGCGGTCACTGGGTGCTCACCCGAGGCACACACGGGTGTTGAGTCTCTCGTTTATGTGATTTAAGTGGGAAAAATCATTTATGATAGGACTTAGAAAGAGTGAGATGAAATGAGACATACATTTATCATAGAATTAAGAATGGCTTCTAGACAAATGTAGTCATCCCATACCAAATGGTACTTAACTGGTTATAGATAGAAACCATAACAGAAAGGAAATGCATAAGGATTTACGTTTATTCCATAAACAGTCATGAATCAGAACTGTAAGCTATAAACATGGACTAGAATCATTAACAACCATATTAAATCAAGTTTGGCAACCTCATTATGTTCATTGCATCCATTACAAACTACCACATATGTGTAGACCAAAGTCATACATCATAGTTGGATTTATACCCATCGGTTCTTAAGATAAAATTTACAATCCTAACCCCTTATTACATCCTTTTCCTATAGATACATACCCAACTTATGGAGCTCTCATAGTATTCCTGCATGGCTTCACCGCCTTCTGTTTCTCCCCCCTTTTCCTCTGGCGGATGCTTGTATTTATAGCCCTTATCAACATCATCAAGCCTTCACGGGAGTTGTAGATCTATTTCCAAGTGTCCAAAGTGGTCCTTCATGGGAGCATGCTTCTTCAGGCCCAAGCTCTCCACTCCTTGTAATAATGGTTTTATAGAAACTTACATCATAGGGTATATTCATTCTTAGGCCAACCTATCACCAGGATGACACCTTATCCATTTCATGTGTGCAGTCAAGTCACACTTTTCTCATATTCTTCCTGATGTGTCAAATATGGCTAAGTCTTCAAGCCTTTGTTTTTTCTTGCATGCGCCCCACTTGCTCTGTCAAACCCTCCTATAACCTTGTCTTGTGCACTTTATCCTTATGTGCCCTTCCTTAACTAGGCCTTACATGCCCACGTGCCTTCTTGTACTTGGCCAATATTTTAGGGGCCTAACAGTCACATACTCGAAGGACTTGCAATACCATAGGACAAACTGAACACCATGTATGTAGACAATGAAGGTGTTATCAAAATTGTTTGCAATCCATTTTTTCATGAAAGAAAAAAGAACATTGAGGTATAGGTACATTTCATATGTGAGCATGTATTGGAGAACAATATATAACTTAATTTTTTTCTGACAGGTGAACAACGAGAAGATATCTTCACAAAGTCACTTGCATATGACAAGTTCGAGTTGTTCAAAGAGTTCCTCTCCTCATCTCTCAAGAAAATTCAAAATAAAGCGAGGGAATGTTAGTTTAATTTATGCATTATATTACCTTAAGTAGTTAAATATTTATTAACGTAATTAGTTTATACATTGTTATATGGTTTTATAACAACATTTTTCATATTATTGCATAGGTTATATTATTGCGTAGTTGTAACAATTATTATTTGTTTGTATTTAATTATTGTTACTTCTTGGATGTATTTTGGAAGTTGTGATTAAGGATTATTGTTGCACCTGTGCAACATATTTCATTATTTGTAGCTGGCTGTCCAATATCCATAAATATTGTAGCCTACACCATTGTACTTGATTTTGATAATTGATAAAATATTAAAGGCTTCTTTCCCTGTTTTACCTGAGAATGAGATCACAACTTGAAAATCAAAGGAGGTGGAATTTGTAGTGTTTCAGTGCAACATAGAGGACAAGAACATGGGACCCATTCTCACTCATTCCTTCAAATTATATTCAGGGATCAATAATTCTACTAGGAATATGAAGCCTATCTCCACAAGGAGAAATAGGGATAGAATATGTCAAAGTGACGTGAACATGTATTCAACCATGTGACATCTAGGTCAAGTGAGTTGCGAAGGATTCATCATGTTCAAAAGTGAAATGTGAAGCTCATGGATTAAGTTTAAGATTACCAGATCCTGAATCTTCCATCATGTCAAAAATATGTCCTATAAATAATTCAAAATGGGATAACCAAGTCATCAAGGTATTAAATACCATCATGTGTAAAAGACCAAGAAATTATTGATTATTATAAGGGGAATTTGATAAAGAAAGTGCTTGAGCATTTTAAGGATGATACCATTTAGAGAAGATTTTGGAGCTAGGAAAGGTAAGAAGGTTATGATCTTCATTTGGAGCATTATATTGATAAGAATGGGAAATCATCCCTTTTTCATTTTCTACCATCCACTTGGTAGTGTTCTTAAACACTCACCTACATCCTTGTGGTGTGATCATGCCTCAAGAAAGAAGGAAATTTCCATCATCTCATTCCATTTCAAAAAATTTCCACGTGACATGAATTACAATCTAGGGTAATCCTTTCACCCATCTCAGTAAGAGGAAGAAAAACATAAAAAAAATTAGATCATCATGGAGTTGGCTCTTAGTCATAGAAGAAAATTGTGAAGGCCTAGAGAAGTGAGAAAGTGATCCTTATATCATAACCCCCTGCTATAAAATCCATCATGTTTCCATTAAAGTGCATATATCATAACATTATTCTTCAACACTAATTCAATGTTTTGTATTATTTCTACATCTCATTACAAGAGTAATTTGTAACCACAATGCTCTAACTCCACATATGGTCACTTAGGAAAAGAGTTAAATCAAGAACATTATAAAGCCTATGCAGGTGTTGAAACATAAAAATTCATGTCATTAAGGAAATAAAAATGAGATGCATGATAGGAGAGGATTGTTATGGGTGATTCCCATGGTCATCCTAGGTTTATATTGTAATGCATCATAATTGGAGTGTTCTCACATCTCACAATGGGAGAAAACATATGAAATCATAGTGTTTAAGTCCAACAGGTGATCATCGGTCAAGCTTCTCATCCATGAAGCATTTCATCTAAGGACAAGAGCTCATTCCAGGAATTCTCCCTCAGAGATCGTGAGTATCTAGTTCTTCATCAACAAAGTATTCATCCTCATCAGTTCACTTAACCCTTCTCTCTCTCTCTCTCTCTGTCTCTCTTTCTATATCTCTCTTCTTCCCTCTCCATATTCTAATTTTCAATTAAGAATTTTTTTTTTCTATTTCATCTTATTCACTTAAGTGACCCTGAATTCAACATTGTAAGAGTCCTTTTTCACTAATAAGAAAAATAATCGCCTCCTAGGAATGTGAAAGGTCACAAGTGTTGAAGATAGGTAAAAATTGATGTGGGGGAGATGAAAGCATAGTTTTTAATGTTATAAATTGGAAAGGATTCTCCATTCTAAAGGGTTTGGCAATTATTGATTGATTATATATTGTTGAGATTTACCACTACTACATCATGTAATAAAAGATGTAATTCTTCTATTCCTTTGATTATGTTCCTCTACTCTTTCTCTCTTTACTTTCCAACTATGTATACATGATAATCTTGTAGAAAAAAGAAAGGTGTCCACACCTTTGATAAATGAACCAAAAGAATTCTGTGTCTATGATTTATTGGTCTTATCATTGTTAACATTTTTGTGTTCTTCTAATTGAATGTGGGCCTAATCTAGTTGATGTATGTGAATTCTGTAAGCCTACTCACAACATTAACCCTATCTCTCCTTATTTACCTAACTCCCCTTTACTTCTCCTCATGAAAAATACCTCACTTTTACTCTTTACAATAAATTTACCACAGGTTTAGTAGAGTATTCCCGTGTGATCCCTAGCCTAACGGCCACCCACAAGTTTAGGTATTTTACATTTAATAATGGAATAATCTTCATACACAAGGAGTGAATTAGCCCCATGACCATTAGTGGAAACCAATAATTTACACTACGAAAAATTATTTCACCAATAGTTTTTGGTCACTCCGTTGGGGAAGATCTGTCGTTTGTGCACACATAAAATATCTCTCAAAATACAAAAAAACCACATATTCAAAAATCCATGAAAACTGGGGGGAAGGCTTGGATGAGTGATGAAAGAGGAAAATAGACAATGCACGAATGATGGTTCCATCATAGAGAAAGGAATTGAAATTGGTCATGATTTAGGTTTAGGATATGGTGATGAAGATCCATGAAATGGAAGAAGCAGATAGGGGAAGGATATTTCTGTGGTGAAGAGGGGTAGAGAGGACCTAGTTAGAATCCTGGCCTTTTTCTCCATGAGTAGGGAGGACTAGTTATAATATATCAAATCTAAGAAGGCTGAAGGATTTCTAAATTCCCATCAAGAGCCTCAAATCCCTAATCCTAGTTGTCCTATTTTCAACGCTAGCAAGGATATTCCCACAAACTTGAATGGAGATCAAAGTGTGGCCCTATCTTTTTGGCGTGAATCTGTCCATGGAAAGAAGGGTGGTAGAGTAGAGTCTTTTAAAGATGTGACATTCAAATTTGCTTCATTCAAGGAATCCGTGCAATAAAAACAACACTGATCCTCTTCGTATCCAGCTTACATCATCGACCTAGCTGAGGAGACACCATTGCTAAGCTTGTATAACCCTAAGGTATTTTATCATTTCCATTCCTTTTTCTAGCTTGCATTCACTTGAATATTCAATAACATGTGGCCATCTTCTTCCACCATCTCTCATTGGATTTTTGAAAACTGGTCTAAAAACTGAGAAATATCCTTATGCTTCAGGGTTTCTTTGTAGTGAAAATTAAAGAGGTAGAAGAGTACCAAAAGTGCTTAGTAGATGGTCCATTGTTTTGGGGAAATTTAGAATTATTTATCATGCCTTGGTTACTAGATTTTGACCTGAATACTTTTTCTGTCACAAAAATGCCTATATGGGTTTGTCATCTGAACCTTTCACTACATTTTTGGTATGCTCTTGATGATATTATTAATGCTCTGGGAAAATTCTTAAAGGTGGATCATGCCAGGGAGGCTGTGAGCCTTCACACTTATGCCATAGTTTGTGTAGAGATCAACTTAAGTAAGTGATTTATAGACAAGATCTTACTAAAACTGGGGAATTTCCAACATTTTCAAATTCTAGACTACAAGAACACAACATTCAAATGTCACATTTATCGAACACCATGTCATTTGTAGGTGGCTTCCCCGTAAGGTAAAAATAATAATCGGAGAAATATTTCATTGAATAAAGGAGGCTGGAATAATCCTTCTTCAGACTTGGCTCATAAGGAATATTATATGGCGGATTCCAGAGAGGCTCATTAAGAAAATTTAGGGAAAGGTTCTATGATCCTGGTTAAAAAATCCCCCTCGAACAAGGCAGAATAAAATATGATAGTAGTAGGTGGTGTGACGAGGGGTCATGAATATGATAAATCTCAAAAATTGGATTCAGATCAGGAAAACAATCTTGACCCTTCCAACAATCTTATGTTGGTAGTATCTTCTCATTCGAACAAGTGGCAAGAGCTTAGAAAGAAAAAGGGAAAAAAGAGGTGCTATGTGAATATTCTCAACTACAACTCTTCAAATGAAGAGTAGTGACAGTCAGGGATTATTCCTATCTTTACCATTTTAGTTTGGATTTTTTTAATTGCGTGTTAGGTTTTTCTTGTATTTTTTTATTGGTGTTTTTACTCCAGTTCATAGCTTTGGTAAAAAGAGTTTACTTATAAAAAAAATCAATGGAAACTAAAAAACCAAAAAAGTATAAAAAATTCTATCTGAATGTTCAATAGCCTTGTTGTAATCCTATTAAAAATCTACATTTTTCCAGTTTCATTCCTTTGTAATGCTTTGAAAAAAACTAGTAGAATGAATATTTAGTAGAGAAAATCAAGCAAGTGCGATTGTGATATTTCACAATCTTATGTTTGATCCATAAGAACAAGAATATTTCATACTTTCTCCCATAAAAATCCCTCGACACATTATTAAATATTCACTTGAAGATCCCATTGCAACAGTAACTGTTTAACCACTAGTGCACATTCCTCTAGAAGAAGAAAGAGAAGAAGAACCAGAAGAAGAGGAGGAAGAAGAAAGAATGAATGCACCTCTATCATGAGGAAAAAATATAAGTCAGTTGTCCTTAACTCCACCAATTCAAGAATTACTAAAAGGATCAAGAAATACATTTCTAAAATTCTATGGAGATGGAAAGTAATGACCAGATGCCCATATTACAACTTTCTTGATAGCCTGTGGCATTCTTGGAGTAAAAATGAAGATGTTGCCATGATATTTTTCATGGAATCATTACAAGATGCTGTTGCAAACTGGTTCTACTACTTGCTATCACACTTAATTACTGATTACGATGATATTAAAATAATTTTTGAAGTAATATTCAAGACCGTAGAAGATACTCATCCCCTCCTTACCCAATTAACATAGATGAAGAGATAACTGCAAGATTCCATGAGAGAATTTTTAGCAAAATTCAGTAATTTTATCAACAAGATTCCCATTTCTACTCTTCCTATTGTGGATAATTAGAAAAGGTTATTTGTGAATTCCCAACTACCTAAAGTTTGTTTCATACTATAGAGAGCTCAACCAAACAATCTAGATAACACTTAAGAATTTTCCATTGGAGTAGAATATGATCTCATAATGTCAAGAAAGGTCAAGAACTATTCAATGAAGGATAAGACCCATAATTACAAAGATGAAAGAGCTAATTCATTGTTGAATTTTTTTACCAATGACTTGACAATGTTGAAGAAGGGCGTTTCTCAACATCCATCATACAAAAATTAGAATAGGAATCAAATTTCAGGAGCACCTCAAAGGCTTGGCTTAGAAGCTCCGCCAGTCAATGCAATATGTGGAACCAATGAAGATGAAGGAGAAGAAATTGCTGAAGTAGAATATGAAGAAGAAGAGGAAGATGGATGTGCTAGGAATTCCCATTTTGAATACTCACCAGATGATGAATTTTAAGAATACAAAGATAGGTACTCATGTGTAGTGTTCACACGATCACAAACGGAGAAAAAAACCTTTTCTTCTACTTCCCAATCTAAGAATTCAAATCCTATAATGGAAAATATATGAAAAAAATTGAAATGAGGATCATCATTGTACACTTCCATAGGATCAGCCAAGAATAATCCTAATATCACCTTGGTCAAGAACCCTTCTTCCTCTTTGGGTAAGTCTCATTGACTGTCTATTGAAAAATTAGTTTCAGTTTCTGTTGATCCTAAGTATGTAAATCCTACTCATGTCAAGGCTGCCATAATCCTTGATCTACCTTCTATTTCTCCACCTTTTGAAATCATTGACCATTACAAGAAATCCAAAAAGTCAAATATCTACGTTTGGGTACTTGAAAACCCATCCCAATTAATTTTATAGGCATTTTATCAAAGGAATTAGTTCAAGTTCATGTTCTAAAAATGATACTACCAAAGAACTACCTCTCACCCCTCATACCACTCCTTAGAATATTCTTACTTCCACATGCACCACCTTTGGGAATGCATTGCAATCTTCCTCCTTCTGAATTCATAGATCAATCTTCTTATCTTTATTTCACACTGACTAAGGTTTTTGACATGGTTACTACCGTTGTTGACTTTATGAAAGTTTTACTCAATATCCTCCTCACTTCATTACACCTATGGTTGATCTAATTATCAATGTACTCATCACTCACCACATGCATCCTCCTATGGTTCAAACCATTTCAATTACACCACCTATAACTTATATAACTCCAACCACCGCTCCTAAAGGCTATGCCATCATAGAGAAGCTTAAGAATACACTGGAAAAAATATGTATTTATGATTTATTGAGTAGTGCACCTGATTAGCATCAAACATTATCCCCCACCCTTCAATCTATTCATAGTGAAAGAAATAATTCTCCAATGGCCTTCACACATCTCATTCAATATCTCAAAAATATACCATATGCTATATCATTTAGTGATGAGGATATCCCACCATCTGTTGTTGACAATCCATTTACTCCTCTTCTTATCAACGCTACCATTAGTACCATTTTTATCAAGCGTGTACTCATTGACAATGTATCTTCTATAAATCTATGTAGTCACTCCCTTTGTGGGTAAATTGGTATTACTGATAATCTAATTACTAAAATTTATAGTCTCATTCATGGCTGTGATTCCACCACTCGCACATGTCTTGGTACTTTTAATTTACCTATACAAGTTAGTCCCAAGATAATTCCTACAATGTTCTTCATTATTGATGCATCATTTCAGTTTAATCTCTTACTACTTAGACCATGAATTCTTGTAATGCACATTATCTTGTCTACATTTCATCGATGTGTTAAATTATTACATAATGGCTATGAACATGCCATTACTACCGAACTAGATCCATTCAATTTTTGACACATAGACCTTGTTACTGCTATGCCCATTCGTCCATCATATCCCATTCGATATAGAAATATTGGTACTTGGAAAATCTAGTGCTCCATAGTATTCTTCCACCTCTACAAGTGTACCATCTATCCCCACTCATACTACTGATATCATTTCACCCACCTTATCTACTCCCATAGTTACCACTATTCTGCTTATCGAGAATCCTCTCATTCCTACATCTAGCTTCACTCCTTCCAATGTCCTTGATACTAGTATTCAACATGAAAATTCCAGCAATGATGATTCTAATGATGAGGTTGATGTCATGGAACTTACTGATGACACATTATAAAATATTCACTTTACTCTAGTAGAGATAAATGAGTCTGATTTCAATGATACTTTTGTTGTTATTGGCCTTGGTGAATATCAATTCAAGAAACCTCCTCCTTTCACCAATGCTATGATACTTTTCGAGGGGTATGTCTATACATTGGATGTCATATCACCGACCTCATCTCACTCTGCCTCGACATTACCTCCTTTCACATGCACTCTTTTCATAAACAACTCTTATTGACATCACATTCCAGTTAATCCTACCTACTCTGATATTGTTTTCACGCATGATGGTTTAGCATGGTTTGGGTTTACACTCGATGATATCATTCCTCTACCTCATTCTCATCACCTCTATCATGAATTATTTTTCATCATTTTTTCTTATGGCCTCTGCGTTTTTCATCTATCAGTATTTGTTGCACATACTTCTCGTACTTTCCCAATTACACTTGGAAATTCTTGGATGGACTACATTGTTGGCACTTTGGATCCTAATCATATTTATATCACATTTCCCATGCCTTTAAACTTTGTTTATATTTGTAATGACTCATTTCTTGGCTATATAAAAAATATTACTCATTGGTATGCACATGGTTGTCCACTACCACCTTTCATTGATGAAGAATATGCAATGGGTATGTACAATTTATGTTATAATGGATCTTTATATGATGAACCCCATACTATTAATTATCAAGTATATGACGCTTCTCTATTTGGATTTGATGGTGAAAATTATGATCTCTTAGATGATGTTACTTGACTCTTGTCTACATCATACACTTGGGGGCATTGTGCTCATTCTTCCCCCATCCTAGAATTATCAGTTGTCTCTCATTTATACTATTACACTATGTGCTTCATACTTCCTATTTCTAATCATTAATCTTACAAAACTTATGTCATCATTTCCCTATGATGCACTCTTCTGCTAAGATTCACACTTGAGTGTTGAGGGCATACTACATCCATGAACCTCAAACACTACACGTTTCATTCTCCACACTTCATGATACATATTTCTAGCATTCAATTCTCAAACATCATACTACCCTATAACATACTCTAGTTCTACAGTTCATAATCGACTGTTGATGGTATAAATATTAAATTAAACTCACCACATTCACTCTTCACAATCTACGCTTCATGATCTATCTTTCTAACACACATTTTCAAACCATTTCTTGATGATGCAATCTTATTCTATGGTTCATTCTTGATTGTTGAAGGGTATTTTATAAATGAACCTCATCTCATACTCATCCACATCCATTGGGGGGAACGCTTCCCCTATCGCATTCACATTGCATATCATTCCATCTCACTCATAGACAAATCATATTGCATATCTTGGTGGCACTTATTCTTACTTACTTATACTTACATGTACACTTTTCTTACTATGTTAGTCAGATATCCAGTATGTCATTATATTTTCTATATACAGATGTCCCTTCACTATGTCTTTTGTTATGAGTACATATCTTTACATGCAACAATGACACTTGGCACTATAGCTCTTACAGTCCCACAGAGGATCCCCAGAGCATCTACATTTCTACTTTTACACATCATGGGTGTTATTGTTCCATTATTTACTGCCTCATATTCTTACTAACACATTACTTTACATTGATACATACACACTTTGACATATTTTTTTATCTTACTAACATGCTAACGGGTTCTTCATGTGAAACATTTTCTTTGCAGGAACTATTTTCCATCATGGTTGTCAATTACAATTTTCTTGAAATTATTTGCCATTGTATGCTATTGTTTGTGGGCTATGTCATTTGTCTTGTATGCACAATGTATTATTTTGACTGCTTTGGCCCTAATTATCTTGTGACATTGTGAGTGATGTCCCATGTCTAAAACCTACTTTTTGTTTTCTATCTATTATGCACCTTTACTTGTTTCATTATTTTTCTATGACATGTTTGCTATATTTTTATATTAACACATGTATCTATCCATATTTTTTGCATGTGCATTAGTTTCCACCATGCACATTACCTCCTCTTGTATGGTATACAGTTTCAGATCAACATTAGATCCTTTCTTTGGGCCGCATTCACCTAGATAAGTCACATGCACACTAAATGAGGGGGTATACATTGTGTGAATCAGTCAGCCATATAACAATTTAGAGCTACAAAACAAAATAGTCGAGCATAGGAACAAAACATACTACAGTTATAGAAATGACCCAAAACTTGACTTGGGTCCTCAGCTCAACACAAACACCAGTTCCCAACTATAGACACTAGCGCCTAGGAATGCCTGACCTTTCCTATGCACCTACTTCTTGGGGGAAGATACAACTACTTTCTCATATCAACATAGTATTCAACAATTCATAGATCAATTTTCACAATTCAGGCACATTCCTCCAGCAATCAGAGTGCATTATTTCTCCATTTATATACAAAACTAATACATTATAAATCAGAACTAAACACGTATCACACCATCTATAGTGGTGTATAATTGTATAAGTAGTCATGGAAGAAGAGTAAAAATAGACCGCTCTCCCCAACACACTTCTACTGTTAAATGAGATCACCCAAAAAACTCGCACATGGCATGAGAACGCCCAAAAAACTCATTCTTGGTGTGAGATATCCTAAAAAAACTCACTCTTGGCATGATATTTCCCAAAAAAATTGCTCTTATACAACAGTTTTAGGACATTTTCTATCCTTTTACACTCATGTTCATCAGGTGCACACTTTCCTTTTACTACTTTTACACACATTTACATGATTTTACATATTTTTATAGGGTTTTTATAATACATGAATTTAATTACTCTTTCACTCTTATTTTTCAGGTCCATCCTTAATACGCAACAAAAGACAACCCTACATTAAGCAAAACAATACGTACAAGACAATACAGCATAATATGCTTCACCCTTAGGGTAACTTTCTCTTTTTTAGCTTCCACGCTTCATGGTTATCATTCCACATTTTCACTTGACTCCTCGGAACATTATTGCCATCACATTCTAAATGGTTATTAGATACACATATCTTATCTACTTTATGTTATCGAGTATTCACTCAACAACATAAAGTGGGGGAAAATATAGACACAAAATCATACACTTTGGTACATTTCTAGGTCCTAAAAGCATACTTGCATTCATATGACTCTTAAGTGAGAAAAATAGTAATCGATATCTATCTTTGGCATTTTATATGTGATTCTCATTTTCTATTTTGTCTTACACGCCCTACAACCCAGTCAATACTGGATTGCTTTATATTTTATGACTCTGGAAACCAACACCTAGACATGACACCAACTCCCAGACAACCTCATCCTTTTACTCACCCCTGACCCTTTTCCATGTTACTCTCTTCTTTTGGGTGTCTTTTATCTTTTGGGAATCTTATTTTCTTATGGGTTAGTCTTCTAGTTGTCAATTACAAAATTTAACTAAGGGAATCATATAAATACAAAGCTATGTGACTAAAATAAAGGACCAAGATCTAAGCATCTATTATCATCACCTAAGGTTACATCTAAAGGAATTTAAGAGAATTAAATGAATCCATCTAACACTCATACAAGAGACAAGGAACCATATTTTTCATATATTGAATAGGTAAGAGAAGTTCATATTTCCATCCACACATCTTTTTACATTGGTACACCTAGCTATCACCCGCTATCACAGGCACTTACACAAGGGATTATTAGGGAAAAATTCTATCACACACACACACAATAACTATATGGAGTCTGAGATGTAGTGTAATGCTCTATCATAATTTCACTCAGACAGGTGACCTCCGTGTTGAACATCTATGCACTGAGAGGGGGAGGGGGTGAATAATTTCCTTGTAAAACTTGTAAATTAGTACACCATTCATTTATTATCCTCTCAAAAAATGGAATAAGATCAAAACAATCCATCATGGAAGAAGAAACAACAAACACAAGAGAACACAATATTTAAGGTGGGAAACCGAATAAGGGAGAAACCCCACTAAAAGGATAAATCAAAGCAATATCAAGGACAATTGTCCCATAAGAATTACAATGATCTCACCAAGCTGTGAGCATCCACTCACCTTAGAGCTCTAACTCTAGTTTTGAAGCACCTAATTAAATTCAATTCCAAACACCCACAAGTAAGTTCACTCCCAATTTTATGACATATAACTCAGTCTATCATCAACATGAATTTTATCACTTTCACCAAATTTTCATTACATCAACATCTTGTGACCACAATTTCAACTCTTCCTCACCACCTTTCACCAATCTCACAAATAACACACCTTAAAAATCAGAAAGATAAGTTTTATAATCAACCTTCATACTCATACATATGACTATTCATCTTCATATTCAAAATATTTTCATCTAACTCCCTTAACTACGTATAAAAGGTGATTAATTTTCTTCTAAAGTACCTCTATTTTGTCTTTGAGTACTTCTAGCAGTTTTTAGTCCTTTCTTTTGATTTGTAAGATTTTGGAAGATGAGAGGGAGTATTTTCAAATCTATGACATCTGGACATAGCTTATAATATTCCATTCAGACATCTAAAATAATCTTGTAATGGTTCATGTAGCTCCTGACCCTTCCTTCATCATATAAACATGTGTCTTGTAGTGCAACAACTTCTTTGTCAGAAATTTGGATGTTACATGTTGATTAAAGAATACTTTTCAAAGAGCACACAAGGAGTTTGCACATGATAGAAGGCCTGGAACTAAGGATGCGGAAGGACAGGAGGGACCCATGCACAAAAGGAAAGTTCATATTTTCAAACTTAGCCAATTTTGAGCATGAAGACCTATTTTTAGAAGATGGCATGTAAAACACACCAATGATGCAGGGACATGCACATCATGCATTGTCTATCTTTGGAGGAGTGGATCGAAGCGTTTTTGCATGGAGATGAGATGAGAATATAATTGATACTTTAGTTAACTATCAGTAGACTATAGATAGCACACCTGCATGTGTGGCTATGCTTGTAAATGGCATGTGGCTATCAATAGCCTACAACCTATTTTTGGAATAGAGAAGCGGTGAAGGTAAAGTCCCCACCCTATATATATGATGTTAGTGTAGACACCAAATTTGGGTCTTACGACGCCCTATGCCCCACATCTCGTCTTGCAACCTAACCCTATCTCACCACATAAACCTTACACACTTAATTATTTATTAATTACCTTATAATTAATAAATCCACATCTCCAACCCTGCCACCTCACCTTGCCACCTCACCATGACCTAGCCCTAACCCTAAACTAACCTAATTAAGACCTATAACTTGGTCTAGACCCACACCCATGACTCATCACCCCTCACCCTCACCAAAACAAACCTAATAATGACTTGACCAATCCCACAACTGACCCCTCTAGAGGAAAGGAGGGAAAGTTAGCTATTTTACTAAAAATAACAAACTTTTTACCTAACTGACATCAGTCCCTACGCGACTGGTGTTGGTTAGGTAACCGCCATCGGTTCCCTGTAAATGACCTCCCCCCAACCAAAAGAAAGGATCCAAATTCATTTGAAGAGGGAGACAAGTGAGATAGAGAGAAGAAGTTGCAGAGAGAAGTATTGAGCCCAAGACTGTAACTGAGCAACTAGATCACGGTCACACTCATCCAAACATTGGGAGGGTTGGAGGATATCTTCATCAAGCTCACTTCTGATTGTCGGATCATCCCAACTGAGCCTTGCCTTTGCCACTACATTCCTTGGACCTGCATCTGCATCAGAAACTAGTAAGTAGTCTCTTTTATTACTTTGTATGTTTCTAGACACTACTTTGTGAATTTTTGATTCATAGTGATTATAAGCCCACTCCTGGATCTACCAACCAGTAGTACCCTACACATAACCTTCATTTATCCATCTATATATTTCCCCAAAGACAACTTTCTCACTCTCTGAGTCTTCTCTGTCACCCTACTACTCCCCTCAACCATCTACCAACCCTCTAAACCCTATAACCACCTTACAACCAACCTCCATTTAAAAGCCCCTAAATCACTGCCCCTACCGATATCGGTTATCCCCTATCGATACTGGTTTTATAACCGAGGTCGATTATCTGGTGACCAGCATTGGTCACTGTGACTTATACCAAAAAATAACCTTTCACCTATTTACCTCCAAACAATCTCATATCCAGCCTTGTCTATCCCTGTAACTTGATCTAAACGTATCAATAACTAGTGACCAAACAAACAACATGACATTTTATTATTGGTAGTTTAGTCTCTATTGCTTTTAGTAACGAGGTACCTAAATCGTGATTTTGCAATAGATTCTTTATTATCATTTGCATTAATTTGTATTAAAAGGGAACTGACCACCTTCGAAAGGAAGTCTAATATTTCCTAGGCCCAAGGTAGTTCCCTCACTTATTGTTTAACGAAAATATGGTGGTCTTGCATTCTTATTTACAGGTAGTCCTTCCTAGACAAAAAGGAGCTCTTCACAATCGGTCTGATCTCTCTACAGTACACGCACACCTTCCCAACACTCAATAGGTACTCCTCCTAGCCCTAACCCTTATCTGTTTCTCAAGAGAATGAAAATATAGAAATAACTCTATTCTGGAACAAAATTCTATGTGAAACATTTTGGCACGCCCGGTGGGACCCTTCTCAGGTTTCTTTCTTTCTTGCTTGTTTTCATATAGGGAGCACACTTGTTGTTTCTTTCTTCTAAATATTCACAAAATATTTTGTCATTTTGGTAAAAGAACTTGTCTTTCTTTCACATTTTTACATTAGTGAAAGTCATCTTCTTAACCTCTTCTCTTTCTTTGCTTCATCGAATATCATTTTTGATTTGGGTTTAAAACACATGCATCACATTCTTGCTTGTTGTTTTTAATTCTAGTGAACGTAGATTAAGTAACAGGTCATACACGTGGGGGTGATATCCACGGTATTGATGAGAAATTAATCTTACTCTCACTGCACAACACATACTAAATCACATCATAATCTACACAACATCTCAAACATCTCCCCTTCCTGCGGTATTCCTCCGCCTGATTGAGGTAGCCTTACAAGCCAAAATAAAGTTGACATCTCCCTTAGGTATTTTGTTTAGGATTGATATCATCTTACGTCTAAGGCATAAGCCAAAAGTGATTAAAACTAATCCTAGGGTTAGTCTCTTGATTTGCTTGTGCATCTTGCTTGTTTTTCTTCTTTCAGTTCTGTTTCTCTGTTATACCCTGTCTCAGTGATCACTTCAGACAGTTTAGTGGGTATACTAAGCCTTGTTATCCTCAAACCAGCAGCCTCTTAAATTCTCTCTTTACCTTCACAGTGACTGACATCAGTCCTCTTCTACCGACATTAGTTACACTGACCGACGCCGGCTATCGTCTGACCGACATCGGTTACCAGACCGTTATCGGTTACTGTGTTTCACAGTTCCTGACAAACCAACAACCTACCAATTCTAACATTTTGTTGCTGTTTCTTTTCCTGATTGACTAATTCACTGCTATATCCCCTTATCCATGGTTGTTATCACTCGACAACAAGCCGCAACCATGGTTTCACATGCTTGTTCTGTGTCTTTTCCTGAGTCAACCCATTTGCATTCTATGGGGAATCCTACGGATGCCAGTACTTTTCCCATGATCCCTGTAGGAGATCTGGACTTTGCCAAATTTTTGGATGCTAATCCTAGCGCCGTACAATATTATTTGTCTCATACCCCTGACCGTACACCCGAAGGTCAGCTCCTCTTTGGTATGCCTATTAGTATAGCCGCTCACTTAGCCTCTTCCCCACCTAATAACTCCACCCCACCATCTTCATCCTTAGCCCCGTCTCCCAGCTCAGTGGCTTCGGTGATTCATACTACACCAATTATCCTTCCTTTGGTTAATCTAGGGCCCCACATATCACCACTATCCACTGCCCCTACCTCATCTCTCCCGCAGATTGTCTCTCTCATAACTAGCTCTCTACCATCTATCCACACGAGCTTTCCCTCTCAGGCTCTGCCCACCTTTTCATTTCCGCAGACTCATCCGGTGGCCTCAACATCTTATATAGGACACCCTTATTTGGCTGCCCCAACACATTCATCATCGTTACCTTATCAACATTCAACCCCACCATCGTCTAGTAACGGCTCTTGGCCTAATCCTCCTCCGTTTACGATGACAACACCATCATCTAACCCAACCAATGATTTAATCAAATAGATGATGGACAAGATGCAAAATCTTGAGGCTTCTGTTTCAGGAAGTTGTAACACCCTGACATATGAGCAAGTTTTTTGGGATCCTATTCATCCTTCTGTTCCCCTTCATACATATCCTCCCCAATGGGAATTACCAAAAATTACTCATTTTAGTAGTAAGGAAGACCATCAACAACACTTGCGATCGTTTAGACATGCCTGCTATCTAATTGCTCATGATGATGCCTTACTACTCTGTACCTTCCCCATGTCCTTATCAAGACCTACCTTAGAGTGGTACAGTGCTTTAGCCCAGCACTCAATCTTCTCCTTTAACCAGTTAGCCCAATCTTTCTTGGATCACTTCTCCATCAATATTGCCAAGAAAGTATCCATTACCGACCTCTATGCCATCCGACAATTTGAAGACGAGTCTATCGCAGATTTCGTTGGACGATGGCGGGGCCTCATCAACCAACTTACTTATGTCTTACCTCAGGCCAAGTTTATCAAACTCTTTATGCGGGCATACGCTAAAAACATTTCTCCCACCCTCAAAATTCAAACTTTCCACACCTTTGATGAAGCCTTTACTATGGCTCAGAAACTAGAGATTCGAGCCTTAGAGGAGGAGAACTTGAAGTTGCGCAAAAAAAACTCAAATTTCCAAACTCAAGACTCCACCAAAAAACCCAACACCACCAACTCTCACACATCGATTGCTTCAAAATCAAAAGGAGCCGTACACGCGGTGACGGTCAAATCTCAAGCACCGTCTAATACCCAGCCGAAACCCACCTATAAGTATAAAGCCGAGCCCATCAAGTACACTCCCTTGGGAGAAACTTATGATGTGATCTTGGAAAAATTTCTTAAAGCAGGAGCTATCACCTTGCCTCCTGTTAAACCTCACTCCGGTTTTGATTCCACCCACTCTATACCTTCTTGGTATAAAGAAAATGACTTCTGTAACTTCCATCGCGTGAAGGGACATAGCCACGAAAACTGCAAGATGTTGAAAAACATAGTGCAGGAAATGGTTGATGCAGGGGATATAATCCTCGATAACCCTAATGCCCCTGCTAATCAAAATTTAAAAATCTTCAACAAACCATTTCTAAACCATTAATCTAACAGTAACACAAACCAAGAAACCTCAGCCGAGGAGAAGAGTGTGCATGAGATCCATGCGGTTTTTAACTCCCAACCAAGGGCTTCCATCGAGGAAATTCTGAATCAAGCCTCTTCACCAATGCAGGGGTCCTCGCCCCCTTCTCCTTCATTAGGACAAGAGGACAGCCCCGCTATTCCTTTACCCATAAAAGCATCAACCACCCAGAGTTCTCTTCTCACAGAAGAGCCTTCTTACACCACATCCCTGCAAGACTGTGAGCGGATGTTATCCAACCTATCTATTTCCCAAACATCTCCTTCCACCACTCTTGCTGTAAAAGAAGAAGGATCGCCACTTTTTCTATCATCCTTAGAGGAGAAAACCTTCGAGCCTACATCACCAAAATCCTTAACCATGATGGATCCTCTAGAACATACCCTCCTCCCTATCAGTTCTTCATCACCTAAATCTTTCCAGTGACTGGTTGACCTCTTAACACCCATTGATACAGCACCTCATTCACCCCTTGTATTACACCCACAGTGGACCAGAATCACAGCCCACTTCTCTTCCATACCAAAATTCCTATCCACACGTGGAGATTGTCATCCCCTAGAAGATAGACGAGTCTTATGGGAACGTTTGAGTACACCATGCTCTACTCAAATACAAATGACTGATCTAGACACCTCTACCATATACCCGAACTGTTTACAAAATATCAAAATGCCTATGTCCTCACCTTCACCCCCCTCATCTCTACCGAATACCTCATCCACCTCTATCAACCTAACCAAACTTTCCCCTATGCTTGGGACTTCACCAATACCCAGCCTAACTCACCCACGTCAATGGTAAGATTTATCCAAAAATAAAGCCGTTAATCCACCTAGGGGACAGACCCAATCTCATCGAGTCCAATCTATGCCTCTGCCACAACTAAAACCCTCGCCCCCGATCACACCGGTACAAGAGGCACGGTTTCAACCCTCGCCGTCACACCTACCTTCTATATTGGGGCCTCACCCATCCACCTTGCCTCAATACACCATGTCTCCCACGTCTTCTTTAACACAACCTGCACCTTCTGCACCCATACAGAAATCCACGAGCATCTTAACACCATCGCCCCATGTATCCTGCCTACCTACCAACCCTAAAAAAACTCGATCATCAAAGGACTTGTTTTATGTTGCTCCTCTTTCCCGATGGTTGTTTCCTGCCACCACATCATCTGTGGCCTCATCATCTAACCAGCTAAACATGACTTCTGTGCAGAAGAAGCCATGCCTAGTTAAACCCAATCATCAAAATCCCTTGCCTAAACCACCACCCATACGAACCACTCATACCCAACCATTACTAAAACAATCAATAATCTCACCCACTCAATCAATAACCTAATCTTCATCTAAATTTGACCCACTCAAAGGATCTTACACCAAGATCCTTGATATATTGGTAGGGGATGCGACCATTTCCCTACCCCTACTCAGACCCTATGATCCATCTAAACCTCAACCTATAGGTTATGATGAATCTAAAATCTGTGCCTACCATTGTACACCAGGACACAATGTAGAAGAATGCAAATCTTTAAAAGACATAATTTGCTAGTTACCTATCTCAGATAGAAAATCTAAGAAAGACAAATTACGGAGGGAAAAGACCTTAGCTTTGATCTGTTCTCCTATACCACCTGTCCCTGCCTCGCCAAAATCTATCATCATTGCAACCCTGCCTCTCGAGAATAATGACTTATCCCTGCCATCTTCCTCATCTTGTATTCACGAGATCAACATGATTAACATTGTTACTTGAGGTCAGAAAAACAATGGAAAAGTTAAAGAGAGCACACCTGCGGCCTCTCTTTCTCCATCCGCCATCCCAATTGCACCACCACCTAAAGTGATTATTCGTGGACCTGCCTATCCAGTCTCTGATGGGGTTTCCCATCACACCATGATCAAACAACTTCACCAATCTCCTATAAAAATGACACTTTATGATCTCATTCAAACATCTAAATCTCATCGACAAGCTCTAATTGAGATCCTCTAAGGGATAGAGGTCCTACCTAACAAAACCCTACCCATCACCTCCATCTTAACACCCAACCATGTCGCTTATCTCACCAAACAACCTACCTCCACAACCACCTCTGTCCCTGTATAGCAAGCCGTTGCTGTCAGTTTTTCCAAAGAAGAAATTGTCGTCTTTGGTGTAGAAGATCCTGACCCCGCTCTTTTCATCTCGGTTTACATCTAGGACATTCGAGTACATCTTTTTATGATTGATGGGGGTGCTAGCCTAAACATTGTTTCTTCCAAATCCTTCCAACAGATGAATATCCCTCCTAGCTACATGTGTGCCAACCCCACCATGTTGCGTTCATTCAACGATGCTATTACTTCTACCCTAGGTATCGTGATCCTTAACATTCGTGTAGGGCCACGTACCTTTCCCGAACTCTTCTATGTCCTTGAGGAAGAATTCCAATACAACATGTTGTTAGGCTGCCCTTGGATCCGGGCTATGGGATGCATTCCCTCCACCTTACATAGATGCATCAAATTTGAATCTGAGGGGAAGTCATACACCGTCATAGCTGACGCTTCCCCGTTCAAAACTTGCAATATGTTATACCACCGTAATGATGTGCTTGTACTAGTTAAGGAACCCATTGATCCGACCCAACCATCTACTTCAACCATGCCTCAACCATCCACCTTAGCCGCACCCACACCTTTAACCACTGAAACCATCGACGCGAATACCTCTTCCTTCCCCGCGGACAACATCCCAACCTCAGATTCCTTGGTAGGTGTTTTTCAATGCCTTACGTTGGGGGAGTACCACCTATACAATGTTAGCTCCTTGCATACCCCACAAGAGTATGGACAGTTACATGCGCATCGTACCTACAACCGTTGTGTGGGGGAGGTGATCTCCTATGGACCAAGTAATTACCACACCAACCTAATGTATGGGGGTGTTGAAACATCCTCTGTCACCCCTGAACCTCCCCTTGGTGTGGTTCCCTTCCAATCTGATTTTCAATATCTAACCAACTGTCGTTTTGCCCTCACCTTCCTGACTCACTGTGCTTGGAAAGGTTTTGGTTTTGGTCTTTATGAATAAGGCCAACATACGATCATTCCCATGACTACACGCAAACACAAAGATCATAGTGGTCTTGGATTTTTTGAACCACCTACACCGAAGAAACCTCGTGTCAATTGTATCCAGGAAGAAGATGAAGTCACCCTTTCCAAACCATCATCACCCATTTTTCCATCTTCACCCACGGAGTCGATAGACCCGCAATCTATCCCTCCTAACTTTTTTTTTTTTGTGAATGCTATCTTCCTAGGTCCTCTCACTTATCAATGTGATGGTGAAGACCCATCTTCTCTCCCCCTTTTGTATCCATACATGATCGAAGAAGACTCACCTACGATTAATGTTTTGGAGTGCTAGGATGACGACTCCATCCTCACCTACCTTGGTGCGGATGACTCTTATATTGAACTCGCCTTACCATCTGAAACCCAAACCATGTTGAATGAGTCGACTATAGAAATCAACATCCACACGGAGGACAATCCTCACATTGTAAAGATTGGACAATCTCTCGACGCATCAGAACAAGCCGCCTTCACTACCTTCCTCCATGCCCGCAATCAAGCTTTTACTTGGTCCTACGCCAACATGCTAGGAATTGATCCTGACATTGCTATCCATAAGATCACTCTAAAAGCAGACTCCAAACCAGTTAAATAGAAATTGAGAAAAATGCATCCACGCATTGCCCTCTTGGTTAAAGAAGAGGTTCAATGACTCCTTTCTGTTTCTTTCATCTTACTTATTGACTATCCTCAATGGATTTCTAATGTCGTACCTATCACTAAAGCAACGGGGGGACTTCAGATATGTACAGATTTATGGGATCTTAACCTCGCTTTCCCAAAGGTTGACTTGCCCCTACCTAGCATTGATCAACTTGTTGATCTCACTGTGGGCCATGAGATGCTTTCTCTCATGGATGGTTTCTCGAGATACAATCAAATTTTAGTAGCCCCGGCCGATTAACATAAAACCGCCTTTATTACCCCCTGGGGGACCTTTTGCTATCATGTCATGCCGTTTGGCCTTAAGAATGCTGGAGCAATCTATCAGCGGGAAATGACTTACATTTTTCATGACATTATGCACACTATCCTCGAGGATTATGTCGATGATCTTCTTGGAAAATTCAAACATCATAGTGAACATCTTGATGTTTTAACCATTGTTTTTGATCGCCTGTTACAATACTGTGTTCATCTTCAACCAAAGAAATGTGTCTTTGGCGTCCTTTTGGGAAAAATCCTTGGATTTATTATCACTTTGCATGGTATTGAGGTTGACCCAGCTAAAGTCAAATCTATCTTCGAAATGCCCCCACCCACTAACCTAAAAAAATTTTGTAGTTTGCAAGGAAAACTCCAATCTATCCGGCGTTTCATCTCACAACTCTCGGAACGATGTCAACCTTTCCATCATCTCCTTAAAAAGGACATTGTCTTTCAATGGAGTGAGGAGTGCCACCAAGCCTTTGAGGCTCTTAAAGCTTATCTATTATAGCCACCCGTGCTTATCCCACCTCAGGACGATCGCCCTTTCTACCTTTACCTTTCTGCCACCGAACATGTTGTAGGAGCCATGCTCGCACATCGTGACTCCGAGCATCGAGAGAAAGTAGTTTATTACATAAGCTGTACTCTTATGGATTACGAGACTAGGTATATGCACGTAGAAAAGTTGTGCCTAGCCCTATCATTCATGGCCACCAAACTCCGACATTACCTCCTGAATCACAAAACTTTTGTCATCACCAATGCTTATCCCATACATTATATGTACGCCAAACCTCATCTAAACCAATGCATCACCCGATGGCTTATGCTCCTCGCCGACCTCAACCTTGAGTTTGTACACTAGAAATCAGTTAAGGGGCAAACTATCGCGGATCAACTCGTAGAAGCCCTTTTACCTGCTGAATAGTTTACCAATTTTACTTTCCCTGATGAACTCATCGTAACCCTTTTGCTCAGTGATGCGTATTATCCAATGAACCTCTTCTTCGATGGATCTAAATGTCAGCACGACGGAGGGGCATGTGTTGTTCTCATTCCTCTTGATGGTGAACTTATGCCTCTTTCATTTAGGCTCGATTTCCCCTGCACTAACAATATAGCGGAATTTGAGGCCCTTGTTTTGGGTCTCCACGTTGCGTTACACTTAGGTGTGAAGTCTATTAACATTTTCAATGACTCTTAATTGGTAGTACATCAAGTTATTGACATCTACCAATGTAAAAATGAGGAACTTAAAAAGTACAAACATTACGTGGATTCACTTTTGACCTTATTTACTCATTATTCTATCCAAACCGTTCCACGCTCAACTAATAAATTTGTGGATACTATGGCTTGCTTGGCCTCACAAATTCCTACCTCACCAACTGACTCTGACATATTTGTCTTGGTCCAACAACTCTTTTCCCCATCTTACTTAGTCCAAGATGTTTGTATGGTACATAATGTATCGGCTGATTCGTAGGATACCTGGTATCACCAATTTCACGACTACCTTACAACCTCTGTTCTCCCACCTGACCTTACTAGTAATGACAAACATGCTTTTCTTAAAAGTGTTTCTCGTTATGTCATCATAGGGGGACTCCTCTATAAACGTGGCTTCGATGGTATTCTCCTTCGATGTCTAACTAGCACTGAAGCCACCCATACCATCCAAAAAGTCCATGACAGAATTTGTGGTGGGCACTTTAGTGGCCTTGCCGTGGCCAAGCGGATCCTTCGCCTAGGATATTACTGGCCTACTCTTAATAAAGACTTCTGTGAATATGTTTAGTGTTGTGTTATGTGTCAATAACATGCTAACCTTCAACATATTCCCAGCCACCCGCTACAGGTCACACGAGATCTTTAGCCTTTCTCACAATGAGGTTTAGACCTTATTGGTGAGATTCACCCGCCTTCTTCGTAGTGTCACCGTTGGATCCTCACAGAAACTAAATATTACACTAAATGGATGGAGGCCATTCCACTCATTTCAACCAATAAAGAGAAAATCGTTGAGTTCATCAATCATCACATTATCTGTCATTTTGGTGTTCCTCATCACCTGATAATAGATAATGGCAAATATTTCAAAAATAAGCTGTTACGAGTCCTTTGTGACAACTTTGGTATCAAAATTAGCTTCTCATCACCCTACTATCCACAAGCAAATGGTCAAGCTGAATCTTCTAACAAAACCTTAACCAAAATTCTCATGAAAGTCATTAACGATTCTGAGAAAAAATGGCATGATCATATCCCCTTTTCCCTTTGGGCTTATTGTACCAGCATTCATACTTCCACTAGTGCCACACCATTTTCTTTGGTGTATGGTACCGAGGCTGTCTTGCCTCTCGAAATACAAATCCCTTCCCTCAGAATATCTCTCCAGGATATTCTCACCAGTGATGACTTCTGCCAAGAGTGGTTAGCCCAATTGGAGATTCTTGACGAGCGTCGTCTTACAACTCTTGACCACCTTCAAATTTATCAAAAGCGCATCAAGCATGCTTATGATAAGCAAATTCATGAGCATACCTTTAAGATTGGTGATCTTGTTCTCAAAGAGAATCAACACGTAACCAAACTAGAAAAGAGTAAACGTGAAAATTTTTCTCCTAATTGGATTGGGCCTTACTTTATCACTCACACTTATGAATCAGGTACTTATCATTTAGCTTTGCTTAATGGTAAACCTGAGCCTGAACCCCTTAATTCCTTGCATCTCTGACCATTCTACTATTGAATTTAATGTTACATCACTTCTTATCTACCTTGTGCTCATCCGTTGAGCTCATTTACTACCTCATACACCTTGTTTCATGCATCTCAAAGTAGTTACACACTCACGTGGTTTGATCATCACCTTCTCTTAAAGATGCCTTCCCCTTTTTAGTCTGGTCCATGACTTAAAAGTATCAAAATAAAAAGTTCTCAATTATACAATTCTAGGATATTCTTGAGTCAAACTTTCTACAAAACTAGATTCTTCATGCCAAACGAACATCTAGACCTCTAAGTTATAAACAAGACTGCTCCCTCAAAGGACAGCTATGTGCAAAAACTACATCTGCTACTATAAGTAGACTGCTCCCTCGAAGGACAGCTATGTGCAAAAGCCGCATCTACTACTATAAATAGACTTCTCCCTTGAAGGACAGCTATACAAAGTCATCCTCTATCAGAAGATTCTCACATTGATCAGCTTCGTGAAGACCTCAAGAACAACAAAATGCATATCCCATATAGACTTCCCGCATCGATCAGTCTATATCCAGAAAAATAAAAGTAGTATTCAAAAGCACTTTTGAGTTATGGATTTGTGTTTTTAGGTTTGCTTCTCTTTCGTTAGAATAATCACCTTATAACAAGTTCTCTGTGCCCCAGCTATACCATCCACCTCACCTCACCATTCTTCAAAAAAAAAAAAAAAACAACAAAACTCAAGGGACGTGACGTATATCCGATATATTGTGATTATACAACTCTTTTCACCTATCGACTTCTCTCCTATGCAAGGTACCTAGGGATTCAAGCTCATCCTACGATAATACATGGTTTGTTTAGCTCTTTCCAACTATGGGACACTTTTTCCTCTTTTACCTGAATCTAGGATTATGTGTTGACCTTAATCAGGACACGGTTTCCTATGCTTGGGTATGCTAACCCTTGCTTCACCTATACCCTTACCAACACCAACAACATTACCCTACCAACATAAAACTTTTACAAACCAATGAATTGCCTAACCACAACCAAATTGCCTGAATTCACCTCTCCCTGGTCCTCAGGGAGAACTACATAGGTCTGAGGCCCCTCCTTGCTTTGTGCAATGGGTTATGTAGGCAGCACTTAGGAGACAATGGGGTCTCCCAAGGTTAGCTCGACCATCCCCTACCATAACCTATCATGTGTTGTGTCTTCCTTAAAAATATAAATACACAAAAATATTTATAACCAAACCCTTGCCTATCACCTTTCTTTTCATCTCTACCCACTTACCTTACCACATCCTATTCATAACCATGCAAAACTTAATTCTAACCAAATCTTATACCTCTTGGGATGCAGCAGCTTGAGGTGGCACCTGTCTTCCCTCTCCTCACAGCCTACTGGATGCTTCTCCTTGTTCAGCCATGTTCACCACCCTCTTCACTATAACTTGCCTTTACGCCTTATTAATCTAAGCCCACGATCACTTTACCTGTCTCTTTCCTCCTTATCACTCAAGTCTCCCATGCAATTAACCTGTATGGATGTCAACAGCCTCACATTCTTGTATTTAACATGTTGCATGACTCTAAAAATAAGAATTTGAGTTGTCTCCCAAGCCTTTCTATTTTTTTAGAAAATCTCATTTTAGCATAACCGATATCGGTCACCTGTCTCCTTTTGCTTATACCTAGACCTTTTCTTTGGTTTTTTGTCAATTTTTGGCGGAGTCCACCTCTTTTCCCTGCATAACGACATCACTATCCAACTCCATCATTATCATAACATCAACATTTTCAAAACATATGCATATCAGCAAAACATCATCAACATCATCTATATACATCACATTCCAATACGATCGACAAAACACATGCAACATTATAATATATGCATCAAATCAAATATTATACACACCATGTGGATCAAAATCATCATCTATATATCATCAAATCAATGTCAACATATACAAATTACCCTACATGGGCCTCTGTAATCCAAAATACAATGTCGGCATGCAAGCCGCTGTCTTTGTCAAAATCATGACTCGGCTCGCAGGCCGGTCTCTCATGTCAAAAATATACTCGGCTCGCAGGCCGGTATCAACTATAGAAAATGTACTCGGCTCGCAGGCCGGTATAAACAACAATAATGAATACAAAAATCCTATGTGGGCACGCAGGCCCCTATATGCACACTCAATTCACAGACTGGTGTCTCTATCAAAAATCATCTATCCACCTCGACCAAAAATGTCTCTGCTCCTGGGGTGACTCACCTCTCTCCTCCTCCCTCGACCTGTCCCTCAGCTGGCCCCTATGTCGGGTCTCATCTCCTACCTGTAACCGATCCACCAGCTTTACCTGCGGCCGCCTGTGACCTATGACTCCAGGAAGTCTCGGCTCTATGAGCCGCATATGGATGATACTCTATTCCGATACCATCTAGTAGGTCCTAATAGTAATGGGCCTCCACTCTAGCCTACATGTAATGGGCCCGTGCAACCATGGCTGGTGGGGCTGGTCCCCCATCTCCTAATAGAAGTGGGCCCTACCCTACCTGTATGTCCTGAACCTGAGTCGGTACCTGTGGTGGCGGTGGAGCTGCCATTGAAACTTGAATAGGGACCTGTGCCTGTGCTTTTTCCTGGGCTAACTGCCCTTGTAACACCCCAATCTATGCATGTGTGGTAGCAAGCTGCCCCTATAATACCTGCACCTGACCCAGGAGATGGTCCCTCTCTATTGTAATAGCCGCTAAATCTGGCTATGCTGGCTGTGCTCTCACGGATGCCCTCTGCCCTGCCCACTAAACCAAAAATGAGCCTATAACCCTAGCATCATCGACTGTGTCATCTGCCAGTCTCTCTACTACCCAGACTGGGTCAAATGGTTGTGGTAGAGGTAGTGGTGCCTCTACATCCTCCCTCCTATACTGCTGGAGGGGAGGTGGCACATCCTGTCGTAGTTCGAGCTGTCGTCGTACCCTTTCTAGGGGAATCCACTCATACTCCATGAGTCTCTGTCTAGCTACCTAGAAGCTGTATAGGATCCATCACAGATGTGCTCGGGCTCCTCCACAGGGCTGATGGCCTCTGTATGGCCTCCATATAATATCTAATGCAGTCAGGCCCTCTAACATATGTCGGTAAAAGGTGACATCCCACCCTGTGACCACTGCTCATGGCTGGCCCACGACCCCTAACCACCTTTGAAACCCATATCTGTAGACTTCCTGTGGCCCTAGCTACTGGGGCAACCCTACTAGCCATATACACACGATGTGCTCATATGTGCAGCAGTGTAACAAGAATGTCGAACATATACCAAATCACTTCATATGGCGATAGCCCCAGAACTCTTTGTATAGCTGCACCAGATACACTGGTGCCCATGCGTAGTAGGTGTGCTCCTCCACCATCTCTTGTAAAACTTCCATCAGAACCCGTGGGAAGTGGCCTCCCTCTGAGTCAGGGAGGGCGAAGCAGGTGATACCGACCATCATCAATACGGTAAGCCATGTCTCCCGTTGATGAGCGCGATACATCTCGCCGTAACAGATGCTTGCACTATGATATGTAATTAATGGGGCTGCATCCCTAAATACCTGTAGGATGCTATCCATCACTATCTCAGAATCCACCTAGAACACCTCCTCCCCTATGATCGGCAGTCTCAGGATGCGATACACATCCTCTAGGGTGACTATCATCTCTCCAGTAGGGAGATGGAAGGCATTGGTTGCGAGATCCCATCTCTCAATGAGGGAAACCATCAGGTTGTGGTCCTTATCCATAGCCCTATACCTCTAGACTCTGCTGAGTCCAACCTCTCGCATCACTGCCCACTGCTCTGCGGTCACATGTGGCCACATCCGCTCTAATAGGGGTGGCATCCGATCTCACATGGTCAACTGCTGGCGTGCCTACAAAAACAACCCACTATGTCAGTCCTACAGTTAAAAAAATAACCTATCCTACCCTAATCAGCTTATCCCACCTAATCCTTGCTAGTAATTCACCCACCTCACCCAAAAAATCTACCTTCTCCCCCCTCAACCCTATAATCTACCCTACCCGCCTAAAAAAACACCCAACAAAGCCCTTTTTACAACCCTACCTCCTACCCATGGTGACCGCTATTGGTCACTCTCGACCGCCATCGGTCCCCCACCCGCATCCTATCTCCAAATTTTATGCACCAACGTTGGTCGACACATGACCGACGCCGGTCTCTGGACCCATAAACTAGACCTGAAAAATGTGACCGAGGCTGGTCGATTAGTGACCGACATCAGTCACTGTGGGGTTTAGGGGCCAAACTGAAAAACGGCCCCCAAACCCCCTTTTTTCCTATTTATCTCAATTTACCCAGCCTAATTGCCTAAAAACCTACCCACCCTGACATTTTTTCCTACCTAACATATCTACCCAATCCATTTTACTGTTTACCTTCATTTATTCATTATTTTACCAAATTTTGGATTCCTACCCCAATACTAAAATCCTAGCTAAATTCATAAAATTGATAGAAATAAGGTTTCAGAGCCTACCAGTATGACTACACATTGTCGTGGTGGGATAGGTGGTGGTGGTCCAGCTCCTCCAGCACCTCCAGCACCTCCTTCTCCTCCAGCCTGTGCCATAGCTCCAAATCTCCTCAGCAGGGTCCTCAACTAATCAATCTCTGCCTCCTGCTCTCTAGGGCCTACCAATAACTCACTCACCCACTCAACTAGTGCCAACTCAGCCCCACCACTTGACACAATCAATTTAAAACTCAACAAGAGATATTTTGGTGCTCCAATTCACAATGTGAAAATGACACCCCACATTTTTATTTTTATAGGTTTTGACCTCTAACCGACATCGGTTAGGTCATGCCCTAGAAGACCGATATCGATCTTCTAACTGATATCGGTCACCCCTAACCGATATCGGTTACCTTCTTCTTTTAACCTAACTCCTGCCCTTATCCACTAATCTCCATTTTTCACCACATTGCCTACCCCCAGCTTTGCTAAATCACCTTATTTTGAGTTCATCGGCCCGACCTAAGGCCGCAACCAAACCAATCGGCCCGACCCAAGGCCGTAACCCACCAACTGGCCCGACCCAAGGCCGCAACCAACCAACCGGCCCGACCTAAGGCCCTAACCAACCAACCGGCCCGACCCAAGGCCACAACCACCCAATCGGCCTGACCCAAGGCCGCAACCACCCAATCGGCCCGACCCAAGGCCGTAACCAACCAATCGGCCCGACCCAAGGCCGCAACTAACCAATCGGCCCGACCCAAGGCCGCAACTAATCAATCGGCCCAATCCAAGGCCGTAACCAACCAATCAGCCCAACCTAAGGCCACACCCAACCAATCGGCCCGACCAAAGGCTGCACCAATTAAGTACCTCAACCGAGGCCCTCAAATTACGATTCTATCCATCATGTAGCTGTTTGTTCAATCGAGCTCACCTCTTCGAGTTTTAGTATGACTAGGATACTTGAATTGATCAGCCGACCAGCTTTGCCTAGACCGAGACCATGACATTTATCTCAACCAACCCAACCATTTGGTACTACCGAACATGCCTAAATGTTTCGGTACCTTACCCATTATATCGCCTGGAGCTACTTCCTATGCCTTGGATGCCAGGATTATATCAACCTTGTTTGGATAAACTATCAAACTTTTCTTATGAATTGCTTGTTTGCTCTTCAAATCATGTACCCTGGTCGCACTATTGCATTTCAACATGCGTCTACTTCCTTGAACTTACCCCATCATCTTACCATCATCTCATCATCATTCACCCTTTATCTACCCTATCCCTGATTTCACATCGCCTCAATCTGTGATAGATTTTAAGGGGATTACCTATACCCTTAACTGGGGCAACCACTTCTTATTATTGTCAGTTCAGATTTACAAGACAAGCTACATGACAACAAGGGGCAAATGTAGACACCAAATTTGGGTCTTACGACACCTTGTGCCTTGCATCTCATCTCGCAACCTAACCCTACCTCACCACCTAAACCTTACACACTTAATTATTTATTAATTACCTTATAATTAATAAATCCACATCTCCAATCGTGCCACCTCACCTCGCCACCTCACCATGACCTAGCCCTAACCCTAAACTAACCTAATTAAGACCTATAACTTGGTCTAGACCTACACCCATGACTCATCACCCCTCACCCGCACCAAAATGAACCTAATAATGACTTGACCAAGCCCACAACT
Source organism: Taxus chinensis (assembly GCA_019776745.2). Classification (NCBI taxonomy): domain Eukaryota; kingdom Viridiplantae; phylum Streptophyta; class Pinopsida; order Cupressales; family Taxaceae; genus Taxus; species Taxus chinensis. The sequence goes on from CM034155.1 coordinate 386,875,305, forward strand.
GACCCCTCGGGAGAAAAGGAGGAGGGAAAGTTGGCTATTTTACTAAAAATAGCCAATTGTTTACCTAACCGACATTTGTCCCTACGCGACCGGCGTCGGTTAGGTAACCACCATCGGTTCCCTATAAATGACCTCCCCCCAACCAAAAGAAAGGATCTGAATTCATTTGAAGAGGGAGACAAGTGAGAGAGAGAAGAAGTTGTAGAGAGAAGTATTGAGCCCAAGACTGTAACTGAGCAACTAGATCACGGTCACACTCATCCAAACATTGGGAGGGTTGGAGGATATCTTCATCAAGCTCACTTCTAATTGTTGGATCATCCTAACTGATCCTTTCCTTCGCCACTTAATTCCTTGGACCTGCATCCGCATCAGAAACTAGTAAGTAGTCTCTTTTATTACTTTGTATGTTTCTAGACACTACTTTGTGAACTTTTAATTCATAGTGATTATAAGCCCACTCCTGGATCTACCACCCGGTAGCACCCTGCACCTAACCTTCATTTATCCATCTCTATATTTCCCCAAAGACAACTTTCTCACTCTCTGAGTCTTCTCTGTCACCCTACTACTCCCCTTAACCATCTACCAACCCTCTAAACCCCATTACCACCTTATAACCAACCTCCATTTAAAAGCCCCTAAATCACTGCCCCTACCAATATCAGTTATCCCCTACCAATACTAGATTTATAACCGCAGTTGGTTATCCGGTGACCGGCATTGGTCACTATGACTTATACCAAAAACCAACCTTTCACCTATTTACCTCCAAAAAATCTCATATCCAGCCTTGTCTATCCCTGTAACTTGATCTAAACGTATCAATAACCAGTGACCAAACAAACAGCATGACATTTTATTATTGGTAGTTTAGTCTCTATTGCTTTTAGTAATGAGGTACCTAAATTGTGATTTCACAATAGCTTATTTATTATCATTTGCATTAATTGGTATTAAAAGGGAACTGACCACCTTCGAAAGGAAGTCTAATATTTCCTAGGCCCAAGGTAGTTCCCTCACTTATTGTTTAATGAAAATTTGGTGGTCTTGCATTCTTATTTACAGGTAGTCCTTCCCAAACAGAAAATGAGCTCTTCACAATTGGTCTGATCTCTCTACGGTACGTGCACACCTTCCCATCACTCAACAGGTATTCGTCCTAGCCCTAACCCTTATCTGTTTCTCAAGAGAATGAAAAGATAGAAGTAACTGTATTCTGGAACAAAATTCTGTGTGAAACAGTTAGGTACATATAAAAAGTGTGTGTGTGTGTATGTGAGGGAGTGTGTAACAGAGAATATATAGTGTGAATGTGTGTGATATATGCATATGGCTGAATTATTGTATCAGATCCATACGCGCATTGACATAAATTGACATTACTGTAAGGATCTTCTATATTCATTAATAGATGGAAGATATTAGATGAATCTAAGTGTCATTCTGTGTGTAGTTGAGTAGTGAATGTTATTAATTCAGTCATGATTACTATTTAAGCTTGTTCTTTCATAGATCTGAGGGTAGCATGCATTGTATAATGATGGATTAGTTATGAATCTCTATGTTTCTTCCTTCATCATGCTAACATCCTACTACACCAACCCCAAAGAGGGACCTGGTACCTTTGCACACTTTGGGTGAGTGCTCAGTCAAGGTTGAGTGATGTGCTAGCACGTCTAGTGTGTTATCTGGTAAATTCTAGGCTACATCATTGGTTCCATTTCTGGGACCTTTTTTTTAGTTGTTTTCAGGATGGTTCGCAATAAAGATGTACCGGTTAACTCTAGCAAGTATTGAGGAATGGATACATGATTTTGAGGAAGAATATGCACGATGGTACAACAGTGGATCTGAGTTTAACGCACGCACTTGGGTAGAACAAAATCTGTATGACAACTTATATGAGATATTTTTCACTATTTTTCCAGTAGAACTATATGAGTGGCTTACTGCTTATGCATCTAAGTGGAATTGGAGGTATCGTGCACTTTTCTAGACATAGGAAGAATTTCAGACCCTTTATGATGTTGATCTATTATGGACTCGCACTGTGGATATGTGGTTTTGTGGTGTTCTAAACAATTATATTATGAAATATTCAATTTCGACGTACTCTTTCTCGGAGGTAGCTAAATTCCAATTTTTGCAGTATCTAAGAGGAACATATTTGCAGAGTATTCAACTTGAAATCAAGATTTTGATGGTAACTTTGAACCTGGAGAGTAAACCAATGGCTAACTAAAATTTTCCATGCACAAGGGAAGGAACAAGTTTGGTGAAAGATGGCAGACCTAGTAGTAGAGATGCAAAGAGAGGAAAGACAACTTAAGTATAATGAGGCACACAAGAGGGTGATAGAGAAGTAGCATTCCATTACATAGAGTATGGCATTGAGGAGAGAGATGGATCATGAAGGATGTTTAGCTCACGTAGAAGACGTGGAGCTAGAGCATCCAGAACTCCCCCATATAGGAAAGCATGATAGAGAAAACCCCTTGGCCTCACATAGAAGTGTGCCAATAGAGACTACCTAGACCGTGGGTGCACATCTTAATCCACCTGATGGCCTAGCCCTTGCGCTTGGTTTTCTAGTATCTAATATGATAAGTAACCAACAAACTAACTTGGGAAGTATGAAAATAGGAGTAAGTCAAGGACCAAGTTCATCAATGGGAGGACAGATGGCTTCAATGTTATTTGGAGGAACATTCTTGGGCACATCATCCACACATAATGTTAGATTCACCTCTGGAAGTGGAACTACTTCATAGACTATAGGGGTTCAGTATAGTACTACTATCAGAGCACATGGTAGTACATCTACAGGTCCTATTCCAACTACAAGTGGAGGATTAGAAGGTATAGGTGGTTTTATTTCTGGTGGATCTGGTGGTTTTGGATCAGGTGGTCAAGGTCCATAGCAACCACAAAATATCTATATGGAGATGTCTCTTCATATCCTTGAGTATAGAGGTATAGAGGATACTTTCAAACATGTGCATATGTGTGAAATCTTGTTGCATGCTAAAGGGATCAAGGTTGGTGATCATAAGCCAAGTCAATTCACCACTACATTATAGGGGAGCACACACAATTGGTATAGGAAATTTGACCCTGATCAAACTTATATGGATTATGCAGCACCGAGGGATGCTTTCTGGAAAGAGTTCCATATCCTTGAGTTTGAGTAGAAGAGTATAAGTGTGCTTAAGGATATCAAGCAAGGAACTAATAAGAGTGTACATGAGTATGATGCTAATTTTAAAACACTTCTATCTAAGCTATCTTATGATATTCACACTAGTCAGCATGCACAGTGGTTCATTGGAGGATTGATTACACCTTTTAGAAGGGCATTATTGCATAAGACATACACTAATCCACCTGAAGCACTGGAAGTGGATTTACATGCCAAGGCAGTTAGGAGCATTGACACTGGAATTAGTCCATTCCTAGATGCTCAAATTGTAGCTATCAAAAATTAGTTAGAAACACTATCAACAAATTCAGCCCATGAAATGCACTCAAGAATTTGGTGTATAGATTGTGAATTAGAAGGACACACCAAGGATAGTTGCCCCCACAGATCTGTAGCCTCATTACTGTTGGACTATGAGATATTTCATTTGAATCATGATGTTAGTCACTATCCTTTGTTACAGTGCATGATAAGGAAGAATGTATATTTCTTTTACAAGATTTGTAGGTCCATGACCCATGATATTGAGGATTGTTAGTTGATTGGTTAGATCCAAGATGCTATAGACATTGGGGTACGAAAGGCAAGTGTAACAGATAATTTTAAGGGTAAGAATGAGCACTAGGATTGGGATCATAATCAAACGCGCTATGATAGGAATGAGGGGTGTTTTGAAGGAGGTCATGGAAGGGGAAATTGATATCATGGTGGATATGGAGGATGAGGCCATGGTTGAGGAAGAGGTGATTTCCCTTGTGGGACCTGTTATACGTGCGGATCTCCTGACCACTATAGGTGTGAATTTCCTCAGAATATTACGTGTTATTTATATGGGAAGAACCATAGCTATGAAGAGTGCCCAGATTTATATGACCATTTGAGTAAGCAGCATAAGCAAGAAAAAAAAGGTGTTGGGATGGTTTGAATTTAGTGCGCGGTATAAGATTAGTGGATGCCCAAGATAACATAAGGACATGAGGCATTGACAATAAAGTTTACTACATGCACTGAAGTAGCACACGCAAGAGAGGCATTACACGAAAATATGATGGTCACTAGGAGGAGGTTTTGCATGCAAGATACCCAGATCCTACTCATCAGAAGGAATTTTACCAGGATACCATAGAAGTGCTAAGGAATATTCAGGGTGAGATACAATACCTAAAGGAGAGGAAGAAAGCATCAGAGATAGTCCAAACTGATATCGACGATCTACGAGAGGTGTGTAAGATGTTGCGCTAGGAGAACATTATTCCACTATTAGGAAATTGGTTAAGAGGGAACACTCTGCGCGCAAGTGTTGAGACCGGATAACAGATTTTGTATGCAAATCTTCCCCATGATAGCATTTAATATGATAAAGAAATTACTCTAAATGTTGTTGTGGATGGGTGGTTGTTGAGTAACATATTGATCGATAGAGGTGCAGAGATAAATCTATTTACATTAGATGCACTGGTAAAAATGGGGAGGCCCCCATTACAGCCATCATCTAATGTGTTATTTATGGAAAACTGGACTAAGGCCACTCCCATAAGAGTGTTGAAAGATGCATCTATAACTATACAAGGGGCCAAGTTCACTGGGGATTTTGAGGTATTAGCACTTGCAGAAGTAGACAATTTTCCATCCCTGCGTAGACGCCCTTTGTGTTATGTGAATAATACTGACTTAATATTCAAAAATGGGTATATAATCTTTGAAAACAAGGAGGAAAGGGTTGTGATACCTTTGAAAAATGGAAATTTTACACCATACGTTGAACCTCTAAGTGAGGAGGACTTAAACAAAGTTTATGAATGCACTAGTTAGGACCCCAAGGTCAATGAGCCATCAATAGAAGGCATCCTACAGTGGGAGGACTCTCATTCTATTAGTGATACTACAATTATTGCTTGTGAAAATTGGGCTCATGGTACATATGAATTAGTAGGGCACGAGGTAAAAAATGTGGTCACATGCAAGAATGGACTTCGCTTTGTTTGACAGATAGGTAGCATAGTACCTTGGTATAGTGGGGCAGAATATCTTCCTACATTCTTGAAGGCTATGGAAACACAATGGAAAGATAAAATTAAGAGAAGAGATATGTTATTATATATGCTATGTGGGATAGCAACGCACTGGTGGATAGTCCACAGAGATAATAATATAAAATGGGAAGAGATTGGAGTTGCTTTGTCTACTAGGTTTATAAGGAACAATGCACCTACGTAAATCTACACTTATTATGGTGATCAACCTGTTCAACATCACATTCAGTAGTGTGAGATACTCTTGACAGCAGGATAGGAAGCATTACCACCTTCACTCTAGGTGCATCGATTGTACTCTACACTACAAGGATGCACACGTTCCTGGTATGTATATGTAGAACTACATCAAGAGAGTGGAAACTAGAAAGATTTGACTACAGGAATGATCTAGATTTTTAACTACTCCTCGACTAAACCTCTTATACAAGAGGCATTAAAATTTTTCAAGAACTTAACTATGGGAGATAGTGCAAAAGTAGAAGAGAATATTCAGGAATTATTCGGTGAGACAGAGTCTAGAGCACGTTCTGAAAAGGATGAAGAAATGGAATTTATACTACTTGAACATGCTTTCCTTGAGAAAGAGAAAAGGGAGATGATTTACATTGTGGATGACGAGGAAGTTGAGAACCTAGATATTGAACATTCAAAAGGGGTATATGAGGTATTGGATAGTGCATACAAGGATACGCGTGCTTACCACGAACCCATGAAGACAAAGCAGGTGAATATAGGTTTAGAGGCTGAGCCCAAGGAGACCATAATTTGAGACTACTGGTCAGACTCAGAGCTAGAAAAGATCATCGAGTTACTAAAGGATTATCATGACTTATTCCCTCGAGGGTGTCATGAACTTAAAGGTGTGTATGAATCCCTTAGGGAAATGAAGATAAAACAAAGATGGCACACAACCAGTTAGAAAGAGACCTTACAGAATGAATCCTAATTTGTGTGAAAAGGTAAAAGAAAAAATTGATAAAATGTTGAAATATGGGATTATCAAGCCCCTTAATGAGTCAGAATCGGTTAGACTGATGGTGATCAGTATCAAGGATGGATGGATTAGAATATGTTTTAACTACAGAGAGTTGAATGCTACATGCGTCACAGATCCATTCCCTACGCCATTCACTGAGGAAATACTAGAAGGGGTTACAGGGCATGAAATATATTCTTTCACAGATGGGTTTTCAAGGTATCATCAGGTTAGGATTACTCAGGAAGATCAAGAAAATACAAAAATTTACTATTGAATGGGGCAGTTTTGCCTATACTTTGATGCCCTTTGTAATGAAAAATGTGCCTATTGTATTTTCACGCATAGTTGTTTAGGAATTCAAAGATTTTATTCACAACTTCTTATAGGTCTACCTAGATGATTGGACAATATATGGGCTTGCGAAAGATCATTGTGACAATCTGTGCTTAGTGTTTGAATGGTGAAGACAATTGAGTATCTCTTTGGACATCAAGAAGTGCATATTTGTATGCCATTTGGGATACTGTTAGGACATATAATTTGTAAGGAAGGTTTATTGGTTGACCAGCCAAGGTTGCAGTCATTTTAGGCCTAGAAGCACCTACCAATCAAAGTGAGGTGCACTTATTTTTAGGTCATATAGGATATTATAGAAAATTCATCAAAGGGTATGCCAAAATTGTTGTGCCCTTGGAAGAATTACTGTAGGGGAAAGGTACATTTTATTGGGTAGAATCGTAGAAATGTGCGTTTAAGCTATTAAAAGAGAAACTTACTACCACACCCATTCTGCATTTTCCCTCATGGGATAAACCATTTCATGTGCATGTGGATGCTTCTAACATGGCCATTAGCATTGTGTTAGGTAAACCTAACGAAGGTATTATAGATCATCCAATCCGTTTAGCTAGTAGGAAGATGACTCGTACTGAACGAAACTATACAACTACAGAGTGCGAAGATTTTTCAATGATCTATGCATTGCAAAAGTTTCAATAGTACTTGTTAACAACACCATTTTTATTTTATACATATTATACGGCATTGAAGTACTTGGTAAATAAGCCCGTCTTACAGGGGTGTATATGTAGATGGGTTCTCCTATTTCAAGAGTTTGACTTCACAATTGTGGTGAAGCCTAGGAAAAGCAATTCTGGACCAAACCATTTATCTAAGATTAATTCGGGAGAGGATGCATATAAAATTGAAGAAATAATGCTAGATGCACAATTATATAGGTTACAATGCCTGCCCACGGAATTAGAGGACATTGTTGTATTTCTATGAACATGTATGGCACCAGAAGGAATGAAAGCATTAGAAAAGAAGATGCTTGCTATACACGTGGCACCGTTTATGTTAATCAGTGGTGACCTGTACAATTTAGGAAGAGATGAAGTACTACGCCATTGTGTATTAGAGCATGAGCATAAGGATATCATGGAAGAAGCTCATGGTGGTATTGCAGGAGGCAATTGTGTAGGTGATGCGGTTTCCCAGAAGATCCTACTTACTGGATTATGGTGGAAGACATTAAATAAGGACTGAAAAGAATATTATAAGGCATGTGATCATTGTCAGCACCTAGGAAAACTAGGGCAAAGAGATGAGATGATTTTGAGACCAATTTCTAGTGCTGAACCGTTTGATAAATGGTCCATTGAATTTGTAAGACCTATTTTGCCAGTTGCATGAAGGAATGGATCGCACTATATCATTACTTGTATAGACTATCTCACATGGTGGGCAGAACCAACACCTACCAAAGACTGTACAATAGCTATAATAGCTCTGTTTCTATGGGAGAATATTCTTACAAGATATGGATGTTCCTTAAGCTTGAAAAGTGATAGAGGTACACACTTTTTGAATGAAACAATCAGGATCCTATTAGATGAGTTTATGGTTGCACACCATAAAACTACACCTTACCATCCTCAGGAAAATGGAATTGCTGAGGCCTTCAAAAATATTTTGAGCCATACTTTGAAATTTTTTTGTGATGTTGGAAGAAAGGATTGGGATGACAAGGTGTCAGCTATTCTTTGGATATATAGAACAACTTACAAGAGATTGAAAAAAGTGACACCATTTCAATTGGTGTTTAGCACGGAAGCTATTCTCCCAATAGAATTTATGTTACTTTCTTTATGCATTACACGTGTTGGAGGTCTAGCTGATGAACAGGATTTAGAAGAGTGCATCGAGAAGATGATTCAACTAGATGAGTGTAGAGCCATAACAAGATGGAGTCAGAAGTAGGGAAAAACCAGGTAGAAGGCATGGCATGATAGAAACATAAGGGATAAGAAGTTTGAGATTAGATAGATGGTACTTTTTATGACTCTAAGTTCTTGTACCATCCAGACGAGCTCAAAGTACATTGGTTGGGGCCGTATGTTATCACTTATATACTTGAATCAAGTACTTTCCAATTAGAAGCACTTGATGGAACACGGATACCCGGTTACTTTAACAGGAGTAGGTTGAAGCCCTATTATAAATAATTCTTCTGGGTGTTTGTAATAAGATAGTATTTCCATTTAGCTTAGGTTTTCAATTCTTAATTTCCTTAATGTATTTCCTCCATTGTCGCTATGCTTTGCCAATTTAGTTGTTTTTGTGTAATACGCATGCTTGCATACATGGAGCTAATTACTATATGAATAATGTTTATGTGTAGAGGACTACATATACCTTTAGTGTGGGGTGGATGTAGTTATCCAAGTAAAAGACTGTGGGAAGTGAAAGGTGAAAGGAATAATCTACTACAGGTGTGTTTTAAGCCAAAAGAAGATTTCTTCTCAAAAGTGACCAAGGATGGAGATGAATGAAAGAACAATATAACACGAGGTAAGTGGAGGCTATGATAGCTACCAAGAGAAGGTAAAGTGATGAGGTACTCAGGTGCAAGAGCATGCGCTAAAGAGAATTCTGTGACCAGAGGGTAGGCAGGTGCACTAGAAGGTTATAGCTGGGGCGCAAAGGTGTACCACGTGGAATGAATGGATTTGGTCAATGAATGAGGGGATATTTGGAAGGTGAAAGAGTAATAAATGCATCAAAATTTGAAAAAATTATGTAAGGATGGGATGTGGATTCATTTTTACCATTTCAACTAAGAGTATTTGAGGAAAGAGCCAATTGCGAAGAGCCGAGTGATCGGATTAAGGTGTGAAGGTTGTGAAACCAAGTGTGACAACAAGATCTGTGCAACAAGAAGCTTGCGTTCTCAGTGGTGAAGGGTTTGAGTGAAGTGAGGAGACATAAAAGAGTTAGGTTATGAAGTTTCCACCTAGGGCATGATTGAATCAAGCTAGGTTTTGATTTGCAAAGTTACAGAGTTAAAGAGGAGACAATTACAAAGTAGAAATGGCACCTAAGAAAGCATTTGCAGCAGCAGTAAAAGGAAAGAATAAGGTGGTCGTTGAAGAGGAAGAGATGGCACCTGAAAGCCATTTTTCAGAGATGCAATATTTAGAAGGAGTCCTTGTTGGCTAGGAATGGGATTCACCTATTAGAAAGAGAAAAGTAGTTGAATATAATCACAGGACTGTGGAGAATAAGAAGGAGCTTGATTCCCTGCTCAATACGAAAATGAAAAAGCATATGGCGAATGATATGCTTGTCTATGATGATGTAGGTGAGAAGATTTTGAAGAGAATTTGGGTTTGCCAATTATATGTGCTTCCATATTTCGAGAGGTATGAGCCCCTATATCAGTGGCTCATGAGCAGGGTACATGAAGACTTCTACTTTGTAGGATGCAGAGTTAGAATCTCATCTGTGCTTGTCTCATCAGTTATAGGTCTGAAGGCCATGGGAGAGGATATAAAAGGTGATCTCGCAAATAAAGACATGATTTTAAAGACCAGACATGAGTTGGGGTATTTGAAGGGTCCGCACAGAATGGACATAGACAAATTGAAGAACTGTCTAGTTGTACAAGCTACAACACACCTTGTTACTAAGTTGAAAGATCAAGAGTGGTGGTCATAGGTAAATACTATGTGGTTACATGTGGCACGTAAGATGTTAAAAGGGACAATCTACAACATTGCAGGCTATATTGCAGAGATTTTTTTTGAAGAAACACGCATGGGAGTGAAGATCAACTTTGGAATTATTCTGCTATCACTGGTATTCATAGAGATTAGAGTACCAGACAGACCGAAGGAAAAATTATGGGAATACCTCATGGAGAACAAGTCACTAGCTGAAACATTCAACAAGTACCAATGCAAAGGGGCCATGATAGATGACATAAAGCAGAGGGTGGAGAAATGGTATGATAGGCTCCACACAGCATTTGGGGAAGAGTGGCGCATCCCAAAGGACCTACCAGTAGTGGTAGGGAAACAAGTTCAGTTTGTGGTATATCAACATTTCTACATCGTGCACTTCCCAATGAAAGATGGATTCTGGAGCCCTCAGTGTAAATTGTCTTACGCGTTCACTGCAATGTATTTCCAAGCATTTTTTCATAGATTTAAAGACACGTAACAACTAGTCTTCGATGTAGATAAGGTAGACAATGAGTACCATATGTTGAGGAAGAAGTATGTGTATCCTGGCAGAAGCACTTATACAGAGAGGATCATTTTGGAGGTGATGAATATTAAGCCAATAAGTCTAGATGTAGCAGATGTGGGGGCAACATTGGTGTATCTCTAGCTGAACCTAAAGCTGGAGAATAAAAAGTATATGGAAGGTGAGTTGGCACTTCTAGCACTACCAAAGGGAAAGCATACAATGGATAACATCCTAGTGACTAAGCCCACAAAGCCAATTGAAGTGGAGGATGAGGAGGAGGAGCACGAAGATAGTGGTGGTTTGGAGCATAGGGGTAGGAGACATCCTAAAAATAAGGACGAATATGAGCATGTCGTTACACCACCTCAGCCACAAGAGGGGGATGATGAGGACTTGAATACAGTCCAAGAGGAGCATAGGTTTAAGAGGGTATTTAGGAGAATAAGGACCCAAGGTGTTACTCTAACCACAATGCACAAATCACCCAAGCTCTCTCCACAGAAGGAGGCAAAAATATAAAGAAGAAGAAAACTAAAGTTGAATGAGGAGGTGGAAGAGTTAGAGGAAAGCACACCTAATTATCCTACACTTCCAGAAAATATAGAAGAACAGGGTGAGGAATCAGAGGAAAAAGAAGAGGATGAGAAAAGACCAGAGGAGATAGTTGCAGAGAATGTTCAGGACATGGAGACACATGTCCCAAATTTGGAAGCTAAAGTTCCTAAGCAGAAATGGTCTAGAAGAACAAGTGGAGAGCACATTCCACCAGCCATGGGGTATGTAGAGGATGCAAGAAAAATTTTCCAGGCCCGCTTCCAAAGCACGATAGCACACAAGGATTTATTTGGATGGGAGCTAATGGATGGGGACATGGAAATTGTGCACACTAGAAAGCAACTATAATGGTCAATGCACACCCACATGGATGAGCCTAAATTTGATGTGTGTAAATAGTCATGAGTTTCAATATGAATAAAGAAGTCATCCCAAGCTAGACACATGATAGTAAATCCTACTGTCATGTTAGATGAGAAGGTAAGCAATGCATTGGTGAAATTTTCTATTGAGGTGGCTAGAAGAAACATGGACAAAGCTGCCATGATCAGAGTGTTGCGCAAGGAGCTAAAAACAAAGGATGCAAAGATAGCGCACATAACATAAGAGAGGGACTTTACGTAGAAGAAGAATGATTTATTTATAAGCACCACAAAGGAGATTGGGGACAATGTCTTTGAAGCAAGGCCACATTTAGAGGCCAAGGTACCATAGACATTTCCTTCAACGATACACTATGTAGGAAAGTTGGTGGACTTAGTACTTGAAGATGAACCTTTGCATAGGCTAGTGCCAAAGAGCTCAAAACAAGATGCCAAATGAGAGAAGGCATCAGTGATACGAAAGATTGCATCTTATGAAGGGTTGTTGCAAGCATTACATGAAGTATTGAAGAAAGTAGATCAGGCTTTAAATGTATGCACAGTTCCAGAGGTGCTTATCAACATTAATACCCTAGAAGAAAACAATGAGGTCTAGAAAGTGATGAAAGATGAGACATTGGGCTGAGATTTTCAATGGTTAAATAGAAGGGCGAGGCCCTAGAAGCAACACAAGATCTGCACAAGACTCGGTTGGAAGAACTTGGGAAGTTAATTGCGCAGAAGATGGATCTTTTGGAAGGGAGAATGACATCATTGTCCAATGTTTTGTTAATTCTCTAGAATGAGAAAGAAGAGATTGTAAGGGATGATTGGGAATCCATTGCTGTGGACATCCCAGAAAAATTAGAACAAGCACTCACTAAATGGTAGGTTTTGGAGGCTGAAATAAAGGAGTATCCAAAGTTGATTCTACAAACTTATACAGAGGAGGCTGCCTCATAACCTCGTAGAAATTCTTAATTTATCTACATTCTTTCATTCTTATTTTTTCCATTTCTTCTATTCTTTACTTCAATTTTTAAGATACCCATTGTTAGGACAACAATGAGATTAGTGTGGGGTAATGTTGATCAAAGAATACTTGTCAAATAGCACACAAGGAGTCTGTGTGGGATAGAAGTCCCGGAACTAAGGGCGCGGAAGGATAGGAAGGACCTGCGTGTGGAAGGAAAGTTCATATTTCTGGACTTAGCCAATTTTGAGCATGAAGACCTATTTTTAGAAGATGGTGTGCAGAACACACCAATGATTTAGGGATGTGTGTGCCATGCATTGTCTATCTTTGGAGAAGTGGATTGAATATTTTTTACATGGAGATGAGCTGAGAACAAAATTGATACTTTAGTTAACTATCAGTAGACTATATATAGCACACTTACATGTGTGGCTATTCTTGTAAATGACGTGTGGCTATCAATAGCATGTAACCTATTTTTGGAATACATAAGCGGTGAATGGAAAGTCCCCACCCTAGATATATATATATATATATATATATATATATATATATATATATATATATATATATATATGATGTTAGGTACATAGAAAAAAATGTGTGTGTGTGTATGAGGGAGTGTGTAACAAAGAATATACAGTGTGAGTGTGTGTGACATACACATATGGCTGAACTACTGTCTCAGATGCATACACACATTGAGATGAATTGACATTAGTTTAATGAGTTTCTATATTCATTAATAGATGGAAGATATTAGCTAAATATAAGTGTCGTTCTGTGCGTAGTTGAGTAGTGCATGTTATTAATTCAGTCATGATTACTATTTAAGCTTGTTCTTTCATAGATATGATTGCAGCATGCATTGTATAATGATGGATTAGTTATGAATCTATAAGTTTCTTCCTTCATCATGCTAAAATCCTGCTACAGCAAGCCTAAAGAGGGACCTAGTACCTTTGTACACTTCGGGTGAGTGCTCAGTCAAGGCTAAGTGATGTGTCAACGCGTCTAGGGTGTTATCAGGTAAATTATAGGCTGAATAATTACAAAATATTCTCAGCTCCTCTAATACCTTAGCACTACCTCCTTCTTTGTACCTCATTATTCCACCATCATTTGTCTCATATTCTTCATTTGAGTCACATAGGGAAGATAGGTGCAATGGATCACTAAATTTTTCTCATGAATAGTAATCATACATACAAGCTTAGCTTGATCTTTTGAACAGGATATGAGGACTGCAGGAGGATCTCATTAATCATTCAAGTATTTGAATATAAAAAATAAGAAGATATAGAACCTATTAATTATTGTTACTTCACATTTTCCAACTCACATTCATGGATCACACTGTCTCAGTCAACCAAGATTATGGAACTCCACCAAGGATGGGAATTAGACATCTATATGGCTTGAGGATAATGAAAAAGGAACACATTATCATTCACTGTGATTTAGATATCAAGTCATCACAAGACTACTCCATTACACAAGCTCTAAGACTGAACATACATTGTTTTTCTTTACACAGTCTTGCAAGATTGGGAAATTGGAAGAAATCATGCACATTATTAGTTAATCATGACTGTAGAAACAAATTTTAAGGACAATATGAGCATTATCCAAATTTTTAGGACCACTTTCTTGTCTACGATCATGTCAGTAGGATCAAATAAAATCATTTTCTCAAAACTCTACATAAAGAGGGTTTTGTCACATCAAACCCTAACATGGTGTTTGAATGATAAAACCACATTTTCATTAAATTTATGAAACTTTGAATGAATTAGGAATTCATTAGGAGCATGTAAAACATTACCAAGGACTTGAATGTATGATTTATCAAGAGAAATTTACCATTTCAACTCAGGTCATTAGCCTTCTTGGCCATACTAGTATGACTGTTAGAAATAAATAGGTTTGAGACATCAACTCACTTCATGAGAGAATTCATTTGACTATATCAAGTCATCTGAGGATTTTATCAAGTACTCATAACCTTATTACGTACCAATATTAGGTTTATACATGAACACTTCCTCAAAACACCATGACTGGTCATAACATGCACAATCTTCAAGCGGTAGATAAAAGAAATGAACCGTCAATTCAAGTTTTCTTCACACACATTTCTCAAGAAACTTCATGATCATTTAAATAACATCATAGGCTATATTTACCATTGAATTTTTCTTCATGAAGCACCCAACATACAGTTGTACCTACAAATTTTATCAAAACTATTCCTTTTCTGTACGATACAGTCTGTCATGTAGATGCACAAGGATTTTTCATGACCTGTGGAGAGTCTTTTGCATGTCTAAAGCATCAAATGAACTTTACCAATGAATTTTATGTCCACACCTTGCATATTTATTTTATCACTCAAGAATAAAGTTATGGAGGACTTCAAACAAACTTAGAAAAATGGTTAAAATGGTTCATTTCACCTTATTTTGACTTCAAACCATTTGCATTAGACTTTTATTCCAATTTCCTCAAAAAAAATAAAATTATGACTTATTTGAAGAGTCCCTGTCAATTCAACATAATTTCTAAGAAATTGAGGTGCTCAAATTTGGCCTTCTCAAAAACACATTCTTGAAGAATTTGGTTCTATAATCTTGATTTTTCACTTTCTCACCCAGAATTTTTTCTCACACCATCAAGACTCTCTCTTATAACATCTCCCATGTTTTTTTTCATTATGGCCTTTGAATTTTCTTACTTCATCTCATTTTCCTATGACTACTAGGAATGTTCTCAAACCTTAATTTGTACTAGGTCTCCTATAAGCTTCAAATCCATGATTTTTGAATTTTTACACCTTCATATGCCTTGTACAAGGATTTTCCATTCTTCACAAAATTGAAACATTCATATCATACATGAAAGACATCATACACCATGGATTTCTGGGAATAGACCTTTGCACTATGCCTAATCTATCTTGTTTTCCACTTCGACCACCAATTGTGACCCGATGAGCACTAAGTGACCACTTTCACACCTATGAGACACCTTGAGAAATAATTTGGACACATTTTTCCTTCATACCAAAAACCAATAAGTTTTGCAAGCTCACTCTACCTTGGGACTTTGAGACACACCTAAGCAATGCATCAACATAATCCTAAACGAACTAATTCTTGACCATTAGAGACACATAAAGGGAAATGATAAACATATTTCTAACTTCGGGATCATGATAAAAATTGATATAGACACAAGGATTATTTAATGACCATGCTTGAATCATTGAGACATACACTATGTTACTAATGAACTCATGACTCCATATTAGGACCTTGAACCCATGATAAGACATTGAAACAAAGTGAGACCACTATAGTCTAAGAGAAAGACAATATAAGAGCATTACAATGTAGGGAATAAGAAAATATAACACAATCCAAAAATAATGAAGAGTGATATACCTTCTCAAGCCTGTTTTACATCAATGAAAACTTTTTCAACACATCGGGGTTAGTCCGCCTCCCTATATTGCATATTTTAATTTTGGAATTTGATGTAGTTTAAGGGTTTTACAAGTTAGCATATCTTTGTAGGTTATAGGTGCACTCAATAATCATATTGTGACATATAGGTGACCAAAAATGATTATCAGTGGCACTTGTGTGACACCAGAAAGAAAGGTTCCGAGCTCCTGCATAGTCATAGGCACCCAAAAGTATAATTTGACGCCCAGGCACCCCTGACCCAGTCCAAGTTCCCTAGTCTAGGCTTATCTAAAAGTTCCAAAATTTACTATGCTTAGTTGTGAAATTCTTCCTTTCTTGTTCAAGAATTTTCTAGTCCATATCAATTCCATGAATATCAGAAAATCAACTAAGTCCTTTACTCCATCTCTCTCTCTTACAGCCAGGGTTTTTATATTTATTAAATTATTTTCTTTTGTCAAATATGTATTACAAAATTTACTATCATACATGACTCTACAATTATGATTTAGATTTAATTTTTTTTATTATATCAGTTGGTGCTTGGTCATCTTGGGGGGTTATAACCTCTTTGTAGGATTGGTGTCTTACTAAACTAGGGGTTGGTGCTCCTTGCAATGTTGGTGCCCTACTTAAATAGGTGTTATTTATCTTTATGGGGTTGGTGCCTCAGTAAAATAAATCTCATGTGATATTTAATATTGAATTGAGTCCTTTGTGTTGTGTAATATATGTGAAGGTTTAGTGGGTTTTCTTCCCCTCAAGGGTTTCCCACATTATATCTTATGTTCTTGTGTTCAATCTCTTGTGAATGGTTATTACACACTTAATAAGCTCACATTAGTTATGTATGTTGGATGGATTATTTGAATGATGTATGTAAGTTAAGGTAAATAAAGTAAAAAGTTTCAAATGAATGATTCACCCCCCTCTTAGTCACTATGCTTCCAACACCATTTTTTGTGATCTTTCACAATTTCATAAATGGAGTCTTTGATGTTGGAAACAAACTATAATAAATATTCATTGAAGGAGAGAGAGTCACCTACCACTATCTTGACCAATTCTTGGAAGGAAATAATGAGTTAATCTAATGATTAAATTTCAGTGAGTGGAGAGAACATAATATTTTTAACACAGCTGCAAACTTCATTCAAAACCTCAAAAGCCTCCTGTTTGCTACAGTCAAGTTTGGAGATGGCATTTGTTATCATACCATATCTTTCATCTATGATGATGAAAAAACCTGGAGACAAGTTATCGACAACTGATGTAAACACATTATTTCTCATGAGGGTGTGAGAGTTGAAGGAGTTCATCTCATACACAAGTGGGAACACCTCATCCCTATGGATCTTCTCTTTTACAATATCTTCCCTCACTTTCTTCACTTATGAAAAATTTGAAATAATATACTTGTCTAGTTAAAGGACCTCTGGAAACATTGTCTTTCCTTTTTTGATGATCTTATAAATACACTTCTCATTATCCTCCCCCCTGCATCATATATCCTTATTCTTTCTTGATCATCTTGGGGTAAAATCTAGTGATTAGAGTAATGTTTTCCACATGGAGTAAAGGTGATAAATTAGGCTCTAAGAAAGTTTTAATGTGAGAACTGAGAGTTTTTAGTTGTTCCTCTAATTCCTAAATTGTTCGCTTATATTATTCATTTGAGAAAGGAGGCGAGAAGAGGACTCCTTGAACAAATTAGAATCACCCTCATGTGAAGATTTACCTAATGAGATGTGAGTAAAATCATATTCTAATGGAGTCATCTCTTCAATAGGATTTACATTTTAAGGGAAAATAACTTCTACATACTGCTTATGTGATGCACCACTAATGAAGAAGAAAAATGTCTAGGCATTATTCCTTTGATTACATTTTAAGGCTCTTGAGATTGCTTCGAGGTAAAGCATGAAAACTTACTATGTTGTTCTTATTTTAATTTTATTCAATCCTTAAATCCATGGGAATATCTCTTTAGGATTTGACATGCTGTAGGTTTCTAGAGCATATTCAAAAGATTGATGTAGGATCACTTATTGTTTATTGTGGGAAATATGTGCCATTAGAGAAGACAAACCTATATACCCATAAAGACATGGAGGCTGAAATGAATCACTCTTTATTGACTCAAGACGTTATATGGAATCTATAATGAGCTTTTTCTTATTAGGATCTCTCCTGGAATATTGAATCACTTTTTTCTCTTTGTTGATTATCTTCCCTTTTGAAAACTCATGCTTAATATATTTTACTTACAATGCTTCAAATTTAGAGGAATTCACATGCTATCTAATGATTTATTGAGTATTTAAGAACAATGTTATTCCAATTTCATGAAATGAATCTTGCATGGTTTCTCATTCTCATGTTTAAGGTTCCCTAATTAAAGATCACTTATGTAAATTTTTCAACACAAGAGTATCTCTGGAATGAAATAAAATTTAGGGATGCCTACATACCTCATATAGGAAAGGATGAGATATTGATCCTTCATGTATAATGGATTAAATCCTTATATGATTTAAATTTTTCAATCATCTCACTTAACTCACTTAGCTCACTTGGCTCAACCAACTCACCCAACTCACCCAGCTCAACCAGTTCAACTATCTTACTAGAGAGATGATGGTGGATCCAAGTTCACCGATAAGTCATGATGATCCCATTAGATTTAATTTAAATGTATCTGTTGACTATTTTATGAATATTTTAGAATCTTTTCCCACTATACAATGTCTCTGGATTTCACTTGTTGCGCCTCGAGATGTTGTCTCTATACTTGAAATAATTATGACTAGAATGATGCTTCAGGATCCTTGTGAAGGGTGAAACTTCTTTTTTGAGTTGTAGGAAAACCTTAAAATCATGTGAGGATGGAAAAATTAGTAAGATGAGTGAAATCAGATCCAATTGCAACTTTTTGCATCAAAAACTGATACTTTCTATTTTTAGTAGGTGGGACCATGACCTGTTATTTTGGTATATTTTCCCTTTTTCTCAAATTTGATATTATAAAGTCTATGGAACACTTAATTTACCTCAATTGATGATTCTTTACCATTTTTCTCAAGTTTTTATTTTTATTAGGTTGCTTTTTCTAGACCTGCTATTTTGGGAAAATTGCCAATTTTCCCATTCTTGTTGTTTTGCACTATTTCTAAATAAGATGAGTTATCAGAGATTAAAATTTGAGGGAATTAATTTTTTTATATTGTTAAGGGGCATAACATATGTTATTTCTAGTAACTGGTAAAATGGTGTTGGTTTGCATCGGAAACATCAATTCTGGTTATGACTCCTTGTTGTGATCTCATGCTCCAATTTTCATCGTGTTCCGGTAGATGAAACTCTTGGAAATATATAAAGAAACTTTATAGGGAAAAATTTTCATTTCTATATCTATTATGGAAGCCACTAATGGAGTCTCAGAGATTCAGGGAACCCGGTATGGTGATATGTAGTGAAGATCTCATTGGAGTCCATTTTTATTTCTACAAGCTATAAATATATCACTATTTTTATGGTCATGGATGTCCTATAAATGATTTTGAAAGAATGTTTGGTGTGATTTAATATATTTGGAGGTTTAAAATATTTAAAATTTGTGTCTTGGTTGAACTTGGCAATAAAAACACTTAGCAGTTAGTAATGTTGAGTTTTGACATTCACATGACATTCAAATTTGATCATGGAAGAGATGGAAAAGTTAGGGTTTTCAATGGCTTTGCATGGGGTGAATTTTTATATCCCATTTATCCCCTTGGTAATGATGAAAAGAGGTGCATGAAAATTCACCTAAAGGATATTCTTCCATGTGTCAGTCTGATATGCAATTGGGAGAAGATGGAGAGAGATTGATTCTAGCACCTGGGAGCTACCATTTGATCACATGAGGAACCTAGATGGGGAAAGAGAGGGAATTGTTTTTGTGTCCCCTACATCCCATTTGGAATGGGGATAAGGGGGGTAGATAAATTCACCTCAAGGAGATGAGGAAAATTAGCAGGATGAGATGCAATCTAAGGTGAGTTTTAGGAATGTTTAGCACTCTAGGCTTAAAATTTGGTCACATGATGGTCCAAAAAGGGGGATAAGGTAGGGAATAATTTTGTGTCCTATATGTACCCTTGGAAAAATATATAATAGGGACACAAATCCCCACCAAGAATCCATAGGGTGACATTTGTCACCCAAAAATTTGACTAATATAAAACACTTACTTTGCACAATAGAGGCAACTTGTTGAAGTGATTCTTGGAGCTCCAGATGGAATTTTACCATGAAAAATTATATGATATTACTCCCAATATAGTTAAAATAATAATGGAATTTTTATAAACCTTTTAATATGCAATAAACTCTATGAAATGGCTCCTTTTTCTTCGAAACAACAGGGTGTGTCTGTAAAGAATGAACTGTCCTGAAAGATATCTGAGACTTGTAAAAATGTTAAACTTACATCATGTAGAGGGTTAAACCAGATTTCCAATGCCTAATTTATTGATTCCTAGCTCCTTAAAGAGCTCCCAAAATCATCTGGTGAATTTTAGATTCAAAATTTAGCTATACACTTATTGCACTTTAGAAACCTGATGTTACACAGATTATCTCTAAACCTCCAAAACTTCCATAAATCTTCCTAAATTATTTCTAAAACATTTATAGCTATTCAATACCATATATGGATGAGTGCGGGCTTTCATATCCTTCCCAAAGGATGTACTCCAGTCTTGAAAAGGCCAGAATTAACCTTTTCAAGCTTATAGGAGAACTAGCCATTGGAAGCACTTCTTTGTATGAGATGAATGACCTTGTTGCCTCATTTCAAACACTAGGGAAATATTTTTCAACAAAATGGGAGGACATAAAATGTCAGGATGAGTTAGGTACATAAATAAAACTAATCGGAAGAGGGGTTTGAAAAGACTCAAGAGAAAATTTTCAAATTTGGATTAGTTTTCATGCTTGAAAGTTTGAATTTTTCATGCTACACATTTGCATGAAAATAGTTGGCTTCAGGTTCGGGACTTGTTTTGGATCGAACAAAGTGAGGATAGGAAAAATAATAACTTTAGAATCTCAAGACACTATGTGGATTAGTTCCTTATCCATTAGGCTATATAGAGTCACCACAAAGATACATAAAGAAACTTCTTTTATTGAAAAATGCACACAAAATAATAAACAAACACACAACAAGAAAAGAGAAAAATGAAACAGGAAGGGAAATAAACAACAAAATTGAAACAATTAATGAAAAAGGAAACATCCTAAATCACCTATGTATACATGGGGGACAACTCACTTTCATTGAAGTACTAATTCAAACTGAGTGCTTAGCCATAAACGGGTATCACCGAATGCATTTCTTCTATAAATCCATTGACAGGATCGCTAAAATATAATCCTTTCCTTAATTTCTTGAGAAATATAACATTATTGCTATTGTAATTGATGATCCACTCATTCAATTCATTTCCTCTATTGTTTTGACACACTATTCCATTTTCTCATTGATTTCTAAGTTCATTCCACTTGTTAATTTTCCATAGCTACTGTGAAGACGAGCCTCGATCATACTTGACTTATCATTTTCATACTAAGGCCTATGTATTTTAATAGTGGTTTGTTGTTAATTTATCATCCACTCCTTCCATGGGTTGATTATTTGAAAATGCTTTGGAAACTTTGACATTATCACTAGCCTCTTTATTTTCTATGTTTCTCAATTGGACCAAGAAATCATCTTTCTCATACTTCAGCTCTTTCTCAAAATGCTTCCCTATACAATGTGGTATGTAAATTACATCATCCTCTCGGAAAGAGAACGATCTTAGAGTTTGGTATGCAACATGGGAACTATCATCTTCTTCATTTTTCCCATTTCGAGATTCATCATTCATTATCATGTTGAAAGCATCCTTCTCTTGAGAAAAGTGAATATTTAAAGTTTCTAGCCCATTGATAATGTTTTCATCTAAAAAGAAACCAGCCTTAGGATCAAGCACCATTTCATCTCTTCATATTTTGTTAAGGATGTTTCTATCCTCATGAAAATGGAATGAGCACAACATTGGAGCTGAAATATTGACATTATCATTTTCCAATTATTGATCACCAAGAACTAGGGAGTCCATTTTCATGATGAAATCATCATCTTCTTGAGTGAATTAGAATTTAGAGGGCTGAAACATCTCGTCACTCTTACATTCCTTGTCTTCTCATCCCAACGAGAAGGATACTTATTCATATTCACAACAGCATTAATTGAATAGAAACTCATGTAGAATGTTGAGAACATGATTTGAAACATTTAACCCACCTGACAAGAAATTGTTAGGCATCATTACTTCATCTTATTCTACATTCTCATCACTTTGAGATTGCTTTTCTGTAATTCAAGAATCTCATAACCATTATCAATATTAAGCGTAGAAATTACATTCATGCTCATATCCAATGGGAAGTACATACTCTCAAATTCATATTTCATCAAGTCAGCATGATGTTCTTTGATCAGCTCCGTGATGTTTGGAAATTATTTCACCAACATGGATAGCTCAAGATCATCCTCAAAAGTAAGGAAAAAGTTGTATTATTTTGAAGTTTGACACAGGATATCTATCATTGGGTTATCTAGTATTTGAATAGTACACTTCATTTTCTTGATGGGAAGAATTTTATTTTCTTTACCGTTGACTAGAATAGTGGCATATGAAAAATTTAACTACATATACCCTTCAACATATCAACAGAAGATTCAGTCCAACACCATACCATATGAGGAGGGTATGTCTGATATAAGTAGTTTGATTGTGATTTTATAGTTAGGGAATTCCACCAATGCTACCTCAACATCCTTGATCTATCCAACAAGAGGTAATTCTTTCATTGCCATGGAAAGATAGTGAACATAGGTAGGATAGAGAGAGAGAGATACCAATAGCTTTAGAAAATTTTGAAGGAACGACGTTGTTTGAAGCACTGAAGTCAATGATAAAATCATTCAATTTGTACCCATTAACCAACAAAGATATGTAGAAAGGTTCTACCTTCCTAGATGTGGAGGGTTTTGAAGTGAGAAAATTGAGAGAGGGAGTGGATTGATATGCATGCGGTAGTTATTTGGTAGTGGAATCTTTAGAACATGGAAAAAAACTACTTCCTTTGATATGTTGAACAAGCCTATCAAATTACTTGGAATGGGTCTTCAAGTACTCATACTCAGAAATTTAAACTTTGGATTTTTTGAAATGGTTGATGATATCAAAAGATGAGGATGTGATAGGCACATCAAGGATTATGGAAAACTTGACATGCATATTCTTAGGATATAGAGAAACTGCTTTTTAAAGCAAAGTTGAAGGAGACTTACTTGAAGAGGATAAAGGATTCTTGATTGAAGTAGTCTCATGATTCTTCACAACTAACCCTATGGAAGTGGAATTCGATGATACTCCTTTCATTATTATTTTTTGTAGACTCACCATTTGAGGATTCAATTTCTTATCTTGGACAAAAGAAGAAGAGCCTACTTTCTACTTTTGAGATTGACCGAATAGTACAAAGGAGTAACTATCCGTAGTTTCTTAAATCTGTTTATTAAGTGTGCAGTCAAAATATCTAATTTGAGCACATTATTCTTCTCCTTCATCTTCAGGTTTTGATTCAAAACATTCTTCTCCTTCATCTTCAATTTCTGATTCAAAATATTCTTCTCCTTCATCTTCAATTGTCTCACATATTACATTTGATGGATCTTTCAAGGAAAGCCTTTGGGGTGCTCCTGCAATATCATTCCTTCTCTGGTTTGGGTGAGATGTTCATTTAAAAAATTCCTTATAATACATTATCAAGTCATTAGCAAACTTATCAACTATGAACATGCTAAATTTAAGAAAAGCAATTTAAATCTAGACTAAAACCATGTAGTTTGGAGCTAATATAATAAATTCATAAATGAACCATCTTGATCAAAGCTTATGAGAATTCATAAGGAAATCTATATGAAATTAATCATCTAAACTAAAAGAATTTTTACTATGTTAAATGATTTCTACTTAAATTGAACCTATGAAGATTACAAACAATCAAAATGTGTGTTTCTACTTCATTAATGGTGAAGAGATCTCAATAAAATTACAACAAGGCCATGTTTTTATCTTCCCTTACTAACCAAGCTTGAAGACATGGATGAAAATGGGGATGCAAGTAATTCCATCAATGGATTAAGGATCTTGATCATATGTTTTATATGATATATGTAGACACCAAATTTGTGTCTTACGACCCCTTGTGACCCGCATCTCATCTCGCAATCTAACCTCATCACCTAAACCTTACACAATTAGTTATTAATTACCTTATAATTGATAAATCCACATCACCTTACCCGCCACCTCACTTTGCCACCTCATCATGACCTAGCCCTAACCCTAAACTAACCTAATTAAGACCCATGAATTGGTCTAGACTCACATCCATAACTAATGCCTCCTTACTCGCACCCAAAGCCGACCTTCTAGCCACTTGACCAAGCCCGCAATTGATCTCTCGGGAGAAAAGCAGGGAAGGTGGGCTATTTTACTAAAAATAGCCTACTTTTTCCTTACCGATGCCGGTTCCTACTCGACCGCCGTCAGTTACACAACCGCCATCGGTTCCCTGTAAATGGGCTCCCCAAACCAAAACAACAGATCGGAATTTCATTTGGGAGATTAGTCAAAGGATTTCTGGATCAACAGAGAGCATTGCGAGCGAGGAAAAGAGTCCAGATCTTCACTTGATAGAGCAGAGACGAGTGGAAATACCAGAAGTGTTTACAACCAAGGAGATCAACTTGCATCTTTGTCAAAACCACTAAGTCACATCTTGCATGTCCTCTGTTATAACATTTCTTATGCTCTGTGAATTTCAGTCCTCCTAAATCCGTCTCTGAATCTACTACCCAACGTGTCATTGCATCTAACTGTTATTCTTTTGCTTCTAATCATCCCGTTTCCTAATATCATCCATAAACCAACCTTACAAAACACCATAGCTACTAAGAAGATCCTAGAACCCACTGGTATCGGTTATCAGTAACCGCCATCGGCTATCAGTAACCGCCATCGGTTCCTCTGATCAAAACCAGAAAACCAGCCTTTCCCCTACCCAGTTCAACCTACAGGTCCTAGACCCAACCGACGGCGGTTACCAGAAACCGGTATCGGTTACCCTGACTATAACCAGAAACCGGCCTTCTCCTACTAGTTTCAACCAAGTAATCTAATTGATATTTTGCAGTCTTTTGTGTTAATTCATATTAACAGGGGAACTGACCACCTTCGAAAGGAAGTTTTATATTTCCTGGGCCCAAGGCAGTTTCCTCATTTATTGTTTAATCAAATCTTGTGGTCTTGTGTTCTTATTTGCAGGTAGTTCTTCCAAGACAAAAAGGAGTTCTTCGCAATCAGCCTGATCTTTCTCTACGGTACGCGCACACCATCTCGACATTCTACAGGTATTCCTCCTAGCACCTAACTCTTATCTGTTTCTATAGGAACGAGTCATTCCGAGTGAAACAATATACTATTCAAAGTATGGTGTAAGGTGTGAAGGTGGGAGCTTGGTCCTTTTTATAGCTTTATACTTGGAGAGAAGCTTGAATCCGAATGAATGGGGCACAAAATATAAAGGATAAAGTAACCTTAGACTAGCTAACCATGATTAGATGATTTAACTAGTGGGTTAATAACTCATGGGAGCTAAAAAGGTACTTTAACTAATCAAATGAGATTGAATAATAGACTAGAATAAGATATATAGACTATTTGTAGGTGACTTGAAAGCGGGATTTAGCCTATAAAAGGGTTTACTGATTAAATACATATTAAAAAGGATTAATTAACTAATAATAGTTAATTAATCTATTTAAAGTGGATATTATATAATGAAGTGTCGTTAATTGGCATCCAAAATGTGATAGAAGCTATTTAATTAACGAAGAGTCATTAATTGACCAAAATAGAGGGAAAATTTAGTTAATCAGCGGAAATCACTAATTATAATGGGAATGATGAGACAGAGGAAAATTTCTAACACTTTAGAATTAAAACTACAGAAGAATATTTTAGGTGTCTACATTCACCCCTCTTTGGGGTGGCATAAGTGATGTCAGTGCAAAGAAAGTAGACAAGCATAAACAAGAAATTTTGAAGAAAAATTAGTGGAATGGAGGATGCCCCCCTCAAGTGTCAATGGGGTGATAGAAAAATTTAGTCGACGATAGAAGAATCCAGGTGGAAGAAACTTTGATAATGAGAAGACATGATAATGAAGAATATGGAAATAGCCTTTGCATCTAGTTTATTCAATAAACAACTTTGTCTTATCACTTTGCTCATATAATCTACATCATCGACCCTTATTAAAATGTACACATACAACAAAATTTTAAAATAATATGTAAAGCTATGGTACTAACATTTTAAAATAGTTTTGTACTGGCCCCTGGGAGCCAATCCTCGTTTTTTGCCTAATCTAATAAAAAAACATTTATTCATTGCTAAAAATGCTTCACTCCATGCAACATACATAATGCAATGCAATACAAGAAAGTAAACAAGCTAACATGATAGGGAAATAAGTATTAACTCAGATACTCAAACAAACAACATTCAAGACAGTTGCACCAATGTTTTTGTTATCAAGCTTCAATTCCTGAATATTCGTGTTTAACGAAAAGGGTTAAAAATGATTCCCC
This sequence comes from Taxus chinensis, assembly GCA_019776745.2. Lineage (NCBI taxonomy): Eukaryota > Viridiplantae > Streptophyta > Pinopsida > Cupressales > Taxaceae > Taxus > Taxus chinensis. Next base: position 386,902,171 of record CM034155.1, read on the forward strand.
AAGTAAGGATACATGCAAGGGGAATAACAAAGGACACTTGTAGTCATGTATGAAAAAGCATTCATGATCTATGGAACAATACCAAACAACTTGTTGTGCTAAAGGCATATAGACATAACAAGCAAACCAAATTTGTTAATGGAGGTAGATCAAAATGAATCACGAGTCATTATGCGAGAACAAGTGATAACATAAGAAAGATGTTTTGTAGGAAAAATTTAGATGTTTGAGGACAATGTATTTGATAAATGCTTCAACTTCATACATGTCATTTACCAATTTTTAAAAAATATTGAATTTTACAATTTTTGTGAATTTTTACCATTTTTTAAATTTTTTTGTAATTTTTAGTTTTTTTGAAATTTATAGAAGAAAATGATGTAGAAAAAGTAACGAAATCATATGACATCGTCAAAAATCACTGGAAGGGAAAAATATACCCCATGTAGTAGAAAGGGTCAATGGGAAGCAAAAATATGCGTCAATGTAGCAAAAATGTTCTAAAAATGATTATTTATTTAAAATAATCATCACGATGAGTGCTAGAAGGATTTAGAAGAATCACGATGATCCCATAGCAATTCAAGGATGAGAGACACGATGCACGGGGGTAAACACCACCATGGGGAGTTATTTGTTAGTTACCCTAACAATTTTACTAGTGATTTTTCCTTGACATACGAGAGGAATGAAGAGGATTCAGAACCACAAACACCACACAGACTGAGTTTGAGACTACATGAGGCTTCCCAAGGATGGCCCATAGGTACACAAAGTAATAGTTTTTGAATTTAAGCTTATTTAATAGCATTTATAGCACTTATAAAGTTGTGTAGTAACGTCAGCATGGCCCCTAGGGGGTGCAGGCGTGCTTGGGGGCGCACATGCATGAAAATTCATATATGCAGCCATGTATGTGTAAAAGACACCAATGCAGACGTGTATATGTTAAAACAGGTGTGTCGGTATTGAGCGGGAAATGGGAGTGGGTAGGGGCGCGCCTGCATGGAAACGTAGGCAATATTGTGAGAAAGGTGGCTCCAACGGGAGGGCATGTTGGTGCTAAAATGGTCGCACTAGCATTGTAAGGGGCGTGTTGGCATGGATGGGCCATTTTGTATAGACTTAGAAGAATTTTTAGGGGTTTTTTAGAATAAATTAGTCATGAATAGAATAATTGAATCATGAATAAAATAATTTAGATTGTTTGTTCTAGAAGAAAATGATGTTAGCAAGTGTTTTCTCTTGATTTTATAGATTAGTCTACCTAGATTGGAGACATGCGAGCAACATGGGCGGCTACAAGCCTATGAGGTGACTTTTTCACGTCATGATCACATCTTCCTATAGATGATTTTAGATGTTACGGGTCTTGCACATGTGGCTTGTATGGTGTCGACACCAAAATTGGGTCACACTCCCCTTGGTCCCCTTTCAAATAACTAACTTAAACACTTTTAACTAACCATGACCCTTACATCACACATTAATATTGATTTAACCACTTTAATTAAATTAATAATCATCCTCACTTTATTCATTAGTTAATTATCTTAATTCAGCCAATTTCCACATCACCTAGACAACTCTTTATAAACATATTTTTAGTATCTATCTACTCACCATAACTAACTAAGACTTAGTTCAACCCTAAAAATAAATGCCTATTATTCCTCTAACCACATTCCCACTCATTAAAAGGTAACGTCTATTTTGATCCGTGATAAATGGACAGACCTAGCCCAAATGATTGCAAGATCTGTCATTTTTAGTAAACCTAGGGAATCCCACCTTAACCGATGACGGTCATCCCGAAACTGACGCCGGTCAACTAGGAACCATTGTCGGTTACCATATAACCATTTTGGTAACCTTGTTTGAGAGGTTGGCCACATTCTCTAAATTGGAGAAAAAGGAGATCTACATGCAAGCAAGAACCAGAGCTCTTTTGCACATCTAAGCAGCCATAGGCAACATCAAGACATATCGAGAGGTATCACTCTCACGGTAGCATTCCGTGAAGCACCACCATGGCACCAAGCTCCATCCCACCGATCAATCATAGCCATTGGATCTGCAAGATTAGTAAGTGCATTTATCACTTGTGTCATTTAATCCTTGTTTTGTTTTAAAGGTTTTTATCATCTATGTTATCATTTTCTATTAGCATCTCCATTCCCCCACCATTCACTTTCCTGCAAACTCAATCTTTCACCACCATACCATTTGATCATCTATACATGACCTTTATACATCTCTGAGTGTTCCTAAAATCCCCACAAACATCACCATTCCCCTTTTATCTCTGTCTAACCTCAGATCAATTTCACCAATAAGGTCTTATTGAATTCCTATCATCCTGACTATACCAAGGCTGGTTACCCATGACCGTAATTAGTTCTCTATAAACTATCATCGGTTACATCTGATCGATACCAGTCTCTGTGTTTTGGTCATCCTATCAATAATAGAACCTAAGAATCTTCACCTAAACTACCTAAGTGACCCAGAACCTAACCCTAACTAGTTTTTGGGCCCCTAAAATATTGACTAAGTCCACAAAGGTGCATGGGCGCACAAGGCCTAGGTTGAAGGATGGGCATGTAAGAAGAAGGCATGTAAGGCAGGGTTCTAGGAGGGTCTTATAAGGTCTGTGTTGCGCACCAAAAGACAAGGTCTCAAGAATTAGCCATATTTGGCGTATTAGGTAGGGCACGAGAAAAGCATGACCCAACTATGCCTGTGGAGTGGATAAGGTGCCATCTTGGTGAAAGGTTAGCCTAGGAAGGAATATTACCTGCGATGGAAGCTTCTAGAAGACCATCATGGCAAAAAGTGGAGAGCTTAGGCCTAGAAGAGCATGCTCCCATGGAGGACCACATTCAGACACTTGGCGCTTGATCTGAGGCCATAGAAGGATGAGTTGGCACTTCGAGGTGCCTATAAATACAAACACCTACAAAAATAAAGAGAGAGATATATGGAGAGATCAATAGAGAGTGGACCTCTACAAAAATGCCGTAAGGATTCATATTCGGTTGGGTAGATGAAATATAGGATAAGGATGTATCAAGGGCTTGGGGTTATAAGATTTATATTTTAGAGCTAAATGATATGGATAAAATTATGATGCACGACTTTGGTCTGCCATAATGTGGTGTTTTGTAGTAAGCCTAATGAATGTAATGAGGTTACCAAGTTAATTGAATATGTTCCTTCTTGGTTTGGATTCATACTTGATTCTTCATAGTTCCTTTTCATGTATGTTTATAAGATGAATATGAATTCCTATGATTTTTCCTTTCTATTTTGATTCAGTTCTTTAAGTCTGTTAAAGTATCTCTGTCTGTAATGAATGCAATGATCTAGAGCCATTCTGAGCTCTATAATGTTCACATGTTTCATTCCCACTCATTTCCTTTAAAGTTTGGATTATATATGATGTTTTCCCACTCATCTCACATAAAAGAGATACTCGGCACCCGCACGTGCCTCGTGTGAGCACCTAGTGACCACTGGGTGATAGGACGGCGTGCATGGGATTCCCTTGTTCTTTTGTGGGTGTAAAAATGAATACATCTTGGCTCCATTACTGAGATCTCTTTTCAAAGTTGTAGTGGGAAATGGCATACATCATGATCCATGTAATAAGTGATGACAAAACACCTAACTTTGGAAAGTTTTGAATCATGGTTTAAGAACAAAGAGAAATAATTTTCTCAGAAATTTAGTAGTGGACCTTATTTTGATTCACATAGATTTTTAGAAGAGAACCTCTACCATGATTTGTATGAAACATTTACTTGTTGCTTCCTAGTAGAAATGTATGAATGGCTCTTGGTATATGCATCTATATCAAGCTGGTATTATAGGTCACATGCGTGGAATCAAGAAGAGTTCCATAGGCTGCAAGATGTAGATCTGATGTGGACTCATGTTGTGAATAATTGGTGGAAATGAGTACTAGCTAGCTACACTCTGGAGTATGTTATTTCTACATATTCTTGTCTGGAAGTTGCTGATTTTGAGTTTCTGTGGGAGCCCAGAGGATCATTTCTATGTGTTATTCCTCTGGAAATGAATATCTTGATTGTTACCTTGAGTTTAGAGGCATTTCAGATGGCTGGATAAACCATTCTGAGCGCTAGGTGACGAAGCTAAGGTGGAGGAAGATGGAAAACATTGCAAGGGATAAAGAAAGGGAGGAGAGACGGCTCAAGTATAATGAAGCGTGTGAAAGGGAGATCATTATAAAATGTGAGGTTGCAAGTGTGATGGATCTATGGAGGAAAACATTACGGGAAGGAGTTGAGGCTCACATGGAGGATGTGAAACTTGAGCAGTCTATGCTACCCCATCTTGGAAAGCACATAAGAGAGACCCCTTCGGCTTCTGATGAGAGTTCGTCACGTGGAGAGAGAAGAGACGTTGGGGCACATATGAACCCACCTAGTGACTAAACCCTAGTGCTTGGTTTTCCAGATCAAGGAAGGAGTATCACTAACCCAGCTGGTATCAGTGGATGTGACAGATCTACACCTAGGAGATACAATTTCTTGTTTGGGACTTCTATGGCTGCACATACCATCCTAGTTTTAGGAGAATTTTTAGACAAGAAGAAAGTATACAAGGCTTGTGTAACGCATCTGGGAGTGGCGCAGGACACACATCTAGCAGTGGAACCATCTCACAGATGGTTCACATGTATTGTAGTGGGACGTTAGGGACCTTAGGCATGATCGCTTCAGTCCCGTTACTGGCTACTGGTGGGTCTAGAGGTGGAACTGGTGGATTTGGAGGTGGAACTGGTGGATCTGAAGGTAGAACTAGTGGATCTAGTGGATCCGGTGGAGGAGGTAACACCGGAGGAAGCCAAGGCTCCAACTTAGGAGGACAAGGGCCCCGACCACCTCCTAAAGTATTCTTTGAGATGTATCTACATTTTCTAGATTACAGGGGTATCAAAGATGTTGTGGAGCATGTTCATAAGTGTGAGTTTCTATGACATGTAGAGGTGATCACAACCCCATAGCTGAAGGCTAGTCAGTTTGTAATGACGTTGCAAGGGCATGCGCATAGCTTGTATAGGAAGTATGACCCCCATCAGACAGTGGTAGATTACACTACGTTGAAAAATTCCTTCCTAGTAGAATTCAACATCCTTGAGTTTGAACATAAGAGAATCAATGTCTTTAAGGAGATTCATTAGGGAATGGCGGAGAGTTTACAGGAGTATGACGCACGATTTAAGACTCTCCTATCAAAATTGTCATATGACATTCACCCTTCACATCATTCTCAATGGTTTGTTGGAGGGTTGATAAATCCATTTAGAAGAGCTTTATCTCATAAAACTTTCACAGACCCATGTGAGGCATTGGAAGCTACCCTACGCGCTGAATCTATTAGAAGTGTTGATACTGGGGTTAGCCCATTCCTAGAAGCTCAAATCACTGTTATGGCTAAGCAGCTAGCAAATTTGTTTGCGAATGCAGCCCATAAGACTAGTAGTGGTATATAGTGTATAGATTGAGAAGTAGAGTGACATGTCAAGGATAGTTACCCCCAAAAAATAGTATGCGCTGTAGTAGTAGACTGTGAGATTTTTCATGGGGACCATGATGAAAGTAGATGTCCCTTGTTACAACATGAAATTTGGAAGAATCTGTCTTGTTACTGTAAGATCTATACCTCTACAACCTATGATACTAAGGATTGTAGGCTTATTGACTAGATCCATAAGGTCATTGATCTTGGTGTGTGCCAAACTAGCCTTGCAAGTAGTTTTAAGGGTGATAATTGCCATTATGAGGATTTTGTAGATGGAGGCACATGCGAAAGGGGATTTCACGAAGGATTCTGTGGTCTTGGTAACCGCAAAGGAGGAAGGAGTGAATTCCCATGTGGAACCTATTTTAATTGTGGGTCTACAGACCATTACAAACAAAAGTGCCTAGACTTATTGCAGTGATCATGGTGCAGAAAGAAGCATAAGTTTGAGGAGTTCCCTGAGTTGTTTGAGCATATGAATCAGCAGCACTGGAAAGAAAAGGGTGTTTCAATAGTGAGCATTAAGAAGGTTGACACACAATGGATGCCACGAGTGACAGTTGATGTTGGCTTGGAACCTCTTATGGTAACAACAAGAGTAGATGCCACACACGCAAAGAAAATTCCATGGAAAAAGAACCTTGTTTCAAGGGAAGAAGTGGTACATGGGAAGTACCCAAACCTTGCACATCAAAAGGAGGTATATCAATAAACCATTGACGTCATTAGGAGTTTACAAGGAGAAATCCAATGTCTAAAGGATCATTCTAGGAGGGAGGATAAAATAATGAAGGTCGAGGCGCCAAAGGATGACCTGGATGAGGTCAAGGAAGTATGTAAAATGTTAAGGCAAGATAATATTATTCCCTTGATAGGAGCATGGTTAAGAGAGAAGTGACCACACGCTAGAGAAGAGTGCGAGAGGTAGGTCTTATATGTAAACCTTCCCCCTCACATCCTTGAATATGATAGGTAGATCATGTTAAATGCAGTTGTGGATGGATGCTCCTTAGTAATATCCTCATTGACACAGGTGCAGAGGTAAATGTTCTCACCTTGTATGTATGGAATCATATGGGAAGACCTGCATTACAACCATATTCAAATGTGTTGTATATGGCAAAAAAAATGAAGGCAATTCCTATCAGTGTCTTAAAGGATGCATCTATCACCATTTAAGGGGCTAAGTTTACTAGGGACTTTGAAGTCTTGGCACTCATTAAGGCAGACAATTTCCCACCACTACTCGAGTGCCCATGGTGCTATAAGAACAATGCGGATCTTTGGTTCAACAAGGGATACATAATATTTGAAAATGAGGAGGAATGGGTCATCATACCCGTGGATAATGGAAAATCAACATCCTATACTGAACCTTTGAGAGAAGAGGTCCTAGATAGAATATATGTGTGCTCAATCATGGACCTAGAGACAATTCATCCCACAAAGGGAGTTATCCAGTTTGAGGATGCTCATTCCCTAAGTGACACCACCAGTATAGCATGTGATAATTGGGTGCATGGAACCTATGAGTTAGTCATAAAAAAATTGAGAGGATTGGTAACAAAGGTGACAAAGGCGCATACAGTTTGGTGCCTAGGAGGAAAGGAGATACCTAAGTACTTAGGAGGAGCCTTCCCTGAGGTTTTTTTACAGGACATGGAAGCTCAGTGGAAGGAGGAAAATGAATGAAGGGGGATGTTAAGTTACATCCTACTCGAAACTACCACGTGCTGGTGGGAAATGCATTGGGATAATCTCTTGGAATGGCACGAGATGAGAATTGCATTCTCTGTAAGGTTTTACAGGAGCAACATGCCCACGGCTATAAAATACTACCATGGTAAGAAGACCACTTACTTCTATATCCAAGCATGTTATACATCCTGGATGGGAAGCACAAAGGCATTTCCAACTTCATTATGGGTTCACAAGATGTATTCCAATCTACAAGGTTGTGCACATGCATGGTACATTCATTTTGAGACATTCATTACCAGACAGGGAATTGGACAAAGTTAACGGATGATCTCATTCAAACATTCAAGTATTGGAGTACAAAAACCTTGGTGGATAGGGCATTGCAGGTTTTCAAGCACCTTACCATTGGGGATAGTACCATGGTAGAAGATAGGCTACTAGAGTTGCTAGGTGAACCTAGCCTGGAGACACACTTTGAGAAAGAAGAAATAGAAGAGATACAACTTGAGCATCATGTTTGGAAAAAGAAAAGGGGAAGTTGGCATATGTTATTGATGGATAACAAGTAGAAAACTTGGATGTTTACCATTCTATAGGGATGCACAAGGTGGTAGATAGTGCCAATGAATGGGTGCGTGCCTATCATGAAACTTTAAAGACAAAGAAGGTTAACATTGGTTCAGAAGAAGAGCCTAAAGAGGATATCATCGGAGACTATTGGTCAGAGAAAGAAGTCTCTAAGATCATTGATATTTTACATGAGTTTTAGGATTTATTCCCATGCGGGTATCATGAGCTTAAAGTCATCCACCATTCCTTGGGGGAGATGAGGATAAAGCTGAAGGAAGGTATGCGTCTAGTCAAGAAAAGACCATATTGGATGAATCTAAACCTGCGCATGACGGTTAAGGAAGAAATAGATAAGATGATAGTGTCGGGAATTATTAAAGCTATTGAAGATTCAGAATGGATAAGTCCAATGGTAATTAGCATCAAGAAGGATGGAAGAATAAGGATATGTGTTGATTACAGGGACCTAAATGTATTATGTATCATTGATCATTTCCTAACCCCATTAATTGGAGAAATATTAGAGGGAGTGGTAGGGCATGAGGTCTATTCTTTCACAGATGGATTCTCGGGCTATCACTAGGTAAGGATAAAAAAGGAGGACCAAAGGAAGACAAATTTTTCCACTGAGTGGGGAAGTTTTTCCTATACAGTCATGCTGTTTGGATTGAAGAATGCACCTACTGTGTTTTCATGTTTTGTGGTACAAGCTTTCCAGGAATTCATCCATAAATTCCTTCAAGTCTACCTAGATGATTGGACAATATATGGGTTAGTGAAGGACCATTGTGACAACTTAAGGATGATGTTTGAAAGGTGTCAGCAGTTGAGGATATCCCTTAACATTAAGAAATGTGTCTTTGCTACCCCATTTGGAACATTATTGGGGCACATCATATGTAATGAGGGCCTACTAGTAGATCCCGCAAAAGTTGCAGTAATTGTGGGATTGAGGGAGCCTACTAGTCAAAGCACAATGCATGGATTTCCTAGGCATACGGGGTACTATAGGAAGTTCATTAAGGGATATGCCAAGATCACCACACCTTTAGAAGATTTTATTAGACATAAGACTACTTTTCATTGGCGAGAGTCACAAAAGAAGGAATTTGACACTTTGAAGGATAAGCTTGTCACCACACCCATCCTACGTTTCCCTTCCTGGGATAATCCTTTCCATGTTCATGTAGATGCCTCAGGGACTGCCATTGGAGTAGTACTTACACATCCTGGTGAATGGATTGTTGATCATCCTTTGTGTTTTGCAAGCAGGAAGTTGACACTAGTGGAGCAGAATTACACTACAACTAAGCGAGGGACAATGTCCATGATCTACATGCTTCATAAGTTTAGACAATATTTAGTGGCAACCCATTTTATATTTTACACTGACAATATGGAATTGAAATACTTGGTGAACAAGCCCATTCTACAAGGGCACATATGTCAGTGGGTACTATTATTCTAAGAATTTGAGTTCGCGGTGGTTGTCAAATTAGGAAAAAGTAATTCCAAACCTGATCATTTGTCTGGGATTGATTCAAGAGAGGACACACAGAGCATTAAAGAGACTATGCCAGATGTGCAACTATTTATGTTGTGGCACGTTACCTCATATTTGGAGGACATTGTGGTGTTCATTAAAACATGTGTGGCACCAGATGAAAAGAAGGTCCTGGAGAAGAATAATTTGGCCATACACACCACGCCCTACATGATAATTAGTGGATACCTGTAAAAAATGGGTCATAATGAGGTTCTACGTTGTTGCGTACTAAAACATGAGCACATTGTAATTATGTAAGAAGAGCATGGAGGGATTACAGGAGGACACTATGTAGGAAATGTAACCATGTAGAAGATTCTACTCGTAGGGATTTGGTGGGAGACCATTTATCAAGATTGCATTGAGTTTTGCTAGGCTTGTGACCATTGCCAGTGCCTTGGCAAACATGGAAAAAGGGATGAAATTCCCTTGCGACCAATAGCTAGTGCAGAACCATTTGAGAAATGGTCTATCGACTTTGTCGTACCAATATCACCAGTGACATGAATGAATGGTTCGCAGTTTATCCTCACTTGCACTAATTATTTGACAAGGTGGGCAGAGGCAGTGCCTACAAAGGATTATACAGTAGCTACCATTGCTATATTTTTATAAGAGAATATAATTAGTTGGTATGGATGACCATTGAGTTTGACAAGTGATAGAGGTATGCACTTCCTCAATGAAATGGTTAGGATTCTATTATTAGAGTTCATGGTGGCCCATAAGAAAACTAATCCCTATTACCCTCAAGCAAATGGAACTACTGAGGCATTTAGCAAAATAATTAGCCACGCATTGACTAAGATCTATGATGTTGTCAGACATGGTTGGGATGACAAAGTATCAGCTATTCTTTGGGCATATAGGACAAACTACAAGAGGTTGAATAAGGCCACACAATTTCAATTGGTATTTGGCATGGAGGTTGTCCTTCTAGTTGAATTAATGTTACCTTCTCTGCGTATAGCGTGCACAAGAGGATTGGTCAATGAACAAGTGCTGGAAGAAATAATTGACAAGTTAATGGAATTGGATGAGAGATGATCATTAGCCAGGTGGAACCAGAAAACTGAAAAAGAAAAAACAAAAGAAATGACCTGATTGTCACATTAAGAACAAGAAGTTTGGGGTTGGGAAGATGGTCTTATTGTATGATTCAAAGTTTTTGCGCCATCCTGGGAAGTTGAATGTGCATTGGTTGGGTCCCTACATCATCTTTTACATCCTTGATTCAGGCGCGTGTGCCAGTTACAAGAATTGGATGTGAACGAGATTTCCAGGTCACTTCAATGGGAGTAGGACTAAACCCCTATTATAAATAAGTCTTCGTGGTGTTTGTAATAAGGCAGTATTGCCAGATAGTTTAGGATTTCCTTTATTGCATGTTTCTTTTCTTATGTTTCCCTTTGTCATTGTTGTTTTGTTTTGTACCTTGGGCTGCTGGTAACCTCATTACTTTTTGAAGGTTATTGTAGCTGTGTAAAGAACCGCACATCATTTTAGTGTGGGGTAGAGTAAGGTGGAAGGAATTACAAGGTATGAAGTGACCAGGAAGGATTGCGTTGGAAAGCCTAGTTGAATGGCCCTATGAAGGAAGTGCATACAGAGGAAAGGTGTTTTTAAAGGATGGTTGGTATACAAGGCAAGGCTACATTGTGGATCCACGTACAAGAGATTGAAAGAAGAGAAAACACAAAATGAGGTAGGAAAGAGTAAAAATCATGATAGAAGAAGTGCCTTCAGTGCTAGTTACGCGTGCACGTAAGAGTCTCTTGTCAAGATGGATTGGTTACTGCATGTCAAAAGGTTGGAGAATTTTCCGTACGCAAGGTTGGGTGCGCGAGTTAAGGCACTAAAGACGAGTTTGTTTGAAAAATCTACATTAAGTGTGTAAAGTATGGTGATAGATGAAGTGGAATTTAATGCTATAAACTTGGGAAAAACTATAAAATAAAAGGTTGGGAACTTCATTATTTACTTTGTGAATATGAAGAGAGGAAGAGATTTTGTGAACTAGGGTTTCTAGACTTGATTCTGTGCAAAGAAAAAAATTAGAGAAATTTTGATTGCATGAAGCGACTAGTTTGGATCTGCAAACTGGGAGGTAAGTAATTCAAGGGTGTGGGAAGAGTCATGGATAAGCGTCGTCTTGTGAAAAGATATTCCAATTAGGGTTTGAAAACTAGGGCACAAATTTACAAAAAAAGAGTATTCTTCATACAGGTTAGAGATTTGAACTTCGAAAAAGATAGAAGAGCAGAGCTAGGAAGAGAAAGCAGAATCTCCTATACTGAGAATCCCTAGTTAGGAAGAAATAGAAGCTGATGGAGGAAGTTGATTCGGAGGAAATAGAGCGCTTGGAGAAATACATAGGTGAGAGGGAATGATGATGAAGAAGATGAACCTGAAGGAGGCTGGGAACCACTTGTTTTCAGCATGCATGATTCAGAAGAAGAGGGCGGAGAAGAAGAACATGTAGTTCCTTTTCATGCGGCATAAGGGTAGTTCACTCGAGGATCGAATGGCACCTACCCCATGGGAAGAAGTGAAGAGGTAAGTGCACTATAGTATCAGAAAACTTCAAGCCTCATGAATGCGAATGAAAAGGAACAAGGTGATAGAAAGTTAGAAGAAAAAAATCATTGAAGCCTTGGTAGAACACCTGAATTGGAGTGCATCACTAATTTATAACGATGGAAGTCAAGGTGAAGGATAGAGAAGGCGTAGGGAATTATTGTAACTCTATGAGTTACCATACTTCGGAAAGCCAAAGCACCTCTATCAGTGTCTAATGTCACGTGTACATGAAGAACACTATTCACTTCACAGGACGCAAGATGCACATAACTCCTCAGCTAATTTCAAGATTCACAGGCGCTTATATGTGAGGGAGAAAGCTTAGAGGATGACCTGTGTGACAAGGAAGCAATTAAGGAAACAATGGCAGCTGATGTGTACAATTAAGGGGTCAAGGTATTCTGATATCGGGGATATCCAAGACCCAGTGATGATGAATGGTCACACACCTAGTAACAAAACTCAAAGTGCAAGAAATATGGATGTAGGGTAAACAAGTCCTGGTTCAATGTTTGTAGAAGCATATCAGAGGGAACCATCTATAATCTGTCTGCATACATTACAGATGAAATTATCACTTGTGTATAGGAAGGAGAAAATATTATCTCTTGGTAATGTCCTCTTAACCATTGTGTTCTCAGAGATCAAGGTACCAGATGCAACAGATGAGTTCATTTAGGAGTACCCAGATGAAGACCCCGAGGCTTGCAAAAATATTTGAGAATTATAATTGTGATAGCATGATTCTTGTTATAAGGCACAACTTGAAAAATGGTATACACGCTTAAGGAATGCATTCGAGGTAGAATGGAGAATACCAGAATAGCTGCCAGCACTTACAGTAGGAGAAGATGATTTCAATATATACCAACATTTTTGTATCAGTAGTTTCAAGTTGACTGATGAAAACATGAGCCCATGGTTCAAGATCCTATTCACTTTCATAGCTCAATACTTCTAGGATGGGGGTTAACATGATTCAAGGAGTCCAAGAAGTTAAAGCTTGACCTTGGAAGTTAGGACTGGGACCACAGGGAGATGTGTAGGATGTTAGTCTACCCCAACAAACACATGTACGTGGAAAATTATATATCACATAAAGTCCAAATGGTAAAACCCCCGACTTTGACTATTGTAGGGAGGTATGCGGCACATGTATACCTTTGGATAAGGCAAGTTTGAGAAGGGTGCTTATCTTGAAAACAAGATAGCTATACCTGAGGACCTAATAGGTAAGAAGATGACCACTCCCATGAAAAAGGAGATAGAAGAAATAAAGAAGAAGGAACTAAGTGCCCAAGATGCAAAGGAAATAGGTGCCCCCAGGAACAAGTGCTAGAAAAAGTACATACATGTGTAGGAAGAGGTCCTTAGTCAAAGAGGAGGCACCAGAATAGGAAAAGATTATCACAAAGGAGAAATAACTAGAGGAGGAAGAGAAAGTGGAATCTCCTATACAAGAATCCCCTGTTAGGAAGAAACTGGAGGTGATAGAGGAAGCTAACCCAGAGGAGACAGAAAGCTTGGAGAAATAAATAGGTGAGAGGGATGATGACGAATAAGATGATCCTTGAGGGGACTAAGAACCACTTGTTTTTAGCACGCAAAATTTAGAAGAAGAGGGTAGAGAAGAAGAACATGAGTTATTTTTCGTGCAACATAAGGGTAGCTAGGAGGAGGAAGACACCCAGAACATGGAGAGAAATGAAGAGGTTGGCACACATGATCATAAAACTATAAACATCGTAAAGGAGAAAAGAACTAAGGCAAAAGAAGATAAGGAAGAAGAAGATAAGGTAGAAAGCATAGGGAAAGATCATGGCAGTACAAGAGGACCTAGTCTATCAGTAATTGTTCCTAAGGGCACATGCATAGGGGGAAAACACATGGAGATCCAGAGGCAAGGAATGAGTTCTACATTAATGATCCCCAGAAGGTGTTACGTATGCATTTCCAAAGCATCGTCCCAACAGATCAACTTTTGGAAATGAATTCATTTGATGAAGAAGGTGCATACCCTCAGACAAGGAAGATGCTCTGAAATTGAGTCCTACATCAACGAGCTAGAGTTTTAGGTAAGCTAGGGGGCATTAATGAAAATACCTGAGTCAAAAGGAGACAAACCCTTGGTAAATGCTCAGTAGCTTTCAAATGAGTAGTTATTCAACATGCTTAACAAGGTCTCAGTTGAGGTTGAAGCTAGGCTATTTGGATGAAATGATAGGATAATATTTCTAGAAGCAGAATTAGAAAAGAAGGAGGGAGAACTAGAAAATAAGGAGGAAGAGATAGAAGAGAAGACCAAGGATTTAAAGCAGGAGGATTTAATTAGCACTCAACTAAAGTGTGAACTTAGGGAAGAACAGGAAAGGGTACATGAAGTACATAAGAAGGTAGAATCCATCACAGATGCCATTTTTTTGAAGCATTTGGACCTGACACCTCTCACACAAAAGTATGGATCTTCCCTTAAGTGCCTTGAAGACTTAATGTGCATCCTCACCATAGAGAGGCAACCTCTAGCCTTAGAAGCTATTGAATAAGTAGCAACGCGCTTGGAGAAGGGGATAAATTAAGGGTAGTAGCACTCATGGCTGAATATAGAAAAGTACTTGCTGATGTAAAGATTTCTTCCCTTACCACTGAGGCCACATATGACAACTACGTAGATAGAGATAAAGTGGTGAGTATTTTGGTCACCAAATATGAAGCATAGATTAAAGGAGTTCCAAGAAAAGAACAAGCAGAACAGAGTAGAGTGGGATAAAATCCTAGCTGAGGTTGAAAAGAAGTTAGAAGCTATTGAGAGCCTAAGGGGTACAATCAAGAACCAACTATACCCATAGATTACTAGAAGGATGGATGCACTTGAGGATGTGGACAAGGAGTTGGGAAAAATTGTTGACACTATGAACGCTTAAGGAGATGGACTAAATTTTTGGGAGGTAAGCACCCTAGTCGACTACCTCTTCTAGAGGAGCGCAAAATGAATTCGATGGCTGGAATAAGTTTGAGGCTGACTTGCAAAAATATTTTCCTAGCTTGTTGTAATAATGCCATCACTTCCCCATTCTTTATTCTTTCCTAAATTCTTCATTCCCTTATTCTTTTCCCTAGACATTAAGTCTATTGTGATTCTTTATTCATTAGAGAAGTGTTCCCACGGGCGGAGAATAGGCGTAGTGTGTGGTGATGTTGGGCTCCTAAAATATTGACTAATTCCAAAAATGCGCATGAGTGTGTAAGGACTGAAGTTGAAGAAATGGGCGCACAAGAAGAAGGCATGCAAGAAAAGATTCTAGGAGGGTCTTAGTAGAAGGGCCATGTTGATGCGCACCTGTAGGACAAGGTATTGGGACTCAGCCATATTTGGCGTATCAGGAAGGACACGAGAAAATCTATGAACCTGAATACACATGCAGAGTAGATAAAGTGCCAGCCTGGTGATAGGTTGGCCTAGGAAGGAATATGCCATGCGATGGAAGCTCCTAGAAGACCATCATCATAGAGGAGTGGTGAGCTTAGGCCTGGAGGAAAATGCTCCCATGGAGGACCACATTATAGACACTTGGTGCCGAATCTAAAGCCCGTAGAAAGGATGAGTTGGAATTTTCAGCGTGCCTATAAATACAAGCACCTGCAGAAGCAGAAGAAAAGATATATGGAGAGATAAAGAGGGAGCAGAGATCTGCAGAAAATGTCTATAAAGGAACTCATGTTTGGGTTGGGTAGATAAAACATAGGATATGGATGTATTAAGGGCTTGGAGGTTATAATATTTTCATTTAGAAAGTTAAATAATAGGAGATCCAGTTATGAAGCATGACTTTAGTATACCTTTCTATGATGCTCTGTGATGAAAGCCTAATGAATGTAATGAGGTTACCAAGTTTATATAAATATGATCAGTAATGGTTCTGGATGCATTTACATGATTCTTCATGGTTCCTATTTCGTGTGCATGTTTATGGAGATGAGTCTGAAATCCTATGCACATTTCCCTTTCTTGTTTTGATTCATTTCTTTAAGTCTGTTAAAGTGATTTTTTGTCCGGAATGACTACACTGATCTAGAAGCCATTATGAGCTATATGATGCTTTGCATGTCTCATTTCCACTCACTTCCTTTAAAGTTTGGATCATAGATGATGTTTTCCGACTCAAATCACATAAAATAAAGACTCGGCATGCCCACGCGTGCCTTCAAGTGAGTGCACCTAGCGCCCTGCTAGGTGATAGGCCGACACGCATGGGATTCCCTTGTTCTTTGGTGGGTGTAAAAATGACTACACTAGTACCAGAACCTTGAATAACTACCCCACCTCCAAATCTAATCATAAACTATCATGTTATGTTATACTTGCTTATTATATTTGGATGAGATACCTAAATCATATCAATTACAGTAGGATTCTATTTACTTACATTGTTTCTTACATTAAATTGTATTTAATAGTGGGTTGAATGCCACTGAGGAAGTATCACACTTCTTGGATCTAGCACATGCTAGGCAACCCACTAACATATATTATTTAATCCTCTTTTTGTGGTCTTGATGTGTATTTCAGGTAGTTCCTCCTAGCCAAAAGGAAGCTCTCACAGTCAGCATTGGATCAAGAATTCAGAACTGGCACATAACCATCAAACTGACCATCACAACAGGTATTCCTCCTTGGCCGAAACCCTTATTTGTTTCATCCAAAAATTTAAAGAAAATAGTGAAACATTTTGGCACGTCCGGTGGGACCCTCTCTTGGGTTCATTGCATTTTCTTCATATAGGGAAAACATTTTTGTGAGTTTCTTTCATTTCAAAAATTACACATTTAATCTTCTCCCTGGTAATATTTCTTTCTTCTAATTGTCTAAATGAAAATTTTCATTTGGGGCTTAAAATGAACCACTTCTTTCTTGCATTGCATTAGTGAAAAAGAATCCCTCTTCTTGTTCATCATTTGCTACATTGAATATCATATTTTGATTTGGGTATTAAAACACTTGCATTGCATTCTTATTTTATGCATTATAGCTCACATTAAAAATGAGGGCAACCTATACGATGGAATTCATGCCCAGCTGATGGTTGACACAATTGAAGTGTAGAAAGTAATTGCTTCTCTCTCTTTCTCTTGTCAAACTACACAAAAATTTGAATATACACACCTTCTTAAACAACATCTTACCTGGGAACACCTGTTAATGATCACGTGATTAGAGGATTGACAAGTAATCCCCTACTGGTTATCTCTGTCCAGTACCCCATCAGAGGAAGGATCACTCCCACCATAACATAACCTGAAACCTCACACTCTAGATTTCCTTTTTCATAGGACACCTTCCTAACCAAAAACTCTGTTCTAAATTCACGTGTCAGTCATAAATAACATAAGCTACAAAAATTATAAAATTCACTTTTAGGACTGCATGTTTTTATATCTTTGTGCTTGACTTGCATTTTAAGGTGAGAGGATATGTTTTCTTCATTTTTCTTTTTCCTTTCACACTCTACCATCATAGTTGGAGTATCCTGACTTTCTCTAAGTGTGTTAAGGCATCATTCTATCAAACCTAGGATTCTGGGTTGATTCTTCATATAATCTAAATTCACAACAGCTCATTTTTCTTCATTTTTTGAATTTCACAATAACCGACATCAGTCCCAAGACCATCGTCGATTTACATTTGACCGGCATTATTTTACCAAACTGATGCCAGTTCCTTGTTCAATTGGATAATTTTATCCAGAGAACACTCATCTCACCTTCTTTTCTATCTAAAGGTTTCTTTGTGTCACCATACTCTTTGTATTTTGATCATAGTCCTCCAATACAGCCTCCCTGTCTAACAGTCACTAATTTCTACTTTTTTTGCTGAGACTGTTATTCTTCATAGTAAACATCATCGGTCATCTTGTGACCAACATCAGTCACACCTGAACTGGCATCAGTTCTTGCAATCGGCATTGGTCACCCTATCTTGATTTTTATCAAAATATTTCTCCAATTTTCCTCTCAAAATTTATTTTTCCTATCTCTGTATTCCCTTGTGTCAATTACAGAGTACAGTTCACTTGATTTACATTGATTCACATGGTCTTTATTTGTAGCCAGTCAAGTGCCCTCATGTTTCACACTAGCCGTCAGCCACTCCCACCTAGTCCATGACCGACATCCAATTTGTGACCTATGGATCCAAATCATCTTATCCCCATCACTATTAGCAATGAGGAGTTTGTGAGACTCCTTGAATAGAATCTTGCTACCCTCCAGTACTACCTTTATCATTCTTCCACCCAGGATTCCTCTAGAAAGTTAATATACGACATGCCCATATTTATCCCTCCTACTTTAGCCCCTACTCCTGCATCATCTACCACTAGTTTGGTGCTATCATCATCCAATTTATCATCTGTGGTGTCTCAGCTAAATCCCATATCCGCTATAACTACAACATCTACATCATCGATCACACCTATGACATCGATTGTCCCTCCAAAAATCACTATGAGTATATCTTCATCTACACTAGCCATTTAACATATACCCATTACATCGCAACCACCTCCGGTGTAGGTAACTTACACCCCTTTCCAGAACCTCATGCTCTCTATCCTGCAATCCTTATCCTTGATCATGACTAGCATTGTTACGACTACCCCACCCACTTACACATACTACCAATAACCCGCAACCTCATCTATTGCTTATACTGGCTATGTGCCACCCACATCTATTCCTCCTACACAGTTCTCATACTCAGCACCACCATACACCAACATACCACTCACCTTGTACATTCAACATTAACCCCCTTTTTCTATAGGGGGCACCCATTCATCCCAACCTACTAACGACCTCATTAAAATGATGATGGAGAAAATGCAGACCTTAGAAGCATCTGTTTCTGGCTCTAGTAATTCTTTAACATATGATGAAATCTATAATGCGCCTATCCATCAATATATTTCCATTATTCCTTACCCACTGCATTGGGAAATTCCTAAATTTAATTTCTTCAATAGTAAAGAAGACCCACAGCAACACTTGTGGTCGTTTAAACATGGGTGTTACCTAATTGACCACGATGACGCTTTACTCCTATGAAATTTCCCAATGTCCATGACAGGACCACCATTAGATTGGTACAGTGGACTACCTCGAAATTCTATCTATTCCTTTAATCAAGTAGCCCAAAATTTCCTAGATTATTTTTCAATAAATGTTACCAAGAAAGTCACCATGACTGTGTAGACACCAAATTTGTGTCTTACGACCCCCTGGGCCCCGCATCTCATTTCGCAACCTAACCTTATCACCTAAACCTTACACAATTATTTATTAATTACCTTATAATTAATAAATCCACATCGCCATACCTGCCACCTCATTTCACCACCTCATCATGACCTAGTCTTAACCCTAAACTAACCTAATTAAGACCTATAACTTGGTCTACATCCACACCTATGACTAATTACTCCTCACCCGCACCCAAAACCGACCTCATAATGACTTGACCAAGCCCGCAACTAATCCCTCGGGAGAAAAAGAGGGAAAGCTGGCTATTTTACTAAAAATAGCCCACTTTGACCTGACCGATACCGGTTCCTAGTCGACCGGCGTCGGTTATGTAACTGCCATCGGTTCCCTGTAAATGACCACTCCCAACCAAAAACAAAGGATCAGATTTTTCATTTGATCGAAAAAAGGAGAAGTCATTGAAGGGATCTGAATTGACTTGGCTGAGCAGAGACAAGTGAAGGAAAGAGAGAAGTTTGCAGAGAAGGACATCAAGCCCAAGACTGCAACTGAATAACCAGAGCCCAGTGACACTCATCTGAGCATTAGGAGAGGAGATAGCTCATCTTGGATTGTCAGATCATCCTAATTGAGCCCTGTCTTCATCATCACAGTCCCAGAACCTGCATTTTCCATCGGGAACTAGTAAGTAAGTCTTGTATGTCCTTTTAATAACATTTCTTGAACTTCTGAATCACAGCCATCATAAGTCTATTCCTAGATCTACTACCCAGCAACACACTACATCTAACTGTCATCCCTCTACCCTTACGTTACCCCAAGAACACCCCCCCCGTATTCTCTGAGTCCTTCTCATCACCCCATTACCTAACCCCACCCATTTATCAGCCTTATAAAACAACACAACCACCTTACAACCAACCTTCACCAAAAGCCCCTAAAACATTGCCCCTACCGATATCGGTTACCAACAACCGGTATCGGTTACAGTGACCGGCATCGGTCACCTTGATTCTAAACCAAGACCAGCCCTTTCTCTGTTGTTCTAACAAGGTAAACAAATTGTAATTGGACAATAGCTTATTTGTTAGAATTTGTGTTAATTCATATTAGCAAGGGAACTGACCACCTTCGAAAGGAAGTTTTATATTTCCTGGGCCCAAGGCAGTTCCCTCATTTATTGTCTAATTAAAATCTAGTGGTCTTGTATTCTTACTTGCAGGTAGTCCTTCCAAGAAAAAAAGGAGTTCTTCGCAGTCGACCTGATCTCTCTCTCTACGGTACACGCACACCCTCTCGACATTCAACAGGTATTCCTCCTAGCCCTAACCCTTATCTGTTTCTCAAAGGAATGAAAGGATAGAAACAACTCTATTCCCAAGAGCTAAAACATCCGTGCGAAACATTTTGGCACGCCCGGTGGGACCCATTTCGGGTTTCTATTTCTCTTGTTTGCTTTCATATAGGGAGCATACTTGCTTTTTTCTTCTTCTAAAACCTGTTATCCAAAATTCACCCCCAAGGTAACTTTGATAACATGCAAGCAATTATATTGATTCAGGGTGAAAAGTCATGTTTCTAGGGTCCCCTCATATTTGTCTAACTCCCCTGTCCAAGAGGAAGAGAGTAAGTTCTGAGAAAATGCGAAAAAGGGTTGCAGAAGGCAAATAGGTTGATCGAGGAAAAATCGTGAAAATTGGCTAAGTCCCGCTCAAGGTCGCCTCTGGGACGTTTGGGACAGAAAAGCGCGAACCGGCCGAACCGGGCGAAATGAGTCAAGGCAGCCCGAAACAGTCTGGGACGCGTGGGCCAAAAGTACGCGAACCGGCCGGACCGGCCGAAATGAGAACTTTTGTCCCGGAACAGTTGGGACAAAAAGGCGCGAACCGGCCGAACCGGGTGAATTTGTCCCAGACAGTCCAAAAGCAAATGGGACGCGCGGGCCAAAAGTACGCGAACCGGCCGGATCGGCCGAAATGGGAAATTTCAGCACCGAAACCAAATGGGACAAAGGGACGCGCGGGACGCGAAAAGCCAAAGCGGCCGAAGGTAGGGAAGAAAAGTCAACGTTTGGTCCGGAAACTTCGAGCGGCCATAACTTTTGACTCCGAGCTCTGATTTTCATAAAATTGGACTTTCTGGAACGAGCATGACGTCCTCTATGCCACAAAAACTGGATTTATTAATTTTAATGAGGGTAGATATATCTAAATTAAAGAAACATATTCGGCTCCAGTCAGTCAATGCTCATTCCCGTCAAATGACAGAAAACGCCTGCCAGGCCCAAAACAGCTGCCCACACTCAGAAGGCCATAACTTTTGCATTTCTCAACGAAATCGCACAAAATTGGTACCGTTGGAATCTTGGTTCCGAGCCCAATGAACAACAATCAAGAAATTCCAGATTTGATCAGAAATTGATTGAGTTTTTTAAGGAAGCGTGGCCGGGTTCAGAACAGTGTTTTATTTGGTAGCTGGGAGTGCAATTAAGAGGCATGGTCATCATTCCTTCTCTGCTGCAGCACATGGGACAGTATGGGGAGCCTTTTCCAAGTAATGTATGCCCATTCCACTCAATTTAATGCCTCTTACAGGTGGTTGAAGGACAGATTTCGGGATTTCCATTTTCCCTTCTCTTTTCCTTCTCATTTTTCTATAAAATGAAGTGTTGGGCTCATTGTAAAGGGGGAGAGTTTTTGGGTAACAAAGCTCTGTCAAAATTGCTTTGTGAAGCCAATGTGTTGCAGGCCCTTGTAGTGGACTCCTTGCATGGTGATCCAGGCCCTTATCTTGTAATAGATTGAATTGTGCATATCATGAAGCAATAAAATATCAGTTTGTGGATATATCTTCCCCTGCTGTGTTTCCTTGCATTCTTCTTGCCCCTTTAATCTTTCTACAAGTATATTGTGTCTATTTATTATGTTCTTGCAGGAATTCATTATCATTGTGTGTTCTTGGAATATTGCTGTAAATGCATTTTGCTGGATTATGGTGAACTGTCATCACCTCTTCTAGTGTGCACTTTGCTTCTGTATTTCACACATTTGGAGATTACTCTCACATCCTCCTTTTCTGGTGTATCACCGCTTTAGTGTAGGATTTCATTTTATGCATTCTCTCTCTCTGGTCCCTTGGAATTTTAGGTTAGAATACCTAGTTTCTCCTGCATTAGAGTAGATTGTGGCAGGTAGTTTAGGAGCAAGAACCAGCTTTCTCTGGAGGTCTATCTCAAGTAGCAAGTCCCACAACTTGGAGATAGTACCCATGTTATCCAATCACACTGGATGCTTAGAGTGATCAAACTAGAAATCTGATCAACATCCAGGGGTGCTGTGATTTGGTGATAACAAAACCTTCACACAATATTTTGTTATATTTGGTAAAAGAATTTTTCTTGCTTTTCCCAGTTTTGCATTAGTAAAAGTCATCTTCCTTGCTTCATCGAATAAAATTTTCAATTTGGGTTTAAAACACGTGCATTACATTCTTGCTTGTTGTTTTCAATTCTAGTGAACGTAGACTAAGTAACAGGTCATACACGTGGGGGTGATTTCCACAGTATTGACAGGAAATTAATCTTACTTTCACTGCACAACACATACCGAATCACTTCATAATTAACACAACAGCTCAAAACATCCCCCCTTTTCCGCGGTATTCCTCCATCTGATTGAGGTAACCTTATAAGCCAAAACAAACTTGACATTTCCCCTAAGTATTTTGTTTAGGATTGACATCATTCTGCATCTAAAGGCATAAGCCCAAATTGATTAAAATTAACCCTAGGGTTAGTCTGTTAATTTGTTTGTGCATTCTTTCTTGTTTTCAGTTCTGTTTCTCTGTCATACACTGTTTTCTGTGATCACTACATAACAGTTTGGTAGGCCTACTAAGCACTGTTAACACTAAATCAACAACTTCCTACTGCTTCTTACCCCAGTTCTATTCTACCGACATTGGTTAGCTTACCGGTGCCAGCTATAGCCTGACCGACATCGGTTACCTGACCGATATCGGTTACTGTCTTTCACAGTTTCTGAAACCAGTAACCTGCCAATTCCAACATCTTGTTGTCTGTTTCTGTTCTTGATAGATTGAAACCCTACTGTGTACTCTTGTCCATGGTTGTTATCACTCGAAAGTAGGCCGCCGCCATGGTTTCACATGCTTGCTCTATGCCTTTTCCTGAATCACCCCCTTCACATTCTGTGGGAAATCCTATGGACACCAGCGAGGTTCCCAAAATCCCTGTAGGAGATAAGGAATTTGCAAAATTTTTGGACGCCAATCCTAGCACTGTACAATACTATTTGTCTCATGCCCCTAACCATACGCCCGATGGTCAACTCCTTGTTGGCATGCATATTAGTATAGCTGCTCATTTAGCTCCTTCTCCGCCTGATAACTCCGCTTTGCGTTCTGCATCTTTAGTCCCGTCTCCTAACTTAGCAGGTTCAGGGGTTCATACGGCACAGATTGGCTTTCCTTTGGTTAATCTTGGGCCCAACATGTCATTACCATTGACTACTCCTACCTCGTCTCTCTTGCAGACTGTTCCGTTCATGACTTGCTCTCTGCCACCTATCCACATGAGCTTTCCTTCTCAAGCTCTGCCCACATTTTCATTCCCACACACGTATCCGGTGACCTCAACGTCTTATATAGGACATCCCTATTCGGTCACCTCAACACATTCGTCCTCCATACCTTATCAACATTTAACGCCACCATTGTCTAGTGGAGGCCCTTGGCCCAATTTGCCTCCATTTGCCGCAACCGCACCATCAGCTCATCCAACCACGGATTTCATCAAACAAATGATGGACAAAATGCAAAATCTAGAGGCTTCTGTTTCAGGAAGTCGTAGCACCTTGACATACAAGAAAATTTTTCGGGAGCCTATCCAACCTTCTATCCCCCTTCATTCATATCCTCCTCAATGGGAATTACCAAAATTTACTCGTTTTAATAGTAAGGAGGATCCTCAACAACACTTGCGCTCATCTAGACATGCCTGTTATCTAATTGCTCACGACGATGCCTTACTACTCCGCACCTTTCCCATGTCCTTATTAGGACCCGCCTTGGAGTGGTACAGTGCTTTAACCCAGTACTCAATCTTCTCTTTTAACCAACTAGCCCAATCTTTCTTGGATCATTTCTCCATTAACATTTCCAAGAAAGTATCTATCACCGACCTCTTTGCCATCCAAAAATTTGAAGAGGAATCTATCGTAGATTTTTTTGGACGATGGCGGGGCCTTATCAACTAACTTACGCATGCCTTGCCTCAGGCCGAACTTAAGCACATCTCTCCTACCCTCCAAATTCAAACTTTCTGCACATTTGACGAGGCCTTTACTATGGCTTGAAAACTAGAGATTCGAGCCTTAGAGGAAGAGAAATTGTGGTTGCGCAACAAAAACCCCAATTTTTGAACCCAAGATTCCACCAACAAACCTAACACCACCAATCCTCACCCATCGACTGCTTCGAAATCAAAAGGAGCTGTGCACGTGGTGATGGTCAAATCCCAACCACCATCTAATACCTCGCCAAAAACCACCTACAAGTATAAAGATGAGCCCATCAATTACACACCCTTGGGAGAAACTTATGGTGTGATATTGGAAAAATTACTTAAAGCAGGAGCCATTACCTTACCTCCTGTTAAACCTCACTCCGGGTTTGATTCTACTCGAGCCATACCTTCTTGGTACAAAGAAAATGACTTCTGTAACTTCCACCGCATGAAGGGACACAGTCATGAAAACTGCAAGATGTTGAAAAACATAGTGCAGGAAATGGTTGATGCAGGGGATATAGCCCTCAATAATCCTAACGTTCCTGCTAACCGAAATTTGAAAATTTTCAACAAACCATTCCCAAATCACTCTCCTAATAGTAACATAAACCAAGATATCTTAGCCGAGGAGAGTGTTCATGAGATCCATGCAGTCTTCGACTCCCAGCCAAAAGCCTATATCAAAAAAATTATGAATCAAGCCTCTTCACTAACACAGGAACCCGAACCCCCTTCCTCACCATCAAGACAAGACAAAATCCTTGTCGTTCCTTTACCCATCAAGGAATTAACCGACCAGAGTTCCCTTCTCACAAATGAGCCTTCTTACACCACATCCTTGCAAGACTGTGAGCGGATGTTATCTAACTTATCTATTTCCCAAACTGTCTCCTTCTACCATACTTGCTATACAATAGGAAGGCTCACCACTTCTTTTGTCATCCTTAGACGAGAAACCTCTTGCACCAACATCACCACATTCTTTAAACATGACGGATCCTCTCAAACACGCCATCCTACCTATTAGTTCTTCATCGCCTAAATCTTTTCAGTGACAGGTCGACCTCTTAATGCCCATTGATACAGTGCCTCATCTACCCCCTGTATCACACCCACAGTGGACCGGAATCACAACCCACCTTTCTTCCATACAAAAGTTCCTATTCACACGTGAGGATTGTCATCGCTCAGAAGATAGACGAGTCCTATGGGAACGTTTGAGTACGCCATATTCTACTCAGATGCAGATGACCGATCTAGACGCCTCTACCATATACCTGAAGTGTTTACAGAAGCTTAAAATGCCTATGTCCTCATCTTCACCCCCCTCATCTCTACCAAATACCTCATCCACCTCTATTAGCCTAACCAAATCTTCCCTTATGCTTGGGACCTCACCAATACCTATTCTAACACACCCACCTAAGCGGCTTGACTTATCCAAAAATAAAGCCATCCATCCATTTAGGAGACAGACTCAATCTCCTCAACCTATGTCTCTATCACAACTAAAACCGTCATCGTCACACCTACCTTCCATATTAGGACCTCACCCCTCCACTTTGCATCAATATATCATACCTCCTGCATTTTCTTTAAAATGACCTACGCCTTCTGCATCCATACAGAAACCCAAGGGTATATCAACACCGTCACCCCGCGTATCTTGTCCACCTACCAACCCTAAACAAATTCCATCATCAAAAGATTTGTTTGCTGTCACTCCTATTTCTCCGTGGTTGTTTTCTGATACCACATCATCTGTGGCCTCATCATCTAACCAGCTAAACATAGCTTCTACGCCAAAGAAGCCATGTTTAGTTAAAACCCATTATCAAAACCCCTTGGCTAAACCACCACCCATACAAATCAACCATACCCCGTCATTACTAGAATTTACCCAGTCAATAGCCTCATCTTCCTCTGACTTTGACCCACTCAAAGGGTCTTACACAAAAATCCTTGCTATGTTGGTGGAGAATGCGACCATTTCCCTACCCCCACTTAGAACTTATGATCCATCTAAACCTTGACCTATAGGTTATGATGAATCTAAAATCTGCACTTACCACCGCACACCAGGACATGACGTAGAGGGATGCAAAGCGTTGAAAGCCATACTTCGTCAATCACCTCTCTCAGATAGAAAAGTTAAGAAAGACCACTTACGAAGGGAGAGACCTTTAGCTTCAATTCCCTCTCCTATACCACATGTCCCCGCCTCACTAAAATCTATCATTATTACAACTCCACCTCTCGAAGACCATGACTTATCCATACCGTCTTCCTCCTCTCGTATTCACGAGATCAATATGATTAGTGTTGCTACTCGAGGGCAAAAAAATAATGGGAAAGTGAAAGAAAGCACACCTGCGGCCTCTCTTTCTCCGTCCACCATCCTGATTGCACCACCACCTAAAGTTGTTATTCATGGACCCGCCTACCCCGTCTCTAATGGAGTTGCCCACTGAACCATGATCAAACAGCTTCACCGATCGCCTATAAAAATGACACTGTATGATCTCATTTAGACTTCTGAATCTCATCGACAAGCTCTCATTGAAATTCTTCAAGGGATAGAGGTCTTACCTAATGAAACCTTGCTTGTTACCTCTATTCTAACACCCAATCATGTTGCTTCGCTCACCAAACAACCTATCTCCCCAACCACTTCTATCTCTGTACAGCAAGCCGCTGTTGTCTATTTCTTCGAAGACGAAATTGTCGACTTCGGTGTAGAAGATCCTGACCCTACTCTTTTCATCTCAGCTTATGTCCAGGACATTCGGGTACGTCGTGTTATGATTGACAGGGGCGCTAGCCTAAACATCATCTCTTCAAAAGCCTTCCAAAAAATGAATATCCCTTCTAGTTGCATGTGTGCCAACCCCATCATGTTGCGGTCATTCAATGATGATATTACTTCTACCTTAGGCACCGTGATCCTTAACATTCGTGTAGGGCCACGCACTTTACCTGAACTCTTCTATGTCCTTGAGGGAGAGTTCCAATACAATATGTTGTTAGGCCGCCCTTGGATCCGGGCTATGGGATGCGTTCCCTCCACCTTACATAGATGGATAAACTTTGAGTACGAGGGGAAGTCCTACACTGTAAAAGCTGATCCTCCCCCCTTTAAAACCTGCAATATGTTGTATCACCCTAATGATGTGCTTGTACCAGTCAAGACACCCATTCATCCAACCCAACCATCCACTTCAACTGCACCTCAACCATCTACCTCAAATGCACCCACGCCTTCAACCAATGAAACCACCATCACAAATACCACTTCCTTTCCCGCAGATAACATCCCAACCTCCGACCCCTTAGTATATGTTTTTCAACACCTTACGCTGGGGGAGTACCACCTATATAACGTTAGTTCTTTCCATACCCCACAGGAGTACAGACAGTTACATGCACATCCTACCTATGACCGTCATGTGGGGGAAGTAATCCCCTACGGACCACCTCATTGCCGCACCAACCTAACGTATGGGGGTGTCGACGCATCCTCTGTTACCCCTGAACCTCCTCTTGGTGTGGTTCCTTTCCAATCTGATTTTGCAATACCTGACAAATCATCATTTCACCCTCACCTTCTTGACTCGTTGTGCTTGGAAAGGCTTTGGTTTTGTTCTTTATGAATAAGGCCGACATACAATCATTCCCGTAACTACATGCAAGCACAATGATCGTAGTGGTCTCGGATTTCCTAGAACACTTACACCGAAGGAACCTCATGTTAGTTATCTCCTGGAAGATGACGACGTCACCCCTACCAAACCATCATCACCCATTTTTCCATCATCACCCACAGAATCGATAGATCCTGAATCTATCCCTCCTAACTTTTTTTTTTCATAAATGCTATCTTCCTAGGTCCTCTCACTTATCAACGTGATAATGAGGACCTGTCTTCTCTTCCCTTTCTGTATCCAGACATGATCGAAGAAGATTCACCTTCAATTAATGTTGTTGAGTGCCAGGATGACGACTCCATCCTCACTTACCTTGGTGCGGAGGACTCCTATATTCAACGCGCCTTACCGTCTGAAACTCAAACCATGTTGAATGAGTCGACTATAGAAATCAACATCCACACAGAGGAGGATCCTCACATTGTGAAGATCAGACAATCCCTTAACACATCAGAACAAGCCGCCTTTACTACCTTTCTCGGTACCCGCAACCAAGCTTTCGCTTGGTCCTACGCTGACATGCCAGGAATTGATCCTGACATTGCTATCCATAATATTACCCTAAAACCTGATTCCAAACTAGTCAAACAGAAACTGAGAAAAATGCATCTACGCATTGCCCTCTTGGTCAAAGAAGAGCATCAACGACTTCTTTCTGTTTCCTTCATCTTGCCTATTGACTATCCTCAATGGATTTCTAACATCGTACCTATCACTAAAGCGACGGGGGGACTTCAGATATGCACGGATTTCTGAGACCTTAACCTTGCTTGCCCCAAGGATGAATTCCGCCTCCCAAGTATTGATCAACTTGTTCATCTCACTGCGGGCCATGAGATGCTTTCTCTCATGGATGGATTTTCGGGATACAATCAAATTTTAGTAGCCCCGGCCGATCAACATAAAACTACCTTCATCACTCCTTGGGGAACCTTTTGTTATCGTGTCATGCTGTTTGGCCTTAAAAATGCTGGTGCGACCTATCAGCGGGCTATGACTTACATTTTTCATGACATTATGCACACTATTCTTGAAGATTATGTCGATGATCTTCTTGGCAAATCTAAACATCGCAGTGAACATCTCGATGTTTTAACCATTATTTTCAATCACCTGTTACAATATTCTGTCTGTCTTCAACCAAAGAAATGTGTTTTTGGTGTCCTTTCAGGAAAACTTCTTGGTTTTATTGTCTCTTTGCGTGGCATCGAGCTTGATCCATCTAAAGTCAAAGCTATCTTAGAAAATCCCCCACCTACTAACCTCAAACAATTACGTAGTTTACAAGGTAAACTCCAATCTATCCGGCGTTTCATCTCCCAACTCTCGGATCGATGTCAACCTTTCCATCACCTCCTTAAAAAGGATATTGCCTTTCAATGGAGTGAAGAATGTCACCAAGCCTTTGAGGCTCTCAAAGCCTATCTCTTGCAACCACCCGTGCTTATCCCACCTTAGGACGATCACCCTTTCTACCTTTACCTTTCCACCACTGACCACGCTGTAGGGGCCATGCTTGCACATCATGACTTTGAGTATCGAGAACAAGCCGTTTATTATATAATTCGTACTCTCGTGGATTATGAGACTAGGTATACACATGTAGAAAAACTGTGCCTAGCCCTATCATTTGTAGCCACCAAACTCCGACACTACCTCCTCAATCATAAAACTTTTGTCATCACCAACGCGGACCCCATTCATTATATGTACGCCAAACCACATCTAAACCAACGCATCGCCCGATGGCTTATGCTCCTCGCTAACCTCGACCTTGAATTTATACACTAGAAGTCAATAAAAGGACAAACTATTGCAGAACAACTCGCAGAGGCCCCTTTACCTGGGGAACAATTTACCAATTTTAATTTCCCTGACGAACTCATCGCCACTCTTTCACTCAGGGAAGAGTCGTATCCAATGACCCTCTTCTTCGATGGATCCAAATGCCAGCGCGGCGGAGGAGCCGGCATTGTTCTCATTCCTCTTAACGCTGAGCCTATGCCTCTTTCATTCCGGCTCGATTTCCCCTGCACTAATAATACAGTGAAATACGAGGCCCTTGTTTTGGGTCTCCAGGTTGTGTTACACCTAGGTGTCAAATCTATTAATATTTTCGGCGACTCTCAATTGGTAGTCAATCAAGTTATGGGCATCTACCAATGTAAAAATTAGGAATTTTAAAAGTACAAACATTACGTGGATTCACTTCTGACCTTATTTACTCGTTATTCTATCCAGACCATTCCCCACTCCACTAAAAAATTTGTGGATACTATGGCTTGCTTAGCCTCACAAATTCCTGCCTCACCAACTGACTCTGACATATTCGTCTTGGTCCAACAACTGTTTGCCCCATCTTACTCAGCCCCGGTAGTTTGTATGATAAATAATGTGTCTGCTAATTCACAAGATACCTGGTATCACCAATTTCATGACTACCTTACAACCTCTGTTCTCCCACTTGACCTTACTAGTAACGGCAAACGTGCTTTTCTTAAAGGTGTTTCTCGTTATGTTGTCATGGGGGGAATCCTTTATAAACGTGGCTTTGATGGCATCCTCCTTCGATGTCTAACCAGCGCGGAGGTTACTTATACCATCCAACAAGTCCATGACGGTATTTGTGGTGGACATTTTAGTGGCCTTTCTGTGGCTAAATGAATCCTTCGCTTAGGTTATTATTGGCCTACTCTTAATAACGACTGCTACGAATATGTTAAGCGTTGTGTTATGTGTCAACAACATGCCAACCTTCAACATACTCCTAGCCATCCGCTACAGGTCGCACGAGATCTTTGGCCTTTCTCACAATGGGGTTTAGACCTTATTGGTGAGATTCACCCGCCCTCTTCGCAATGTCACCGTTGGATAATCACAACAACTGAATATTACACAAAATGGGTGGAGGCTATTCCACTCATTTCAACCAAAAAAGAAAAAATCGTCGAATTCATTAACCATCACATTATCTGCCATTTTGGTGTTCCTCATCACCTAATAACAGATAATGGTAAATCTTTCAAAAATAAGTTATTACAAGACCTTTGTGACAACTTTGGTATCAAACTTAGTTTCTCATCACCTTATTACCCACAGGCCAATAGTCAAGCTGAATCTTCTAATAAAACCCTAACCAAAATCCTCATGAAAGTTGTTAATGACTCTGGACGAAATTGGCATGATCACATCCCCTTTGCCCTTTGGGCTTATCGTACTAGCATTCATACCTCCACTAATGCCACACCATTTTCTTTGGTATATGGTACCGAGGCTGTCTTGCCTCTCGAAATACAAATACCCTCCCTCAGAATATCTCTTCAGGATATTCTCACCAATGATGATTTCCGCCAAGAGCAGTTATCCCAATTAGAGCTTCTTGACGAGCGACGTCTTACGGCTCTTGACCACCTTCAAATCTACCAAAAATGCATCAAGCATGCTTATGATAAGCGACTTCATGAGTGTACCTTTAAGGTTAGTGATCTTGTCCTCAAAGAGAATCAACATGTAACCAAACTAGAAAAGAGAAAAAGTGGAAAATTTGCTCCTAATTGGATTGGGCCTTACATTATCACTCACACTTATGGATCAGGCACTTATCATTTAGCTTCGCTTAATGGTAAACCTGAGCCTGAGCCCCTTAATGCCTTGCATCTTCGACCATTCTACTGTTGAATTCAGTGTTATATCACTTCTTATCTACCTTGCGCTCGTCCCTTGAGCTCATTTACCACCGCATACACTTTGTTTCCTACATCTCAAAATCAAAATCAAGCTCACATGGTTTGATTATCACCTCCCCTTAAAGATGCCTTCCCCTTTTTAGTCTAGTCCATGACTTCAAAATATCAAAATGACACATTCTTAATTAAACACTTATGGGATTTTCTTGAGTCAAACTTCCTACAAAACTAGATGCTTCATGCCAAATGGACATCTAGACCTCTAAAGTTATACATAGACTGCTCCCTCGAAGGACAGCTATGTACAAAGCTACTTCTACTATTATAAATAGACTGCTCCCCCGAAGGACAGCTATACACAAACACCGCATCTGCTACTATAAATAGACTTCTCCCTTGAAGGACAGCGATACACAGTCAGCCTTTATCAAAAGCTTCTCGCATTGATCAGCTTCGTGAAGACCTCAAGAGTAACAAAATACATATCCCTTGTAGACTTCCCGCATCGATCAGTCTATATTCAGCAAAATAAAAACCATATTCCAAAAGCACTTTTGAGTCATGGACTTGTCTATTTAGGTTTGGTTCTCTTTCGTCAGAATAATCACCTTGTAACAAGCTCTCAGCACCCTCGCCCATATCAACCACCTCACCGCATCATTTTTCAAAGCAACAAAACTCAAGGGACGTGACGTATATCCGATATATTACGATTATACCACTCTTTTCACCTATTGACTTCTCGCCTATGTAAGGTACCTAGGGATTTAAGCTCATCCTACATTAATATGTGGTTTGTTTAGCTCTTCTCAACTACGGGACACTCTTGCCTCTTTTTCTCGACTCTAGGATTGTGTGTTGACCTTAATAAGGACACGATTCCCTACTACTTGGGTAAGCTAACTTTCGCTTCACCTATACCTACATCAACATCGCCAATACCTTACCAAGACCAACAACATTACCCTACCAACATCAATTTTTTACCAACCAACCAATTGCCTAACCACAACCAAATTTCTTGAATTCACCTCTCCCTGGTCCTAAGGGAGAACTATATCGGTCTGAGGCCCTTCCTTGCTTTGTGCAATGGGCTATGTAGGAAGCACTTGGGAGACATGGGGTTTCCCAAGGTTAACTCGACCATCCCCTACCATACCCTATCATGTGTTGTAAATATAAATATTTTTTGTGTATTTCTATTTGCCAACATTCATCTTTATCCTTTTTTAAAAAAAAAACAAACAAAAACAACATTCAAAACACAACCATTCTTATTATTATCATCACTCAAAACAACATACATATTTAGTTTTATTTTAGATGTTAAACAAATACATCTTCTCTATCATCGACTCACAGGTCGGCATCCTTATTTATTCTTATATTCCTATAAAATTCACTTAGACCCTTGCGCCTCCTCCCAAATCATGTGGTGATCGTGATCGTCGATGCCCTTCACCTGGCCTCTCCATCCTCAAAGGTGCCACTGCCATTGGTTCCTCACACTGATCTGCCAACATCTCCTGTAACATACGAATACGTCCTCTCGCGTGAAGGAATCTTTCCTCTAGACTCTCCACTCGTAACTGTGAAACCTCTAACAATCCCGTTGTCTCATTCACCTTTGTTTGAAGCCGGTGAACCAAATCCTGCAGACGATCTCTGTCCGCTGTAATCACAGCTGTGTCAGGGCGCTCACGTGCACTTCGCAGCTCTGCTACCCACCATACTCTATAGGCCTCTATCATTCCCGCATCCATTACCCTACGATTGGCTACTATTTCTTCTAGCCCTTCTGAAGGGGTAGGCCGGGGAGGTGAGAATGTTGTCTCGGCGTCGATCCTCATGTATGGTCTATATGTCATAGGTATATCCTGAACGAACCCAAATTGTCGCCACACACGATCTAGAGGAATCCTCTCGTACTCACCCGGCCTGTGCCCTGCGATCCACCTCAATCGCTCCACACCCCTTAACTCCTTAGCTATGTTCTCTGTCACCATATAGGTCCCGTAAGGCCTCCAAAAAATATCCGCAATTGTCACCATCTCCCATACCTGTCTATAATACTCGATGTCATCTATCACAGCCTGGGATCTCGCTTCTTGTTCTGTCTGGACCCATCGGCTGAATCCCAACCTCTGCACTCCTGCCTCTCCTGACTCGATGGGTCGGCCTATTGGATGCACACAAACAATGTGCTCATAGGCCCAACAATGTAATAAGTACGAACAATCCAGTGTCATCCTGTGTTTTCGCTTGCAGGCCCATAAACCCCTATATAACTCTGCCAGATATGCGGGTGCCCACGTGAAAGTCACGCTCATTTCTATCATTTCCCAAATAATACTCATCAATGCTTTTGGAAATCTTCCACCCTCCGCCCTCGGTAATGCATAATACCCCACCGCTATCATTAATAGCACGGCCAACCTTGTTTCCTTAGGGTGTGTCGCATACACTATACCATAAGTAAATGTTAAACCTCATTGTGTCAAATCTCGTGCAGCTGAACCAAATAATGCTGTTATTGCTGCCCGCCCCGCGTTAGGTAATGCCTGATACACTGTTTTTCCTATCATTGGGAGTCTCAAAATACAGAACACATCTTCTAATGTCACTGTCATCTCCCCTGTTGGCAGATAGAAAGTATTCTTCTCTGGATTCCATCTCTCAATTAACACCTACAACATAGCATGGTTATGCACGATTCATGAATAATAGTGGATTCCACTTAACCCCAAACGATTTATCAATGCCCATTCAACTGGTATTACATCCGCTTGGATTCGTGACAACAACGCTGGCACAGTATCATTCATCCTTAACCCTGCTTCCGCCTGCATACATCAAAACGACACATAATTATTCAATAAAACAAATCTCCATGGGTTTTTTCTCAAATTCTGGAAACTCCTACAATAACCGATATCAGTTATAGATAACCGATACCGGTTTTCTAACTGATACCGGTTATCTCCAAACGATACCAGTCACTGTAAAAAGTATACA
Source organism: Taxus chinensis (assembly GCA_019776745.2). Lineage (NCBI taxonomy): Eukaryota > Viridiplantae > Streptophyta > Pinopsida > Cupressales > Taxaceae > Taxus > Taxus chinensis. Next base: position 386,937,088 of record CM034155.1, read on the forward strand.
CCCTGCTTAAAAACATACACCTACGATAATTATTTTTCCCGTTTACTCCTATCTATACCTAAAAACATACATGACCACCCTACTTACCTACCCCATAACACTCACCCCATCCCAAATCCTTGCCTATCACCTTTTATTTCTCATCTTTACCCACTTACACTTCTCTCCTCCTATTCACAAAACATGCAAGAATCAAATTACAACCAAACAGTTTACCTCTCGGGATGGAACAGCTTGAGGTGGAACTTGTCTTCCCCCTCGTCCCTACCTACTGGATGCTTCTCCTCGTTTGGCCATGTTCACCACCCTCTTCAAATATAGCTTGTCTTTTTGCCTTCTGAATCTCCGCCCACACTCACTTCACTTGTCTCTGTTTTCTTTATCACTCAAATTCTTTCATGCAATTACCTGTATCAGTCGTCAAACAGTGTTGCATTCACGTATTTAACTTGTTGCATGACTCTAAAAATAAGAATGCTAAAAATAAGAACTTAAGTTGCCACCCAAGCTTTTCTATTTTTAGAAAATCTCATATTTGAATAACCGGTATCGGTTAGCTAACCAATATCGGTCTATTGTCTACCGACATCGGTTATCTAACCGATATCGGTCACATACATACCTTTTTTTACACATAGTTCTTTTCTTTATTTTCTACCTAATTGTTGTGGTGCCCGCCTCTGCATAACAACACCATTATCCATATTTTTCATCAAATCCATATCTCATCACGATTTCATCAACATCATCTATCTATATTACAAAAACAAACAAGCCATCAAAAAACGATATCAAACACCATCTGGATCCAACTCAGCAGCTACATACATTCAATTTCACAAACCCACGACAAAACACATACAACATTTCATAACACAACATGTCAATTAAACTCATCATCTATATATACATACATTCCATTTCAAAAAGCCATCAACAAAAGACATCAACACCATCAATATATAAACCATGTGGATCAATCTCGTCATACATTAAATTTCACAATCCATCAACAAAACACATAAAATATTTCATATGCACCATGTGGGTCAAAATCCTCATATATATATATATATCAAAGGTTTCAAATATACAACTTTCCCTGCATAGGGGCCTCTGTGATCTCATAATAATACAAATCCGGCACGCAGGCCACAATAACTGTCAAACATCTCGACTCGGCTCGCAGGCCGGTCTCTCATATCAAAAATATACTCGGCTCGCAAGCCGGTATCAACTGTACAACCTGTACTCGGCTCGCAGGCCGGTATATACAATAAATGAATGAATACATCATATGTGGGCATGCAGGCCTCTATAAACATAACCAGTTCGTAGACCAGTGCCTATATCTAATGTACAAACAAAAACATCTATCTCTGACTCAGGGATGTCTCAACTCTCCCCACCGCCCTCAGCACCTCTCCCTGCGGGTCCTAGCCCTGGCTCCCGCCTCCTCCCTGTCACCGACCCACCTGCTGTAGCTGCACCCCCCTGGGATCTCTAACTCCGCGAGGTCTCGGCTCTGTGTGCCGCATATGGCTGATAGTCATCCCCGGTACCATCAAGGACATCCTAATAGTACCGGGCCTCCGCTCTCACCTCCATATAACGGGCCCGTGCCACCATAGCTGCTAGGGCTGGTCCCCCGACTCCTAATAACAATGGCCCCTATCCTACTAGTACACCCTGTGCCTGTGCCGGTGCCAGTGGTGGTACCTGTGCTTGTGGTTACGCTGGTGGCGATACTTGTGCCTGTGGTTGCGCCGGTGGCGGTACCTATACCTGTGGCTATGCCGGTGCCACTGGTGGTGCCTGTGGCTGTACCTGTGGTTGTGCCTGTACCTGTGCCTGGGCTAGCTACCCCTGTAAGACCCCTATCTGTGCCTGTGTAGCAGCAAGCTGCCCCTGTAACAACTGCACCTATCCCCTGAGCTAGTCCCTCTCTACTATAATAGACGCTAAGTCTGGCTGTACGGGCTGTGCTCTCCTCGCTTCTCTCTCCCCTGCCCACCATACCAAAAATGACCCTGTGCACCTGGCGTCATCCACTGTATCATCTGCTGGCCTCTCTGCTACCCAATCTGGGTCAAAAGGCTGCGGTGCAGGCAGTGGGGCCTCTACGTCATCCCTCCGGTACTGAGGGAAGGGAGGTGGCTCATCCTGTTGTAGCCCCAACTGTCGTCGTACCCTCTCCAGGGGTATCTGCTCATACTCTCCCGGACTCCGTCCCGCTATCCAGAATGTATACTGGATCCAACACATCTGTGATTGGGCTCCTCCTCAGGGCTGATGGCCTCTGTAAGGCCTCCATAAATATCTAACGTGGTCAGGCCCTCTAGCATATGACAGTAATACGCTACATCACATCCGGTGAGAACTTCTCGTGGCTGGCCCACGACCCCCAACCACCTCTGAAAGCCATATCTATAAATCACCTGTGGCGCTGGCTGCTGGGGCAGCCCTACTGGTCGAATACATATGATATGCTCATATGCCCAGCAATGTAACAAGAATGTAGAACAAATTCTGAATTGCCTCATCTGGCGGTAGCTCCACAGCTCTCTGTATAACTGCACCAGGTATACTGGTGCCCAAGCATAACATGTATGCTCCTCCACTATCTCGTGTAGTACCCCCATTAGCACCCGTGGAAAATGGCCTCCCTCTGAGTCCGGGAGGGTGAAGCATGTGATGCCGATCATCATCAACATAGCAAACTATGTCTCATGTCTATGGGCACGATACATGTCCCCATAGGCTATGCTCGCGCTGTGATAGGTCAATAACGCGGCTACATCCCCAAATACATGAAGAATGCTATCCATAGCTGTCTCTGTGTCTACCTGAAATACTACCTCTCCATTGATCGGCAGTCTAAGGATGCGATACACATCCTCTAGTGTGATGGTCATCTCTCCAGTTGGGAGCTGGAACACATTGGTCGCCGGAACCCATCTCTCGATGAGGGCGACCATAAGACTGTGATCCCTCTCTATAGCCCTATATCACTGGACTCTGCTGAGTCCCACCTCGCGCATGATGGCCCAGTGTGCCGCAGACACGTGTGGCCGCATCTGTCTCAACAGCGGAGGCATCCTATCCCGCATAGTCAGCTACTGACGTGCCTGCACAAATCACCCACTTCATTAGACCTAGCCTTTCAAACAACAACTCCTTTAACCTTCTACACCCCTTTTTACCCACCTGACCACACAACCACCCCATTTTCCCCCCCCACCCACCAACCAACCTTCCTATCCACCTCTACCCCTTCCATCTTCACCCCCACAAACACAAAACCCAAACAATAAACACAACTCCCAAACAATAACCACAAAACCCAAACAATAAACACAACTCCCAAACAATAACCACAACTCCCAAACAATAACCAAAACACCCAAATAACAACCAAACACCCAAAACCACAACAAAACCAAGAAAAAAAATAAAAAATCCTAACTAGGGACCAGTATCGGTCACCCATGACCGCCACCGGTCACCTCTCCACCGATGCCGGTCGACGTACGACTGACACCGGTCAACCACAAACCCACCTTGCCCAAGAACTTTGTGACCGACGCCGGTCGCTTAGTGACCGGCATCATTCACTATAAAATCGTGGAGCTGAGCCCGACGCGGCCCCCCAAACCCTTCTTTGACCTATTACCCCCATTTTACCCATTAAAAAATCCTAAAAACCTACCCACCCTACCGTTTTAGCCTAACTAACCTACCTACCCTCTCCCTTTTCCAAACCACTTCCATTTATTAATTATTTTATTAAAAACATGGATTCCTACCCCAAACCCCAATATAGTTTAACAACATAAAATTCACACAATGAGAGGTTTTGAACCTACCGGTACGACGACACATCGTCGTGGTGGGATGGGTGGTAGTGGTCCAGCTAGTCCAGCACCTCCTGCTCCTCTTGGCTGTGCCATGGCTCTCAAACTCCTCTGCTGGGTCCTCCACCAATCAAATGCTGCCTCCTCCTCGCTAGGGCCTACCAATCACTCACTTCTCCACTCAAATAGTGCCACCTCAGCCAACAAACTCAACAATCTCGCCAAAAGACCTCAGACAACTAAAATTGGTTTTCAAATTGACAATAGGACAATGACAGGCCGTATTTTTCTTTTTATAGTTTTTCGACCTATAACCGATATTGGTTATATTATGCCCTAGAGAACCGGTATCGGTCATCTAACCGATATCGGTCATAGATAATCGATATCGGTTTAATCCCACCTTTTCCCCAATTTCTGCCCTTATTTACTAATCGCCCTTTCTCACAACATTGCCTATATCCTCCTTCGCTGAAAACCCTTTGTTAACTTCATTGGCCCACTTCACGGCCGCAACCAACCATTTGGCCTGACCCAAGGCCGCAACCAACCCATTTGGCCCGACCCAAGGCCACAACCAACCATTTGGCCTGACCCAAGGTTGCACCCAACCATTTGGCCCGACCCAAGGCCGCCACCAACCAATTTGGCCCAACCCAAGGCCGTCACCAATCATTTGGCCCGACCCAAGGCCGCAACCAACCATTTGGCCCGACCCAAGGCTGCCACCAACCAATTTGGCCCGACCCAAGGCCACAACCAACCCATTTGGCCCGACCCAAGGCTGCAACCAACCCATTTGGCCCGACCCAAGGTCGTACCCAACCATTTGGCCCGACCCAAGGCTGCACCAATTAAATACCTCGCCCAAAACAAACAAATTACAATTTTATCCACCCATCATGTAGCTTTTTGTTCAATTGAGCTCACCTGTTCGTGTTTTAGCATGATTAGGGTCCTTGACTTGATCAGTCAACCAACTTTTCCTAGACCAAGACCGTGACATTTATCTCAACCAAACCAACCATTTGGTACTGCCGAACATGCCTAACCGTTCCTTTACCTTACCCATTATATCCCCTGGAGCTACCTCCTATGCCTTGGATACCAGGATTATATCACCCTTGTTTGGATAAACTATCGACCTTTGCCTATGAATTACTTGTTTGCTCTTCAAATCATGTACCCTGGTCGCACTACTGCATTTTAACTTGCGTCTACTTCCTTGGACCTACCCCACCATCTTACCATCATCTCAACACCATTTCCCTTTATCAACCCTATCCCTGATTTCACACTACCTCAATCTGTGATAGATTTGAGGGGGAGTACCTATACCCTTAATAGGGGTAACCACTTCTTATTATTGTCCGTGCATCTTTAACAAAGACAAGCTACACGACAACAAGGGGCTAATGTAGACACCAAATTTGTGTCTTACGACCGCCTGGGCCCCGCATCTCATTTCACAACCTAACCTTATCACCTAAACCTTACACAATTATTTATTAATTACTTTATAATTAATAAATCCACATCGCCATACCTGCCACCTCATTTCACCACCTCATCATGATCTAGTCTTAACCCTAAACTAACCTAATTAAGACCTATAACTTGGTCTACATCCACACCTATGACTAATTACTCCTCACCCGCACCTAAAACTGACCTCTTAATGACTTGACCAAGCCCGCAACTAAACCCTCGGGAGAAAAGGAGGGAAAGCTGGCTATTTTACTAAAAATAGCCCACTTTGACCTGACCGATACCGGTTCCTACTCGACCGGTGTCAGTTACGTAACCACCATCAATTCCCTGTAAATGACCACTCCCAACCAAAAATAAAGGATCAGATTTTTCATTTGATCAAAAAAAGGAGAAGTCATTGAAGGGATCCGAATTGACTTGGCTAAGTAGAGACAAGTGAAGGAAAGAGAGAAGTTTGCAGAGAAGGACATCAAGCCCAAGACTGCAACTGAATAACCAGAGCCCAGTAACACTCATCCGAGCATCAGGAGAGGAGATAGCTCATCTTGGATTGTCAGATCATCCTAATTGAGCCCTGTCTTCGTCATCACAGTCCCAGAACCTACATTTTCCATCGGGAACTAGTAAGTCTTGTATGTCCTTTTAATAACATTTCTTGAACTTCTGAATCATAGCCATCATAAGTCTATTCCTAGATCTACTACCCAGCAACACACTACATCTAACTGTCATCCCTCTACCCTTACGTTACCCCAAGAACACCCCCCCGTATTCTCTGAGTCCTTCTCATCACCCCATTACCTAACCCCACCCATTTATCAGCCTTATAAAACAACACAACCACCTTACAACCAACCTTCACCAAAATCCCCTAAAACATTGCCCCTACCGATATCGGTTACCAACAACCGGTACCGGTTACAGTGACCGGCATCGGTCACCTTGATTCTAAACCAAGACCAGCCCTTTCTCTGTTGTTCTAACAAGGTAAACAAATTGTAATTGGATAATAGATTATTTGTTAGAATTTGTGTTAATTCATATTAGCAGGGGAACTGACCACCTTTGAAAGGAAGTTTTATATTTCCTGGGCCCAAGGTAGTTCCCTCATTTATTGTCTAATTAAAATCTGGTGGTCTTGTATTCTTACTTGCAGGTAGTCCTTCTAAGACAAAAAGGAGTTCTTCGCAGTCGACCTGATCTCTCTCTCTACGGTACGCGCACACCCTCTCGACATTCAATAGGTATTCCTCCTAGCCCTAACCCTTATCTGTTTCTCAAAGGAATGAAAGGATAGAAACAACTCTATTCCCAAGAGATGAAACATTCCGTGCGAAACAGACTGATCTCTATTCAACCCGATAGTATGAAGACAAATCTATCACAAATTTCATTTCCCGATAGTAGAGTCTCATCAACCAATTGATGTTCCAAATACATCAGACTAAACATATCATGTTGTTCACTAGAGCTTGTGCTAGACACATGTCACCAACTCTATAATTCCAAACCTTTCGAACCTTTGATGATGCATTCACCATGGCCCAAAAACTAGAAATTTGTGCCATTGAAGAAAACAAGAATACCCCATTCAAATGCAATGATTCTTCTTCATCTTCAAAACCCCAAAATAACTATTCAAATCCCAAAGGATTGGCCAACACGGTAGTCCTCAAGGTGGGTCTACCTCATCCTTCTAACCAGGCTCAACCTTTTTCCAATATTTCTCCTATTCAGGATTTTCAACTCCGGCGATGTTAGGTTTCAGATTTGCACTTGGAATGAAACCATGGCTAGGGGACAAGCAAGTCCCTCCTTTTTAATGGGAGCGGTTACCTTATTGAAAGAAGGGGAAAAACCTATGTACAAATATACAATATTTCATTCAATGGTGGTTTCCCGATATCTTGAAATGTGTTTTATTCCTAGAAAGTTATCAATACATGAGGATAGAAGACACTGAAGAGAGGAGGGACGCAAAAGAAGAAAATAATTTCAGGGAAAAGAGATGGTAGAGAAAATCCTTATATGTATTGAGAAAATGAGATATAGAGTATAACCATTCACGTTTATAACAGACACAATCCACATACTCAAATTTCTTGAGATTGTATAAACTAGAACACAAAGTTTCTAACCATGCAAGGATTAAATGATTTGTAGATCAAAGAAAAAAGGAAAGAGAAAGCAGAGGAAATAGGGGAAAACCTTTGTATTGATTTCTTCCAATTAGAAATTACAATTCCATAATATTAAAATTCCAACCCATACAATTACTTTGAAAGCCCATGATATAGCTCGCAAGAGATGGTTATAACTTCCTTAAGCAAGCAAGAAATAGTTACAACTTATTCCAATCATTTGTACCCTCTCAAATTCTTTATTTTCAAAGAAACATTAATGGTAGAAAAACCAATTTTTTAAATATACGGCCATTACATTATTTCTCGAGTTAAAACATGTGCGATTTGATTTTCTTCTACAACTTTAAATTTGGGGTGCCCACGTGGAATCAATTGATTGTAGCGGGCTTGTGGATGCCTTTTACATTTATTACCTTTGAAGCTGGACCAGGATGACAAGTGGAGAGCTCCATTAGTTCCTTTATACTTTGTTGATTCAGGTCTATTTCATGCTTGACTTATGTTGAACCCTAGAAACATGGAGGGCAGGCACTCAGTTGAGTTTCCATTTTGGAAATGCCTCCTAAAATTACGTCGAGCTGACGTGTGTCTCTTTTTTCCGGTCTTTGAATTTTCAATGGCCAACTCTATCTCCCCATTGACTTTAACCATGTTGTGAGCTAGCGCTACTTAGAGACCGAACCTTTGATTTCACTTCTGAAATTGCACTGTTAGGGCATGTGAGACTTCCCCCAACCTACCCGTACTTAGTTGATTTTAATGATTGGTTCTCTCTCTTTTTGGACCCGGGACATGTGGAGGACTGGTGCAAGTTTGGAACTACCCCTAGCTTTAGCTCCTGAAGGTGTGCTGATGAGGCACGTGGCACCATCCGATGAACCTTCCATACTTAGCTGATTTGAGCTTGTTTTACCTTCATTTTGAACCTGGGACATGGGAAAGCCTGCACTTATTTGAGGAATTTCCCTTAGACCCTGCCCCTATATTTGCACCATTTGGACACGTAGAGGCTTCCGTTGACTATTGAAACATGGCCAAACCTCATCCAATTAGAGATTCCCACGTACTACCCATGGATTCTAGGGAAAAAATAACAAGGAAGATACGCCTGTCATTCCTGACTACAGGAAGAAAAATAAAAATAAGGAAATAAACTTCACCATTACACCCAACTTTCAAATTGTTCTCCATGAATGAGAAAACTACAAACAATGCCAGGCTTGACGTGATCTAATACTCTAAGGAAAAAACTCAAAATTTTGAAATTTGACTTCAAAAGAGGGGAATTTTGAGGATGATGATAGTTGGCTCTTTGTGGGGATGACTTGTCTTGGAACAAAGACAAAAGGCAAGATCAAGAATCACAGATAACTTTGGGAAGGAGGACCAATGCCTTATCCATTGGGAAAAGGAGTCAAAAGTAAAACCACTACAATGAAACACATACAAGATGGGAAAATAAACAAAACAAACCAAAAGGGAAGAATAGAAACTAAACACAAGGGAATGACCCAAAACTAAAACACTGTACAAAATATACAGAAGGATCGCCTCGTCACCTAGGAATTGAAAAAATTCAGATACTTCCCACTATAAGGAAGTGGGAGAGGAGAACCATCCATGTAATCCAGATAAAAAGAGTTCTCTCTAGCAAAACGTTTGATTCTAAAAGGACCAAGCCAAAGAGAATCAAACTTACCATGACTTCCTCGTGGCTCATTTCTTTTGTCCTAAAGAAGCACAATGTCTCCCACTTGGAAAAATATGGGTTTGGATTTCTTATCAAACAAAGCCTTCACTTTCAACAGATGAGCTGCTATCCTGTCAACCACTTGCAATATGTCCTCATTAAGTTTCTAAAGATACAAAATTGTCTTGTCCAAAGATCTACTAAAACTTGAATCTTCAATGGTTTTCATCAGATGCAAGGCTGGAAATTCCACTATGACTAGTAGTTGAGCTTCCACACCATACAAAACTTGGAAAGGAGACATTCCAATTGCTCTCTTGGGTGTAATTATATCATCCCAAAGTACATCATATAGCTTCTTATGCCAATTCCTCTGAGAATCATTTACAAGCTTTCTAACTATGTTCACCAAGTTCTTGTTTATTGATTATGCCTATCCATTCCCTTGGGGGTAGTAATATGAAGAATGAGAAAGTGAGATCCCATACCCATAGAAAAATTCCATCATCTCAGCAGAAGAAATGTTGGAATAATTTTTAGTCACAATTTTGTTTAGGGTCCCAAACCTGATCAATATGTTCTCCTTAATGAAGTTGCAAACTACCTTAGAAGTAGTGCTTTCAACTGAGATGGCTTCCACCCACTTGGTGAAGTAATTTGTGGTAGTCAACACATGGGTATGTCCAACATTGGAAGGTGGGTTAAGAGTTCTAAAGAAATCCAATACCCACTGTTTAAAGGGCTCATCAATCACTACTGGCTTTAGTGGCAAAGCAACCAACTTAGGTCTTCCAATAAACGTTTAACATGCTTCACATTTACTAACCCATTTTGATGCATCTCTAAATAGAGTGGGACAATAATAACGAACAGGAAGTATTTTATGAGCTGTTATAGTGGAGGAGAAATGACCTCCACAAGCCTGGTCATGAAAAGAAGAGAACAACTTCTTTTGTTGCTCCTTGTCTACACACTTCAAAAACCTTCCATCTATGCCTCATTTGAACAAAGCATTCTCCTATAGCACATATTTTGCAGACCTCAGCTTGATGGCTCTCTTTCCTTTGGTACTGAAGTGAGATGGAAACTCTCAAAAGGTTGGAAAGTGAGCAATATAAGCATACCATATATCTAATGAGTTGAGGAACAGAACAATAGGGACATCAACTCCATATTTGGACAATTCCTTGGCAGCTCCTTCAACAAAAATTTCACACAGGTCCTTACCCCAAACCATATTTGTTGGCCTGATGTCAAGATCACACTCTTGCACCTTTACTACCAAATTACCTCTCTTGGTTCCAAATTCTTGCTAAGTAAGAATGGATTTGATTGTTGTATCAGGCACCAGCACCATAGAATGATAATTGAGGATGTAAAACCTAAACTGCTTGACAACTTTGACAACTGTGAAAGCATGTTTCTCCATCATGGTGTACTTCATCTCATGATTTTTCAAGACATAACTCATGAATGCAATTGGGAGCACATGATCTTAAACATTCTTCTAGGCTAACACAACAGATAGGGTATTGTCAGTGGCATAATAATAGATAATGCAATCTTTGCTAAAGTCAGGGAACATAAAGATTGGATTCTTTGCACTATTCTATTTGATGTCCTCAAATGATTTCTTCCCTTCAGAGGACTAACCAAAAATTTTCTTCCCTTGCATCATGCGAGTAATGCTCATAGTAATTTCTACAAAAGAGGGGTTCAACATGAGATAGAGTTGTTTCCGAATGAACCTATTCCTAACATTGGTATGTATATATTATATGTGGTTGAAAATGAGGATATCAATAAATAGGTGATGGAAATTTTGGCAAAAGTAATTATATGTCTGTTGTCCACTCAAAATTTCCCTGCTTTTAAGAAGTTGAAAATTTTAAATTTTGAGGTTAAGTGTCTTCTCTGTTATCTTGGTAATGTGAAAAAACAAGAAATTAAAAAAAAATATATATATATATATATATATATGTTTTTGGGTCATTTTGTGTGTTTTTCGGGCCTGTCGGACATTTTTGTCCCGCGTATCCGAAGTTTAATCAGGCTCTTTGTTCCCCGATCGGCCAATTTACCCTGAAATTAGTCCTTTTCGAGCCCGTCGAAACTTTTTGTCCCAAATGTCCCAAGTTAGTCCAGAACCTTTGTTCTCTTTTCAGGCTGATTTGGCCGAGTCACGTACTCCGCGTACTTATGTCCCGCATGTCCCAAAAGCATTTGTGTGTCTTTTCCCCACATCGTCTAAATTGGACGAGCCGCGTACTTCGCGCTTTCGCGTTCCTCGTGTCCCAAATGAACCAAGTGCCATTCATGCTAATTTTTCCCACTCTACCCAAATATCTTGCTTTTCAAATTAGTAGGTATGTATTTAATGCACATTTATTTCCTTTCTCTCTCCTAAATGGCTATGTAATGAGCAGCCCCCCTATGCGTTTTGCACACTGCTTTCATGTTATCTATTGCTCGAACCCTTGCGATCTAAATTCCTGTGCGCGTATCCATCCCCTTTGCAATTCCATCCCAATTCTAGCTTGCAGATCTACTCTCTGAATTACTATCAACATGAAGATCAAATTCCAGGGGGTAGGAACAAGTCTCACCACTAGAGTCCGCCGTTCCTGATATCGGGGACAGTGAAGTTCACCACCTTGACTTTGGTGATTTTTGGTCGAGGTTGATAGAGGCGAATCCTGTACCAATGGTACAGATGATTCATGACAGTGGTCTGGCTTTCATTGGCGGTTTCCCTATCTCAGTGCAGTGTGCAGACACAGTGCTCGCATGCGGGGCTCATTTCAACCCTGATTTGAGCAAATTTACAAACATACACGAGGAGCTCATCACCAAACTTGATGCTACCACCATGGGCACTGTACTAAGTATTATAGAAATGGATAATGCCATAGTTGTCTCCTAGAATCAAGCACAAGCCCTTTTCAATCAAGACAGTGATAACTATAAGGCACGAGTGGCGAAGTCCTAGCTTAAAAACCCTAAGAAGGGGGCATCTCGTCTATCTAGGACTCTTTTCCATGCAGAACTTAATGAAGAATTGTCAGTATTTCATAATCCTACTGGCTCGGGGGTTATGGGCTTACCCTCTACTAATGAGTTCCATTTCTGGATGGGCCCGCTCATCAATATGGTGTGCGAGGGGAACTCAAAATATCAACTGCGCAGAAATCATCAGTATGAACCTAGCGGAGTAGCTGTCCAATGTACAACAAACAAAGAAATTCTATATGACTTCATATCTGATGTATACTCTGGCGGCATCAAGGAAATAGTTTGGATTTTCTTATATTGATGCCCACAAGGATGATCCTGTGTATGCTTACTGCCCGCAGTTCACCCTAGAGAATAGCAATCGCAATTTCCGAAGGGTGAATGATGCTTTCACCATGTACATGGTTAGACTTCTTGAGGGTGATACTGCTCGAAGATTTTATGACAAAGTTATGAGTCTAATATCGCACTACGGTGCTTATTTTATTAAATTCAAAAAAATTTCCTATATCAGGCTTGCTGGCTACGAGAGCACTCCTCTTAGGCTTCCTATGTTCTGCAGTGACAAGATGGCCTTGATATAAGTATGTAAGCAATTTAACAAATTGCATAGAACGTACAAAGACAAGAAAATTACTGGTTTTCACTTCCCCATCCCTTTGGGAAACTACACCTGCAAAACAGCCCTGGACGCATAGGATATAGAAAGAGCCCTGGCTCCCATTACTATCCATTTCTTGAAGCCCAGAACTTGCTTCGACTTGAAAAAGTGTATTAAGTAGAATATCAAGATAACTTATCATCATAAGTAGACACAGAAGACTATTGGGCTGACTATGTTGATGATTTTGAAGCTAGAAGGAGGCATTACAACAGGTTTTCTCTGCAATTAATTCAAGAACTCGGCTTGTACCAAGTTCCTGAAGGACTCAAGGATGAAAATTCAGTTCTGTACTCATATGAGTATGAAAATGTGGTCAAGCACACTCCCTTGGAGGACTTGGATTAGTTCAAAAAGGAGAAAGATGATTTGGCTGAGATCCTGGCTCAAGTCTTAGTCAGGACTAAGATCTGGTTTGATAGAAAATTCTGAGAGCTTAGGAGGTACTCAAGGGAATCCTCCTCCAAGGATGTTTCAACACCCAGGAGGGAATCATCAACCCCCAGATCAGAAACACCTGTGCAAACCCCTCTTGCCTCGTTAGCTAAAGGACCTGTAGCCTCTACTTCTTCTTCATCCACCCAGGTATATCAGAAGAAATTCAAAGAAGTTAAGAAGGATCCTGTGGAAGAATATCCCCTGAGAAAGCATGTAAAACTGCCTTTGGGACCAGAGAACATCATTTTTCTCAGTGAAAGTGAAGAAAGTGAAGTGCTAGCTCCTACAAGCGCCCTTGAAGCTCCAACAGATAAGGACAAAGAGGTACAGAGCACTGAGATTCCAAGTACTATTGATTCCTCTGCACCAGTTGTCTCAAGTGACCCACTCATGTCTCAACTCGAGACAACACTAATGCAAACCTTGGGTGCCATGAGTTCTCTATCTTTTGGTCCTCTTGCCCCTCCTGCTTCTTCCTCCTCCTCTTCTGCATGGGGTGCAGCCTCTCGTCGACAGTAGGAAAAGAAAGTCTTCCTCTCGGAGCTCAGGACCAAATTTTGATGCTGTGGCAGCCTTGTTAGGCACTACTCCTCCTTATGCCAAAAAAGACAAAATTACCTCCAGGATAGTGTCTGATGCTTAGGGCCAGCAATTCCTAGAAATAGCTAAGCCTACTGTAGATAAACCAGAGAAGGATTTGTAGGCATCTGACCTGGAACTCTTAAGAATTCCCATGGGAGAGTCTACCCCTGAACGTGAGATCCACAATCTCTAGGAGACAGTCACAAGAGTCATTGGGAGGGTAGAGAAAGGGCAGCAAACCATAGAACAGTTGGAAGAACAAGCCAAAATTATTACAGGTTTCATCAAATCTCTTTTATCCAAGGAAAAAGTTTTGGACCCTACCACATTGACTACTCTTCCACCACATGTGATTTTGAGCCAATATGAGGTATAGAGTATTAAAGATATGCACAAGTATTCCGTCTATGGCAGAGCTATGGAGGCCATGGTGGAAGATATGCTTATAGCAGGATTGAACTTCATCGATGAAGCTTTCAAATTCCATGGAAAGGTGAACAACTTGCAACAGAAGCTCTCCTCCACTATTGGGATCATAGATAAAGAGCTTAAACTTTGGAGCAGTTGCATAGTAGACCTCCACCTCATGGGGCAAACAGATGAAAACATTTTATTGGTGAGTAAGGTTTTTGATGATGTAAAGGATAATCTATCAAAGTCCTGGGTTTACAGCATGGAGTGGAAGATCAAGGTCCTGGAGGAGGCTTCGGGAGAATTGAAGAATAGTTGGCAGAAGGGTGAGGCTTTCAAAACACTATTTGTATCTGCTTTCAAAGATATAAATTGTCATCTTCAGGATGAGACTTCTGGTGTGCCTCTCTCCTTACAAGAACTCAAAGCTCAGTTTAGATCTTTTTCCAAGGGTAACCTAGTCAAGGAAAGCTCCATTTCCAAAGAAAAAATGAAGGAAATCGACTCTCTTCAATCTGCCATTGAAGAAGCAAATAAGGATTATCATACTCATGTCGAGTTTGATAAGGAAATGGAGAAATGTCTCGGATTTTGGACCCAATCTTCAGCCAACACGTCAGTCCCTCATGGCAGAGACATAGCCAAGATATTTAAGAGATTCAGACAGTGGATTTTAAAGTCAGTGGGTCCCTCCCAGTCATAAGCACCTGTCTTCTTCTCCTAATTCTTCTCTTCTCCTCCCATTCTTTCTCTCGAATTTATTGTAATAATTAGTTGGGGTATTGCGATTGGCAACCCTTTAACTAATCATTAGTTAAAAGAAGTAGTTACCGAGAGTAACTGATTTGTAAGCTATATAATGGCCTTTCCTCGCCATTTTGAAGGAGAGGAAGAACTTGGCTTATTTTTTGAATGTGTAAATAAATCATAAAGAAATCAATACAGAAGGGCTTTTCATTCTTTGTCTATCTGATTTCCTTTATCCCTAAGCTTTTCATTTAATCGTGTTAAGATCATTTGTCTGTATTATGTTAAGAAGCTTTGTATTCTTACAGATGTTATTTATAGAACTTTGTGTCTTTCAAATTTCATCTTACTAATATGATACCAATGATCTCATTTCAATTCACTGTACCTTTGCATGCATAAGGAATTACTCTGTCATCTATATATCTGAATGGTGCCTTTCTGCTCATTCTCATATTCTCATTCGTCATTCCTTTTGTAATTGATGATCCTTATAGAAAACACTGTTCATAATATCCAAGTTCCACAAGAAAATCATGTTTTGTATATGTGTAAATAGGTTCGTTTCTGAATAAGGGAACCTCTCCCATTAAAGAGGAGGGACTTCTTGTCCCCTAATTGTTGCTCTCCGTGAAGTCCTATTTGATGACCAACAGTTTTTGGTGACTCCACTGGGGATTCATATTCCAGTTTATTTATTGATCATCTTTTGATCTGGCGACTCTGTGTTTTACTCGAGGGAGAAGGGCCCTTGGTATTGAAGATTCTCAGTTTCAGCTTTTGGAACAGTAGGGTTTTCCTTTCCCTTCAGCAAGAAGAAAGAGAAAGAATTTTTCAACAAGCACTCCACCTGTCCAAGATAGAATCCCTACGGGTGTTATTCCTTCAGAGCCAATCAGTCCTAATCTTTGAGCTTTGATTCTTGCTGGTGTTGCAGTTCCTCTTCAAGCCATTTTTCCAAGAATGGCGGTACCATTGCCCTGGGGTCATCATGTCAGGCCCCTTGCTCTTCCTCAACCTTTGCATGAGTTACCCAGAGGTAACCATAAGAGCTTCCCTAAATTCAAAGGTGATGGTAAAGTGCATCCTGATGAACACATCGCAGCCTTCATAGTTGCATGCGGGGTTCTGGGAGTTGAACATGAAAACGTCTCCGTAAGGATTTTTGTTGAGACTTTACAAGATAATGTTGCTGATTGGTTCTATCACCTTCCAGCCGGTGCTATCACTAGCTGGGACACAATGAGAACTAGGTTTGAAAACCGTTTCAAACTAGTAGAAGACGTGTATGCCTTGCTAGCCCAAATTTCTCAAATAAAGAATGATTCACAAGAGCCTATGAGAGAATTTGTGGCCTGATTCAACATGTTGATTAAAAAAATTCTGCCAAATACTCAACCTATAGATAAAATTCAAAAAATTTTCTTCCTAAATTCCCAATCACCTGAAGTTAGTTATGCACTGAGAAGGGCTAATCTCACACCATTGGCTGAGGATAAAACTCTTGTTGTTAGTGTCGAAGATGATTTAATCATGTCAGGGAAGTTGAGAAGAGATCCTTCTAAATCTAAGTCTGCTTCCTCTTCCTCTTCCACTCCTAGACCTAATACTGATCCATTGGTTCAAAAACTTGCAAATGATCTCATCACCATTAAGAAACAATTGGCTCAGCATGCTCCCTATGCAGACGTTCCAAGGAGGAATTTTCAGCCCAGAAATTGTTTTCCTGCTTCTCAAACAAGGCTAGCACTTGAAGGACCTCCTATTAAAGTTCCTGTCAATGCAACCTGTGAAGTTGATGAACCAGAGGATGAGGAGGTTAATGAAGATGGCGAGGAATTTGTTGAATAGGTTGATGATGAAGCAGATGAACTTGAGGGATCTCGAGTTAATTTCTTCACCACTGAAGGCATTGATGAAGGAGATGATTATGATGAAGTAGTAGCGGACATGAATAGCGAGTCATACGCTGTCATGACTTGAGAGTAGACAAATCAGAGGGAGAAAGTGATGTAGCCCACCAAGAAATCTAAAGAGCAGCTGATAACTATCCCCGTAATTGCGAAAAGAGGATCTCCTATCCCCATTTCATCTACATCAAAGGTGAGTCCTGCCAATTCTGCTACTAAAGTTACTTCTTTTTCCCCTAAAATTGACAAACCTAATATTTCAAGTGATGATAACCCATCCACTTCTGGGTCTTTTGATATTATAGATCACCTAAAAAAAACTAAGGTTCAAATCTCAAAGGCTGAATATTATCAAACCCATCCCAAGGCTTTTGCTAAAATGATTCACTTTGTCAATTCCCATTCTAAAACTACCTCTAAAGGACTTTTACCCACTCCTTCTTCTGCACCACAGCCTAATCTGGTAGCTGTTGTCACCTCACCCAGTGAAAAAATCAAACCATTCTATGTGACACTTTTTATAGCTGGCCATAGACTCAGTAATTACATCATAGACTCAGGAGCATCAGATAATGTGATGCCTGCTAAAGTAGCTCATGCCTTATGCTTGACTCTCACATGCACTTATGGATATTTTTATTCTATGGAGAGTAAGGAAGTGCCCTTGGTCGGAAGAATTAAAGATGCACAAGTGGATTTTACTGCTTTTCTTGAGAATAAATTTTTGGCTACTATATTAGTAGCAGATATTCCTTCTTCGTATGGGATGTTGCTAAGCAGAAACTTCTGTAAGGATGTGGGTGGAGAAATTCAAATGGATTGGTCACATGCCCTCATACCTATTAATGGACAAATGAAGAAGCTGCTGCCTAAGAAGCAATCTGAGTATATTGTACAAAAAACTGATGATCCCAAAGCACAAATACTCTATGAGGATATGGGGCATGGCAACTACATGATTATGTCTCCTGAAGAATTCCAACCTCCCAAAGTCTCACCTAAAGATCCTAATGGTGTTTGGATATTAGAGTTTGATGGAAGTTGTTCCTCAGCTGGTTTTGGAGCTGGTGTCATATTGGTGTCGCCTGAAGGAAGCCTTCACCCTTTCTCATTCAAGTCACAATTTGAAAATACCAATAATACAGCAGAGTATGAGGATCTCATTCTTGGACTCCAGGTGGCAAAAGAACAAGGTGTGAAGAATCTTCTAGCTCACGGAGATGCGGAATTGATTGTAAAGCAAGTTAGAAACCTCTTTCAGGTGAAAAATGGAAGGTTGAAACATTACAGGAATCAGGTTTGGGATTCCATTGAATTTCTTGATGCTTTCTCCATCGTAGCAGTACCTAGGGAAGAAAATACTAGGGCTGATTCATTAGCAGTCTCTGGGTCACTACTCATACCTCATCCTGACTTCTCTCAAGATAAGTTCACCATTGAGATGATCCATCGACCTAGTGTACCTGATAATACAAGTAACTAGAAAGTTTTCAATGATGATCAACACTTGCTTTCTTTCTTAGAACTCAAGGATAATTTTGAATAGCTATACTTTGAAGGAAGTGATAACTTGCCCCGTGAAAGTGTGCCCTTTGACAAAGTAGCCACCCAAGAAGAAGAAACAGATCAGGATGGATGTATCAAACTCAAGGGAAACAAGATCCCTAAAGGATTGGTGAGTTTAGAGGAACTGTTTGATAAACATGACAGGTATGTAAAGTCTAGAGCTTCTACTGGACCTCAACGATCAGTTGAATATGACAAAATTAATATTGGGAGTTCTATTGACCCTAAGCTCATGAACATTGGAAAATGTTGCACACCAAATGAGAAGAAGAAATTAATTGATCTTTTAAAGAGGTATAAGGATGTTCTTACCTACTCCTATGATGATTTAAAATCTTTCCAACCTAAGGAGATGTAGCATTTTATTCCTCTCAAACTTGGGATTAAGAATTTTAAATAGAAGTAGAGGTAGTACAATCCTAAGATAGCTGACACCATTTTTCAAGAAATACAGAAGTTGCTGAAAGCCAAAATCATTTTTCCTATCCATCATTTAACATGGATTGCCAATATTGTACCTGTTAGAAAGAAAAATGGTGAGATTCATATCTATGTTGACTTCAGGAATCTGAACCAAGCTTCCTTGAAAGATAATTATCCTCTACCTATGATGGATAAGGTCTTGCAAGCAGTAACAAGATCCGAAATGTTGTCTATGCTTGATGGATTTTCAGGATATAACCAGGTAGAAGTTAATACTGCAGGGGTACCTTTGCTTACAAAAGGATGCCTTTTGGGCTCATTAATGCCAGTGCTAATTTTCAGAGGGCTATGGACTTGGCCTTTGGAAGTTTGAAAGGGAAGTGTATTGTTGTATACCTTGATGACTTGACTGTGTATTCTAAAACAAGGGCGGATCATTTTCAGCACCTGGAGACAGTTTTGCTAAGATGTAGAGAACATGGGATCTCCTTGAATCCTAAGAAATCTATCTTTTGTGTCACAGAGGGGAAATTATTAGGGAACATTATCTCCAAAGATGGTATTAAAATCGATCCTGAGCGAGTTCAAGCTATTCAGCAAATTCCTCTTCCAACCAGCAAAAAGGGCGTGCACTCTTTCTTTGGTAAGATCAACTTTCTGAGAAGGGTCATCCTTGATTTTGCAGAGCTAACTCTGGATATCTCCCAAATGATGAAAGGAAAACAAACGTTTGGTTGGTCTCGTGAAGGGAAAGAAGCCTTTGAAGGTATTAAAAGAGCCATTGCTAAAACTCCTGTTTTAGCATGTCTAGATTTTAGCAAAGATTTCATTATCTATTGCTATGCCACAGATAACACCTTGGCTGCTGTTTTGACTCAGGAAGATTCTAATGAGCACGAACTCTAAATTCCATTTATGAGCTATATTCTGAAAGATCATGAGTTAAAATACACCTGTTATCCAAAATTCACCCGTAGGGTAATTTTGGTAACATGCATCAGAATATTCAATTCTCAAGCAAGTAGATTGATTCAAGGAAAAAAATCATGTTTTTTGGGGTCCCTCAGCTTCCTTCTAACTCTCCCATCTAAGAAGGAATCCCAAAAGGTCGATAAAATGGAAGAAATGTAGAAAACCAACCTTGGGGCAAAAAAATGAAGAAAATCGGCTAAGTCCTAGTCCAGGCAGTCCTTGGGACAGTTGGGACATCGGAGCACGAATCGGCCGAAAAGACGTCAGGCAGTCCGCGTAGCATTTGGGACAGTTGGGACATCAGGACACGTGGGGCATGAAAATCCGAATCGGCCAAAGGAGTGGAGAAATTGCCTAAGTATTTTTTCGCTCAGTTTGGGACATCCAGGCCAAAAGTACGCGAAGGACACGGATCGGCTAGTTTGGCACAAGTCGGTCCATTTCGGGCGGATCGGAGAGATTTTTCCTAGGCAGTCTGGGACAGTTGGGATAGAAGTATGTGGAGGATGTGAGCCGGACGATCGGCCAAAATAAGAGACTTTTTTCTAGGACATTTGGGCCAAAAGTACGCGCAGGACGTGAAAAGCTGAAGGAGCTGAGAGCCAATGAAATCTTGCCACGTGTCTTCACTGCAAAGAGGGACAAGGAAGCCCGAATCGGGCGGTTCAGAGAAATTTGTCCCAGACATTTTGGGACAGCCGGGCCAAAGGGACGCGAGGGATGTGAAAAGCTGAAAATCCTGCGGATGAATCAGAGCGTGCCACGTGTCAGAAGGAGAAAAGTTGCTAAGTGGTCGGTAAAAGTTTCAAAGGGGAAAATGGAACAGAGGGCCCGAGCCAGTAGACACAGGACACGTGTCCTAAGGTGGGGGAGTTTGGAGCCAGGGAAAGACTTAGGAAAATTTGACAAAAGTCTTGGGCCAAAAAATTAAAAGACAAGGATGACCCCGCGCCCCTGTCCTCCAACCAGATCACGCCACATGTCCCAAGTGGCAGGGACGCGGGGAAAAAATGGAAAATTCTCCAAAGTTATAAAAAGTCAAAATTTTCAAAGGAAACCCACAGAAAGGGAAGGAGAGAGAATTTATCATCCAATCAGAGCCCGACACATGTCATCCGAGTGGTAGAGCGCGGGAAAAAATTCAAAATCTGTTTTGGCCTTTTTTTTCCCTAAATCTTCAGATCGCCATAACTTTCGATCCAGAGCTCAAATTTTCACGTTATTTATATCAATAGAAATCTGGTGAAATTCTCCACACGATTCCAGGGTCAATCTTGCATTTTGGTTCAGTTTTGAGAGTGAAAATCAAGAAACATCTCTGGCACGTGGTAATGGCCAGAACTGAGGTTTCAACAACCAGTTTTAATGCACATGGGTCGTATTCTTCTTCAACATGGTCAGAACTGATGTTTCAACAACCAGTTTTAATGCACATGGGTCGCATTCTTCTTCAGCATGGCCAGAAGTGATGTTTCAACCACCGATTTTAATGAAGAATGCGTTTTGGTCAATGGTTGGGCTGCTTGCATGTTTTCCTATGTTTTCTCTCTCCTGGGCTCGACCCATGCATTGTATAAAGCAAGATTTGGCTCATTTTCTAAAAGTGGTTTCATCTTTTCAGCTCTACCCTCCCTTCTTTTCTTCTCTAGGGTTGAAAATGGAGTTCGAACCTCCTCCCCTGCTCTGTAATGGCATTTTTTTCCTTTTACTATTGAAATGATGTTCTATGCAAACTTCTGAAGCAACAAAAACGTGTTTCGTGATGCATCTATCCATCCTTGCTCGTTTTTTGCTTGTATTCTTCTTGCCTCTCTTCATTGCAGGTATTTTTACAAGTTTGAATGTTCATTGCAGGTTTAGAGCTGTGTTCATGGATTTTTGGGACATTTTCTGTGTGAGAAATCTATCCTTGGGCCTACGATGCATCTGCCCATCCTTCCCATCGCTCACCTCTCTTTGTTCCATGGTAGTTTTGATAGATGTTCGACACTTTCCTTCTCTGGTGTATCACCGTTTTAGTGTAGGCTCTATTTTTCCCTTCTCTCTCTCTCTCTATCCCCTTGGCATGGTTAGATTAGGATTAGATTAGCTTGCCTGCACTGGAATAGCTTGTGGTAGGTAGTTTAGGAAGAGGAACCAACCTTCTCTGGAGATTCCTTTCTCATTTTCATGAGTCCCACAGTCAAAGAAAGGATTCAATGTTATGCAATCACACTGGATGCAAGAGTGATCAACCTAGAAATCTGATCAGCATCCAGGGGTGCTGTGATTTTGCACTAACAACACCATGATGGAAAAACATGCTTTTGCAGTGGTTAAAGCTGTCAAGTAGTTTCATTTTTACATTCTTAACTCTCACTCCATGGTGTTGGTACTAGATACAACTATTAAGTCAATTCTCACACAGCAGAAATTTAGATCCAAGAGAGGGAACTAGGTGGCCAAGGTCCAAGAATATGATATTGACATCAAACCAACCAAGCTCGTCTGTGGAAAAGGCCTGTGTGAACTCATCGCTGAAGGAGCTAGACATGAGTTATTGGAAGATAAAGTTGATCTTCCTACCATTCTGTTTCTTAGCTCAGTTGGAAAATGGTATGCTGATATCACTCATTTTCTCACCTATGGGGAATACCCCTCTCATTTGACTGCCAAAGAAAAGGATGCTGTTAAACTAAGGTCAGTGTAATATGTTTTGTGGGAGAATGCCTTGTTTAAGCGTGGATTGGATGGAAGGTTTTTGAAATGTGTGGACAAGGAACAACAGAAAAAGCTACTCTCAGTTTTTCATGATCAGGCATGTGGAGGGCACTACTCATCAACTGTTACTACTCACAAGATTATTTGTGGAGGATATTACTAGCCTACCTTGTTCAGAGATGCATCAAAGTGGGTTGATAAATGTGAGGCTTGTCAGACTTTCGTAGATAGTTGTAATTGAAGAACCTTTTCAACAGTGGGGTTTAGATTTCATTGGAGCACTTAATCCCTCTTCTAGTGCTGGCCATACTCATGTATTAACTGCCACAGATTATTTCACCAAATGGGTAGAAGCCATTCCAGTAAAGAGTACTACTTCTGAAGTGGTATGCAGTTTCATCAAAGAAAACATCTTGGTAAGGTATGGTGTGCCAAACAAGATTGTGACAGACAATTCTTCCAATTTTTCTTCAACCGAGATGATCAATTTTTGCTATGGATATGGAATCTCCTTGGCTCACTCCTCATATTACTATCCTCAGGGAAATGGACAAGAAGAATCTACTAATAAAAATCTGGTGACCATAATAAGGAAATTAGTCAATGAGTCACAACGAAACTGGCACAGGAAACTCTATGATGCTCTTTGGACAGATAGGATCACACCTAAGAGAGCCATTGGAATGTCTCCTTTTCAGGTGGTATATGGAGTCGAAGCTCAATTGCCAGTAATAGTGGAGCTGCCAGCCTTGCATCTAATGAAGGCCATTGAAGATACCAGTTTCAATGATGTTTTGGATAAGAGAATTATGTACCTTCACAAATTGAATGAGGACAGATTGGAAGTTGCTGATAAGATATCTGCTCACCAGCAAAAGGTAAAGGTCCTGTTTGATAAGAAAGCCAGGTTTAGAGATTTCCAAGTTGGAGACATCGTTTTACTATGGGATAAAAGGCATGAACCTCATGGCAGCCATGGCAAGTTTGATTCCCTTTGGCTCAAACCTTTCAAGATCAGGCACTTTGCTGATAAGAATTATTTTTACCCTGATTATATGGATGGTTCTTCTCTCCCACTTCCTTATAGTGGGTAGGACCTGAAATTGTTCAATTTATAGGTGATTAGGAAGTCTTGTGTATATTCTGTACAACGTTTTGTTTTTCTTTCCCTTTGTTTTGGTGTGTTGTCCTCTGTATTTGTTTGCTTTTTCACTCTGTGGCCCAATGGATAAGGTACTGGTCTACTTCCCTGAGTTTGTATAAATTCTTGCCTTGTCTCATTCTTTGAATTTATGCCAAGTCATCCCCAGAAGGAGCCAGCTGTTGTCCACTCAAAACTCCCCTGCTTTTAAGAAGTTGAAAATTTAAAATTTTGAGGTTAAGTGTCTTCTCTATTATCCTGGTAATGTGAAAAGTCAAAAAATTGAAAAAAATCTACGTTTTTGGGTCATTTTGTGTGTTTTTTGGGCCTGTCAGACATTTTTGTCCCACGTGTCCCAAGTTCAATCGGGCTCTCTGTTCCCCGATCAACTGATTTACCCGAAGTAAGTCCTTTTCAGGTCCGTCGGAACTTTTTGTCCCAAATGTCCCAAGTTAGTCCAGACCCTTTGTTCCCTTTTCGGCCGATTCAGCCGAGTCGCGTACTCCGCATACTTATGTACCACATGTCCCAAAAATATTTGTGTGTCTTTTCCCCGCATTGTCCGAGCCACGTACTTCGTGCTTTCGTGTCCCTCGTGTCCCAAATGAACCAAGTGCCATTCGTGCTAATTTTTTCCGCTCTACCCGAATATCTTGCTTTTCAAATTGGTAGGTATGTATTTAATGCACATTTATTGCCTTTCTCTCTCCTAAACGGCTATATAATGAGTATCCCCCCTATGTGTTTTACACACTACTTTCATGCTATCTATTGCTCAAACCCTTGCGATCTAAATTGCTGTGCGCATATCCATCCCCTCTGTAATTCCATACCAAGTCTAGCTTGCAGCTCTTCTCTCTGAATTACTATCAACATGAAGATCAAATTCCAGGGGTAGGAACAAGTCTCACCACTAGAGTCCACTGTTCCCGATATTGGGGACAGTGAAGTTCGCCACCTTGAATTTGGTGATTTTTGGTCGAGGTTGACAGACGCGAACCCTACACCAATGGCACAGATGATTCATAACAGATGTATAGCTTTTGCTGGTGGTTTCCCTATCTCGGTGAAATGTGCAGACATAGTGCTCACATGCAGGGCTCATTTCAACCCTGATTCGAGTGAATTTACAAACACACACGTGGAGCTCATCACCAAACTTGATGCTACCACCATTGGCACTACACTGAGGATTCCAGAAATGGATAATGCCATAGTTGTCTCGCAGAATCAAGCACAGGCCCTTTTCAATCAAGACAGTGATAACTATAAGGCACGGGTGGCGAAGTCCTGGCTTAAAAACCCTAAGAAGGGGGCATCTCGTCTATCCAAGACTCTTTTTCATGCAGACTTTAATGAAGAATTGTCAAATTTCATAATCCTACTAGCTCGGGTTATGGGCTTACCCTCTACTAATGAGTTCCATTTTTGGATGTGCCCGCTCATCAATATGGTGTGCGAGGGAACTTAAAATATCAACTAGGCAGAAATCATCAGTATGAACCTAGCGGAGTAGCTATCCAATGTACAACAAACGAAGAAATTCTTTATGACTTCGTACCTGATGTATACTCTGGTGGTATTAAGGTAATGGTTTGGCTTTTCTTACATTGACGCCCACAAGGATTATCCTGTGTATGCTTACTACCTGCAGATCACCATAGACACTAGCAATCGCAATTTCTGAAGGGTGAATGATGCTTTCACCATGTACATGGTTAGAATTCTTGAGGGTGACAATGCTAGAAGATTTTCTGACAAAGCCATGAGTCTAATATTGCACTACAGTGCTTACTTTATTCAATTCAAAAAAATTTCCTATATCAGGCTTACTGGCTACGAGAGCACTCCTCTTAGGCTTCCTATGTTCTGCAGTGACAAGATGGCCTTGATAGAAGTATGTAGGCAATTGGAAAAATTGCATAGAACCTACAGAGACAAGAAAATTACTGGTTTGTACTTCCCCATCTCTTTGGGAAACTACACCTGCAAAACAACCCTGGACGCACAGAATATAGAAAGAGCCCTGACTCCCATTACTATCCATTTATTCAAGCCCAGAACTTGCTTCAACTTGAAAAAGTTTATTGAGCAGAATATCAAGATAACCTATCATCATAGGGTAGACACTGAAGACTATTGGGCTGACTGTACTGATGATTTTGAAGCCAGAAGGAGGCATTACAACAGGTTTTCTCTACAATTAATCCAAGAACTCAGCTTGTACCAAGTTCCTGAAGGACTCAAGGATGACAATTCAAATCTGTACTCATATGAGTATGAAAATGTGGTCAAGCACACTCCCTTGGAGGACTTGGATTGGTTCAAAAAGGAGAAAGATGATTTGGCTGAGATCCTGGCTCCAGTCTTAGTCAGGACTAAGATCTGGTTTGATAGAAAATTCCGAGAGCTTAGGAGGTACTCAAGGGAATCCTCCTCCAAGGATGTTTCAACACCCAAGAGGGAAGCATCAACCCCTAGATCAGAAACACCTGTGCAAACCCCTCCTGCCTCGTCAGCTCAAGGACCTGCAACCTCTACTCCTTCTTCATCCACCCAGGTATATCAGAAGAAATTCAAAGAAGTTAAGAAGGAGCTTGTGGAAGAAGATCCCCTGAGAAAGCATACAGAATTGCCTTTGGGACCAGAGAACATCATTATTCTTAGTGAAAGTGAAGAAAGTGAAGTGTCAGCTCCTATAAGCACCCCTAAAGCTCCAACAGATAAGGACAAAGAGGTACAGAGCACTAAGCTTCAAAGTACTATTAAATCCTCTGCACCAGTTGTCTCAAGCACCCCACTCATGTCTCAACTCGAGACAACAACAGTGCAAACCTTGGGCGTCATGAGTTCTCTGTCTCTTGGTCCTCTTGCCCCTCCTGCTTCTTCCTCGTCCTCTTTTGCATGGTTGCAGCCTCTCATCAACAGTAGGAAGAGAAAGTCTTCCTCTCAGAGCTCAAGACAAAATTTTGATGTTGTGGCAGCCTTGTTAGGCACTACTCCTCCTTCTCATGCCAAAAAAGCCAAAATTACCTTCAGGATAGTGTCTGATGCTCAACGCCAGCAATTCCTTGAAATAGCAAAGCCTATTGTAGATAAAACAGAGCAGGATTTGTAGGCATCTGACCTGGAACTCTCAAGAATTCCCATGGGAGAGTCTACCCCTGAAGGTGAGATCCACAATCTTCAGGAGACAGTCACAAGAGTCATTGGGAGGGTAGAGAAAGGACAGCAAACCATAGAACAGTTGGAAGAACAAGCCCAAATTCTTACAGGTTTCTTCAAATATCTTTTGTCCAAGGACAAAGTTTTGGACCCTACCCCATTGACTACTCTTCCACCACCTGTGATTTTGAGCCAAGATGAGGTACAGAGTATTAAAGATATGCACAAGTATTCCGTCTATGGCAGATATATGGAGGCCATGGTGGAAGATATGCTTGTTGCAGGATTGAACTTCATCGATGAAGCTTTCAAACTCCACGGAAAGGTGAACAACTTGCAACAGAAGCTCTCCTCCACTATTGGGAGTCACTAGATAAAGAGCTTAAACTTTGGAGCAGTTGTATAGTAGACCTTCTGCCTCATGGGGACAAATAGATGAAAACATTTTGATTGGTAAGCAACGTTTTGGATGATGCAAAGGATAATCTGTCAAAGTCCTAGGTTTATAGCATGGAGTGGAAGATCAAGGTCCTGGAGGAGGCTTCGGGAGAATTGAAGAAATAGCTGGCAGAAGGGTGAGGCTTTCAAAACACTAGTTGTATCTGCTTTCAAAGATATACATTGTCATCTTCAGGATGAGACTTCTAGTGTGCCTCTCTCCTTGCAAGAAATAAAATCTCAGTTCAGAGCTTTTTTCAAAGGTAACCTATTCAAGGAAAGCTCCATTTCCAAAGAAAAAATGAAGGAAATCTGCTCTCTTCAATCTTCCATTGAAGAAGCAAATAAGGATTATCATACTCATGTCGAGTTTGATAAGGAAATGGAGAAATGTCTCAGATTTTGGACCCATTCTATAGCCAACACATCAGTCCCTCATGGCAGAGACATAGCCGAGGCGTTGAAGATATTCAGACATCGGATTTTAAAGTCAGTGGGTCCCTACCAGTCATAAGCGCCTATCTTCTTCTCCTAATTCTTCTCTTCTCCTCCCATTCTTTCTCTCGAATTTATTGTAATAATTAGTTGGGGTATTGTGATTGGCAACCCTTTAACTAATCATTAGTTAAAAGAAGTAGTTACCGAGAGTAACTGATTTGTAAGCTATATAATGGCCTTTCCTCGCCATTTTGAAGGAGAGGAAGAACTTGGCTTATTTTCTGAAAGTGTAAATAAATCATAAAGAAATCAATACAGAAGGGCTTTTCATTCTTTGTCTATCTGGTTTCCTTTATTCCCAAGCTATTCATTTAATCTTGTTAGATAATTTGTCTGTATTATCTCGGGAAGCTTTGTATTCTCATAGATGTTATTTACAGAACTTTGTGTCTTTTTAAATTCCATCTTATTAATATGATACAAATGATCTTATTCCAATTTTCTGTACCCTCGCATGCATAAGGAATTACTCTTTCATCTATAATTCTGAATGGTGCCTCTTTGCTCATTTTCACATTTCCATTCCTCATTCCTTTTGTAATTGATAATCCATATACAAAACACTTTCATGATATCCAAGTTCCACAAGAAAACCATACTTTG
This sequence comes from Taxus chinensis, assembly GCA_019776745.2. Taxonomy (NCBI): domain Eukaryota; kingdom Viridiplantae; phylum Streptophyta; class Pinopsida; order Cupressales; family Taxaceae; genus Taxus; species Taxus chinensis. The sequence goes on from CM034155.1 coordinate 386,965,534, forward strand.
TATATGTGTAAATAGGTTTGTTTCTGAATAAGGGAACCTCTCCCATTAAAAGAGGAGGGACTTCTTGTCCCCTGACTATTGCTCTTCTTGAAGTCCTATTTGGCAACCAACATATGACACAAAACATAGACTTCTTAGGGTTTAAAGAAATTCCATGCTCTCTACAGTTCTGAAATATTGTTTCAAGGTGTTGGAAGTGATCTGTTATTACTTTAGAAAACACTATCAAGTCATACAAATACACAACAATGAATTTCCCTTTCAAAATTCCAAAAGCCAAGTCCATTGCCCTCTGGAAAGTAGCACCAGCATTGATGAGACCAAATGGCATCCTCTTGTACGCAAAGGTGCCCCAAGGAGTTGTAAAGGAAGTCTTATGTTGATCTGTAGTATTCACCTCTACTTTATCATACCATGAGAATCCATCTGACATAGACAACATCTCCGAGCCTGTAACAACTTGCAATACTTGGTCTATCATGGGGAGAGGTTAATTTTCCTTCAAAGAACCCTGATTTAGATTTCTAAAGTCAACATAGATCCAGATCTCACCATTCTTCTTCCTAAAAGGAACTATATTAGCAATCCATGTTGAATGGTGGATGGGGAAGATGATCCTAGCCTTCAGAAGCTTTTGTATTTCTTAGAAAATTATATCAGCTATCTTTGGATTATATTTCCTTTGCTTCCATTTGAAGGGTTTGATCTCAGGCTTAAGAGGAATGAAATGTTGCATTTATTTAGGCTGAAAAGCCTTAAGATCATCATAAGAGTAAGCTAGAACATCAACATACCTCTTCAAAAAATTCACCACCTTCTTTTTCTCTTCCTGAGTGCAACATTTTCCAGTGTTAACCATTTTGGGATCATCAAGACTCCCAATATTCACTTTCTCAGTCTCAGCAAATTGTCGAGATCTTTTGGAAACTTTAGACTTCATATATCTATCATGTTTATAAAAAATATCCTCCAAACTCACCAGCCTTTTAGGAATTTTGTTACCTTTCAGTTTGATGCATCCATCTTGATCCATCTCTTCTTTGAAACCCTCTTCATTTGATGACAAACACTCTCTAGGAAGATTGTCACTTCCTTCAAAGTACAACTAATCAAAGTTGTCTCTGAGCTCTAAGAAAGAAAGAAAATGCAAGTCATCATTGAAAACTTGCCAATTAGTTACATTGTCAGGCACATTGGGTCTCTAGATCAGCTCAATGGTGAATTTATCCTAAGGTAAATCATGGTGAGGAATCAATAAGGACCCCAAAGTAGCTTGAGAGTTATCCCTAGTGTTCCTTTCCCTTGGCACAACTTTAATGGAAAAATCATCAAGGAATTCAATGGAATCCTAGACCAGATTCCTATAGTGTTTCAAACTTCTGCTCTTTACCTGATAAAGGTCTATAACTAATTTTACAATTAGCTTAGCATCTCCATGAGCAAGAAGGTTATTCACTCCCATTTCCTTAGCCATTCTCAACCCAAGAATAAGGGTCTCATACTCGGCAGTATTTTTGGAATTTTCAAACTAAAATTTGAAAGAGAAAGGATGAACCTTACCCCTCAGAGAAATAAGCACTACACCAACTCTAGAACCAGCTGAAGAAAAAATTCCATCAAACTCCAAATTCCAAACACCATTAGGATCAAACAACACTTCCTTTGGCAGACTTGTCTCCTCTTGTGACATGATCATGTAGTTCCCATGCCCAATGTCTTCATACAGTATTTGTGCTTTAGGATCATATATCTTTTGCACAATATACTATTCTTGTTTCTCAATCAGTAGCTTCTTCATCTTCCCATTGACAGAGATCAAGGCATGTGACCAACCCATTTGGATTTCACTTCCAACATATTTGCAAAAGTTCCTACTTAGTAATATGCCATAGGAAGGAGGGATATCAAAAACCAATATGGTAGCCAAGACCTTCTTCTCTGGTAAAGCAACAAAAGCTACTTGTGCATCCTTGATTCTCCTTACCAAAGGAACTTCTATACTGTCCATGGAATATCAAGATCCATAAGTGTGGGGTAGGGTTAGACCCAAAGCATGAGCCACTTTTACAAGCATTACATTATCAGATGCACCAGAATCAATGACACAATTTATAATCTTGTGGCCAGCTATGAGGAGAGTCACAGAGAATCATTTGATCTTCTCATTGGGTGAAGTGACTACAGCCACAAGGCTGGGTTGAGGTGGAGAAGGATTGGGAAAAAGGCCTTCAAAAGAATGGGCTAGGGTTTTAGATTTAGAATTTAAAAAGTTAACCATTTTGGCAAAGGCTTTAGGATGGGTTTTATAGAACTCTGCCGCAGAAATCTGAATCTTGGTCTTTTTAAGATGATCTATAATATCAAAAGATCCATATGTGGATAGTGAATCACTATTAGGAGTAGGAGGAGCTTTTGATCAATCAGCTTTATCATTTTTTGGAAAAGAATTCTCAGAAGCAGAAGTAGAGGAAGAAGGACTATCAGAGCTTACCTTTCGGGTGGAAGTAGTAGGACTAGGAGCTCCTCTTCTTGCAATCATCAGGATGGTGATGGGGTACCCCTTGGGATCTTTTTGTAGGTTGCACCACTTTTTCATTTTTATTGGTCTACTCTCGGGTCATAACAACATATGATTCACTATTCATCTAAGCCACTACATCATCATAGTCATCTTGATCATCCACACCCTCATTGGTGAGGAAATGAACTCGAGAACCACCTGGATCCTCCATTTATTCATCATCTTCCTCTTCTTATTCATCATAGAGTGAATTTTCTTACTCATCATTAGGCTCAAGAACCTCACAAGTAGAATTAACAGTCACCTTGAGGGGTGGACCTTCAATAGCCAACCTGGTTTGAGAAGAGGGCAAGTGGTTTTTATGTTGAAAGTTATTCCTTGGAACATCTTGATATGGAGCATGCTGAGCCAATTGCATTTTTATGGAAATGAGGTCATTAGCCAAATTTTGCACCAACTGATTTGCATTAACTCCAGGAGAAGGAGAAGAAGAAGATGCTTTGGATGTAAAAGAATCCATTTTTAGCTTGCCAGACATGATCAAGTCATCTTCCACACTGATAACCAATCTCTTATCACCATCCAAAGTTGTAATATTTTATCTCCTCGAGGCATAGCTTACTTCCAGAAATTGATCATTCAAGAAGAAACACTTTTGAATCTAATCAACACACCTAGTATCTAGTGGAATCTTGTTAACCAACTTGTTGAACTTGGCAACAAATTATCTCATAGGTTCATGTGGATCCTTCTTGATTTGAGAAATTTGAGCTATCAAAGCATGCACATCCTCAACAGGTTTGAAATGCTTCTCAAATTCAGTCCTCATAGTAGTCCAATCAATGATGGTCCCAACAGGAAGATGTTAAAACCAATCTGCAGCATTGTCTTGCAAGGTTTCCACAAACAACCTAACAGAGACATCCTCATGTTCAAATCTAAGGACCCCACATGCAAAAATGAAGGATGCAATGTGTTCATTAGGGTGTACTTTTCCATCACCTCTAAATTTGGGAAAATTCTTCCTGTTACCCCTAGGTAACTCATGTAATGGTTGAGGAAGAGCCAGATGCCCAACTCTTTGTCCCCAAGGCTGAGGTACTGCCATCCTTGGAATTATTGCTTGAAACGGAATTGAGACACCAACAAGAATTAGGGCATGAAGATTAGGGATAAGTTGTTCTTGAGGAATGCTACTACCAGAATATCTGTCTTCATAAGGAGGTGTCCTTGTGTAACATGCTCTTATATTTCTTCTTGTTGGAGGAAGTTAAAAACCTTGTTGATCTAAGAGTTGAAATTGGGAATCTTTAATTCCAAGAGCCCTTTTACTAAGAGTATATCTTAGAGTTTCCAGATCAAAGAAATGATCAAATTAGTTGTTCTTTTAGGAAAGGATATTTTTTGAAAAAATCCCCAATAGAGTCGCCAAAAATTGTTAGGTTTCATATTTTCAATTGGAATGAAACCACATTCAGGGTAAAAGCAAGTCCCTCCTCTTTAATGGGATAGGTTCCCTTATTGAAAGCAAGGGAAAAACCTATGTACAAATATACAATCTTTCATTCAATGGTGGTTTCCCGATATCTTGAAATGTGTTTTATGCTTGGAAAGTTATCAATACATGAGGGTAAAAGACATTAAAGAGAGGAGGGAGGCAGAAGAAGACAATACTTTCAGGGATAAGAGATGGCAGAGAAAACCCTTTTATGTATTGAGAAAATGAGATATAGAGTAGAACCATTCACATTTATAATAGGCACAATCCATAGACTCAAACTTCTTGAGATTGTATAAACTAGAACACAAATTTTCTAAGCATGCAAGGATTAAATGATTTGTAGATCAGAGAAAAAAGGAAAGAGAAAGTAGAGGAAAAAGTGGAAAACCTTTGTATTGATTTCTTCTAATTAGAAATTATATTTCTAGAATATCAAAATTCCAACCCATACAATGACTTTGAAATCCCATCATATAGCTCGCAAGAAACGGTTAAAAATTCCTCAAGAAAGAAAGAAACAGTTACAACTTTTTCCAATCATTTGCGCCCTCTCAAATTCTTGATTTACAAAGAAATGTTAATGGAGGAAAAACCAGTTTTTTAAATATACGACCATTACATTATTTCACCAGTTACAACATGGGCCATTCAATTTTCTTCTACAAATTTAAATTTGGGCCACCCACATGGAAGGAATTATTTGGAGCGGGCCTGTGGATGCCTTTTGCATTTTTTCCTTTGAAGCTGTGCTAGGTTAACACGTGGAGAGCTTCGCTAGTTACTTTATACTTTGCTAATTTGGGTCTATTTCCTGCTTGACTTATGTTGACCCCTAGACACGTGGAGGGCTAGTGCTCATTTAAGTTTCCATTTTGGAAATGCCTCCTGAAATTGAACCGAGATGACGCGTGTCTCCTACCACCAGTCTTGGAGTTTCCAATGGCCAACTCTATCTCCCCATTGACTTTAACCACTTGGTGAACTAGTGCTACTTGGATACTGACCCTTTAATTTAACTTCTAAAATTATGCCTTTAGGGCACGTGGAGACTTCTACCAACCCACCCATACTTAGTCAATTTTAACGATCGACTCTCTCTCTTTTTAGACCTATGACATGTGGAGGACTGGCATAAGTTTGAAACTACCCTCGACTTCAACTCTTGAAGTTGTGCCGATGAGGCACGTGGTACCATGCACTGAACCTTCCATACTTAGCTGATTTGAGCTTGTTTTACCTTCATTTTGAACCTGGGACACATGGAAAACCTATGCCTATTTGAGGATTGTCCCTTAGACCTTGCCCCTGGAGTTGCACCATTTGGACACATGGAGGCTTGCACTGATGCTTGAAACATGGCCAAACCTCATCCAATAAGAGATTCCCATGTACTACCCATGGATTCTGGGGAAAAAAATAATGGGGAAGATACGCCTATCATTCTTGATTGCGGGAAAAAAAATAAAAAAGAAGGAAAGAAACTTCACCATTACGCCCAACTTTCAAATTGTTCTCCATGAATGGGAAAACTGCAAACAATGCCAGGCTTGACGTGATCCAATACTCCAAGGAACAAACTCAAATTTTTGAAACTTGACTTCAAAAGAGGGGAATTTTGAGGACAACAATAGGTGAGAGTAGCAGAAGTACACTTTGATCGGAGAACCTTATTCTTTGGTCTTGGAAAAACTTCTTAAATATGGAGCCATTACACTTCCTACCATCAAACCTCATACAGGTTTTGAACTCACTTGTCCTATGCCCACATGGTATTAAGAGAAAAATTATTGTAATTACCATCACGTTAAAGGACATAATGATGGTAACTGCATACGTTTTAAAAAAAAAAGTCAAGAGATGATAGACAATGGAGACCTTTTCATAGATAACCCAAACATGTCAAAAAATTAGAATTTACACATCTTTAAAAATCCATTCCCTAATCATAAATCATTGTCTACTCAAAATAGAAAACCTTCATCTAGTGACAACACCATCCGTGAGGTTCATGCATTTTTTGATATCATGCTAATTTTTTCTCGAAACCAACCTACTTCATATATTAAGTAAATATTGGCATGAACTCCTCTACCCGCAGAGGAGCATACCTCTTTTACTCCTCTAACCATAGAGGAGTTCTCCTCTTCTACCCTTTCTCTCATGAAGGAATACACACTTTCTACCAATGTCATGTTATCGTCTACTTCCCAACCTTCTAAACCATTGACACTTGTTATTCTCCCATCCACAAGAGAATCATCATCACCTTCTCCTCCACTGAGAGAGAATTCTACCTCACCCAACCTATTATCTCTCCTACCCATGAGAGATGTTTTAGACATGCCACTACCTATCAGGGATAGTTCTCCCCTAGCATCCCAGAACCCTATTGACATGATCTTATCTCTTTTATCTCTAAGGCCAGCTAATTCCCTATCTCACAGACATATTATATAGGGATTGCTATCCAGACCACTCCATCATCTTCTTTAGTAATCTCGTTTTCACGGTTGGTTGATCGTTTGGATTATGTTGCTCATTCCATTCTCTAGGGAGATCTTCGGCTCCCCATTTCAACCCAAATGTAAATGTTTCTTGATGATAATTCCATGATCTACCCAAATGTATTTTTAGAAACCAAAATTATACTGACCATACCAATTTAAATAGATTCCTCTTCATCATCCCTACCTCCACCCAAACTTCTACCCATCACTACAACTATTCCCAAACCTAAAAAACCTACCCACACTTATCTCCTTGCATGTATCTAGAGCCATGAATACTTTGGGTGTTATGCTGACATCAAGCCTTACTCACCCACCTGTCAGATTAGACTTAGCCATGTCTTCCAAATTTCATAGTAGAATTATCCTCCCACCTAAAAAGAAAACCCAAACTTCTAGGACGCGTAAACTGGTCTTGCCTACTACACCCTTATCACCCTCCCCCCATCTGTCCATCCTAGGACCTCATCCCTCAACCTTAACAAACAAAATCTCACACCCAAATCTAGTAAAAAGCTAAACAACCTACTACTACATCATGAGCCTTTATTACACCTCATTCACCCAAAAACAAGGCTCCCTCACCCTCCCCCATCCACTTCTTTCCACCTATACCTCCACTGGTTACTATAACCTCAACCTTGCCTATAGAACTCAAACCAATATCACCTAAACCACCTCCACTGCAACTCAATTTACCCCGTGGGTAACCCATCCTCTTCCACTATCTATTTTTCCTTCTTTATCCTATACTCTTGTGTCACCTTTACCCAAGAAGGTGAAACTGAAAGTTATGAATCCAATACCATCCACTAAGGTTGTAAAACCAACCAAACCTTCCATCACCAACTCTTCTATGCCACCTTTACCCAAATAGATTCCAGTAAGAACTAAGACCAATCCACATACCAAACTAATAGACCAACCCATTCCCCCTCCTCTAAAGCCTCCTCCTTCACAATCAGCCACACCTGTACCCAAACCCAAACTCACCTCCCATTGTGATACATTAATGGGGTCCTACGCCAACATTTTAAGCAATCTCTTGGAGACTTCCATCATCACATTACCACTGTTTCGACCTTACGATCCTCTCAAACCCAAAAAAAAGGGTTTGATGAAACCAATATTTATACCTATCATCGTGTGTTAGGACATGATGTCAAAAATTGTAAGGCTATGAAAACCGTTCTTCTCCAACTTTGTCCTCATGAACAAAATTTGGACAAGGACAAACTTCTTGATGAGGTCTATGCTCCACCTTCACCTATCACCATACATTATCATCCTTTAATGATTCTGTGACCAGTATCTCCACCCCCACAACTATTTTATCCATGGCCAAAATTTCATATCAACATGATCCGTATTAGAGAGTTGGCAAAACCACCACCCAAATTTCATTGCACCCTACTCATTTCGCAAGGATCTTATCCACCCCTATGATTTTCCCCTCATGCCATTATACCTTTCATGACACACCCTCTTCATCCACCTCCCCTAAGATTAACATGGTTCACGTTGCTACCTGCGCTCAGAAATAAAAAGGAAAAGAAAAAGCAACTAGCCCATCAAACAACCCTGTACCTAATATACCATCTACACCTACTCCCAAAATCACCATCCGTAGACCTACATACCCTATCTCTGATAGGTTCACCCATTGTGTGATGATAAAACAATTACATCATTATCCTCTAAGGATGTCTTTGTACGATCTCATCCATACTTCCAAATCCCATAGATAAGCCCTTATCAAGGTTTAACAATCCATTAAAGTTATGTGCAATGACCCCATATCATTGGCCTTGATTATCACCCCTCACCATGTGGTATCACTAACCAAATCAGCTCCTCCTTCTTCACCCATGACCACTCCTCAAGTCGCTGCCCTTAGCTTCTCTGAAGAGGATATTGTACCTCTCTAGTTAGATGACCCTGATCCTAACCTATTCATTTATGTCTATATCAATAATATACGCGTACAACGTGTCATGATCGATGGTGGTGATAGTATTAACATCATCTCCTAGCATGCATGCAATCAAATGTGTATCGCTTGTAACTATATGTATATTTACCCAATTATGTTGCGCTCCTTCAATGACACCATCACCTCCACCCTTGGCACTATTATCCTTCATGTTTTTGTAGGCCCTCACATTTTCCCGAAACTATTTTACATTTTAGAGGGGGAGTTCAATTATAACCTATTTCTCAGCAGACCCTTTTATTCACATCATGGGTTGTGTCCCTTCAACTTTACAGTGTTGTGTAAAATTTGAGCATGAAGGACATAATTACACTATCCCCACTAACTCATCACCATTTAAGACCTGTAACATGCTATACTGACCCAACAATGTGCTTGTACTAGTCAAGGCATCTGCCACTACCCCCACTTCACCTTCACCCATAAGCCCATCAACCAATGCTGCCATCACCTCTCCCACATCTAACCATGTTATTCTTACTACCTCCGTAACCTCTACAGCTAACTCATCTACTTCTAAATCATCTAGAGATTCATCTATCCTAATTACCCACATATCGACTATTGATCCCTTAGAAGGTGTTTTTCAACACCTCACTCTGGGAGAGTACCACCTATACAATATCAACACATTCCTCACCTCACAAGAGTATGGGAGCTTGCATCAACACCCTAGTTATGACTACTATGTAGGCGAGGTTTTTCCTTATGGTCCTCCCCACCTTCGCACTAATCTAATGTATGGGGGACTTGATATTAGCACTTATTCACTCGAAAATCCATCCTAAACACGACCATTTTAATCTGAATTACACTCCCTTACTAACCGTAGATTCTCTAACACTTTCCTCCAATTTTGCGCATGGAAAGGATATGGCTTCAGTTTTTACGAATAGGGCCACCATACTGTCATCTCCTGTACCACTTGTAAACACAATGACCCTAGTGGCATTGACGTTGATGTACCACCTCTCAAGAAGGATCATGTTGACCTCATTTAGGAAGACAAACCTTCTCCACCTCATTCACCCACGTCATTATCTTCACCCACAAAGTCTATAGATCCCAAGTCTATTCCTCCTAACCTTTTTTTAGTAAACACAGTTTCCCTGGGACATCTAACCTATCAATGCAATGGCAAGGCTCCCTCTTCTCTCCCATTCATGTATCCCAACATGATCAATGATGGTACACCTTCTATTAATGCCATTCAATGTCAGGACGATGATTCCATCCTCACCTACCTTGGTGCAGAGGGTTCTTATATTAAGTAGTCATTACCTTCTGAGACACAAACTATGTTGAACGAATTGACCATTGAAATCAACATTAACACTCAGGATGACCCGCACATTCTAAAGATAGGCCAATCTTTAGATGCTAATGAGAAGGAATATTTTTCCTCTTTCCTTCAGGACCATAGGAATGCTTTTTCCTGGTCCTATGCTGATATGCCCAGTATTGACCCAAAAATCATGGTCCACAATATCGTAACCATTCCTGATGCCAAACCCATCAAACAAAAGCTGTGGAAAATACATCCTCGCATTGCTCTTCTGGTCAAATAAGAGCTTTAGTTCCTTGTCTTAGTTTCCTTCATCCTACCCATTGACTTTCCCCAATTTATTTCTAACACCGTTCCTCTCACAAAGGTGACATGGGGATTCTGCATATGCATGGAATTCCATGACCTCAACCTAGCTTCTCCCAAAGATGATTTTCCCCTACTAGGCATCGAACAACTAGTTAATCTTACCGCTGGCCATGAAATGTTATCACTCATGGATGGTTTCTCTGGCTACAATCAAATATTACTAGCTCTAGAATATCAACACAAGATTTCCTTCATCACCCCTTGGGGGATATTCTACTATTGAGTCATGCCTTTTGGCCTTAAAATTTCAGTGCTACATACCAATGAGCTATGACTTACATCTTCTATGACATCATGCATATCATATTGGAATATTATGTAGATGATCTTCTTTCAAAATCCAAACATCCAGTGGAATACTTGACTATCCCTGAGGTCATCTTTGACCACCTCATCAAGTATTGTGTTCATCTTCAACTAAAGAAGCACGTCTTTGTGGTACTTTCAAGAAAACTCCTTGGTTTCATCATTTCTTTATGAGGCATAGAATTCGATCTTGCTAAAGTAAAGGCTATACTATAAATGCCTCCACCTACTAATCTCTATTAAATTTGAAGCCTACAAGGTAAGTTGCAATCCATTCATTGTTTTATCTCACAACTTTCCCACCACTGTCAACCATTTCATCATCTTCTCAAGAAGGACGTTTTATTGAAATGGGATGATGAATGTCATAAAGCCTTTGATGCCTTAAAAAAATACCTTCTTCAACCACTAGTGTTCATTCCTCCTAAGGATGACCAAAACTTTTACCTATACATTTCCACGACTGACCATTATTTAGGTGCCATGCCTTCTCATCGTGATGATAAACACAGAGAGAAAGTAATTTATTACATAAGCCGTACCCTTCTTGAATACAAAACTACATATACCCATGCTGAGAAACTTTGGTTAGCCTTAGTTTTTGTCACCACCAAACTCTGCCATGACCTACTCAACCACCAAAGCTTCATTGTTACCAATACTGACCCCCTACACTATATGTATGCCAAACCCTATCAATATTTACATGCCACACATTTGCTTATGCTTCTTTCTGACCTCAACCTTGAATTCATTTGTCAAAATTTCATCAAGGGAATGGATATCACTGACCAACTAGTAGTCACAGCTCTTTCCAAGAATCAACCCTTTAACTTCGATTTCCCACATGAATCCATAACTACCCTCTCCTTATATGAACCTTCTTACCAAATGACACTCTTCTTTGATGGCTCCAAGTGTCAGCGTGGAGTTGGGGCTGGTGTTATCCTCATCCATCTTGAGGGTGAACCTATGACTTTGTCTTTCAAACTAGATTTTGATTATACAAACAATATTACCAAATACGAAGCACTCATATTAGGTATCTAGGATTCTTATGCCTTAGATGATAAGTCAATCAATATCTTTGGAAATTCCTAGTTGGTCATAAACCAAGTCAATGGTATATACCAATGTTGTAATGAGATCCTTCAAAAGTATAAACATCACGTAGATATACTTTTGACCACCTTTGACCGTTATGAACTTTAAACCATCCCACATTCTACCAATACATTTGCGGATACCATGGCTTGCTTGGCTTCTCAGATACCCTATTCACCCGCCGACTCTAAAATATTTTTCATAATATAAAGGCTACAATCACCCTCTTATTTACCTCATGAGATCTACTCTGTCGGAACCATTGCACCTGACCCACATGACCTTTTGTATAATTAATTTGTAGACTATCTTTCCCTTTCCATTCTACTCACAGATCTCACTTGTAATGGACAACATGCCTTTCTTAAAAGTGTCTCTCGTTATGTAATTATGGGTGGTCTCCTTTATAAGCACATCTTCGACGCTATTCTCTTACGATGCCTTCCAAGTTCCAAAATTCCCTACACCATCCAGGAAGTCCACGATGAAATTTGTGGATGTCACTTTAGTGGTCTAGCTGTCACAAAATGCATTATTTTCCTTGGCTATTATTGGCTAACCTTAAACGGTGATTTTTGTGACTATGTCAAACATTTTGTGAAATACCGGCAACATTCTAATCTTCATCACACACCTATTCATTCCTTATAGGTCGCACAAGACCTTTATCCTTTCCCTCAATCCCCATTCTTCACACCAATGGATTATAACTGCTACTGAATATTATACTAAATGGGTAGAATCTATTCCCCTCGTTTCTACAAAAGCCAAGAAAATATGTGAATTCATCAACCATCACATCATTTTTTTCTTTGGTGTTCCTCACCACCTCATCACTGATAAAGGAAAGAAATTAAAAAATAAAACCCTACGTAAGCTGTGCGACAATTTTGGCATCTAACTCAGTTTCTCATCACCTTATTACTCGTAAACCAATGGCCAAGAATAATCGACCAATAAAACCTTGAACAAAATTCTTATGAAATTAGTTGACGATACTGGAAAGGATTAGCATTCACACATTCCTTTCACCTTGTGGGTTTATCACACTAATATTTGAACTTCAACTGCTTCCACACCTATTTCTCTGGTCTACGGTACCAAGGATGTCTTACCTCTCTAATTCTAGATTCCATCTCTTCACATCTCACTACAAGACATGCTCAATGATGATGAATTTTTCTAAGACCATTTGGCACAACTTGAGTTATTAGATGAATGTCGTCTTAATTCTATTGACCATCTCCAAATCTACCAAAAATGTATAAAACATGCCTACGAAAAAACGTGTCCACGAACAAACCTTTTAGGTCGGTGACCTCGTCCTGAAGGAAAATCAACATGTAACCAAAGAAGAGAAACGTAAATGAGGTAAATTTTCTTCTAATTAGATTGAACCCTATATTGTTACCCATGCCCATGAATCATGTGATTATTGTTTATCTTGACCATTTTATTGTTGATATCAAGTTCTATACCACTTTATTTCAGTTGATCTTTTGTCCCTTGAGCGATGTTCACCTTCCATATTACCCATTTTTTAAGATACACGACTAAACAAGAATCATGTGATTACCCATCACCTTTCAACCTCCTATTCAATATGAGTACCATGACTCTAATCATAGCATGATTCTCATGGATAATTTTCATTTTCTTAAAGATGGAATCCCATGGCCATTCATCACTCAAAAACACCTCTTTAATAATTAACCTCGGTGTGTTATGGTCTTGTTTTCTAAACAAGAACCTAATCTTGCTATATAGTCTTTTCCATGACCTAAACATCCAAAAACAAAAAGGTATTCAACTCCTTGAGTAAAAATTCAAGCAAAAAGATGAATCCCTCAAAAAGGGACTGTTGTCAAAATTTCACCCCCCAGGGTAAAATTTGAGAACATGCATCAGGATGTCCAAATTCCAAGAAAAATGACTGATTCAGAGCAAAATCAGGTTTCTAGGGTCCCTTCAGGAATCTTTCTAAACTCCCTAGGCCGAAGAAGGAAGGAGCAAGCTTTGAGAAAGTGCGAAAAGTTGCAGAAAGGCAAATAGGATTGATCCAGGAAAAAGTGAAAAAATTGGCTAAGTCCTTCTAGAGGGAGCAGTCGGGACGTTTGGGACAGAAGGGCTCGAACCGGCCGGTTCGTGCGAAATCAGCACAAGGAGCCCAAAAGCAATTGGGACAAGCGGGCCAGAAATACCTGAACCGGCCGAAAAGAGACAAGTCAGCCCAAAAGCAATTGGGACAAGCGGGCCAGAAATACCCGAACCGGCCGAACCGGCCGAAATTGTCCCAAAAGGTCCAAAATCAAAATAGGACGTCTGGGACAAAAAGACCTGAAATACGCGAAGAAGCCGAAGGAGCCGAAAGCCAATCAAAAGGTGCCACGTGTCTTTGGCCAAATGAGGGACAAGGAAGCCCATTTTGGGCGGATCGAAGGTTTTTGTCCCAAGCAGCACTGGGACATCCGGGACGAATGGACGTAAAGTACGCGGAAGACCCGGCAGGCCCGAGAACCATTGAGAAATTGCCACGTGTCCTCATAGGAGTAAAGGTCAGAAAAGTCAAAGGGCGAATTTTCAAGCACCGAGCCAAACAAATAGGATCGTGCCATGTGTCCCATTTAAGAACCCACGAGGAAAATTCAAAGGAAAGCCCGCTGAAAAGAAGAGGAGAGAGAATTATTCAGCGAATCAGAGCGCGCCACATGTCATCCAAGTGGCAGAGCGCGGGAAGAAATTCAAAAATCCGTTTTTTCCTGTTCCATGTCCTAAATCTTCAGATTGACATATCTTTCGATCTAGAGCTCGGATTTACACGTTCTTGATATCAACGGAAAGCTTGTGAGATTCTCTACACGTTTCCAGGGTAAATCTTGCATTTTGGTTCAGTTTGAAGAAATAAAATCAAAAGACGCCTCTGGCATGAAATAATAAGCAGAAGTGATGCTCAACTAACAACTTTAATGCAGCAGACAACCCGCCGCTTCTGTTAGGCAAACCGCCGCTTTGCCAGAACCCGCCGCTTCTGCCATGATGGATGAATTAAATGCAACCTAGAGGTGGTTGGGGCAGTTCAAATTCCTCTCTCTTTTCTCTTCCATTCTTCCTATATATTGTAAGGAGGGGTTTCTTTCTGTAGTTGGACATTTCTGCTTTGCACCCTCCCTTCTCTCCTGTTCATAAGAAGATTTGTGGAGTTTTCAAACCTCCCATATAGACTGTAACACCGTTTCTTGCTTTTGGCAATTACAATGTATTGAATCGATCCTTGAGCAATATATATGTGTCTGTGGTTGCTTCTAAACCCTCTTACATATTTATTACTGTCATTCTTGATCTTTCATTGCATTTTTGCTATCTGTGCATGGTGTTGTGTTATATCTACATGGTCTGTGTTTAAAGTAGTAAAGCATATGTTCTTCATTCCTCAGTGCATCACCTCTATTAGCTTAGATTTATTTTTATGCATCTTCTTACCTTGTCTCCTTGGCAGATTAGATTAGATTTTGAGAAAACCCTCTGCATATTTTGTGTGCATGTGAACAGAGGAATAGGAACCAGCCTTTCTCTGGAGATTCCTTTCTCACTCTTCAAGTCCCACACTTGGAGAAAGGATTCAATGTTATGCTATCACACTGGATATTAATATGATCAACCTGGAAAACTGATCAATATCCAGGGGTGCTGTGATTTTGCATCAACAGTTTTGGCATGCCCGGTGGGACCAGAGGTCTCATTTTTATTGCAGCAAGGTTGATGTGCATCTGCTGCAATTTTCTTGCTTAAAAAGAGCTATTATTTGCATATCTGGCGACTCCAGAGGGAAGAATCAACTAAGTTTCAGCAGTCAGGCCTAAAAGCTTATGAGAAGAATCACAAGGTCAAGAGCTGGAGAAGAGGAAGTACCGTTTGAATACCTGCAACTATCTCCAAGAAGAAGGCAAAGAGGAAGAAGGATTCAAAGGTCTCCATCTCCACCAAACAGGAATCTCTCAACTCCTCCACCTGACAGGCCTTTCTTTCAATATACAAGGGTTTTAAGACCACTCAGAATGGCGCAACCAGTAAACCCCTATGTCAACTTCACAGGCAGCAGCCCACTTGCTCTCAATGCACAAAATCCAATCCCAGTTGCAGCATTGAAGAACATTCCATATTTTACTGGAGAAAACCAGACCACTCCTGGTGATCATGTCAAGGACATTGCTAACATTTGTGCAATCCATGAGATTAATGAGATGCAAGTAGCTGTCAAATTGCTGGCATCTTCATTCAAGGGAAAAGCATTGCAATGGTTTAGGAGCCTTGAAGCTGCTTCTATCACGAACTGGAATCAGCTGTGTATTGCACTTCATAATCAATTTGGAGAGAAGGGAGACAACTTGTCTCTTTTGGAGCAGCTGACAACCATCAAGAGAGCTTCCAATGAGCAGCTAACTGACTTTAACTTCAGATTTCAAAGATCTTGGGATAGAATTCCAGTAGCAGTCAGACCAACAGCAGAAGGTGCTTTTCTATACTACCTTAAAGCTTTAAATTATGATATTTCTATGTTGATTCAATCCATGGGAGGCACAACTATCCCTGCTGCTTATAGTATTGCCATTAGAGCTGAAAATTGTCTGATTCAAGCTGGCAAGCTAGCTCCTAGGCCTCCAATGCCATTATATCCAAGTTTAGAGAGCCCAAATACTAGTCAGGCACCTGTCTTAGCTCCTTCTCCCACTCCTAGAAATCAGAGTTCAAATGAAGCTTCCACTTCATCTCCAAGTGCCCCAAATGAGCTTCAAGAAGTCATGAAGCAACTGCAAAATTTAGGTAATGAGCTGGTCACACTCAAGAGACAGCAAACTCAAGGTTTTAGACCTTCGTATCAGCCTCAAGCTCAATCTAATAGGCAGTCATATCAGCCTCAAAGGCCACCTAATCCAGCTGCAAATATAAATCAAACAAGGCCTCCTGTCAATAGACCATTCCAGCCCTATAATCCAAATGCCATATCTGCCTCTAAGGCATTAGTACCAGCACAAAACAATATTGCCCAGGAGTATGAATGGTGTTTTCCATGTAATGAAACCCATAATCAATCCATGTGCTATAATGGTGCTTTAACCCAAGCTTTAATGGTAACAAGTGCTGGTGTGGAGGGTGAAAGTAGTCAAGAAAACAACCAACAACAAGAAACATTCCAACAACAACCTGCCCCAAATGACACCACATTGGTAAATTGGCAGGCAGAGGATTTATGTGGTATGAATCAGGTAGTCTCTCAAGGTGTTGCAGCCAACACAAGGTCAAAAAGGAGAAATTTGGGTGAGGAACAGCCGTTAGCCCCAGCCAATCCACAACCTTCCACAGCTCCACAAATGATTGGCAAGCAAAACCCAGTTTCAAATGCACGAGGGCAGCCAAGAATAGCCCCTTGGCCAAATCAAATGCCAGCTGTTGCTGCCCATATTCAAGGAGCAAATGTGCAAATCAAGGGACAGCAGAGAGATCCTTCATCACCATTCAGTATCGTTGATCAGATGAAGAAAACAAACGTCAATCTATCTATGTGGGAATCCCTATCCATCCCAGGCCAAAGAGATCTGCTGCAAGCTGCTATGAAGGACTGGCCAATTTCGAATCAGCAGGTTCAGAGGCAAGACAAAGTGCTTACAAATGCTGCCCAGCCTGAAGGAAATCATGGAGCACAACAAGGTAAAATGCTGAAGCCCCCTCCATTTTATGTTTCATTGATCATAGGAGACAAGTTGGTACATAATTGCATGATTGACTCCGGGGCAAGTAGTTCAGTAATGCCTAAACAGATAGCTGATCAGCTAGGACTCCAATATGAAATAACAACTAAGGGAGTAGTGCAATTAGATGGGACAGCAGTAGCCACAGTTGGAGTTATAAAAAACTTGAGTCTTACCTTGCATGCATGTCCCAACGTGGTTGTTTTGCAAGACGTCTCAGTCATAGAACTTCCACCACTCTTTTCCCTATGCTTGTCAAGGGACTTTACTGCCAAGATTGGGGGGTATTTTTCCGCTGATTGGTCGCACATGCTATTCAGAACGAGGTATGGAACTAAAGCTACAATTAGGTCAGAACCTATTGCAGATTTCCACATTGAACCCTATACTCCAACTCATATTAATACCAATTGCTCAGCATTTGATCAAGAAGATCACCTCGGCACTGATGAAGCCAACACTAAGGTTGGAAGTATCCCAGATTTGACTCTTGATGAATGGGCAAGCAAGGTGCATGCTTTTGATCCTTATCAAGAAGTAGAAGAATCTGAGCTGGGGGTCTATTGTATACACGAAGAAAGTCAACCTATTCCTAGCATCACCAAGCCAAACCACAAGGATGAGAACGAGGTATGGCAACTGTTTTTTGATGGATCAAGGAGTAGACAAGGCGCAGGAGGAGGAGCCATGCTTATTTCACCGCAAGGAGTAAAGTATTATTCAGCTTTTAGATTTCAATTTGCATGCTCCAATAACACTGCTGAATATGAAGCCTTGGTGCAAGGGATGCATTGGGCAATAAAGAGAAAAATAAATAACTTGCAAGTTTTTGGGGACAGTGAGCTGATTGTAAATCAGGTCAAGGGACAACATGCCGCCAAAAATGATCTACTCAGATGCTACAAGAATAGGGTATGGGACCTCATGGAATATTTTGAAGGTTTCGGCATCAAGGCCATTCCCAGAAAAGAGAATCAAGCTGCTGACAGGCTTGCAGCAGTAGGGGCAGCCTTTGACATCGTAGAAAACATTCAACAAGACAAGGTACAGCCAAACATCCACGTGATTGTGAGGCCTTCAGTGCCGGATAACGATGTCAGTTGGCAGGTATTTGAGAATGATCAACAAATCATCCGCTTCTTGCAGGAGGAAGCTAAGTTCTCAGCTAAGAATCAAGAGAAGTTGGAACAGCAATATGGTGACCAGGTGATACAGATGAGAACTGACAAGCTACCCAAGGGACTTGTCACCTTGGAGTCCATTTTTAACTCCAATGATCAGTTTAGAAAGGAGAAAGCAAATATTCAGGTCAAGAGGGAAGATTCAGTATCCATCTTGGTAAAAGAGAACAAGCCATTGCAAATTGGAAAAATGACAACTGAGCAAGAGAGATATGAGTTCATACAACTTTGTCAAGAATTCCCTGACGTGTTTGCTTAGAGCTATGAAGACTTGAAGGGATTCAATCCTAACTTAGCTCAGCATACCATCGAGTTGGATCCAAATACTAAGCCTGTCAGGAAGAAACAGAGACCAGTCAATCCACACATGGAGCCTCTCATGAGGAAGGAGCTGGACAAGCTGATTGAGTCAGCAATTATATTCCCTATCAAGCACTCAAGATGGGTTGCGAACTTGGTTCCGGTCAGAAAGAAAAGTGGAGAGATCAGGCTATGTGTTGACTTCCGAGACCTCAATAGGGCATCTCTCAAGGACCATTATCCACTCCCTTCCATGGAGCAAATATTGCAAGTCGTAGCTGGATCAGAAAGGTTTTTGCTACTTGATGGTTACTCAAGCTTCAATCAAATTATGGTGAAGGAGGAAGACCAATTCAAGACAACCTTCACAACCAAATGGGGCACGTATGCTTACAAGAAGATGCCATTTGGACTGTCGAACGCCGGAGCAACATTCCAGCGAGCTATGGATATGGCATTCAAAGGCTTGATCAACAAGGCAGTACTGATATACTTAGATGACATTACTGTCTTCTCAAAAAATGCTGCAGACCATCTCTTTCACCTCAGGCAAGTTTTTCAGAGGTGTAGAAAGTTTGGAGTGTCTTTAAATCCTAAGAAATTCATCTTTCTTGCACATGAAGGGAAACTCCTTGGCCACATTGTCTCCAAGGAAGGATTAGCAATTGATCCAGAGAGGGTTGAAGCCATAAGAGCTCTACCATTGCCAAGTCACAAGAAAGCCCTTCAGAGTTTCCTGGGAAGGATAAACTTTGTTCGAAGGTTTGTCCCAAACTTTGCAGCCCTTGTCAAGCCCATCACCAAAATGTTAAAGAAAAGCATGGTTTTCAAATGGACGGCAGAAGGCAAGGAGAGTTTGGGAGCAATCAAAGAAGCCATCTCCCAGGCACCTACTCTCATCAACCCTGACTTTTCTAAGGATTTCATCCTCTATGCGTTTGGAGGTGATGACACTATTTTTGCTATTCTGGTACAACAGAACAAATATAATGAGGAGCAGCCGATTGCTTTCTTAAGCCAGAGCCTAAATGACTGCGAATTAAGGTACTCTTTTATTGAAAAGCATGTGCTTGCAGTAATCAGAAGCTTGAAGAAATTCAAGCATTTGGTCTCAAATAACAAGGTCCAGTTATTAGTCTCACATGCTGGGGTTAAGGACTTCCTCCTCAACAAAGATTAGAATGAGAAAAGGGCAGGATGGATCACCCGTGTCATGGAGTATGACATTGAGATAAGGATCACCAAGCTGGTAAGAGGCAAAGGTCTGTGTGAGCAGCTCGCTTCCAAACAACTAGACAGCCCAAAAGATGAAGAAGACGCTGTCCTGCTATTACAAGAAGATCAAAAATAGGAAAGTGATGATGTGTTCACCCCCTGTTGGACTCATAATATGATACATTTCCTACAAACAGGCATGTGCCCTCCAGAAATGAGCAAAGCAAAAAGAAGGTACTTCAGATTACAAGCAATTCCTTATGTGCTTGTTGATAATGTTTTGTTTAAAAGGGACATCAACGGTGTTCTATTGAGATGCATCGGGACAGGTCAGATCGAGAGGATTTTACAAGAGCTCCATGACGGGGAGGCAGGAGGCCATTTCACCCCACGAGTAACAACTCTCAAAATCATGAAAGCTGGTTACTATTGGCCTACTGTATTCAATGATTGCTACTCATGGGTTAAAAAATGCAAGAAATGCGCGTTCTTCACAGGGAAAGGAAGGTTAGCAGCACTTCCCCTTCGTCCAATTTCAGTAGATCATCCATTCATGCAATGGGGATTGGACTTCATTGGAGTCATCAATCCCAATTCGAGTCAAGGCCACAAGTGGATTCTTACAGCAACAGACTATTTCACCAAGTGGACCGAGGCAGTAGCGCTCAAAGAGGCAAGTGAGTCTAGCATACTAGACTTTTATGAAGGGATAATAACCAGATTCGGTGTGCCGGCCACCATCATATCAGATAATGCATTAGCATTCATAGGTTCAAAAATTACAGAATGGGCTGTCAAGAATGGAATCTATTTGAGCACCTCTTCAAATTATTACCCGCAGGGTAATGGACAGGCAGAGTCCACAAACAAGAATTTGCTAAAAATCATCAGAAGGAATCTGAATGAAAATCAAAGAACATGGCATACAAGGCTAAAATCAGCATTATGGGCTGACAGAATAACACCAAAGAGGTCTACAGGTAATTCTCCCTACAAGTTGGTCTATGGGAAGGAGGCAGTATTGCCTATATCATTAGAATTGCCAGCCTTGGAGCTCATGAAGCAGCTTGAGTTATCTGAATTCGAACCAATGGAGGCCAGGTATGCAGAATTGATGGAATTAGAAGAAATCAGAGAACATGCGGTTCAGACGATTGAAAAGGATCAAGCCGTAGTAAAAAGATGGTTTGCTAAGAGAGCTAGGGCAAGGACCTTCCAGGAAGGGGACCTAGTTCTGAAATGGGATGCAGATCGGGCAAAACCAGGAAGGCATTCAAAATTTGATGCCATTTGGAGTGGCCCATACATGGTCACAAAGTGCAAGAACAACAATGCTTTCCAATTGGCCTCATTGGATGGTGAAGAACTGTAGATTCCAGTAAATGGAATCTATCTCAAGCGTTGCTTCTAGAGGGAGGTTCACTACATCTGTAAATACTAGTTTAGATTTTCTTTCCTCCAAGTGCTTGTGCACATTGTTTTCCTGTAGATTAGTTTTGTTTTCCCTAAGTGCTTTGGCACAGGTTTTGCTGCTCTCAGGTTGTTTTCTACAGTTCAGAGTGTTGCTGGAGGGGAAGTTGCAATATCAGGCTTGTTTCAGGATAATGCTTAACTCCATGCCCAATGGACCGCTAAAAGGCCACTGATCTTCTACCTAGCAGGCAGGTAACCCCGCTGAGTCGTCAAAATTGTTGTCAAAATTTCACCCCCCAGGGTAAAATTTGAGAACATGCATCAGGATGTCCAAATTCCAAGAAAAATGACTGATTCAGAGCAAAATCAGGTTTCTAGGGTCCCTTCAGGAATCTTTCTAAACTCCCCAGGCCGAAGAAGGAAGGAGCAAGCTTTGAGAAAGTGCGAAAAGTTGCAGAAAGGCAAATAGGATTGATCCAGGAAAAAGTGAAAAAATTGGCTAAGTCCTTCTAGAGGGAGCAGTCAGGACGTTTGGGACAGAAGGGCCCGAACCGGCCAGTTCGCGCGAAATCAGCACAAGGAGCCCAAAAGCTATTGGGACAAGCGGGCCAGAAATACCCGAACCGGCCGAAAAGAGACAAGTCAGCCCAAAAGCAATTGGGACAAGCGGGCCAGAAATACCCGAACCGGCCGAACCGGCTGAAATTGTCCCAAAAGGTCCAAAATCAAAATAGGACGTCCGGGACAAAAAGACCTGAAATACGCGAAGAAGCCGAAGGAGCCGAAAGCCAATCAAAAGGTGCCACGTGTCTTTGGCCAAATGAGGGACAAGGAAGCCCATTTCAGGCGGATCGGAGGTTTTTGTCCCAAGCAGCACTGGGACATCCGGGACAAATGGACGCGAAGTACGCGGAAGACCCGGCAGGCCCGAGAACCATTGAGAAATTGCCACGTGTCCTCATAGGAGTAAAGGTCAGAAAAGTCAAAGGGTGAATTTTCGAGCACCGAGCCGAACAAATAGGATCGTGCCACGTGTCCCATTTAAGAACCCACGAGGAAAATTCAAAGGAAAGCCCGCCGAAAAGTAGAGGAAAGAGAATTATTCAGTGAATCAGAGCGCGCCACGTGTCATCCAAGTGGCAGAGCGTGGGAAGAAATTCAAAAATCCGTTTTCGCCTGTTCCGTGTCCTAAATCTTCCGATTGACATATCTTTCGATCCAGAGCTCGGATTTACATGTTCTTGATATCAACGGAAAGCTTGTGAGATTCTCTACACGTTTCCAGGGTCAATCTTGCATTTTGGTTCAGTTTGAAGAAAGAAAATTAGAAGACGCCTCTGGCAAGAAATAATAAGCAGAAGTGATGCTCAACTAACAACTTTAATGCAGCAGACAACCCGCCGCTTCTGTTAGGCAAACCGCCGCTTTGCCAGAACCCGCCGCTTCTACCATGATGGACGAATTAAATGCAACCTAGAGGTGGTTGGGGCAGTTCGAATTCCTCTCTCTTTTCTCTTCCATTCTTCCTATATATTGTAAGGAGGGGTTTCTTTCTGTAGTTGGACATTTCTTCTTTGCACCCTCCCTTCTCTCCATTTCATAAGAAGATTTGTGGAGTTTTCAAACCTCCCATATAGATTGTAACACCGTTTCTTGCTTTTGTCCATTGCAATGTATTGAATCGATCCTTGAGCAATATATATGTGTCTGTGGTTGCTTCTAAACCCTCTTACATATTTATTACTGTCATTCTTGATCTTTCATTGCATTTTTGCTATCTGTGCATGGTGTTGTGTTATATCTACATGGTCTATGTTTAAAGTGGCAAAGCATATGTTCTTCATTCCTCGGTGCATCACCTCTATTAGCTTAGATTTATTTTTATGCATCTTCTTACCTTGTCTCCTTGGCAGATTAGATTAGATTAAAAAAATAAAAAACCTCTGCATATTTTGTGTGCACCTGAACAGAGGAATAGGAACCAGCCTTTCTCTGGAGATTCCTTTCTCACTCTTCAAGTCCCACACTTGGAGAAAGGATTCAATGTTATGCTATCACACTGGATATTAATATGATCAACCTGGAAAACTGATCAATATCCAGGGGTGCTGTGATTTTGCATCAATAGGGACATCTCTTCACTCTATTTCACCATTATAAATAGATAGCTCCCTTGAAGGACAACTATAAAGTCATTGCAAAAATATAATAAAAATATCCAGAAGCTTCCTACATCGATCAACTTCGTGAAGACCTCAAGGAGATAATATACTCATCCCATATATAATTCCCGCATTCATCAGTCTATTAAAAACAAAAAAATGAAATAATGAAGAAAATGATGAAATTTTCATTATGGACTTGACTATTTTTGATCCCGAGTTTCTTGCTAAGAAAAACATGTTGTCGTACACTAAGTTACGCTAAAGCACCCACTCTCATCTCATTGCCTTTCCATCCTAATTTCCTCTCTACTTAAGGGACTTGCCGTAACCATGACATTTTGTGATCATGTGACTTTCTTCACCCTTAGAATAGTCCATTATGCAAGGCCTTTAGGGTCTTACATTCATAAGCCCATCTGGGGTATGGTAGACTCATTAGGGTTCTTATCAATTAAGTGGCTCTTTTACCACCTCTTACCATTTTCCTTCCTCATTACTTATTGATTATCCTATATAGGACCAGATCATCGACACCTATATTTAAAACAACTCAACCATGCCTATGACCTAAACTCAAGCATGCCTATTACCCACATTTAATCATGCCTAAGATCTACCAACCCATTCCTCATATTATTCCCTCGATTATGGGAGAACTACATTAGCCTGAGGCCCCTTTTTGTCGGGCTATGTAGGAAGCAGTTCGAGGGCATGTGGCCCTTGAAGGTTAGCTCGACCACTCTTCACCCTAACCTATTTTTCCCTTCATTTTTCTAGTCATATCCTACCCTAGTTCATTTCCATTTACATCAAAAATTACAAATTAAACCAAACAAGCAATAATTAATAAAAAAATTTACCACATCATTCATTTATAATTTTCACATTTCCACTATAGAAAATATTTGGAAACTTAAACCATAACATGCATATACATCATCATTTATTTCCCATGTTACCAATGACTTGGACATTAAATCAAAATTATAACTTGGCTCCATCATGCCTATAACCTGACTCCATCATGCCTATGACCTGACTCCATCATGCCTATAACTTGACTCCATCATTCCTATGACCTGAGTCCATCATGTCTATGACCTGACTCCATCATGCCTATGACCTGACTCCATCATGCCTATGACCTGACCCCATCATGCCTACACTGACCTATCTCTACCATGCCTAAAACACCTAGTTTCCATCTATCTACAAATAAAAATAGAATTCTGCTAACACAAGTACATCATTCACAATCAACAAAATCATCATAAAAATATGTGTATTCATCCAATATACACTGATACAAATAAATACAAATATCTTAAATTGCTCAGATACATCCTCACCATCTTCGGCACACAAGATGATATATGATCAAAAATCTCAAAACTCTCATATACAATCTCACTCTCTTCGGCACGCATGCCGATATATACCAAAAATACATTAAAAAATGGAAGTATGCGTAACTATCAGGCATCCCCCCATCAGATATCCTCCATGCCTGTCTCACCTATCTCCTCATCCTCCACTCCCATGTGGCATTCAGCTATTATCGTACCACCCTCCATGGGCCTCAACCTGACCTCTACTATTACCTCACCTAGAGCTGGCAACCGCAGGATCCTATAAACATCCTCCAAGGTGATGGTCATCTCACCTATCAGCAAAAAAAATGTGTTGGTTGTTGAATTCCATCTATCGATGAGGGTGACCATCAAACTCAGCTCCTAAAATAGGTGTCAGTAATGTCTAATCCCAATCAGGCCTACCTCTTCTACATGGCACCACTCCTCAGTTGTCGATCTCCCTCGTACTACTAATAATAGGGGTGGTACCCTATTGTGCATCCATAACTGGTCCCTCACCTGCATCCAACCAACCATAACATCATTAAACCTCGACCATACTTTGCTTCACCCTTGAACCCTAACCTATTCCCTAGACCCCCCTACTCATGACTTATGTTCCCACCCCAAATCTAACAACTACCTTTCCTCCCTTCTTAATTTCCCACCCTCGACTCTTTCCTATTTATACCTCTTGCCCACACTTATCTCCCCTACCCACCTTATCTCATCTCCTACCCTATTTTCCCCTCATTCTCAACCGTCATTAGTTCCTATTAACCGACATCTGTCTCCCAAAAATGGCATTAGACACCTCATTTGTGACCAATGCCAACTCACTCCCACCGATGTCAGCCAACTCTTGACCAACGTCGATCACTGTCGCAGCGATACAATCCGTGAAACCCTACCCATTTTCTCTAAAAAATTCATCATTCCTCCCTAACTACCCACCCATTCCTACCAAAATCTCCCCTCCACCCATCCCCCCTTAACCTACATCAACCTTCCTACCCTTCCTATTTCACCCATTTTCTTCCAAATTTCAATTTAATTTTCCCACCAAAAACCCATTTTACCCTAACCCAATTTCTACAAATCAATCTACCTAACTAACGTAGAATGGGATCGAATCTTACCTCGTCGTGATGCCATCTCCGTGAGGGAACATCAAGCTGCTTTACTGGTGGTCCACTTGACCCCTTTCCTACCTCTGCCATCACCAAATGCCCTCCTCACCTCCACCCAACCAAATCTATCACATCTATCTCATGGACCTGCCTATCGAATACCGATTACCGGCTTCGTGGCTTGCCAATTCAACTTTCCACCTCAATTGGGTAAAATGCCTTGTCCTTTTCTCTCAAAAAAATTTCCAAAAATTGAAATGACTATGTTGTTTTCTCCAAAGTCACAACACAACAATGATTCCGTAAAATACGGAGTTTTTATTTTATAAACCCAACCCGATTTGACTAATGCCAGTCTTATTTGTGCCCTATCCAGCCGATGTCGGTCACCCTATAACCATCATTGGTTAACCCTTATAACATTTGGCCTTGCTAAGTTTTCTTTTTCTTGCAACCATTAGTGCCAACACATCTGTTATCATTCCGGCCACCCATTGAAACATACCTACAAACCCAACCTACCCCTATAGTTCCTTTGTTGTGTCTTAGGAATTTTTATTTTACCTATACCTTGGCCTTACCCGTGCCATGACCTATTTTCCTGAACTTGACCTACTTGATGTAACCATTGACATTATGTATTCACTATACCTTGTGATGCTTTTACCTATGTTGTTTTAGCCTAACAATCATACATTGCCTATTGTCATATTGTTTATCCCAATGAAACCTTAGGTGTACTGGAACATACCTAAACATTCTTACACCTAACCTATGTTGTGTTTCTGGACCATATCCTATACCTTGGATACCTGAATCACTTCACCCTTGTTTGGATAAACCTATCAAATGTGGATGATGTAAGAGTTTACAAGAAATTCAACCTGATATTGTGTTACAATCTATATGTGTGGATGTGTTTTATTTTCATTACGCATGACCTAATTTTGACCACGACCTACTACCCCTTACCATCAATACTCAAAACCTCCCCCACCTATCTTCCCCTCCTACACCTTTATCAAACCATTCACCAATTTCATCTTACACCTCATCAGTGCTTAGCTTGAGGGGGATCACCTTCACCCACACATGGGGCAAATCACTTCCTATTTTTGTCAGTGTTGCTTACCAATATAAGCTACACAACAAAAGGGGCAAAATGTAGACACAAAAATTGGGTCACACTCCCCTTGGTCCCCTTTCAAACAGCTAACTTAAACACTTTTACCTAACCATGACCCTTACATCACACATTAATATTAATTTAATCACTTTAATTAAATTAATACTCATCCTCACTTTATTCAGTATTTAATTATCTTAATTAAACAAATTTCCACCTCACCTAGACACCTCACCCCACCACCTCACATAAACACCTCATTATAAACATATTTTTAGTATCTATCTACTCACCATAACTAACTAAGACTTAGTTCAACCCTAAATAGAAATGCTTATTATTCCTCTAACCACATTCCCACTCATTAAAAGATAACGTATGTTTTGATCCACACTAAATGGAAAAACCTAGCCCAAATGATTGCAATATCTATCATTTTTAGTAAACCTAGGGAATCCCACCTTAGTCGATGACGGTCATCTCGTAACCGATGCCTGTCAACTAGGAACCATTTTTGGTTACCATATAACCATTTTGGTAACCTTGTTTGAGAGGTTGGACCCATTCTCAAATTTTGGAGTAAAAGGAGATCTACATACAAGAAAGAACTAGAGATCTTTCATACATCTAATATCCATAACCAACATAAAGATAGATCTATAGGTATCTCTCTCATGGTAGCATTCTATGAAGCACCACTACGACACCAAGATCCATCCCATCAATCAATCATCAACACCACCTAGCCATTGGATCTAAAACATTAGTAAGTGCATTTATCACCTATGTCATTTCATCCTTGTTCTGTTTTAAAGGGTTTTTTCATCTTTGTTATCATTTTCTATTAACATATCCATTCCCCAACCGTTAATTTTCCTGTAAACTCAACCTTTCACCACCATACCATCTGATCATCTATACATGACCTTTATACATCTCTGAGTGTTCCTAAAATCCCCACATACCTCACCATTCAAATTTTTATCTCTGTCTAACCTCAGATCAATTTTGAAAATCATGTCTTATTGATTTCCTATTATCCCGACCATACTGAGGCCAGTTACCCATGACCGTCATCGATTCTCTCTAAAATGTCATCAGTTACATTTGAACAATACCGGTCTCTATGTTTTTGTCATCCTATCAATAACAAAACCTAAAAATCTTCACCGAAACTACCTAAGTGACCTAGGACTCGACCCTAACTAGTACCAAAACCCTGACCAACCACCCCACCTCCATATCTGATCATAACTTAGCCTATTATGTTAGAATTGCTTATTATAGTTGGATGAGATACTTAAATCATATCAATTACAGTAGGATTCTATTTACTTACGTTGTTTCTTACATTAAATTGTATTTAACAGTGGGTTGACTACCACCGAGGAAGTATCACACTTCTTGGATCTAGCACACACTAGGCAGTCCACTAACATATATTATTTAATCCTCTTTTTTTGGTCTTGTTATGTATTTCAAGTAGTTCCTCCTAGCCAAAAGGAATATCTCACAGTTAGCATTGGATCGAGAAGTCAGGACATGCGCACCACCTTCAAACCAACCATCACAACAGGTATTCCTCCTTGGCCTACACCTTTATCTGTTTTGTCCAAAAAATTAAAGAAAATAGTGAAACACATGGCCCAGATTACTCTAAACCACAACCTTCTTATAGCCTTACTTGAGAGATGGCAGAGTGAGAGTCAGAATATCAGGTTTGAGACTAGTGAGATGAACATCACGTTGGAGGATGTTTGGCATATATTACAACTGTAGATCCAAGGATGGTTAGTTATATAGGATAACGACCATTGCCATATTTTGCAGAGTATCATGGAGATGTTCGGGGTAGCTGAAATACCTCGCTGAGGCGTGACAATTAACATAGCTAGATGTCTTACTAACCATTAGATTTCACAGGTTGAGATGTATTTGATGGCTCTTGTCAGTGACATCCTACTACCTCACAAGATGGGTACACACTTCTCTCTTGATCTGATTAGAGTTATACATGGCCTCATCAACAAAGAGGTTTATTTCTAGGGGCAATGTTTATTAGCCCACTTGTATTTAGATTTAAATTTGATAGCATACCGTAGTCTTAATACTATGGGTACAACAACATTATTATAGATATGGGTCTGGGATCATAATGCCATAGGATGCCCACTAGGAGTGTTACGAGTTAGGCATCCTGATGAGACATCTATTATGGGATGGGTACTAGTAGGTGACAATATTCCCGACCACACTAGGGATACACCATACTACAGGTGTACCTTTGATGATATTCACCTTTGCTTGGTTATATGGTGGACATATAGATTGTATCAGTGACCGGATGATGTGGCAGAGCTCAACAAAATAGAGGTTGATAATTTTATTATTGGTAGTCGGGATTACATCATTGAGTGGTATAGAGTGGATAGAGTCCAGTGCTAGTTAGGCCACATCCAAGGGATTCCTAGAGATGAGATGTTGTATAGGCACAAATCTAGGGATACTTCTGACATTGGCCCATAGATCAGACCACAAAGATCTTGTGATAGTTTCCTACAGGTGGTCCCACAACCTTGGGTTCCATAGCCATGAAATAGTGGATCCTAGGAAGACCAGAGACTATGTAACATGTTATTTGATAGTATTACCATGGTGCCTTACTATACAATAGGAAACCATATACGTTAGGATTGCAGCAGCAACAAAGGGCCTGCAGGGCCAGGATCTTAGAGCACAGGTTCAAGTAAGGGCACATGTAGGGGCATAGGCATATCTACAGGCATAGGGTCAGAGTAGATTGGGTACCAAGTTATAGGTTCCACAATAGGGTTCTCCATAGGTACCACTATAGGTGTCATTACAACAGGTTCCATTAAAAGTGCCTTTATGAAAAGGTCCTCTATAGGTACCACTACAGGTGTCATTACAAGACGTTCCATTACAGGTTCCTTTATCACCTCCACATGCATCAAGTCCACCACACATCCCTCTAAGGGATGGATGGGATGAAGGAGATGGGGATGATGGAGATGACAGAGATGTGGATGGTTGGGATGGATGGGGTTCCCCACCACATAGTCTAGTGGGGGGAGGATGGAAGTTAAACTACATGTTTTAGGAGTTACAACAGATCATAACACAATAGGATCAGGTAAATGCTGAGAGAGACCATTTAACTATAGAGAGAGATCAGTTACACACTGAGTGGGATCAATTATGGGGTGAGTGAGATTATTTACGAGATGATCTAGGTAGTGTCATAGAATAGTGTGATGTTATTCACTAGTCAGGGACAATAACACAGATCCTCGAGATGGTTTTGAGTGTTCCTCGATCACTGCGGAGGCCACATACTATAGGATGTTATACCATGTAGCTATATAAGTTGGTCAGATAGCCGTTGATTACAATCATTTGGTTGGAAGTCATTCAAGATCCAAGTCACAAAGGCCATCTCAATTGGTCATATTAGTGCAACATATTTTAGTGTAGTAGAGCACAAGAGCATCTATAGCAATTTCATAGCAGATGCCTCCAATGGTGGTAGAAACTGGTTTTCACCAAAGGAGTTTTCAAAAGTGCCAAAATTGCATGCTTTTTCACACTTGGACACATTGGTTTCTCTTTACTTTTTATGATTTTATTTTATTTTCTTATTTTTGAGGAAATCCATACTCAAGCATAAAACCACTTTAGATGCATGACATTCATGGCTTCCCTTAGTTCATCACCATCCAAGTGAGTAGGATTATATGCACCTAAACCATATTTAACAACCACAACGTACGGATCTAACCAGTTTGGCTAAAACTTTTTTTTCTTTTCCCAGTCCTTTTTGGTGTTGAACTGATTTTCCTTCATCATAAGGTCTCCTACCTCAAATTGGCAAGGAAGTAATTTTTTTTTATAACTTCTACACACTCGATTCTGATACAATTTGAGGTAATAAAGGGTGTAAAGTATGTTTTCATGTAATAGCTCTAGATCTGCTATCCAAGCCACTATGTAATCCTCCTCTTTATCTAGGTACTCTCTGAATTCCATACGCAAAGAGGGGAGCTCAATCTCAAGAGGTAGAACTGCTTTAGTACCAAATACTAGGGAATATGGAGTTACACCACTAGAGGTGTAGATGGATGTTCTATATGTCTAGAGGGTTAGGTGAATCTGAATATTCCAATTACAGCCATTGTTTCTCACCATCTTCTCCATAATATGGAAAACAATTTTGTTTGTGGTCTTAGCCTGTCCATTACATTGAGGGTAATAGGGGGTTAAGTACTTGAGATTGATTTGAAAGAGTTGACATAATTCCTTCATAATTTTATTTTTGAAGGATTTTTTATTGTCTGTAACAAGGGAATAAGGTATGCCATAGCGGAAAATGATATGGTTCATTATAAAATTGGATATCTGCGCACATGTGTTATAGGTGGGAAGTAGAGTCTCTATCCACTTTCTTAAGTAATCAGTGGCATCTATAATGAACATATGGCCATCAGAGGATAATGGAGTAATATTTTCAATGAGATTGAGCCACCACTTTGAAAAAGGCCATGGTGTTGTAATAGGCTAGAAGGATTATGCTAGTGCATGAATCAAAATGTCATATTCCTAACACAAAATTACTTCTTTACATACTTGCAACAATCATTTTACATTGTAGGCCAGTAATAGCCTACTATTAGTACATTTTTGGCTAGGAATATCCCATTTGTATCAGCTCCATAGATAGTTTCATGAACTTCCTTAATTGCTAAGATAGATTCCTCAATGTTAAGACAATGCAACAGATTCCCATCATACCCTCTACAATAGAGATTTCCTCCAAGTAAGGTGTAGTGGGCTGTATGGTAGATAAGGTATTTTTATCAGAATGGGAATTCTCTAGAGGGAAGGTTCCATCATGAAGGTAATTAAAAATATATAAGTACCATGTTGAATGGGGACCAACAACTTCACATATCA
The DNA here is from genome assembly GCA_019776745.2 of Taxus chinensis. Taxonomy (NCBI): domain Eukaryota; kingdom Viridiplantae; phylum Streptophyta; class Pinopsida; order Cupressales; family Taxaceae; genus Taxus; species Taxus chinensis. The sequence continues at coordinate 386,997,720 of CM034155.1, forward strand.
GACAAGACTCTATTATGTCATATACTGGCATCAGTAAATGATTAAAAAGACACGTATATTGTTTTTTCCAGGTGAGATGCATAATAAATAACCCATTGTAGCCATGGTGTTTTATGCTTGATTATGCCCTCTAGGAATTTAGTCAAATGTGATCTACACAAAGACATATTTTAACGTATGAACCATTTTTTATAAGGAATGTGTTTTTCATCCTTAAATTTTCACTCATGTGTAACCTTTTTGATAATCAACATAGAATATCTAGTCACGTTGAGCTACCTGATATCTCATTGTATAGTTATCTTCAGCCCTGCAATGATAGAATCATATTCTACTATGTTGTTAGTGCATGGGAATCCTATTTTGAAATCCCATGTAATCAAGTACCCTGAAGGATTTATAAGCACCACTCCTACTTTTTAACCATAGAATGTGAAGGATCCATCAAAATACATGCGCCATGATATGGATTCCTCAAGATATAATAATGAAGCATCTATAAGTTCTAGACTCAATGGTTTTGTACCTGGTAAAGGGGATTCAACTAGTTTATTTTTCAGTACCTTCCCCTTGATTGATTTCTGATGGACATATTTTATATCAAATTCACTGAGTATGATTATCTAACTGGCCATCCTTCCTGTAATTGATAATAGATACTTCAATGGGTCTATCTTTGATATAAGCTTGATTTTGTTTAGAAAATAATGACATGGTTTTTGAAAGGAAAAACATCAGGAAAGAAATACTTTTCAATTTATGGGTAATTGAGCTTGTAAGCAATAAATGTATGACTTATATAATATACATCTTTTTCCTTCTACTCCTAGTCATATTGGGCCAATAGTGCTCCAATTGCAAATTGTGTAGTAGAAATATATAACATCATTGGTTTACCTACAGGTAGGTGGTATTAGACCAAGGGTTTTGACAAATAATCTTTAAGAAAAGAAAAATCTTGTTGTTGTTCTGGACCCCATAGAAATTTAACATCCTTCAAGTGAGAAGATGCGTAAATGAGTGACACTTGTTTGCGAGATGGGAAATGAATCTACTGATTGCTTGTATTTTCCCTTACAAGCTGCATAGTTATTTGATGTTTGTAATGGGAGGAATCTCTATGATATCCGAGACCTTAGCTGGGTCTACTTCAATTCCCCTCTGTGATATTATAAATCCTAGTAATTTCCCTAATAATACACCAAAGACACATTTCTTTGGATTGAGACGGACCTTGTAGTCCAGTAGATGCTGAAAGATGCATTGTAGAATAATTGGATTGTCTTCTCTCATTGTGGACTTTCCTAGGATGTTGTCCACATAATTGTCCAATATGTCATTGATCATATCAGTAAAGATGACAGTCATAGCCCATTGATAAGTTACACCTACATTATTTACACCCAAAGGCATGAATTTGTAATAGAATGTTCCCCAAGGGGTTGTGAAAGTTGTCTTATATTGGTACTTCGTAATCCTAATATGATTATAACCTGAAAATCCATCCATGAGTGATAACAATTCATAACCATCCGTGGAATCAAAAATCATGTCAATATTGGGGAGAAGAAAGTCGTCATTAGGAAAATATTTGTTTATGTCTCTAAATATGTACAAATTTTGATACCTATAGGATTTTTATTTATAGTTACAAAATTTCAAATATACTCTGAGTAATCAATAGGCCGAACGAAGCCTAGTTCCAATTAATTTTCCAGATCCTCTTTAGCCAACAAGGTAACACGAGGATGCATTTTCCTGAGATTTTATTTGATAGGTTTTGCGTCTTCGTGCACAAAAATATTATTTACTACTAGTGTCGGATCAAGTCCTGACACATCCAGGTAGGACCAAGTAAAGATGTCAGATGATTCATGTAAAATAAAGACAAATGTCTTATATTCTTGAGTCAACAATGAAGATCCCAACTTAATCATGCTAGTTAATTCCTTTGATCCGATGTTGAATTCAATAGTATCCTTCACAAGAAGATAAAATTAGTCCTCCATGCACATAGGATCAGGGGGGAGATTGAGATCTACGTCCAAGGGTGTCTGAATGATATTTTCACCCTTGGATAATTCAAATTCTTTGTCCTATAATTTTTCCTTTTGTTTTTCTATCAGTGCCTCAACAATGTTTTCACTATAAGACTTGGAATTGTTAATTTTACAAGGCTTCTCTGTGGAAACTTTTCCCTTAATTTTTACTTTATTTTGATGACCACAGAACTCATATTCCTCCCCAAAATATGTGCATGCATGTAGGTTAATGGAGAATCCCTTTTTATGATCACCTACTAGGATGTCATCTTGGATACCCATAAAATCACAAATAGCCTCATCATTGGAAAAAAATTCAATTGCTACATGTTGTTGTTGGTCCCAATTCACCAATGAAGGATAGGAGAGGTTTAATTCAGGAACAGGGATAGGTAAGGTAGGGGATATGGTCAATATATCCATATTAGAAAATTTATTGGTCAAGATAATGTCTTCGTAAAGACTACACCAAGAATCTATTTCGCTTTTGTAACCTTACTCACTATCTTCGTGTTTAGAGGTAATGACATCACACATAGGTTGAATAGATCCATATGGTCGATGACCAATACCATTCTTGCATATTTTTATGTGGTGTATAAGAAGAGGTTCTCGTACTCCTTATTCATGTTTTCTATAACCATACCCTTGGAAGACCATGGTTTACATCATTCTATTCAAAATTGTATATTTAGGATCCTGGTAGCATGATGCAATATTATCCACATGAGGTGGTATCATAGAGTTACATAACAATTGTTCATCATCTAGTAAAATACCAGGAGTGAACTCATTAAAGGGGAAATTATCTTTAGGACATCGATATTTATGACAAGGCCTACCTCATGTTTTGGAAGATAGGGGAAGGTTCTAAACCAAGAGGGTTTGTTGGAGATCATAATTCCCACAACCAATTGAAAGGGTCTTTATATCCCACATAGAAAAGGGAGCCACTGAAGTTCAAGCACCATTTTCATTAGGGGTTAAGGAATTTGGATCAAATTATGAGGTGAGAGCCTCAGATTGAATCAGAACAACCATCTTTGTGGAAGGTAAATCAATAGAAGTAGGGAAGTAACCTGATAATGCTTTGCAATGAGAAAAAGGTTGAGAACCCTTCGGAATAGTTATATTTTTCCCTTCATAGTATAACTTCATAAACTAGTGATATGTTGAAGGAATGACCTATATGACATGAATCCATGGGTGGTCGAGAAGTATGTTATAAGGTAGCTATAATTATAGAACATGGAACTTTGTATCATGAGTAGTAGGCCCTACTCCTAGTTAGAATGTTATCATGCCAACTGACTTCCACTCTTCCTCGTCATATGCCTTGATGGCGATGACATTTATTTCCAAATCTATTTTAGTACGATCCATTTTATGAAAAAGTTTCAAGGTAAAAATGTTTAGGCCTGATCCACCTATAGACACCAAAATTGGGTCACACTCCCCTTTCGAATAACCAACTTACACACATTCACCTAACCATGACCCTTATACCCCACATTAGCATTAATTTAATTATTTATAATTAAATTAATACCCATCCTCACCCCATTATTGATTTAATTAATTTAATTAAATTGACACCTCACCCCTAGACACCTCACCTAGACACCTCACCTAGACACCTCACCATAGACCTATTCATAACATGTTTCCATAAATGAATAAGACTTGGTCCAAACCCTAAAAATCAAGGCCTATTATTCCTCTAACCACATTCCCACTCATGGAAAAAGGTAACGTCCATTCAAATCCACAAATAAAGGAACAAACTTGATCTAAAAGATGTGAGATCTGCCATTGTTAGTAAACCTAAAGAATTCTGCCTTAACTCACGCCGGTCATCCCTAAACCAATGCCGGTCATCCCTAAACCGTCTTCTGTTACCATTTATTCACCTTAGCAACCTTGTTTTTGGGTTGGCACATTATGAGATCAAGGGGATGAGAAGAGAACTGCATGCAAGCAGAACTAGAGCCTTTTCATACCTACAAACATCCATAGCCAGCACCAGGATAGATCCAGAAGCATTGCACTCATGGAAGCATTCCAGGAAGCACTACCGTGGCACAAAGCTCCATCCCATCAAAATCATTCCACCACCATAGCCATTAAACTTACATCAATTTTAAGTGTATCTTCTACTGGTATAGTCTATTTTAGTATAATAGCCTTTGTTACTTTTGTTATCTAGTTATACTTTCCATGTTCATTTCTCATATTCTACCTACTTGTAAACTCATCCATTCCTCTACCCATACCACCAAATCACCCATTCTCACGTACTACACACCTCTGAGTATACCTCAGACCTTTATAGACCTCCCTATCCACCCCTCCATCTTTATATAGCTTCAACTCAACTCCTACAATTAGATATCATTGAGTTCCTTTCACCTCGAACCTATTGACACCGGTTACCCATGACCATTGTCAGTCCCTTCTAAACCATCATCGATTACACCTGACTAACATCGGTCTCTGTGTTTCATACCATTTTCCAATAACAAAATCAAACAAGATTTTACCAAGTGACCTAAAAAACCCAGAACCTGACCCTGACTAGTTCTAACACTCTGAAACCTACCTACCCTTCATATCTGACTATAGCCTAGCCTGTTATATTAGATTTGCTTATTGTGCTTGAATGAAATACCTAAATCATATCAACTATAGTAGGAATTTGTTTATTTATTGCATTAATTTTTTTTAAATAGTGGATTGACAACCATCTAGGGAGTATCACACTTCCTGGATCTAGCACACGCTAGGCAGTCCACTGTCATATATTATTTAACTCTTCTTTTGTGGTCTTGTTTTCTATTTCAGGTAGTTCCTCCCAGCCAAAAGGAAGCTCTCATAGTCAACATTAGATTGAGAAGTCAGAATGCGCACAACAACCATCAACCGACCAACATAAACATATATTCCTCCTTAGCCCATAACCCTTATCTGTTTCGTCTCAATAACGTAATGAAAATGGTGAAACATTTTGCCATGCCCAGTGAGACCCATCCATTGTTCCTTGCATTTTCATTCATTCATACATAATGATGGTGTGTTTTTTTACTTTCTAAATGTATTCACACTAAATAGCTTTCCCTGGTAATACTCTATTCTTATAATTGTCTAAAACAACATCTATTTTCTAGTGCTTAAAACGAACCATTTCTTCTTTTTTGCATTCACATAAGTAGTGAAAGAGCATGTTCCTACCTGTTCATCATTTTCTTGATTGAACAAAAATTGTTGATTTGGGTTTAAAATCAGTTACATTTCATCCTTATATGGTGAATTTATCTCACATTGAAATGAGGGAAACCTATATGATTGAAGTCATGCCCAGCTGATGGTTGACAAAGAATCATAGAAAATAACTCTCTTTCTTCTTCTTCTACCAAACTGCAAAACATTGAAAAAATACACATCTTCTTAAACAACATATCACTTGAAATAAGATGTCAATGATCACACGATCAGTGGATTGACAATGGGCACCCATCTGGTTACTTCTATCCATTCATTACCTCAGAGGATGGCCTACCCCTACCATAACATAACCTGAAACCTCTCCTTTTAGATATCCTTCTTTGTAGGAAGCCTTCCTCACCAAAAAATCTACTCTAAATTCATGAGTCAGTCTTCTAAATAGCATAAGCTCAGAACATTAAAAATTAGTTGTTGGATACATGTTTTTAGTGTTTGATTGACATGCATTTGAGGTGTGGGGATACATTTCTCCATTTTTCTATTCTTTTTCCTTACACACTCCACAATCATAGTTGGAGTATTTTGAATTCTTCTGAGTGTGTCAGAACCTCATTATATCATCTCCAGGCTTCTAGGTTCATAATTCATCTGATCTCAGTTCACAACAATCTATTTTCTTGCATTTTTCAAATTTTCATAGTAACCGGCATCGGTTTATCCTCCGGTGTCGGTTTACACCTCACCAACATCAGTTCTACCTAATCACCACTGTCAGTTCCTTGTCCTTTTGGTTAACATTCCCAAAGGATGCCTATTCTCATCTTCTTCACTATTTTGATTTTTTTTAGTCTCTATAGTCTTTGTATTCTCATAAACAGTCATCATACAACTTATCTATCTGACATTCATTAGTTTTGTCCCCTTTTGTCAAACTATTCTTTTCTCACAGTAACCAACCTCGGTTACCCCTGAACCATCATTGGTCATCCTTAACCGGTGTCAGTTACCCTGTGCTAATTCTCAACTGATACATTACCCAAATCCACCTATAAACACCTATTTTTCTCATTCCTACTACTCTCTGTGTCATCTACAGGCTACAACATCACCTGATATACATTCATTCACATGGTGTTGACTCACAACCAAGCTAACACTCTTATATTCCATGCTAGTCGTCAACCACTCCCACCTAGTCCTTCACCACCCTTTTTCCTGTCACCCATGGATCTAACCCTACCTACCACCATTTCCTGCATAGGCGATGAGGAATTCACACGACTCCTCGATCAGAATCTTGATAGGGCCTTACAGTTCTACCTTTCCCACTCTTCCACCCGGGACTCCTCAGGTCAGTTGATATATGACATGCCTGTATCTATCTCTCCTACCCTTGTCCCCACTTCTACATCAACCCCTACTAGTTCAACATTACCTTCACCTACTTTACCCCCAGTGGTTTCGTAGCTAGGCCCCATACCCACTATGACCACTGCATCTGTAGTATCAGTCACACATGTAGTATCTGTTGTTCCCTCATTGACCACCCAGACCATAACCCCATCTGCAGACATTGTCTCACAGATACCAATTGCAACACAACCACCCGTGGTGTCGGTGACCACTACTCCATTCAAGAATCTTGTCCTCTCCATCATGCAGTCTCTACCCCCACTCACTACTAGAGTCAGTGAAACTACCCCACCTACATATAAATAGTATCAACAACCCCCTATCTCATCTGTCACCCATTCTGGATATATGCCCTTTATGTCAATCCCCTATTCTCAACCTTCATATTTGGCATCTATGCCATACACTAGAATGCCACCCACATCACATGTTTAGTACCATCCCTCTTATGCCACAGGAGGATGTCTCTTCCATCACAACCTACCAATGACCTCATCAAGTTAATGATGGAAAGGATGCAGACATTAGAAGCATTGGTTTGTAGCTCACACAATTCTCTCACCTATGATGAAATCTGTAATGAGCCCATTCATCCATCCATTCTTATTCACCCATACCCTATACATTGGGAAATGTAAAAATTCAACTGCTTCAATAGTAAAGAAGACCTGTAACAACATTTGTAGTCTTTCAAACATGGGTGTTACCTGATCGCCCATGATGATGCTTTACTCCTATGGACCTTCCCGATGTCCCTGAATAAGACCTGCATTGGACTAGTATAGTGGGCTACCCAGACATTCCATCTACTCATTTAATCAAGTAGCCCAATCCTTCTTAGACCACTTCTCAATCAACATTGTCAAGAAAGTCACCATGACTAATCTTTACTCCACACGACAGTATGACAATGAGTCTATTGCTGACTTTGTCACTCATTGGCACAGTGTAGCCTAATTAACCAGCTCACATTCAATTACCTCAAACTGAACTCATAGAGTTGTTTACTTGGGCTTGTGCTAGACACATCTCACCAACCCTGTAGGTGTAGACCTTCTGCACCTTTGACGAGGCATTCACCATGGCACGAAATTGGAGATTCATGCTATCGAAGAGAAGAAAATTCAGCTTACGTAACAAGAACATCACGTTCAAATCAAATGATGCTTCTTCATCTTCGAAACCCCATAAAACAACTATTCAAAACCCAAAGGATCTTCCAACACCATAGTTCTCAAGGCTAGACCCTCTCACCCATCAAACCAATCCAAACCTTCTTCTAATCTCTCTCTTGTCCAAGCTTTCTAGTTCAGACAAGAACAACGAAAGTACACTTCAATAGGAGAACCTTATTCTTCTATTTTGGAAAAGCTTATTAAGGCTGGTGCCATTACCCTTCCACCTATAAAACCACACACTGGTTTTTGATCCTGAGCACCCCATGCCCACGTGGTATAAAGAAAATGACTTTTGTAACTATCATCATGTTAAAGGTCATAGCGATGATAACTGCATCACCTTCAAGAATATCATCCAAGAAATGTTAGACAATGTAGATCTAGTCTTGGATAACCCAAATGCACCTGCTAACCAAAACCTACATATCTTCAAGAAGCCATTCCCTAATCATGCCCCATCTTCCAACCAAATTGGTGAAACTTCAGCCAATGATAGCAATGTTTGTGAGGTCCATGCTATTTTTGATGACATACCAGTTGCTTACCAGTTGCCCCATGTTCCTTCCATAGATGAAATCTTAGCCCGAGCTCCCCTACCTGCACAGGAACCTATTTCATCTAATCCTCCACCCACAGAGGAACCCCCTTCATTTTCTCCTTCACCCGTGGAAGAGCCTATAATTAGCACACCACCTTTGGCCCCTCAAATTACCAAGTAGTTGTCAGTGGCACCTCTCCTACTCATAAGAGGTACATGTCCACAACCCACACCATCACAAGGATAGTCCACCTCATCTGGCCCATCCTCTCCTCTACCCATAGAGGATCCTGTAGAAATACCATTTCCTTTAGATGACCATTCTCCATTAGACCTTCAAGATCCCACTGATATTACTTTCGGCTCTCTTACCCACAAAATCTGAGGCTAGCCATTTCCCTATGTCTCAAACACATTTTACGGGGATTGTTACTCGATCCACATCGGCCCCGCTTATAATGGTACCATTTTCACACTTGTTCGATCGCTTGGATTATGTTGATAGAGCCTTACTTTGGGGACGCCTTCTACTTCCTTGCTTCAACCCAAATGTAGCTGTCACTCACCGACACCTCCACTATCTATCCAAAATTGTTTCAAGTGACCAAACAAAACACAACCATGATTATTACAACACCTTCCATGTCATCACCCACACCTCAACACACACCTCTTCCCATAACCCAACATACATATACACCCAAACACCTACCCACGCCTATATCATCTCCCTTACCTAAACCCATCACTACCTTTGGGGTCATGCCAACATTAAACCTTACTCACCCACCCATCAAATTAGATTTAGCCATATCTTCCCAAATCAGCACTAAAATTATTCTGGGTCCCTAAAAAGAAGAATCCAACCTCCTAGGCCTCATACACCAATCTTGCCTACCACACCATTGTCACCTTCACCCCTTTCGTCCATCCTAGGACCTCACCCCTCAACCCTGGCCAAGTAACCTCCTTCCAGTGGTAAACAAAGAATACAACATCCCACCTCCTCATCATGACCCTCTAATATAGCCAAGTGATCCACACAACCTCCAGAGTCATCACCCATAACCTTCTTACCACCCATACCACCACTACCTTCCATAAGTTCTTCACTACCCATGACACTTTCCTCTCTTCCACTAGCACCTTCCATGTGATCTCTACCAATAGACCACTACTGACACCTCAGTTACCCCCATGGGTAACCCATCCTCTTCCACCATCTTCTTTTCCTTCTACATCCCACACCCCCTTGCCACCTTTTCCCAAGAAGGTGCAGCCTAAATCTAAACATATGCTACCCTCCAATAAGGTAGTTAAATCAACCAAATCTTCCATCACCAGCTCTTCTACCATGCCTGTACCCAAGAAGATGCAACCAAGACCTAAGACCACTCCACACACCAAACTAGTGGACCAACCCATTCCCCCTCCTGTAAATCCTCTTCCTCCACAATCAGCCACACCTATGTACCCAAACCCACACTCACCTCCCATTGCAATCCACTAGCAGGGTCCTACACCAAAATCTTAACCAATCTCCTTGAAACCTCTATCATCACATTACCACCTCTTAGACCTTATGACCCACTCAAAACCCAAACCAAAAGGGTTTGACGAAACTAAAATTTGTTCCTACCATCATGTGCCAGGACACGATGTAGAGAACTATAAGGCTTTGAAAATTGTCATTGTCTAATTATGTCCTCCCAAAGAAAATTTGGATGATGACGATCTTCTTGATGAGGACCCCATTTCTCCTTCACCAATTTCCCCAGATCTTCTTCCATTACCCACTCAACGACTAATATCTCCACCCCCGCAATTGTTTGATCCCCCCAAGATTCAAGATCAACATGATCAACATCGCAACTCGCACCCAGAAAGATAAAGGAAAGGAAAAGGTTACTAGCCCATCAACCAACCTTATACCCAACATACCATCCACACCCATACCCAAAGTCACAATTCAAGGTCCTCCATATCCTATTTCCGATGGGGTTACATATTGCACAATACTAAAACAACTGCACCAATCCACCCTCAAAATGTCTTTATATGACCTCATCCAAACCTATTAGTCACATCATCGAGCCCTCATGGAGGTCCTTCAATCTATTGAGGTTTTACCAAATGATCCCATGCCTGTAGCCTCCATCATTACCCCTCACCACATATCCTTTCTCACTAGGTATTAAAGCCTTCCTCTATGCCTCCACCTACTCATCAAGTAATTATGTCAGCTTTTCAGATGAAGAGATTAATCCCTTCAAAGTCTGAGAGACCCCGACCCTGCTATTTTCATCTCCGTTCCTTTATTAATAATATACACATACATGCTGTTATGATCGATGGTGGTATTAGTATTAACATCATCTCCTCTCATGCATATGAAAAATGTGAATACCTACCAATTACATGCATTGTAACCCGAGTTATGCTGCGCTTCCTTTTACAATGATGCCATGACCTCTACCCTGGGTACCATCATTCTCCATGTCAAAGCGTGGGTCCCCGCACTGTCCTGAAACTATTCATTAAAATGTCCTATAAGGGGAGTTCTCCATAATCTATTCTCTTTTCTGACCGAATTGGATCCGCACCATGGGTTTTGTCCCTTCAACTTTACATTAATTGTTGCCTTGAAAATTTGAACATGAGGGACATAATTACACCATCCCTACCAACCCATATATCCTTTCAAGACCTGTAACCATGCTATACCGGCCCAATGATGTGCCTGTACCTAAAATCACTGATCCTAGGTATTTTATCATCGAATCTTAGCATGACTTAAAAGATACATGGAATTAGAGCTTAGGAGGATCATGATGTTTGGTGATTGGGAACTGAACATTTAGGGCACTATGCTCCAATGGGTTGTGTAAACTTTATCTTGAGACCCAACCTCCTAGGCCACATACAGAAAGTCAATGTCCTTACTACACTGGATACCTTCACTCTCCCTTGTAATCCAGGGTTTTCAAACCTTGAAACTGGCCACAATCTACCTTTTCCAACTTTTGGAAAACCAAGGTAGAGCGACCCCCTAAAATCAAAAACCCTACACTGGGAAAGTGGTGATACTTCCACAAAATGAGGGATCGTCAATACCAGTATCCTTACCAATTACCACCTATACCAACTGACCTTTGCCAAACATGTACAATAGAGGGATGATGACACTTTCTTCTCGTATTACCCACACGCATTCTACCTCAACCTTTTTCCAACTTGGCTCACAATCGCTTTCCAACTTTGGGTAACCCTACTAGAACATACCATTTTCACATGTCTTCCCTTGTCAGGTCACGTATGTCCTGATTCTGTCCTAAGAAGTATGCAAGATAAACCTTGGGGAAGCATACCCTCCAACTTATAGGTTGTTTGCAACCAAGATATGTCCCAGTTTCTGGGTCTACATAAGTGCCTTATCCACCATGCAGAGGAGACCACTGTCCCAAGGGTCTCCGATCTGACATGTGGACTTCACCATTCCACATTGTGATTGCTCTTGGCTCCTTCGGCTATCCACGTCTTCCACGATCCCTTACCCAATGAGCCCAACACCTCCTATTAAATGAAAAACTGAGATGGTCCTGATGCCGGGAAAATGGTTCTACAATGTCCTCAAATAGATCGGCACAACCACCTCTGTAGAGCCTGTTACCCACTCAAATCCAGGTTTACCAAAATGTGTTTTTTCTTTTACTTGCAAAATTTTGGGTATGTTTGGGTGTCCTAGGTCACGATGTAAAGCAGTTGATAAAGTAGGGTAATGACGACCGCCTTTAATTGACCGGTTCGTCCCAACCATCCAAATAAAACGCCTACTATGACTGAAGCCAGATTTTCTTGATGGAGGATCTGGCCCATTTTCTCTTATGTTTGGACAACTTCCTCTTATTTCCTTGGACATTATGGTTAGAATGATATCCAAGGGGACCCTAGAAACATGATTTTTTGAAATCAAAATCTATTTTGCTGAGGATATTGATATTTAAGGAGTAGGACATGTCTATCAGGCATTGCCACCCTGGGGGGTGCAATCTTGAGGGAATGAACAAATTGACAAGGACAAAGCCTGGTAAGTATGTTTTCCATCATGTTAATTAACCACTCATCCTACACCCTCATTTGAAAAATAGTTCATATTAGATATGGTTCACATTGCCATCCTGCTCACCCAGAAAGACCAAGGAAAGTGAAAAGGAACTGGCCCAGTTCATGAACCCTATGGCCAAAGTTTAAAGTTCGAGGTCCTGCATATCCTATTTCTTCTTGGGTCACACATTCACAATGCTAAAACAATTGCACCAATCCCCCTTCAAAATTTCTTTATATGACCTCCTCCAAACCTCTAAGTCACATCGTCAAGCCCTCATGAAGGTCATTCAATCTATCAGGTTTTACCAAATGACCTCTGACCCCATAGCCTCCAATTACCCCTCAGCATGTAGCCTCTCTCACTAGGCCATTTCCTTCCTCTAACACCTTCACCTACTCACCAAGTAGCCGAACCCTTAAAGACCGTTTATAGATGAAGAGATCACTCCCTTCCAATCGGTTAGACTATGATCCCGACCCTACTCTTGTCATGTCTATCTTCAATATATGATAATATATGCATATGATGATTATGATTGATGGTGGTGCTAGTATTAACATAATCTCTTCCCATGAATAAAACCAAATGTGAATACCTACCAATTGGGGTGATGCATGATAACTAGGAGTTATGTTGTGCTCCTTTAATATGCCATGACCTCTACCCTTGGTACCATCACTATCCATGGGGTCTGCACTGGGTCGATGCATTAGGTCCCAAAACTTTTCTATGTCCTAGAAGGTGAGTTCCTAGTATAATCTATTGTTTGGCAAACCTTTTATCTAACACCATGGGTTGTGTCCCTTGAATGAGAGATTTACAGCCGAGTGTGCCCTAAAATTTGAACGATGGAAATTAATTACACCATCACCTATTGACTCATTTCGTCCTTTGAAGACCTGTGAACATGCTATATGTACCCCAATTATGTCTTAGTACCAGTAAAGGTATCTTCCACTATCCCTACTTCACCTTCACCTACAAGCCCATCCACCAAGACTACCACCACCTCTCCCGCATACAACCTTGCTATCCCTATTATTGTTGTGGCCTCTACCGCTAACTCACATGTTTCCCCATCTTCTAGTGAGATTCATCTATCCCCGCTACCCACATATCGACTACTGATCCCTTAGAAGGTGTTTTTCAATGCCTCACTCTGGGGGAATACCACCTATACAATATCGACACTTCCTCACCCCACAAGAGTATGGGAACTTGCGTCAACACCCCAATTATGACATCCACATAGGTGAAGTTTTTCCTTATGGCCCTCCCCACCTTCACACTAATCTAATGTATGGGGGACTTGATATTTCCACCTATAAACCCATGAACCTCCATGCCAAACCCAACCATTTTCATCCAACCTACATTCCCTCAATAATCATCACTTCACTCACACTTTCCTCCACCAGTGCCCATGGAAAGGATTTGGCTTCGGATTTTATGAACAGGACCACCGTACTATCATTTCTTGTACCTCTCATAAACACAATGACAATAGTGGTATTGGTTTTGACGCACCACCTTCCAAGAAGGCTCATTTCGACCTCATTTAGGATGGAAAACCTTCCCCACCTCATTCACCCACATCACCATCTTCACCCACGGAGTCCATAGATCCCAAATATATTCCTCCTAACTTTATTTTTTCATAAACACCATTTCCCTGGGACCATCTGACCTATCAACGTGATGGAGAGGCTCCCTCTTCTCTCCCACTCCTGTATCCTGACATGATCGATGATGATACACCTTCTATTAATGTCGTTCAATGTCAGGATGATGAATCCATTCTCACTTACCTAGGTGTAGAAGATTCTTATATTCACCACTCATTACCTTCTGAGATGACAAACCATGTTAAATGAATCATACCATCAAAATCAACATTAACACTTAGGATGACCCACACATTCTAAAGATCAGGCCAATCCTTAGATGCTACTGAACAGGAAGCTTTCACTTCTTTTCTTTGGGACCATAGAAACACTTTTTCTTGGTCCTATGCCAATATGCCTGGTATTGACCCAAAAATCATGGTACACAATATCGTAACCATTCTTGATGCCAAACCCATCAAACAAAAGCTACAGAAAATGCATCCTCGCATTTCTCTTCTGGTCAAAGAAGAGCTTCAATGCCTTCTCTCAGTTTCCTTCATCCTACCCATTGACTATCCCCAATGGATTTCTAACATCATTCCTATCACAAAGGTGACAGGGGGACTCCACATTTTCACATACTTCTGTGACCTCAACCTAGCTTATCCCAAAGATGATTTCCCCCTACCAGGCATCGACCAACTAGTTGATCTCACCGCTGGCCATGAAATGCTATCACTCATGGATAGTTTCTTGGGCTACAATCAAATATTACTAGCTCTAGAAGATCAACACAAGACTACCTTCATCACCCCTTGGGGGACTTTCTACTATCGAGTCATGCCTTTTGGCCTTAAAAATGCTGGTGCCACATATCAGTGAGCCATGACTTACATCTTCCATGACATCATGCATCACATATTGGAAGATTACGTAGATGATCTTCTGGCCAAATCTAAACATCAAACTGAACACCTTCCCATCCTTAAGGTCATATTTGACCGTCTCATCAAGTATTGTGTGTGTCTTCAACCAAAGAAGTGTGTCTTTGTGGTACTTTCAAGAAAACTCCTAGGTTTCATCGTTTCTTTGCGTGGCATAGAAGTCGATCCTGCTAAAGTCAAGGATATTCTAGAAATTCCTCCACCCACTAATCTCCATCAACTTTGAAGCCTACAAGGTAAGTTGCAATCCATTCGTTATTTTATCTCACAGCTTTCTAACCGTTGTCAACCATTTCATCATCTTCTCAAGAAAGACATTTCATTCAAATGGGATGATGAATGCCATAAAGCCTTTAAGGCCTTAAAACAATACCTCCTTCAACCACTAGTGCTCATTCCTCCTAAGGATGACCAGCCCTTTTACCTATATATTTCTGCCACTAACCATTCTTTAGGTGCCATGCTTGCTCATCATGACGACCAACACTGAGAGCAAGTGGTTTATTACATAAGTCGTACCCTTCTAGACTATGAAACTAGATATACCCACACTAAAAAACTCTACTTAGCCTTAGTTTTCATTACCACCAAACTCCACCATTACCTACTCAACCAAAAAACCTTCATCATTACTAATACTGATCCACTACACTATATGTACGCCAAACCCTATCAACATCAACGTGTCACATGTTGGCTTATGCTTCTTGCTGAGCTCGACCTCGAATTCATTCATTAAAATTCCATCAAGGGCTAGGATATCGCTGACCAACTAGCTGACACACCTCTTTCCAGGAATCAACCATCTAACTTTGATTTCCCAGATGAGTCTATAGCTACCCTCTCCCTAGATGAACCCGCTTACCAAATGACACTCTTCTTCGATGGCTCCAAGTGTCAGCTGTGGGGGTGGGGCTGGTGTTATCCTCATTCCTCTTGATGGTGAACCTATGCCTTTGTCTTTCAAACTTGATTTTGATTGTACAAACAATATTGCTGAATATGAAGCACTTGTATTGGGTCTCTAGGATGCTTATGCCTTAGATGTTAAGTCAATCAATATCTTTGGTGATTCTCAGCTGGTCATAAACCAAGTCAATGGTATATACCAGTGTCATAATGAGATACTTAAAAAGTATAAGCATCACGTAGACATACTTTTGACCACCTTTGACCATTACACACTTCAAACCACCCCATGATCTACCAAAAAATTTATGGATACCATGGCCTTCTTGGCTTCTTAGATACCTACTTCACCCACTGAACTCTAAAATCTTTGTCACAATACAAAGGCTACAATCACCCTCTTATTTACCTCATGAGGTCTACTCCGTCAGAACCATTGCCCCTGACCCACGTGACCTTTGGTATAAGCAATATGAAGACTATCTTTCCCTTTCCATTCTACCCACCGATCTGACTCGTAATAGACAATGTGCCTTTCTTAAAAGTGTCTCCCATTATGTCATCATGGGCGGTCTTCTTTACAAGCGCGGCTTTGATGGAATTCTCTTATGATGCCTTACAAGTTCTGAAATTCCCTACACCATTAAGGAAGTCCACGATGGAATTTTTGGAGGTCACTTTAGTGGTTTAGCTATCGCAAAACACATTCTTCACCTGGGCTATTATTGGCCAACCCTAAACCGTGACTGTTGTGATTATGTCAAACATTGTGTGAAATTCCAGCAACATGCTAATCTCCATCACACACCTAGTCATGCCTTACAGGTCACATGAGACCTTTGGCCTTTCTCTCAATGGGGTTTAGATCTTATCGGTGAGATCAACCCCCATTCTTCACAACACCACCAATGGATCATAACCACTACTAAATATTACACTAAATGGGTAGAGGCCATTCCCCTCATTTCTACAAAATCTGAGAAAATATGTGAATTCATTAACCATCACATCATTTTTCACTTTGGTGTTCCTCACCGCCTCATCACTGATAATGGAAAGAAATTAAAAAACAAAACCCTAACAAGCAAACTATGTGACGCTTTTGGCATCCAACTCAGTTTCTCATCACCTTATTACCCGTAAACCAATGGCCAAGCCGAATTGACCAATAAAACCTTGAACAAAATTCTTATGAAGGTAGTCAATGATACTGGGAAGGATTGGCATATGCACATTCCTTTCACCTTGTGGGCTTATTGCACTAGTATTCACACTTTGACTATTGCCACACCCTTTTCTCTGGTCTATGGTACCAAGGTTGTCTTACCTCTCAAAGTCCAGATTCCATCTCTCTGCATCTCACTACAAGACATGCTCAACGATGATGAATTTTTCCAAGATTGTTTGGTGCAACTTGAGTTATTAGATGAACGTCATCTCAATGCTCTTGACCATCTCCAAATCTACCAAAAATGTATCAAACGTGCCTATGAAAAATGTGTTCATGAATGAACCTTTCAGGTCGGTGACCTTGTCCTAAAAGAAAATCAACATGTAACCAAAGAAGAGAAAATTAAGTGGGGAAAATTTGCTCCTAATTAGCTTGGACCCTATATCATTACCCATGCCTATGGATCAGGTGCTTATCATTTGTCTTCACTTGAAGGTAAACTTGAACCTGAGCCCCTCAATGCCTTGCATCTTTGACCATTTTATTGTTGACATCAAGTCCTATATCACTTTCTATCAGTTTGATCACTCGTCCCTTGAGCGTTGTTCACCTTCCATATTACCCATTTTGAGGATCCATGACTAAACAAGAATCATGTGATTACCCATCACCTTTCAGCCTTATCTTCAATATGAGTACCATGGCTCTACTCATAGCATGATTCTCATGGATACTTTTCATCTTCTCCAGGATGGAATCCCATGGTCATTCATCACTTGAAACCACCCCTTTCATAGTTAACTCCTGTGTACTATGGTTTTTTCATCCTAAATAAGAACCTACCCTTCCTCTATAGTCTTGTCCATGACTTAAACGTCCAAAACAAAAAGGGATGCAACTCCTTGATTCAAGCTTCCAACAAAAGATGACTCCCTCAAAAGGGACATCTCTTCACTCTAATTTCCCACTATAAATAGACTACTCCCTTGAAGGACAAGCTATATAAAGTCATTTCACAAATATAATAAAAATATCCTGGAAGCTTCCCGCATTGATCAGCTTCATGAAGACCTCAAGGAGATAATCTACTCATCCCACATAGACTTCCCGCATCGATCAGTCTATTAAAAACCAAAAACAAAAATGAAGAAAATGATGAAATTTTCATCATGGACTTGCCTATTTTTGTTCCTAGGTTTCTTTCTTAGAAAAACATGTTTTCGTACACTAAGTTACGCTAAACCGCCCATTCTCACCTCATTGCCTTTTTATCCTAATTTCCTCTTTACTCAAGGGACTTTCCGCAACTGCGACATTTTGTGATTATGTGACTTTCTTCACCCTTA
Source organism: Taxus chinensis (assembly GCA_019776745.2). Classification (NCBI taxonomy): domain Eukaryota; kingdom Viridiplantae; phylum Streptophyta; class Pinopsida; order Cupressales; family Taxaceae; genus Taxus; species Taxus chinensis. The sequence continues at coordinate 387,016,198 of CM034155.1, forward strand.
GAATGGTCCATTATGCAACACCTTTAGGGTCTTATGTTCATAAGCCCATCTTGGGTATGGTAGACTCATTAGGGTTCTTATCAATTAAGAAGCTCTTTTGCCACCTCTTACCATTCACCTTCCTCATTACTTATTGATTATCCTATACAGGACTAGATCATCGACATCTATATTTAAAAAAATTTAACCATGCCTATGACCTATTCAACCATGCCTATCTACAACCATGCCTATGACCTACATTCAACCATTAGCCTAACACCTACCAACCCATTCCTCTACTTCATCATAATCTTCCCTAGCTTATGGGAGAACTACATCGGCCTGAGGTCCCTTTTCGCTGGGACTATGTAGGCAACACTTCGAGGGCATGGGGCCCTTGGAGGTTAGCTCAACCACTCTTTACCCTAACCAATTCCCCCTTTCACTTTCCTATTCACATTCTACCCTAGTTAGTTTCCATTTTATATCAATAACTAGAAATTAAACCAAACAAGCATCAATTAATACACATTTTTATTACATCATCAAATCATTCATTTATCATTTTCACATTTCCACTATAGCACATATTTGGAAATTAAAACCATAACCTGTATATACATCACCATTTACTCCCCCATGTTACCTACAACTTGGACATTACCTCATGCCTAAACCAACATGACTCAATCATACCTAAACCATACTTGACTCAATCATGCCTAAACCAACCTGACTCAATCATGCCTAAACCAACTTGACTCCATCATGCCTATAACTTGAATCAACCATGCCTACATATAACCTGACCCCACCATGTCTATGACATGACTCAACCATGCCTACCACCTGAATCAACCATGCATAAAACCTGACTCCACCATGCCTATGACCTGACTCAACCATTCCTACCACATGACTCCACCATGCCTAAACACACCTATTTTCCATCCATCTATACATAACAATAAAATTCTACCAACACAAGTACATCATCAACAAATCATCCATCTCATCATACAAATCTGTGTATCCATACAATATACACCGATACCAAATAATGTGCATCTCTCAAAACCTCTCATATCTTCGGCACGTAGGATGGTATATGATCACAAAAATCTCATATAAAGCCTCACCATTTTCAGCATGCAGGCCGGTATATGATCCAAACTCTCAAAAATCTCATATACATCCTCACTCTCTTTGGCACGCAAGCCGATATATATCAAAAATAAACAACTACACAAAACAAGAGGTACATACGGCTATCAGGCATCACCCTGCTAGATATCCTCCATATCTATCTCACCTATCTCCTCCTCCTCCTCCACTACCATGTGGCATCTCGCTAACATCTCACCACCCACCATGGGTCCTGACATGATCTCTTCTGGTACCTCACTTGGGGCTAGCCTCCATGAACCGGTAGCCTTGCCTTGACCCTGTCTCAGGGATAGATTCCCCTTGTTCTCTCCACACTTTGGGTGCATGACCTGGTCCTCTCACTCGAGGCCTGTTGTGCTCTATACTCTCCATAGGATAAGAAATCTATCCCTGTGGCCATAAAAAGATCCTGATAATACCTCACCTCGCCTAGGGCATCCCTCAACCTGACTATAGGTACTGTCTATGGTGGTGCCATCGTCCTCTGACCATGTACCTATCCCACAGGACCCTTCCCCACCCCTACCTATAAAGTGGGACCCTACCCTTGAGCCTATGGTGGTGCCATCAGCCTTTTCCCCTGTGCCTGTACCTGGGCCTGGAGGGCCACAACCTATGCCTGTGTAGTGGCCAACTAGCCCTACAAACCTGTAACCTACACCTATAGGGTGACTACTTGTATCCCATCTCCATCTCTGCCCTATGCGGGTACCTGTCCTTGTGCTACCTGGGTCTGTAGGGTGGCCACATGTTCCTGCAAAGTGGCCACCTATGCCTCTGACCTTATCAACTGTCCCTGCACTATCCCCAACTGTGTAATCAGGGTAGCCACCTACCCCTGTAGGGTTTCCCTTTAAACAGTGATGGTGGATAAATCTGGCTACCCTTGGCCTTCGATGGTATTGCTTGTAAATGTGCAACCCACCACTGTCTGTATCTATCATAACCCCAACATCATCAATCCACCGGTCTATCACCTTGCTCCTCCTACCCTGTCAGGCATTGTCGGCTATGGTAGAGGTAAAGGCCTCTCCACGTCATCCCTCCTATACTATGGGAAGGGTGGGGGTATATCTTGAGGCATCCCAAACTACTGTCTGACCCTATCTATGAGTATCGTCTCATGCTCTCCAACATGATGCCCCTATATCCATCAGAATAGATATAGTCCATCTAGCTCATCGACCATCTACCTATATGATGGAAAACTCACATATGGCCTCCAAATGATGTCCATGCCAGATAACCCCTCTAGTAAACACAGGTAATAGGCTACATCGTGAGTCACTCTGGCCACTCGATGCACTCTCCAATAGTAGGTATCCATCACTTGTAACCCACCACACCAAACCTGGCTCAAATGCATCAGCTCAGGGCATACTAACTAGACACACACACAATGTGCTCATACATACAACAGTGTAGTAAGAAAGTGCAACATAGGTTGAACCTCCATAGCCACCCATAAGCCCATAGCTCTCTATACAACTGCACCAGGAATGCGAGTGCCCATGCAAAACAAGTCCTGTCCTCCACCATATCATGCAGAACCCCCATCAATGATCATGGAAATCTCCCACCCTCTACATCTGGTAGTGTAAAACAGCAGACTACCTCCATCAGCAACACCACTAGCCTCATCTCCTTTGGATGGGCCTGGTACATATCTCTATAGCTCATACTGGCGCTATGGAACCTCAACTCCGCCAGCCCCTCACCAAACATGGTCAACATCAAATCCTTCAGATGCCTCTAAAGGATATCGAATACACCTGTCATCCCCACTATCGGTAACCGTAGAATCCTGTACACATCCTCTAAGGTGACTGTGATCTCACCCATCAGTAGATGGAATGTATTGGTCAATAAGTCCCATCTGTCGATGAGGGTGACCATCAAACTTGGCTCCCGAACTATGTGCCAGTAGCACCTAACCCCAATCAACCTGACCTCTGCAACATGGCACCAATCATCAACTGTCATGCTCCCTCACACCTCCACGAGTAGGGGTGGTACCCTATCTCGTATCCATAACTGATCTCTCACCTGCATCCAATAAACCATCACATTATTAAACCTTAACCATACCTATTCATCCCCCTTAACCAAGTCTATTTTTAGGTAACCCTACCTTTCTATCTCATGCCCTCCCTCACCCACCCATCCCACTCATTGTAAGCCCATTTTCCTTCAAATTATGACCGGCATCGGTTTGCCTCGACCGCCCATGGTATACCACAACTGGCATCGGTCACCTCATATGTGATCGTTGCTGGCTCACACCAACTGACGTCGGCTAACCCTTGATCGACATCGATCACTGTCGCAGTCAAAATTCATGACACCAAACCCCTATTTCACTCAAAACTTCTCCATTTCTCCATAAGTAACCACCCATTCCTACCAAAACCCCCCTCAACCCCTCCCCATCCTTCATTTACCTAAATCCACCCTTCCCCATTCCTATTACACCCAATTTTTCTTCCCAAATTCAAAATTCACTTTTCCCCCCAAAACCCATTTTCCCTCACCTGACCTCTATACACCAATGTACCTCACAACACAAGGAATGGGATTGAATCATACCTTGTCACAGTGTCATCTCCATGGTGGCACGTCAGGCCACTACACCGGTGGTCCCCCCGATCCCTCTCCTACCTCTACCATCACCAACCAACCTCCTCACCTCCAACCAACCGAATCAATCAAACAGATCTCATGGACCCACCTATCACCTGCCAATCACCCACTATGAGGCTCGCCAACTCATCTCTCCATCTCACTCAGTTGCTTTCCACCTTTTCCTCTCTCCTATGTCATTTTATCCTATTTGGAAAATTACAAATGATTCCACAAAAAGTGGAAATTTCCTTTTTTAACCTCTCCTTACCTAGACCGACATCGGTCATGTGCCCTAGCATACCATGGTTGGTTTCCCTAAACCGGCATTGGTTAAACATGACTGGTGTTGGTTACCCATGTTGACCCCATGGCAACCCATTGCACCTTATCTACTTGCCCATAACCTTTTTCACCTAACCCGAAGTTGACACTGACCCTCCACCTCATCCTCCTGACCTCATCATTTATCACCCAACCTCACCATCAGTTGGGGCATATTTCTACCCCTCCCATGGCCTTACCTATGCCACACCTTCTTTTTACCCACACCTGACCTCCCGTGATGTGACCATCGACCTTGCACACTCGCTTTACCTTGCGATGTTGTTACCACGTTGTTAGCCTACCAACCATACCTTGCCTTTGGCAGTGACCCTTATCCAAACAAACCTTGACCTTTTGACCTCTTGGATGTACCAGAACCACACCTATAAGTTCCTACATCTTACCCCATTGTGTGTCCAGACCGTATCCTTTACCCTGGATACTAGGCCTCAACAACCCTTGTTTGGATAACCCGATCGACCTTGGATGATGTAGAGTTTAAAAGCTCTTTAACCTGATACTGTGTTGTGATCTCCACATGTGCGTACATTTGATTGACACTACCCATTACCCATTTTTACCTCCACCTACCCTACCCACACCTACCTACCTAACCATTGATTATGTGGATATTCCCATGTCCTCACTCATTACATCTTGCGATGATGGTACCTATTTTTCTCAGCCTAATAGCCTTACCTTGCCTATGGATGTGACCCTTGTCCAAAAAAACCTTGACCTTTTGACCTTTTGGATGTACTGGAACCACACCTATGCATTCCTGCATCTTACCTTGTTGAGTTCCTGGACCATATCCTTTACCCTGGATACCGGACCTCAACAACCCTTGTTTGGATGACCTTTACGACCCTAGCTAACATAAATTTTTTATGTTGAGCAACCCTTGTATCTCATGGCATTTCACAATGTGTGCATATGTCTAAATTCTCTACCTAATCACCCACCCTACCTTTTACAATCACCATACCCTCGACCCTCACCTTCTTCACACCTAACCCTATTTTCTCAAACCACCCACCGACTCTCTATTCTTCATCATCGGTGCCTAATTTGAGGGGGGATCACTCATGCCCCTATCTAGGGAACCCAAATTCACCTTCTCACCCTAAATTCACATGGGGAAAAAACCAACCTTTATTTTTGTCATGCCGCCTACCAATACAGGCTGCCCAACAAAAAGGGGTAAAATGTAGACACCAAAATTGGGTCACACTCCCCTTGGTCCCCTTTTGAATAACCAACTTACACACATTCACCTAACCATGACCCTTATACCCCACATTAACATTAATTTAATTATTTATAATTAAATTAATACCCATCCTCACCCCATTATTAATTTAATTACTTTAATTAAATGAATAGACACCTCACCTAGACACCTCACCATAGACCTATTCATAGCATGTTTCCATAAATGAATAAGACTTGGTCCAAACCTAAAAATCAAAGCCTATTATTCCTCTAACCACCTTCCCTCTCATAAAAATGTAACGTCCATTTGGATCCATGGATAAAGGAATGAACCTAATCCAAAAGATGCGAGATCTACCATTTTTAGTAAACCTAGGGAATCCCACCTTAACCAATGCCGGTCATCCCTAAACCTAACCACCGGTCAACCCAAAATTATCTATCAGTTACCATTTATTCACCTTAGCAACCTTTTTTGTGGGTTGACATATTTTGAGATCAAGGGGATGAGAAGAGAACTGCATGCGAGAAAAACCAGATCCTTTTCACACCTACAGACATCCATAACCAGCACCAGGATAGATCCAGAAGGTATTGCACTCACGAAAGCATTCTAGGAAGCACTATTGTGGCACCAAACACCATTCTTCTGATCAACTACTATCACCATTCAGCCATCAAACCTGCATCACAGTAAGTGTATCTTCTACTAGCATAGTCTATTTCAGTATAATAGCCTTTGTTACTTCTGTTATCAGTTTATACTTTGCATGTTCATTTCCCATCTTCTACTTACTTGTAGACTCAGCCATTCCTCTACCCACACCACCAAATCACCCATTCTCACCTACTACACACCTCTGAGTATACCAAAGATCTTTACAGACCTCCCTATCCACACGTCCATCTCTATTTAGCTTCAGTTCAACTCCTACAATCAGATCTCATTGAGTTCCTTTCACCTGACCCTACCAATGTCGGTTACCCATGACCATCATTGGTCCTTTCTAAAACATCATTGGTTACACCCAATCAACACCATTCTTTTTGTTTCATAACCTTTTCCAATAACATAATCAAACAACCTTTTACCAAGTGACCCAAATAACCCAGAACCTAACCATGACCAATTCCAACACCCTGACACCTACCTAGCCTTCAGATCTGACTATAGCCTAGCCTGTTATGTTATATTTGCTTATTGTGCTTGAATGAAATACCTAAATCATATCAACTATAGTAGGACATTTTCTGATTCTCACATTAAGTTGTTTTAAATAGTGGATTGACAGCCATCTAGGGAGTATCACACTTCTCAGATCTAACACATGCTAGGTAGTCCACTGTCATATATTATTTAACTCTTCTTTTGTGGTCTTATTTTCTATTTCAGGTAGTTCCTCCCAGCCAAAAGGAAGCTCTCACAGTCAACATTGGATTGAGGATTTAGAACGCGCACAACAACCATCAACCGACTAGCATAAATAGGTATTCCTCCTCAACCCATAACCCTTATCTATTTCATCTTAATAACATAAAGAAAATGGTGAAACACCACCATGAAAAAACACCCGTTTAATTTTTTTATAATTGAAAATGACCTCAATGTGTAAGGTAAAATTGTGTGAAGGAAATTCGGTATGATTTTCCTCTTGACTAAAGGTTATATGCTCCATTGGACTCATTTTTGCATCCATTACTTTGAAGTGGGTAGGGTCTATAACAATTGACACTTCTGATCCTTGTAATTCCTTACAAATGGTTTCCTTGTGTATGTTAGAGATCTTAAGAATATATAAGATCGAGATCCTAGTGGTAGTCTTCTCAAGTTTCTCTAAGAAATCATTGTGACTATCCTGAGGGGTAAACAAAGGAGGTTTTTAAATAACAAGGAAAAAATGTCACGTTACGGTGGTAAACTCATTTTCTTTGACCTTTATTATGTAAATATGGTCAATGAATGATTTTATAAAATCAATTATGGCATCATAAGAATTGTTATTTTTTGCCACATAGTTTGTATCTTTATAGATATATCCAATACCTTTATTTTTGGGATGTCTGTCCTTGATCCAAATTTTCCTTTCCTTTGTTATGCTTAGGGAAAGGTTCTTTATAAACTCCCAAGTCAGCATTGGCAGACTTGTTAGGGGTTATAAAATCCATTTCTACATCACCACTATTAACTAGGTCATGACTATGGTGCTTCAATTTTAGGAACTTATCAGTCTTATGACCCTTAACACAATGAAATGTGCAATATTTTTTTTCTCTAATCCATGACGTTTTAGGTGCATCATCGACATAAGGTATGATTTTTGGGTATTTGACCATATTAACTGCTATTGTATATATCTCCCTCCCTAGGTAAATATAGACAAACAGAAGAATATGGAAATAAAAGAAACTCAAAACCCGACATTTATTTATGCCACCAGTTGCGCCCCTGGCATATATTAGAAGGTGCTAACATGGAAAAATTTGTGCCCCTAGCATAGAGTAAAAGGTGTCAACATGGAAAAAGTTACACCCCTGGTGTAAATTAGAAGGTTCTGACATGGAAAAGGTTGCACCCCTAGCATAGAGTAGAAGGTGTCGACATGAAAAAATTGCGCCCTTGGCATGGATTAGAAGGCACTGACACCAACATTTTTAGCACCTATGGCGAACTTAAAATTATGTTGATGTGAGGATGGATGCGCCAAGGTGCACCTTCATGAGGCGCAACATTTTGAGCGTTGACACCCCGAACCTAACAGGTAGCAAACCCTGACCCTAGATATTCAAATGGCCATAACTTTTCACAGGGAGCTTGGATTCATGCAAGGTTGGAATTTTTAGAAATATTACAAGGTCCTCTGTCCAAAATATGACTAGATATCTTTAATTGTGAGAAAATTTTCTTCAAAAATGTAAAATATAGTTCACCATTTTTTGGGTTTGCTAGGGTTCTCACCTACTACTATAATGAGATGAATTAAATACAATCTGGAGGTGGTTGGGGTAGATTTGGAGTTCCTCTCTCTTCCCTCTCTCATTATTTCTATAAATTATAATGAGGGGCTTCTTTCTAAAGGTTGTACATTCTTGTTTTGCCCCTCCCTTCTTCTCTTTGGCAGGTGAATTTGTGGATTTCAAACCTCCCATCTAAAACTGTAATGTAACTTTGCCTCTTGGCATTTTGTAGTGTATTGTATCAATATTTGGAGTAAATAATTCATGTATATGGATGATTATCAACCCTCTCTATGTTCATTTGCATCCTCCTGATCTTTCACTGCAAATTTGGTTATTTGTGCATGATCTTTCATTGCATTTTAATGGTTTGTGTTTATTGGCAAGACAGGTGTTCTTCATTCCTTGGTGCATCACCTTTGTTAGTTTAGGTTTATTTTTATGCATCTTCTTACCCTATCTCCTTAGAAAGTTAGATTAGGTTTTTGAGTAAACCCTCTGCATTTTTATGTGTGCATCTGAACAGAGGAATAGGAACTGACCTTCATCCAGAGAGCTTTCCCAATTAACAAGGTCTCACACTTGGGAAAATCTCCATGTTATACAATCGTACTGAGAGTCTCAACCCATCGACTTACAGACATTCAGGGGTGTTGTGATTCACCATCAACAACTACCTCTAATTGTTTAAGTATTGATGACATAGAGTTAGATAGAGGAGTAAATGCGTGACATTTGTACTCAGGGGCCGGAGGTCCCTTTGTGATTTTTAAGGGAGAATGGTTTTGAACCACCTGCACCCATTTAGAATCTATAATTTATTCACCTAGGATGTTTTTGTTCTTTTTTGGAACAAAATTTTATTTTTCAGTAGGTTTTGAATCGTTATTAGGTTTCGAATCATGGCTATCTTACGATAACAGTTTCAATGTTCCTTTTGTTATTTACACTTTTTCTATTTTTGTACCTTGTTCTATAACCTCCTTGAATGTGTTACCAAAATGCATTTACAACTTAAAAGCAATCTCAGGATATAAGTTAGGTATGAAGATGATGACTAACTCTTTCTCCAGTATGGGCTAAGGGAAACAACTAGGTAACCCTCTCCATCTTTGTAAGAAACTGGATAATTTCTTATTATTGCGTTATTTTTTATTACACAAGTCATTCATAGTGACATCATTCTCCATATTGAAGGAGAAGCGGAACACAAATATTTCTACCAATTATGGCCATGTAGAGATAGATCCTTTTGGTATATGCAAGAACCACTAGAGTGTTTGACCCCCACTCCACAGGATAAGGCATATAAGATAGTTTCTAGTGAATGTGAAATATTGAAAAGCCATGAATAAGTCTTTGACATGATCCCTTTGATCACCCCCGCCCTTTTATTTATTTGATTTTGGATAGTCAAATTTTCTAAGGAAAGGAACTTGTAACATAGACCTATCAAAAGGATACAAACACAACTTGTCAAATTAATATTTATTATTAGGTCCCAACTTACCTTCTTGTAAGGAAGTAAGGGTGTTATTCATTGATAAGAAATATTGATTGAATATTTGGTCTTGTGTCAATGGGTTAGGCATATACAAGCTTTTAACACTAGTTGTTTCTTAATATTTGTTCTTTGTATATAACTCTTCATAACACCTTTTAGGTTTTTCTTGTTTAGAGGTTTTGGTAAAAGATTCATATTATGACACTTTTGGTTTATCCTCCTTAGGATTATTTATATAAAACTATGAATACGAATCTTTTGGATTTTCCTGTCTAGGAGCCATCATGGATTCCTTACTAATGTGTGAATCCATACTTTCTAATTGGAAAGAAAGGGCTTGAATGTTTTCTTCTAAAGTCACCTCTTGAGTCGTTATCTCTTTACACATTTCATGAGAAGAAGGTTGTTCATGATTGACATGTTCTTCTTGATCCTCACAATTTATTTTAATAATATGGATGTAATATCTACCATTAATTTGCGAAGGTCCTTCTTCCTCATTCATTGGTACACATCCTAGGTTTAATATTTTATCAATGCTATGTGGAGGATGCTCCATTTATTCTTCTCCTTAAACCATACTGACAAGGAGTGAGGGATAAAATGTAGATGGAAACTTGGCCCCTAACTCTACGACATGCATAAGACCCTCATTTTTGTTTTGAAACAAAAAGTTGTCAATTTAGTTTGGAATAAACTAAACATCTTCCCAAGGAGAATTCTCATCGCCACCACTATGATCAATCAAAATGTTGTCTTATAAAAGTGGATTTAAATTTTCATTTGTAAAGGGATTTGACCATATTTTACGATTCCCCATTCTTGTCATGGAGTAATAATGAGAACAATTTTTCTAAGGTTGATTAAAATGGACCCTAGATAAAACCATGCAGTGTAATGACATGAAATTCATCACCAAGAATGTCAAATAAAGAATGATAACAATTACAAAGGAAATATGAACTAAGGAAATAAATGAATAAAGAATGAAAAAATATCAACAAGTATGTGTAACAACAAGTATCTATGACACTAGGATCAAGTAAAAGACTTTATTCAATCACAAAAGAGTTACTCCCTACTTAATTCAAGTATAGTTTCAGTACAAATACTGACAATATAATATCACCACTTAGGTCAAGTTTAAAATAAACAATTACTAAATACTAAAAAATTATTGACATGATCCCCCAAAAAGATATACTAAAACAAGTTTTAGAAACAAACAAAGTCCAAAATATGAAAAAGGAGGCTACAAATGCGAGCAATGCAACAACACTATTTGGACATCTTAATCAAGCTATATGGAAAAACAAATATGTTAATATCAAAATGATGTCACCACAATGTGAGAAAAGTAAAAATGCTAACCAAAAATCAAGGCAATGTTTGGATCAAAAACTAAGTCTAAGTATTACAAGAAGTTGTTATTTATGTGAGTAGCGTAGCAATACAACTTAGGGAATTAGATCAAGTTTCAAAAATGAAACAAGATGTAAGTATAAAAAATTTATGGCTATAATGCGGGAAGTGTAAAAAATAAAATGAAGTCAATGATGAGATAACCTAACTATAATGATAATCTTGACATGGGTATTAAGGAAATGGCTATCAAGATAAAAATACATACCAACACACTTTTAATGCTTACTATCGTAGTTGCGATAAGGAAGGATGTAAGAGGGTGTAAAAGTGGTGGACACAATATTTGAAAGCACTACAAATTCATGTCCTATTTTGTCCAAAAATGGGAAATAAGACAAAAAAGGAGTAACTTTGGCAGAGTTTTTCCATGTTTTAGGACAAGTGAAAAACTAGGAAAAAGTAACATTTCACAAGTTTCGTGAGGAATAAGACTAGGCTCCAACTTCAATTGAATCTCCCCTTGTTCGGATAAAAGGGTTATTACTCCAAAAAAGGTTTTACTTCGTGAGAGCTTTGTAGAACGTGATGGATAAAGTCTAGATGGCTTCAAGCCACAAGCTTCCTATTGTTTCACTCTCTAGGTACCATAAAATATCTTTGCGAGCATGGTTTTCTAAGAAAGTTTCACTAAATAAATCTTGGAGTATACCAGATTTACTTTACCTCCTTCAATATAGTGAGCAATAACTTGTGTTTAGTTGTATCTCACTAGATTCACATGAATATAATTTTGACGCTAATCTCACAAAGGAGAACTAGCCAGTTTGGTAATGAAGTACTTCCCATTTTGTTCACCAGTTCCCTCAAGGTATGAATTACTTTTGGGTTCCTGGGAGCATCCTTATGGGTTTTATAACTTATGCTAAGGAAATTATCCCAGTTTAAAGTGGAAAATATGTAGCTCTTAACCAAAACCTGCAATACAATGTTTTGAATTTGTGCTGGTATGTTTTTTATCTAATAACTTAGTGTGGTTTCAATACACCATTTGAAAACCTATAACAAAACTGTATTATATATTGTTTAGATCATTATCTGTCACAATCATATAATATGGTCCTACAACTCAAACATTATTAGTTCTCCAAGAAAAATGCATTAATTTAAAGAGGATCAAGTATTGTTTTTGATTCTCAAGATCATCTTAAGACGTAAGAGAGGAAAATACACAACAAATAATCCAACTAAAAAGTAAAGAAAATCTTTGCAATTACATGAACCACTTGTGGAAAAGCTTGCATCTCTTTTACACCTAGTTTTTTAAGCTTGGTAAATGTTCATTCCCTTAAGCCAAAAAAGAAAGATGAATTTTATAATTTAACTAAAATGTTAGAAAATGTAAACTAAAATCTGATTTTTATTCTCAAGATCACCCTAAGGTGCAAGAGAAGAGCATACACTAACTTTCAGCCTAACTTACACAAAGCATGGAAACAAAAAAATTCAGCACAAATTAAGAAAATTTGGTTAGAAATTTGATTAAAATGTTAAAAATTTGTAGAAAATAGTTACAAAACCCTGAAAATAACATAAAAAAATAAAATTAAAAATTAAAAACCTTGAAGTTAGTGACAAATTTTAACAGATCAAACAGGTGAGCCCCTTGTAATAATAACACAACCCTTACAACACCAACACATCATTTAACACAATAGCATGTCCTTTAACACCACAACACACCTTTGACAAAGAACATGGAATGATAAAGTAGGAAGCTAAACACTAGTTTAGCCAGAGTCACACCAGTGTGGGCTTGATAACACCAATGCGGCCGGGAAATAGAGAGCTAGAACATAGTGCAACATATACGCATCCAGAGAGACACTAACACATCCCTTGTAACATGAGCATTTCCTTAGTAATAACAAGAAGAATTTTGTAACACCAGATCACAACTTTTGATAGGAGCATATAATAGAAAAACACTAATAGTGATTTCCTGTAGGTGATAAAAAAATAGGAATTTTTTATAAAAATTCTCAAAAATTTCAAAACTTTGTAAATTTGGATGAATTTTGAAAGCACCTCACCTCATTTGATCTCGTAAAGAACAAAAAAATAAAGGAATTCTGACAAAACTAGTTAAGAAACCTCATATTTATCTAAAATGCAAAAGAGGGATAGTAAATCAAAACTTTGAAACTAATCTTAAAATATTGAAAATGAATACAAAGGACAATGAGCTATCTCCCACTGGGTGTGCCAAATGTGAACATGCTAAACTTAAGCAAAGAAATTTAAACCTAAACTAACACCAAGTAGTTTAGAGCTAAGCTAATAAATTCCTCAATGAAACATCATGATCAAAGCTTATGAGAATGTTGTTGAAATTTTTTTCACTTGTGCAAAAATGGGAAACTCGAAACTTTGTTTTCTATGGAAGGAATTGATGAATGAACCTAACTAGGGGGGCACTTACAGTTTAATTGTATTTTCAGTTTAGTGAATCAAGAAGCCAAAATGCAGCTATGTGTGGTATTGCAGAATACAACACCCCACGTATGTTTTTATCCCATGATCACCTTCATCAAAGATGCACAAAATCTCCAAAGAACTAAGCACATCCTTGAGGAAGGAAGAGATAAAGGAAGACTAGAGGAGTTAGATTCAAAAACAACAAACATAATTGTTGTTTGCATTGCAGATGTTCATTATTAAGTTACAAGTATTTTCAATTTGATCATTTCCTATGATTAAGTGTTATTAAGTATGTATTGAGTTGTTTAATTCATTGTACCATCATTACAAATCATAAGAACTGAAAGTAAAAGGAATTGCATAACTCAATTATAGAAATAATATCATTTATTCATTAAGTAAATTCAATATTTCCCACACAAGCCGTGGGATGTAACTTATGATTATCAAAATAAATGGTACATGGGCATGAAATTAAAAGAAAAAGAGTATAGAAAAAACATATCATTACCTTGGGTTTTCTTTCGATCTTCATTGTTTCAGTTTCAACTTTTCCATCTTCATATTTTACATCTAATAACTACAATGTAATTGAAAAGGGGAAAAAGGAAAATATTAGTTAAGAGCTCAAGGTTTTAATCTGTACTCATGTGTTATCTAACTTCAGGAAAATGAACCATTTGAGATCAAAAGCATAAGGTACATCAAACAACTGATAAAGAAATGAAAATTACCATCTGGTATAATCTCATGACATTCATGGGAATCATGAAAGATAGAAAAGAAAGAGAAAGGAAGTCACTATGGAACATAAGAGATGCCAAAAAGCCTAATTATTTTCTAACTATTTTCTTAAGTGTGCAGGTACAGTTGCATCAGAAGAAAAAAAAGTGTATGTTTTAAAACAATTTACTATTAAAACAAATTGCATTTCAATGACATAAACAAAAATCAAGAACTATAAAATAAGATTCATGCATGTCTTTCAAAATGATCAAGGTATAAAATTACAAGTGTCCAAGGTTACTACCATTCAATCGAGAAAGTTTCAGGGTTTGAGTACTTCATCATAACAAAGTAGAGAATTCATAGCTGAAGAAATAATTTAGAGTTATAATTTTTCTTAAATACTACTTCAATTACCATCATCAATGTCACAGAAGTAGTTTTTAGTCATAATGTAGTTTCAAGTACAGTCTCAAATACAATTTTAAGGCTAAAGATATCTTTATGAAAGAAAATGTTGAATTTCTAGCCCAAGGTACTTATGTATTTTTAAGAATTAATAAATATTTCAGCCACTAGTATGTAAGAATGGAGATTCAAAAAATAGATTGCATTGAAAAAGTACAAAATCATAATGAAGAGAATTTGATTATGAAACAATCAAATTACAATTTTCATATCAATGAAAATCAAATTACATATTCATATTCAAAGGTTGTGAACTGCCAAACAATATTGAGAAAGGAGTTATGAAATAGACTATATAAGTATAGGTGCGCAAGCATGAAGATCAAAATGAATTCTCCAAGTAAGACATATTTACGTGCAAAGGTCATGTGGCTATAAGAATAAATAATTCATTTCAGACCCAAGTCAATTTATCTTTAAAAACAAACAATTCTCAAAATTGTGCTTCACAGTATTCAATGATGAAATGAAAAGATTACAAAAAAGTACAAAAATGAGAAAAAATGCTTTAGAAGTAAAACATGCAAGGAGAATTTTTATTATAAAGCACATAAGATCTGAAATGGAGTTTCAATTACAACTAGAACCAGTTCATCAATTGCAATCTCATGGTATAACTTGGAAGATGGAACAACAACAATGAGAATCAACTGCTACATAGTATAACAACAAATAAAGGCTCAATAATGAATCCTAAAATAAATGGTGAGAATAGAAGAAGTGTCAATGATTGTCTATATCATAAGTGAAAGAGTATGTAGGTAAAAACCCAAAAATCTCATAGCTTCAAAATTAAAAGAATTAAGTGCAAATTTACCATTTCCAAAAGCAAGTAAACATTTTCGAGCAAGTTTTCAAAAAAGAGTTAACTATTTTCATCAAACAAATGTCGAGAATAAGATCAAATGAAATAGAATCATAATACGGTGCCAAGAATATGACAACATAGATTTCACACAGAAAATAAAATCAAAGGAATGGTGGCCAACAGTTTGTTCAGAATCACAGGTCAGAAAATTGGAATGCTCAAAATGACATACACTCAGAAGACTTAGCTTAAAAGTTTCCATAGCTACGTCAAAGGATTTTTCAGAAATAAAATGACCTCAAAATAGAATCCTGAACATGAGAAAATGACAGAGAATTAATAACATTCATTGTGATTCACTTTTAAATGATAAAAAAATGGCTCGAACCCTAGGTACAGAAAGAGACAAAATATGAGCTTAAAAAAATTTCAATGGCAGTCGTCAAAGTGAACAATGATTTTACAAATGCAACAAATTCAAACCCTCAAGAATGAAAACCCATATTTGTGTACAAAAAAGTAAATCAAAATCCATTTATTTTCAGAGCTATGAAGATCTATTAGCATTCTACGAGGATACAATTTTAGACAGTAAATAAACTTAGTATTTTGGAAGAAAAATCAAAGAAAACCCCTAGGATAAAGACTCATAACCATTTCAAACTCCAAACGACATTCCAATTTAAAAATCACAAGAAACACAATGGAAATATAGAAGATTCAAAGTATTAGTGCCTCGAAACAAAAACATCAAGGAAGAACCATTTGAATATTTCAAAAATAATGGAATCTCCTTCTTAATGCCATGATAACCAAGAATCTAAAACAAAATCTCAAGAGGAGCATAAATAACAAATAATTAAAGATTCGAAGTCATAGAGTCTTACAGTGGAAAAGTATGCATCAAAATTGAACTCATGAGACTAAAAATGCAAATAAAATGAGCTCAAAGACTTTATCAATGGCGGCTAAAGAAGATTTAAGAGTCCACACATCAAAACAAAGCTTGAAAACATATTGATAGATCTTTAAAGAAGAAGAAAACGCACATATATGAGCTCG
Organism: Taxus chinensis; assembly: GCA_019776745.2. Taxonomy (NCBI): domain Eukaryota; kingdom Viridiplantae; phylum Streptophyta; class Pinopsida; order Cupressales; family Taxaceae; genus Taxus; species Taxus chinensis. Next base: position 387,032,874 of record CM034155.1, read on the forward strand.
AATAACATTTTAATGGTGGTAAATACAGAACCCGATAGGGATTTGGTGCTCAAAATGAGAAATGAAAATGAAAATGACTGGGTTTAGATTGTGTTTTAGCTCGACAACCATCCAACAAACCTAACATGACCTTGGTAAATAATCAATAGAAGAGATCAAAACAATACAAATCCATTGAAAATCATTCAAAACCACTGCCAACCCAAGTTTAAGAAATCAATTAATCCAAAAGAATGGTACAAAAATCAACAACTCGAACCATAACTACTAGAAGATCAATGATGGAGATATCAAGGTATACAGATCAAAGGCCTATAATAGATCACCATATTATATACAACCCTAGTAAAAACAAGTACCATAAGATCAACATCTATAGATCAAAAGGACAAATATCGACGATGCACAATCTAAATCCCTATTTTAACCAAAGTTTTAGTAGGTTCACATGTCAAACAGTGGTGGAACCCTAATTAGGGTTGAATCAAATTGCACCGACAAATCATTTGAGGGTCAAAGAAATGTGGGGAGGGGGTATATTTTTCCCCCTCATAATTATTCCCAAATCATAGTCTTCAAAAGATCAAAGGTAGCCAAACGTATTATTTTCATTGACCTTCTAAGGTCTAAACTAATTATATGTCATAGGTTATTCAAAAGTCGACCCCATGTGATCAAAAAGTAACCAAGCCTTATGATTGCAATCGAATTTAGCTAAGGTCTTATCAAAGGGGTATATATGTGCCATGTAATTTATTCCAAAATCAAATCCAAAGGAGAATCATTACCTTAAATTTTTCAAGATACCTTAAAACTGCCAAATAAACCTCGTATTACAAATGGATAGGTGGTCCCTATAGGAAGAGAATAATTGTGTTATTTTTCACAATGAGGATATTAATTTCTAGCACATGCTCACAAGTGGTCTCCACAAAAAATGAATATTTGGCTAAGTTTTGAAAAGAAAGGCATTATTTTACATAGGAATATTCTTTACATGCTTTTACAAAAGGACAGAAAAGAGATAAAACCAAATTTATCATTGCAAGAGGATAATGTACAGGTGTTAAATTATGCAAAAGAAGACAAATAATATGAGCTTGTATTGGAGAAGACTCGCACAATAAGAAATTGGCTAATATTATTCAAAAAAAATCACCCAAGTATATTAATTGCATTAAAAATAGAACAGTCAACTACACTTTGACTAGAGTGTATTTTTGTAACTAAGGCTATTAATGCCTCATTGTAATCAACATGTCTATTTTTATTCCTTTATTTATTCATGATAAGGAGGTAAAATTAACATGCATGGGTGAGTATAGACTGTAGTCTATTTTTAGGAGGGGTTGGGTGAAGTATTTTTGCTATATATTGTGTGCACTAGCAAGGCACAAGGAGGAATTTTTGGATGTATGAGTGTTGAAGCATATTTTTGCCATTTTTTCCCTTGAATGAGAACCAGTTATTGCCTTTCCAATTATTTGCAAGGGTGTGTATCTTTCCATTAATTCTTATGAATGTTAATTCCCTGATTAATTATATTACCTTGCAGAAAATTTGGTAATTTCTATCCAGACTTAGTGTGCATGTTACCTTTGTATTATTGTGATTTATCCCTCAACACACAAGTGTTTTGCCTTAGGATCAAACTGAAAACCCATTGGTTCATGCATCTGCAATTTATTCTCAAAATTTTATTGTGCATGTACTCAGTCAAATCCCTCAATAAATTTGGTGTATCACCCCATTTCAATTCAGTTACAACAATATTTTTACCCTCAAAACCCTAAAACAATTTGTTTAGGATACATCAATAAGGAACCGACCTTGATACCGGAGACTCACCTCAACAATAGGTATACCCATAGACCTAAGGTGTTTCCATTGTATCTACAGAAGTGAGAGATAAAGAAAGCTTAGAACCCTGTTGTCATCTCTTAACAAGGGTGCACTTCTAAGAGATAACAGTTTTTGGCACACTCGGTGGGACATGAATCAGATTTGCAACAGATTACAACAATTTACAACATATTTACACCAAAAGAAAACATCACTTTTGGAAGGAACAAAGCTGCAGAAATCCATTGAAAATCAAAATTAAATTATTTGGCGACTCTGTAAGGCTGATTTTAGACCATTTTTACAACATGTTCCATGCCTAAAGTGACTACAAGATCATCGGTAAGAGGACTTCCTACTGATTTTATTTCTTTACCTTTAAATTCTGCAAGAAGAAGAAGAGTTGGCAATACCTTACCTTATAACAGGCCTAGTTTTGGCAACCCTCCTCCCCTTCCTTCACCACATGTTAATCTTGTTGTTCACATCCTTGTTATTTCAATGGATCAATAACCACCACCACCACCTAGAAATTTTGTGACCTTTACTAATGGCATCCCTTTAGTAATTCAAGTCTATCATGATATACCTGTTGCTACCTTAAAAGGTTTACCTTCATTTACTGGTGAAAATCATATTACCCCTACTGAGCATATTAAAGACATTGCAGCCCTTTGTGCAGTCCATAACATAACTCATGAAGATGTAGCCTTGAGACTCTTAGCTACATCATTTAAAGGAAAAGCTTTGCAATGGTACAAAACTTTACCGATAGGGAGCATAACAACTTGGGATGAATTAGGAGATCAACTACTTAAGAAATTTCAAGACAATTTTGATCATTTATCTCTCATAGAACAATTGTCTACAATCAAGAGAGCTCCTCATGAATTTATGGCTAGTTTTAATATTAGATTTTCTAGAACTTGGGAAAGAATTCCAACCAGTGTTAAGCCTCAAGATGATCATGCATTTTATACTATCTTAGAGCTTTAAATAGTGACATTTCAGCCATGATACAATCTATGGGAGGAACTACACTCCCAACAACTTATGATATTGCTATTAGGGCTGAAAACAACCTTATTCAAGCTGGTAAATTATCCCCAAGACCTTCTATGCCTCTTATGGAATATTTGGCACCTATACCACAACCTATTACCATAATAGAGCCTATTGTTACCACACCATTAGATGATGTATTTAAGGCCTTCTAGACTATGGGAAACAAATTAACATCAATTGAGAATAAACTAGCTCATCCTAGCAGGCCTTATCATAATACTTATCAGCAAAATCAACAAAATAGGTAGCCATATCAGCAAAATCAGAATTATAGGAAGCCTTATCAGCAAAGGCAATTTGATCCCAAAGCTCCTAGTTCATCTAGTGCTCTTGTTCCAGTCAACATGGCTTCAGAAGAATGGTGTTTACCTTGCAATCAACCTCATTCAGCTGCTAATTTTCCAAATGCATTCCTGAATATAAGCCTTGTTGCACAACCTCAATCTGAAGCATTATTCATGCCTCAAATGGAGGGTGGGTAGCAAGATGCTTAGAGTCAGAAATCACCTGAACAAACTTAGTCAGTTTTGGAGAAGAATATTTTATTGCAGTTACAACTAGGTCTCAAGAAAGGGCTCAAGATAAAGAAAAACAACAAAAAGGACCTGTTTTACCTACAGTTACTGATAAATCAGCAAATGCAGGTCAAAAAATAGCAAACATTTATGTTGTTCCTTCAAAAAACAAGCAGTTCAGCTCCTAAAGAAAAATAATTACAGCCTGATCCTAGAAGATTATTCATACCTCATATTTCAAAATTTGTTGAAGCAGAGTCAGTTTTTACTAAATCTTATGCTAAAACTATAGAATCTATTTCTAAAATTGTTGCTTCTTTTAATATTGTTGAGGTAATGAAAAATCATAATATCATTATTTCATTATGGGATGCTTTGAGTATTCTAGGACAACAAGATTTACTTGCTCAAGAGCTTGCTAAGTTACAGATTTCTTCAAAACCAGCAGAAAAGGAAGCTCAGAAAGTTGATATGGTTCTTGGTACAATTGAGCAAGATCACATGAAAGAGGTTAAGTGGATGGTACAAAAGGTTCTAAATGCTCATGATATTAAAAATCCACCACCCTTTTATCTATCTTTGATTATTGGAGATCATTTAGTTCATAACTGCATGGTTGACAGTGGTGCAAGCAACACAGTAATGCCTAAAGCAATTGCAGAAAAATTAGGCCTGCAATATGAACCTACAGAAAAGAGTGTGTTGCAGCTAGATGGGACAACAACTAACACAGTTGGTGTCATTAAAAATTTGGAGGTAACATTACATGTTTGTCCAAATGTTTCTATTCTTGAAGATGTAACTATTGTAGATCTACCTCCCTACTTTACTTTATGTTTATCAAGAGATTTTATAACAAAGATAGGAGGTTATCTTTTTTCAGATTGGTCATTCTTATTCTTCACTACAAGGTATGGAACTAAAGTTACAGTTAATTCAGATCCTTTGGCTAGATTTCATATTGAACCTCATGCTTCAAATGTTGTAGCAAATTATGTAGCCATAGATCAGACTGATTTTGATGTCACAACACATGTTTCTACATTAGATGGTGTTTCTAACTTGTTTATGGATGAAAAAACTCAAGAAGAACATGCTTATGATCCCTTCAAGGAAGCGGAAGAATATTTATTTGGCGTTTATTGTTTCCATGAAGAAAATGTACCAATTCCCTTGTTGTCCAAAATAGAAAAAACAACAGAAGGCTTATGGAAGCTTCATTTTGATGGAACAAAAAGGACAAGGTGCAGGTTTGATGCTTACTTCTCCTTTCAAATGAAAGGTATTTTTCAGCTCTAAGTCTACAATTTTCATGTACTTGTAACGTAGATGAATATGAAGCATTAATTCATGGCCTACAATGGGCCAGAAAAAGAGGTATCAACATGTTACAAGTTTTTGGTGATTCAGAGTTAGTGATTAATCAAGTAAAAAACTTTAATGTTTGTAAGAATTCATTGCTGAAATCTTACAAGCATAGAGTTTCAGACTTAATGGATGATTTTGAGGCTATTAACATGCAATCTGTTCCAAGAGCTGAAAACAAACATGCAGAAAGACTTGCAGTAGTTGGTGCTAGCTTTGAAGTGCTAGAACAAATTGAAAATAGCAAAATACAACCACATATAAAGCTGATTATTAGACCTTCAGTGCCTGATAATGAAGAAAACTGGCAAGTTTTCGAAGATGATGAGAAAATCTATAGATTTCTACAGCAAGAAGCTGAATTTTCTGTAGTTAATCAAGAAAAATTACAACACTTATATGGTGATCATATTGTTCAATTGAAGAAAAACAAGCTACCTCAAGGATTGGTCACAGTAGAAGATATCTTCAGTTCTGATGATCAACTAAGAAAGGATAAAGGAAAAGATCTCAACTCACACAAATAACTATGAAGAGATCTTAGTTAATGATGAAAAGAAGTTATTTATTGGAAAGGTATGTTCCTTAGCTAAAAAACATTCTTTCATTAATTTATGCAAAGAATTCAAAGATGTTTTTGCTTGGAAATACCAAGATTTGAGAGGATTTGATCCCAGTTTAGCTCAGCATACCATAGAGTTACAGCCAAATTCCAAACCAGTTAGGCAAAAACAAAGGCCTGTAAATCCTAAGATTGAACCCTTGATGAGAAAAGAGTTATCCAAGTTGATTGAATCAGGTATTATCTTTCCAGTTAAGCATTCAAGTTGGGTAGCTAATCTTGTGCATGTTTGGAAAAAGAATGGTGAAATCCAACTGTGTGTGGATTTTAGAGATCTTAACAAAGCTTCATTAAAAGATCATTATCCACTGCCTAATATGGATCAAATTTTAAGAACAGTTTCAGGTTCGGATAGGTTATCCCTATTAGATGGTTATAATGGATATAATCATATTCTTGTGTGTGAAGAAGATAAATACAAAACAACCTTCACCACAAAGTGGGGTACTTATGCTTACAAAAGAATGTCTTTTGGACTTTCTAATGCCGGTGCAACATTTCAATGTGCAATGGACATGGCTTTTCACATTCTATTAAATAAATGCATCTTGGTTTATTTAGATGATGTTACTGTATTTTCAAAGAATTTTGATGATCATCTTATGCATCTAAAGCAGACTTTTCAACTTTTCAGACAAGTTTGGAATATCATTGAATCCCAAAAAGTCTATCTTTTTCAGTCCATGAAGGTAAATTACTTGGACACATTATTTCTAGGAAAGGTTTAGCTATTGATCCTTTCAGAATTGAAGCAATTTCACAACTATCCTTGCCTCATCATAAGAAATCATTACAAATTTTTCTTGGAAAAATCAACTTTGTTAGAATATTTGTTCCATATTTTACAGCATTAGTCAAGCCATTAACAACTATGTTAAAGAAAGACAAAACTTTCTCTTGGACCAGCGAAGGAAGAAAATGATTTGAGGCTATCAAGATAGCTATTTCACAAGCTCCTACTTTGGAAAATCCTAATTTTGATAAGGATTTCATGATGTATGCACTTGCAGGAGTTGAAACCATTTCAGCCATATTAACTCAGGTTAATGATGAAAATATTGAGTAGCCAATTGCTTTCTTTGGGAAGAGTTTACATGGCTATGAGACAAGGTACACTTATCTTGAAAAATAAGTACTTTGTAGTTAAAGGACTAAAGAATTTCAAGTACATGCTTTCCAATAATAAGACACATGTTTTAGTTTCTCATCAAAGTGTCAAAGTGTTATTGTTGAACAAATAACTGAATGAGAAGTAAGCAGGTTGGATTACAAAGGTTATGGAGTATGATGTTGACATTTGTGTTGCAAAACAGTATGATGTAAGGGATTATGTGAACATATGATTGTTGATATGGAGAAAAAATAGGCTAAAGAATCAGAAATTCCATTACAACACATTGAAATTATGTATCAACAGTCAAAATTTTATTACAGCCTGAAAATCAGCAACCAAAATTCAATCTAGAGGTCCAAGGATCAAGTTGGATGACTGATTTGATTAATTACTTGTAGCATGGTACTTATCCGGAAGGTATGGAAGAATAATAAATGAAGGTATTTCAGATTACAAGCTATACCTTATGTTTTCATTGATGGTGTGTTGTTCAAAAGGGATATAAATGGAATTTTGTTGTGATGTATTGATTATGATAGAGTGCAACAATTATTATCTGAGTTTCATGAAGGACCTGCAGGAGGTCACTTCTCAACACGTACTACAACCTTAAAAATTATGAAAGCTGGTTATTGTTGGCCCAACATATTCAAAATACTGATTTTGAATGGATTAAAAGGTGTAAGAAATGTGCATTCTTTGTTGGAAAAGAATGTTTAGCTTTGTTGCCCTTGCAGCCTATTTCAATGGATCAACCTTTCATGCAGTGGGGTCTTGACTTCATTGGCATGATAAATCCACCTTCATCACAAGGACACAAGTGGATCTTGACTGCCATGGATTATTTCACACGTTGGACTAAAGCAGTAGCCTTGAAAGAAGCTAATGAGACTTCAATCTTATCATTTTATGAAAGTATAGTTTGCAGATTTGGTGTTCCAACAACTATCATTTTAGATAATTTCTTAGCATTTCTTGGTGCAAAGGTAACAAATTGGGTTGTCAAGCATGGTATTTATTTGAGTACTTCATCTAATTATTACCCACAAGGTAATGGATTAGCTGAAAGTACTAACAAAAATATTTTGAAGATCATCAGAAGAACACTCAAGGACAACCAAAGAGCTTGGTATCTGATGTTAAATTCAACACTTTGGGCTGATAGAGTGACTCCTAAAAGATCAGTTGGCAATTCACCATATAAACTTGTTAATGGATGTGAGGTAAGAATGCCTATTTCAGTTTAGCTACCAGCATTATATTTACTACATCAGATGGAATTACTTGAGAATGAACCAATGTAGGTTCATTATGTAGAATTAATGGAGCTACAAGAGAGCTAAGAGATCAAGCTCATCTAAACATGGAAAAGAATCAAAGACAGATCAAGAGAATGTTTGATAAAAAGGCTAAGTTCAGAGTCTTTAATGAAGGATACATTGTGCTGAAATGGGATGTTGATCATGCAAATCCAGGAAACCACATGAATTTTGATACAATCTGGAGTGGTCCTTACATGATTTCAGCTTGTAAAGAGCACAATGCATTTCAGCTTTCAAGGTTGAATGGAGAGGAACTTCCCATTCCTGTGAATGGTATGTTTCTTAAACATTGTTATTGAAAATCCTACATTGTCTGGTTAGAGTAGGATTTCCCTTTCAATAAGTGTAGTTCATGCACATTGCAATGTTTTTCAATTCAATAAGTGCATTCATGCATGTGATCTGGTTTACCAGATCCTTTCCCAACTTTAGTTTGTTTTTTAGAAGGGTCAGTTTTTCAGAAAAGGCAGATTTTGGTTATATGCTTTGACTCCATGCCCAATGGACTAGAGCAAGGCACTAGTCTACAAGCTAGCAGGAATATTTCCCCGCAGGATCTCCAGAAATGTTGACAATTTTTGCACTTGTGCAAAAATGGGCAACTCAAAACTTTGTTTTCGATGGAAGGAATTGATGAATGAACCTAACTAGGGGAGATTTATAGTTTAATTGTGTTTTCAGTTAAGTGAATCAACAAGGCAAAATGTAGTTATGTGTGTTGTTGCAGAATGCAACACCTCACATATGTTGTTATCCCATGATCACCTTCATCAAAGATGCACAAAAGCTTGAAGAACTAAAGCATAACCTTGAGGAAGGTAGAGATAGAGGCAGACCTGAGAGGAGTTGGACTCAAAAATAAAACATAAGTTTGTTTGTTTGCATTACAGATGTTGATTATTAAGTTACATGTATTTTCAATTTGATCATTTCCTATGATTAAGTGTTATTAAGTATGTATTGAGTTGTTTAATTCATTGTACAATCATTACAAATCATAAAGAGCTGAAAGTAAAAGGAAGTACACAACTCAATTACAGAAATAATATCATTTATTCATTAAGGAAATTTAATGTTTCCCACACAAGCCATGGGATGTAACTTATGATTATTGAAATAAATGGTACATGTGCATGAAATTAAAAATAAAAGAGTATATAAAAACCCATCATTGCCTTGGGTTTTCTTTCGATCTTCGTCGTTTCAGTTCTAGCTCCTTCATCTTCATCTTCTACATATTACAACTATAGTGTACCTGAAAAAGGAAAGGAAAATATCAGTTAAGAGCTCATGGTTTAATCTGTACTCATGTGCTATCTAGCTTCAGGAAAATGAACCATTTGAGATCAAAAGCATAAGGTACATCAAGTAACTGATACAAAAATGAAAGTACCATCTAGCAGAAGCTCATGGCATTCACAAGAATCATGACAGATAGAAAAAAAAGAGAAAGAAAGTCACTATGGAATATAAGAGAGGCCAAAAAACCTAATTATTTTCTAAGTGTGCAGGTACAATTGCAGCAGAAGAAAAAAAATCCATGTTTTAAAATTTTGTACTATCAAAATAGATTATGTTTCGATGACCTAAATAGAACTCAAGGATTATAGAAGAATATTCATGCATGTCTTTCACAATGATCAAGGTACAAAATTACAAGTATCGAAGATTACTACCATTTAATCAATAAAGTTCAAAAATTTGAGTCAAATATCATAAATGCAGCATAAAATGTACAATCTGAAGAAAATAATTATAGAGTTACAAGCTGCAGTTAATAAAGACTACTTCAAATTACTATCATACAATGTATCAAAAGCAATTTTACAAGTCATGATGTTGTTTCACAGTACAATCTCAGATATATTTTCAGGCAAAGAGATCTTAATGAAATTTCAAGTTGAACAATGGAATAACTCAAGGTACTTATGCAATTTTAAGAATGATAAAGATTTCAGTCACCATATTAAGAATGGAGAATAATGTCATATTGCTATGAAATACTACAAATCAAATAAAGTCCATATTATGCAATCAGATTTACAAAATCAAGCAATCAAATGTACATTGTAAATATATATCAATGTTAAGCCATGGAAGTTATAACAATTGCAAAAATTCAAGATTTATATAAGTACCTGCTCAAGAATCAATGAAAAAGAACTTTCAAGATACTAAGAAATATTCAAGTCATGCTCTAATCAAAAATATCAACCCAAGGTGAATTTTTCTTTAAATATACAAAGGAATGTATCAAAATTTTTCATAAAAAATGAAACATCAAAATGTAATGAGTTTTGATATGCATAAAAGTGTAAATTAAATATTAGGGACATGAAGTAAGCTTTGCAGAATGCTTTTCATATTACAAATGAGGTCCATATCTACATAATGAAAGTTCAATTAAAACTATGAACAAATTTTAAAGAAACCCTCAAAGATCAGCCATTTATATAAACATGAAAAGTAATAGTTTGGAATTAAGTGCACAAACAAGTGTTCAAAAGTAAATGTTTTCAAAAGCATCATTTCAAAACTTAAATGGTGTTTCAAAAAACAACTAATGCAATTCAAAATGAAATAATTCAAGTGGTACAGGAGTCTCCAAAAAGCTTAGCTTGAAATTACAAATCAAATCATTCACTTTAAATTTAAGTTACAGAAAGAATGCAAAGATTCTATCAAGAGCAGATTTATGCCCATTTTCATAACAAAATAAATAGCTATTCACTAATTCAAACTCATTAAAGGCCAAAATATGTATGGAAATATAACAAAAGAGCTCGAGTAGTCAGTCAAAATACTAAAAAAGGAAATGAGGGAAAATATCACTCACGAAGCACAACAAGATGAGTGACAATTCTTATAACTAAGAAAGTGAAATGGCACATACATCGTTTTGTAGGTGACCTAAATACAGCAAAAAATTCCTTTTAAAGCAAGAATGAAGAACAATAGAAGAGTATATGTTGAAAACTCATTTGAAAAAGTATCATTCAACAAAAGGATACAAAAGTATCTAGTTCAAATACCATCAAAATAAAGAAGCAGAATCATAGGCTTCCAAAGTGAATCTCATTTTAAGAAAGGTTTAGAATATGATAAATCTCATCAATCTCATAATTGAAACCCTGGAGAATGAATTTGTAACCCAAACATGCAATAATGGAAAATACGAGTTTTAACTCAAAATAATAGCGAATCTAAAAACATGAATCTAAACTCTATTGCTAGAAATCAAAATCTTGTTTACAACAAAAAAGTGAACTTTAAAAGGAAGAAGTTAAAATTTTTAATGTCAAGAGAGATAAAGTTCTTTCAGAACTCATCAAAAAAGTTCCAGAATACTTCAAATTAAGAATGTCATCAAGTACAAATATTGAAGTATCAGAGAAATGAACAAATTACTTCAAGAAAACATTTCTCCAGCTATCAAACATTACTTCATTCTCAAGAAAGTAAAAGTAATGAAATAAAGATCAAAGTAAGGATCCCTTCACAAAAGTGAAACATAGAGTCATGCAGAAAGTAAAAAACAGAAAAGTTCAATTTTGAGCTCAAGTTTCCAACAAATAAGATTAATATCTATGCATGGCAAGAAAACAAACTTCAACAATGCTACCAAAAAATCCAATAACAAAGCCTCAAGAGTTTGAAAAAAGATGCAAAAAAATGGGGTATATATGCTATAGATTCATGAGATAGTTTCAAAATCATAAAAATTACACTCTTCAGGTAGCTCACAATGAGAAATGAAATTCAAATTCCGTTAGGTTCAAAACAAATGTTTTACCTAAGGAAATGTTCTAAGTAAACCAAACTCGACAAGAGTTCAAAGCATTTACAATGCAAAAAAGATCAAAATAGTACAATACAAATATTCCAATGAAAGTCAATGCCACGACCACGAGAAATAGATAAGACCAAATCTATAATGATTATTACCAAAGAGAAAAATCCACCTGAGTTGGATATCATAGTGGGAAGATCAAGAAAAGATTAATTCGACCACAGAGATCATCTCAATGTATGCAATTATTAGAATGACAATGCCAAAATTAAAAGCTGACTAGAGGTGTATAAGATCACCAAGTAGATCAAGTAATATGATGAACCATCAAATAGGATCCAAACCCATAATGTCGAGCTTTTAATACTTAAATGTTTTATCATAGGCTCCAACTGTTGAATAATGTGAGACATTAGCCCATAATAATAAATTTGGTCTATGAAAACAAAAAGGTGCCAATGATCAAATGATGGGGAATATAATTGATGGCCCCGATTATAATATATGTCAATGATTAATCGAAAAGGTTTCTAATTATCAAATATTATTGCATTGACCTTACTAAGGTCAAAGCATTATGATTATATGTTGCAAAACAAGTATATTTCAAAAATCCGACACCTATCATATGTAATGAAAAGTTCTTAAAGGGCCATGATTGAATTCAAAAAGGTGGTTACATGTTTTCTAATGCCAAGGTAAAAGTGTCCCATTGCCATGATCATGAATGATGATATGTTAATACAAAAGAACCTTTGATTTTCAAAATACCTTAATTTTGCAAAAGATCACCTTAAAAAATCCAAATAAACCTTAGAGTACCAAGTCAAAGAAGAGCAAACAAACCTTATTTTTCACAAAATAAGGATATTATTTTTTGCACATGTGCACAGGTGGTCCCCACAAGTGGGTGAGATATTTTGCTAAGTAAGAAAATCAAAAGCATTATTTGCTTGCATAGGAGTGTTATTTTGCATGTGATCAAAAAGAAAAAACAGAGATAAAGACAAAATTATCAACAAGTGGATGAATACACAATGTCACATCAAGGATTAAATATGTCATTATCATGCACAAGAAGAAGAAGAAGTATGCACTTGCATTGGAGGAGACTTGCACAACAAGCAAGTGGCTAATATTAGCCAAAAATATTCACCCAAGTATATTAATTGCATTAAAAATAGAGCAATCAACTACACTTTGACTAGAGTGTATTTTTGTAACTAAGGCTATTAATGCCTCATTGTAATCAGCATGTCTATTTTTATTCCTTTATTTATTCATGATAAAGGCTAAACTTAACATGCATGGGTGAGTATAGACTGTAGTCTATTTTTAGGAGGGGTTGGGTGAAGTATTTTTGCTATATATTGTGTGCACTAGCAAGGCACAAGGAGGAATTTTTGGACACAGGAGTGCTGAAGCATATTTTTGCTAGTTTTTCCCTTGAATGAGAACCAGTTATTGCCTTTCCAATTATTTGCAGTGGTGTGTATCTTTCCATTAATTCTTGTGAATGTTAATTCCCTAATTAATTATCTTACCTTGCTACAAATTTGGTGTTTTCTATATAGTCTTAGTGTGCATGTTAGCTTTGTGTTGTTGTGATTTATCCCTCAACACACAAGTGTTTTCCTTAGGATCAAACTGAAACCCATTGGTTCGTGCATCTGCAATTTTTCTCAATTTTATTGTGCATGTACTCAATCAAAGCCCTCAATAAATTTGGTGTATCACCCCATTTCAATTCAGTTACAACAATCTTTTTACCCTCAAAACCCCAAAAAATTAGTTTAGGATACATCAATAAGGAACTGACCTTAATACTGGAGACTCACCTCAACAATAGGTATACACTTTCATTTCTCGACAAGGGTGCACTTCTGAGAGATAACAAATGCATAAGGAAATACACATGAATTTAATCATCTAAACTAGAAGAATTCTTACTATGTTAAATGATTTCTACTTAAATTGAACCTACGAAGATTACAAGAAATCAAAATGTGTGTTGCTACTTCATTAATGGTAAAATGATCTCAATAAAATGGCTACAAGGTCATGTTTATATCTTCTCTTACTAACCAAACTTGAAGAAATGGATGCAAATGGGGATGTAAGTTATTCCATCAATGGAGTAAGGATCTTGACCATATGTTTTATATGAGATACTATTCAAAGTATGGTGTAAGGTAGGATTTGAGTCCTTTTTATAATTTTATATTTGGAGAGAATCTTGAATCCCAATGAATATGGGACAAAAGATAAAGGATAAAGTAACCTTAGACTAGATAACCATGATAATATGATTTAACTAGTGGGTTATTAACTCATGGGAGTTTAAAAGGTACTTTAATTAATCAAATGAGATTGATTTATAGACTATAATAAGATTTTTAAACTATTTGGAGGTGATTTAGGAGGAATTTGATAAGATTGGAAGTATTTGAAAGAAACATTTAGCCAATAAAAGAGTTTACTTATTAATTACACATTAAAAATGATTAATTAACTAATAATAGTTAATTAATTGATTTGAAGTGGATTATAACTAATGAAGTGTCATTAATTGGCATCCAGAATGTGATAGAAGCTAGTTAATTAACGAAGTGCTATTAATTGGTCAAAATAGAGGGAAAATTTATTTAATTAGTAGAAATTACTAATTATAATGGGAATGATGAGATAGAGAATAATGGTACCAATTTAATATTAAAACTGTGGAAGTAGAGTTTAGGTGTTTAAAACAAAAATGAATCAGGTTTCTCAAGTTTTTAAATATGGGCCTTATCTTTGATTGATTGGTTCATGATATTTCCTGACAAGACAAGGTCATCTTCCACGTCAATGAAAATTTCTTGAGCATTGTCCAAATATCTTGGTTGAACTCTTCGTAGAATGAAACTAACTTTGGGAAATAGAGAATTCATGAAGAATCTCTTTTAATTTTCTATAGTAGGACGTGAAACGATGGGAATATTTTTGATCATCTTGTTGAATTTTTCCATGAAGTCTCTCATGGAATCTTATGGTTCTTTCTTCATCCGAGTAAGTTGACAATGTAGAGCATGATAATATTTGACAATATTGAATATTTCTTGAATTGTTTTCTTCATATCATCCCAATTATAAATTGAGTGTGATGGAAAATAGTAAAACCATTCCACAGTAGTATCTCGCAATGTTTTAACAAATAGTTGTACTAAAGAATTTTCATGTTGCACTCTAAGGATGCCACAAGATGTGATGAAGTCTTTGATATTATCATCAAGACGTTTATTTCCATCTTCATAGAACTTCAAAAAGTTATTTCTTGACTTGTTTGGAAGCTCGTGAAGTAGAGGACTCAAAGCTTCCATCATCACCAATCCGGCACTATGATAACTTCACCGGGAAATGATTATTTACTAGATGCATCAGCCTTTAGTTTGGTGGATGTTCCTGGAAACAAAACAACAACCGAAGCTACCATTGACTATGAAGTAGAATGGACAAATCTGAAATATCAAAATAAATTATAATATTAACATGAAATAAATGTCACCCATGAGATACTTCAACAAGACTTTATTGGAGAAACTTTACAATTACACCTCTTGATGGCTTCTTCAACACCCTTTAACTGATGGATTCTATTCGCACACTTCCTACAATATTTCTCACTACTTCTTTCTATGCAAGGGGGGTGGCCTCTCTATTTTAGAACTTGCTTATCCATCCTACTCATATCTGACGGTTCTATACATGTAAGCTTATCATTTTTAAACCTTTCATTTTACATGGGTTCCAATAGACCTATAAAAAATTAAGATTACACAAAAATTATATGACCTACTCCTTGTTTTTATTACCAATATAATATTTCTAATTCCTAATCATGATAGACCCTACTTCTCTAATTACCCAAACTTTGACATTTTAACATTACCGGACCACTTACGTTACTAAAATTCTAGTGTACTTTGATGAGACAAATTATTGGCGGCAACTGACGGCGTCGTTATTTCTATCGGACGCTAACTAATTTTTCTTCCTAGATACATATGGTACAAGTCCCCATGGTACAAGATTGAGGTTCTTCTCTTTTTTCTTATTATGGAATGAAAACTAGTGGTTCTATAACTGGTTCTTCATTATGAACTTCAAGAGGATTTCCAGTAACTTTTCTTCTTACCAGTACAACGAGAAGTCTAAAATCATCTATTTGTTTCTCCTCAAATGCGGGATATTGACAACACCACCTACACAATCATCTCAGGTGTACTTTATTTCTGTTAGTTTTCCTCAAGTACTTAGGAAAGAGGAAAACTTGAAAAGTGCATATTTCTCAAAAGTATTGCAACAAGGATTTTGAACATGTATAGTGTTTTTCAAAATTTTCATGTTTTTATGGATTTTTAAAAATCTCATTTTTTATATTTTCAGAGATCTTTATGGGTGCACAAGAGCATATCTATCCCCAACAGAGTCTACTAAAACTATTAGTGAAATAATTTATTGTGTTGTAAATTGTGTGTTTCCATCAAAAATCATGGGAATATGGCCCTCCTTCTTGTTTATGGTGAGGGTCCCATTATTGAATGTAAAACTATCCTAATTCTATGGGGTGGAAAAATATGTCGGGGATCACATAGGAACACTTCAATGAGCATGTGGAAAATTTCTTATATGGAGTACAAGGGATGAATTTGCAGCAACGAGGGGTAAATGAGAGAAATTAGGAAAGGGAAGGTTATTGTTGTGGGTGGTAACTATAAAAGTTCATACACAATAATTGGAGTAGGTCCACATTCAATTAGGGGAAATCAACAATGTAGGAAATTAGTAAGATTAATAAAATAGAGACATACAACTCTTTATATTCATCAATCAAGGACACCAAGTTATTTCTTTGTTACTCAAGATCACTATAATTTCAAAGTTACAGAAAAGAGAGAATAGAGGTAAACATGAGCAAAGGAAATGGAATAAATCTAGAATCTATTTCTTTTATAGTGATGAATATAAATATCAATCAATATACAACAATCCATAATTTTAACAAGAACTAAAATTTGAATCTGCTTTAGAATGGAGTAGCAATTCCAATTTATAACATTACAAATTTCCTTCTCATCTAACCCTAACATGATCCTTCATGTTCTCATTAGACTTGTGACTTTACACCTTCCTAAGAAGTGAATAAAATATCTCCTTTTTATAAATCAAATGGAATTTTACAATTCAACTTTAGAAAGTCACTTAAGTGAATGAGGAAAATTACCATGATTATGTACAATGAAGAATTAGAAAGGGGGAGAGAAGAAAGAGGGAGAAAGAGAGAAAAAGGAAGAAGTTTTGATTCATGATCCCTGAGGAAGGGTTTCTGGAATAGGTTACTATCCTTTAAATGTATTACTCAACTAAGCTACCACATGTGTCAACTTTTCCAACTTTGGAATCCAAACAATGCTCAATACTTTGATCCATTCCTAAGGAACATCACTGATCTTCCTACATTGACTGAGCCATATTTTGTGATCTTTCACAATTTCAAAAATGGAGTCTTTGATGTTGGTAATAGACTGTAAGACATATTCATTGAATGAGAGAGAGTCACTTTCCACTTTCTTCACTAACTCTTAGAAGGAAAAATGAGTTCTTCTGATGATGAATTCTTAGTGAGTGGAGAGAACCTCAACTTATGAACACAGTTGAAAACTTCATTTAAAAAAGTAAAAGCCTCTTGTTCACTACATTCAAGTTTGGAGATGGCATCTGCTATCATACCATCTCTTTCATCTATGATGTGGACCCAAAATGGAGAAAAATTCCTAGAAGTTGATGTAAACACATTATTTCTCATGAGGGTGTTAGAGTTGAAGGAGTTGATTTTGGACATAAGTGGGAACACCTCATCCCAGTGGATCTTTTATTTTACAATCTCCTCCCCCATTTTCACCTCTGAAAAAGTGGAAAGAATATACTTGATTGGTGAGAGGACCTCTCAAAACCCCGTATTTCCTTTATTGATGATCTTATCAATCTACTTCTTGTTAACCTTCCCCTGAATCATATATCCTTGGGATTTTTGATCACCTTAGGGTCAAAGCTAGTGATTTGAAATTTTTTTTCCACATGGAGTGAATGTGCTAAATCAGGATCTAAAAAAATTTGAATGTGAGCGATGAGATTTTTTACCCATTCCTCAAATTTCTCAATTGTTTGTTTGTATTTTTCATTCCAAGAAATGAGGAAGGAAGAGGTTTCATTGAAAAAATGAGAATCAACCTCATGTGAATCTTGACCCAATGAGATGTGGATCAACTCATAGTCTGATGGAGTCAACTCTTCGATAGGATTTACATTCTTATGCCTCACAACTTCTACATATTGGTTACCCGAGGAACCATTGAAGAAGCTAGAAGTTTTCTAGGCCTTCTTCCTTCACTTGTATTTGAAGGTTCTTGAGATTGCTTTAAGGTTAGGTATGGAAACTCATTGTGTTATCATTGGTTAATGTTATCTAATTTCCTCCACCTCCCACTAAAATTAGATAACAAGAAGATTCCTTCTAGAATCAAACAATTAAGCTTTGAGTTTCCTCTAGATTCAAATTACACCAAGGGCCAAGCATTTGGAAACATGGAAGAAACACTTAGTCGAATCAAATATGAAAAACCAAGCTGGGACAAGCCAATTCAAAAGAGAATAGTGATCTCGTGGACGATGCTAAGTGTCAACCTAGCATAAGTTCTAAAAAGAAAAAAATGGGAGAAACCTTTAAAATCCCACAAGGCTTACACGTGGATTCAATTATGAGTGTCCCACCCAAGAAAAATTCTTCGAATTAATATGCGACGAGTCCCTTACTTGCTCAAAGGAGAGAAGTAGGCTCACAGACGATATCAGGTGTCATCCCGGTGCGCTTCCAAAATCTACAAAGGGAGAAAATATCCTAGAGAAGCACTTTGTCTACATGTAGATCTCGTAATAAATAGGCTCTGAGTTTGAAACATGTTGTGAAGGATTGATGAGAAGCCAAATACCACGTATGGGTAATTATGAAGCATATCTAAAAGTTTTGAATGATCAAGATCTTTTCAAAAGATCAAAGACAAAGGGTCATTTGGCTTGTCTTGTTAATGAAAAAATTAATGCATAGTTCCATGTGAAGAGTGTAAACCTATGAATACTTAATTTGTTCACCTGTACTCCAGGGGTCAATTTTAATATAATAGTATAAAATAGGTTCCTCCGAAACCATGATCCCAGAACCTGATGCATAAATTTTAAATATGTAATAAATATTTGTAAGAATAAGTCCGCTCCAAGGGGTTCACTTACAAGATAGTTAAGAGATGTATTAAATGAGTATGTCTCTCACTTCTTAAAAAACAAATCATGGGGAAGTGTGAGACAAATCTCATAATCTAATTCTGTCACTTCACACCATTTACCATAATTGACAAGTAGTTGGGAAATAGTTCAAAAATGATCTTCTTATCTTCTTCCCATCCTATATATTGTAAATGAAAGGTTTTAAAAATCATGGATATTGGGAGTTAGTGAATTCTTCTTTTCTGTCTCAGTTCCTATTCTATAAAAAGTAGGGGTCTGGAGCTCTAGCCTTCTCTCTTAGATTTATAACAACACTTTTCTTTCCTCTTATTTGTTGTTATACTATGCATATATTTTGGAGTAATATAATATTCCTTGTGGTGCATTTCATTCATCTTTTCCATAATCAGTATTGTCTCTGATAGCCTTTATTTCGATATTGGTATATTGTGCATGCTTATAATGTTATTAATGTTTTACGAAGTTGTGATTTAGTAGTTTGAAGTAGGACTATGTGTGAATCAGTTATGTCCTATGGTGAATTTAGTCCACCCTTTTCATTCATAACCTCCTCCCAATTCAGGTAGTTGTATTCGTGACTAACTTCTTCCCTTTTTCAATGCATCACCTTAGCTAGTTTATGTTTCTTTTTAACCCTATCTCACACTATAGAGAAGATCCATCTTCTTTAAAATATGAATTTTACCTTAGGGCACACATCCCCTAAACCTAAGGTATCTAATGACTCTAACGGTTCATCTACAAGGATAATCATAAATAGTTTTCCTAGCACGTCCAGTGGGACACTCGAAGGATCTTATCATTGAGTTTCATCAAGATGTTATGTTCTTGGTGAAATTTAGAATTTAGAGGCATGTATAAACACATTTGGTGACTTCATTTGGACCGAACGGACCCTTAGCTAAAATTACAGACCCTTCTTTCATCCACCTCCATTCATCTTTCTTTCCAAGTCCCTCAATTTCCTCCATTAGAGGAATTTGTGCAGTCATGACTCAATTCTCACAGCGGGATTCACGCTTTCAGTGGTATCATCAACATATAATGAGATTCACACCTGCTCCAAATCTATAGCATAACTAGTTTCAAAATTGCTATGGTGGCCCAAATGAGAAAATCCAAGACCAGTTTGGCTTTGAGAGAAATCAAAGACATGGGCACACATTTGGTGACTATGGTCCATTAGAAGATGTTGGTCTTATATAGAAGATAACAAATAGATGAAGGCATGGTTCAATATCGGGCCACAAAACAAATGGATAAATTTAGAACAAGATACATGGCACCTTGTTTACGAGTTGACCCTGTTCTTGGACACTATAACTCGTAGGAGAAGCGTATCTTTTTAGAAAAAATATTGCCTTCACTTATGTAGTGGATCAAAGGTATTGAAATTTATGAGTGAAGCATGAGACAAACTTTTTTATGGGAGTGTCAATCACCTTCTCTTTATTCATCTCCCATCGCACCTCAAGTTTTACCATATCATACCGCTCCAAATTTTGAGTTCTCCTCTCCATCTCCAAGCCATCCATTCCACCCTCCCCTTTCCTTCGAACAACTATGCCCCTGATACGAATGAGTAACAAATCCAAATTGAAAAGAAGAATAACATATGGTGATAAGTGATGCAAACTCAGAGGGTTTGAATCACAAGTTGATTGTTCAAGAAGCTACAGATCTTGCCTCCATTTTTCCTCCCCACAAACTAGAGCTCCTGGAATATTTTGGGCCAACGGGATTCATATTTAAAAATTGAGGTATACATGATGTAGAATTCACAGAATCAAGAACCATCATACAAGAAGGAGGGACCCTTGAACAACTGGATGACGATAATCTTGATTGCATATTGTATTTAGGGGGATGTCTTGATGAAGAAGATCCCATGGAAATCACAACCTTTTCTGATTCATCAAACCCATAACCAAATTAACTTGCTACTCACGACAGTTCCCCTGAATCAAATTCAGAGGCTCTAGAAAGAAATATCATTGAAGGATTTTTGATTTCAATAAAAGATTCTAGATTTGTCAGAAAAGCTGCTAAAAAGGGGGAAGATAAAAAAGATAAGGATGACGCCATTTAGGGAGATCTGTAAAAGAGAATCATCCAAAAATTTGAATTTCAGGGTGACAAAAAAACCCAATGGATAAAGTCCCGCCTGATAAAGAGTTTGGCTACACCAGATCTCATGGAGAATCCAACACATGTCATAGTCACCTCAAAGCATGAGGATAATCTTCAATGCCCCAAGAGTCAGCTGCAACACCTCCAATCAAATGAGAAGAATTTGGAGGTATTCTTTCTTTTCATTGATACCATGGGTGGAAGAGTGGAAGGTAATTTTTCACTCTTACTACAGGCTATATCTATTGCTAAATTAATTGTATGGCCACACTTTATAAGAAAGGGAAGCTATTTCTCCCTAACTATTTCAGGTTTTATTTAGCTTCTCTCAAGCCTGGTTAACCTGGGAGTAGGAGTAAATTTATTTCAATATAATAAATGCTTGTGGACACTATTCCTATCTCATTTGAGGCATGTATGCTTTATCTTTACATAGGCCTATCTCTATATTACTCCAATAAAATGCACGAGCCTCTCTGATGATCATAACAGGGGAATTTGCAGTTGTATATAACATTTGAAAGATTCAATCCAAGAAAATGCAGAGCAACTAATATTAGTCAAGGAAGTGATTTTGTTAATTCTTCAATTTTATACTCTCATAAAATAAAGTTGCAAAGTTTCCTTGTAAGAGTATGAAGGTGCAAGGATCAACTGATGGCTCCAGAAACAAGCAACAACACTCCAAAAAATCTTAAATCAGGGTTTAGATAAAATCATGATAAAGATACAGACACCATGCCCAATAGATAGTGGGAGATTTTGGGTTCGTCCCAGTTAGTAGGCTAATGATCCCCCTTGAGTCGCTAGATATGTTATCTAATTTCCTCCACTGCCCACGACAATTAGATAATAAGTAGATTCCTGTTAGAATTAAATAAGTAATCTCTGAATTTCTTGTAGATTCAAATTCCACCATGGGCCAATACTTTGGCAACATGGAAGAAAGAATTAGTTGAATCAATGATGAAAAACTATGTCAGGAAAATGCAATTCAAAAAACAACAATGATCTTGCAAACGATGTTAAGTGTCAACTTGGTGCAAGTTCCAGAAAGCAAAAAGGGGAGAAAGCTTTAAAATACCGTGGGGCTTACATGTGGAGTCAACTAAGAGTGTCCCACCCAATAAAACTTCTTTGCATAAATATGTGGTAGGTCCCTTACTTTCTCAAAGGAGAGCATAAGGCTCACAAAAAATGTCAGGTGTCAGCCTAATGCCCTTCCAAAAGCTACAAAAAGAGAAGAGATCCTAGAGAAGCATTTGTCCTCCACATGTATCTCGCAATAAATGGGCTCCAAGTTCAAAACATGTTGCAAAGGATTGATGAGAATCCAAATACCATGTATGGGAAATTATGAAGCCTATCTAAAAGTTTTAAATGCTCAAGATATTTTCAAAAGATCAAAGATAAAGGGTCATTCGGCTGGTCTTTTGAGTGAAAAATTTAATGCATAGTTTTGTGTGAAGAGTGCAAACCTATGAATTCTTAATTTTTTCACCTGCACTCGAGGGGTTAGTTTTAACATAATAGTATAAAAAAGGTGCCAAAGGAATCATGATCCCAGAACCTGATGCATAAAGTTTAGATATGTAATAAATATTTGAAAGAATAAGTCCGCTCTAAGGGAGTCAGTTGCAAGATAGTTAAGATATGTATTAAATGAGTATGACTCTCACTCCTTAAAAAACAAATTATGGGGAAGGGTGAGACAGATATCGCAATATAATTCTATCACTTCAAACTATTTACCATAACTAACAAGTAGTTGGGAAATAGTTCAAACATGATCTTATTATCTTCTTCCCATCCTATATATTGTAAATGAAAGGTTTTAAAAATAATGGATATCGGGAGTTAGCAAATTCTTCTTTTGTGTCTCAATTCCTCTTCTGTGAAAAATAGGGGGTCTATAGCTCTAGCATTCTCTCTAAGCTTTGTAGTATCACTTTTCTTCCCTCTTATTTGTTGATGTACTGTGCATATAGTTTGGAGTAATATAATATGCCCTGTGGTGTATTTCCTCCATCCTTTTGATAATATGTATTTTCTCTGATAGACTTTACTTTGATATTTGTATATTGTGCATGCCTATAATTTTATTACTGTTCTCCGAATTTGTGCTTAAGTAGTTTGAAGCGGGACTCTATGTGAATCCTTTGTGGACTATGGTGCATTTCATCCACCCTTTTCATTCCTCACCTCCTCCTAATTTAGGAAGTCGTATTCATGACTAACGTCTTCCCTTTTTCGGCACATCACCTTAGTTAGTTTTATGTTTCTTCCTTACCCTATCTCACACTACATAGAAGAGCCAACTTCTTTAAAATATGGAGGTTACCTTAGGGCACACATCCCACAAACTTAAGGTATCCAACAAATCTGATGGTTCGTCTGTAAGGATAATTGTCAACATTTAAATTTAAAGAAATCCTTGAATCTATGGGAATGGCTCTTCAGGAGTTGACATGAAGTTTGTTTCAAGATAATTTTTTGAAGATTGATGTAGGATCACTTCTTTTTTATTTAAAAAAATCTACGACATTGGGGAAGACATACCTAGATACCCATGAAGAGATGGAGGCTATAATGGATCACTCTTCCTTAAATTGAGAAGTTTTATTGGATATAAAATGAGTTTTGTCTTCTTATGAAATCTCATGAAATATGGAATCACTTTGTGATCTTCGTTCATTATCTTACCTTTTGAAAAATTGTGCTTAATAGTTATTTCTTGCAATGATTCACCTTTAGAGGATTGATCATGCTATCTAATACTTGATTCCATCTTTAAGAAAAATTTTATGCTAATTCCGTCAAATAAGTCTTAGATGGTTTCTCATTCTCATGTATAAGGTTCCCTAAGTGAAGATCACTTATCTAACTTTCTCAACACAAGAGTATCTCTGAAATGATATCAAATTCAAGGATGCTTGAATACCTTGTATATGAAAGGGTGAGTTCTCGATCCTTCGCATATATTGGATTAAATTATCAAATGATTTGAATTGTTCAATCATCTCACTTAACTCACTTATCTCACCTGGCTTAACTAGCTCATCCAACTCAACCAACTCATCTAGCTGAACCAGCTCAACTCAAATAGCTCACTGAAGAGATGATGGTAGATCAAAATTTACTGATGAGTTATGATAACCCCCTTAGATTTAATTTAAATGGATATCTTTATTCTTTTTGAATATTTTCCCATTGCACAATGTCTTTGGCTTTCACTTGCTACACCTCGAGATGTTTTGTCT
Source organism: Taxus chinensis (assembly GCA_019776745.2). Classification (NCBI taxonomy): domain Eukaryota; kingdom Viridiplantae; phylum Streptophyta; class Pinopsida; order Cupressales; family Taxaceae; genus Taxus; species Taxus chinensis. The sequence continues at coordinate 387,057,240 of CM034155.1, forward strand.
TTATCTGGGACATAGTTATGATCAGAATGATGCTTCAGGATCCTCGTGAAGTGTGAAATTTCTCATTTGAGCTGTGGTAAAACCTTCAAATCATGTGAGGATGGAAAATTCATAGATATTAGTGAAATCGTAGCCAACTATAACTTTCTGCATACAAAACTTAGACTTTCTATTTTTAGCAGGTTAGACCATGACCTATTATTTTAGGATATTTTTCCATTTTCCCTAATTTGATATTATAAATTCTATGGAACACTGAATTTATCTCAATTTATTATTCTTTACCCTTTTTAACAAGTTTCTATTTTTAGCATTTCACTTTTTCTGTACATTCTATTTTGGGAAATTTGCCAATTTTTCCCAGCTTGTTGTTTTTTAATGTTTCCAGATGAGCTGAGAGATCAGGGCTTGTAATTTGAGGGAATTAATATTTTAAGCATGTGAAGGGGAATGTAATATTTTATTTTTAGTAATTTTTAAAAATCGTGTTGGTTTTCATAGGAAACATTAATTTTGGATTCAGCTCCTCATTCTGATCTCATGTTCCGCCTACTGGAACTCTTGGAAATTGAAAAAGAAATGCTCTAGGGAAATTTTTCTAGTTATAAATATGTTAAGGAATCCATTAATCAATTTTATGAGCTTCATAGAACCTGATAGGGTGATATGCTATGAAGATCTCATCAGAGCCCATTTTCAGGTTCACAAGCTATGAATAGATCACAATTTTTTACAATCATGGATGACATAGACTGATTTTAAAAGAAATATTTATGTTTTTGAAGGTATTTAGAGGCTTTACAGGTTAAAAAATTTAATCTTTGTCCAACTTGTTGAGAAAAACACTCAGTAGTTAGTAATTTTGAGTTTTTTCATTCACTTAACAATTAAATTTTATCATTGAAGAACTAGAAACAACTAGGGAAAATTTAGGGTTTTTAATGGCTTGGAATGGGGTGTAATTTTGTCCCCCTTATCCCCTTTTGAATTAGGACAAGAGGTTAAATAAAATTTTCCTCAAGGGGATGCTATCATGTATCATTTTTATATGTAATGAGGACAAGGTGGTGAGAATTTGGTTCTAGAACCTGGCTGGGGATAGAGAGGGGTGAATTTTTTGTCCCATATATCCCCTTAGGAATGGGAAAAATTAGGAAAGATAAATTAACCTCACAAAGATGAGGACAAGTGGCATGGTAAGATGCAATCTGAGAAAGGTGAGTTTTAGACCTATTTAACACTCCGGTTTGAAAAGGTTGGTCACATGAGGGTCCAGGACTGCGGGATAAGGTATTTTGGACTTTTATGTCACCTATGTCCCCTTAGAAAAGTTAAAAGAGGGAAAAAATCCCTTCCAGACATCTAGAAAGTGATACTTATCACCTAGACATTTGACCAAGTACAAAACACTTACCTTGCATAATAGAGAAAACTTGTCGAAGTGATTCTAGGAGCTCTAGATAGAAATTTACCATGAAACCATATATTATTTTTACTACCAAGAGAATTATAAGAAAAAAAATATGATTCTCAACCTTCAATTCTTCCTGAAACTACCTAAAATGGATCCTTTTTCTTCGGGATAACAAGGTGTGTCTACAAAGAATGAACTTTCCTAAGAGATACTTGAGTCTTGTAAATAATGTGAAAACCAAATCATGTATAGGATCTAATAATTATTCCAATGACTATTTTATTGACTCATAAATCCTTACAGATCTCTCATAATCATTTGGTGAATTCTAGGCTCCACATTTAGCTATACACTCCTTACACCGTAGAAACCCGTTGCTATAAAGATTGTCCCTAAACCTCCAAAAATTCCCTAAATATTCCTAAATAATTTCCAAAACCTTCATATCTATTCAATACCACATCCAGCTGAGTGTGGAATTTTAGATCCTTCCTGGAAGATGCACAATGTTCATGAAAAGGCCAAAACTATCCTTTCCAAGCTTATCAGAGAACTAGATGTTGGAAGCACCTCTTTGTATGAGATAAATGACATTATTACCTCATTTAAAACAGTAAGGAAAGTCTTTTCAACACATTGGGAGGAAATAAAATTCCATGACGACTATGGTAAATAAAGCAAACTGATCGAGAGAGGGATTCGGGAAGGATCAACGGAAAAGATTCAAATTTGGCTTGATTGTAATGCTTGAAAGTTTGAATTTTCATGATACACATTTAGATGACAACACAAAAAAAAAACACTTTTTTTATTTTTTTTGTTTGCGCCATATTTTTTGAGGATAAATTTATCATTGATATGGTTGTTTTAACTGCTATTGTCAAAAAAATGTTTTTTGGAAAATTACATATGTTATTGGCTGACAACATATACTCTTAGTCAATAGTATATACTATCAACTGAATATTTCTATTGGCTGACATCATTATCAAATGATTTTCCAAACCATTCAAAACCCATTTCCTTCATATTTTCCATCATTTCAAAAGTCATTTTCATAGATTTGACTAGTAATATCTACGAATATTGTTTAGGGGGGTCTTAAAATGTACCCTGCCTATTACCTAATATCACTTTTACTGATGCTCATTTTCATGCTTCATTTTCCTCCCATAAAATTCATATTGATTCTTCTATTGGGCCCCATGTCATCAATAATTTTATGTTCCTCCTTATATTCAGGCGTAATGCATGTTCACTATCTTTCTTGGAATCAATTGGATTCCCTTTATCTTAGATGATACACACATCTCCTACTTTTCATGTTCATGTTATTTTACCCATTACTGTTGGTCCTCTTACTATTTTTATGCCATTTACTATTGGTTCTACTATTATACATTATGACATGGTCTTAGGAATCCCTTGGCCCCGTGATACCAAATTCATGTCTTATATTGTTCACTTTGTGCCTTAAGTTTATCCATGAGTGACATCTTATCAATATTCAAGGTATTCCACCATGAACACCTTTGTCTTTGGCCCCTTTAGCTATCCCATATTTAGTCACTCTAATATTTTTTGGATTTTCTTCTATTTAAGTTGGCTCCTTAACCTTGACACCTCCCATGGTATCTAGATCCCTTTCTCGTCTTACGGTAATTTTTATACATCCATCTCAGTTTCCTTCACACATGACTACTACTCATAGGCTTCATCACATCTATAGAGCCCATAATCGACCTCATAGGGTAATATCTTCACATAGGTCACATGCTTCACATGCTCAACCTAGACATATTTTTCACTCTATTTCTCTAAATGGTTGATCTAGACCTATCTCATAAACTTGGCCTCGTGTACTATCTCATGACCATCGTACCCTAGATCTTGTTCACATGCATAGTTCTTTTACATCGAATGATCATGGCCCTTACCTAACACTCTCACTACATAGATAATTTTAGAATTCAAATTTGGGGGAATCCTAATTCACTCACAGTACTAATGACACACTCTTGTTCCTGGTTCATACTTGACTATTGAGGGTTTCGTTATATAAACCTCACTTTTCATACACCACATCAGGGGAATCCTTATTCCTCCCTTCTAGATGGTTTTATTTCATATATTTGTAATAAAAAATACAAAAACATGTGTGATTAGATATTGATTAGATGTACTCTTTCTTCCTTATACTAATGTGTTGATTATCATGTTACTATAACTAATGGTATGATTTATAATATTTCATACACACACGCACATTCACATGGTATCTTGAGGTTAATGTAGGTAATTTATAGGATGTTACATGATGTATGATGCTTGGTCCTACCCAATCTACCTTTTCTTACTTACTATCAGGTTCTATCATTATAATATTACACATTTTCCTTCATATATTTAGATATTAAATTATCACATACTATTTATATTTCCTAACATGTTAATGGGTGCCTCATGTGTAGCATTTTCTTTATAGGACTCCTTCCAATAATGGTTTTATGATTTCTTTGTTACTTATTTGTCATTGTGCAGAGGCTATGAGATTTTTTTATTATTACCTTGTTTACACAAGCCTTGATGGCTCTAATTGTCTTGTGATATCCTGAGTGGTATATATACAACTAGATACTTGTTATGTACTTGTTTGTGTTTTTACTATATGCTTTTACTAGTTTCTATTTTAGTGTGCATTACTTATTTATCACTAACACTTGTATGCTAACATTATCGCATTAATTTTCTTATGCCATGATAACTACCATGCGTAATCCTGATTCTCCTATAGGATTTCTATATCATATGTGTACATTATCTTCATCCTTCCTTGTTTGGGATTAATTTGCATTTGTTCACATCACGCACCTAAAATGAGTGGGGGGAACCATTGGGTGAACCTTTTAACCTTCCCAACAGTTACACAAAGTAGTTATAAAGTCACATAAAACATGAAAAGAGAAGTTATTAGTTATAAAACAGGGCCAAAAATGGACTTGGTCAATATTCACAACCTATACATAAGCACCTAGGACAAATAGGAACACCTATGTGCTAATGTACCACCTCTGCTCTCCCCTAATGGGGCTAAAAAATAGTTTAAAAGTAGTTTCCATAGTTATAAAGTCACAATTTTCTCTATTTTATGTAGTTACACAACCATTTTTAGATTACAATCAATTACTAATAAGAAATAACTCCTAATGTAGATAACTACGTTATGTATCTATACCCTTATCACCTACATGCACATATTTTGTTATGGGCTTACATAGGCCCCCTTAATTTAACTAACCCCCCCCCTTGTCTAATTTAAAATGCCTACTTAATTATCCTATCACCTTTAATTCCTGTCTAATTCTCATTAATTAATTAATCCCTATTAATTAATTAATTAGATATTTAATATCCTACATTCCCTAACAAACCTTCTATTTAGGATGCTTTTATCCTAACACATACATCCCCTTACTTTTCTATATTTCTTATCTTTCTTATCTTTATCCCTTAGCATCCCTAACAATTCCTTGCCCACCTACATGATTTAAAGCACTCTCCCAAATCTTAAGAAATCCCAAATCCCGATAAAATAAAAAAAGCATCCTCATAGGGGAAACTTTCCCCACACTCAAGGGTGACCCAACCTAGTTGTTGTCGACCCTATAAAGCTAAGTCCTTTCTTTCCATAATCATTAGATGCATGCACATTTTGGAGCTTTCGTATGACCTGTGAAATCTTCCTAATTCCTAAGCATTCCTGAAAAAGTTATAGATCTCCTAGACATTGTTTCAACATGCTTACATCGCTCACGATTATCCTTTATGAGATTGTTATCATCCTTATGTTGCTTTTCTTTATATTTATTGTATTATCTTTGTTTTTCTCACATCTAATTTTTTTTAGGTTTAGATCATCTTCAGTAACACTCAGAGATTCTTCACCAACCTTCTTTTCCATCTTATTTTCTCACAAGTTTCCCTTTCCATACACTTATCCTCGGGCTTATCCAAACTCTATTATAGTCACCGCCAACCCTGTCAGATCACCTTCGACTCATCTTGCTATCACTGAGTTTTCTATCTCAAATCCTTCTGCAGTGCTTATTATCACTTTTCCATACTTTTCATTCTAAGAGATCCATTGTTCTTCCCTCCTATGCATTAAATTTCCCTACCTATACCCTAGTCTCCATCGACCTAGACTTATCTTGCCAACCAAATTTCTCTTATTGTTGTTTCCAACCATTTTCTAGAGTTTCATGTCCCTTGTTCCCCCTTTACAGGTGAGTTATAACATCCATAGGCTCATGTTCTATATCCAAACCCTTACCGGTCTACATATTCATCTCATATACTAGATCCATCCTCCCAGGTTACCGTCGACCTACCTCTGCAAAATCTGGGTCACTGTCGACCCAGACTAGGTAACATTTAATTTACAGTTATTTCAATCAAATCAGATTTTAGATCAATCTTATTCATTTTTTAGATTCAGTAATACTTTTATTTATGCATGATATCTACTATTTCATCCTTTACTTAACTTTATTTTATCAAACAAGGTTGAGATCCACCAATGAATTTAACGCTTCTTGGATCCGCTTTGTCGTGTAACACCCGCATATCCTATCTAATCCATATTTCATTTAGTGATTCTTATTTATAGGTTATCATCTTGTAGTTACAAGTATCCATCATCTACTTTGTGCCCGTTCATCCATCAAATCACATATGAGGTAACATAAACCCTCCATCATTTTTGAGTTGTTAGTTGTTTTCATTTATAGTTCATTCATTTGATTACGAATGAAGAAACTTGTCCAACATTTCTTACACACCTGGTGGGACTGAAATTTAGGTGATCCCTTTCATTTATTTCATATTTTCTACTTCTTCTATCTTCTACTAACATTGTAGCACAAGACTTCACTTTTTTCTTGCTTAGGTTGGTTCGGATGTTTGGATTTATCTTCCCACCTGAAGTTTAGATAAAAAGAAAAACCTTTATCTAGGTATTCTTATTTATTTTATCTATTTTCTCATTTATGTATCATAATTCCCTTTCCTGTGTGTGTCCTCATCAAAAGATAACACTTAGATTTTGGTTTAAAAAGAACCTATCTTTTATGCATCCTACTTGCTCACATAATTTAATTAGGGGTTAACCTTCTTCATCTCACATTTTCACACATAACAAAAACCTCACAAATCAAATCAAACATCAAAACATCATCCTACCTAGTTGACTGATTGGGATTTCATCACCCAATAGGAAGATTCCTGAGACTTCCCAAGCCATAAAACATTTGAAACCAGACATAGATTGCTTGCTCATAGGTACCTCATTATCCATACCCTTTTCTTTTTCACACTTTCATAGTAAAAAACATAGAAATAATTGTTTGCTTGAGTTGGCTGATTTAAAACGGAACAAAAATCTTCTTCGAATAGTTATACAAAAAAATCCACCATAACCAGTATCTCATGCAAACCCTTGGTTTCTTCCAGGCCTTCCTCTAGCCCTATCTATGACTTCTTGTGCCTTAAGCATATTGCCTCCCAATCACGTCGACCAATGGACCCTATTTCACCTCCATCACATGGTATCATCCCTACTTCATCTAACATAACCATGGTTATCCACTCTATGGACATTCTCATCCCTTATATATCAGATCCTCCCATCCTACCATGTTCCTACTTCTCCACATCATATGTCTCCTAAAAAAATACGATATTCATAACCTAACATGTTCAATCAACCATTCCCTAATCCACTGCTAAAAAATTTGTCTTCCCCTTCTATACCATATCAATTCAACCCTTTTTCAATCAACACCATACAATAGATACCTCCCTCCACATCTATTTTATCTACCTCATCATCTAATCCCATCTTAAATATTGTGCATATGCCTCCTTCGAGGGATATCCCCACATCAACCATACTCACAGTCCCATTACCTACCACATTAACCTCCACCACTTCTCTTTCATCTACATCAAGTCCTATTCATACCACATCCACATTAGCATTATCTAATCCCACCTCCTTATCCACACCCATCACTACACTTATATCTAGTTCCTCCAAAAATCCATCCATGTATTCCTTAACATCATTGTCACATACTTATTTACAAATGCCCATATCATCCATTTTATCCCGCTCTTTCTCATTAGTATGTACCATTCCCACATCTACATCCCCCATTACATATTCTCAATCCACATCCATGATACCTCTTAAAAAACCTAAGACAAACATAGAAGGAATTCATACCTCTTTTACAAAACCCCCCATTTCTACATCATCTCCATCTCACATATACCTCATCAACTGCATCATCCAAAAAATCCTTTCTATTTTTATCATTGATTCCACACCCGTATCTACCTCATCCAATTCATTAAATTCTCCCACCTTATCCACATCTATTCTAACTTTTCCTATCATACCATCCTTAGAATCCATGTCAGTTCCTCTTTCCATGTTGTTTCCTACACCGATCCTATCAACCATCATGACTATATCTCCATTATCCCCCTCTTATTCCACACTACCTTCATCATTTGAAGAATATTTGAGAGCACTTCAACTTGCAAAAACTATAGGTGACCCCCCATCTCATCCACACCATCAAACCCTAAAGTACGAAGCATATCCTCATCTTCCTTATAACAAATCATGTAAAAATTAATTCCCCCATCATCCACAACACCACCTTCAAATCCACCGATTGCAATCATTGTCATCCCTATCAAGGGTACTACTCAACAATCCAAATCCAAAATACTTTGTACCCTTCCACAATGATCTCTTATGCACTCCCATAGAAATATCGGCATTCCTCCAACCAAGAGAAAATCTACATTCTCAATCTTGGATCCATCCATCCTAGGACCAAATATTTCATCATGATCAATAAATCAATCCAAATCAAAACCATCAGGATCCCTCATAAGACCAATTTATTTATCAAGAACACCTTCACCTCCACCTACCAATCAATCTAATCCAAAATCATCCAACTCTTCTTCTTCTAAAGTATAGATCAAAAGCAAAGCACAAAAATATTGAAACAATATACCCTTATCCTCCACATCCACATCATCTCACAAAATATCTCCTGACACATATATCGAATCATATATGAAATTCTTCCAAAATTTACTCCAAACTTATGCCATCGCACTTCCACCCATCAGGACCTTTGATGAAAATTTTCTGAAGTCCTCATGGTTTAATTCCCATTGGGTCATGATACTAAACATTGTAAGGCTCTTAAGACCATCATCCATGGCCTTATTGAGAGGGATGACCTTCTTGAGGCTTTTTCCTCTGCTTCTACCATTTCATCCATCATCAATCCAATCCCTTCTTCAACATCCCCATCCATCCAAATTACCCAGCCTCCTCATTTATCTACATCATCCTATATCATCTTGCCTCCATACATCAATCCTCTTAAGGAGGGTCCTCCCTTATTCATTGATTTTTTATGCCTTGCTACACCACCCCTCTAACATCCATTTCATATCTTCTTACATCCATTATTTTATCCCTCTCGTTGGGGGAGGATACCCTTCTCTCATTAATTCTTTCATGTTTTCTTCCTAATCCATGCATATTATCCCCATGGATCTTTTGATGTTAGGGGGAATTATTTCTAATCAGTCTACTTACAGGTTAGTTCCTTTTCATACTTGACATCATCTTATCTCATCCGTCATATCTTCATCCGATCTTATCCAACTCTCCTCTTGTGACCATCTACGCAGCCATATATATGCTTCCTTTAGGAAGCACCATGAATCTACCTAAAGACCGCCACTACATCCATATTCGTGTACCATATCCTTACTCTAAGACCAATTTTGTGACCATTATTCTTACCTTCTCACTTCCGAGTTTTTGGACATTTTTTTAATCTTCATCCAATTCAACCCATACTTTTCTGTCTCTTAAGGGTACCACTTTCTCTCATCCTAAGTCCACTTTTGTGGCCATATTTTTGATCCCTATGGGGAATCATACCTTCATTTAAAGTAACCATATATTCATCTTGAATGCATATTTTCTTCTCTTCCTTAGTGGAGCACATAGTTTTCATATTCACTCGGCTATAGCTCTAATCATATCCTATACTAACATGGCTTTAACTTCAGATACCTTGTCATTTGAATATCACCACTCTAGAAAGGAGCCAACATAGAAAGTTTTCCCCTAATTATATTGGTCCATACATGATCACACATAAGAATGGTTTGGGAGCCTATCGTTTGGCCTCCCTTGATGGTGAACATGAATTTGAACCACTTAACACATTACACTTACGACCATTCTATGGTGAGCACATCTACCAGTGCTCTTAGTCATATCTTCAGATCATTCCTCCATCTTATCCTTTTTCATATTTTATTGTAATGATTTGGAATTATGTGGTCTTCCATCACTTCCTAGATGTGACCTTAAATATCGGCACCATGGCTCTTCCCATAACATTTTCCTGATGGATAGGTTCTCCCTTCTTGGTAATAAATCTTTGATCATTACATCCATATCCCTCTTATTCACCTATTATAACCATACAAATGGTCCAGGGGTGTCTTTTGTACATTCCTTATTCCCCTCCTACGTGGTATATGTAGATAGTACCAACTCTCCCCCATGTAAAATCAAAATCATCGATGATCTTTTCAAAAATCAAAGTCATTAAAAACATAATGATCCCTTGAAGGATAGTTATTCATGGAAAAAAAAATCAATCAAAAGAATGAAATAAAAAACAAAGGAAAAATAAATACACTGATCTCTCAAAGGAAGACTATCATGTTTATTAGTTTTTCCATATATATTATGTCTAAAGTAGACCATACCCTCAAAATATGTCTACTCATCATGGCATTTGAAGGATTTCTGCATTGATCAGACCTCCATTTTATTAGCATCCAAATAAAGCTTCCCACATTTGTCAACTTTCTTCTAGTAGACTTCCCGCATTCATTAATTTTCTTTTCCCCCTTCCTAGAGCTGGGGCATAATCTTAAGGAACACCACTTTTGGAAAAACCTCCTTCCATGTAAAAGTTACATCTCAAACCCCTTTATCTTGATGACATTAGGTTTATAAGTTCATTTAATCCATGCTCCTTATGATCTTTTGTACGACCAACTATCATTGGTTGCATACTAACATCTTTTTCAGGTGCATGTTCCTTATGTTACCTAGATACCCTTCTTGTTTACCTCCAATGTAGTTTGAGGAATATTTTTCTCACACATACTTTGATGTGACATAATTTTGTTCATACCTATAGGTTGCCACCATTGCGTTACTTTCTATCCTTAATCCTATCACATTTGTCTTCCATTCTTATTTCGTTCTTACTTATGTTCATCACTAATCACATAAATTTTCAAATTAATTTTCCATTCATGTCGTATTTTACCATATACATTCTAATCATGGTCCAACCTAAACCATGCAAATCCAAACATATTTATAGGGATGGGGACTTTCCCTTCACCACCTATGCATCCTCCAAAAATAGCTTACATGCTAGAAATATCCATGCGTGTGTCACAAGCCAATTACAAGAGAATGCAAACATGTTTCTATTCTAATATAAACTCCATATCTAATCCTAATAATATCGTAAGCTTTACATGATGTTCCTACTTCCTTCACATGAGATCTATCCAAAAATAGACTTTACTAGAATTATAAGTCATCAAGTTCTATTCTTATCCTCAAAACCTTTCTTGACCACTAATCCAATGCTTTATCTTTCCAATTCTGCTCGTATCCCAAAATGTGACTAAGTATGGAATGTATTTGGCCTAAGCATGATCCTTCACACGTTGTCTGTTCTAATCCTATGTGTGACTTTGCACCTAACTTCCACACGTCAAAAAGTTTCCCACCACTTATGCTTAGTATCTTTTAGAGGTCCAACATGAGATTTTGTGAATCTCTTAGAAAATCACATACAAAGTGGTTAATGGTTCCACTAGAAAATATGTTATAGTTGATTGTACTCTTTGAAAACCTTTGGATTGTAGAACATGAGAAGGTACTAGACAAAACTCACCCATGTTCACACTAAGGGGGTGAATGTTAGGAAATAAGTGTTCATACTATGAACATATGGTCTGAATAATTGTATTATTTAATATTTAAATAAATCATGAGTGTGCACAATTAGTTGTCACGTACAACTCATAGATAGGGGTGTGGGAATAAAACTAGGGAATAGAGGAGAGATTTGGGAATAAAAAGACAAGACTTGTCTCCATGATTATATGAGCAAGAAATTGTATAAAATGCCCTCCCTATTCAATAGAAATTGCTAAATTATTTTTCTATATTTTATTTTTCTTTGTATTTTCCCTATTTTTACGTGTTACTCTCAAATTGTTATTAAATTTTATTATCAAATATGCAGTGTTGTTATCACTTACATGTTTACTTTTTTATCTATTTGATCATAAATGTCCTTACTTTATATTTAATTTTATTAAATTAGTGGCCCACACCTAAATTATGAATGTTTCTATATAAAAAAATGTAGTATCCCTTGCCCAAGTACCTACACTCTGTAATGTCTTCATAGCCCAAAGAGCACTAGAAATAAGAGAGTCAGGAATAAAATCTTTATCATTTGAGATATGGCCAGATGCAGATGGAGATGCCAAATCCATTAATACTCCCACTATTAGTGATAAAATAAGAACAATCCCTGGTGGAAATCTACTTAGGAACCTGCTCAATCTCATCAAAATTTCTATAATAATTATCAGAAAATACAAGTGTAGCTGATGGAAATGGAGAATTTTCATGTGCAACATTTGGTGGACCTTCCTAAAATTTGATACTTCTCCCAATGAAAATATCATGGGTGGTTGGATTAAGAATTTTATAACCCTTAACATAATCTAGGTATACCATAAATATGCAAGATTGACTCTGAGGTTTCATAGTGTTACATTTCTTCTTATGGATGTAATCTATAGCTAGAGATATAAAGACCCTAAATTTACTAATTGATGGTTTTCGACTATGAAAATATCTAAAGGAGTGAATCCTTTCAAGGATTTATGAGGGACATGATTCTAGAAATAATTCTCATAGTTAATGGCTTCATCCAAGTATTTTGGTGACAATGATTTAGAGTGAAGCATATAGTTGGCCATCTCTTTCAAGAACATGTTCTTTCATTATGCAACTCCATTCTGTGAAGGACTGTATGAAAGTATTAATTATAACTCAATCCCTTCTTTAGTGCAGAACTTCTCAAACCTATTACTAACATATTCCTGATAATTATCTATCCATAGAAAAACTATGAATTTCGCTGATTGTTTCTATACAAGAGCCTCGAAGTGCTGAAAATATTTGTAAACATTAGACCCAATTGTGTTGGAGTGTGGAGCCTATTTTTGGTCTTCTCAAATCAGTATTGAAGTGTGGAGTTAAAATTGGGAAGATGTAAGGTCATGAACGTTTCTTTTCCAGCCATGGGAAGATGAAAGGTCGTGACAATTTCTTTTCCAATTGTGGGAAGATGAAAGGTCATGACTTTCAAACTTCTAGGGTCAGCTTTTGGACTTCTTAAAGGATTGTAATCCTATAAATAAAGGTGTTAGGGTATCTTGAAGATATATTTTGTAGTAAAGAGGTCTTGAGTCTTTGTGATCAAGAGGTGATCAAGAGCGATCAAGGTTAAGCAATTGGGTGTAAATTGTGGTTTAGATGTAGTTTAACATCTTTGGAATTTTGTTGTGAGTTCATAACTGAGAGAAGAATGTGAGAGTTATTTTACTCTTGTTGATAATAAAATATGGGCAAGTTATTCATGGACATAGCCCACATTGGGTGAACCACGTTATATCTTATCTATCTTCTTTTGTGCATTATTTATTTATGTTGTTATATTTCTGCATGTATAATTCTGCTATATAGTTTCCTACTACTGTGATTTGAGGAATAATTTCCGCTTATTTGTTCTCTAATTCCTAACAAATTGTATCACATATTTCGTGGTTTTTTGATGAAGTGGTAAATCATAGGGAAAATTTATCTTAAGTGGGAGCTATGACAGATGAGGGAAGATCAAGGGTTGAGAAGTTCAATGGGTAGAACTTTGGTTTGTGGAAGATGAAAATGGAGGATTACTTATATCAAAAGGACCTCTATGTTCCTTTGGATGGAAAATCAAAGAAACCTACAACCATTTCAAATGAGGATTGGGAGTTGCATGATAAAAAGGCATGAATAAATTTGGTTATGCCTTACATCTTTGGTTACTTTCAACGTATTGCAGGAGAAGACCATAGAAGGTCTCATGAGTGCATTGGGGAAGTTATATGAAAGAACCTCTACCTCTAATAAAATATTTTTGATGAAAAATTTATTTAATATGAAGATGTCTAAGAATGGTTCTATTTTTGTTCATTTGAATGAATTTAATATGGTTGTGAGTATGTTAAACTTGGTAAAAATTGAATTTGATGATGAGGTCAGGGCTTTGTTGATTTTTTACTCCTTACCAGATAGCTGGGACAACTTGGTTATGGCTGTAAGTAATTCAGTCTCTAATAATTCAAAGCTAAAGTTTGAGGATGTAATAGGTGTGATCCTAAGAGAGGAAATGCGAAGGAAGAGCACCAGAGATTCTTCTACTTCTGGAAATGATTTGACAGTGGAGAGTAGAGGGAGACAAAATAATAGAGGGAAAGGTAACCATGGGAAGTCGAATGATCACGGAAGGTCAAACTCCAAGAGTAAGTTAGAATGTTGGCACTGTGGGAAGTTTGGTCATGATAAGAAATATTTTTGGGCTCTTCAGGATAAGAAGAACAATAAGGAGGAAATGAAAGAGGTAAATGTGGTAGCAGGTTATGTTTGTCAAGATGCCTTAATTCTTTCTTTAGATAATGTTGTTGAGTCTTGGGTGTTAGATTCAGGGGCTTATTTCCATGTCACCCCACATAGATATTACTTTACTGATTTTTTTCAAGCAGATTTTGGACATGTATATCTTGGTGATGATGATCTATGTAGAATAGTAGGGAAAGGTTGTGTTCAGGTGAAAATGTAGAATGGGAACATATGGCTACTTAAGGATGTCATTCATGTGCCTAAGTTGAGTTAGAACTTGATATCAATCGGTCAACTGGGTAGTGATGGCTGTAAAATCAGTTTTACAATGGATTCTTGGAAGGTTACCAAGGGAGCTCTTGTGGTTGTAAGAGGTAATAAAACTGGTACTTTTTATTTAACCTGTGGTGTTGATTATTGTAATTTAGTTATTGCAGATGAAGATGCAACTTTGTGGCACCAGAGACTTGGTCATATGATTCAAAAGGGCATGTAGATTATAAATGACATGTTTCCTAGATTAAAGGAGTTAGATTTAGACTTCTTTGAGGACCATGTTTATTTAAAACAGAAGTAGGTGAGATTCCTCAAGGTTGGACCTACCAGGAAGGAGGGTAAGTTGGATCATGTTATTATGCCACTTTCATTGATGATGCAACTAGAAAAGTTTGGGTATATTGCATTAGAAAGAAATATGATGTGTTTGAAACCTTCAAAAGATGGAAAGCCTTGGTTGAGAATGAAACAGGTCTCAAGTTGAAATGTCTCAGGTTGGATAATAAAGGGGAGTATTACAACAAAGAATTTCTTGATTACTGTTTGGTAAATGGAATCCATAGGAAAAAAACAGTTCCAAATACTCCACAGGAAAATGGAGTGTCAGAGAGAATGAATAGGAAAATCATCGAGCGTGCTAGGTGCATAAGGTTACATGTGGGGCTATCACTCATGTTTTGGGTGGAAGCAGTGAGCATAACTGTTAATCTAATTAATAAAGGACCCTATATGGATTTGGATGGAGGTACACCTTAGGAGGCTTGGTATGGTAAGAAAATTGATTACTCATTTCTTCAAGTATTTGGATGTGAGGTATTTCTTCACATTGATAAAGATGATAGGATCAAGTTAGAGGCTAAGTCTAATAAATGCACCATTATTGGATATAATGAGGATGACTTTGGTTTTCATGTTTGGAGTATTAAGGACAAAAAAAACATTTCATTCTAGACATATTTTCTTTAATGAAAAAGTCATGTATAAAGATTAGTTTGCTGGAATAGAAAGAGGAATCAAAGAAATAATACACAATGTTAGAGGACATTGTGGACAGTAAGGTGTCCAAGGGGCCAGTTCAGGTACAACATGTTCCAGTATAGCCGGTTCAGGAACCTACTCATCAAGAACCCCAAAATCCTAAGGTGAGAAGGTCTTCTAGGGTAATAAGGGAACCTGAATGATTTACTCCATCTTTGAATTATTTATTGCTCACTAACAGTGGAGAGACAAAGTGCTTTGAGAAAGCAGTGCAGGTGGATGCCAGTAATAAGTGAGAGTAGGCCATGGATGAAGAGCATAGATCTCTTATGGAAAACCAAACTTGGAATCTAGTGGAGCTATCCGAGGGAAAGAGAGAATTGTAGAACAAGTGTGTACATAGAATCAAAGAGGAATATGGAGGCAAGAAGAGATACAAGGCCCAGTTGGTGGTCAAGGGATTTGCACAAAAAAATGGTAAAGACTTTGATGAAATTTTCTCTCCTATTGTTAAAATGACTTCTATTAGAACTATTCTTGGTTTACTAGCAGTAGAAGACCTTCACTTAGAGAAGTTGGATGTGAAGACTGTATTCCTTCATGGTGAGTTAGAGGAGGAATTGTATATGGAGAAGCCATAGGGTTATGAGGTTAAAGGGAAGGAGAGGTTAGTGTGCAAATTGAAGAAGAGCTTTTATCACTTGAAACAAGCTCCACGGAAGTGGTACAAGAATTTTGACAGTTTTATGCAGGATTAGGGTTACTCTAGGTGTCACTCAGACCATTTCGTGTACATCAAGAAGTTTTTTATGGTAGTTATATTATTTTGTTCCTATATGTGGATAATATGCTTGTTGTAGGGAAGAACATGTAGGAAATAAAGGTACTCAAGAAACATCTAGGTGAATCCTTTGCTATGAAGGATTTGGGGGCAGAAAAACAAATCCTTGGTATTAGAATAACTTGGAATAGGAAAGAGAGGAAGTTGGTTTTATCTCAAGAAGAGTACATAAAGAAGGTATTGGAGAGGTTTAGTATGTAGGATGCTAAACCAGTTAGTACCCCTTTGGTAGGTCACTTTAAATTATCAAAGAAGCATAGTCCCAAGACTAGGGATGATAAAATCTAGATGTCTAGAGTACCATACTCATCAGCTGTTGGTATCTTGATGTATGATATTGTATGCACTAGGCTTGGCATTGGCCATGTAGTGGGAGTAATGAGTAGGTTTATGAGTGATCCAAGTAGAGAGCACTGGCATGAAGTGAAGTGGATCCTTTGGTATTTTAGAGTGACCATGGGAGAAACATTATGTTTTGATGGATCAGACACTACATTGCGTGGTTATGTAGATTTAGACATGGAAGGAGATTTGGATAGTAGGAGGAGCATGACAGGTTATGTATTTACAAGTGGTGATACAATGGTGAGTTACATTTCATAGTTACAAAAGGTTGTGGCTTTGTTAACCATAGAGGCTGAGAATATTACTACTACAGAGGCAAGCAAGGAGATGATTTGGCTATAACAGTTGCTTGATGAGTTGGGTTATAAGGAAAAAGTTAGGAATCTACATAGTGATATTCAGAGCGCTATTCATTTAGTAAAGAACTCCACTTTTCACTCTAGGACAAAGCACATTTAGCTGAGATATCATTTCATCAGGGTAGCTTTCGAAGAAGATAAGTTGAATTTGGAAAAGATTCATACCAGTTATAATCCTACGAATATGATGACCAAGGAGGTCACAAGGGAGAATTTGAAGTTGTGTTCAACTTTGATTGGCCTTCATGGTTAATAATGAAGGGTTGAGAACTTTTCTCAATAGGAACAGTCTCCAAGTGGGATATTGTTGGGGTGTGGAGCCTGTTTTTGGTCTTCTCAAATTAGTATTGAAGTGTGGAGTTCAAATTGGGAAGATGAAAGGTCATGACCATTTCTTTTCCAGCCATGGGAAGATGAAAGGTCATGATCGTTTCTTTTCCAGCCGTGGAAAGATGAAAGGTCACGACTTTCAAACTTCTAGGGTTGGCTTTTGGACTTCTTAAAGGATTGTAATCCTATAAATAGAGGTGTTAGGGTATCTTGAAGATATCTTGTGTGTTCAAGAGGTCTTGAGTTTTAGTGATCAAGAGGTGATCAAGAGTGATCAAGGTTAAGCAATTGGGTGTCAATTGTGGTTTAGACGTGGTTTAACATCTTTGGAATTTTGTTATGATTTTAGAACTAAGAGAATACTATGAGAGTTGATTTACTGTTGTTGATAATAAAATTTGAGAAAATTCTTGGTGGACGTAGCCCACATTGGGTGAACCACATTGAATCTTGTCTTGTCTTCTTTATGCATTATTTATTTAATATGTTATATTTCTACATGTATAATTCTGCTATATAGTTTCCTACTGCTGTGATTTGAGGAATTGTTTCCACATATTTTTTCTCTAATTCCTAACAAATTGTACCCTGAGAAATCATTGATAAAGGTGAGAATGTATCATACCTTGGTGAATGAAGCTTTGGGGAATAGTACTCAAATATCATTTTGTACTAAATTGAATGCATGTGCATCTCTCTAAGATTTCCCTTTGCTAAATTTATTTTCTAGAATCTTTCTAAGAGAGCAGCCCTCACAAAGAAGTTTAGAAAAACTGACTTTAGGAAAGCCTTTGGCCATATTATGTTTTGTCAATTATTCCAAGTAGCGATTGTTAAGGCATCCAAATCACTCATGACATATCTTTCTAACCCTATAAGAGTTAGATAACAATGCAATTGGAGAATTTTCAGGAGAAAAATGAGAGAAGGTATATAACCATGACTGGTGATAACCCCTTTCCTCTACAATTATATTGCTACTGTGTAACTCTCTAATGCTAAATAAATTTGAGTTAAATTCAAATGTCATGCCCTTCCCTATGTGTGTGATCTAGTACAATAATATCATATTAGTGGAAAGTTTTGGAACACTTATAAAATTATTGAATGTTTAACCATTTACTTTAAATTATTCACTCCTTGTAAATTCTACATAGGTGTTGTCACCCAATTTGATAGAGGAAATACTACATGGCTCCAAAAATAGAATTGAATACGTTAGGAACCCATGTGGTGTGATGTACTAGATTCAATAACCAATGATGAATTTTGAGCCATAATAGAAACTAAATCCTTTCTCTTCTTCTTATCTTTACTATTTCCTTTTTCCTTAGAATTTTCTTTTCTTGATGAATTATGTTTGATAGATTTAGGGACACATATTCTTTTCTTTTCTTATCTAGAATGTGAGTAAGGTGGTCAATATGCTTCATCATACACTTGTGTTAATCATTCCCAAGTTTCTTTCAATAGGAACACTTCACCCATTCCTTATTAGGTTTAGCTTCAAAAGAAGTGAATTTAGTGTTGGTTTTTAGTTAACATGGTTTCTAATCCTTTTTTTTGTCCTTGATTATTCTTATCTTGTTTCTTCTTTTTGTTAGAAGTATTAAGTTTACCATTCTTTGTAATCAAGGCATGTGATTTAGAAGACTTAAATGTGCCCAAATATTTTAACTTGTCTCGTTCCCTAGTCAACTAAACAATTTAAACACATCAAAGGAGGGCATCTGCCATGTTGCTCCAAGTGCATATTTAGTGGCATGAAAGGTGGAGATGAACACTTAGTATTTTGGGCCTATTTTTGAAAACATATAAAGGATAAGTTGTGAGTCCCTTTTTCATTTCCACATTCCTTCAATTACAATCTTACTAATTTAAACTTTATGAATAATTCTTGAAGTGTGTCAAAACTACAAGGGATCATACTAATAAGCTCATTTTCCAGTTCATGCCCTCTCATTTCATATTTTTTTCCCAAATAGGCTTTCAAATATGGTACAAACTTCATTAGGATATTTAGAAGATTGAATGTGAAAGAAAATAAATGGATTTACACAAATAGACAAAATAATTCAAATGCTTCATCAAAATGGTTATACCATTTCAATTTCTCTACATTAAGATTCGATTTGTTTTCAATCCATATTGTTATTTTATGTAGTCCCTCACCCCTTAGAATGATTTTAATTTCAGACTTCCATTATTGTTAGTTAAAGGTCATGAGTGGATTTACAGAACTCATTTCTAGTTTAAGCGAAAAAGAAGTGTAGAAGGTAGAATGAAAATTAAAATGTAGAAATCCACAACATAATACACCCCCAAAAATTATTGAGGTTTGATTTTACAAGGAAAGATAATACCTCATATGCATAAATCTTGGTAAAAATTGCACTTTGAAAAATATCAATACCTCAAAAGTAGATGTCTATTGAAATTTACAGCAAGTCATATTTTTGACCCTATTAAACACCTTGGAAAACCAAAAATGTAGTAAGTCAAATTTTTATTCTTTCTTAACACTTCAAAAACCCAAAATGGTCTGCTTCAAGGTTTTGGAATTGCTCAACACATGAAAAATCCTTAAGTGCACTTGGTCGGGGTTTTGGACTTGCTCAACACTTGTAAAATCTGGAAATAGTTTTTTTCAATATTTTAAAGTGTGCATGCAATATTTGGGAACCCAAAGCTTACTAAGAATGTGTAAGACCCCGAAGCTTGTTGAGCATGATTTAGAACTAGAAAATTTCTTAACATGTTTTGAGAACACAAAATTGGTTGAGTATGTGTTAGAACCCAAAGATTGTTGAGTTTGTGTCAGAACCTGAAGCTTGTTGAGCATGTGTTGGAACTTGAAACTGGTTGAGCATGCGTCAAAACCTGAAGCTTGTTGCGCATGTGTTGGAACTTTAAGCTTATTGAGAATGTGTTAGAATCTTAAGATTTTTGAGCACACATAAATGTATGATACATGTAGACACAAAATCACACACATACTACTATTTTACTATACTACCAAGTGTGTTGTTTTATATATGGATATTACAAAAGGAAATTATTAATTGATGTCCCAATTTCTAGTCTATTTTTTGTCTTGCTTATTTCTATTATTTTATCTCTCACATTTTTCACTTCTACACCCATTTATGTTTAGGTCATAGGGATCCTTCTCTATCATTCTTCACAATTTTTTCGTCAATTGTCTCTAGACAACAATGCTCGAGACTATACACTAGCACCCAGGCGTTCATGTCCATCTTGAGAGCCCGTGTCCTATTTTTTCTTGATTATAATTTCCACATTTTTAGTCAGCCTTTTAAGTTTTTTTACTCTTATCCCCAGGTCATAGTCATTAGTGTAAAAATTAGAGAAAGATATCCCTATATAAACATAACATACATACCATTATAATGGTGGGTAATTCTTATCAAGGTAAATCTATCTACATATCAAAAGGGAATATATCTTGAACTTGTTATTCTGCATACACATTGGATGTAAAGGGGAAGTTCATTTTTCCATCCATGCATTTACATCTAGCTATATGTCACCCACTACATTTTCGTTACCGGCATGAGAGAAACCTAGGAGTATTATTGCAAACAAAAACAAATAGAACTATATTGGGTCTAAGATGTAGTGTAGTGCTTGGTTGTAAGTTCATTGGTTTGATAGCCAAGGATAGTCAAATCCATCATTTTTCATCTTTATTTTAAATATTTGATGTGGTTTAAGGGGTTTGCAGGTGTTTCATTTTGATTACAGGTTTTAGGCGAATAATAGTGAGCTCTAGCAAAGTACAAACGATCATTGGTGAATAAGAGTGAAACCCTAGCAATACAAAGAGACCATATTTTGAGATTTTTTACAAGCTCTAGTGCCCATGAGAGGTCTCGGGAGCCCCAGATGCCGTCCCCCTTGCCCAAGCATCATAATCCAAGAACTTCCAATATTTATGCATTTTCATGAGTGTGATTATGACATTCTAAGTTTCTGTTTCATCAATTCCTCCTACTCATATACACTTTGAGATTAGAGAAATAAAGATAAGTGCTTCATCCCGCTCATTTCCTTTCATAATTATATCAATTAAATTTTTTTAACATCTTTGATTCATTGTAGCAATATTTGTATTCAGATTTTTAATAAAATATTCAAATTTTATTGAATCATTTTAGTGAATTCATATATTAAGAACTCATTTCCCTAGGATCCACAAAACCATAATGGCTCAAAGTAGTTATTCTTCTATAAAGCAAGCCATGCATCATGAGAATTTTAATTATATTCATGACAAGGTTATTTATGGTAAACTTAGCACTCCTTATCACAGTCCTTGTGTTGATGATCAGCTTCAAAAACATATTTGGTCCATTGAATGCTATATTGCTACTAATTTTACCCATTCTTCTTTTGGACTTGTTTCTCTAGAAGATAATTTTTCAAGTTTTACTCCTTTTTATTCCGTAGGCTCTAGGAATACTCCTCCTTCTACTAAAAATCTTGATGATTCTATTATTGATTATATTTTTAGTCTTGATTGCGATGCTATAGATAAAAATAATGATTAAAATGTACATGTGCATGATGTCACTTCTCATACTAGTTAGTATGATTTTATAGTTGCATCTCACGCTTCTTGCATTTCTAAAAATTGTAACAATGCATCTTGTGATAGTTCTTCTCCTGCTTCTATATATGTTGGTGATTCATTTAACAAAATAATTCCATGTGAAACCCTATCTGCTGGCAATGATGATTATATTAGTGAGTATATTGTATCTCTTTTTTATACCAAATAAGAGTTTTCTTCTCTTATTTCATCCCTTTCTAAGGTTATCTCTACTAACATGCATGGTGATTCTCCTCCTTCTAGTGTGTAATATTCTATCACTTACTATAAAGTTACTACTAATGTTCCTCATAATATTCCATGTTCATATCCACATATCTCTTCTTCTTATTCTCTACGAGATGTTCTTATTACTTCTTCTATTTCTCTTTATTCTTCTACACCTACATCTAGCATGCTTATCACATCTTCATATTCCACTTCCTCTTCTCATATTCCCATGATCACTCATAATGGTAAATTACAACCTCTCAATGTGCCTCTCACATCTCCCATAATTACTTCACATGATAGTTTATCATTCATGCATGATGTTGGAAAATTACAATCTTAGGTCCAGTCTCTTACTCTTGAAAGAAAGGCATACTATATGTTAATTGATAATAATGCTCTTCATGGCAATCCCATTCCAAACAAAATTTACAATTCAAAATTTCCTAAGGATTTCATCATGGCTACATTATCATGCTTGGAAGGTACTAGAAATCCATATATACATCTCAAGGATTATTGTTTAGCTATGGAATCCTACTCGAATGATTGACTAGTTATCAAAGATTTTTATCATAGTATAGTAGGAGAAGCTCTTCAATGGTACAATCATATACCTTTTAGATACATCATCACATATTATGACATGGAAGATGCTTTTATCAGACATTTTATACTTAAAAATGGTCCTAGAGTCACACATGATAACCTAGCTAGCTTACATCAAGGAAAGAGATAACGCATTCTTGATTACATCTTACGATTTAATTCTTGTATGCATAAGTTAGTGTTTCATTCTATTGATCTAGAAATTTAATTCATTTATTATCAAGGTTTGATTCCTATTTTAAAAAAATGATTACAATATGATACATGTGAATCGTTTACACTCTTATTCTATAATGTTATCGATCTAGAACAAGATATAATTGTAGACACCAAAATTAGGTCACACTCCCCTTGGTCCCTTTTCGAATAGCCAACTTAAACATATTCACCTAACCATGACCCTTTTACCCCACATTAATATTAGTTTAATTATTTATAATTAAAGTAATACTCATCCTCACTTCATTCATTATTTAATTACCTTTATTAAAACTAATTTCCACCTCACCTAGACACCTCATCATGGACCTATTCTTAACATGTTTCCTAACTAACTAGGAATCAAACTTTTCTTAATTTAATTAACCAAGATTTAGTCCAACCCTAAAATCACATGCATAGTCTTCCTCTAATAGCATGCCAACTTATCTAAGAAAAAAACACCATTTTAGACTTGACACCAATGGGCAGAGATGGAAAACAATAGTCAGGATCTGCTATTTTGGGAAACCTAGGATTTCCCTTCTTAACTGACATCGGTCAACCCTAAACTGATGCTAGTCATCCTAAACCATCATTGGTTACCATATATTCATTTTTTTAGACTTGTTTGAGAGGTTTTCCACATTCTCGAGTTTTAGAATGAAGGAGATCTACATGCAAGTAAGAACCATATCCCTTTCACACATCTAGACAAACATAACCAACACCAAGTCAGATATGAAGATATTTACATCCATAGTAGCATTCTGGGAAGCACTTCCATGGTACTGAGAACCATTCCATAGGTCAGCCATCACCATCATCTAGCCATAAAATCTACAAACACCAGTAAGTGTATCTCTAACCTGCATCATTTTATGCATGTTTAGATTACAAATTTTCTTCATCTTTGTTTATCAACATCTATTTGTATTTTTCATCCCACCCTTGTTACCTTCCTGTGAATCTAATCATTCCATCACCCACAATAATTTAATCACATATACCTAATTCCTAAATACCTCTGAGTACCCCAGCACCATTGCAAACCTATCCATTTTCCCTCACACCCACTATCTTACCTCAAAAAGTTCTCAAAATCCAGTTTATTGAATTTCTACCATCCTACCTTAACCATCGTCGGTTCGCTCTTAACGGTCATCGGTCATACCTCACTGACGTCGATCTCTATATATGGTAATCCTTCCAATAACAAAAAATTAAAAACCTACATCCAAGAAACTCAAGTTACCCAGAATCTGACCTTTACTTGTCCCAACACCTTGACTACCTACCCTACTTCAAGACCTGATCATAACCTAGATTGTTATATTATATTTATTTATTTTATTTAGATAAGATACCTAAATCATATCAACTATAGTAGGATTTTATTTATTTACATTATTCCTTACATTAAATTGTATTAAACAGTGGGTTGACTATCATTAAGGAAGTACCACACTTCCTATATCTAGCACACTCTAGGAAGCCCACTGACATATATTGTTTAAATCTCTTTTTTGGTCTTGTTGTGTATTTCAGGTAGTTCCTCCTAGCCAAAAGGAAAATCTCACAATCAGCATTGGATCAAGAAGTCAGAATGCACGCATGACCTTTAAACCAACCATCACAACAGGTATTCCTCCTTGACCCATCACCTTATCTGTTTCATCAAATCCATAAAGAAAGCGATGAAACATTTTGGCATGCCCGGTGGGACCCATCAGGGTGCTTTTGCATTTTATTCATTCCTAGGTGAAATTTGTGTGTTTGTTTCCCTTTTGAAAATATTCCACATTAATTTTATTCTCTGGAATCTTCCCCCTCTTTCTATTGTCTAAAAGAAATCGTGTTTTTGGTGCTTTAAAAAGAATATTTATTTCTTTCATTAGTATTGCATTAGTTAAAGATCATCCCTCTTAATGTTCATCACTTGCTACATCGAATATCACATTTCAATTTGGGTTTAAAACACTTGCATGACATTCTAATTTGTTGCATTATATCTCACATTAAAATTGAGGGAAACCTATACGCTAGAAGTCATGACCAGCTGATGGTTGACACAACTAAATTGTAGAAAGCACATTCTTTCTTCTCTCTCTTTGCCAAACTGCACAAATTGGAATATATACATCTTCTTAAACAACATCCCACCCAAAATAAGTTGTCAATGATCACACGATTAGAGGATTTATAGTGGGCACCTAGTTGGTTATCTTTTTCTAGTCATCACCTCAGAGAAAGGCCCACCCTAGCCAAAACATAAGCTGAAACCTCACCTTCATAATTTCCTTATTTTTATGAATCCTTCCCAACCAAAAACTCTGTTCTAAATTCACGAGTTGGTCCATAAATAGCATAAGCTAAACACACTAAATTGACTTGTACGATTACGTGTTTTTCTTATCTTTTTTCTTGACTTGTGTTTTGAGGTGTGAGGTCATATTCTCAATTTTTTTCCTTTCACACTCCATAATCATTGTTGGTATATTCTGATTGTTTCTAAGTGTGTTAGGACTCATTTTTTTACCAAATCCAAAATTCTAGGTTGGTGTCTCATTCAACTTTAATTCACAAAAAGAAAATTTTCTTCATTCTACAGTAAGATTTCACATCAGTTTAACCGGTGTTGGTTCCCTATGCATTCAAAAAGATCTTTACATGGATGATTGTTTTGAGTGTGTCAGGACTCATTTTTTTTACCAAATCCAAACTTCTAGGTTGGTGTCTCATCATTTCACTGTTCATATCTGACCAGTGTTGGTTCCCTATGCTTTTGGTTAGTTTACTCAAAAATAACTCATATCATCTTCTTCTCTATTTAAAATCTCTTGATGTCACCATATCCTCTGCATTTTTATATTATTGACTAAATATATCTTCCTCAGTTGACTTTCCCCAATTTCTATCTCACTTGCTCAAACTGTTACATTCCCACAGTAACCAACATCAGTTACTGTGACCGTCATCGGTTGGCATAACTGATGTCAGTCCATTTGTTTTTATTTTTAATCAAAGTGCTTGCCAATTTACCTCTCGTAATCAATTATTTTCCATACCTGTTGTTTTCTGTGTCAGTTACAGAATACAGTCTTACTAGGTCAACACTTATTCACATGGTGTTGACTCGCAACCAAACTAACACCCTCATATTTCACACCATCCATTAGCCACTCCCACCTATTCCATCACCTTCATCCATCCTATAACCTATGGATCCAACTCAACTTATCCCCATTGGTACCAATGATGAGGAATTCGCAAGACTCCTTGATCAAAACCCTGTGGCCGTATAATACTATCTCACTCAATCATCCACCCGGGACTCCTTAGGACCATTAATAGATGACATGCTTGTATCTATCCCTCCTCCTCTCACCCTTACCTCTACGTTAGCTAGCACCAACTCAGTGCTATCATCATCCACTTTACCATCGGTGGAGTCTCAGCTATGTCCCATAGCCACTATAACTACAACATCTATATCATCTATCACAAATGTGACATCATTGGTTCCTCTGACAGCTACCTTATGTATAGCCCCATATGCACCCACTATCTCACATATACCTATTGCATCACAACCACCTCTGGTCTTAGAAACCTACACCCCTTTTCATAACCTCATCCTTTCTATCCTGTAGTCCTTACCCTCAATTACCACTAGAGTTTTTACGACTACCCCACCTACTTACACATACTACCAACATCCCCCAACCTCATTTGTCACTTATTCTAGATATGTGCCACCTAAATCTATTCCTCATATGCAGTTCTCATACTCAACACCACCATACACTAATATACCACCCACCTCATACATTCAACATTAACCCCTTTTTTCTAAAGGGGGAACCCATTCATCACAACCTACCAATGACCTCATTAAAATGATGATGGAAAAGATGCAGACCTTAGAAGCATTTATTTCTGGCTCCCGTAATTCTTTAACTTATGATGAAATATGTAACGAGCCTATCCATCCATTTATTACCATTCATCCCTACTCTGTGCATAGGGAAACGTCTAAATTCAATCGATTAAACAGTAAAGAATACCCGCAACAACACTTTTAGTCATTCAAACATGGGTGTTATGTAATCATCCATGATGACACTTTACTCCTACGAACCTTCCCAATTTCCTTGATAGGACCAACATTATATTGGTATAGTGGACTACCTAGACATTCCATTTATTCCTTTGATCAAGTAGCCCAAGCTTTCTTAGACCACTTCTCAATCAATGTAGTCTAGAAGGTCACCATGACCGACCTATATTTGACACGATATTATGAAGACAAATCTATCACAGATTTCATTTCCCGTTAGCAGATTCTTTTCAACTAATTGACGTTATAGCTACCTCTGACTGATCTTATTGAGTTATTCACTAGAGTTTGTGCCAGACACCTCTCCCCAACTCTGTAGGTAAAAACCTTTCAAACCTTTGACGATGTGTTCACCATGGCACGAAATATGGAAATTGTGCCATTGAAGAAAAGAAAATCCAATTACAAAACAAGAATGCGCCATTCAAATCAAACGATTCCTCTTCATATTCAAAGCCTCAAAATAACTATTCAAATCCCAAACAATCTTCCAATGTGGTAGTACTCAAGAAAGGACCATCTCATCCTTCTAATCGAGCCCAACCTTCTTCCAATATTTCCCCTATCTAGGATTTTTAGCGTTGGCGGGAGCAACGGAAGTACACATCAATTGGAGAGCCTTATCTTTCAGTTTTGGAAAAGCTTCTTAAAGCTAGAGCCATTACACTTCCTCCTATAAAACCTCATAAAAATCTCATTCTTGTCTTTCATATGCCTGCATGGTATAAAGAACATGACTACTGTAATTATCATCGTGTCAAATGCCATAGTGATGTTAACTCCATAACTTTCAAGAGCATTTTCCAAGAGATGATAGATAATGGAGACCTTTTCGTGGACAACCCAAACGCACCAACAAATCAAAATTTGTACATCTTAAAAAATTTGTTCCCTAATCATAAACCGTAGTCTAGTAAAAACAGTGAACCTTCATCCAGTGACATCAATTTCCATGAATTCCATGCTGTTTTTGATATCATACAAACCATTCCTCAAATCCCACCTATTTTTGCTATTGATGAAATTATGGAATGAGCTCCTTTACCCACAGAGGAGCATAGCTCTTCCACTCCTTTTCCCCTAGAGGATTCCCCTTCATTTCTCCCTTTACTTATAAAGGAGCATATCTTTCCACTCCTTCACCCCTAGAGGAGTCCCTTCATCTCTCCCTTCTCCCATGGAGAAACCCACACTTTCTACCGATGTCATTTCACCATCTACCTCAAAGCCTACTGAACAATCAACACTTTTAATTCTCCCATCCAAAAGAGAATCATCATCACCTTCTCCTCCACCAAGGGATAAGTCTACATCACCCCACCTATTATCTCTCATACCCATGGGAGACTCGTCAGACATGCCACTACTTGTTAGGGGAAGTCCCCCATCAGCATCCCAGAACCCTATTGACATGATCTCAGCTCTTTGACCTATAGAGTCTGAGGCTAGCCAATTCCCTATCTCGTAGAAATATTTTACAGGGATCACCACCAAACCCATTCCATCTTCTTCTTCAGTAGTCTTGTTTTCACGGTTGGCTGATCGCTTGGATTACGTTGATAATTCCATGCTTTAGGGAAGTCTTTGGCTCCCCTTTTTGACCCAAATGCGAATGTTTCCCGAAGATACTTCCCCAATCTACCCAAGGGTATTTTTGGAAACCAAATTGAATTGACAATGCCTATTGAAACTAATTCTTATTCATAATCCATACCTACATCTAAACCTCTACCCACAACTAAATCCGTTCCCAAACCTAAAAACCTAACCACACCTCTCTCCTCACCGTGGCATATAGACCCATCACTACCATGGGTGTCATACTGACATCAAGATTCCTTACTCAACCACTTCGTCAAATTGGACTTAGCAGCATTATCTCAAACTTGCACGAAAAGATTATCCCTCCCCTAAAAACAAAACCCAACCTCCTAGGCCTTGCATACACCGGTCTTGCCTACCACACCTTTGTCACCTTCCCCCTTTATCCATCCTAGGGCCCCATCCATCAACCTTAATCAAAAAGTATACTACCCAAGGTCTTATTCAAAAGCTAAACAACCTACTACTACATCACGAGGTCATTTGTTACACCTATATTCACCCATGAAGATGAAACTACCCATAGATTTTGTTACCCCTGCAGGAGTGTTATCACCTACAACCCATTGCACATTCTTACTACTTATACCTCAACTTATTGAGTTATTCAATAATATTGTGTCAGTGCACATCTCACCACCCCAAAGTACATGACCTTTAGATCTACCTTTCTAAGGAAATTCATTTCACCATGACACATAAGCTAGTAACTCAGGTTGTCTCCATGGAGTGGACCCATCCTCTTCTAAGGTGACGAAAACTTCCCCATTCTAAATCTTACTCCTTTGTTTAGGTGTATCTTCAGTTTGACCCATAGAGTTTCTGATTTAAATTCCCTATAAGGAATACCAAGGACACAGGGTGAGAGAAAAGTCAAGGAAATGGAAAACCATCCTTATACTCAAGCCAACCTTCTTCCAGTGATACCCAAAGGAGCGCTAGGCCTTTCCAAGTATGGCATGAGTAATGGAACATAAACCATAGAGATTTACCAAGCCCTAGTTCTTAAGCCCATTCACAAAAGCTTCCTAGAAGCATAATGGACCCTCATGATCACTTCCAAGACCAATAAAACCTCATAAACACATGATCTTCCCGATTGTGATTTGCCTACATGGGTATAAAGAACATGACTATTATAATTCCCATCAGTATCAAATGGCCATGGGTGATGGTAAGTTACATAAATTTTAGTGAGATTGCACAACATGATGACCATCTCTCAAGCTATGGAAGACTGTTGTCATTCAAACACCGAATGAAAAGACCAACTTAAAGAAAGAAAGTTCACATGCTTCCTAAAATGTTGTTCCCTAATCCATAAGCTAGTCTAATAAAAAATAGTGAAAACCTTCATCCAGTGACAATCTAAATTTCCGTGAAGTCCAGAGTGGTTTTTGATATCATACCACACCATTCCTCAAATCCCACCTATTTTTTCAAATTGATTCATAGTTTTACTACTAGCATGAGCTCCTTTACCCACAGAGGAAGCATGGAAATAATCCACTCCTTCACCCCCAGAGGAGTTCCCATTCATTTCAGAGAAACATTTCATGGTCATATAGGAGCATAGCTTTCCACTCCTTCAAACCCCATCAAGAGGATCCCCCCCTTCATCTCTCCCTTCTCCCATGGAGAAGGTAGCCACACTTTCTACCGATGGCAAATCACCATCTACAAATCAAAGCCTACCGAAGGTATAAAACACTTTTAATTCTATCCATCCAAAAGAGATATCATGATACTTCTCCTCTATGGGCAAGGGAGAAGTCTACATCACCCCACCTATTATCTCTCCTACCCATGGGAGACTCTGGATTAGACATGCCCATTCTACCTGTTAGGGAAAGAGATTAGGTCCCCCATTCAGCATATCCAGAACCCTATTGACATGAATCTTAGGTTCTCTTTGATCTATCAGAGTCTGAGACTAGCCAATTCAACCTATCTTGAGATAGACATTTATTTTATAGGGAAACCACCAAACCAATTCCATCTTCTTCTTCAATACTCCCAATTTTCACGGCTGGCCGACCATCGCTTAGATTAAGTTGATAATTCCATGCTTTGGGGAAGTCTTTGACTCAAATTTTTCAATTGCAAATTTTTCTTGAAGAAACTTCCCCGTATCTACCCAAGGGTATTTTTGGAAACCAAATTGAATTGACAATGCCTATTGAAACTAATTCTTATTCATAATCCATACCTACATCTAAACCAGATCTAGCCACAACTAAAGCCTTTCCCAAACCTTAAAACCTAAGTGCCATGACCTTTCTCCTCACCCGTAGCTAGACCCATTTGTACCTTGGCTGTCATGCCAACATCAAGCCTTACTCAGGGAACACATGTCAAATCTAGACTTGCGAAGCATCATCGTTCTCGAATCCTGATACCAACATTATTTCACTCTGACCTAAAAATAAAATCCAAAATCTTCTAAGCCTGCCACTACACTTCTCGCCTACCACACCTTTATCACCTTCATTGGACTTGCGGGACACGCATCCTAGGGAAAATTTCCCCATCCATTTGAAAACCCTGACTCAAAAGTTTACCTAGTTAGGAGGAATTTTTTAGTCTAAAAGGTAAATAACCTACTACTACTATCACTTAGTCATTTCTATGCCCACTCTCATTGTTTTACCTCTGTATGAAACATTGAAGTTGAAGCCATGTGGAGGGACTAATGTACCAAGTTTGAGTCTCTGCCAATAAGCTATCCCCTCATTTTACCTAACGTGACTTCAACCCATAGCATCCACTACAACCTTGACCAACTAATTCTACTGCATGGACTCGGTTGTCCCCATGGGTAACCCATCCTCTTCCACCATATTCTTTCCCTTTTGCATCTGGTACTGCCTATTGTAACTTTTACCCAAGAAGGTGTTAACCCAAACATAAGACATCCACTACCCTCTAATAAGGTATTCAAACAACTCGTTCTAAAGGCCTTTCATTGCTAACTCTTCTACCCCAGGTCTTTACCCAAGTAGATGCTAGCAAAACCTAAGACCCCTCCACTTACCAAACCAGTGGACCAACGTCATTCCCAATCTACAAATCCTCTTCCCTCATGATCATCCGCATCTGTACCCAAAACCCACACTCACTTACCCATTGTGATCTGTTAGTGGGGTCCTATGCCAATATTTTAACTAATCTCTTAGAGATTTTTGTCATCACATTACCTCCATTACGACCTTACGATCCTCTCAAACCAAAACCAAAAGGGTTTGATGAAACCAATATTTGTGCCTATCATCGTGTGCCAGGACATGATGTACAAAATTGTAAGGCTCTGAAGACCATTCTTCTCCAACTTTTTCCTCCTAAACAAAATTTTGACAATGACGACCTTCTTGATGAGGACCATGCTCCACCTTCACCTATGCCACCACACATCATCATCCTTTACTGAATTCAATGACCAGTATCTCCATCCCCATAACCATTTTATCCACCTCCAAAATTTGAGATCAACATGGTCTGTATTAGAGAGTTGGCCAAATCACCACCCAAATGTTGGTGCACCCTACTCATTTCACAAGGATCTTATCCACCGTTAGGTTTTCTTACCTCATGTCATTAAACCTTTCATGGCACACCCTCTCCATCCACCTCCCCTCAAATTAACATGGTTCATGTTGCCACTCACGATAAAAAAGACAAAGGAAAAGAAAAAGCAACTAGCCCATCAACCAACTCTGTGCCCAATATACCATCTACACCTACACCCAAAATCACCATCCGCGGACCTCTATACCCTATCTCTGACGAGGTTACCCATCACACAATCATAAAACAATTACATCAATCTCCTCTAAAGATGTCTTTATATGATCTCGTCCAAACTTCTGAATCTCATAGATAAGCCCTTATCAAGGTTTTACAATCCATTGAAGTTTTACCCAACGACCCCACACCAGTGGTCTCCATTATTATGCCCCACCATGTGGCCTTACTTATCAAACTATCTCCTTATTCTACCCCCATGCCCAATCCTCAAGTGGTCACCCTCAGATTCTCTAATGAGGATATTTTACATCTCCAATTAGATGACCCTGATCCTGCCCTATTCATTTTCATCTATATCGATAACATATGCATACGATGTGTCATGATCAATGGTGGTACTAGCATTAACATCATATCCTCCCACACATAAAATCAAATGCGCATCCCTTCCAGTTATATGCATAATAACCCAGTTATGTTGCACTCCTTCAACGATGTCGTTACCTCCACCCTTGGCACCATTATCTTTCGTGTTTACGTAGGCCCTCGCATTGTCC
Source organism: Taxus chinensis (assembly GCA_019776745.2). NCBI lineage: Eukaryota > Viridiplantae > Streptophyta > Pinopsida > Cupressales > Taxaceae > Taxus > Taxus chinensis. The sequence continues at coordinate 387,090,342 of CM034155.1, forward strand.
CAAAACTATTCTACATCTTAGAGGGAGAGTTTGAGTATAACCTATTTCTTGGACAAACCTTGGATTCACATCATGGGTTATGTCCCGCGAACTTTACACTTGCTGTGTAAAATTTGAACATGAAGGACATAACTATACCATCCCCATCGACCCGTCACAATTCAAAACTTGTAACATGTTGTACCAACCCAATGATGTACTTGTACTGGTCAAGGCATACTACCATTACCCCCACTTCTCCTTCACCCATGAACCCATCCACCAATGTTTTCCTCCACCTCTCCCACATCTAACTCTTCTATTCCTATTATCTCCTCAGCCTCTAGAGCTGAGCCCTCTGCTTCCCAACCAACTGCTACCCCTCCTGCCCAATCATCTATTGAGTCATCTATCCCCTCCACCCAACATATCAACTATTGATCCCTTAGAAGGTGTTTTTCAATGCCTCACTCTAGGGGAGTACCACCTATATAATATCAAAACATTCCTCATTCCAAAAGAGTATGGGAACCTGCTCCAACACCGTAGTTATGACTACCACTGTACGTGAGGTCTTTCCTTATGGTCCTCCCCACCTTCGCACTAATCTAACATATGGGGGACTTTGATACTACCACTTATTCACCTGAACCTCCATCCCAAACATGAACATTTTCATCTGACCTCCAATCCCTTACTAACCACCACTTTTCCCACACTTTCCTTCACCATTGCACATGGAAAGGATTTGGATTTGGTTTTTACAAACAAGGCCACCACACTTTCATTTCATGTACCACACATAAACACAATGACTGCAATGGCATTGGATTTTCTGTACCACCTTCCAAGAAGGCCCGCATCGACCTCATTGAGAATGACAAACCTTCTCCACCCCATTTACCAACGTCACCACCCTCACCAACAGAGTCCATAGATCCCGAATCTATTCCTCCTATCACAAATTTATTCATAACTTTTTATTATTCATAAATATGATTTCCCTTGGACCTCTAACCTATCAACGCGATGGTAAGGTTCCTTCTTCTCTTCCCTTCCTGTATCCTGACATGATTGAGTATGATACAACTTTTATTAATGTCATTCAATTTCAGGATGATGAGTCTATCCTTACCTATCCAGGTGTGGAATATTCTTATATTCATCGGTCTTTACCCTCTAAGATGCAAACCATGTTGAATGAATCAACTATCGAAATTAACATTAACACTTAGGATGACCGACACATTTTAAAGATAGGACAGTCTTTAGATGCTGCTGAATAGGAAGCTTTTACCTCTTTCCTTTGGGATCATAGCAACGATTTTTCTTGGTCCTATGCCGATATGCCTGGTATTGACCCAAACATCATGGTCCACAATATCATAACCATTCCTGATGCCAAACCCATAAAACAAAAGCTATGGAAAATGCATCCTCGCATTGCTCTTCTTGTCAAAGAAGAACTTCAGCGCCTTCTCTTGGTTTCCTTTATCCTACCCATTGACTACCCCCAATGGATTTCTAACATCATCCCTATCACTAAAGCGATATGTGGACTCCGCATTTGCATGGATTTCCACGACCTCAACCTTGCTTTCCCTAAAGATGAATTTTCCTCTACTGGTATTGACCAACATAGTTGATCTCACTGCTGATCCATGAGATGTTATCACTCATGGACGGTTTCTAGGGTTATAATCAAATACTACTTGTTCTAGAAGATCAACACAAAAATTCCTTCATCACTCCTTAGGGGACCTTCTACTATTGGGTCATTCCTTTTGGCCTTAAAAATTGCTAGTGCTACATATCAGCGAGCCATGACTTATATCTTCCATGACATCATGCATCACATATTAGAAGATTATGTATATGACCTTCTTGCAAAATACAAATGTCGGGATAAACACATGATAGTCCTTAAGGTCATATTTGACCGCCTCATCAAGTATACAGGTTTGCCTTCAACCTAAGAAGTGTGTCTTTGAGCGGTACTTTCAGGAAAACTCCTTGGTTTCATCATTTCTTTGTGTAGCGTATAATTTAATCCTACTAAAGTGAAGGCTATTCTAGAAATGCCTCCACCTACTAATCTCCATCAACTTCAAAGCTTGTAAGGTAAGCTTATAATCTATTCATTGTTTTATCTCGCATAGCTTTTCGTACCCACTTGTCAACCATCTCATCACCTTCTGAAGAAAGACATCTCATTCAAATGGGATGATGAATGCCACAAAGCCTTTGATGCCTTAAAACAATACCTTCTTCAACCACCAGTGCTCATTCCTCCTAAGGATGACCAAACCTTTTACCTATACATTTCTACCACTGACCATTCTTTAGGTGCCATACTTTCTCATTGCGATGAGAAACATAGAGAGCAATGCAGTTTATTACATAAGGCCATACCCTTTAGGACTATGAAACTAGGTACACCCATGCTGAAATTTTTTTTCTTAGCCTTAGTTTTTATCACCATTAAACTACATCATTACCTACTCAACCACAAAACCTTTGTCATCACTAATGCTGACCCTCTACATTATATGTGCGCTAAACCATACCAACATTAAAGTGTTGTACTCTCACTCATGCTTCTTTCCAACCTTGACCTCAAATTCATCCATTAAAAGTCTATCAAAGGAAAAGCCATCGCTGACCAACTGGTAGATGCACCTCTTTCCGGAAATCAACCTTCTAACTTTAATTTACCCGACAGAATCCATTGCTACCCTCTCCTTGGATGATACCACTTACCAAATGACCCTCTTCTTTTATGGTTCCAAATGTCAGCGTTGGGGTGGTGCAGGTGTTATCCTCATTCCTCTTGGTGGTGAACCCATGCCTTTATCTTTCAAACTAGATTTTGATTGCACAAACAATATCACCGAATACAAAGCACTTCATATTGGGCCTTCAAACTGCCATCTCCCTAGATGTTAAATCAATTAATATCTTTGGCGATTCCTAACTAGTTGTATATCAATTCAATGGTATACACTAGTGTCATAATGAAATACTGCAAAAGTACAAATGTCATGTTGACACACTTTTAACTACCTTTGACTATTACAACCTTCAAACCATCCTTCATGTTCTACTAATAAATTTATAGATACCATGGCATGTCTTAGATTCTTAGATAACCACTTCACCTCCTGATTCTAAAATAATTGTCTCAATAAAAAGGTTACAATCACCTTTTTATTTACCTCATGAGGTCCTCTCCGTTGGAACTGTTACACCTAACCCATGTGACCTTTGGTATACAGTAGTTTGCAAGACTACCTTTGCCTCTCCATTTTACCTCTTGATATCAATTGTAATGGACAACGTGTTCCTTTCTTAAACACATGTTTCTAACTTTTTCATCATTGGTGGTCTCCTTTATAAGCGCGTCTTTGACGGTATTCTCTTACAATGCCTTATAAGTTCTGAGATTCCCTACACCATCATGGAAGTTCATAATGGAATTTGTGGAGGTCACTTTAGTGGTTTAGATGTCACTAAATGAATTCTTCACCTTGGCTATTATTGGTATTGGTGCTCAAAATAGTCTTGCCCCATTTGTGCCTTTGAAAACTTATTGATTTACGACCTCTGTCATTCTGTCCTTCCTCGTGTTGTGCCTGGTTGACCCTTGTGGCCATTTTTCATTGGTTCCTGGGTTGTAAATTTCTTAAGGATCTATATTTTGAGTCCCTCGTGCTTTGTTCCTTCAAAAAATCACGTTTTCTCATTCTCTCTATTCTCCATGGTCAGGAATTGTCTTCATTACTGATTCTTCCCTAAGTACTTGAAGAAAATGAATGGATGTATCCTTGAAGAATGGATTTGAGCCCTATAACATTTCTAAGCTTTCTATCTTTAAAGAAATTTTCATTTTTTGGCTCGAATGATTGTTTTTCTATATTTTATAGTTTTACAAGTGTTTTCTTTTTGTCAAATTTACATCCTTGCATCGGTAGGGTACGTGGCTTCTTTTGGTTGTTTAGGGGATGGTGGGCGAATGCTTTAAATTATCACTTTTTTCTTTTTTCACAAAAATAAAAATTTGGTCCCATGGCCCTGCTCATTTCTCATTGGTTGTTTTGGTGCTTACGTGGCTTCCTCTGATTGGATGGGGCGTGTTGGGTCTGTTTTTGAAATTTTTATTTTTTGGATACTTTGGCAAAATGTTTGAACCCACCCTATGGCCCCATTAGGCTTTGATTGGAGAAAATTTAAGGGTAGGGAAAAGGTATAAGTTTGACCCTGCATGAGGACACGTGGAGGCTTCCGTTGCTTGGCCTAGAATTAGACAAATTTTTATGCAGTTAGAAGCAGTTTGGCGGAATAGGACACATGGCGAGCCCATGCTTGTTCAAGGTATAATATTTTTGGGACCATGTCAAGGAGCATCATGGTGGCATGTGGTGGTTTGAAAATTTAGAAGGATGGGGAAGCAGACCATCGAAGGCAACTTGGATTTTTTGCCTTTTGTCCTCAAAAGGATCAAAATCTTAGAATATCCCACAAACCCGATGAGGGAAATAGTCAACATTTTTCATTTCTCAATATCAGAAGGGTGGAGCTACGGGGGAAACTTGGAAAATTTTCCTTTTTCTAAAAAGAGGATCAAATGGCAGAATTGGGCCATGGTCCCACTGGGGCCCTCTTTAGAATGGAGTTGCGGAGTAAAATGGATTATTTTTCCCTTTTTCCAAAAAAATTATAAAAATTCAAGGGAAGCCCCAGGGTCTGTTCTAAAGTTTGAATTTGCCATGTGAATGACCCAAATTCAAAGTGAAGATCAACGGTAATTGAGAGTCGAAATTTGATTTTCCCTCCATTTCTCTGCAACATGTCTGGAAGTGTGAGTTTTCATGAATTATTTGTTTTTTCTACATGCCAAGAAGAGAAGGAAGTTAATGTTGGCATCTGAAGTTTTCTCAAAATATATGGATGGTGTCTTTCACCATTAAAATGGTCTAACTTTCGTGCTGGATCGGATTTTCCATTTTTCTTCTCCCAAGCACGCAAGGAGCCAGATTTGACAAATCAGGGGCAGAAGTGGTTGGAAAATTGAAGGAAGAGTGATCTACCAGAGAAAGGAGTTGAATGCGGGAGGTATTCGATGAATTCTACCCCCTCAAGCACCTAGGGACTTTTTGCAAATCTGATTCGAAGAATCACGAAAAAATCATGGCGAACACTGGTGCATTAAACATTTTTTATCTTTTGGGGAGAAGGGGATCTATTGTAAATGTTATGAATGGAAATTTTTTTTCATGCAAATGGTTAGGAGTTTTTGGAAAGATCGGGACTTATTCTCTCCAGCAAAAAAAACTTGACCGATCCCATCCATTTTGAGAAGCCATCCAGAGAATCCTGTATATCTCTCTTTGTATCAAATTTGATCATGTCAAGGTGGTTCCAAGTGTATAGCCATTGAGAAGCTTTGGGATTGTTCTGGAAACTTTCCCTTGCTGATAAATTTGATCAAACTTTGAAAGATTAAGTGTTAAACTTGAGTAATTGTATTTATTTCATCTCTGAATGCATACAAGTAGTTTTTCTTGTTTTTATTACAATCTTGTACCAAGATAAGGTCTAATCACATAGGTCTCAATCCTTATGATAGTTTATTGGCATCTTCGATTTCATTTCTCAAAAGAGCCTTCATCTGGGAGTGGGATAAATGGTTTAAAATCACTTTTCTTTCATTTTCTTGATATATATTCTCTGTAAGCCTCTCGATGTACCTCAGGTGTGACTTGGTTTAAATATTGGTGCTTTATTTGGTTCTCTAACTCGATACTTCATGATATAATCCCACAGGTTGTGTGAAAGATTCATAATTTGGGCCTCCATTTAAGCACATATTCTAGTTGAGGAAACAATTTAACTTTTTGTGGCATTTTGTTGATTGAATCTTTCCATTTTGCATAAGTTGTCAAGCATCTGGTGAGTCAATTCCGTCCTATCTCCCCTCCCACCAAAATTCATTTAACAACAACCAATCCTACTCATAATCTCTATTACCAAAACATGTAGAAATAATCAGGGTCTCAAATGTGTTTAGTAACCTTTGCCTTTCTGTGAGAATAACTCCATAATCTGGACATGACAACTCGTGAGAGTAAGATTTGGTGTGTCGATCATATTTTACCCAAGGCCTTCTCTATAAAATTTATTCAAAAGAAAGTTACCTGTAATCTCCTTTCAAATAAAAAAGGTTACAAAATAGGTTCTCTTACCTTAGGTGAAAGGAACAACCTAAAATAGCGAGGATTAGAATACATCCTTTTGCATGTGCTACCCACTCCCTTTAGATCCTGATTGCTAATAAGTCAGATCTATTGCTTCCTTAGCTAAAAAGTGACATACATGGTTTTATATCTATCTCTGAGTGTCCTGTCAAACCCATGATGCTGCTCGGTCTCTGAAGGAGGTTAAATTTGGGTTCTAGCATCAGTGGCATTGTTACCGGGGATCTTATTACATTGCTAGGAACTTAGTTCAATTTAATCCACGTGTAGACATATTTGAAGCCATATCTATTTGACCCATTAACAACACCAACATTAGTGGTGCCATTGCTAGTGATTCTCAGTCAAAAATCAAGAACCTGGTAAAACACTTCTTGGATGCTCCAAGTGTTTTGTGTAATTCTTTTAGTTCCTACACCTAGTGCACTAGATTTCATTTGATAAGTCTGGGTAAAGAAGGGTAAAAATATTTCCATTTCCTATTTCTAGCATTGACAGACATTTGACAAATAATTTAGTGCATAAGAACAACTAAGGTGGAAATCCTTAGTTGCAAATCCCTATTGATCTAATTATTAAAAAGTACCAGTGTCTTAAAACTCTATCAAAGTCAGATCTGTTACTAATATTTGCAAAGCTGGAGGGAAGAATATCTTTATTTGCTAGGGATCCTATTAGGACACTGTTTCCAGAGTTAGGAAAAGCAAAATCAAAAGGAAGAAAACCCTGGAGAGCTATTGGAGATCAGTGGTCAAGAAGAGGGATCTCCATTGATGAAAGTGAGAGGCCTATCATTGAAGATTGCAGCTCAAGTGCATCTGAATCAGGAAACCTCTTTGTGGAGTTGAACTCTCTAGCTGGAGAGGGACATTCTTTTGATTTTGAAAGGTTTTCTTCACACTCTGCACCTATTTTTTCTTAGGTTGATAGATATTTCCAAGAAGCAAGGCCTCTGGGGGGTATCCATTTTATTATACTCCTATGTTCTAAGAATCTTCTACCCCCCTTCACTTTGTCACCCCTCTAGGATGACTTCCTCAAATAAATATGTCTTAACCCAGGCCTCCATTTTTTGTAAATACCTTTGGACCTATAAATTTTGTGGGAATGGTTGGTTACCTAAATGTTGTGCCTCAAGATGTAAGGAATAGAACGCCAAAGTTCCAGAGAAACAATGCTATTACTAGTGATCAGCATCTAAAGCTTTTTATCAATATGATGGAGGATTTTGAGATTGAACATGAGGATGTTTATATCAAGTTGTTTATCCATACCTTGGAAAAGGATGCTAGGGACTGTTATAAAGTATTTCCAGATAATTCTATTGACTCCTGGATTGAGATGAGCAATGCATTCAGACTGTAGTATGGTGATAGGACTGACCTCATGTTTCTTTTGATATAATTTGAAAATATAAAAAAAACCCTAATGAGTCGGTAGATGACTTTAACACAAGGTTTAATAAGACCTTGAGAAGATTTCCTGTTAGAATAAGGCCTTGTAATGAGTCACGTTTAATAAAATATACTAATGCATTTGATAAAAGGGTTTCACATTATTTAAGAGTCAAAAACCCCACAAATTTGAGGCAGGCCTTCACCATGGCTTTGTAAATAGAAAATAATATCAAGGCAATCAGAAATCCTCTAAAGAGAAAAGGTGTAAAGCTAGTTAACCTAGAAAAGCCCCAAACAAGAAAAGCTGTTGATTTGGAAGAAGTTTGTAAGACTTTGGTAGGGGCTATCAAAGAAATAACCTACAAGCTAGCCTGAGCTAAGAAGGGAATTGGGTAGAGCTCAAAGGGTCAACATAGGAAACAAAGCCAAGATAGGTTCACAAATCACCAAAGATCTGATGACAGAGGAAAGTGACCTATTGGATTTAGAAATAGACAGCCTTAGGCCAGGGATAACAAAATGGTACCTGATCCTTTGGATTCCAGAGTTGCTGTGGTGGAGGAGACAGATGTCACTGACTGGTGTGAAAAATGTTTCATGCCCCATGCTCCATGTGAATAAGATCAATAATAAGAAAAAGAAATTGATGATAATGATGATGATGTTTGTATGATGGGTTGGTCCACAAGCTCACAACAAGGGGCAACTTCGATTGAGGTGATAAGTGTCTGGAGTGTTGCCACCTTTTGGGACTACATTCATAGGGTACCCAATCTTCCTCCCTCTCATACCTTAGAAATAGATAATGTACAATCTTTTGAATTTCCCAATAATGAATTTGAATATTTAAGGGCTTTAATGATAAATAAGTATGATGGAGCCATCCCCTCTGAGGAGGATAGACAGTGACTAATGAATGTTGTTGTGGCTCAAGAGAAGGAATATAATAAAACAAGTAAGGCTATAAAAGGGGCAGGGCCTTAAGCCAAGCCAAAAGCTCCCTTAATTTCAAACATTCCTGAAGAGGCTCCTAGGAAAGATGCACCTACTAAAAACCTTGCACTTCCAAACAAAAATCACACCCCTCCCCATGCCCAAGTTCTCAAAAATCCTGCACCACCTAATGAGTGTATTGGCTTCCCTTCTAATGCTGCCTTGCCAAGAAATGCCCCATATGATATTGCCTGAGTATTAAGTCAAATAAAAGTATTTGTTCTAATTGTTGAGTTTCTCAGGATCCCTAAGCACAAAAAGAGAGCATTTGAATACTTGGGTTTTAAAGAAGAGAATACTATGCTAGGTAGAAACATAAACATTGTGGAGATCCCACCTATCATTGAAGAACCAGAAGCACCCCCAGCATCAAAAGAGCTAGATGAACCACCCGAGGTCTACTTGGGGACATGCTTGGTGGAATCTCAAAATGAATTTGGATCCATTCTTCACCAATTTGATCATTAAGGACAAATTGTTGCATAACTACATGTTTGACTCAGGGGCATCATGCAATGTCATGTCTTTGGAATTCATGAATGAGAAAGACATCCAAGTGATAGTACAGCCTATGGGAAGTGTATTTCTATGGACTCTAGAGAGGTTCTAATAATGGGATGTGTGAAGGGTCTATTGGTACAACTTGTAGCCTACCTACATAAAAATTTAAAACTTGATGTTGTCATAGTTGATTTCCCAGCCAAGTGGGTATGTTGCTATCAAGAAAATGGGCCACAAGTGTTAGTGCTAGTGTCCAAATGGACATGTCTTATGCCAGCATCCCATTTGAGGGTAGCCTTGTTAGGTTGTATGGGGAAAATAAAATGTTGCATCTTACTGAGGATCACAACAGTGCATCCTATGAGGTATTGTACACAAGTGTTGATGTGGATAACTTTGTGGGATTTGTTTATGAGATGGAGAAAAAAATTGAAGAATGCAAGTGTCTTGAACAAGTAGGCTCTCCTTGGAATCTTTTGTTTGATGGATCTTGCTCCATGTTTGGAATGGTGTTGGTGTTTTTCTACTAGTCTCCTGGTGAGAATTTTTTTTTTCTCCTTCAAACTCAACTTTGAGTGCACCAACAAAATTATTGAGTATGAGACATTGATGTTGGGTTTAAGAATTTCCTGGAAGTATGGTTTTAAGGACATCATTGTCAAAGGAGACTCAGAATTAATTGTAAAACAAGTCAAAAAACTGTATGCCACAAAGAATCAGCGAATGAAGCAGTACAAGCATGCAGTTTGGGATTTCATTGAGATGTTTGATTCATTCAACATTGTGCATCATGACAGGAAATTCAATGACTTGGTAGAAAATTTTTCAGTGTTGGGGTCTCAGTTTTATAATTGTACAATGTCCTCATATTTTTATTATGAGGTTGAGGTATTGACAAGACCTTTTATCCCTGACAACATTAAGCATTGGCAGGTTTTTGATGATGATGCTCATATTAGAAGATTTCAGCAGAACAGGAGAAATTGGGGTGAAAAGTTGAAGTTTGTTGTTTGGCCAGATAGGATCACTATCAAGAGGGTCACTAGAAAATGTCCATTTGAGTGGGTATATGGAACTCATGCCCTGCTACCCCTGCATATGCACTTAGATTCATATCAGTTTATGTAACATCTGGAAGATCAAGAGATAGGTCTTTCTGATGCCTGCATTAATCAAATTGTTGAGCTTGATGAAGAGAGAAGGGCATCCCACCAGAGGCATGTAAATTTTAGAGAGAAATTAAAGAATTTATTTGACAAGAAGGTCACTCCCAGAGCTTTCAATGTTGGAGATCTCATGTTGTTATGGGATGGAAAACATGAGGATAAGGGCAAGCATGGCAAATTTGACTCTTTATGGATGGGCCCTTACTCCATAGATATCAGGATTAATGAGCATACCATCTTCCTCAAAGAATTAGATGGTGAAATGCTCAAGTTTCCTATTAATTGCAAGAATTTAAAGAATTTCTTGGATTGATTCCCCTGAAATCAAGGCATAAATATCATGTACAGTGAATAGTTTGTTGATTGTTCTCTGTCTTTTTTGCATTTTTTTCTCCTTCTAGTCTTCTGTGATCTATTTTTTCCAGGTTTCTCTTTTTGTTTTTGAACATGGCTATGTTTCCCTACTTTGCATGATAACTCCTTTACCTAATGGATATATTTTTCACTTGGTCTACCTTTGTTCTTGTGTCACTCGTAGGGAGTGCCCATCCCCAAGTCGGAGCCAATGTTGGTGCTATAAATAGTCTCGCTCAAGTTTTCCTTTGAAAATCTATTGATTTATGGCATTTGTCACTTTCCTTTTCCACATGTAGTGCCTGGTTAATCTTTGTTGCCATTTGTAATTTGTTCTTGGGTCGTGGATCATTTATGGGTCCATGGTTTGCTCCTTGTTTATTTCTTCCTCTGGAAATCCCAAAAAAATTAGGTTTTATCATACCTTTTTGTCTCCATAGTTGGGATTTGTCTTCCCTATCATTTTTTTCCCTAAATACTTGAAGAAAATGAGTGTATGTATCTTTGAAAAATATATTTGAGCCTTGTAAACATTTCTAAACTCTCTTTCTTTGAAGAAATTTTCATTTTCTGGCTTGAATGATCATTTTTTGTATTTTACGTTTTGACGGCCATTTTCTCCTGGTCAAATTTACATCCTTGCATTGATAGGGAATGTGGCTTCTTTGGGTTGGTTAGGGGATGGTGGGAAAATGCTTGAACTTATCACTTTTTTCCTTTTTGGTGAAAAGGAAAAAAATTTCCTGTGGCCCCGCTTGTATCTAATTCATTCTTTTGGTACTTACGTGGCTTCTTCTAATTGGATGGGGTGCAACGGGTTTATTTTTGAACTTGTTCTTTTTTGGCTACCTTGGCAAAAATTTTGAACTCACCCTGTGGCCCCGCCAGGCTCTGATTGGAGCAAATTTAAGGGCAAGGAAAAAGTCCCACTTTGACCCCACAGGAAGACACATGGAGGCTTCTACCAGGTCTTCCCATACTTGGTATTTTTCAAAGGGTTTGGGAACGTGGAGGCCTCCGTTCACTTTACATTTTACTTAGAGTTTTCAATGGCCAAAGGAGAATGCCTCAGAGTACGACATGTGGCAGCTTCTATTGAGCTTCAAGCATTCAGACAAAATTTGCCGGAGTAGGACACATGGTGAGCCCGTGCTTGTTTAAGGTACCAATTTTTTTGGATCATCTCAAAGTGTGATGTGATGACACATAGCCGGTTGAAAAGTCAAAGGAGCGGGGAGATGGACCATCGGGGGCAATTTGGAATTTCGCCCATTGAGTATGCAAATGGCTAAAAACATCAAAATGGCCCGCAAACCTGATAAGAGAAAATTCAAAGCTTGCTCCAGTCAATGGTGGAGGTGCAAACTATCAAAGGAAATTTGGTAAAAATTCCTTTTGGAAAAAAGGGGCCAAAAGTAAAAAGTGAAGTGTTTGTTCTGCTGCAATCATATTTAGACACGTGTCAGGCCCATTTTTTCAAGGACCTAGCTACGAGGAAAACTTGGAAAATTTTCCCTTTTCCAAAAGGGGAGTGAAATGTAAGAATTTGGCCGTGGTCCTGCTGGGGTCTACCTTAGGGCACGTGTCGGGCTCATTTCCCAAGGGTAGAGACGTGGAGAAAAATATGAAATTTTCTCAAAAGTTGTAAAAAGTCAGAGGAAGCCCCTGGGTCTGGTTTTAAGTTTGGATCTTCCACGTGGATGACCCAAATTCAAAGTAAAGATCAACGACAGCTCAAAGTCGAAATCTAATTTTCCCTCCATTTCTATGTAATAAGTCTGGGAAGTGTGAGTTTTCATGATTTCTTGGTTTTTTCTACATGCCAAGCTAAGAAGGAAGTTAATGTTGACATATGAATTTTTGTGGGAAGATCTGGAAGGTGCCTTTCGCCATTAAAATTTTTTGACTTTCGTGATCGATCAGATTTTCCATTTTTCTTCTCCCAAGCATGCAAGGAGCGAGATTTGACAGATCAAGGGTGGAAGTGGTTGGAAAATTGAAGGAAGAGTGATCAACCAAAGAAAGGAGTTGAATGGAGGAGGCATTCGATGAAATCTACCCCCTCAAGCACCTAGATACTTTTTGCAAATTTGATTCTGAGACTCACGAAAGAATCATGGAAAACACTGGTGCATTAAATGTTTTTGTCTTTTGGGGAGAAAGGGCTCCATTGTAAATGTTATAACTGGCAAAAATTTTTCATGCAAATACTTGGGAGTTTTTGTAAAGATCAATACTGATTCTCTCTTAGAGAAAAATAGTGACAGATCCCATCCATTTTGAGAAGCTGTCCACAGAAGCCTATATATCTCTCTTTGTACCAAATTTTATCATGTTAAGTTAGTTGCAAGTGTATAGCCATTCAGAAGCTTTGAGATTGTTCTAGAAACTTTCCCTTATTGATAAATTTGATCAAACTTTGAGTTATTCTATGTTAATCTTGAGAAAAGTGTATTTATTTCATCTCTGAATGCATACGACTAGTTTTTATTGCAATCTTGTACAAAAATAGGTTCCAATCACATAGGTCTCAGTCCTTTTCATAGTTTAGTATCATTTGCAATTTCATTTCATAGAACAATGTTCATATGGGACTGCGATAAACGATTTAAAATAACTTTTCTTTCATTTTGTTGACATATATTATTTGTAAGCTTCTGGGTGTACCTTAGGCATAGACTTGGTTTGAATCTTGGTGTTTTCTTGGGTTTTATAACTTGAGCCTTCATGATAGAATCCCATAGGCCTGTGTGAAAGAGTGCTAATTTGGGCCTCCATTTAGGCACATATTCTAGTTGAAGAAACATTTCTAAATTTTTGTGGTATTTTGTTGGCTGAAATCCTTCCATTTTGCATAAGCTCTCAAGTATCTAGCAAATCAATTTTATCATGTCTCCCCTCCCACAAAAATTCATTTAAAAAAAACATCCATGCCATCCATACTACCCCTATTTGTCATGCTCTATATACCCACATAATGACCAAAATCATTTGTTACCAAAAGTATGCAAGATACACTTAAGGTCTCAAATTTATTTAGTAACCTTTACCTTGTTGTGAGAAGTATCTCCATGATCTAGACATGACAACTCGTGAGAGTCAGATCTACTGTGTTGATCATATTTTCCCTTAAGGTCGTCTTTATAAAACTTATGCAAAAGAAAGGTACCTGTAATCTCCTTTCAAATAACAGAGGTTAGAAAACAGGTTCTCTTACCTTGGTTTAAAGGCACAACTGAAAATAGTTAGGATAAGATCATATCCTTTTAAGGTGCTACCCATCTCTCCACAAATCCAAGTAATAAAGGGACAATCACAACTCCTCCCCGGCTACAAAAATAGATATATTTATGATCTGGCTACCTCTATGCTCCATGTTGAATCAATGTTGCTTTTTGGCTTGAAAAGGAGAACAAATTTGGGCACCAACAATTGCGAAAACCTAATCCACGACTATTCTGACTATGTCAAATGTTGTGTGAAATGCCAGCAACATACTAATCTTCATGACACACCTATTCATGCCACACAAGTCACATGAAACCTTTGGCCTTTCTCTCAATGGGGCTTGGATCTTGCTGGAGAGATCAATCCTCATTCTTCACAATGTCATCAATGGATTATAACCACTATTGAATACTACACTAAATGGGTAGAATTCATTCCCCTCATTTCTACAAAAGATGAGAAAATTTATGAATTCATCAATTATCACATCAGTTTTCGCTTTGGTGCCCCTCTCCATCTCATCATTGATAATGGAAAATAATTCAAAAACAAAACCCTATAAAAGTTGTGTGACACTTTTGGCATTCAACTCAATTTCTCATCACCTTATTACCCAAAAAACAATGGCCAAGCATAATCAACCAATAAAATCTTGAACAAAATTCTTATGAAAGTAGTCGACGATATTGGGAAGGATTGGCATATGCACATTCCTTTCACCTTGTGGGCTTATCACACTATTATTCACACTTCGATTGCTACCACAAAGTTTTATTTGTTCTACGGAACCGAGGTTGTCTTGCCTCTCGAAGTCTAGATTCCATCTCTCCGCATCTCACTATAAGACATGCTCAATGACGATGAATTTCAATAGGACCGTTTAGCACAACTTGAGTTGTTAGATGAACTTCATCTCAATTCTCTTGACCGTCTCCAAATTTACAAAAAACGTATCAAACGTGGCTATGACAAACGGGTCCATGAATGAACCTTCAACGTAGGCAACCTCATCTTGAAGGAAAATAAACATGTAACCAAAGAAGAGAAAAGTAAACAGGGAAATTTTTTATCCTAATTGGCTTGGACCCTATATCGTTACTCATTCCTAAGGATCAGGTGCTTATCATTTGTCTTCACTTAAGAGTAAACCTAAACTTGAGCCCCTCAATGTATTACATCTTAGACCATTTTATTATTAAAATCTATTCCTATATCACCTTTTGTCTATTAAATTCTCGTCCCTTGAGTGTCGTTCACCTTCCATGTTACCTATTTTGAGGATCAACAACTAAACAAGAATCATGTGATTACCCGCCACCTATCAGCCTTATCTTTGATATGATTATTGTGGCTCTACTCATAACATGATTCTCATAGATACTTTTTGTATTTTTCAAAGATGGAATCCCGTGGTTGTTCATCACTTGAAACCATCTCTTTCATAGTTATCCTCTATGTATTATGGTTTTTTATACTAAACAAGAACCTAATCTTTCTCTATAGTCTTTTCCATGACTTAAGCATCCAAAAATAAAATGGGATTTCACTCCTTAAGTAAAACTTCTAGTAAAGAGATGACTCCCTCAAAAAGAAAATCTATTTTCTCTATCTCGCCGCTATAAATATAATTCTCCCCTGAAGGAAAACTATATAAACTCATTGCAAAAATAAAATAAAATATTCAGAAGATTCTTTCATTGATCAGCTTCACGAAGACCTGAAGGAGATAATATACTCATCCCATATAGACCTTCCGCATCGATCAGTCTATTAAAAGAAACAAACGAATAAAATGATATATGTTTCATCATAGACTTGCCTATTTTTTATCATGGGTTTCTTGCCAGGTAAACATGCCCTTGTACACTAAGTTACGCTAAACCACCCACTTTCACCTCATTGCCTTTTCACCCTAATTTTATCTCTGCTCAAGGAACTTTCCACAAATTTTAAATTTCATGATCATGTGACTTTCTTCACCCTTAGAATAGTCCATTATGCAATGACTTTAGGGTCTTATGTTCATAAACCCATGTTGGGTATGGTAGAATCATTAGGGTTCTTATCAATTAAGCATCTATTTTACCACATATTATCATTCAACTTCCTCATTACTTATTGATTATCATATATAGGACCAGACCATTGACACCTACATTTAAATGAACCAGCCATGCCTATCACTTAAGAATCAACCATACCTATCACCTATGACTCAACCATGCCTGTCACCTAAGACTCAACCATGCCTACCACCTAAGAATCAACCATGCCTATCACCTAAGACTCAACCATGCCTATGATTTGTTGGCCCGAAAATCTGTCGCGTGGACAGATCTATGGATAGACGAGTCAACAGTGTGCAGGGCTTAGCCCCTCTTTGAGACAGCAAAGCGAAACTGGTTTATTGCTATTTCTACTAGCATGAACCTATGCAAGTCTCATAGATTCTGCCTTCGGGGGTTGGGATCTCATCCCAGTAGAGTGTTCCAGGCTGCGAAAAGAAAGGAATGAAAGAGGGAGAAGAGAAAGAACAGATCCGAAGGGAGAAAAAAAATGAATTCCAAAGCAGACAGGTCAGAAGATTTATGTTTTTAGTTTGGTAGTAAACAGAGCCAAACCTACTTGCATAAATAAACAAAGCAATACTGATAAAAAAATGACGGAAAAGTAGATATGAATCCAACAAATTAAACACATACAGATCTAATGTATAACATAGCTATTGAGCACAAAGTCTGAATAATTGTATTACTGTTCTTTTCTGTTACAAGAAAGCTCAAAGTCTTTCTCTCCTCACTTCTATTTCTATCGAAAAAATGTTCACCCCCTTTTTGAATACAACAAGTATTCCCATATTTATAGAAGATAAGGGAGAGAGAAGGCAAAATGGAGCTAACCACTTATTTACAAAGATATTTACAAAATATCTAAAAGTCATGTTGACTTTGACAACTTTGATGGATGACATCATCCCATGATGCAACATGGATGATGTCATCATTTGTGCCAACACATTTTAGACATTACGAAAAGAAAGTCGGAGAATAGAGAGAAGAAGAAGAAGCTACTCATCATCATCATCCTGCGGCCGAAAAGGGGTTTCCTATTTCTGATGCTGCTCAGGTGATGATATGTGGAACTGAGCGCGGTATTCCAAAAACTTGTTAATCATTGGCCCAAATTGATCCTGAGAAGGATCCTTGTGCCGTTCACTGATTGCTTCGCAAGTCTCCCACTCGTCTATGAGCTTTTCCGGGAGTTTGGAATAATCTTTCCCCGCCTCGATAAGGAACCCGATGAAGTCCCTACAGGCCAGTACGTTGTTGATAGATTCAGTGTCGAATGTGACCTCTGGCCCTGTCCCTTGAGAAGCTATCTCCTTGAAAATCTGGATAGTGTCATCAGCTGATCTCAAGGTAAGGGAAGGAGTGAGCAACCCTGGAGTCATGGCGAGAACAACTTTCTCCATTTGATGCATTGCATCCAGGGCCTCTTCCTTTATCTTGTCTATCTTTTCCAGAACGAATTCTAGCTGATCTATCCGATAGTCCAGAGTGGACATAGTTTTGTTGAGGGCCCTTGGATGGCCGAATACTCCGAACTTGACCAGATCTTCGACTGAACAGTCAAACATTTGCTGGAAGGTCTCGTGTTGGAGTCTAGCATGCTCTAACTCTTCTGATATCGGACCCGCTAATGCTTGGAATTCCTTATTCACCTTTCCGATGTTTAGGTATAAACTGGTGTACTCGGCGATTACTCTTTCACTATCCTTGAGGATTTGGCTCCTCCAAGCAGAAACGGCCATGCCTTGCTCGCCGATCTTTGAATACTCATTGATCTTCTCCTGACTGAGTAGCTCAGGAGTCTCGACGGCAGTTGTGGGAGGTGCACTTCCCATCTTCTGTAAGGCTTGAAGCAGGTATTTGTTCTGCTCCTTCAGTAGCCTTTTCTCCTCTTTCATTTCCTGAAGCTTTTTGCAGAGTGCATCAACTGCGGAAAGAGATTCCCCCTGGAGACTTTCAGAGAATGTCCCCATTGTGACTTGGGTCACGGTGAAATCTGTCGGAGACAGATCTTCTTTCTCTTTGAGGGGGTTGGGGTACGCTATTTCCATGACTCTCTCACCTGTAGCGCTCTTCGAGAAGCGTGTAACCAGCTTCTGTTTCTTTGCTCCTTTAGCTGGAATGACCGAAAAGTCCATCGGAGCGATGGGGACTTTCCTCTTTTGCTGGCTCAGCTGCTGAGAGATCCAAGCTGGTCCTATAGAAGAAGGACCAGAGACAGAGAGGGAGGAAGTAACGGTAGAGGAGGGGAAAAACGTGGAGACACGCGGCGGTGGCATTGAAAGAATAGCCGAAGAAGTGTCCACGGGAGGAAGGGAAACCACAACCGCAGAAGACATAGGAAGGGAAGGGAGCTCGGAGATGAGGGAAGAGATGGAAGAAGAAAAATCAGCGAGGGAGGAGAAGATAGATGAAGAAGCAGGGGAAAGGGTAGAAGAAGGGGCAGAGGACACGACCAAAGGGGTGGTCGTTTGAGTCACTCGAGGAGGGGAAGGAAGAGGAGAAGAAGGGATAGAAGGGACCTCTGAAGTTGTAGCGATGCCGACATCCTGGGTGGATGGGCGTATAGGACTATCCTCTGTCAATTCTTCCTCCAGAGTTATAACCTGTTCTGGCTCTGAGGGAAGAGGACTTTCAGGGGCTTCTTCCTGAATGGCGCTAGTTTCACCTTCTGCACCTTTGCCTTTCAGCTGCTTCTTGGACCTTGGAGGTGCGTTGCCCAATGGGGAAGTTGTGAAATCTACCCCTAGGTAGATTAGCCTGTTCATGCGGCACCAATGCTCTGTTCTCCGCATAGTCTCTTTGACCCTCTCCTCAATTGTTTGAGGAGCCTTGTTCCTGTCAATGGCCAGGAAGGGCCAATTGTCCCCATCTGTGTCATTATACACCTTATCTACTTCATCTTCCATAGTCTGGAAGCCTTCGGGGACAATGGCCACTCCGTATTGGATGATTTCTGCCAATGCCAATCGAGATTGATCCTGTCTTCTGAGTTCCGCCTCATGGAGAATGTCAATGTAAATATCCTCAATTTGAGGGACATGGATCGGATTGAGCTTCGCTTTTGGCAGGCAGCTTCTTGGGTCGAAGGTAGGCCTCGCTGGGAAGTCATGCTTCAAGTTGAGTAGCTCCAGCTCTGCGAACATTTCCTTCGCCTTGTGATGGGAGGAGCATGTTTACCGGCCCACTGTGAGGGGGAAAGGAGTTCCACCCTTCTTTCTTTTGAGGCACTTTTCATGGTATGTGACCAGCTGCCTTGACAGTTATAGTAGAATCGGCTTAGGCCCAACATACCTTGGTAGCCTGGTTGGCTCTCCCAAAAAGTTGGCAGCCCTCAGATAGGTGAACGTGGGAAATTGGGTGAACAGGGCCCCCCATTTCTCTGTGACTGCCACTATGTTTTTGGTCGTCCGGCTATGAGTCATGTTTGGCCTCAGTAGGAAGATGACATGATAGAAGAATGCATCGTTAACTTTTGCGAAATGTTGGATGCTATTCTCTAGCCTCAGCTTTGGGTAATAATCAAATATTTTGGCCTGAGGCCATACTCCACTTCGGTTCAGCCCCGGATAATCCCTTGCTGACGCTGCAGCGTAGACTACATAGGAGTTCATATGGAACACTCCTGTTGTGACGAACTGTTGTAGCTGCTCAGAGATGGTGCTACTTATTATTTCACCCCAGCAAAAGCACTGATCAGGTAAATTTTTATTCATTATCTCCAAGTACCGCAGCATCCACTTATGGAAATAGTGGGCATCTGAAAGCCTGAAGACTCTGCTCAGGAAGGTGATAGTATTGCTGAGTTCCTCTGAGAAATCACTTCGGTGGATAGTCTATGGCCACCGGGTCACCGCCTTCTTGTTCTTTAGGTAGACCTCATTCATCAACTGCATGCACTGGTCTTCGTTGTCTTCCCAGGCCTTGATGCATTCTCGTTGGATAACAGCCACGAAGTTCCGGTGGTGAGGGATGCCGAGAATTATTTCAAAATGACGGGTAGTGAGGTTTATGACTACCTCGCCCTTGCTATTTTCGACACATCTTGTGTCTTTTTTGTAACATTGGGCAATCACCATCATGAATTCGTTGTTGATGGCACTGACGGGAATTCCTCCGGCGAAGTGCAGGGCACTGCCTATTAACTTGTCCATCCATGGACTTCTTGTAACTTTCTGAGTCCTAACCCAGAATTCCTCCATGTCAATGTGACCCAATTCTGAGTCTCTGACATCCATACTGCACTCAGCCTGTGATTCGGGCATCCTGACCCTCTGATATTTGTATTTCATCTCTTCTTCTGTCAGCTTAGCCTTTCCTCTTGGTTTGGTGGGTTTCTTGCTTGACGTAGACATGTGTTCTTTCGAACTCAGTTGCTGATCTACATGAAGAAGAAGTGAGACCCAATCCACAAAATTTGAATTAGTCATTTGATCTTCCATTGGAAAGCTAGCAGAAGAAAGAGTTGGAGATTTTAAGGCTCAGGGCGCAGGAAAAATGCAACTGGCAGGCCAAATAGATAAGGCGCACAGAAAAGGAATGTTGGAGAGGTTATACTGGCGCTAAGGGCGCATGGCGCATGGATGGAGCAGATTGCATTTTTAGCAGGGCGCATGGAAAGAGTATGTTACATGAAGGTTCGGTGCGCCCTTTGGCGCGTGGATGGATTATGTAACATTAACAAATGGTGCGCCAAAGGCTTTGGCACGGTGCATGAAGGGTTTACACAACATCATGTTAGTGAAATGGAGGGTGCGCCCGCGCCTTGATAGCTGTATACTTGCGCGAATAAGGCTTGTGTTACATGAAAGCTGGGTGCACTCCTTGGTGCATGGAAACGGGATGTAACTTGGATAAATGGTGCGCCAAAGGCTTTTAAGGAGACGCGGGATTTATACTTGTAGCATGTGAAAAAGGTGCGCTTTGAAGGCGCATGAGTTCTAGATGTAGCAGGACAAAAGGCTGCGCCATTGGCGCGGGTTTTAATCATGTAACATGGCAGGTAGATGCGCCAAAGGGGCGCAACTGTTTTAAGCGTGACAAGATGCACCAGTGCACCATAGAACTAAACTCATTGCTCAATCATTTTCATTCTTTCTTCCATTTCAAAGATAGCATGGACATATAAGGTTTCATATAAAAAGTTTGGCAGACCAAGCCCTTTCAAAACAATACTCTTTACCAGCAGATCTGGAAAGAGGGAGGAGGAGGAAAAGAAGAGAAGAAAACAGGACAGCACAGGGGGAAACTAGCTCAAACATATCTCACTTTAACATTGGCTAGCAAACCACAACGCAGACCAAGAACACACAAAGAACCGAAAGCACGAAAATGGAGAAGAGGGAGAACCTCTCACCTTGAATATAGCAAAATTGAGAGTGGGTCCACAGGGTGACGAAAACGACGAAGCAGAGGCTGACAAGTCCAGAGTGATCACGTGCTCGACAAAAAAGAATTAAAATGACATTTGGGCGCGCACTGATATATATATAAAAAGTTGTCATCAATGCGCAAACCACTTTTGAAATGGCGCATGAAAGATGCTGTCGACAGGGGAAAGCGTGCGCCCTTTGGCGCACGAAAGTATTCGACAACAGAAGAATGAGCGGGCCTTTGGCGCACCATATGCATTGTCAACATGAAGTTATGTGTGCCCTTTGGCGCACCAAAACTTGGTGTTGCAGAGAGATTATGTGCGCCCTTTGGCGCACCGAAAGACGTGTTAATGTGGAAAACCATGCGCCAAAGGCTTTTAAGGGGGCGCACCAAAACTTCGTGTTACAAGGGAAATCCATGCGCCCAGCCAAAAAAGGCTCAAAAAGACTAAGTTCAAAAACTAGATTTCCCGAGAAGGGATTTTACAACGTTTCGAACGCGAGGGATCCCTAACGAGGGATCGAAACAAAATTTTCGGTATGGTTATCGGTAAAATTGCCCTTGTCAATTTTACGGGATAACAGCTGGCTCTTTCTGGGGACTATCCTTGAGCGAACTCGGGGGGTAGAGAATCCCAAATTTCATGTGCCTATCCATTGGGTAACAGAGTCAAAAACAAGGGGGACCGGAGGGAGAACAAAGGAAACACAAAACTAACCAAAAGCAAACACACAACAAAAGCAAACACACAACAAAAAGCAAACTGTACAAAGAAGAGAGCAAGCTCTACTTCCTTAAGATCTTGAGATGTTGCCCATTATAGGGAAGCGGGAGTTCAACTCCATCTAGATATGAGAGATAGAAACTATTCTCTCCATTGAGTTGCTTGATTTTGAAGGGCCCTCTCCATAGGGAATCAAACTTTCCATGCACGCCCTTTGGTTCTCTTCGCTTGTCCCACAGAAGGACGAGATCTCCCACTTGAAAATCTCTTTGCTTGGCCTTCTTATCAAAAAGCCTCTTTACTTGATTCTGATGTTCAGTGATCCTGTCGACCACTCTTACTCTCTTTTCTTCAAGTTCTACCAGATACATGATTCTCTTTTCTAGAGAATTCTGGAAAGTTTCATCTTCGATCACTCGTGCCAAGCGCAGAGCAGGAAGCTCCGCAGAAATGGGAAGTTCGGCATCAGTGCCATATAACACTTGAAAAGGTGACATCCCGAGAGATCTCTTGGGGGTAATGCGGTCCGCCCACAAAGCGTCGTACAAAGACTTGTGCCACATCCGCTGATTCTCATCTACTAATTTCCGTATGATGGTCACTAAGTTCTTATTACTGGATTCCGCCTGACCATTTCCCTGAGGGTAATAATCCGAGGCATGTGCTAAAGTTATCCCATATTCATAGCAAAAACTAATAACTTCCCGGGAGGAGAAGTTAGAAGCATTATCAGCAACGATTTTGTTTGGAACACCGAACCTGACAATGATATTCTCTTTGATAAAACTGCAAACCACCTCAGAAGTGGCATGCTTGACGGGTATGGCTTCCACCCACTTAGTGAAGTAATCCGTTGCTGTAAGGACATAGCTATGTCCAGCACTCGATTGAGGATTGAGTGCGCCAATAAAATCAATTCCCCATTGCCTGAATGGTTCATTGATGATGACCGGTCTTAGGGGAAGGGCAGCCAACTTGGGCTTGCCGAAAAATTGCTGACAGGGTTCACACTTTTCCACCCAGGTAGCCGCATCTTGAAAGAGTGTCGGCCAATAGTACCTAGCTCGAATGATCTTATGTGCTGTCACGGAAGAAGAAAAATGGCCTCCACAGGCTGAATTGTGAAAACTTTCCAGTAGTTTTACTTGCTGGGGCTTGTCGACACATCGCAGGAAGACACCGTCTATCCCGCGCTTATATAAACCGTCATCCCAGATGAAATATTTAGCTACTCTGATCTTTATAGTGCACTTCTCCCTCACAGTTAAGCGCATTGGGCATTCGCCGTAGGTAAGGAAGAAAGCAATATCGGAGTACCACTCGTCACTAGTTGCAACAAATAGAACCAAAGGCAGAGAATCAGGCTCCTTTAGAGGGCTTTGCTCTTCGTTGGCACAATCTTCTTTTCCTTTAGGGCCTTCTAAATTTTCATTTTCAGCCATTAGCTGACACAGGCCTTTGCCCCTCACCAGCTTGGTAGGTTTAATATCCAGGTCATATTCCTGGACCTTTGCGATCCAATTCCCTCTCAAGCTTCCTAACTCCTGTTGAGTTAGAATTGATTTCACTGCGGTGTCGGGAACCAGCACCACCGTATGCGAGTTTAGAATGTAATACCTGAAATTCTTCACTGCTTTGACAATGGCAAAGGCATGCTTTTCCAATTGAGTCATCTTCAACTTGTGAGGCTTGAGGGGAGAACTCATGAATGCAATCGGGGATTCAATGTCTTCTGAATTCTTTTGTATTAAGATTGCAGACATAGTATGTTCTGATGCGTAGCTATACATGATGAAGTCCTTGGAGAAGTCGGGACATACCAGGACTGGTGCATGAGCAACAGAAGCTTTTATTTCTTCAAATTACCTTTTCCCTTCTTCACTCCATCTGAAAGTGGGTGATCCTTTCATCATGTTCAGTATGTGGCGAGTCTTTTCGGCAAAGTCAGGAACAAAACGCCTAAGAAAGTTCACCTTTCCGAAGAAAGAATGAACACCAGTCTTTCTTGTAGGCAGAGTAAGGCTCTGAATAGCCTTAACCCTTTCAATATCTATCTTCGTTCCTTCTTTGCTAACCACATGTCCTAGCAACTTCCCTTCCGTGACTCCAAAAACGGACTTTTTGGGATTGAGGGAAATTCCATGTTCTTGGCACCTGGCCAATACTTGCTCCAAGTGATCACAATGATTACCTCGTTGTTTAGAGAACACGGTTAAGTCATCTAGATAAACTACAATGACTTTTCCCATCATACCTTTAAATGTAAAGTCCATGGCCCGTTGAAAAGTAGCACCTGCATTAGTCAGGCCAAAAGGCATCCTGCTGTAGGAAAATGTACCCTAGGGAGTAGTGAATGTTGTTTTGAATTGATCTTCAGGCGAGACTTCAATCTGATTGTAGCCTGAAAAACCGTCAAGCATGGATAGCATCTCTGATCCAGTTACTGCTTGCAGAACTTGATCCATTATCGGAAGAGGGTAGTTGTCTTTCAGCGAAGCTTGATTCAATTTTTGGAAGTCTACGCAGATGCGTATCTCGCCATTTTTCTTGCGCACTGGCACAATATTTGCTACCCAAGTGCTGTGATGGATAGGGAAGATGATTCTCGCATCCAGCATCTTCTGAATTTCGGCCTGGATGGTACCCAAGATCTTAGGATTATAATGCCTTTGCTTCTGGCGAAAGGCTTTGACATCTTCTTTCAGCGGCATGTCATGCTGAACGTCCTTTGGCTTGAAGGACTTTAGATTGGCATAGGACCATGCCAACACATCCATATATTTCTTCAGCAACTTGACAAATTTCCGCTTCTCTTCAGGTGTACAACATTTGCCAATGTTTACAAATTGCAGGTGCACCTCAGAACCTATATTGACTGGTTCTGTCTCTGGGGATGAGTCAGGACTATCTCGCCTCTTCTTTTTTACAAAATGGTCATGCCTGTCAAACAGGCGTTCCAGAGAAACCAGGCCCTTCGGAATTTTATTTCCTTTGAGCTGACATATGTCATCATTCTCCTTTGTTTCGTGGTTTTGACCGTTGATTGATTCACGGCATGTAGAGGTGGATCCTTCGAAATACAACTCGTCAAAATTTTCTGATTTTTTCAGAAAGGCAATGAGTTGATTATCATCAATGAATACCTGCCAATGCTGAGAGTTGTCTGGCACGCTCGGGCGGAAAACCACTTCAATGGTGTATTTGTCCATTTTCAAACCCAGGTGTGGGAGCATGAGAGATGCTGAAACGGCCAACGAATCAGCCATGTCATTTTGGGCTCTAGGAATCGCCTCTATTGAAAAAGCATCGAACTCTTCAATGCTGTCCCATACTGCATTACGGTAATGCCTGAGCCTTTCATTTTTCACTTGGTAAATCCTTTTGACCTGATTTACAACTAGCTCGGCATCACCTTGTACTTTTAGATTTTTAATTCCTCTTTCCTTTACAGCTTGCATACCGATCAATAGAGATTCATACTCAGCAGTATTGTTAGTGTTAAAAAAACTACAACTTGAAAGAAAGAGGAATTACCTCCTCTTCGAGAGATATCAACACAAATCCAGCGCCACATCCACTAGTCGCGCAACTGCCATCGAACTACAAGGTCCAGATCTCATTAAGATCCTTTTCTTGAACAAAAATGCCCTCTGTACCCGTCTCGGTAGATAAGAAGTAGTTCCCCATCCCTGATGATTCAAAAAGGATTTGGGCTTTGGGGTCTTTAGAGCTAGTAACCAAGTACTTCTTTTTCGATTCTGGTTCTAAAGTCTGCATCACACCTTTGACGGGTATTCTAGCTTTAGACCAGTCCATGTGAATTTCTCCGCCAACTTCCCTGCAGAAACTCCTTCTTAGCAGAATTCCATAGGCTGCTAGAATGCCAGCAACGAGAACGGTCATTTTTACCCTCTTTTCAGGGAAAGCCGCAAATGCAAATTGCGCATCTTTGATTTGGCCAATCAATGGCACTTGCTTGGTCTCCAAGGAGTAACATCTGCCGAAAGGTTTGGTAAGAGTGAGGCCTAAAGCATGGGCGAATTTCACCAGCATGACATTATCGGAAGCTCCGGAATCATTTATGCAGTTACTCAACTTGTGCCCATTGATTAGGAGAGAGATAGAAAGGCTCTATCTTTCTTGATGCAGATGTTGAAGCAACATTTATGTGGGATTCAGGAGGAGTGGAAAGGATTCCTTTTGGGGAAACCTGTTTATACGTAATAGCTTGACTCTGAATATATTTAGTTAATCTTACAAGTTGTTCGGGGTTTGACTGAAGGTACTCAGCTTCAGACATTTGGATCTTTGTCTTCTTAGTGTGATCTATAATATCAAATGCGGCCAAGGGTTGCGTTGGTGAGGGAATGAGTCCTTCAGTTCGCGATGGTGGAACAGGGTTACTGATCTTGATAGGAATATGAGGGGGCTGATTCGGAGGAGAGATGGGCGGAAAGGACTTCTTTGGAAAAGACTTAGCAGGGAGTTGAGTAGGAAGGGGATTACCTCTTTTAACAATGGTTGGAGGCGCGTTTGACACGGCCTTCTCTTTCTGCGCATGGGCAGCAACCTCCGCTTCCTTTCCTTGTGAGCGGGTAAAAACAGCGTATGATTGTCCGCTTGCATAGCCCTGAGTACTCTCTTCTTCATCAGATTCATCCTCATCAAATTCCATGTATCCAATAGTAGAGTCGCCAGTCGGCTCACCGACATCTTGATCATCTTCGTCTTGAGGAAAAGATTCTTCATAGTACTGCTCTTCCTCTTCAATTTCGGCCAAAGCATTGACCGGAGGAGCTTCAAGCGCCAACCGTGGAGCAGTTGCAGGTAGACGCGGTCTTTGTGAAACATTGTTGGGAACGAAACTCCTTCGTGGAACGTCTCAGTATGAAGAACTAGGATCCTGGGCAACTGCTTTTTCAATGCGAGCAGATCATTCGCCATCTTTTGGAATGCCGGATCAGACGAAGTAGTAGGTGAGGGATCTGAAGATTTGGACTTTGATGATTCCTTTCTCAACTCGCCAGATATTATCAAATTGTCTTCTATCCGTATGGCAGCAGCCTGAGCGAGTGTCAGGGTAGCTACTCACTCTTGAAGGAGCAAGAAGCTGACTTTTGAGCTCATGGCGTTCACGAAGAAACACTTCTGATTCTCCGGTGTTGGAAGCATGGCAGTAGGGACACGGTTGATTAATGCATTGAACCGGGTGACGAAATCGTGCATGGTCTCATTTGCTTCCTTCTTCAGGTGAGTGATTCGTGATAATAACGCAAATGCATCTTCTGAAGGCTTGTATCTGTCTTCAAAAGCTTCCCGCAAGGTTGCCCAACTAGTGATAGATGCGGCCGGCAAATGCTGAAACCATTCGGCTGCGGGCCCTTGTAGAGTTTCCAGAAAAAGGTGAACCGACACATCTTCGTGAGTCAAGTCCAAAATACTGCATGACATAATGAAAGTAGATATCTGGGAATCCGTGCTTTGATTTCCACTCCCGTCGAATTTAGGAAAATTATTTCGGTTTCCGTGAGGGAGCGCGTGAACTGGATGTGGCAGTGCGAGAGGACCCATAGCATTTCCCCATGGTACCACCATTTGAAAGGCTGGAAAAAGCACACGAGTTGGGAGGGTGGTTCCACTGAGCAGCAAGGCACTACAAAGGGATGTAGATGCTCCTTGTACAAGACTTTTTCTTCGTGGAGGTGAGACACTCCTGGATGACCGGCTAGCCGAGCTTAGCGCTAAAAAACATGCCGGTGTTACGCTGAAATTGTGCCTTTGAAGCATATCGAAAGTAGGATCAACTTCTCCATGGGCTCTCCTGCTGCGCATAAAAGGTTCACTTGCCAGTGCACCTTCCAGATTTGCAATATTACGGCGCAGATTTAAACTTTATTTTTGGGTGTACTTTCTGATTTTCTGGTTTTTCTGTCAAAAACCAGCAGCATGCACTTTTCTGAATATTAAAAATTATCCTCTTCAGAAACCGATTGCGGTTAAATAACAGATGATAATGAGGATAAAAATGGCAGGGAAGATAGCTAATTTTCAGATCTGATTTTTGCTTTTTCAGAGGGTTTTAAACTTTTTTAGAAAACAGTCAAAAACTCAGATCTACGGAAAAATGCTAATTTTGATAAAAACTCAGCGAACTAAAGATCTGTAACTAGGCCCGATCCATGGATCTCAGAAGAAAATTTTCAATTTCGGGCACTTTTGCAAA
The DNA here is from genome assembly GCA_019776745.2 of Taxus chinensis. NCBI lineage: Eukaryota > Viridiplantae > Streptophyta > Pinopsida > Cupressales > Taxaceae > Taxus > Taxus chinensis. The sequence continues at coordinate 387,118,606 of CM034155.1, forward strand.
TTTTTGGATTTTCAACAAAAAGTTTAGATTTGCAAACTGGCAGCGATTTTATTATTTTTCTGATTTTATATTATACCACCACCATAGATCTGATAAATCTGTCTGTCCCCAGTGGAGTCGCCAAAAACTGTTGGCCCGAAAATCTGTCGCGTGGACAGATCTATGGATAGACGAGTCAACAGTGTGCAGGGCTTAGCCCCTCTTTGAGACAGCAAAGCGAAACTGGTTTATTGCTATTTCTACTAGCAGGAACCTATGCAAGTCTCACAGATTCTGCCTTCGGGGGTTGGGATCTCATCCCAGTAGAGTGTTCCAGGCTGCGAAAAGAAAGGAATGAAAGAGGGAGAAGAGAAAGAACAGATCCGAAGGGAGAAAAGAAATGAATTCCAAAGCAGAAAGGTCAGAAGATTTATGTTTTTAGTTTGGTAGTAAACAGAGCCAAACCTACTTGCATAAATAAACAAAGCAATACTGATAAACAAATGACGGAAAAGTAGATATGAATCCAACAGATTAAACACATACAGATCTAACGTAAGAAAGATCTAATGTATAACACAGCTATTGAGCACAAAGTCTGAATAATTGTATTACTGTTCTTTTCTGTTACAAGAAAGCTCAAAGTCTTTCTCTCCTCACTTCTATTTCTATCTAAAAAATGTTCACCCCCTTTTTGAATACAACAAGTATTCCCATATTTATAGAAGATGAGGGAGAGAGAAGGAAAAATGGAGCTAACCACTTATTTACAAAGATATTTACAAAATATCTAAAAGTCATGTTGACTTTGACAACTTTGATGGATGACATCATCCCATGATGCAACATGGATGATGTCATCATTTGTGCCAACACATTTTAGACATTACGAAAAGAAAGTCGGAGAATAGAGAGAAGAAGAATAAGAAGAAGAAGAAGAAGCTACTCATCATCATCATCCTGCGGCCGAAAAGGGGTTGCCTGTTTCTGATGCTGCTCAGGTGATGATATGTGGAACTGAGCGTGGTATTCCAAAAACTTGTTAATCATTGGCCCAAATTGATCCTGAGAAGGATCCTTGTGCCGTTCACTGATTGCTTTGAAATTCTCCCGCTCGTCTATGAACTTTTCCGGGAGTTTGGAATAATCTTTCCCCACCTCGATAAGGAACCCGATGAAGTCCCTACAGGCCAGTAGGTTGTTGATAGAGCGTCGAATGTGACCTCTGGCCCTGTCCCTTGAGAAGCTATCTCCTTGAAAATCCGGATAGTGTCATCAACTGATCTCAAGGTAAGGGAAGGAGTGAGCAACCCTGGAGTCATGGCGAGAACAACTTTCTCCATTTGATGCATTGTATCCAGGGCCTCTTCCTTTATCTTGTCTATCTTTTCTAGAACGAATTCTAGCTGATCTATCCGATAGTCCAGAGTGGACATAGTTTTGTTGAGGGCCCTTGGATGGCCGAATACTCCGAACTTGACCAGATCTTCGACTAAACAGTCGAACATTTGCTAGAAGGTCTCGTGTTGGAGTCTAGCATGCTCTAACTCTTCTGATATCGAACCCGCTAATGCTTGGAGTTCCTTATTCACCTTTCCGATGTTTAGGTATAAACTGGTATACTCGGCGATTACTCTTTCACTATCCTTGAGGATTTGGCTCCTCCAAGCAGAAACGGCCATGCCTTGATCGCCGATCTTTGAATACTCATTGATCTTCTCCTGACTGAGCAACTCAGGAGTCTCGGCGGCAGTTGTGGGAGGTGCACTTCCCATCTTCTGTAAGGCTTGAAGCAGGTATTTGTTCTGCTCCTTCAGTAGCTTTTTCTCCTCTTTCGTTTCCTGAAGCTTTTTACAGAGTGCATCAACTGCGCAAAGAGCTTCCCCCTGGAGACTTTCAGAGGATGTCCCCATTGTGACTTGAGTCACGGTGAAATCTGTCAGAGACAGATCTTCTTTCTCTTTGAGGGGGTCGGGGTACGCTATTTCCATGACTCTCTCACCTGCAGCGCTCTTCGAGAAGCGTGTAACCGGCTTCTGTTTCTTTGCTCCTTTAGATGGAATGACTGAAAATTCCATCGGAGCGATGGGGACTTTCCTCTTTTGCTGGCTTAGTTGCTGAGAGATCCAAGCTGGTCCTATAGAAGAAAGACCAGAGACAGAGAGGGAGGCAGTAACGGTAGAGGAGGGGAAAAATGTGGAGACACGCGGCGGCGGCATTGAAAGAATAGCCGAAGAAGTGTCCACGGGAGGAAGGGAAACTGCAACCATAGAAGACATAAGAAGGGAAGGGAGCTCGGAGATGAGGGAAGAAATGGAAGAAGAAAAATCAGCGAGGGAGGAGAAGATAGATGAAGAAGCAGGGGAAAGGGTAGAAGAAGGGGCAGAGGACATGACCAAAGGGGTGGTCATTTGAGTCACTCGAGGAGGGGAAGGAAGAGGAGAATAAGGGATAGAAGGGACCTCTGAAGTTGTAGCAACACCGAAATCCTAGGTGTATGGGCGTATAGTACTATCCTCTGTCAATTCTTCCTCCAAAGTTATAACCTGTTCTGGCTCTAAGGGAAGAGGACTTTCAGGGGCTTCTTCCTGAATGGCGCTAGTTTCACCTTCTGCACCTTTGCCTTTCAGCTGATTCTTGGACCTTGGAGGTGCGTTGCCCAATGGGGAAGTTGTGAAATCTACCTTTAGGTAGATTAGCCCGTTCATGCGGCACCAATGCTCTGTTCTCCACATAGTCTCTTTGACCCTCTCCTCAATTGTTTGAGGATCCTTGTTCCTGTCAATGGCCGGGAAGGGCCAATTGTCCCCATCTGTGTCATTATACACCTTATCTACTTCATCTTCTGTAGTCTGGAAGCCTTCGGGGACAATGACCACTCCGTATTGGATGATTTCCGCCAATGCCAAGTGAGAGTGATCCTGTCTTCTGAGTTCCGCCTCATGGAGAACGTCAATGTAAATATCCTCAATTTGAGGGACATGGATCGGATCGAGCTTCGCTTTTGGCAGGCAGCTTCTTGGGTCGAAGGTAGGCCTTGCTGGGAAGTCATGCTTCAAGTTGAGTAGCTCCATCTCTGCGAACATTTCCTTCGCCTTGTGATGGGAGTAGCATGTGTACCGGCCCACTGTGAGGGGGAAAGGAGTTCCACCCTTCTTTCTTTTGAGGCACTTTTCATGGTATGTGACCAGCTGCTTTGACAGTTCTAGTAGAATCAGCTTAGGCCCAGCATACCTTGGTAGCCTGGTTGGCTCTCCCAAAAAGTTGGCAGCCCTCAGATAGGTGAACGTGGGAAATTGGGTGAACAAGGCCCCCCAATTTCTCTGTGACTGCCACTATGTTTTTGGTCGTCCGGCTATGAGTCATGTTTGGCCTCAGTAGGCAGATGACATGATAGAAGAATGCATCGTTAACTTTTGTGAAATGTTGGATGATATTCTCCAGCCTCAGCTCTGGGTAATAATCAAATATTTTGGCCTGAGGCCATACTCCACTTCGGTTCAGCCACGGATAATCCCTTGCCGACGCTGCAGCGTAGACTACATAGGAGTTCATATGGAACACTCCTGTTGTGACGAACTGTTGTAGCTGCTCAGAGATGGTGCTGCTTATTATTTCACCCCAGCAAAAGCGCTGATCGGGTAAATTTTTATTCATTGTCTCTAAGTATCGCAGCATCCACTTATGGAAATAGTGGGCATCTGAAAGCCCGAAGACTCTACTCAGGAAGGTGATAGTATCGCTGAGTTCCTCTGAGAAATCACTTCGGTGGATAATCTGTGGCCACCGGGTCACCGCCTTCTTTTTCTTTAGGTAGACCTCATTCATCAACTACATGCACTGGTCTTCGTTGTCTTCCCAGGCCTTAATGCATTCTCGTTGGCTAATAGCCACAAAGTTTCGGTGGTGAGGGATGCCGAGCATTATTTCAAAATGACGGGCAGTGAGGTTTATGACTACCTCGCCCTTGCTATTTTTGACACATCTTGTGTCTTTGTTGTAACATTGGGCAATCACCATCATGATTTCGTTGTTGACGGCACTGACGGGAATTCCTCCGGCGAAGTGCAGGGCACTACCTATTAACTTGTCCATCCATGGACTTCTTGTAACTTTCTGAGTCCTAACCCAGAATTCTTCAATGTCAATGTGACCCAATTCTGAGTCTCTGACATCCATACTGCACTCAACCTGTGATTCGGGCATCCTGACCCTCTGATATTTGTATTTCATCTCTTCTTCTGTTAGCTTAGCATTTCCTCTTGGTTTGGTGGGTTTCTTGCTTGACGTAGACATGTGTTGTTTCGAACTCAGTTGCTGATCTGCATGAAGAAGAAGTGAGACCCAATCCACAAAAGTTGAATTAGTCATTTGATCTTCCATTGGAAAGCTAGCAGAAGAAAGAGTTGGAGATTTTAAGGCTCAGGGCACAGGAAAAATGCAACTGGCAGGCCAAATAGATAAGGCGCACAGAAAAGGAATGTTGCAGAGGTTATACTGGCGCTAAAGGCGCATTGCGCATGGATGAAGCAGATTGCATTTTTAGCAGGGCGCATGGAAAGAGTATGTTACATGAAGGTTCGGTGCGCCCTTTGGCGCGTGGATGGATTATGTAACATTAACAAATGGTGCGCCAAAGGCTTTGGCATGGCGCATGAAGGTTTTACACAACATCATGTTACTGAAATGGAGGGTGCGCCCGCGCCTTGATAGCTGTATACTTGCGTGAATAAGGCTTGTGTTACATGAAAGCTGGGTGCGCTCCTTGGCGCATGGAAACGGGATGTAACTTGGATAAATGGTGCGCCAAAGGCTTTTAAGGAGACGCGGGATTTATACTTGTAGCATGCGAAAAAGGTGCGCTTTGAAGGCGCATGAGTTCTAGATGTAACAGGACAAAAGGCTGCGCCATTGGCGCGGGTTTTAATCATGTAACATGGCGGGTAGATGCGCCAAAGGGGCGCAACTGTTTTAAGCGTGACAAGACGCGCCAGTGCGCCATAGAACTAAACTCATTGCTCAATCATTTTCATTCTTTCTTCCATTTCAAAGATAGCATGGACATATAAGGTTTCATATAAAAAGTTTGGCAGACCAAGCCCTTTCAAAACAATACTCTTTACCAGCAAATCTGGAAAGAGGGAGGAGGAGGAAAAGAAGAGAAGAAAACAGGACAGCACAGGGGGAAACTAGCTCAAACATATCTCACTTTAACACTAGCTAGCAAACCACAACATAGACCAAGAACACAGACCAAGAACACGCAAAGAACCGAAAGCACGAAAATGGAGAAGACGGAGAACCTCTCACCTTGAATATAGCAAAATTGAGAGCGGGTCCACAGGGCGACGAAAACGACGAAGCAGAGGCTGACAAGTCCAGAGTGATCACGTGCTCGACAAAAAAGAATGAAAATGACATTTGGGCGCGCACTGATATATATAGAAAAACTTGTCATCAATGCGCCAACCACTTTTGAAATGGCGCATGAAAGATGCTGTCGACAGGGGAAAGCGTGCGCCCTTTGGCACACGAAAGTATTCGATAACAGAAGAATGAGCGGGCCTTTGGTGCACCATATGCATTGTCGACATGAAGTTATGTGCGCCCTTTGGCGCACCAAAACTTGGTGTTGCAGAGAGATTATGTGCGCCCTTTGGCGCACCGAAAGACGTGTTAACATGGAAAACCATGTGCCAAAGGATTTTAAGGGGGTGCACCAAAACTTCGTGTTACAAGGGAAATCCATGCGCCCAGCCAAAAAAGGCTCAAAAAGACTAAGTTCAAAAACTAGATTTCCCGGGAAGGGATTTTACAACGTTTCGAACGCGAGGGATCCCTAACGAGGGATCGAAACAAAATTTTCGGTATGGTTATCAGTAAAATTTCCCTTGTCAATTTTACGGGATAACATGATCTACACTAAATCATTCCAAAAAACTACCAACCCATTCCTCTACCTCATCACATTCTTCCCTAGCTTATGGGATAACTACATCATCCTGAGGTTCCTTTTCACCGGGGCTATATAGGCAACACTCTAAGGGCATGGGGCCCTTGGAGGTTAGATGGGTAGAATGCCCTGTCCTTATCTCTTGAAAAAATTACAAAGGGATCAAACGGCTTTGTCATTTTCTCCAAAGTCAAAACACAACAATAATTCCATAAAATACGAAATTATTATTTTATAAACCCAACCCAACCTGACCGACCCTCGGCCAAATTTGTGCCCTAGACAACCAACGTCGGTCACCCTATTACCAGCATTTGTAAACCCTTATAACTATTTGGACTTGCTAAGATTCTTTTTACCTGCAACCATTAGGGCCCACACACCTTTTATCATTCAGGAAACTCATTGAACCATACCTACAAGCTCAACCTACCCCTACATTTCCTTTGTTGCATCTTGGGATTTGTTATTCTCCATATACCTTGGCCTTACCTATGCCATGACCTATTTACTTGGCCCTGGACTACTTGGTGTGACCATTGACCTTATGTACTCATTATACCTTATAATAATGTTACCTATGTTATTTTAGCCTAACAACCATACCATTCCTATTGTCGTGCTGTTTATCCTGACCAAATATTTGGTGTACTGGAACATACCTAAACATTCTTGCACCTAACCTATGTTGTGTTCTAGACCATATCCTATACCTTAGATACCTGAACACTTCACCCTTGTTTGGATAAACCTATCAACCATAGACAATGTAGAGTTTGCAAGCTCTTCAACCTAGTACCATATTGTAATCTATATGTGTGCATGCATTTAATTGTCATTACCCATGACCTTATTTTTACCCTGACCTATTACCTATTACCCAACTTGACCATCACCCTTTCTCATAGTACTCATACCCTTTCCCACCAATCTTCACCCACTCCACATTTATCAAACAACTCACCAATTTCGTATTAAACCTCATCAATGCCTTGTTTGAGGGGGATCACCTTCACCCACACATGGGGCAATCACTTCCTTTTTTTTAGCGTTGCTTACCAATACAAGCTACGCAAAAAAGAGGCAAAATATAGACACCAAAATTGGGTCACACTCCCCTTGGTCCCTTTTGGAATAGCCAACTTAAACATATTCACCTAACCATGACCCTTTTACCCTCACTTAATTCATTATTTAATTACCTTTATTCAAACTAATTTCCAAATCACCTAGACACGTCATCCCACTACCTCACCTAGACACATCATTATGGACCTATTCTTAGCATGTTTCATAAATAACTAGGACTCAACCTTTTCTTACTTTAATTAACCAAGACTTAGCATAACCCTAAAATAACATGCCTATTCTTCCTCTAATAGCATGCCCACTAATATAAATTCCAAACACCATTTTAGACCCGACACCAATGGGCACAACTGGAAAAAGATAACAAGGATCTACTATTTTGGGAAACCTAGGATTTCCTGCCTTAACCGACACCGGTCAACCCTAAACCAATGCCGGACACCCTAAACCATCATCAGTTACCATATATTAATTTTGGTAACCTTGTTTGAGAGGTTGGCCACATTCTCAATTTTTGGAACGAAGGATATCTATATGCAAGAAAGAACCAGAGCCCTTTCACACATCCAGACAACCATAGCTAGCACCAAGATAGATCTGAAGGTATTTACATCCATGGTAGCATTCTGAGAAGCAATGCCGCAACACTAAGCACCATTCCAAAATTCAACCATCAACATCATCCAGCCATCAAATATGTAAACACTAGTAAGTGTATTCTCTAACCTACATCATTTATTACATATTCAGATTACAAAGTTTCTTCATCTTTGTTTATCAGCATCTATTTGCATTTTTCATCCCACCCTTGTTACCTTCCTGTGAATCCAACCATTCCATCACCTACAATCATTTAATCACATATATCTAATTCCTAAATACCTCTGAGTACCCCTAGCACCATTGCAAACCTATCCATTTTCCTTCACACCCACTATCTTACCTCAAAAAGTTCTCAAAACCCAGTTTATTAAATTTATACCATCCTTCCATAACCGTCATCAATACCCTCTTAAACGTCGTCATTCATACCTTACTAAAATTGGTCTCTGTATCTAATAATCTTACCAATAACAAAAATTTAAAAACCTACATCCAAAAAACCCAAGTTACCCATAATTTGACCCTGACCTATCCCAACACCTTAACTACCTACCCTACTTCCAGACATGATCATAACCTAGCCTATTATATTAAATTTTCTTATTGTATTTGGATGAGATACCCAAATCATATCAAATGCAGTATAATTTTATCTATTTACGTTATTTCTCACTTTAAATTATATTAAACATTGGGTTGACTTCCATTAAGGAAGTACCACACTTCCTTGATCAAGGACACGCTAGGTAGCCCACTGAAATATATTGTTTAACTATCTTTTGTGGTCTTGTTGTGTATTTCAGGTAGTTCCTCCTATCCAAAAGGAAGCTCTCATAGTTAGCATTGGATCAAGAAGTTAGAATGCACACACAACCTTTAAACCGACCATCACAATAGGCATTCCTCCTCGACCCATCACCTTATCTATTTCGTCAAATCCATAAAGAAAGTAGTGAAACAATAATTTCTACACATAGTATAGATCCTCCTACTGCTTCTACTATGGATGCATCATCTCCTCATTATTTTCCACTTGCATTTGTCAAACATCCTCCAAGGTCTCCATATCCTCAAATGTGAAAGCATATTCCATCTCCTCCATCACATATGTGTCCTTACTCTCCGCCACCACTTCTCTCTGCACCTAAGTCTTTTCCATCTTCTACTTGGGAGCCATTACATTTTTCACATTTTGATAGGCCTCACGATGTGTTGCATGCTTTAATTGATAATTACCCAATCCTTTTACCTTCTAATTAACATTATCCTTAGCATCATTTGCATCTCCAGTGTGATCATCCGTATTACAATTATCATCGCATCAAAGGTCATCATGACAATGATTATTACACTCTTCATGACAAATTACAATAATTAGAAGACAAGGGTGTCATTGTCTTTGACTATCCCTCTCATGAGGGTTATGTTTCTCTAATTTCATGTAAGTGTGCTAGTGCTATGGTTTATTTATCTCCTTCTCATACTATTAAGGTAGTTATTCAACCACCATCTAATGTCATTATCCATGTACAACCTCGATCTCATTAATCCATCTCTGAACGATCTCATTTTCCACACTATGCTCCTACTTCACATTGGCTTCTTAATCTTTTAGCATCCGTGCTTTCCTCCACTACATCTCCCATTATTAGCACCATCTCATCAGGAACGTATTTTGGTGCATATGCTCATGCTTCCACCCTCTACACCCATTTAATATCTACTAGGTTAATTTTATCATCTCACCACCCGATGATACACTCATGTTCTTATGGTTATTACATGACTGTTGATGGATCTAACATATTAAGAACCCCACTTCATTCTTATTCTACATGATTCATTACTATATCTATCTCACGTACACTATCACACTATTTCCTGATGATACACTCTTGCTTTACGGTTCATTCTTGATTTCTGAGGGCTCTTATATAAATGAACCTCATCCTCACACACAAATGCTTGGGGGAATCACTATTCTTCCCCCCCTCTTCATCATACTAACACATGATACATATATTTTCATTGACCTTTCTCATCATTCCTTTTACACATACATTTACTACCATTCATCATCATTTATACATACAATACAATGATTCATCACTTATCTATCATCATCATCCATTAGTCAATATCATTATTTACACAATCCAAATCAAACAAACACATAACAAAAACACTCATCACATATCAATAACACATCAACACGACATAATAATACCACCAATATCCATATATATATATATAATCATCGTCATAAAAATACAATCATTGTGGGTAAGCCTTACATACATATACATCATATCTCATCATCAATATCACTATATACAACTGTGGGAGCTCTAGAACTAGAAAATTCTCCTCTCATTCTATGTCATTGGTCAGATCCCCTATATCTCTCAACCTTCCTTCCCAGTAATGCCAAATTGATTGACTACTCTACAAAACAACCCTATATATCTACATACTTCGTAAATACATCCTATGTTAAGGTTCCTCCTCATACATCCTCCCTCACTCACTACGTTGTTTCTCGCACCTCATCACTCTTACCCCAAAAAATATTACATGTAGCCACCACTATCGCCAAATAGCTTGAATAAATGGGAATTCTCACCCACAATGGAAACTACTCACTTCAACATACCACCTCTCATGAGAAAAATTGTAGGTACATTCCATGTTAATGCGTGGATAGAGGAATCAATGATAAGTTAATAATAAGCATCTCCTCTAACCATGCATGGACATATTAGTTATTATACATGGAATATTTAATTCAAACAACTAAGTAACAAACAAAAACTATCAAATACTTACGCTCTGTTATCACCACCACTACACTCTCACCATTGTGGGTAGGTGGCTTCCCCTTTCCTCTTCCAATTAGTGGTTATCCCACTACATCCACAAAAAATAGAAAAAAAACACCCATTGGTGTGCTTCCAACGATGCACTATATACCTCAGTACATTTGGTGTCATCCACCTGTACGAGATATATGGCCACATCCATCTCATCTGCACATGAGGGCACTATATGTGCATATGTAGGTCCTAGTCTTGATGTGGATCTCCTCAATGCCCTAGTAGCTCTCACCTATACATATTGCTCTGGGGGCACATCCCAACCCATACTGAACTATCGTAACACATGCTATACCTAGGATAACTTGAAAACCCCTAGAAATATGTCCTCTAGCCAAATATTTTGGCAAATACATCATATCTCTACTCCATCCTTGATCCATCCCCCATAGGTTTGATACGGCCTCCATATAATGGCCCTAGGACTGATGCAATCTAACATTGATATATAAGTATCAGTGTCCAACTTCATTCTTTGAATACCTATTTATCTCACAACGAATATATCTTGCCTCGCCCACTCTGCATGTTGTCCACCAAGTGGCCTCAATATGGTAATATTATCATATGCTCACACATGTAATAATGTGGTGCCCCTAATCCCATGTCCATGGTCTTCTTGTGTGAACTTATATAAATCTCTGTATTAGTGTACTAGTACACATAACTCCCATGTATATCTCATCCCATCCTCCTATACATGGTGACATATATCATGTATCTTATACAATAATCCTACACATCTTCCCTCCACAACCATTGATGAAGCAATAAAAACTGCAATGAACTTCCATAATTACAAAACTCCTGATCTCAATATGACATCCAAGCTAATATGGGTCTTTGTTTGTACCTATGTTCCTATAAAATACTATCTCATGTCCCTCATCTATATTTTTGCATCCTCCATGGACATCACCTGAACCCTCTCACCCACAATAGGCAACCGAAATATGTAATATACATCCTCTAGAGTCATATTAATCTCTCCGGTAGGAAACCAAAATGTGCAAGTATCAACACACCACCTCTCACAAAATGCATTAATCACTGACATATTATGGAGTACATCTCCCATCCTCGGTATGTGCCACAGGATGACATGTTCTAATACATTCCACTCTACATTCAATAGGCCTAACCCCAACAACGTACTCAAGTGTCATTCCCCACAAAACTCTCTTGAATGGATATCCCTTTGCAAAACACTAATCACTAACCAAAATGTGGTGTTAGCACGTCATATACACACAAAAATAACTACTATTAGCATAAAAAATCACCAATTTTCACATTAATCACTTTTTGATCCAAAAATAATCTCTTGGGTTGCCAACACCTAGGAGTAGGATGCAAGAGCTAAGGGGTAGGAAGCCAACACCCAGATCTATGCATTAGGATCCCGAAGGACATTATCACCTCTACCCCTCTTGCCCATGAAAAAATCACCTAAAAACTTAAAAACATAAAATTTTGTAAAAATTGACAAAAACAAGCAAATTTCAACAATTTTTTTGAAAATCATCATACTCACTAGCTTAGTTTTCATATGTGACACCGCGGCCATTGCCACCCTATCGAATCGGCTCAACCAAGCTAATCTAACTTACGACATTGTCACATGCTCAAATCTCAAATTCACATTTTCTCAAAGTTCAAATGAAGTTACTATTCAAATTTTACCCTTACTGTTTATAGTGACATGCACATTTCCCACTTGACTATAGTTACTATTTATGCATATTCTCCTAATTAATACCTGTTACATGGTTTTTTTTCCTATCTTGAGCTTTTTTATTCCATTTTATCCCTTTTCTATGCCATTTGATTCAGAATTTATCATATTATTGTATTGTCCACATTCCATTGTGTTATTTTATCATCTTACACATTTACCAATCGATATACACACAATTTCACAAGATCTACTACGCCTCATTTCACTCACTCTTATATCATTGCACATTTACTTTCAGCTCATTGTTCTTGCTTACTATAACTCCCTCTTTCTCCAAAAGGGGTTACTACAATAGGTGTCACTCCATGGTCCCCCTCACACTGGTACATGATCATTACACATCTCCAATTTGTCATTATCAAAAATTTCCTCATACATCACAAGATATTTCATACAACTTTCAACTGATTCCCCCTAATGACCTAATCTAGGGGTAACAAGCGAAAAACATCTCCATGAGAAATCCACCATACACATTTCAATATCAACATGAATTTTTTATTAGTCAAATCAATTCAATCAATTGACACAAACACAACTTATTTTACCACTCCTCCTAGATAACCTAACTTGTGATTTTCATCACTACTTTCCTAGATTACCTAATAGGGGAAGTTACTTTATGTTTTCAATTGCTTCCAAATTACCTAATATGGAAGCCATACACATTGTGATGACACCCTTAGAGTGGGGGAAATGAGATGTCATTGTATTTACTAGATCAAAATGAACCAAAATATGGTATTCATCCGTCTACAGTGGCTAGAAAGTGTTGAGGATGTAGTTGAAGTTGGAGAGTAGAACATGACTTTTCTCCCCAATACTCTTCCTCTAGTAGTAGGATGCCAAAAATCCTTAGTGTTTTATACATACAAAATTGGTTTGGGAACTGATCACTCCCTAGCCATTCACATCACCATTAACAACAATAAAAATTTTCAAATTCTCTAAATTAAATCATCAATCTCACCAAGTTATTCTCACAACATTTTTTTCTCTTTATTTATGCCACATAAATTGACACGCTGATCCCTGGATCTCCATACTATATACTCTTATTCTGTGTGATCTTCTGTAATAGGGATTCTCTAGACTTCTCTTAGGTAAGTTCATTACTTCCTTTACACTACTTGAATTTCATTCAAATAGAATAAAGGGGGAAAAATACAAACACAAAGTCATGCACATACTACTATTTTACTATATTTCCAAGTGTGTTGTTTTATATATGGATCTTGCATAAGGAAAGTATTCATTGATGTCCCACTGTATAGTCCATATGTTTATCTTTCTTGTTTCTATTTTTTTTATCTCTCACCTATTTCACTTTTGCACCCATTTATGGTAAGGCCATAGGGATCCTTGTCTATTAGTATTCACACATTTTTCATCAGTTGTCTTTGGACACCAATGCTCGGTACTAGACACTAGCACTCAGGTGCTCCTGTCCATCCTATGCACCCGTGTCCTCTTTTTTCTTGATTACATTTTCCACATTTGTAGTCAACATTTTTAATTTTTTTTACTCCTATCTTGAGTTCATAGTCTTCATCTCGGGTCATTAGTGTCGAAGTTCAAGTAAGAGATACCTATATAAACAGTACATACATACCATTATAATTGTGGGAAATTCTTATCAAGGTAAATATATCTACATATCAAAAGGGAATGCATCTTGGGATTATTACTCTGCATACATAATGCATAGGAATGGGATGTTCATTTTTCCATCCACAAATTTTCATCTATCTAGCTATCACCCTGCTATCTTGGCATCATCAACGCAATAGAAACTTAGCAGCATTATTACACTTAAAATCACATAGAAATACATTGGGTCTGAGATCTAGTGCAACGCTCCACCGTAATTTTACTAGTTTGACAACCAAGGATAGTTTGACAACCAAGGATAGTTTGACCCCTCAGTTTTCATCTTTTTGTTTAACATTTGACATGTTTTGACGGTTTTATAGGTGCTTCACCTTGATTTCAGGTTTTAGGTGAATAATAGTGAGCTCCAGTGAAGTACATATGATCATTAAAGAATAAGAGTGAAACCCTAGTGACACTGGAGAGACTAGATTTTGAGGTTTTTTGTAGGCTCCAACACTTAAAAAATGTCTCAGGTGCCCCAGGCGTCCTCTCCCCTACCCATGTGCCCTAGTCCAGGATCTCCTAGGTAAGTGCACAAATCTAGGGGGCCAAAAGTGCAAACAAAAGTGAAAATGGGAAAAAACACATACGCGTTTCACAATAACATGAGTGCATTATGTTTTCCCAGGAATGGTAATTCACAAACCTAAAACTCATACACATTATAACGTGTACGCATTTCTAGTGCTTTGAAACATGTATAAATTTTGAGATATATGAAGTTTAGAAGGGCTTGGAGGATCCATATTTACTAAAACAAATGTCAGGTATAAGAAATAATAAAATTGTAAAGAAATAATACAAGAAAAAGTAGATTTCTTTTTTATTATTATTTCTTTATACTTTTATTGTTTCTTATAATTTAATTTTTTTAAGTAAATATAAGAAGTTAGGGTCACTCTGCACCTGATGGAAGTGGTCTTATAGTTTTGACAGTTGTATTCTAGAAGATATTTTTTCAAAATCTAATCTGGTTAGTACTTACTCATTTTTCAAAATTTCAATAATGACCTAAAACTTTCAAGCCATATATATTATACTCAGTATTTGTTTTGGGAAAACATATAGTTGTTTTATAGGTTTTTTAACCATTTGGATTGGATTTTATCCCTACCACTTCTTGAATTGGTAGCAATTTTTTAATTAATTCACTCGAGTGACCACGAATCAACTCTACGATGTTTGTCTACTTCTTACTAAAATGAAATCCTCACTTTGTAGATAGAGGATTTCTCCCTGCATGGGATTCTTGTCCTATGGAAAAAATGAGGTGATTGTAATGTGTCTCCTCCTTAAGTTTTGACCACACTACTAGGTGTTGAATGTGGTTTTATGAATAGTAGCAAGTGAATTTCATCAAGTGAACTCAGATAATTGCTCATTCTTAGAAACAGGGTGCTCCATATAAAGATCATCCCTTCACCATTCCTGGCTCTAAAATCATTGTTTCATAGAATCAAATTCAAGATTCTCATACATGTATTTTCTTATATGAATCTCATGGAGATAGATGATTCCTTAATACTTCACACATGATGGTCCAGGATACCTCAGTTGCATGACTAGCTCATTTTAGCTTGTTATTTAGAGAGATTTGGGTACAATGACAGATTCGGGATATGATGATCATAAAATCACTCTTTGAGCTCCACATTTCACGTTTAAATATGGTTAAACCTTCATAATTCAATTTTTTTACCAAGATGAAACTTGGGTGCAAGCATGTTTATGGTACATGGACACCTTTTTTTCTCATGTTCTTCCTCATTGAAATGGGTTTCCTCCTTCGGATAGAGGATGAATCCTTGAGTGAAATTTGAGTATGAGTTTCATTTTATTGACCTCCATAATTTACTTAAACACTAAAAATTTACATTTTACGATGAATGATACTATTCAAAAAATATAATTTTGTGCGCAACTCAAAATTTAGGTCTTATTTCATTTTGAACTTAGAGGGGAGTTGAAGAGTTTTGTAGTACATAAAGAAATATTTAAGCCTTGAATAAATTTTGATTAATCCACCTTATAGAGTATTATAATATCATTCTAATTATTATTTTGTTTCATCATAAGTCTTCTAGAACTCCTAGAATCATCTAGAGAAGTCATCTTTTACCGTTTTAGCTTTCATTTCCTGCATCTAAAAACCTAATCTTAAAAAAATTTCTCTTGAATGATATTTTTTATTTCTTAAAGTTTCCTAATTTTACTTAGAAATTTTCAATTTTCTCTAAAATCACCCTCATATGCTTTGTATTTTCTCTAAAAAAATTCTAAGGGTGTTCAATTAGCTACAAAATGGCCAAAAATGGCCTTTTTAGGCCTTCAGAGGATGTAGTCTCTCATAAAAAATAAACAAGTTGATCGATCACCTTAGATGCTATTCCCTACACACTGAACAATCTTATTAGGAAATTCCTTTGGATCAGGTTTTATGATTTAGGGTTTTGGGTTTAGGCTTTAGGGCTCAAGGTTTAGGGTTTATGACTCAAGGTTTAGGGTTTAGGGTTTACTGTTTAGGGCTCATGCTTTAGGTTTAAGGGTTTAAGGTTAAGGGCTCAAGGTTTAGGGTTAAAAATTTATATTTTATGGCTTAGGGTTAAGGATTGGGGGTTTAGGCTTTATGGTTTAGGTTTTAGGGCTCAATATTTAGGGTTTGTTTTTGAGGATTTAGGGCTCACGGGTCAAGGTTTATGGTTTAGGGCTCATGGATGAAGGTTTAGGGTTCATGGTTTAGGGCTAAGGGTTTAGGGTTTAAGATTTAGGGTTTAAGGTTTAGGGTTTAGGTTTTTAGGCTCAGGGTTTGGTGTTTATGGTTTAGTGTTTAGGGCTCATTTTTAAGTGTTTAAGGTTTAGGCTTTAGGGTTTAGGGTTCAAGGTTCAGGGTTCAAGGATCAAGGTTAATTGTTTAGGGTTTAGGGTTTAGGGTTTAGTGTTTAGGGTTGGGGATTTAATGTTTAGGGTTTATAGTTTAGGGTTTAAGATTTAGAATTTGGGGCTTAGGGTTTATGGTTTATGCTTTAAGGTTTAGGTTTTATGGTTAAGTGTTTAGGTTTTATGGTTCTTAGTTTATGGCTTAGGGTACATGGTTAGGTTTTAGGGTTTAGGGTTTAAGGATCAGGGATTAGGGTGTTGGGTTTAAGGCTCAGGGTTTAGGGTTTACGGTTTAGGGCTCAGGGTTTAGGGTTCATAGTTCAAGGTTTATGGATAAGGGTTTAGGGTTTGGAGTTACGAGTTTAAGGTTTATGGTTTAGAGGTCAGGGCTATTGTTAGGCTCAAGGCTCAGGGTTGAAGGTTTAGGGTTTAGGGTTTAAGGTTTAAAGTTTAGGGTTAAGGGTTTAAGGTTTACGGTTTAGGATTTAGTGTTCAATGTTTATGGTTTATTATTTTGGTTTTAAGGTTTAGGGTTTAGGGCTCACGGGTAAGGGTTGAGTGTTTAAGGTTTAGGTCAGAGAGTTCAGGGTTTTGGGTTTAGGGTATAGTGTTTAGGGCTCAGGTTTAGGGTTTAAGGTTTAGGGTTTAGGGTATAGGGCTTAGGGCTTAGGGCTTAGGGTTTAGGATTCAGTGTTTAGGGAAAATGGTTTAGGTTTTTTTTTTAGGGTTTAGGGTTTTTGGTTTATCATTTGAGGCTCATGGCTCATGGTTTAGGATTTAGGATTTAGGGATTATGGCAAAGGGATTAGGGCTTAAGGCTCAGGGTTTAGGGTTTAAGGCTCACAGGTAAGGGCTGAATGTTTAAGGTTTATGGCTTAGGGCTTAGGATTTAGGGTTTAGGGTCTAGGGTTTATGGTTTAGGTCTCAAGGTTTTGGGATTAATATTTAGGATTAGGGATTAGGGTTTTGATTGTAGAATTTAAAGTGTAGAGTGACCATAATTTTTTATTTTTACCAAAATAAATTTAAATGTATAAGAAATAATAAAATATAAATATTAATAAATAAAACACTTAAGCATTTATTTTTGTAAATACAAGCATGCCAAAAGAAAATATAATGTTTATACTATGTGGATAACATACACGTTCCCTTTTTTATTCCCCCAAACCAAGAATTTGTAGGCTTGGATTTGCTTTGGTTTCCCAACACAAAAACCTACATATTTTTGAAAAAATATGCAAAAAATTACCTTCCACCATGTTAAATCCTACAAAAATGGTTTCTATCTTTTTAAAAAAAATTCCTACAACGTCAAGAAAACTACCCTCTTTCTAAATATATAGTTTTTTTAATATTTTTTTGACTATTTTAAGGTTTCCATTTATATTTATTTCAAACTATGTATTTTACACCTCTATTTTCAGTGATTGTAAAACCTTATCTTTCATCGCATGTCTTTTTTGGCTCATTGAAATTAAAAAAAATATATACTAGCCCAAACTAGGCATAATTCTATACATATTAAAAAAAACTTAATTTTCAATATTTTTTGAAGCAATTAGGGGGGGCACAGTCGGAGATCCATTATTTTTAAAAATTTAAAATTTTAGTACTAGAATAATCATAAAAAAAACACTCGCTAAAAATAAAAATGGATCCCAAACTAGATGCTCATAGCTATCTTTCTACCAGAGGGTTTTCAAAATACTAAATAATGATAAAAAAAATGGTGGGGGGCACAAAAGACACTTTATTATGTTTTTAACAAAAACATGAGAACTTGTTGGTATTATAGTAATTTGACCCACTTAAACTTAACCATTTTCAATTAAATTTAGTAGCTCAGAAACTAGGCTCAAAATTATAGGATTCATGTTCTTAAAACCTCTTCCAATTTTGAGTTTATCTATTTTAAAAAAATCGTACAAGTTGAAGATTTATATTTTCAAGAAAAATGCATCCACTTATGACCCCCTTTTGGCCCCCCAGATTGGTGCACGTACCCTCTTGACATTTCTTAATTTTCCTGAGCGTGATTATGACATTCCAAGTTTTTATTTCATATATTCCTCCTGATTAGATACACTTCGGGATTAGTGAAATACAAATAAGTGATCTATCCTTCTCATTTTCTTTCATAATTATACCGTGTAAAATACATTGCATCGATTGGGGGTTTGATCACAATTTTTAAGTTTTATGTCAAAGTGTTGAGATGTTCTGAAGTCCTGAAACACTAGGCGTTTATGGAGGTTCGAAGGTTTGAACACAGATTGTAAAATGTATTGAAATTACGAGATGTCCCAAAATCCCGAAATCCTGAAACACTAAGTTTTGAATGGGGTTCAAAGATTGATCCTAGATTACAAAAAGTGTTGAAATTATAAGGTGTCTTGAAGTCCTAAAACTTGAAACACTAGGCTAGAATTTTTGACTTGTCAAGCACCTCCAAAATCCTAACACACTATGTCAAAGTTTAGCATTTTTTAAACACCATGAGAATCCTAAAATACACACAAATAGAAAGATAACTATAGAGAACACCCTTAATAGTGAAAAAACCTCAAAAAACCCTAAAACATTTTAGTCACTTTGGGTGACTGAGGGATTTTAACAAATCTTGAGATTTTTCTGATTTATTTTAAAACACCCCAGAAATTTCGTAACCCCTCACTAAAAAACTTAGCATAATATTATTAAATGGAGTAAAGATCTTTACACATACCGTGTTAAATTAAAAAATGTGAATAATGCCATAACTAATGAAAATAGACAAGCGTTTTACCAACACTGCTCTAATACCATATCTAAATTTCCACTAGAATCAATGATAAAGAATGCTTGGACACATATAGTTACACAAATTATAAGAATGGTCTAACACATAATGCAATATGAAATTAACTCACAAACATAAGAATGGTGCAAAATATGGAACCTCACATTAGCTCAAGTAGTGTGTACAAGTAGGATAATGATAAGTAACTCCCTCATGAGAATAGTAATCATGAATCAAATAATGAGTTACATTCCCATAATATCTGATCAAATGCAACTCCTATGACACACTATGACAAGTCACATAATTCCTATGACACAAAGAACACCTAAGTAGGATGAGTCACCATGTATAGGAAATATTCCAAGTAATTAAATAAATATAAGAAAATTAATATCCTATACCAATAGTCTCTAGATGATTGTTTTTAATAATTATGTATGCATTGAAAGTATTTATTTTCTTCCTTTGAAATTTCCCCCCATTTTTATACTATAAGAATTGTGTAAGTTCTATATTGCTTTGTATCTCTTTCTAAAATTAATTTCTCTATTATCTTGTCATATATTTTGGATGAATCGAATAATATCAAGTCTTAGTGTTTATCACGGTTAATAATATTGTTTTCCCATTATAAGCTTCATGCATATTAAAGTTAGTGATTTTTTTTCCCATTAGAAAATTCAATGTGATGAACTTATATAGATGAAGAAAAATTAAAGAACAAAATTTAGATGCAAGATAAAAGAAAAAAAATTCAAACATATGTTTATAGATACAATTAATTCCATTAATCAACATTATTTTCATACACTAAAAATACTACTATACAAAACTAAAAAACTGAAATGAGTAAAAATAATTTACCCATAATACATAAATAAATTAAAGCGAGAAACAAAACATTCCAAAAACTATAGAAAAGGAAAAAATATCATTACAGTAATGTTCATGAAATATTGAGTGTCATCAAACTTACTATTAATGAATGTTTATAAAAAAGTAAATATTTACGTTTTTTCAAAACAAGGTATCCTTGATAGAATAAATACAACCACATCTATCCAACAAGTTAAAATGATTCTTAGGAATCACTGAGTATGTGACACCATTGAGCCTATGACATGTTTAACTTGTCTTTTTCTCTTCAAATATTCAATTTTTCACCTTTATTTGATAAAAATAAAAGTTAAAAGAATGAATATAATCTTTCATCAAGAAAATGATAAAATATAATAATAAAACACGTGTATATAATAAAAAAACATATATATTTTTGAATAATAAAAATAAATTTTTGGCGGTAATATTATTTTAAATAAAAAAATATTAAAACACATATTTGTAAAAAATTAATAATGATTTTTTTCAACCACAATATTAATATTTTTGTTACAAGTATTTAATTAATAGGTGTGTTCAAAGAAAGGTTGCAAAAGTTATGGAATGGGTACCTAAGAACAGTTAATAACCCCAAATCGTTGTGCAAAACTGATCAAATGACCATCAGATAAGAAGTAAACAAGTATTCCTAGTTTGCATACATTAACCTTGAAGAAAAAAAGAAAACTTAACAAATATAATTACCATTTATTATTGAAAGCTTAAATAAGTGACCCTAATAAGGATCTAAGAAATCAGTTTGTGCTTAAGAGAATGGGAGATCACCATTAATGGCTTCAAGGCCAATGGTTCTTCCCATTTACTCAATGGTGTATGGTGTGTTGCAATGGATAAAGAAAATAGCTCAATAAAATGAAACAAAAATCCTAATCCTAGCACTAATACTATAGTTTATGTTAGAGGGAATAAGTGTTCTTGTAAATGACAGGGGGGTTAGTGGGCTATTTCTAGGTTTCCATTTGGGAAAGTGGAGGAATTTTGGTGCATGTGGGACTAAAGGATAAGCCAAAAGGTTAATTAAGGAGTCTATTATCTAATTTTTCCTCTTAAGAAAAATAGCCAAACATGACCTAGCATGCATAGGAGCCGACAAGGTTGTTTCAGTCATGGAGGATTGCATTTTGGAGTTAGGCGAATGAAATTACAAATTATCCAATTTTAGACTTTTTGCATGTTAGGAAGAACTCTCAAAATCAATTTTCAAGAGTTTAACTTGCTCTAAACAAGTCCAAATTTCACCATTTGATAGATCGGAGGCTAGTTTTCAAAAGGGTATTTTCTGATTTTTTAAAATTTTGATTTTTGAAATTTCAGAGTTTTTGGGATTTTGGGTTTCGGGATTTTTGGGATTTTGAGATTTAGGGTTTCAAGATTTTGGGATTTCGGGTTTAAGGATTTTGGGATTTTGGGATTTTAGAATTTCAACATATAAGGATTTCAGGATTTTGGGATTTTGGAGTTTTCGGGATTTATGGATTTTGGGATTTCAAGATTTTGGGATTTTGGGTTTCAGGATTTCGAGGTTTTGCGATTTCGGGATTACGATATTTTGGAATTTCAAGATTTTAAGATTTCAGGTTTCAGGATTTCGGAACTCTCAAGCCCCAAAACATAAAAATATAGACTAAAACTCTGATAATTCTGAATTCTGAAAGTCTGAAATTTTAGATTTTTAAACTTTCAGGTTTCAGAATTTCAGCAATCTCAGGGCATTTTGAGTGGTGAACAGTAGATCAACTTCTAAAAAAATTTCTTTTGAAAGTCCAAATTTCAGGATTTCAGAGGTTACATGCATTTTGGACTCTAAAAATGAAGAAATACAATCCACCATTTTTTAGGGTGTCAGGCTCCTCACCTACCAAAATTATGAGGTATAGGCTTCCTTCTTACACAGTAAGGCATGGTACAAGGAGGTATGGGATTTTTCATGGCTCCCATCACTGTTGTAGGAGAATTCAATGCATTTTGGAGGTGGTTGAGGGAGGATTTTTGGTTTTTCTCATCTCCTTCTCTCTTTCTTCCTATATATTATAAAGAGGGGATTTTTTCAAAAGGTTGGACAATTTTTCCTTGTAACCTCCCTTCTTCTCTTATTTGCAAGTGAATTTGTGGAGTTCAAACCTCCAATTTCAAACTGTAATGCAAGTTTGTGCCTCTTGGCCATTGTAATGGACTATATCAAATTCTTGGAGAAATAAAAATAAGTCTATGGATGATTTCAACCCTCTCTTATGTTCATTGTATCTTCCTAATATCTCATTGTAATTCTGGTTATTTGTGTATGATGGTTGGGATACACTTTGAATGGTTTGTGTTTAATTACAAAGAAGGTGTTCAACATTCCTTTGGTGCATCACCTCTATTAATTTAGGTTTATTTTCTTACATCTACTTAACCATGTCTCCTTGGAAAGTTAGAGTAGGTTTTAGATTAAATCCTTTGCAAATTGTATGTGTGCACCTGAACAGAGGAATAAGAACTAGCCTTCATCTGGAAAGCTTTCTCGATTGGAAAGTCCTACACTTTGGGAAAAGGTCCATGTTATGCAATTACACTGAGAGTATCAACCCATCGAGTTGCAGATATTCGAGGGGTGCTGTGATTACGCATCAATAGTTCTGGCATGCCCGGTGGGAGCAAGAGGTCATTCCACAATATTTTAAGGAATTTTCATCAAATTCAGACTTAGAAATTGCAAGTTCTCTAATTTTGTTTAAGGATGAACTTTGAAATTAATTTTTCAGGGGCTTAACTTCCTCACAACAGGTCCAAATTTCATCACTTGATAGATTTGGGGCTAATATTCAAAAGGGTATTTTTAGTTTTTTGAAATTTTGATTTTAAAAATGTCAGAGTTTTTTGAATTTTGGGTTTTGGGATTTTGGAAATTCTGTTTTAGTTATTTTTTCAGGTTTCAGGATTTCAAAATTTTGGGTTTCAGGTTTTTAGAACTTTGGGTTTTGGGATTTCAAAATTTTAGGTTTGAGGATTTCATAGTTTTTGGTTTCAGGTTTTTGAAATTTCAAGTTTTGAGATTTCAGAATTTCAGGTTTCATGTTTTCAGAACATCATGTTTCCGAATTTCAGAATTTTGGGAGTCTTGTATTTTTAGGTTATTGGGACTATCATTCCAAATCAATTTTCAACCTCCAAAATATCAAATACATAGGTCCTTCAAGGTTTTCGTTTTTATTCTGTCAAGTTTGGTGTGTAGACTTGCCAAAATCTAGCCTTTAAAGGCTCATTTCCCAACACATCTGGTGACTCTGAAAGGATATGATTCAGCGGTGTAGCAGCACAAGTTTCCCAAGTAAATGAGAAGAATTTGAACTAGGTTTGATACTTGAGAAAAGGAATTGTATGTTTACCTACAATTATCACCACATAGAGGAAGAAGACCATAAAGGTCACCATCTCCACCTAACAGGACTTTGTCTACGCCTCCACCTGGTAGACCTTTTCTTTAATCAATGAGATTTCTTTGATCAATTAGGATGGTGCAACCCAATCCCTATGTCAACTTCACGGGAAGTAGCCCACTTTCCCTAAATGCTCAAAATCCAGTTCCAATTGCGGCATTGAAGAACATCCATTATTTCATTGGAGAGAACCAGACAACTCTGATTGACCACATCCGGGACATTGCATATGTATGTGCAATTCATGAAACCAATGAAATGGATATTGCGTTCAAGTTGTTAGCTTCATATTTTAAAGGAAAATATTTACACTGGTTTAGGAGCCTCACAACAGGGTCTATCCAAAATTGGGATCATTTATGCACCACCCTCCATAATCAATTTGGGGAAAAGGGAGATAATTTGTCTTTATTGGAACAATTAACAAATATTAAGAGGGCTCCTAATGAATAGTTGACTGATTTCAACTTTAGATTCTAGCGAACATGGGACAGGATTCTAGTAACTATTAGACCAACTGCCGAAGGAGCATTCCTCTATTTCTTGAAGGCTATAAATTCATATATAGCCATGGTGATATAATCAATGGGAGGTATAACCTTACCCACATCCTATAAAATTGCCATTAGAGCTAAAAACTACTTGATTTAAGATGGTAAGATAGTACCAAGGCCACCAATGCCTCTCTATCTAGATATGAGAGCTCCTACAATTAGTCAAATGCCAAAATTGAATCCCATTCCGTCCCCTAGAAATCAAAGTAATAGTGAGGCTTCTACTTCTTCAAGCACTTTAAAAGAGCTATAAGAGGTTATGAAACAACTACAGAACCCAGGAAATGAGCTAGTGACTATTAAGATTTCTAGGTTGTATCAACCTCAAACTCAATATCAAGCTAGACCCCCATATCAGCAAAATAGATCACCAACTCAGGCTACAAATCAAAACCAGAACCAAGGACAACCTCAATATTTTAGGCCATTCCGATCATATGATCCAAACAAAACTTCAACATCGAGGGCATTGGTTCCAACACAAAACAACATGACACAGGACTACGACTGGTGTTACCCTTGAAATCTACCTCACAATCAATTAACGTGTTTCAATGGTGCACTAAACCAGGCCTTGATGGTACAGGACCATTGGTGTGTCCCAGGAACCAAGTCAAGAAGGAAATCAACAACAAAAATGGGGTTTACTAATACCCATAGAGATGGATGACCTGTAACATCCTCATATTAATAACTTTGGAACAAGTGAAATTTTTTTTTTTTTTTTTTTGATATTTACATCCTGGTTCTAAATACATAATTTAGAACTCACGAATCAAATAACCATTCATATAACAGATATCCATATGCAGCTGTAATGACTTGGAGTACCTCCGATCTATTCATTCCATGACTCGGTAATCTACCGATCTATTCATGAGTAATAAGAGTCTGTGCGTTTTTATTTAACGCATTCACTCTCGCGGTTCTCTTCCCTATTCTGGGATTCAGAATGTTCTGTCCAAGGAACCTAACTGAATAATTGTTACTATTATTCATCGGAATCTCATCCCTTCGACTAGGTGAATTAGGACAACGCAATCAGCAGCTTGCGATACTTTGGCCAAAGATTTGAAACATACTGTTCATGTCTAGTATTCCTTAACGGCATACTCATCAATCTGGAATATGTCCTTCACCCCATTCTTATGTTATATAGAATTTCTTATAATGACTACTGTCAATCCTTCCTTGCACAACTTAATCACTCAGAAGACAGATTAACAAGGTGATAATGTTATATGGATGCCCGCGAGTATTAGGGATATGATGACATACTGATTTAACCCTGCAGTTCAGACCAGTGTGTCAAGATACCCCGAACCTCCTAGGCAGCCTTATAACATGGCCACGTTCTTAATCGGTCCCAGGGTAACTCGTGCGAAATCAAGTGTAAATCTTAGCGATCAATGCAAAGGGTGTCGCCATAAGTCATCTGCATTATTGTAACTTCGAGAAGATCCTAATCTTCTCGGAGGTACAACTCTGCAGTTGACTTATGTCGTCAACCTTTAAATCCGCCTCGAAAAGATCTACTTAGTAACAAGCGTTACGCACTTGAGTTTAAATTACTTTAAAGACTTTTCCCTAAGGTTTAGCCTTTCTGATCCCTGGATTCTTCGTCTTAGGACGACCCTCCTCTATAAAACCCATTACTTGGTAGAGATATTAAGGTCAAGTTCTTCATCAAGGAGTCATTAGAATACACCTGATTCTAAAGCGACAGAATCGGACAATATCTCATAACCTTTGCTTGAGATTGCCAACTGAACTCCATTTGATTGTATATCAGTTCTCTTAACTGAAATTATATCATACTTTTTAGTATAAAGATATAAATGATTAAGAATCCAATTTAATATTGTCCTGTTATACTTAGGACTAGGGATTAGTAATTTAATCCAGCTTGTTTAGCGTTCTCTTTTAGGCTCATTTTTAACCTATCTTCTAGAAAGACAATTATTTAAATCCAATATTGCTTTTGCTAGAACAAATTAGAACTACTAAACTCTCATAAGAATTCAATCACATTTTCATGCAAGCTTTCATTGTCAATCACAAAAGCATCCCTATTATACAATGATAACAATGCCCCTTCGTTACATAAACCGAAGAAGGTCAACTATCAGAAATAGAATACAACACATAAGTATCAAACACTTATTTCCATTCCTATCAAAACTATACAATTACATTTTATGCAACAACATACTTGATACAATGCTCAACGGAAAAGAAACATCTTTTCACATATAGTACATCTATAAAATCAAGCTGTAATTCATAACAAATCAAATAAACAATCTGATCAGCCTGTCAGATCTGCATTGCTTTTACCTCTTACGGCAACCATCTGCAAAAATAGTCAACATGAGTCAGTTCAATGAACTGAGCATGATAAGCACTAACTTTTAAAACAATTGCAATCCATCAATTGTTTTCATTAAACACCCTGTTTAAATGAGATCATATATTCACTTAAGTAAACATACTCAGACTATGCCCTTGTAATACAAAATGATTACAAATATGTAACTCTGTCATTGTTACAAAATAGTCTTAATCACTTTCTAATATTTCATCAAATATTAAGAAACAAGGAACGAATGTACACAAACAATCATTGAATCCAAAATCACAACATTGGTCAGATTGTTTCATTCTTCCAAAAAGGGAATAACATAACAATTCGGGATTCCACCATTATGTTACAAAACAATTTCCCACTGCTAGACAAATATCAACAAATATTAAATAAAGGAAGAGAAAGAACCAAACCATTCATACTTCCTTTCACATAAGTTCATTACTGAACCGTCTTCACATATGAAAACATTCAACCAGTATATAAATGAACAAGTTAGACAAGCCGCAAGCAAGATTGCTGTTTTACAACAAACTTCATTGCATCAAGCAATCTGAGGTTTCCTAAAGACTATGCCATGACGTCCACACAGTATTTCCGAAACATGCTCAGTCAAAAACGAATTGAATAAACGGAAAGGAACATAGCATATCTATTCTTACCTTGGTATAAATCGGACTGATTAAACGGAAAGGAACATTACATATCTATTCTTACCTTGGCGCATGCAAGTCTAAGGTGTGGTACTCGCGACTCACCCCAACAGGGCCAGAACACGAAATATCCAACCATACTCAAGGAACAGTGACAAAACGACAGTGTCCCGAAAATCAAATTCAATAAGGTTCAAGCAATACAAGATACCTTCCAAAAGTTCATATGAATCCGAACAACAATAAAACAAATAATTGCATACAATTACATCCGAGCCCAACAATGGAGCTTATTTAATCATCAGGCAAGCAAATCCGATTACCGAATTCAAAACAAGAAAACCGGCTGTACCTTGCCCATCTTTTACACAATTTTGCACAGATTGAAGACCTAAATATTCTCCTAAAGAATCTGTACCACAAAATCAATGCAACACAAAAGTAATTCCAGAAAATAACAGAGGTCTTAGTACATGTCATTCCTTCCAACCACTGGTTTATCGTTCACCAACTATTTAAACATATTCGGCTCAAATATAATATAAATCATTCAATCGACTCCTCAGAGTCGTCCAAATCACAACATTTATAAATCTATATATATACACACTGTATACTGTTAATGGGTTTATACTCATAACCGCTGAATCCCTACAGCAGCGTAATATGAAATTAGCTGATAAATCCTTCTATGCCATTCATGGCAATCATTCAGAATAAAACAAATGTAAGCAAATCGAATACCCATTTCAAAACAAGGAAAACAACTGAGCCTCTTCAAAACTTTCGAACAGCTTACACAAAAGAATGCAATGCATGCCCAGGAAATCTATATCCTTAATCATTACAATTAGCAGTGAACAAAAGACCTGTTACCTCTACAAGGCTTCCACGAAGACAAATAACAAAACTCATGGATGAATCTACATTCTCAGCAGTGGACAGCAATATACGATTCAATCAAGGACTCTTCTGAGTCGTCCAAATAAAGTATAGATGTATCAATATTGTACACAGTCAACAATAATCCCGTTACCACAATAACAAGGAAGAACAACTTCCACTGGGTCGTAAAGACTACGGTAACACAACAGTTACCCGTTCACAAGCAAAAATTAGAAGACAAATGAAACCCAAAAAGTATCATTAGTCACTGTCACAAAAACCACGACAGAGTTTCCAAAGGAGCAGTAGAACTGATCAAACATACAGTATCTAACAGAATCCTTCCATACAGTTTCCACACAAGAAACAGCGACCACAAATCAACAACATACAGTGGCCTATAAACAACACAGGTATATCCTATGGGCTCACGCCAAACAGGCCGAGCTTTCATGCTCTTTACATATAAATATCTCACATATTTAAACCAGAAAGAATACACAAAGGAATAGAGCCACAATTCGATTTTAATAAACACCCATCAAGAGGAAAATTGAAAAATCGAACCAGAAGAGATACAGTACCAAAAATCAAACAAGATCTCCATAGAAAATCATCTATTTTCTCAAAACATTTGAACAGAGTTGTTCTAATGAAATCACTTGAAAGACAGCAAGATATTTAAAGGTTAGGGCCTATCATGCCTGTATTTTTGATCAAATTTCCGAAGCAGACCACAGGAAGAGCTCAAACTTCCTTTTCTTTTTCCACGATAAAGCGACCAACAAAATTTTGCTGTCTCCATCCCATATATATCCTCCATGACAGAGAAAAGAGCTATGGCAGTTCATACTTGCCATGCAACTCAAAGAGAACTGGTGCGAAGAACCAGTAAACAAGCAGAGAGAGAGAGAAGACCGAAAATCGCGACAAGCCAAACAAACCCACAAATTTCCCGTTTGCATGCCTTCTCGCGAGTTCCGAGCTCGACTTCCGAGAATATTGAATGCCATTAAACCAACTTTCCCGCTTAAACTCATCTTCCACCGACCGTCAGAATTGGTGACAGTCCAATGAAAATTCATGCCCATTTCCAAACTTAGCGAATTGCCACGTCAGAACAGGTTAGCCGTTGCCTAAACCTTCGCCATGACCTGTCCCTCATCCTTATCCCAAGCATTAATTGCCATAGAAAATGCCGCCCATGGTTCGCACCCCTCCATAGGCCCCTTCATAATCTCCTCATTAGTTAGGTTAGTATCTTAGGTTAGAATTTAGGGTAATACCCATACTAACCAATTTACACATAGATACTAACTTAGGATATTAACACATAGCCTAGGTCTAGGTTAGATTAACACTAATCTAACCCCTAGGTTAGGTTTTAGTTTTAGGTTACTAACCGTTAATAATTCCAGTAAGGTATAACATTTTATATGCCAAGAAAAGACCCAAAATCATGCATCTCCGAACAGGATTCACTCCTATACAGCCGTTAGGCTACAGGAATATACATGGCAGAATTATTACTTGGTCCACGTCCGAGACCTTCCAGATATACTTCGATATCGGGAACCAATTCATTTCCCAAGATCAGCCTGAGTCATACTCCTGACCAGCTTAATCAATGCTTCCATACCTTGCAACCTGTTCAAGGTCTGTGATCTAATTCATCACAAACAAATTTAAAGCATTACTTGGATCAATTCCACTGATCCAAGACTAGATATTATAGATGAATATCTCTATAATTCATTCCGTGATCAGATTAATATTCAGACACAAAATGAAATAAATAAAAGAGTCTAATCATATTCTGACTCAGTCAAGATCTGCAATCTGCAAGGAAATTACAATACATATCAAGCATGATTTCTAATTCGAGGAACACATCCTTATACAAGAAATCACATATCAACACTTGTATGTCCAGGAGAAAGTAACAACAGTTCAGGGTGTTACATGCTTCCCTCCTAAAAAGATTCATCGTCCCGATGAATTACATATTAAATTAACCTTCAGGTCAATCAATTTATTAGTTCACAAACACTGTGACTACTTCCATATTAAATAGTTCCAGAAATCAATGTCACAACACATTTATTCAACCTGAATAAAGTCTGCCTTAATCTGGCTTTCATAAATACTTTAAAAACAATCAGTTCATAAAAGTATATTTTTGTCAACAGTTTTCATTCTGTTGCAAAAAGAGAAGGAAAAGCAATTTTCATCTCTTCCAGATTTTCCCAAGTTGCACTTTCTTCGCTAAACTGGTCCCACTGGACCTTACATTGCTGTATATCACGATTTCTTAAATGCAATTGGCGAGTTTCCAGCACTCGTGTGGGTTTAACCACGATTATTCCTGGGTCTTGGACCTGCAAGGAATTCCAATTTAAAACATGTGACAGATCTGAAACGTATTTCTTAAGCAAAGAAATATGGAAAACATCATGCATGCGAGATAAAGCAGGTGGCAATGCTAAACGATAAGCTACAGGATTGATTATTTCGACAATTTCGAAAGGTCCCACAAATCGTGGTGACAACTTGGCAGCCTTGCCAAAAGTTATAGAACTCTTTCTGGGTTTAACACGCAGAAAAACCTTATCACCAAGCTCAAACTTTCTATCAACCCGCTTAAGGTCAGCATAGCTCTTCTGTCTATCCGCTGCTTCCCTTAATCGTTCACGAATCAGCTTAACTTGCTGTTCCATTTCTGTGAGAATCTCTGGTCCAATTACCACTCTATCCTCAACACTGTCCCAACTTACAGGGGTTCTGCACTTTCTTCCATAAAGTGCTTCAAATGGTGCCATCTTTAGAGATGAGTGATAAGTGTTGTTGTATGCGAACTCAACTAATGGAAGATACTCTTCCCATTTATACTGTTGATCCATGCAATACATTCGCAACATGTCCTCCAACACTTGATTTACCCTCTCAGTTTTCCCATCCGTTTCTGGATGATATGCAGAACTGAAGTTTAGTTTTGTTCCTAGGGCTGCGTTAAGCGTTTGCCAAAACCTTGACGTCATTCTAGGATCTCTGTCAGATATAATCAGTTCTGGTACACCATGCAATCTGAAAATTTCATGTACAAACCTCTTGGCCAGCACTGGTGAATCATCCTTTAGATTTCCAGCGATGAAATGAGCTACCTTAGTCAGTTTATCTACAACTACCAGGATAACATCATGCTTATTCCTGGACATAGGTAGTCCTTGTACAAAATCCATGGTTATTACTTGCCATTTGTACTGCGGTATGCTATGAGGATATAACAGTCCAGCAGGGTGCATATGCTCTGCCTTCACCCGCTGACATTCCAGGCAATGAGTCACAAAATTTATCACATCCTTTTTCATACCTTTCCAGAAGTATTGCTGTTTCAAATCAGCTAGCATTTTTGTGATACCTGGGTGTCCAGAGAAAGGTGAATTATGAAATTCAACTAACAACTTCTTCCTCAAGTCGTTTAACATAGGTACATATACCCTGTTTTCATAACGCAAGATTCCTTCATTATCAAAATGGAAACCTTCATACCTTTTATCTTTAGGTTCTGCAGCAAGCGCTGCTTTTACTTGCTGAAAATATGCATCTGATTCTGAGGCACTTTTTACCTCGTCTTTAAACTGAGTTCTTAATGTTATAAGAGCAGAAATGTGCCTCCTACGACTTAGAGCATCAGCTACTCTATTCTCCTTCCCTTTGATATAGCTAATATCAAAGTCATATTGTGATAAA
The DNA here is from genome assembly GCA_019776745.2 of Taxus chinensis. NCBI lineage: Eukaryota > Viridiplantae > Streptophyta > Pinopsida > Cupressales > Taxaceae > Taxus > Taxus chinensis. The sequence goes on from CM034155.1 coordinate 387,150,682, forward strand.
AATTCTAACCACCTTCTCTGTCTGGCATTCAGATTGGGCTGAGTAAAAATATATTTCAGTCCCAAGTGATCAGTTTTCAACTCAAAAGGTTTTCCAAGTAAATAGTGTCTCCAGACTTGAAGCGCATGAACAATGGCAGCAAGTTCCAAATCATGAGGGGCATAATTCAGCTCATGTAACTTAAGTTTTCTACTTTCATAAGCTATGACCTGATCATTTTGTAACAAAACACCTCCAAGGCCTTCCCCAGAAGCATCCGTTACAACAGTAAAATTCCCATTAGGGTCTGGTACAGCCAATATAGGTGCAGAAGTCAACTGGTCTTTCAGACTTTTGAAAGCCGCTTCGCACTTGTCATTCCACATGAATTTCTTATCCTTCTTTTGCAATGAAGTTATTGGTGCAGCTACCTTAGAAAAATCCTTTACAAATTTTCTATAGTAACCTGCAAGACCCATGAAGCTTCTTACTTCGTGCACATTCTTTGGTGCAGGCCACTCAGTTATTGCCACTATTTTTGAAGGATCTACAGCGATTCCTTCTTTACTTATGACATGACCCAAATAGTGAACTTCTGAATCAAAGAAAGAACATTTGGATAACTTACCATACAACTTTCTCTTTCTCAAAATTCCCAAAACTATCTTCAAATGCTCATTGTGCTCCTCAACACTTTTAGAATAAATGAGAATATCGTCCAAGAATACAAGTACAAACTTGTCCAGGTATTCTTGAAAAATATTGTTCATTAAATTCATAAAGGCTGCGGGTGCATTAGTTAACCCAAAGGGTAGAACTGTGAATTCATAGTGTCCGTACCTTGTTCGGAAAGCTGTTTTATGAATATCTTCCTCTTTAATCCTTAACTGATGATAACCAGATCGAAGGTCTATCTTAGAATAAACCGCTGCTCCACGCATCTGATCAAACAGATCATCAATCCTAGGAAGTGGATATCGGTTCTTGATTGTTGCTTTGTTCAACATCCGATAATCAATACACAGCCTTAGTGTTCCATCCTTCTTTTTCACAAATATCACAGGTGCTCCCCAAGGTGAAACACTTGGTCTAATCAATCCTTTAGACAAAAGCTCTTGTAACTGTGCCTTAAGCTCGACTAACTCAGTAGTAGTCATCCGATAAGGCACCTTGGAAATAGGTTCCGTCCCAGGCTTGATTTCAATGGTAAAATCAAATTCTCTCTTGGGTGGTAACCCTGGTAATTCCTCAGGAAAAACATCCCTGAAACTTTGTAACAGTGGAATTTGCTTCATGTAATCACCATCTTCTTCTGAAGATTCAGATATCTTTACTGCATAAAGAGTACATCCTTTATTCTTAGCCTTTTTAAGCTGCATAGCTGACAGTTTTCTAACTGAAATTTCTCGTTTCACACCTTGAATCTCTGCTGATTCCAGCTGATCATCTAAACATTTTATGTTCTTTTCATAGCAATCTACCTTTGCTTTATGGTCAGCTAACCAATTGACACCAATAATAATGTCATATGATCCTAAAGGTGCAACATAGAGATCAACTTCCGTGGAGAAATTAGGTAAATCGAGGACTGCTCCAAAGAGACACATACTCACTGTATGAACAGAATTATTACCGTACTCTACAGTCCAAGATTTATCCATTTTCCCAGCTTTTCTTTTAAGTTTAGAAGCAAGTTTATTAGAAATAAAACATTCAGTAGCTCCTGTATCAAAAAGAATAGTGACAGGTATGCCGAATAACTTACCCGGAACTTCTATAGGTGTTGCTTGCTTTTCAGCTTGCTTGTCTGCTACTGCAGCATGTATCTTATGCTGCTGATTACGATCATCCTTCTTCAAAGGGCATTGATTCGCATAGTGGTCCTTGCCACAATTGTAGCAGCCTCCTACAGGTCCCTTCTTAGGCTCAGCATTACCTCCAGCCTTGTAATTGTCACGCTGTCCTCCATAGGGCTTCTGCCCATTGTTATAATTTTTAACAAAATTATCCCTTACATTTCCAGCAGGCTTATTTACTGCTGCTTTCTTGTTGTTTTCTCCTGGAAACTTACTCTTGTTTCCAAACTTTTTCCATGGTCCTTTTCTGGGTGCAAGAGAGGTTGAAGAAGGGTTTGCAGTCTTCTTCCGCACTTCCTCCTTATGGGTAGAAATAGCCTTTAATTTCTGTTCTTGCCTTATGGCCTTTTCAACAACTCCTTCCATAGTGGTTGGACTGTGAACATCGACCTCTCCCCCTATCACTGGATTCAATCCCATGATGAATTTCCGTATCCTGAACTTTTCGTCAGTTTGATACTGCGGTACATACTTGAGGAGTTTTGTAAACCGCTCCCAGTATTCAGTTACCGTTAGCTTCCCTTGAGCTAAGTTCTGAAATTCTGTCATTTTCTGATCATAGAAAAGTTGTGGCAGCCAACGTTGCCTAAAATAGCCTTTAAACTGATCCCAAGTAATATTGGTCTCATCAATGTTTAGCTCAGCTTTTCGGCTATCCCACCACGAAGATGCTTCGTGAGAAAGCTGATAGGCTCCCCAAATAGCCTTGGTTTCTTCTGAGAAGTTCCTTATTGCAAAGTACTTCTCCATTTCGCTGAGCCAGTTCTCAGCTCCATCTCCTAATGTGGTGCCATCATACTTAGGTGGACTTATCCTTTTTATATCATTAGTGAGTTCTGCTACCAATCTGGCCTTTTTGTTTTCTGGTTGGACAGGTGCATTCACAGCATTAACATCAACACCCGTGTCGGGGTTGTCCTCAGGAGGTTGCTGATTATTATTATCAGCTTCTTCATCCTCCTCATTTCCCGTCACCTGCTGTTCAAGCACAGCTAAGCGATCTCTTGTGTCCAACAGGGCAGCAAGGATCTCATCCAGTTTCTGGGTTGTTGCCGCTCCTCCTTCAGGTGGAGCATTATTCGCAACGTTCCCCCTTGTTCTAACCATTTTCTGTTACAAGAAAATTCAGGTTTTTATCAGATTATGGACTCAATAGGTCCAAGAGCTGCAACCTTCAGCTCTGATACCAAGATGTAACATCCTCATTTTAGACAATAGAACAAGTCATTTTTTTTTTTTTTTGATAAATGCATCCTGGTTCTAAATACATAATTTAGAACTCACAATTCAAATAACTATTCATATAACAGACAACCATATGCAGCTGTAATGACTCGGAGTACCTCCGATCTATTCATTCCATGACTCGGTAATCTACCGATCTATTCATGAGTAATAAGAGTCGGTGTTTTTATTTAACACATTACTCTTGCGGTTCTCTTCCCTAATCTGGGATTCAGAATGCTCTGTCCAAGGAATCTAACTGAATAATTGTTACTATTATTCATCGGCATCTCATCCCTTAGACTAGGTGAATTAGGACAACGCAATCAGCAGCTTGCGATACTTTGGCCAAAGATTTGAAACATACTGTTCATGTCTCGTATTCCTTAACGGCATACTCGTCAATCTGGAATACGTCCTTCACCCCATTCATATGTTATATAGAATGTCTTATACTGACTACTGTCAGTCCTTCCTTTCACAACTGAATCACTCGGAGGCAGATTAACAAGGTGATAATGTTATATGGATGCCCACGAGGATTAGGGATATGATGACATACTGGTTCAACCTTGCAGTTCAACCAGTGTGTCATGATACCCCGAATCTCCTAGGCAGCCTTATAACATGACCACGTTCTTAATCGGTCCCAGGGTAACTCGTGCGAAATCAAGTGTAAATCTTAGCGATCAATGCAAAGGGTGTCGCCATAAGTCATCTGCATTATTGTAACTTCGAGAAGATCCTAATCTTCTCGGAGGTACAACTCTGCAGTTGACTTATGTCGTCAACCTTTAAATCCGCCTCGAAAAGATCTACTCAGTAACAAGCGTTACGCACTTGAGTTTAAATTACTTTAAAGACTTTTCCCTAAGGTTTAGCCTTTCCGATCCCTGGATTCTTCGTCTTAGGACGACCCTCCTCTATAAAACCCATTACTTGGTAGAGATATTAAGGTCAAGTTCTTCATCAAGGAGTCATTAGAATACACCTGATTCTAAAGCAACAGAATCAGACAATATCTCATAACCTTTGCTTGAGATTGCCAACTGAACTCCATTTGATTGTATATCAGTTCTCTTAACTGAAATTATATCATACTTTTAGTATAAAGATATAAATGATTAAGAATCCAATTTAATATTGTCCTGTTATACTTAGGACTAGGGATTAGTAATTTAATCCAGCTTGTTTAGCGTTCTCTTTTAGGCTCATTTTTAACCTATCTTCTAGAAAGACAATTATTTAAATCCAATATTGCTTTTGCTAGAACAAATTAGAACTACTAAACTCTCATAAGAATTCAATCTCATTTTCATGCAAGCTTTCATTGTCAATCACAAAAGCATCCATATTATACAATGATAACAATGCCCCTTCGTTACATAAACCGAAGAAGGTCAACTTTCAGAAATAGAATACAACACATAAGTTTCAAACACTTATTTCCATTCCTATCAAAACTATACAATTACATTTTATGCAACAGCATACTTGATACAATGCTACGGAAAAGAAACATCTTTTCACATATAGTACATCTATAAAATCAAGCTGTAATTCATAACAAATCAAATAAACAATCTGATCAGCCTGTCAGATCTGCATTGCTTTTACCTCTTACGGCAACCATCTGCAAAAATAGTCAACATGAGTCAGTTCAATGAACTGAGCATGATAAGCACTAACTTTTAAAACAATTGCAATCCATCAATTGTTTTCATTAAACACCCTGTTTAAATGAGATCAGATATTCACATAAGTAAACATACTCAGACTATGCCCTTGTAATACAAAATGATTACAAATATGTAACTCTGTCATTGTTACAAAATAGTCTTAATCACTTTCTAATATTTCATCAAATATTAAGAAACAAGGAACGAATGTACACAAACAATCATTGAATCCAAAATCACAACATTGGTCAGATTGTTTCATTCTTCCAAAAAGGGAATAACATAACAATTCGGGATTCCACCATTATGTTACAAAACAATTTCCCACTGCTAGACAAATATCAACAAATATTAAATAAAGGAAGAGAAAGAACCAAACCATTCATACTTCCTTTCACATAAGTTCATTACTGAACCGTCTTCACATATGAAAACATTCAACCAGTATATAAATGAACAAGTTAGACAAGCCGCAAGCAAGATTGCTGTTTTACAACAAACTTCATTGCATCAAGCAATCTGAGGTTTCCTAAAGACTATGCCATGACGTCCACACAGTATCTCCGAAACATGCTCAGTCAAAAAGGAACTGAATAAACGGAAAGGAACATAGCATATCTATTCATGATCAGTCTAAATCGGACTGATTAAACGGAAAGGAACATTGCATATCTATTCTTACCTTGGCACATGCAAGTCTAAGGTGTGGTACTCGCGACTCACCCCAACAGGGCCAGAACACGAAATATTCAACCATACTCAAGGAACAGTGACAAAACGACAGTGTCCCGAAAATCAGATTCAATAAGGTTCAAGCAATACAAGATACCTTCCAAAAGTTCATATGAATCCGAACAACAATAAAACAAATAATTGCATACGATTACATCCGAGCCCAACAATGGAGCTTATTTAATCATCAGGCAAGCAAATCCGATTACCGAATTCAAAACAAGAAAACCGGCTGTACCTTGCCCATCTTTTACACAATTTTGCACAGATTGAAGACCTAAATATTCTCCTAAAGAATCTGTACCACAAAATCAATGCAACACAAAAGTAATTCCAGAAAATAACAGAGGTCTTAGTACATGTCATTCCTTCCAACCACTGGTTTATCGTTCACCAACTATTTAAACATATTCGGCTCAAATATAATATAAATCATTCAATCGACTCCTCAGAGTCGTCCAAATCACAACATTTATAAATCTATATATATACACACTGTATACTGTTAATGGGTTTATACTCATAACCGCTGAATCCCTACAGCAGCGTAATATGAAATTAGCTGATAAATCCTTCTATGCCATTCATGGCAATCATTCAGAATAAAACAAATGTAAGCAAATCGAATACCCATTTCAAAACAAGGAAAACAACTGAGCCTCTTCAAAACTTTCGAACAGCTTACACAAAAGAATGCAATGCATGCCCAGGAAATCTATATCCTTAATCATTACAATTAGCAGTGAACAAAAGACCTGTTACCTCTACAAGGCTTCCACGAAGACAAATAACAAAACTCATGGATGAATCTACATTCTCAGCAGTGGACAGCAATATACGATTCAATCAAGGACTCTTCTGAGTCGTCCAAATAAAGTATAGATGTATCAATATTGTACACAGTCAACAATAATCCCGTTACCACAATAACAAGGAAGAACAACTTCCACTGGGTCGTAAAGACTACGGTAACACAACAGTTACCCGTTCACAAGCAAAAATTAGAAGACAAATGAAACCCAAAAAGTATCATTAGTCACTGTCACAAAAACCACGACAGAGTTTCCAAAGGAGCAGTAGAACTGATCAAACATACAGTATCTAACAGAATCCTTCCATACAGTTTCCACACAAGAAACAGCGACCACAAATCAACAACATACAGTGGCCTATAAACAACACAGGTATATCCTATGGGCTCACGCCAAACAGGCCGAGCTTTCATGCTCTTTACATATAAATATCTCACATATTTAAACCAGAAAGAATACACAAAGGAATAGAGCCACAATTCGATTTTAATAAACACCCATCAAGAGGAAAATTGAAAAATCGAACCAGAAGAGATACAGTACCAAAAATCAAACAAGATCTCCATAGAAAATCATCTATTTTCTCAAAACATTTGAACAGAGTTGTTCTAATGAAATCACTTGAAAGACAGCAAGATATTTAAAGGTTAGGGCCTATCATGCCTGTATTTTTGATCAAATTTCCGAAGCAGACCACAGGAAGAGCTCAAACTTCCTTTTCTTTTTCCACGATAAAGCGACCAACAAAATTTTGCTGTCTCCATCCCATATATATCCTCCATGACAGAGAAAAGAGCTATGGCAGTTCATACTTGCCATGCAACTCAAAGAGAACTGGTGCAAAGAACCAGTAAACAAGCAGAGAGAGAGAGAAGACCGAAAATTGCGACAAGCCAAACAAACCCACAAATTTCCCATTTGCATGCCTTCTCATGAGTTCCGAGCTCGACTTCCGAGAATATTGAATGCCATTAAACCAACTTTCCCGCTTAAACTCATCTTCCACCGACCGTCAGAATTGGCGACAGTCCAATGAAAATTCATGCCCATTTCCAAACTTAGCGAATTGCCACGTCAGAACAGGTTAGCCGTTGCCTAAACCTTCGCCATGACCTATCCCTCATCCTTATCCCAAGCATTAATTGCCATAGAAAACGCCGCCCATGGTTCGCACCCCTCCATAGGCCCCTTCATAATCTCCTCATTAGTTAGGTTAGTATCTTAGGTTAGAATTTAGGGTAATACCCATACTAACCAATTTACACATAGATACTAACTTAGGATATTAACACATAGCCTAGGTCTAGGTTAGATTAACACTAATCTAACCCCTAGGTTAGGTTTTAGTTTTAGGTTACTAACCGTTAATAATTCCAGTAAGGTATAACATTTTATATGCCAAGAAAAGACCCAAAATCATGCATCTCCGAACAGGATTCACTCCTATACAGCCGTTAGGCTACAGGAATATACATGGCAGAATTATTACTTGGTCCACGTCCGAGACCTTCCAGATATACTTCGATATCGGGAACCAATTCATTTCCCAAGATCAGCCTGAGTCATACTCCTGACCAGCTTAATCAATGCTTCCATACCTTGCAACCTGTTCAAGGTCTGTGATCTAATTCATCACAAACAAATTTAAAGCATTACTTGGATCAATTCCACTGATCCAAGACTAGATATTATAGATGAATATCTCTATAATTCATTCCGTGATCAGATTAATATTCAGACACAAAATGAAATAAATAAAAGAGTCTAATCATATTCTGACTCAGTCAAGATCTGCAATCTGCAAGGAAATTACAATACATATCAAGCATGATTTCTAATTCGAGGAACACATCCTTATACAAGAAATCACATATCAACACTTGTATGTCCAGGAGAAAGTAACAACAGTCGATCAGATGAAGAAAACACATGTGAACATTTCCATGTGGGAGTCACTGGTGATCCCAGGACAATGATATTCTTTGCAAGCTGCAATGGATAATAGGCCTACCTCGAATAGATCAGACCAGAGTCAGGAGAAAGTTCCAAACCAGAGTTAGGAGAAAGTTATCACTAATGCATTGCAACAGGGTGGAAGTCTACTAAGCAAGAATTTGAATCCTCCACCATTCTATGTGTCAGTGATTGTTGGGAAAAACTTGGTAGATAACTACATGATTGATTCGGGTGCAAGTAGCTTAGTAATGTCTAAGTAAATAGTAGATCCATTGGGTCTAAAGTATAAGCCAGTGCTGAGAGGAGTAGTGCAGCTAGATGGGATAGCAGTAGGAATGGTTGGGGTCATCAAAGGGTTAATCCTAACACTGCCTACCTAATGAAATGTAATAGTTCTGTAGGATGTATCTGTTATTGACTTACCACCACTTTTTACACTATGTTTTTTAAGAAATTTCAATTCCAAAATTGGTGGCTATCTATCTGCGGGTTTTTCACACGTGATCTTCAGGACAAGGTATGGAACTAAGGCTACAATCAGGTAAGAACTTATTGCAAAATTTCACATTGAGCCTCATGTACCAAGTCCTATCAATGCAAATTTCTCAGCCTTCGATTAGGAAGAATGTTCAAATGATTTAGAAACTAGTACTAAGGTTGAGGGTATTCTAGATTTGACTCTCGATGAATGGGCAAATAAAATGCATTCATTTGACCCATACAAGGAGATGGAAGAATCTGAATCGGGTGTATATTGTGTACACGAAGAATATTCCCCCATTCCTAACATCACGAAGCCAAAAAATAATGATGACAATGAAGTTTGGAAACTATTTTTCGACGGTTCAAGAAGAAAATAAGGTGCTAGAGGAGGTATAATGTTAGTTTCACCACAGAACATAAAGTATTATTCAACTTTTAGATTTCAGTTTCAATGTTTGAATAACACAACTGAATATGAGGCTTTGGTTCATGGAGTTCATTGTGCCATGAAAATAGGCATAAATAATTTACAAGTATTTGGTGATAGCAAGCTAATCGTCAACCAAGTCATGGGGAAACATTCTGCAAAGAATGACCTACTCAAGAGCTACAAAAATAGGGTATGGGACATAATTGAAGACTTTGAATCTTTCAACATTGTGTCCATACACAGGAAGAAGAATGAAGTTACAGATAGGCTTGCAGCAGTTGGAGAAACATTTGATGCGGTTAACAGTATCAAAAGAGACAAAAAAAACCACATATCCATGTGATTGTAAGGCCAATAGTGCCAAATAACAACACAAGCTAGCAGGTGTTTGAGAACGATCAATAAATCATCAATTTCTTGCAAGAAGAGGCTGAATTCTCATCTAGGAATCTAGACAAATTAGAGCAGCAGTATGGGGACCAAGTAGTGCAAATATGGACAAACAAGTTTCCAAAGGGTTTGGTAACATTGGGGTCTATCTTCAATCCTAATGACCAGTTTTGTAAAGTGAAACCCAATATATGGGTCAAAGGAGAGGATTTAGAACCTATTTTTGTTGGGGAAGGAAAGACACTCCAAATTGACAAGGTGGCCACCACTGAGAAAGAGAGATATGAGTTTACACAACTTTGCTAAGAGTTTCTAGACGTCTTCACTTGGAGTTATGAGGACCTACGAGGATTCAATCCGAAGCTAGCATAACATACCATAGAACTAGATCTAGATGCTAATCCTATCCAGAAGAAGAAAATACCATTCAACCCACACATTGAGCCTCTTATGAAGAAAGACCTAAACAAGCTAATAGAGAAAATCATTATAGTTCCAATCAAGCAATAGAGATGGGTTGCCAACTTGGTTTCAGTCATGAAGAAGAATGGGGAAATCAGGTAGTCCGTGGAGTTTTGAGACCTAAATAAGGAATATCTCAAAGACCACTATCCACTCCCTTCAATGGAACAAATCTTATAAGTGGTATCTGGCTCAGAAATATTTTCCCTCCTCAATGGCTACTCGGGGTATAATCAGATAATGGTAAAAGAAGATGACCAATTCAAAATGGATTTCAGCACTAAGTGGGGCACCTATGCCTACATGAAGATGCCATTTGGATTGTTTAATACCAGAGCCACTTTCCAAAGAGCAATGGACGTGGCATTTAGGGGGTTGATTAGGAAAATAGTATTGATATATCTTGATGATATCACTGTGTTCTCCAAAAAAGCAGTGGATCACCTTTTTCATCTGAGATAGGTATTTCAAAGATGTAGGAGATTTTGGGTATCGTTAAATCCTAAAAAATGCATATTCCTGGCTCATGAAGGAAAGTTCCTAGGCCATATTGTGTCAAAGGAGGGATTAACGATCGAATCAGAAAGAGTTGAAGCAATTCGAGCATTTCCCTTGCCAAGTCATAAGAAGTCTCTTCAGAGCTTTCTAGGAAGAATCAATTTTTTCCGTAGGTTTGTGCCAAATTTTTCCACTCTTGTGAAGCCAATAACAGTGATGTTGAAGAAGAGCATGGAATTTAGGTGGAAAACTAAGGGAAAATAAATTTTTGAAGCCATCAAAGAAGCCATATCCAAATCTCCAACTCTCGTCAATCCAGACTTCTCCAAGGACTTCATGCTTTATGCCTTTGGTGGTGGGGACACAATTTCTGCAATCCTAGTGCAACAAAACAAAGAGGGATCTAAACAACCAGTTTCCTTCTTTAGTCAAAGTTTGGAGAAATATGAAGTGAGATACTCCTTCATTAAAAAGCATGTCCTTGCAGTGATCAGGAGTTTAAAGAAGTTCAATCACCTAGTTTCAAATATAAAGATAAAATTGCTAGTCTCTCATGCGGGAGTCAAGGACTTCCTTTTGAACAAATATCTAAATGAGAAATGTGTAGATGGATCACTCATGTCATGGAATATGACATTGAAATTAAGGTCACTAAGATTTTTTGTGGAAAGGGGCTATGTGAACAAATATCGTCGAGTCAACAAGTTGATGCAAGCAATGAAAAAGAGATTGTCCTTATACTACAGGATAGTCAAGAACAAGCAAATGATAAGGTTCCTATCCCTTGTTGGACTCAAAATATGATACACTTCCTACAAACAGGCCTATGCCCTCCATAAAAGAGAAAATAAAATATGAGATACTTAAGATTGCAAGCCATTCCATATGTGCTTGTTGATGGTGTCTTATTCAAGAAAGACATCAATGGTGTTTTACTGAGATGCATTAGAACATGTCAAATTTAAAAGGTGTTACATGAATTACATGATGGAGAGGCTGAAGATAATTTTTCCCCATAGGTAATAGCTCTCAAGATAATGAATTTGAGTTATTATTATCCCATGGTGTTAAGTGAGTGCTACACATGGATAAAAAAGTGCAAAAAATGTGCATTCTTCACACGCAAAGAAAGACTAGCAGCACTTCCATTGCACCCAATTTCAATTGACCAGCCATTCATGCATTGGGGATTAGAATTTTTTTTGAGTAATTAATCCCAACTCAAGTGAAGGTTACAAGTGGATTTCCATAGCAATAAACTATTTCATCAAATGGACTGAGGCAGTAGCACTCAAGGAAGAAAATCGAGGCTAACATACTAGACTTCTATGAAGGGATAGTGACTAGGTTCAGAGTGTCCGATCAATAGTCATATCAAAACAATGCATTGGTGTTCATAGGCTCGAAGATCATATAATGGGTTGTCAAGAATGGTATCAACTTGAGCACCTCTTCAAATTATTACCCACAGGGTAATGGGAAAGCAGAGTCCATGAAAAAGAATTTCCTAAGAATCATCAGAAGGAATCTAGATGAAAATCAAAGGACATGGCATCTAAAGCTAAAATAAGCATTATGGGATAACAAGATCACACCAAAGAGGTTAATAGGTAATTCTCCTTGTAAGTTAGTCTATGGGAAAGAGGCAGTGTGGCCTATTTCATTAGAGATACGCGCATCAGAGTTCATGAAGAAATTGGAGTTATTTGAGTATCGAACCAATAAAGGCTAGATGTGTAAAATTGAAGGAATTAGAATAAACTAGAGAACATGCAGTTCAAAAAATGGAGAAGGATCAGGCCTTAGTCAAAATAAAGTTTGACAAGAAAGTAAGAGCAACGAACTTTCAAGAGGGGGATCTAGTTCTAAAGTGGGATGCAGATCGGGCAAAATCAGGAAGGCATTCCAAGTTTGATGCCATTTGGAGTGGTCCCTACATGGTCACAGGATTTAAAAGTAGCATTGCCTTCCAACTATAACTACATTTTATGGAGAGGAGTTTCCAATTCCGGTTAATGGGATCTACCTTAAATATTGCTACTAAAAAGGAAATGTTTCACCCTTGTAAATATTATCCTAGGATTTTGTTTCCTCTAAGTGCATATGGAGATTTGTCTTGTTGAAGTTTAGGTTTAAATTTCCCTAAGTGACTTTGGCATAGGTTTTATTGCTCCTAGGTTGAATCATTGTGAAGTTAAATGTGCCTCCAAAGGTAAATGTTGTAGTAGTCCATTTTAGGGAAATGTGAAATCTCTAGGTCAATACTAAATTTCTACTCTCATAAAATCTCACCTTCAATATTTTCTTATGAGAATTAAGAGTGTAAGTAGTGGAACAGATTTCAAGATCAACAAGTGCAAGCAATTGGGGAGAATTTTGAAGAAAAATATTAGTATCAAACTATCATTTAGGACACCATGTGCTCAATGGATACTTCAAGGCAACAAATCTTTCAGCCTAGTAGGAAAGTGATCCCACGAGTCACAAAATTACTATCCAATTTTGCGTCTTAGTAAAAATAGACAAACATGACCTTGCATGCAAAGGAGCCGACAAGGATTGTTTCAGTCATGGAGGATTGCATTTTGGAGTTAGGAAAATGAAATTGTGAATTCTCTAATTTCAGATTTTTAACCTCTCAGGAAGAACTCTGAAATCAATTTTCAAGGGTTTAACATGCTCAAAACAAGTCCAAATCTCACCATTTGATTGATTAGGGTCTAATCTTTAAAACGGTACTTTTTAGTTTTTTGAAATTTTGATTTCTGGAATTTTGGGTTTCGAGTTTTTGGAATTTCAAATTTCAGGTTTTCAGAATTACGGGATTTAAGGTTTTTGGGGGTTTCGGGATTTTGGGATTTAAGGTTTTTAGAATTTTAGGATTTTAGGATTTCAAGATTTAAGGATTATGGGATTTTGGATATTTTCAGGAGTTTTAAGGATTTAAGGATTTCAGGATTTTGAGATTTTGAGATTTTAGGATTTCAGGATTTTGAGTTTTAGGATTTCAGGATTTCAGAGTTTTCGGGATTTCAAGATTTTAGGATTTCGGGATTTCAGGATTTCAGGATTTTGGGACTCTCAAGACCCAAAACATAAAAAACAGGACTAAATGTCCAAAATTCTGAATTTCGAAAGTCTGAAATTTCAGAGTTTTAGAATTTCGAGTTTCAGACTTTTGGAACTCTCAGGCCATTTTGAGCAGTGAACAGTAGCTCGACTTCTGAAACCAATTTTTCTGAATGTCCAAATTTTGGGATCTCAGAGGTTGCATGAATTTTGGACTCTGAAAATGAAGAAATACAATCCACCATTTTTTAGGGTGTCAGGCTCCCCACCTACCAAAATTATGAGGTATAGGCTTCCTTCTTGCATAGTAAGGCATGGTACATGGAGGTATGGGCTTTGTCATGGCTCCCATCACTGTTGCAGGAGAATTCAATGCATTTTTCTGAGGTGGTTGAGGGAGGATTTTAGGTTTTTCTCATCTCCTTCTCTCTTTCTTCCTATATATTATAAGGAGGGGATTTTTTCAAAAGGTTAGACATTTTTCCTTGCACCCTCCCTTCTTCTCTAATCTACAAGTGAATTTTTGGAGTTTAAACCTCCCATTTCAACCTGTAATGCAAGTTTGTGCCTCTTGGTCATTGTAAGGGACTGTATCAAATTCTTGGAGAAATAAAAATAAGACTGTGAATGATTTCAACCATCTCCTATGTTCATTGTATCTTCTTGATCTCTCATTGTAATTCTGGTTATTTATGTATGGTGGTTAGATTACAATTTTAATGGTTTGTGTTTTATTGCAAAGTAGGTGTTCAACATTCCTTTTGTGCATCAAATCTGTTAATTTAGGTTTATTTTCTTGCATCTTCTTAACCCTGTCTCCTTGGAAAGTTAGAGTAGGTTTTAGAGTAGATCCTCTATAAATTGTATGTGTGCACCTGACCAGAGGAATAGGAATTGGCCTTCATCCAAAGAGATTTCTCTATTGCAAAGTCCCACATTTTGAGAAAAGGTCCATGTTATGTAATCACACTGAGAGTATGAACCCATCAAGTTGTAGACATTCAGGGTTGTTGTGATTACGCATCAACATAGTCAATGTAAGATTTAACTAGGTTTAGAAGAAGTTAATCAAGGTTAGGACTAGTTAAACTAGATTAGGCTAGTTAATATTATTAAGAGAGGAATTAGAGTTTTGAGAGGGCTTTGAGAGGTCTAATCAATCAAGTGAAATGGATTTATAGTCTAAGAAGCTAGTAGAAGTAATCTAGAAGGGAGTGAGAACATGGTTTTGTCATTAAAATACTATATTAACCCGCTCAATTGATTTACAAGAGGAATATGACCAAAAGAGTGTCGTAATAGGGGATTTAGATAGGTCTAAATGACGGTATGTCATAAATTTGTAAGAAGAAGAATAGATAGTGCAATATTAGGAATAATATTACCTTGATAAAACTAGAGGTGTCTACAATAGGATATAATATATCAAAAAATGATGCAAATGTATATATTTTTTAGATTAGGTAAATATTTGGTTTTGGGGGGACAAAAAAAAACCATAGTACATATATATAAATGAGAGAAGCAAGGGTGGAAAACAACCCAAAAACCAGCCAGGGCCATGATAGGAAACAAAAACTTGGCCAACACAAAATCCCTACAAGAGGTAAGGCACTACAATACTTAATTACAATATAATTTTTTTTTATTTTACAAACACAGACAAGAGGACCATAAACGACGAGGAACAAAAAAACAATACCCACTAAATAGTCAACACAATGTCTGCTAACATTTCATTTTCTTAGTGCTCATAGTTCTAGAGCTAGGGGCTTAATTCAAACCTTCCATATTCTACCCAATAGATAGATGACCCTCTTGTATCTCATCCTTGTTTCTAGCATCATCTTCCTCATCTTTAGTGGTGCTAAGATCCAGCTGCATACCCCTATTTTGTTTGTCTAGCTTGCCAATTTGGCCCTACATAATTAAAATCATCTTCTCTTACATTATAAAATGTCCCTTAAGCCTATTGATTCTTTTATCTTGTATGCATGATTTTATGTTCCATTCCTTCATGTTTTGGATGAAATATTTGGTAAGCTTGAGAAGAGTGTCAATCATGACCACCATATTCACATATCTAGCTTCCTTATTAGGGTCTCCAAGATTTTCATCAATAGTTCCCTTCCATTTTTATGATTCCCAAATTTTCATAACAAATAGCACCTCCAAAATGAAATATTCAATATAATTAGCCACAAGACCCTTCTTTTTTATATTTCTCATCCTATTGGCTAAGGTTTCCTCATTAAAGTAAGTGGGCTGTAGCACAAGAGGCCTAACTATTTTACCACTCTATAATAGAAGAATTATAAGTCCATGATGTAGTGGAGTATCAGATTTATCCTCTTCGAAGTCCTAGATAGATACCATGAGAGACCACAAAAATAAAAATAGAAAAATCATTGCTTGATTTCTATGGAAGTAGTTGAGAATCGAAAGGTGATGAGTATAAGTTTTTTGGAATTTACCTTTCAGGGTTAAGTATTTCATAACAATTTTGGAAACATCAGCAAACCTTTATGGAAGGCAGGTACTGAAAATGCCATCATCATATAGAAGCACCCTTTCACTAGGCCCCAAACAAGTAGATATCTCATGGTTGCTATGATTCTTTTGTTTGAAATTTTTAAAACCCTCCATTAGCATACTAGTGACCTCCACTATAAATTGTTCAGTAACATACATTTCAATCCCCATAATATTGACCCTGAAATGGTTTCAATATTGACTAAAATACAAATCCAAATAAGGGTCATTACCTTTAATCATCTTGACGAATTTGGTGAAATCTCCCCTCTAAAGAAGGTGCCAAACTGTAGCACCTTGTTTGTTCGCATGAAAAGAGGTGGGTTCAGTCTTGACTCGTTCTCCTCCCATTTGTTGATAGCTCTGCATGTTTCAAAACCACTTCATCATAATTATTTTCCAATCAATACAGGAGGTATACCTCTTATCCCCTATCAAAATGGTATTATCATGATTCCACACTCTGCCCTGGGAATCTTGCCTAAATACTTTGTTTTTCATACGATACCCCTTAACTATTATTTTTATTATTAATGTTATAGGTTACGTGGCTATATGGTAACTATCACTCCTATTCCACCCAAGCCTCCATATCATTTCCTCGGTTTGCAAGGTCATATGCACTAAATTTTTTTCCCTGTACAAGTGGCTTATGGCCATGTCATCAAAGGATCCAATCATACTTTGATCCTTTGATATGATATTGTTTAAATTCCATCCCACTCTGAATTTTCCTTCAATATCCTTAATAATCAATAATGAATCCCACTCTATGATAAACATTTTGAGTTGAAGTCTTCTAGCTATCCATATACCCTTAACAGCCGTAAAAGCATCAACATAGGTATTTGATTCATTTACTAAATGTCATGCATATGTAATGATATAGTTCCCCATGTGGTATTTTATTAAACCTCCCCAAGCCTTTCCTTCCCTTAATTCATAGGAATCGTCAAAATTAAGTTTAAACTAATCAACTGGTGGAGGCTTCCATTTTGAGTTGTTTCTATACTTCTTCTATTCATGTTTAGCTCCAAATTTAACTAGACTGATCTTTAATATTTGAATAATCCTTATATCCTCCTTAGAATAATACTTCACGCACATCTGCTTATGGATCCCAATGTTATTCCTTATATTTTGTCTAATCTTATCGACCACCTTAGAGAGGCCAGGTGACTTATTTCAAAAAACACTTTTATTCCTCTTATTCCAAATTTCCCATAGGATATGTGGCAAGGTGCATTTCCATATCATTTTGATTAGTGAAGAATTGAAGGGGGATTTCTATTGTTTAATCAAGTTATCAAGTATTCCCAAGAGAGGAAATTGAATGTTAAATATATTCAGGAAACTCACTATAACTTGGAATCCAACCACATGCACAATCACAGGTACCCAGTAGTAGAATCTGGTACCTAGGCCCCCTAGCTCAGTTCAGGGACCATAGTCCAACATTATCTAACCTTAAAAGAATTTAATCTGAGCATTGACGACACTAATTACTTCCTGTTCATTAGTTTTCCTATCCAGATTAGTTTTGGGATCAAACACAAATCAACCAAGCCCTCTCTCTCTCTCTCTTGCACTTAGGGTTTCATATTTCGTTAGCTTATTTCTTGTGTCAAATATTTAATTTAGAATTTATTTATCATACGTGACTATGTAATTAGGGTTTATCATTAGTTTATTTTTTATAAATCATATAGTTATTATTTATAATTAATTTTACAACCATTGCACATTGCATTATTTATCTCATACATTGAGATTTGTAACTTCGTTTGTCTCAATGTTTGTACCATATGCATCATAAGTTCCTCTCGCACCTTACCACATTAAGTTTAGAATGTCATACTCAAATTCTTTACATGTATTGTTTAATATCTATTTGGACTGCAGCTATGTTATCGATTCCTATTATTCTTTTCTTTTGGCTTCATGCTCATTTCTCCACCCTTCACTAAAAGGGGGGCATAAATTTGGGATCATCCCACCATCCATATCAAGTTACAATACAATCAATCGAAATTCTTAGCATATTACTATTATAACTTTTTTTGATGTTATTTGAAAAAATGTACAATCATCCTATTCTACAATAAATACTTTATACCATTTCAAATTAATTGCCCCAAAATGACCTAATTTGGGGGAAAATTAAAAAATATCTCTATAATTTACTAAGTACACAATTTCAAGTAATATTTTATCATTAAAAACAAATCAATCAATTGATACAATATGCACATTTAGTCTCTCTCCCAGATGACCTAACTTAGGAGATACATCAAAGTCACTATCACTCCCAGATGACCTAACTTAAGAGTCATTTTACATTTCTATCACTTCTAGATCACCAAAATTAGAATCCATATAGCACTATGAAAAATGAAGCACCAGTTATTATAAGAGTGGGGGAGATGAGATGCCATTTCCTTTCTTATATTTATCCTAAATGGGTTCTTTAATTAGGTACAATACAAAACAAACAAAACTAAAAAAAACTAAATTGGAACTAAATTTGGTCTCTATTCATCTATAGTGGATGGAACTTTTGAGGATGCATTCATGGATGGAGATTAAAACTATACCTCTCTCCCCAACACTCTTCCTTTGGTGGTAGGATGCCAAAATCCTCCAAGTTACAAATAAAACTAGGTTGGGAATTGATCACTCCCTACCTTTTCAATATCCATTGGAAACTATTCAAAATATCCAAAATCACAAAATAATTTCATTTATATCTCCAAGTAATACTTACGACCGTTCTCTATCTCCATTTATTCCACATGGGTAAAAATGATGATCCATGGTTCACCATGATACAAGTTACTACACTCTGCACACAGTTTGCAAAATGGCTTCTTTATTATAATCTATATAGTTATGTTCCTTACTTCATTTACACTACTTGAATTTCATAAAAATAAGATAAATGAGAGGAATGTAGATGGGTAAGTGCATGGAAATGGGGGGCCAAAAGGAGGTGAAAAAAGACACCTTTTTTCGTGAAATCAATAAAAATTGAACTTCATTTAATAACTCAGCATGTATATGCTCAAAATTTGACAAAGTGATAATAATGAGTACGGTAGATCTCAGAATCTATTTTATTAAATATTTTTTTTTTAAAAAAATGGTGGAGATTAAGAGGGTCAAATGCGCTACACACACAAAGTATATCTATTCTTTTGTCAAAAATATAAGAACCTATTGTGTGTGCACCCCCCATTTTTTGAGTTATATAATTTATTTTTGAAATCCCTTTGGCAGAAAGTCAGATAAAACAGTCTAACTGGTCTCACTAATTTTTCATAATTTTTGGATGAATATATAATTTTTTATTAATTTTCAAAGTGTAATTATTTCGAAAAATAAATATTTGTGTGTACCCCCCCATAACTTTGATAAAAAAATTCTTTTTTTTGTGAAGGAATGTAGAATGGATTTTTGAAGAGATTTGTTTTTTGAAATGTTATTGAAAATATTATAATTTTTGTAAAAAAACGCATGCATACATTTTGACAAGAAAAGAAGGCACTAGTAAAAGAAATTAAGGATGAAAGCCTTAAACTAATCAAAGTTTAGAAAGAAGAATATTATCACTAAGATAAAACCGAGATTGGTGTGGTAGTATAATTTTTTTTAGAATATTACGTTATAAAACACTTATTATCGGGGTATACATGTGAGATTTTTATGTTTTCTTGAAAAAAAATGAATCCATTAATGGATTGCATAGTCCAAGGCTTAAGGCGGGAGATCCAAGGTAAATCCAAGCTTGTGGGTTGGGATTGTCAAACCCATAGAAGACAAAACACAAGTGCATTATAATGCATTCGTGCTCCTATTTTTTATGTGGTACATGTAATTATGGGAGAGAGATATTTACTTTAAAAAATGGGTTAAGTATAAGTTTTTCTTTTATTAATCTTTATAATTTACTTCATTAGTTATTAGAGCTACTAAAGTATACAGATTAATAAAAGAAAAACTTATATTTTAAATTTATTTTAGTAAATATAAGAAGTTAGGGTCACTCTACACCTTATGGAACTAATCTCACAACTCCATATGTCATGGTTTAGAAGATGGTTTTTCATATTCTAACCTGGTTAATACATAGGTATTTTTCAAGATTTCGGCATTCAGCCTAAATCTTTTAGGGTTTAAATTATACAATCGATGTCGTTTTTGGTAAAGAATATAGTCATTATTTATGTTTTGGGGCCTTTTGGATTGGTTATTGACATTTATAGGAGTGTTAAATGTATCAAAATTAGAATTTACAAACCTCATAACTTCTAAAGGTAGCTACAACTGATCGAATATATAGACTCATGAATTTTCCCATGAGCATGGAGTTGAGTCCCTAATTTTGTCCAAGAATATGGTAAAATCAAATTATGGATGAGTAATTACTTTACAAGTTTACGGATTACATATTTTGCTTCCTCGTCAATGGTATGTCCTTCCTCGAGCAAACCTACCTCACTACCACTCTCAACTTGGATTAAAATAAATTACTAACAAGTTTTTTTAAAATTATTAACAAGTTTTTTTCAATGCGTAGGGATGATTGGATACGATGGTTGACGATTTAAATATGAATTGATGGAAGATAAAATCCTTCAAAGGCCTAAAAATCATGTTCTAAACTAATCAAACACCCTATGGGAGAGTTGAAGAAATATATTAAGTATCTAGAGGTGATGTGAGAGAATATTAGAAGTGTTAGAGAAAATTTAGGAATATTTTTCAAAATTGTTTAGGGATTAGGGTTTAGGGTTTAGGGATCAAGGTTTAGGGTTTAGGGTTTAGGTCTCATTATTTAGGCTTTATTATTTAGGGATCAATGTTTTTGGTTTTGGTTTTAGGGTAAATAATTTAGGGTTAGGGTTTAGGATTGATGGTTTAAGGTTTATGGTTTAGGGATCATGGTTTAGGGATAAGGGCTCACAGTTTAGGGATCATAGTTTATTGTTTAGGGTTTAGGCTTTAGGGCTCAAGTTTAAAGGTTTAAGGTTGAATGTTTGAGGTTTAGGATTTATGAATTATGGTTTAATGGTTAAGGGAAATGAATCAGGGTTTATGGCATGTGGGTTAGGTTTTATGGTTTAGGGTTAAGGGTTGAGGGTTTAGAGTTTATGGTCTAGGATTTAAGGCTTAGGGTTAAGGGTTTATAATTCACTTTATAGGATTCAGGGCTTAGGGTTTAGGGTTTCAGTCTCAAGGTTTAAGGTTTAGGATTTAGGGATTATGGTTTACGCTTTAAGATTTTAGGTTTAGAGTTTAGGGTTCAAGGTTAAGGGTTTAGGTTTTATGATGTAAAGTTTATGGTTTAGGATTTTAGCTTTAGGGTTTACAATTTATAGTTCAGGGCTCAAGGTTTAAGGTTTAGGGCTCAATTTTTAGGGTTTAGGGTTTAGGGGTTAAGGTTTAGGGCTTAGGGTTTAAGCTTTAGGGTTGAGGGTCGATGGTTTATGGTTTATGGTTTATGGTTTAGAGTTTATGGTTTATGGTTTAGGGATTAGGGTTTAAGGTTTAAGGGTCAGGGTTGAGGGTTTAGGGAATAAGGTATATGGTTTAAGGCTCATAGTTTAGGGTTTAGGGTTTAGGGCTCAGTGTTTAAGGCTTAGGGATTCAGGCTCAGGATTTAGGCTTACCCATTAACTTAGTGTAATATTCTATGTCTTACCCATTATTATTAGTATCAAAAAATATTTTCCAACTAAAAATAGTTCATCTGCTTTGTAGGTAGAACATTCAAAGAGAGTCATGAAAATTTGATGCATTTCATCTGCTTATATTGTGAAGGAGGGAAATGCAAGATATCCAAGAACAATCTGGTACAAATAAATGTTACCCAATATAACTATCTTCTTTTTACCATCACATGGAAACTATTTCACTAACTATAATGTTCTATCTTACCCATTCTTATTAGTATTGATAAAGAGTATTCAACTGAAAAAGTGTTAATCTACTTTGTAGGTAGAACATACAAAGAGATTTAGGACAATTTGATGTCTTTCATCTCTTGACAAGGAGGGAAATTCTAGATATACAATTAAAATTTGGTATAAATAAATGTTTTTTATGCTCTTTTTTATAATTCTTTCAGTTGCAAGCTTTTAGGAATGAAGGTTTCATTCAAAGAATAGAGCTTAATATGTCCAGTGCTTGTACAAGAAAGAAATTTGAGAGGATTTATGAGGTTGAATTTTATTTTCCAAGATGCTTTTCTCCAATGTTTTAAAATGATTCTCCATATGCAACTAAATTTTGATTCAGAAAATCAATGATTCCTGAATGTCCAATCCTGTCACAGACCCCAGAAGTCCTCGATCCTTAGATACAGGGAGAAAAAATTACTTAGCTCCCATTTATAACAATATCTATATTCCTTAATTAGTCTCATGACCTCTAAATTTCTATGCATTTAATTTTTTTTTGAAATCACATCACACCCTTTGCTAGGCTTGATGAATACTCCTATCTATTGTAAGGTAATTTTGAAAGCATCCATGGGTTTATCATAGAGGGAATTATCAATGAATGTAAGGTCATTAACTTGTAGGCCAGTTGACTCCCATTTAGAATTAAACAATAAATATTTATTATGTGATTGATAAAACCTGTGTATTGTTATCCATTCCCTTGTTGTTATGTTTATTTAGAGCACTTTAGGAAATTTATTCAAATTTTCTATCCATTCCGATAGAAAAATATCTTTATCTTTCTTAAGAGGAGAGGATACTACATGAAATTCAGTTCTGATCCTACACCTCCATGTTTGTTTAGTCTCTATGTTTCTTCCATTTCGTTTGATTTTTTTTTTTTTGTTGCGATGGTTATTTTTTACAGCTTCCAATGGGTCATCCTTGCTTCAATAATACCATACATGGAAATATGAGAAATGTGCAATTTTTTAGAGAGTGTGAAGAAATTGACATTCAAGAGCACAAGTATATGTGGGGAGAAACATGTTGGGAAGAAATGTGTAATATACATTAGAAGAAACAAGCTATATGTCATATCCATTTATTTACTCATCGCAACTCTCATAAACAAGTTATTTTTACAAGAAGAATCAATGATGGTTTTATAAATGAGACTAGGAAATATGTTACTAAAATTGAAATTAAAAAATATGAACTCACTCATGAGACCTACTAGAAATATATGAGGTTTAACGATCCTTGTAGTGCAGAAGATCAAGAAATTTCTTCACTTTGTAATCACTATTGTAGACTAGATTGATTTTAAAAATCCTCTAGGTTTCTTGCGGGTTTCATACCCTCCTAGCCAAGTCATCAATAAATCTGAAGTATGTTTTATTCAAAATAAAGAAAGAGTTAGTGGGAGTGTGAGAGGAAAAGATAGTGAGAGTGAGATTGAGATTGTTTAGGGATTAATTTTTAGGGTTTAGGGTTCATGGTGGTAAAACTAGTGTTAATGTTTAGAGCTCATGGCTCAGAGCTTAGGGTTTAGGGCTCATGGTTTGGAGTTAAGGGTTTAGGGTGTATGGTTTATGGTTTATGGTTTATGGTTTAGGGATTAGGGTTTAGATTTTAGGGTTTATGACTTAGGGTGTACGATTTAGGGCAAAAGAATTAGAGTTTAGGGTTTATGGTATAGGTCACAAGGTTGAGGGTTGAGGGTTTAGCACTCAGGGATAAGGGTTTAGGGTTTAGGTTTCAAGTTTGAGAGTTAAGAGTTTAGGGCTTAGGGTTTATGGTTTAGGGTTTGGGGTTTAGGGTTTATGTTTTATGGTTGAGAGCTTAGGGCTTAGGGATCATAGTTTAGGATTTATGGTTTGGGGTTTAGGGTTTAGGGTTTAGGGATCATGGTTTAGGGTTTAATATTTATGGTTTAGGGGTTAGGTTTTAGGTTTTAGGATTCAAGGTGGTAGAAATAAGGTTTTTGATTTAGGGTTTAGGTTTTGGGGTTACATTTTTAGGAATTAGGGTGTAGGGCTTAGGGTTTAGTGTTTAGGGTTACAACTTGAAAATTAGTATATATAATGCTAAATAGGTCAATTAGTAGATTCAAAGGAAAATTTTAAGGTTCATTTGGTGCATTGTGAGGTGTGAGTGACAGTCTAGTGGAGAAACAGAAAATACAAACCTAGACCTTATTGTTAGCTCAATTTAATGAAGGAAGTGGTATTTATATTTTGAGTTCAAATATAAAAATCTTAATGCATCTAGAAACCCTTAATAGGTACCCTAAAATTCCCTCAACTTGTTTAGTATGTGTTTAAAGATGAAGATTAAATCAACATAAACCCGGGTAGGGGTAGAAAGGGGGAAGGCCAGTCTAAGATAGTGGATAATGAATGAAGCAACTAATTGAATGTTATGTTAAAGAAATTTCTCATACATCCTTGAGATTTAGAAGGGTGTTTAGAGATGATCTTAGATTTCATGAAGTGTTTTCAGAGTATACAAACCAAGAAGTGACAAGTGAACCTTTCTCTTGTGTAATGTAAGGGAAATATTTTTAAAGGTAAGGGAAATGTTTTTAAAGGCAAGTGAGAGTAGTCTTTGGATGTATGTTGAGAAACTAGATGAGTGAAATAGATGGTTTAGTTGTCTGATAACATGATAGAATGATAAGACTATCTCATAAGAGAGGAAAATAACCCAATTGAACTTATCAGATTAAAGTTGGACCAAAAGAGAGCACGAGAAGATATTATTAGGATAGGGACAACACTGAGAGAATGAAGGAAGCCTTGAGGAAGACCTCTTGATTTTTTATAATTGCACTAATTATACTCATGATGTTTCAAATCCTTCACATACCTCATGATGACCATTCCCTTGATTACCTGAATCGATAAAAAATTACATATGTGTTTTCATTTATTATTTGTTATAAGGAATTGCATGAGTCCATATATTCGAGATATTATTTCTACCTTTGGGAGTTACGAGCTTTATAAAATATAGTATTAACACATCTAAAACTCCTACAAATGTTAATAACCAATCAAGAAGACCCGAAAATATAAACAATGACTATATTATTTCACAAAATAGATATCGATTATATAATTTAAACCCTTAAATCTTTAGACTGGATGCTAAATCCTTAAAATACCTATGTACTAACTAGATTAGAATATGAAAAACTATCTTCTAAAACGTGACAGATGGAGCTGTGAGACTAGATCCATAAGTATAAGTTTTTCTTTTATTAATCCTTATACTTTATTATTTATTTTATTAATATTTATAATTTATTATTTCTTATACTTAAACCATTTATTTTATTAAATATATCCCTCCCATAAACATATATAACACTTAAAAATTAGGAACGTGAGCACATTATAACACAAGTGTGTTATAGTGCACTCTCATTTTAGGCTTGCTAATCACAAGACCTGATAATTCAAAATGTTCTCATGATTTCTCAAAACACACTTGCTTTTCAATTAAAATAATATTTTTGTACGCTTTCTGTCCCTCCATCTTTGTGCACTTACCAAAACAGAAAATCACAGACATATATTACTATTTTACCCTGTCGTCAGTCTATTGTTTATATGTATGGATCTTAAGTAAGAAAAGTATTCAATGGTGACAAAATCCTTTGTCCATCTCTTTGTTTTAATTATCTATATTATCTTATTCTATCACATCTATCATTTCTATACCTAGTTCTCATTAGGTCACAAGGTTCCGTGTCTTTCAATATTTAACACATGTTGTCATTTACCCCAAGACACTAGTTCCCATTTTGAATACTTGAACCCAAGAACTCTTGTCCAATCTAGGAGCTCATGTCCTATTTTTTCTTTTTATACTTTTTGACATTTATGGTCAGGATTTGTAGTTTTCTTATCCTTATCCCAAGCTCATAGTTACCCTTTTGGGTCACTTCTGTCGAAATTCAAACAAGAGATTAATATATATACACAACATACACTCTATTATTCTGGCTAGAAATTCTAAGGGCTAATCTCATTTGCATACTATCACTACCATTACAAGGGAATAAATTTTTTGGCTTCATAAACTTCTTAAGAAAGGGAAGTGCTGAATTCCATATCACACATTTTCATTTCATCTACACATATCATGCTATCTTGGCATCATTAGTGCAAGGGTAACCTAAAGACACTATTAGACACACCAACACACAAATATAAATGAAGTCTAGAATGTAGTGCAATGATCAGTCATAAGTTCATTCATTGGGTGACCACTGGGGTTAGTATGACTTCACATATTGCATTTTAATTTCGATTTGATGTGTTTGTGAGATTTAATAGGTAGCTAGGGTTTGTGTTGCAGGTTACATGTACCCTGAATGATCAAAGTGCTAATATCAAGAAATAAATGGGAAGTGATAGCGAAAACCTAGTGATAAAGAGAAAATAATATTTCAAACTTCTACGTTGTCACCAACATGTGGAAAAAAGTCACTAGTACTAAGGCTCCCCTGTAACACCCATGAATTTGACACAGAAATACAAAAGTAAAAAATACCATAATAATTGTTTTTTGACTTACATTGCTTGATACATAACAACACGAGGAATTACTTAGAACAACTCATAACACATGGGACACTTGAAAAACACTTTATCCCACATAGATAACATGAAAAATACATGATGCACATCTAGACCGCCTTTTCCCAAATGACAAGGCAAAACATAAAATATCAACTACAGTATAAATCCCATATAGGCACCATCTATGACAAAAAAAATTCTCAGTTTACATATTTATTACCTTCATATTTCATTATTGACCTTAATTATTTTAAAATCAATTGTCATGCAGTCCTTCATTCATATTTAAACTAGACTCCATTATCTTTGTTTTACTTGACATTTCACTTGTAATAATTCCCTCTAATTTTTCATGTTTCCCTTATCATAATAGAATGATATAGCCTGATTATTGATAGGAACATATGTTCCTACATGAGGATACTAGTGTTTGTTTTAAGGATTTGTTTTCTAAATTGCATGTTGTTTTTTTTTTTCAATTTAACTCAGTTGCAACAAGGAAGGTTCATAGGAAACAAATGAAGTTTATTAGTTCAAGATTAAATAGATTATGTGTTCCTTTCATAATAGCATTTAAGCACTAGAGTTACACTATTTTTATCTAATATATTATAACTAACCATATATTTTAGCTACTTCCCTTAGATACTTATTTTGCATTGATCATGATACGCAATAGAGGATTTTCCTCGAGTCTAACTAGTTAATCCTCAAATTATTGTTTTTTAAATTTTTAATCATTTCATTAATATTGATTAAACCATGTTGAGGGATGTGGTGATTGTGTTTGTCCCTTACAGACCTCAAGTTTCCCATTCTACTAGGTTAAAAGTTCACTAAGGAGACATTACTTTAGGTTTATTTTCGATAAAGTCAACTTAGAATGTTGAAATCATACAAGTGTTAGAAATATTGAACAATAGTTTCTAAAGTATCCTCTCATGTTCTTGTAATACTTACATAATTACGTTGACTTCATAGTGACTTCTTATTAAAAAAATATGGTGCCTATAATATTTTTCCTTTACTAAGTCATGATCAATCCTAAGGGGTATTATTTCACACTTAACCAAGCTTGGAATATTACTGGGAAATTTTAAGTATTAGATGTGTATTACAAGGTGATATGTAATTATACTTTTATACACCCTATGATCATCTAGCAACTACCCATCTCACAAGAAAAATTATACTAATGTGTAATTCAAACTAATTCTCAAAATAGGTTCAATTTTGACTAATTTCCATTATCACCTACAAGGGCTTACACCATACCAGTAGGAAAAATCGATAAAATAATTATGTCTGCCTCTTAGCTTATGCACAGCTAGGGGGACTCCTACCAAGATAACACCCCTATTTGTGAAGAGATGGGGCTTCAAAATAAAAAATTTCATGCATAATTATCTTACGACATGGGTTCCACTCATGGTTCAAACCCTCATTTCATATGTACATAACATGCTTAATGTTAATTCCATGGAATAAATCATGAGTTTAATTTATTAGGTTCAACACCTCGTTAGGGCCAAGTGTAAAATTTTATACTAGATACAAGATTTTCTAAGTGAAACACAAGAGCACAACCCATCATCACGATATTATATCGAAGCATGGAACGAGAGAGAAGAAAAATCAGTTGGTAAAAAATAACACCTATATAAGTTAGGAGGGTCATGGTCAGAGTGGGTATCACTCAATATGGAAGAAAAATCAAGTTTCTCTCAACTATCTAGTGTCAAGGATCACATACTATCCATGCGATAATTGATGGAGGAAGATGAATTGAAGGTGTTTAAAGAACAATCCCATTTTAATTTATCAGGAAATACTTCTTCCTTCCATTCATGGTGTATTTTTTCATAACACAACTATAAATGAAACCAACAAGTGCATTAAGTAATTAATGGGCTACCTCTTAAAACATGATAACAAGGAATAATTACAAGTTTATTTATATTGCATACATGATAGGGACAATATGTTATTTGAAAGCAATAAAAAGATGAAACTTTATGTAAACATAAAAATACTTTTTTTTTCATTAACAAATATTTAAATTACAATAGTACACAAAAGAGGTATAACCACATCATTTCACCGTCTGATTGCAGCCTACAAAACCATGTGAGCATGAGTCAGTGAAAAACTTGTTGGCATGGCATCCTCCAAAATTTAGTATGATTATCGTATTTAGTTTTCCATATACATAATAATAATGCACATGAAACAAGAGAGAGTTAGGTACAAATATTCATTTCATTTCATTTTATTTCCTATCTAAGGGAGGATAGAGAAAGAGATAGAGAAGAGAGAGAAACACTATTTTTCCTAAAGTAACATTTCACACAACAAGCCACAAGAGATAATTTCACACAAAAATTTATAAGTTCCAAATTATTTTCTTAACTAGGATCCTGTAGCCTTATTTTGCATTTTTATAATAGCTATATAAACGTCTAAAATTTATCTTAGAGGCTGTGGAACCATGTTCAAAAAAATTTCTTTTGATGAGCAAGTGCACAACGATTAAGTTGCTATGTGTACTCCTATATATCAAGAATTTACATGAAATTAAGATATTCAGAAGTGTCGAATAGTTTACAATTTGTGGCTGGTTTTATGGGGGCATTGGTCGTAATTGGCCTAGTTGCAAAATGACCCAAATATTATTCAGAGGGCTTAGAAAACCATGTCCAAAACTAACATTCGATGGATGAAAATGCAACTGGAAATTTCATAGAAGATATCCCATATATGGATAATTTACCAGAGTCGACGAAATTGAAAAATGAAAAACTGGTTACTAATGGCAATAGGTTTTCCTGAGCCACTTGTCTTAATTGGTCTAGTTTGACCTAGTCAAACTGTGAGCAGAGGCCTACAAAACCTCTTTTCAAACGTATCTAGAATTATTTTTCCTATTGACACGAGTTTTAGTATAAGCCATGAAAATACATATAAAGCCACCTAAGTTTGGAGAAATAAACGAAGAGAAAAAGATAAAGGTGAAGTATAGAATATATCCGCAAATAAAGAAAATTTACGTGCATAAAAGGAGAAGGAAATGATAAAATATGGAAGCCACTAGGTATAGAGAAAGCTGCCAGAAATTAAGAGAATCTGAGGAACACTGGAAAGAGTTACAAAAGCCAACATCATGTTGCGGATTAAAGAAAAATCACACTAGTACGAGATATAATGTGACAGAGACACAAACCATAAGAAATGTCTTTTGTAATATTTGTATTTTCTATATATATTGTGATTATTCTATTATATAAGGTGTTCCTGATGAAGACTCATGTGAGAGTTCCATTTTGAGATCTTGTAAGAGAGAAAAGAGAGTTAGATTGAAATAAATGTATATGTACTCGATTAATGTAATGCATTTTGATAAATGAATAAATATTGGAGTTATGGGAATGAATTATCTTGCATATTATTCTTTACTTTTTTGTCCTTAGTGTAGTGGTGGTGTATTTCCCACGTACATCCTTAACTGAGATCAATATGTCCTAAGCACTACGATCTTGTTTTGGTTTTGAAGTCAACATTTGGTGTCTGAGCCCAGGTTTTTTTAATTAGGAGGATGTTCAGAAATATTTCACTACCAAGGTATTGGAATCTTGCGTTATTGGAAATTGAAAATTTGTGGGAAAAAACATATGAATATATTTGTGAAAAGAGAATCAAAAAGGCAAAAAATAACTTATAAGGAAGAAGAAGCGGAAGTATTTGAAGAGTTTAAAGAAGAGTTCTGGTCTTATTTTCCTCATTAGTTGTGGCCTTGCTTGTTGGCACATGAAAAAATAACAGACTGGATGCGGATATACTTAAGATAGACCTTTGAATGGATTGCATAAAAATTAACAGAAGTAAAATATCTTGATGAGCTATGGACCAGAGTGATCGATCATTGGTACGAGAGTACCTTATATTTTTTCATAATCATGTGGGAAATTCAAGGTTGGAATAACTTCAATAAAAAGAAACAAGAGGTTTTAAGTGGAGCCCACAGTCAATTTCTTCAGTCAGTTCCATTCTTAATCAAAGTGTAAATGATAGAAAAAGGATTAGTTAGAGAAGTGGCCAAGTTCCTTTATAGGGACAAGTACCACAACATAACAGATGCAAAGGGGGATGATCTAGAAGTCTTGACTTATCCAAATTAATGGGGCATTGGTTGGGGTGGCAGAAATAGGCCGACGTGAGAAAAAAAAAGGTAAAAAAAATTTAGAGAGTTAGGAAAAGGAAATTAAGAGGTTTAGTAAACTATGAAGAGCTAATTAAAATGAAGAGGATTGAAGAGAGAGAAAGGTTAGTAGCAAAAAATAAGGAAATAGAAAAAAAGGTAGAGAAATAGAGATTGCAGAGAGAGGAAAGAGTAAATAAGACGAAAGAAAGGAAGGAGAACTTGAATAAAGTCAAGAAAGTAGAAAAGATAGAAGATTCACCCACATCAAGTGGAGGCCATCAATTGGCTTACCTAGAAAGGGAGGTAGACACTTCAAGTCTTGCTATAATACCCGCGTCTTACAGAGACCAATTAATATTTTTTACCCCATGGAATCTCGTGGTTTAATCTACTGTAGAAATTCCAATTTAGGAATTAATGAAGAGACATGAAATATTAGTGTGAGATATACATTAATTATTAGGAAGTCTAGATCCAACATTCAAAATGGTGTTAGAAGTAGAAAGATGGAAAGAAGAGGAGATAAGAATCCCATTGATGATTAGAGAAAGAGGAGAAGAAGCAACTGTTATGAGTGACTTAATAGAGGAGTTTGGAGAGAAAGTAGAGATGGGTAATTGCATCAATTTGGGAGGCTAAACAGGGGTCTTAAGTGGACGTATTTTTCTGAAAAATAAAAAACTTCAGCTTGTACAAGTTTTTTGAAATAGTTACACTCAAAATTGGAGGATGTTGTATAAACATGAATTGTAGAATTTTGAGTCTAGTTTCTAAGCTACTAAATCATATTGAAAATGGATAAGTTTAAGTGGATCAAATAACATAATATGAACATTTTCTCCTATTTTTGTTAAAAAAACATAATACAGTGAATTTTGTGGCCCCCACAATCTTTTGAGAACCATTTAGTATTTTTGAAAACCCTTTTGTAGAAAGATAGCTAGGAGCATCTAGTTTGTGCTAGAGTTTCTTTTTCATTTTTTAACCAGTATTTATTTTTTTAATGATTTTTCTATTACAAAAATTTAAAGTTTTGAAAAATAACGGAGCTCCGACTGTGCCCCCACTAACTACCTCAAAAAATATTAAAAATTAGATTTTTTTGTTAATATGTATAGAATTAGGCCAAATTTATACTAGTATATATATATATATATATATATATATATATATATATATATATATATATATATTATGATGAGCCCAAAAAAAGATACATGATGCAAGCTAGGCACAATTAAACTTCCATAAATAGATATAAAAAGCATAGTCAGAAAATAAATAATATGGAAGTCTTTTATTAGTCATAAAATTTGAAAATTATTTTTTTAGAAAGAAGAAACTTTCCTCTATGTCGTGGTATAATGTTTTTTAAATGAATCAATCGTTTTATGTTGATTTATCATGATGGAAGTGGATTTTTTGCATTTTACTACAAAAAAACGTTGTTTTCAGGGTTTGTACAGGTCCATGCCTTAAGCTTGGGGATTCAAACTAGATCCAAGCCTTAAGGCATGGCTTGGAAAAAGTGAAAACACAAAATATGTATGTGTTCTTGTATTAGTATGAACAATATATCAAAAGTAAGTTTTTCATTTATTATTATTTATATTTTATTATTTCTTATAATTTAAATTTATTTTAGTAAATATAAGAATTTAGGGCCACTCTGCACCTTATGGAACTAGTCTCACAACTCCATAAGTCACGATTTAGGAGATAGTTTTTTATAGTATAATCTAGTTAGTACATAGGTAATTTTAAGGATTTGAGCATTCATCATAAATATTTTAGTGTGTACATTCTACAATGAAAAGCATAAACCCTAAACCCTAAACCTGAGGCCCTAAAACTAAACCTTAAACCATCATCCCTAAACCCTAAAACCTAAACCCTAAACCCTAATCCATAAACCCTAAACATTCAACCCTTACCCATGAGCCCTAAACCCTAAACCCTAAGCCTTAAGCCCTAAACCCTAAACCATAAACCATGAGCCTTAAATGATAAAAATTAAATCCTAAAAATGAAATCCTAAACCCTAAACGCCAACTCCTAGACCCTAAACCCTAAACAATGAATCCTAAACCCTAAAGTCTAAGCCCTAAACCCTAAACCCTGAACTCTATGAACTAAATCCTTAATCCTAAGAACTAAACCGTAAAATTAAATAATAAACCCTTAACCTTAAAAAATAAATCCTAAACCCTTAACCCTAAACCCTAAATCATGAGCATTAAACCCTAAACCCTAAACACTTAATTAAGAGCCCTGAGCTCTAACCCCTAAATTTTAAACTCGTAACTCTGAACCCTAAACCATGAACTATATACCATAATCCCTAAACCCTAAACCCTAAGCCTTGAATCCTACAGCTTGATCCTTAAGCCCTAAACCCTAAATTTTAAACCCTGATCCCTAAACCCTAAATCCAGATCCCTGATCTCTAACATGTAAACCTTAAACTTGTAGCTTTGAACCCTAAACCCTGAGTAATAAACCATGAACCACACACCGTAAACCCTAAGCTCTAAACCTTAAACACTAAACCATAAGCCTTAAAGCCTACACCTTGATCCCTACGCCCTAAACCCTAAACCATATACCATAAGTCCTAAGACCTAAACTCTAAACCATGATCCCTAAACCATAAACCCTAAACCTTAAGCCCTAAATGTTAAATCATAAACCATAAAACCTAAATCCTGAACTATAATCCATAAATGATAAACCGTAAACCCTATAAACTAAACCCTAAACCCTAAAGCCTAAACCCTTAACCTTAAACCCTAACTCTGAACTCTATGAATAAATCCTTAACCCTCAACCCTTAAACCTTAGACCTAAACCCTAAACCCTAAAACCAAAATAATAAACCCTAAACCCTGAAAACTAAATCTTGAACCCTATACCCTAAACCCTAAACCTTGAAGCATGAGCCCTAAACCCTAAAACATAAAGAATGAATCTAGAACCCTAATCTCTAACCTCTAAACCTCATATATTTTGATTAGGTATTATGAGTGAGTTCATATTTTTAAATATCAATATTAGAACCTTATTTCCTAGTCTTGTGCCTAGAACCATCATTGAGTCTTCGTGTACAACAACCTTGTTTATGAGAGGTGGAACAAGAAACTATATGGGTATGACATCTACCTTGTGCCTTGAAATGCATATTACACATCTATGTCAAACCTATTTCTCCCCACATATACTTGCATTCTTGAATGTCAATTTCTTTACACTCTGAAACAAATTTCACATTTCTCATATTTCCATGTATGGTATTATGCAAGCAAGGATGATGCATTGGAGGATGGAAAAAATAACCATCGTAACACAAAAATTAATATTGAAGAAAATATAAGAAACATAGATAATATACCAATGCTGAGGTGTAGGATAAGAACTTAATTACCTACAATATCCTATCCTCTAGAGAAAGAGAAATATCTTCTATTACTATAATGGGTGGTAAATTTGATAAAACTTTTGGAAATGTTCAAAATAAGCATAGTAATTGGGGAATGGATAAGAACACAAAGAAGTTATCAATCCCCTAGTAAATCTTTCTTGTTTATTTCTAGATGGGATTCAAATAGCCTATGACTTAGTGACCTTCCATTCATTCATAATTCCTTCTATGATAAACCCATGGATGCTTTCAAAATTGCCTTAAAAAAGATAGTGGTATTCATCAATCCTAGTGAAAGGTGTGATGTGTTTTCCAAAAAAATTAAAATTCATCCAGGTTTAGAGATCATAACACAAATTTACAAATATCTCTATCATTATAAATGGAATCTAAGTAATGGTGTCTCTTTATACCCAAGGATCTAGGACTACTGGATTCTGTGGTATGATTGGAAATTCAGAAATCATTGAGTGTTTGAATTCGAATGTCATTGCATCTAGAGAAATATTTTCAAAATTTTTAATAATGCATCTTGTAAAATAAAATTGAACTTAATAAATTCTCTCAAATTGCTAGTTTACACAAGTACCAGAGATATCAACCTTTATTATTCAAATGAAAGCTTCATTCACAGAAAATTGCAACTGAAATAATTCTTCAAAAGAGCATCAAAAAAATTTCTTTGCACCAAATTGTTCTTGGATATCTAACATTTCCCTCCATCAGAATATGAACAGATGAAAGACAATAAATTGTGATTACTCTCTTTAAATGTTCTACCTAGGAAGCATATGAACCCCTTTTAGTTGAATACTTTGTGTTAATGCTAATAAGAATTAGTAAGACACAATACATTACAGTGAGTGAAATAGTTCCCATGTGATGGGAAAAATAAGATAGATGTATTCGGTAACATTTATTTTTACCGATTTTTCCTTGGATATTTGAAATTTTCCACCTTCAAAATATTAGTAGATAAAAGGCATCAAATTATGATGAATCCCTTTGAATGTTCTACCTACAAAGTAGATAAACCATTTATAGTTGAATACTCTCTATGAATAATTGTAAGAATGGGTAAGACATAGAACATTACAGTGAGTGAACACTAAATCCTACACCCTCAACCCTTAACCCTAAGTCATAAACCCTAAACTCTAAACCCTAAACCCTAAACACTAAACTATGAACGCTAAACCCTAAAATATGAACCATGAGCCTTAAACACTAAACCCTAAACCTTAAACCCTGTGTCCTTGAAAGGAATGATAACTAGATCGTACCAAGTGAAGAACACAGATGCTAATAAAACACCACGATCTATAAGATGAAAGCAATTCGCCATAATAACTTTACATAAAACCTTTGCAAACAAATGAGAAACAATATCATATATTATTATGGAACTCAATGCAATACATTAAGAATGATCCTTGCTTAAATAGGCAAGGAATAACAATCTAAGAACCAATCAAGGTCGTAGATCAAGCCATAAATCAAGGAAATAACTAGTCATCAAAGAACTAGTCAAGACCATAGATTTATGAGAGAACTAGACATCAAGGATCTAGTCAATACCATAGATCAAGGAAAGAACTATACCTAACAAGTACATAATATCTCCTAATATCTAAATAAGATAAAACAAATATCCACACACATAAGTGGGTGAGGATAAATACAATAAAGGTAAATAAATTACCCAGGTGAATATGAGCTAAGGTAAATACCTACTCTAACACCCCCCCTCAAGTGAAGCTAGGGGCCAAAATAGAAGTGGCATGTCCATAGTATGAGTCCCGACAACGAGGCCTGATGAGGTACTCATGTACAATAACTGGGAAAAAAGGGACACTGCAAGGTACCCAAAACTAGTGACAACAAAGTAAAGAGAGTAAAGACCCACTCCAAGGCATCCTAAGAAGCTCGATTGAAAAACTCATACAATGCTAAATAAGTTTTGTGTGCACTGTGGTCTAAATCCAATGCTCGATCACAAAAATCAAAAACAACTTACACTGGGCTCCACCAGAATAGCTCCACACAAGGAGACTGTCAACGGAGTGATGTCGAAAGTGTAAAAAAACACCAAACATAATTTGATAAACTGCTGCAAATAGGTATTCCATGATCCAAGAATAAAAAACAAAGCAACAAGGCAAGGACACAAAATCTAGAGTGTCACGATCCAAGAAAATCCAAGGTAACAAGGCAAGAACACGAAACTTGAAGAAGTAGGATCAACACCACACCCTCCCATACTACTGAATGGGTGGAGTGGCGCTAAAAATCTATATGAGTTGTCAAAACAACTACTCAAACGCTGACAAACTAACACTGGGATCCACTAAAATAGCTCCCCCACAAGAGAGACTGTCAACATGCCAAAAGTGGTGAAAATATAGATATGAAATCTCTCAACAAACAAGAGAGATACACTACACCTGCTAAATAAAAATGCTCAAAACAAGAAGCATCACAATGCATAAGGTATAGAAAGTGGAGCAAGAGGCCGAATGGTGGAGGAGCCATGCCTATAGAGTCCTCTCAATGAATGCCTATGTAACCTCCACGAGTGATCAGATATCCACCCCAAATTAATACGGATGGATGAAGAAGATGTCTGCATATGACTTGGTGTAAAATGCACAATGGGTGCATGCAAAAGAACATCAGAATGTGTGTCAGGTTGATCATGTCTAACAACTGAAATCTTAGGTTTCTCAATCCTGAGTGAAGGTGCAAAACTCATGTGTTGCTCATGATCCTCAGAAAGAGTCGAGCGAACAAAAAAGGAGATCTGTCAGTGTGTGATCCCAATGAATTATCTGCTCGAAAACCAATGTCATGACGATAATTCCACTTAACATGTGGAATAGAGGAAAAAATACCCTATGAATGTCTTCCAATGACTTCACTAGTGAGACCCATAGAACGGAGCATGCGAGAACTTAATGCAGTGGTATGCTTCTTAAAAAATCCATGCAACTGAGAAGAAGTAGGATACACAACATGTGGTACTGTAATAGGAACAGATGTGGAAGAGCATGTAGTAACAAGCCTCATAGGTTTAGAAGCATCAAAAGCATGTTCAGGCTCAAAGACTGACAGATCAATGTCAGAGGGTACAAGAGCAACAACTGCAAGTGGACTAGGAGCATGGATATGGTTGTCCGCAATATGATGGTGATGTTGTAGGCTACAAGTTTGTTTTCCAGGGAGTGTATTATTTTATCCTTATCGTGAATGAGTGATTGTAGAAGAGAATTTTGCTTCTTGAGAGATCTATTTTCTTCCACAAATTTTACAATATCCTCTTGAAGTCCACATACTTCAGAGAAAAGCATATCATTCTCAGAATCCATGATAGGTACAAAATGCAACTCCCAAAAATTTAGGACGTCGGGCTCAACCAAAATTGCATCCACAATTGATTGCATCCAAAATTCATGTTCTTTCCATTCGAGTTATTTATTTTGAGACTTGCACTATAATTATAAAGTTCCAAATATGGAGGAGTGTTGTAATCAATTGTGGACACAATTTCAGCTGAGCCCGATGTCCTAAATTTTTGGGAGTTACAGTTTGTACCTCATTTTTCTTATTTTCCATAAAAATGCACGCAGCAAAAAAATATGACCAAATCCCAAATATATGAATACACAAATAATTTATTTGCAAAATAAAACTTACAGACGAATGCTAACAGTAATCTCCAGCTCTGATACAATGAAAGGAATGATAACCAGATCGTACCAAGCCAAGAACACAGATGCTAATAAAACACCACGATCTATAAGATGAAAGCAATTTGCCATAATAACTTTACATAAAACATTTGCAAACAAATGAGAAACAATATCATATATTATTATGGAACTCAATGCAATACATTGAGAATGAGCCTTGCTTAAATAGGAAAGGAATAACAATCTAAGAACCAGTCAAGGTCATAGATCAAGCCATAAATCAAGGAAATAACTAGTCATCAAAGAACTAGTCAAGACCATAGATTTATGAGAGAACTAGACATCAAGGATCTAGTCAATACCATAGATCAAGGAAAGAACTATACCTAACAAGTAGATAATATCTCCTAATATCTAAATAAGATAAAAGAAATATCGATACACATAAGTGGGTGAGGATAAATACAATAAAGGTAAATAAGGTACCCAGGTGAACATGAGCTAAGGTAAATACCTACTCTAATAGTCCTAAACCCTGAACCCTGAGCCCTAAACCCTAAACCCTAAATCATAAACCCTGACCCAAAGGAAATTCCAAATAATATCATTTAGTGCGTTTCAGTGTGTAGCGAATAGTTTCTAAGATGATTGATCAACTCATTTACATTTGATGAGATATTAATTTCTTTAAAGGCCTAAAAAGGCCATTTTGGTCATTATTTAGATAATTAAACACCCTTCAAAACAAGCTAAAATGAGTTAATCATGTCATCGAGGTATCAAGGAACAACATGTGTGAAGTATTAAGGCATCGTTTGTCTCCATGAGAGACATATGAGTAAAAGCATGTATAAGAATTGTGAATTTGATTCCATGAAAGGTTAATTTTAGAGCTAGGAAAGGTGAGGGGATGATAATTATATGGAGCACCATGTTTCTAAGAATGAGCAATCATATGAATTTACTTGATGCAATTCACTTAGTACTATTCATAAAAAATCATTCAAATCGTAGTAGCGTTATCAAACATCAAGGAGAAGGCACATTACAATCACTTCATTTTAGCCATAGGACAAGAATCCCATTCAGGGAGCAATCCTCTATCTACAAAGTGAGGATATAATTTTAGTAAGAAATAGACAAGCATCATAGATATGATTCATGGTCACTAAAGTGAATTATTGACAAAATTTAAAAATTGGTACCAATTCAAGCAGTGGTAGGCCCAGAATCCAATTTAGAAGGTCAAAAAACCTATAAAATGAGTATATAGTTTCCCAAAACACAAAATTAATACAATATATATGCCCTTAAATTTTTAGTTCCTTTACTGAAATATAGAAAATGAGTTAAGTACTGATCAAATTATATTTTGAAAAACAGTCTTCTAGATTATAACTATTGGAGCTACGGAACCACATCCATCAGGTGCAGAGTAACCCTGATTTATTATATTTATTAAAATAAATTTAAATTACAAGAAATAATAAAAGTATAAACCGTGTACTCATTTTAGTTAAGGAAAAACACGTATGTGTTTTGGATGTTTTTGGGTTTTTTTCCACTTTTTGGCCACCCCAACTTGGGACACTTACCTAGATAGTGGATGAAAAGAATAAAGAAAAATAAAAATATAGATAAAAAAGAGGAGGAAAGGATAGAAGTGATAGAAAATAATATTGAAGAAAGAGATAGAGAGGAGGAAAAGGAAAGGAAAGAATAACATAATAAGGAGAGGAGAAGTGATGAAGAGTTAGAGGAAAATCATAGATTAAGAAAAATTAAATATAGAAGGATAATTATTTATAATGTTAGTTACAGAAAGACACCAAATAAAGATACTTCCCCTAACCAACATGAAAGAACAAAGGAGATGACCCCCATGGAGTAGATGCGATTCCATGTGTCATTTGATACACTGATTGAGAACTTAGATAAATGAAGAAGTATTAAGGAGAGATATCAAATATTAATAGAAGAAAGTAAGAAGAGAAAAGAGACAATAAGATAATTTCAAGAACTACTAGGTGAAATTTACTTTGATATTGAACTAAGTAGAGATAAAGGAAGAAAGAAAAATTTGAAACCAGTCCATAGATAGAACTAGAAAGTAAAGAAACTTAAATAACAACCCGTTGTTCTTCTTAGAACAAATACATGAGAAAAAATTTCCTAGAAGATTAAGATGCCCATTTTTGACAAGGACTATAGTGATGCATTGGAACACTTTTTCCTATTGTAATCCTACTAGAAGAGCAATAACACTATAGATGAGGCTACGAAAATACAAGATTTTGCATGTACATTAAGGCATGATGCATTGCGGTGGTACATGAGGCTGAATTCTCAAGGAGCAAAGCCATGGGTTGATATTCAGAGAGAATTTAAAACAAACTTCAATTTACCAGAATCCCCATCTGAAGGAGTAAGAAACATGAGGGATCTTATACAAAGAAGGCGAATCAACAAAGGAATTCAGTCAAAGGCTTAACACTATTACTAGAAAATTGGAAGATCCCCTGACAGATAATGAGAGAATTGAGTGGTTCACTTCGGGGTTACTTCCTTAACTCATAGTGAAATTAGATTTATAAATATTTAGAAAATTATCAAAATCAATTTAAATGGAAATCCAATTGGAAGCTCAACCATGGAGAAGACAAGGGAAGACTTTAATTAAAACTAAATTAAAGAGGGTGCAGTTAGAGCTAGTAAAATTGAAACTACAACAGGAGACTCAAACGACTGAAGGATTAAGAAGTAGTTCCCCACCAAAGAATAATATGAGGCCAAAGATATGGTGTTAAATATGTTCTGTCGAATGACATGGTAGAATTTAATGTCCATATGTTTAAATTCAACGAGAGTGGTTGTAACAAGAATGAATTCCTCACAGAAAGCATCCTCTAGCAACAAACTGCCTTCAGAAATAACATGGTGCGGGATATGTAGAATTCCAGACCAAAATACTTAGAACACTTGTCCTTTATTATAATTTTCTCCCCCTATAAACCATCTGATGTAATTTACTGCATGTGGTTCATAAAATATTTATCATCATACTTTCCCCTCGGTAGATGCATTATATTACTTGAAGGATTATGCTTTTAGAAGAGCAATGGCTGCAAGACAAAATACAACACCTAACCCTCCTCCTATGCATCCAAGGATGATTTCAGAACCTCCACCACCTACAAAACCTTAAAAAAAATGATAATTGTACCATAGTACCCAAATCAACAAGGTGGTCAGCCATAGTTTGGAGGTGGATACCAACGTAACAATTACAACCCAAATTATCAAGGTTACAATTATGGGGGTTACCGCGGAGGGTATCGAGTCAAATTTAGATGAAGTTTTATAGGAGGATATAGATGAGGGTATATAGGAGGCTATGCAAATTATAAAGGAGGTAGAGGATACTAAGGATACTAAGGTCACAATGATGGTAGTTACCACAGGGGATATAATCAAGGTGGTAGTTACCAAGACACAAGACCAATGATTTTCTACAAATGTGGGAAGGATGGGCACCTTGGTAGAAATTGTGAAAAACTTGATCCATGCATAGTTTTCCATAAAAACTGACACAATGCAATTCACTATCTGGAAGCCGTGTAATTCTATAGAAGTAGATAAACAAGATCAAAGGCATTAGTAGAAGATGCCCAAAGAAAATTTCAGCATATCACTAGGATTGCCTGGGACAAAGAAACCATAGCTAAAGACAAGGCCACGGGGGATTCATACTCAATAACTACAGAGGAAGAGAAGAAGGATTAAGAAAAATAAATCTATAAAAGGAGGAAAGTAGAAAGAGGCAGAAATAACATTGAAGAACCACAATATAGAGTTGTTGTCACAACTATAAGAATTGCCAAGAATAAGGTGGTCCCTAAAAAGAAGAAAATAATAAGATTTCCCAAATAACATGAAAGGAACCAGAAGAAGATCATTCCAAGATGTGAAGATCTCAGATGATCATAACACACCACATTTGATAAGCTAAAAGAAATTCAGCAGAATAACTTTACAAAAGAATTTACAAACAAAGAACAATAATATCATATGTTATTATGGAACTCTCATATATATATTATAATGAGAATGGGAATTTCCTATATATGCAAGGAAGATAAATCCAAGAACCAATCAAGGATGTAAATCAAGCCATAAATCAAGGAAATAACTAGTCATGCAAGAACTAGTCAAGATCATAGATTTAGGAAAAAAACTAGTCATCAAATATCTAGTCAATACCATAGATCAAGGAAAGAAATAGTCATCAAAGATCTAGTCAATACCATAGGTCAAGGAAAGAACTATAAAAAACAACTAAAAAATATCTTCCTAATATCTAAATAATATAAAATAAATATCCACACACATAGGTGGGTGAAGATAAATAAAATAAAGGTAAATAAAGTACCTAGGTTAACATGAGCTAAGGTAAATACCGACTCTAACAAAACATCATTTATCTGATGAGGAGGAGTGAAAAACGAAGGAGATTAGGTATGAATTATATTTATAAGAAATTGAAAATATTAGGGTGCTCATCAATGAAGTGCATGCCACTGAACAAAGTGAGAAAAATTATTTCGTAGAAGAAGAGGTTAAAGCCTTAAATGAGCTAGAAAAATTAACCAACAATAATGGGATAATAGATAAATTGAAACACTTCAAGAAATACTGGAATAAGGAAGAAAGAACACATTATGTCCATAGAATTGACTGAGGATACAACAAGATGAAAAGGAACATATTCTGGACTCAACGAACATGGAAGAAGTTTGCCATATACCAAGATGTAGAAATTTTTAATACTACCATCACAAAAGTACTACTGGATCTTGGCACGGATGTCAATATGATGTCTAAAACCAAATGGGAAATTCTTGGAATACCTACTTTGGACCCCACAAGATATTTCATTGGATTAGCAGATGGGTCATCAAGACAACCACTAGGAGTACTAAAGAATGTAGTTGTGAACTTCATGGGAAGAAAGAAGATGGTGGATTTTGAGATGGTAGAAAATGTATTTGAGAATCCATCATATAATGCAATTTTAGCCTTGTAATAGTTTGTAGACTATAATGGTATGTTAAGCTCTTAAGAAAAATAAGTGACTTTGAACGCGGATGACATATGTGTTCATATACCTCTACATGCAGGAATGAGTGCCATGTGGAACAAAGAAATATGACATGACGTAGAAGGAGAATACTTTGATGAAATTTAAGGTGTCTATGCATTGAATAATTTTTCTAGTAGTGACAAATATTTTGAGCCAAATTCAAATGGGAAGATATTAGTTAAATATGAAGACACTACTGAGAGCTCATGCAATGTAGTAGAAGCATGGATACATGGATTCCCTGAATCAAAAACTCAAAATTTACATTACACAAGAAGGATAGCACCAAGAATCATAAATTTAGAAGATAATTACTATGTCATGAGAGACATCTTTGTACCCGCCAGAGAGACATTTGAAGAAGAAGAAGAATACTACTCGGCTCAAGACGAAAAATAAAAAGAGATATTTTACCAGATAGAGAAGAATTCTCCAAAGAAGAAGAATAAATGAAATAACTTCCAATCAAAAGAGTATAAAAATTGAGTCGTGGATCATCTCATCAAACACTACTAAAATATTCAGGCTTTG
Organism: Taxus chinensis; assembly: GCA_019776745.2. Classification (NCBI taxonomy): domain Eukaryota; kingdom Viridiplantae; phylum Streptophyta; class Pinopsida; order Cupressales; family Taxaceae; genus Taxus; species Taxus chinensis. Next base: position 387,194,294 of record CM034155.1, read on the forward strand.
GGGACCTAGAAGGATATATCAAGATCATGGAGAGAATTTTTTCTAATGAAAAATAAAGGATGGAAACTTTGGATGATACTTTGACCATAAATACCGCAAGTTTGTGGGCGGCACAAAAAAAATATATATCTCACTAGAAATTAGTAGTTATACTATTAAAATCTATATTATTGGAAAGTGAAGGCTATTATGCAGCGATCCCTAAATAATCTAGAGAAACTGATCCCTGGAAACATATTCAAGCTTGTGAGAAGAACTAGAGACTATGTGGGGAGACCTCTCCCTTATTATGTACTCAGTTGTTTATATGGACGTTAGGGCCCATATTATGATCATGGTACACACACACACACACACACCAAGAGATTAGGCAGGAGACAAAAATGTGGGATCAATTAGTGAAATATTTCTGTTATACTTTCACCTTCTGGGATGGGGATTTAAAAATTCTTAGGGCTCTATAGAAGATTAGAACATTCTTATTTGTGACTCTAGAGGAATCCATAAAACATTTTTCTTAAGAACAAGAGAAATCATAATGTGAAATATTGAATCCATAGGAAAACACAATCAAGATACGAGAGATAACAAGATGCTATAATGTGGAGAAACAAGAGAAGGAAGAAAAACCTGTGATACACTGTGATAGAGGATGAGAAAAAAATAGTATAAAACAAAGATGAAGGAGAAAAATACTACTACTAGACTTTGAAAATCAAGAACAAAAATATTGGGACAGAAGGAACTAAAAAAATGGCTAAAATTGGAGATTACCGGACAAAGGAAGAAGTAGCTAAGGTAGTGGAATTGTTGCAAGAGTTCCAAGACATTTTCCATTAATATTTTAAAGAGCTAAAAGGGATAAAATAAGAACTTGGAAAAATGAAAATTTAGATAAAGGATGGGTCCAAACCAATGAAGAAAAGTCCATACAAACTGAACCCAAATTTGAAAGTAAAGGTGAAATATGAATTTGATAAAATTCTAAGTGCTGGGATCATTAAACTGGTTGATGTTGCAGAATGGATCAGTCCCATGGTGATCCAAAATAAAAATACTTGAGAGATCCGCATGTGTGTAGATTATCGGGAGTTGAACAAATCTTATATACATGACCCTTTTCCAATTCCCTTCACAGAATAAGTCCTAGATAATGTGGCTAAAAAAGAAGTTTATTATTTCACTGGTTTCTTTGAGTACCACCAAGTCAAAATTTCTCCTGAGGACCAACCAAAAACCACTTTTGCCACCAAATGGGGATCCTTCATGTATACAATCATGCCATTTAGACTGAAGAATGCACCAACAATGTTTAGTAGGATCATGATAAATGCCTTCAAATATTTCATTCATGACTTCCTAGAGGTATATCTTAATGATTGGAGCATTTATGGCCTGTTGAAAAATCATATACAAATATTGAGATTGATGTTTCAGAGGTGCAGAGATTTACAAACCTCATTAAATTTGAAAAAAATGTATCTTTTTGAGTCCCTTTGGTACTCTATTGGGACACATAATATGTAAGGAAGGTTTGTTGATTGATCATTTAAAGACTTCAGTAATTATAAATTTACAATCTCCAAAAAATCAAAAGGACATGAGGAAAATTTTGGGATACACTTGTTACCATTGGAAGTTCATTAGAAACTATGCAGAAAAAAGTGCTCCTCTAGAAGAACTACTGAAGAAGAGGACAAATAAATAAATCCCTTGGTCTAAAGAGTGTGCAAATTCCATTACCTATTATGATATTACCTGATTGGAAGATACCATTATGTGTTCATGTGGATGCATCTAGAATAGCCATGGAGCTATTTTGACATAGTCGAGAGAGAAGATGGACTATCCAATGGCATTTTCTAGTAGGAAATTGGCTAAAAAAGAGAAAAACTACACTACAACTAAAAGAGAGGACATCAATATGGTGTATGCATTAATGAATTACAGAACATATCTATTATCCACTTCTTTCAAATTATACACTAACCATGAACCCTTGGCATACCCTGTAAATAGACCAGTGTTACAAGGAAGAATTTGTAGGTGGCTTATGTTTTTTCAAGAATTTGATTTTACGGTAGTAGTCAAACCTAGGAAGCTAAACAATGATCCAGATTATTTTTCAAGGATTGAAAATGGAGAAGATGAAGGGCCTATAAATGATGATTTTCTTGGAGCCCACTTATTTAGAATTGAAGCCATACCTAGGGAGTTTGATGATATTTCCCAGTTGCTACATAAAGGAGAATTTCAAAATGATAATACCCATCAATAATAAAAAAAAATTGTGTAGAGATTTCCCATTTAATTTGATTCAGGGAAAACTATACAAGAAGGGACAAGATGATGTTCTTAGAAGAGTAGCCTTAGATCATGAGAGAATTTTTTTTTTGATGGAAACACATGAATGCATAGCTGGCAGACATAATGGAGGGGAGAAAAATACAAGGAAAGTGATGATGGTCTAACTATGGTGGCCTACACTGTTTAGAGATGCTCATAAAAATGTTATATCATGTAATATCTATTAAAGAGTGGGAAAACCAAATGCAAGGTATGAAATGCCATTGAGACCTGTTTTGGCATTATTGCCATTTGAAAAATTTACTATTACTTTCATAGGACCAACTAAACTAGCCGCCAGACATTCTCAAGCGAGATTTATCATCACTGAAACAAAATATTTGACAAGGTGGGGACAGGTGGTTCCAAATAAATATTGTATTTTAAAGAAAATGGATAAGTTTTTCTATGAGAATATAATTACAATAATTGGATTCCCTTTTAGTATTACCAGTGATCAAGGCAAGAATTTTGTGAATGAAGCAATCCAAGAACTGTAGAGTGGGTTCATGATCAATTACAATAGAAGCAATCCATACCAGCCATAGGAAAATGGAAATGTGAAAGCATTTAACAAATTATTAGAGAAGGTTTTAACGAATATTTTCTCATTACAAACTGTTGATTGTTACTTAAAGATACTCATTGCTCTATGGGCATACCACAAAACATACAAGAGGATTCCAAAGTATTCTTCATTTAGATTGGTATATGGGTTGGAAACTATGGTTCCCATAGAGTTTTTTCTTCATAGCTTGAGAATTTCAATAGAATTCATGATGACATAAGATGATTCCCTTTGTAATGCTCATGATTTCGATGTTCTAAAAGCAAATTAAACCTTAAATAATTATCTAGAAAGTTGTTGATTTTTTTTTTTAAAGATCACAAGGGTATCAAACCCTATAATAGGTCTAATTAACTCCTACTAGCAATCTACTACAATACATTGGATGGCTAAAGTATAGATTAATAATCAAATATTCTTAACCCATTTCTAAATTCAAATTCAGTTACAATCCTCTAGAAATGTGACCATTAATTGTTTTACTTGGTTCAAGTAGTTTCCCCTTCTCAAGATAACATTTAAACCCACATTTATTATACCTTTATCCTTAATTACCTTAGTCCCCTTAAATTACTAGCTTTAAGTCCATTGAATCGTGTATTAAATCATACTAGCAGAGTTACATATTTAACTTAACACACTAGGGTACATAAATTTAAATTATTTAAAATCCCATAATATATATTCTCACCTAACCATTGTAGGGTTGATTCCTAACCCTTGGATTAAATAAATTGTGGCCACTAGATAGTAGAGTTCTAAACTAACCCTAAACATCCTTATGAAATTTTATTTAACCTTTTTCCCTTGCCCTAGACCCGTCATTTGGTATCTTTTCTTTTCTTTAATTTGCAAGCTAGAGGAGTGGAATCCATGAAAATAAGAAGGGAAACCATGGAGATATTCATCTGGATCTGGTTTAGTTTAGTTTATTTCTGGATTTATTATTGCAATGTCCTCTATTTGTTGATTGAAGAGACTCCACCCTAAATCTGGAGTAGTTATTTAGTTATTTCTATTCATGAGTTCTTTATTTGGGAAAAATACTATTACCATTAAATCTATGATATTTAATACAGTTAAATCCCCATTCAAGGATTGACATGCTTAAACAATGAGTTTTTTCCCTTATGGTTTTCTGGTGGTTTCCTTTTTATGTTTTATAGGCTCAGATTTTAATTAAATCAGTTTTAAATTTGCACATTGACGGATTTTAGTTTTCTACCAAAATTGATGAAACCACCGCCCTATGTGGGCCAGTGGTCCTATGACCGCCACCCTTCATGGGTGGAAATTTGGAAACCTCCACCATTCTTGGGTGATGGTACCTATACCGCCACTCTGTGCATGTTGATGGTCCAGAGACTGCCACTCTACACACAGCGACGGTTCTGTTCTTCTAAAAAAAGAACCATAATTTCATCAATTTTTCCAAAACAATTTCTACTTAGGTGGTTTATATTTTAACCTTAGCTTTAATTTATATGTCTATCATCACTAGTTGAGAGGTTAATAACATTTATTCATTCCATGACTTTAATCACTAATTACATATATTTTCTATTTCAATAGTATATGAGAATATAACTACAAGAATACTTTTAAAATAAAGTTGCTTTCAAGATCAAATAAAAGAATGAAATTCAATCTGTTTCTAAGTCTAATTGCTTTCCTTTCGACAACAAGAATGTAATCGTTCATAAAGATAATTCACTATAACTTAGTGCATTCTTCCATTACAACCACAACTATTTATCCAATGAAATCACAAGATACTATATTACATTTAAGAGTTTCTAGGAATACAATATCAATGATTTACAACTACCAAGTACTTCCTTCATTCTTACAATCAAGGAAATTTCTACAAGTAACAATGATGTTTTTTTATTGAGCATAGCTCATTTTCGTACAATACAAAAAGTTTTCTTTCCAACAATACATTACAACTTGATAAATAAAATATACAATAAATTTTTTCTTTAAAATGCAAGATTACTAGGCCTCCACTTTAAGTGGGAACTACATGGAAAGTTTTTATAATAAAGGATTTCCTTTTTGACTTCTACAAATGTTCCAAGTTCCAAATCTTCAACAAGATCTCCACCATTTTCTTCACTTCAAACACAACAACAAATAAGGGGCATTAGGCAACGTTCACTACCTAACCAATAATCCAACGAGGAGAATAATCTATCCTCCTCATTGGCCCTCGAGCCATAACCAAAGTGCAATAAGAAATGGATACAACCCATGGAAACTAGCACAATGCTTCCACATCACAATACACATTTTCACAACCATTTAAGACAAATTCAAGTACCAAGATAACATTAAAAAGAATGCAAATTTCAAAATACACAAGGCTTGAAAACTCAAAGCCAATGGAGCAAGGAAGTATGGGGAGATCACTTATGCCTCCCAATGGGATTATGTTCCCAACTTAAAATACTCCAAAACACAATCCAAAACCCATAAAGAACTCTTATGCATCCGTTAAGATCCTCTTATTCCTCCCACATTCTCTTATGCCTCCTTACAATCTCTTATTTCTCCCTCAAATGAACCATATAAGAAAAGAAAGCATTTTTTTAATCATAAAATGTGGGGCACCTAACCCAACTCCCTCCCAAAACATGAGACAAAAATCTTATGCCTCCCTCCAAGATAAAATACCTATAACCTTCTCCTACACAATACTTATGCATTCTACCCATTATCCCAACAAGCACACAAACCATTCACTTACATGTAATACACACATATAAAAAAATTTAAAATAAAGGTTTAGTTCCTACCTTTCTATAGTAAGAACGTGATCAAAGAATCACACTCCAAGCTACTTCAAGATGAATCCAACTCCACCAATATCCAATACTTCGACAAGCACTCCAAAATCTCTATCACTCCCAAAATTCAAGTGCACAATAAAATTAAGTAACCTCAAAACTAACAAATGAACTTTCATATATAGAAAAAGAGGAGAGGAGGGTGAGGTGGCTCCATGTAGGATGCCACATCACTTATACTAAACTCCACATAGAATTCCAACCTCAACCCCAAGGTAAAATAAACTGATGGTTAAGGGAATGACAACCATTTTACAAACTCAAACCCAAACCCATACCCCTAATGAACACAATTAAATACTGTTGTAAGAAAAGTGTAATAAATATCACATTTTTCCTTATAAAACACATAATGGGGTCTATTTCTTACCCCTCAGCCCATAGGTATAGTTCATAGATGAAATTAAGATGTGTGGGACAAGCTTAACTTGTCCCACAAGTCTCCCAAAATGGACCTTAAGCCCAGATCCGAATTTCACATGAAAGGTAGAGTGCACAACACTTAAAATCAAATACACTCAACTTAAATCATGAGATCCAAAGGACCAAATACTCTAATAAATGGCCCCATATTCCACATCCCCAAGTAACTTAATAAAAATGATTAATCAACATAATTAAGGCACATTAATCAACAATGATTAAATGAATTACATCAAAAAATAAATCACATAATCCACAATAAATAAAATAAAAGGGGAAAAATACACACATAACCCATGGTCACATTTGGATTTCATTCCCCCATGGGCTAACCTCTAAAAAAAATAACAACAACAATAACATTACACAAGTTTCCATGGTGATCATCGTATCCATCCAGTATTCCGCTTGGTTGGTCTCCTAACCCCCTTTTATTTGTTGTGATACAATTACCTGCAAAATCACACAATAAATCCTTCAGCCTCATGGCCACATAAAATACATAAAATATAAAATATACGCACATATATAAATAAAAATCCTTATATAATGAACTCATCGTCTAAACTAAACAATGTTATCATTAATTTATAATTTGAACAACATCTTAATTATACCATTTCATCGATATGAGTGAGATCATAAGATTAGTTAAAACGCTAAATCATAATCAATACGAAGATAATTCTGAATGTCAGTAAATATATCTACTAATAACACATCATCATCATTAATATAAAATGTCTCTCTATGTCTCTAAGAATCCACATAAATCATACTATGAATCACAACCCATCAATAATCAGAATATGTCTATCATCTAACATCATGCTAAACCAAAATGATATGATAATATCGATGTCTATAGTCAACAGTAATAAAAAATATAATAAGTGTTGAAGAGGAGTGAGCACTACATCCCCCTCCTCTTAGAATCAACTTCCTCCTGGGAGTCATTGAAATAGGTGTGGAATATGGACTCGTAACAACCTAGCATCCTCCCATGTAGAAACAGTCTCATCATACTTATCCCACTGGACACGCACCCGATCAATCTCTCGGCCTCGATGGCCTAGGTTATTATGCTCTAAAATACGCACGGGGCTCCACCATCATCTTCCCCTACTCCTGCACTTTCAATGCATTCTAGTCCAAAACTTGAAAATGATCTGGGATATATCTCCTAAGAACATATACATGGAACACACCATGAACGCAAAACAAGATGGGTGGAAAGGATAGAAGATAAGGTAAGGGACCAATCCGCTATAGGATCTCGAATGGACCCACACATCTAGGAGATAACCTACAACCTTTTCTGTAATGGACAAAACTCTTATGAGGTTTGACACAAAGGAACATCTTCATGCCCACCTCATAAATATGGTGAAATATCCTCTGATATGCATAATTCTTCTACCTATCCTCTGCCTCCTACAACCTATTTTGGATCAAAACAACCTAGTACTCAATGTCCTGTAACATAGCTGCCCTAAGAGATACTATGTCCTCAAGTCTGTACCAACTCAAATGTGTCTTGCAATCCCTGCCATAAAGTTCCTGAAATGGTGCCATCCCAATAGAACTCTAGAAGATGTTGTATGCAAACTTAACCAAGTACAAGTACTCCTACCACCTCAATTAGTGATCCATGACATACATATGAAGCATTTCCTCTAAAATCTGATTCACCCACTCTATTTGACCATCTATCTCTAGGGGGTAGGCTATGGTGAAGTTGATTCTCATCCCAAGGGTATACTGCGTGGTATTCCATAAGTGTTTTGTGTATAAGGGATCGCGGTCACAGATGATATTCCACAAAATCATGTGTAATCGAACAATCTCATCCAAGTACACTCTCGCTATTGCACTAGCTATATAGGTTGTCTTCACTGGATAAAAATGAGCCACTTTCATGAATTTATCAACCATGACCATGATGGTGTCATGGTGGTATCCTAATATAGCTAGTCCCACTATAAAATCCATGCAAGTGATGTCCCATTTCCACTCTGGTATGACATGTGGATAATTAAGGCCATCTAGATACTGATGCTTGGCCTTCACCCTATGAAACTCTAAACATTGGGACAAAAAATGAGCTATGTCCCTGTAAATCCCTCTCCAGTCATACAACTGTCTCAACATGGTGTGCATCTTCTTCACCCTTAGATGGGCTGAATAGGGTGCATGATGTGCCTCAACAAGGATATCCTATCTCTATCCTCCATCTCTCCGTACATAGATCTGACCTATGTGTCGAAGAAGACCATCTTCCTCTAATGAAAATCCATAAAAATTCCCCTCAAGGGGTCTCTGAGACTCGATCTGTACTCTAATTGTAAGGTATAATTTGTCTTATGGAAGTTGTTGTATTCTGCTCCGCAAGTCTGTACCAACTAAAGTAAACATAGAAAAATGCCTCTGATAACTAAAAGTGTCTAAAAAAATGTTCTCCTTCCCCTTCACATGATCAATCTCCATGTCATACTCAAAAATAAGTTCTATCTAACACTGTTGACAGGCATTGAGATTGGGCTATGTGAAGAGATGTTGAAGGCTCAAGTGATCAGTCTTGAGAATAAACCTCCTTCCTAAAAGGAAATGACACCAATGCACCAAACCATGCACCACTTCCACATGCTCAAGGTCACGAGTAGGATAATTGAGCTTATAATATTTGATTTTGTGAGACTCAAATGCAACTACAAGGCAATCTTGCATCAAAAAACCTCCTAATCCTGCCAAAAAAGCATCTGTAGACATGAAGAAATCCCTCTGAGGGTCTGCCACTACAAGGATCGGTGTTGTCATAAGTCATTCCTTCAGTTTTCTAAAGGACATCTCACATATCTCTAACCATACAAAATTCTTCCCTTTCTGCTAAAGGGAAGTGATGAGATGCGCAACGCGAGTGAAATCTTGAAAAACCCTCTTGTAGTACCCTGCCTATCCCATGAAGCTACACATGTCAGTCACACTAGTCCCATACTTGCGAATCCATAATAGCTCTGATATTGGAAGGATCAACTGAAATACCTTCCCTAGAAATAATGTGGCCCAAATACTGCACCTCTATCTAAAAGAATACACAATTCTCCAGGTTCTCGTGAAGATGCTACTCTCTAAGACACTGTAAAACCTGGCGAAGGTTCTCCTCATGCTCCTTATGTGTGCATTAGTAAATAAAAATTTCATCACTAAATATGAGCATGAAGTGATATAAAAATTTCTAGAATACCCTATAAATCAAACTCATGAATAATTCGGGCACATTCGTCACACCAAAAGGCAATACTGTGAACTTGTAGTGGCCATATCTCATACGGAAAGTTGTCATATGAATATCTGCTTCCGAGATCCTTAGTTTATTGTTTCCAACCTTAAGATCTATCTTTGAAAATATGATGGCCCACTTCATCTGATCAAAAAAATCATCAATATGTGGAAGGGGGTAATGATGCTTGATCGTTACTTTTTTCAGCTGACAGTAATCGATACACAAAGGCATATATTTGTCCCTATTATTTACAAAAATTACTGGCACACCCTAAGAGGATACACTAGGACAGATTAGGCCTTTCTCAATAAGACCCTCTAGTTACAACTTGAGCTAACAAAGCTCAAGGGTAGCCATCCTATATGGAACTTGTGAGACGAACTCTGCTCCTAGAACAAAATCAATGTGAAAATATATCTCACGTGGGGGAGGTAACCTTGGTAGATCCCTTGGAAAGACATCTGAAATCTCCCTCAAGATATGATGATCATCAAGTGATGGCCTAATAGACACATCCTATGATCTTTCGCTAACCGTGATAGAATAAAATTGGAAACCTCGTTGTGCACACCGCTTAAGCTACATAATATATATGGTGCGAATAGAGGTGGGATTCCTAATTCCCACAATCAATGTCTCTACTCCCAAATAATTTCAAAATGATATTACCTTACTGTAATAATCGACTCTAGCCCTATGTGTAGATAACAATTCTATGCCAAAATTAATCCCATAGGAACGCAAAGGAAGGATATGAAGATCCAAGGTTGTGGGAAAACGACCTAGGTAAACTATACACTCCTTGACTAAGGAGTCCATTGTGAGCTTGAATCCAGAAGCCATCTCCATAACCAACTACGACTCTACCTAACTGCCACCATCTTGCATTGATCTACTACAAATGGACAAATAAAATAATCTAAGGAGCTTGAATCAAATAAAACAGAAGTAGAAATGCCATCAATGCTACCTATAGTCTCAATCACCATGTCTTGTTGCTCTTCTTGGTAGTTATCGACCGCTGCATATATCCTGTGGATCCTAGCCATATCGCCTATTATAGAATCTGAGATAGGTCCCTTACCTTTATTATTAGGGTCCTCCGGACACTCTCTCTAATGGTTCTCCTTTACACCGCACACGTAGCAACTACCGGGTCACCTCCAATGAGAAGCATCTCCTGGAGGTAATGTATAGGTATAATTCATAGAAACTGATGATCCTACCATATACTATTGTGGTTGCTATTTTTGAGCTCCTACGGACTAAGCTCTAGATGGTGTTTGAGTCCTAACTAGTCCCCTAGGAGTAGACCCCATACTGTGTCCCCTCTAAGCATCAAATCTATGTGGAGGACTATACATTGGATGAATCTACTATTGCTACTACTGTGGGTGTCAGAAAGAAGATTATGTTGAACTGTGACCTCCACGAGGAGGAGGAGATGACCCCCTCAGCATACTATCCTTCATCTTCTGAATACGATCCCACACTCTATATCTTGCCTACTGTGTTTTCCCCCTAGTCTCCTTTGTAATGGAGGCCTTCTCTATGGCCTCAACTAATTTATGCGGACAATTAATGCACACTACCCCTCCTAAGTCTAGGTTCAGGTTCTTGATGAACCTATGGATACTTAGCTACTCATCTTCAATGCAGTCTACATACTGAAGCAAGTCCAGAAAGTGATTCTCATACTTAGCTATAGTCATGGAGGCCTGCAATAATGATGAAACTCATCGATCCTATGTTGTATGAACCTCCTGGAAAAGTCTTGAATCCTAAAATACTATTCAAATAGCTCCCATGTAACTATATCAGAATCAACATGGAGTTTCTACTCCTCATTCCTCCACCAAACCCTAGTTCCATCTGTTAAAAGGTGGATGGCAACATGAGCCTTTGTGTTTCTGGTACATAGACATAGCTTGAAGCATCCACTCAATTTGACCAACCATACCTCTACCTGAAATCCCCCAGTGTCCCTAGAAAAATGAGATGGATAGATTTTCAAAATCTCATTGATGTGATCTTCCACTATAGACTGTATTCCTCTAGGTCTCTCATCATGAACATCTCACTTCCTAGGGCTCCTAGATTTGTCTCTATTTCCTATAGCCTTGTCTCCATGACCTCTCTATATTGAACCTCATCTAACTGACTCCACACAATATTTCTCTTCCATAAACTCATGACTATGTCGGGAAGGTGTACGAGCATCCACTAATGACTCTCTATCTTGTTGGCTAGACCGTGCCCCTACTGATCCTCCGCGTATAGCGGCATTGACATCCTGTAATGTCTACAATATCTATGGTAGAATAATGACTACTGCCTTCTCTAGGGGTGGTAGATCTACATCCACATGTAGAAACCCATCATCTGGTCCGCGCCTCTTGCAAAGACCAATGCAAGAGTTAGTCCATCATCATCTAGGTTTTGTTTCAATTTTATGGGTTTTCTACAGTTTTAAAAAATCACAATGTCATGTGTTTTAAGTTTTAATTTTAGAGTTTCACTAATCTGATGTTGTTTGCAAGTGTGCCCAGGGTCCCAACATTGAACCCATGACTCTGATACCAACTGTAACGCCCACAATTTCTACATTCTAAAACCATATTAAATCTTAAATAATTATCTAGAAAGTTGTTGATTTTTTTTTTTTTTTAAAGATTACAAGGGTGTCAAAACCTATAATACTATTACATTACATTGGATGAATCAAGTCTAGAATAATAATTAAATATTCTTAACCCATTTCTAAAGTCAAATTCAGTTATAATCATCTATAAATGTGTCCATTAATTTATTTACTTGGTTCAAATAGTTTCCCCCTCTCAAAATAACATTCAAACCCACATTTATTATACCTTTATCCTTAGTTACCTTATTCCCCTTAAATTATTAGCTTAAATTCAATTGAATCATTTACTAAATTATACTAGGAGAGTTACATATTTAAATTAACACACTAGGGTACTAAGTGGCCCCATTCACCCATTTTCACATACATTTAAATTATTTAAAATCCATTAATATATATTCTCACCTAAAAATTTTAGGGTTGATTCCTAACCCTTGGATTAAATCAATTGTGGCCAGTAGATCCTAGAGTTCAAAACTAACCCTAACCATCCTTATGAAATTTCATTTAACCTTTTTCCCTTGCCATATCCTCCTCATTAGGTCTCTTTTCTTTTCTTTAATTTACAGGTTGCAGGAGTGGAAGCCTTTAAAGCAAGAAGGGAAACCATGAAGAGATTCATTTGGATCTAGCTTAGTTTAGTTTATTCATGGATTTGTTATTACAATGTCCTCTATTTCTTGATTGAAGAGATTCCACCCTAAATCTTGAGTATTTATTTAGTTATTTCTATCCTTGAGATCTTTATTTGGGAAAAACACTATTACCATTAAAACTATGAGATTTAATACACTTAAATTCCCATTGAAAGATTAACATGATTAAACAATGAGTTTTTTCACTTATGGTTTATTGGTGGTTTCCTTTTTATGTTTTATAGGCTCAAATTTAAATTAAATCAACTTCAAATTTTCGTAGTTACGAATTTTAACTTGTTACCGAAAGTGATGAAACTGCTGCCCTGCGCAGGATGACATTCTTGTGACCATCATCCTTCCTGGGTGGGGATTTGAAAACCTTCACCCTACCTAGGTAATGGTTCAGATACCGCCGCTCTGTGCAGGATGGTGGTCCCGAAACCGCCTCTTTGAATAGGGCAACGGTTTTGTTCTTCCAAAAATAGAACCATAATTTCATCAATTTTTCCAAAAAAAAATTCTACTTGGGTGGTTTATAGTTTAACGTTAGCTTTAATTTATATTCCTATAGTCACTAGTTGAGAGGTTAATAATATTTATTCATTCCTTGACTTGAATCACTAAGTACATATATTTTCTATTTCAATAGTATATAAGAATACAACTATAAGAATACTCTTCCAATAAAATTACTTTTAAGCTCAAATGGCAGAATGAAATTCAATCTATTTCTAAGTATTATTGCTTTCCTTTCCATAACAAGAATGTAATGCTTCGACAAGGTATCACTATAACTTAGCGTATTCTTCCATTACAACCACAACCATTTATCCAATGAAAACAAAACCAACTATATTATATTTCATATTTGCTAGGATTACATTCTCAATGATTTACAACTTCCAAGTTCTTCCTTTATTCTTAAATTAATGCAAACTTCTACAAGTAACAATACTTTTTTTTCTTCTTCTTGAGTATAGCTCATTTTCTTCCAATACAAAAAGCTTTCTTTCCAACAATACATTACAGCAATATAAATAAAATACACAATACAACTTTTCTTGGAAATACATTATTACTAGCCTTCCACCTTAACTAGGAACTACATGGAAATTTTTTTATAATAAAGGATTTCCTTTTTGACTTCTTCAAATTCTCTAACTCAAAAATGCATTATTACTAGCCTTCCACCATAACTAGGAACTACATGGAAAGGTTTTTACAACAAAGGATATCCTTTTTGACTTCTACAAATACTCAAACTCCCAAATCTTCAACAAGAGCTCCACTATTTTCTTCACTTCAAACACAACAACAAATAAAAGGGGGTAGGCATTGCTCTCAGCCCAACCAATAATCCAATGAGGAGAATATTCTATCCTCCTCATTGGCCCCTGAGCCCCAATCAAACTGCAATAAGAAATGGATACAACCCATGAAAACTAACATGATGCTTCCACATCACAATACACATTTTCAAAACCATTTAAGATACATTCAATTACAAAGATAACAATCACAAGAATGAAAATTTCAAAATACACAAGGCTTGAAAACTCAAAGCCAGTGGAGCAAGGAACTATGGGGATATCATTTATGCCTCCCAATGGGATTAGGTGCCCACCTTAAATCCCTCCCAAACGCAACCCAAAACCCCTACAAAACTCTTATACCTTCCTCAATATCCTCTTATGCCTCCCTATAATCTATTATGTGTCCCTCAAATGAACCATATAAGAAAATAAAGCATTTTTCTTATAAATAAAGGTGGATCACCCAACCAAACTCCCTCCAAAAACATGAAACAAAAATCTTGTGCCTCCCTCCAAAATAAAATCCCCATAACCGTATCCTACACCATACTTAGGCATTCTACCCATGATCTCAACAAGCACACAAACCATTTACTTGCATGAAATATAGACATAAAAATAAGTAAAACAAAGGCGTAGTTACTACCTTTCCATAGTAAGAACATGATCAAAGAATCACACTCCAAGATCCTTCAAGCTCAATCCAAATCCAACAAACTCCAAGACTTCAACAAGCACTCCAAAAACACTCTCACTTTCAAAATACAAGTGCACAATAAAATGAAATAACCCCCAAACTAGCAAATGAACTTTCATATATAGAAAAAGAGAAAAGGAAGGTGAGGTGGCTCCATGTATGATGCCACATCGCTTATCCTCAACTCCCTACATAAGTCAAACCTCCAACTTAAGGCACAATAAATTGGTTGTTGAGGGAATGACAACCCTCTTACACACTCAAATCCAAACCCACACCCCTAAACAAAACAATTAAAGACTTTTGTAAGAAAAGTGCAATAAATATCACCTTTTACATTACAAAACACATAATGGAGTATATTTTTTACCACCCCAACCCATAGGTATAGTTGGTAGATTAAATTAAGAGGTGTGGGACAAGTGTAACTTATCCCACAAGCCTCCAAAAATGGCCCTTAAGCCCAAATCCGAATTTCACATGCAAGGTAGAGTGTACAACACTTAAAGTTAAATACACTCAAATCAAATCACAAGATCCAAACGACCAACTACTCTAATAAATGGCCCCTTTTGTCACATCCCTAATTAACTTTATTAACATGATTAATCCACTCAAGTAATCAGAGAGAGTATGAAATCAATACTTTCTTTGTGGGAAAGGAAACCATCCATTAATTCACCGATGGCATCGCTTGTTCCTATATTCATGGGGTGTGGAGGGAGGTCTACCTACACATCATGAAGTATCTTACCTTGGAAGGTAAATATGACAAGATATATACCTACCACTTGTCTTTTCTGAACATTTTTAGACACAAGAAAATGCTCAGTGTTCTCTTCTATCTTTTTATGTCTCTGAGCATCTCGGTGAAGGATTTCCAATAGAGTAAGGTGGAGTCCCCCATTCATGAGGGTCTCATTATTCTCATGTTTTGCAATGGGAAACCATTCCAGGATAAACATATGCCCCTAATTGAGGATGAGGAGGATATTACCCTGGCTGAGTGTCTTTCTAAGATGAGGGAGGGTAATCTGGTTACTAAGAAGATGAGAGTGGGGGAGAATTTGGAAGGGATGGAAAAGCAGGAAGTTGATCCATCGAAGGGTAAGGGATAAAGTGCCCCTAGAAGGAGAGAATGGTCTTGATATGTGGAAGAAAAAAGTTCAGTATTTTGAGATGGTGGTACAAGTGTTGGAAGATACTAAATTGGTGGTGAGGAAGGGCATGATTGATAGCATTAAATCCAACAAGAAAATATGCTTGGTCTAGAAGGACATTCATGGGAATATAAAGTAGTTGGAATCTTTGGTTTAGGATTTGGGTGCTCATTTGAACATTGTGGAAAAAGAGAAGTGGAAAAGGAGGTAGATCAGTTCTAATGAAGTTGAATAGGAGGAGCAGGAGTTTGCAAAGGATACTAAGGAGGACATTGAGGAACCCCCTAGAAGAAGCTGAATACTAATCCTAGCATGAAAGATGAGATAAAGGGAGGTTAAACCCTCTAACAAAATAAAAGCTAACCAATGGAACTTCTTCCAAACTGTGTGTAGAGTTTTAGGGAAATTTCACTATTTTTTCTTCTTTAATGGTTTAGATCTCTTTTTATCATTATTTCTTGGTCCCCCTTCTATGTTTTGGAGATAAAATTACTTAACTCTTTGGTTCTTATTCCTCTTTTTTCTCTCTTTTTTTCATTCGTGATGTAATAATTTTGTACTCAGCCTTTGGGAGCCTATCCCTTCCTTTTACCCTATTTAATAAAAACAACCAATTAAGGGACATTAATCAACAATGATGAAAATAATTACATCGCAATATAAATCACATACTCTACAATAAATAAAAGAAAAGGGAAAAAATACACACATAGACCATGGTCACATTTGGAGGTCATTCCCGAATGGGGAACCCCAAAAAAAAACAACAATAATAATAACATTACACAAGTTACCATGGTGGCTGTTGTTATATCCATCTAGTATTCCACTTTGGTTGGTCTCCTAACCCGCTTTTGTTTGTTGTGATACAATTACCTGCAAAATCACACAATACCTCCTTTGGCCTCGTGGCCGCATCAAATACATCAAAGATAAAATACATGCACATCCATTTATAAATATCCTCATATAACAAAAGCATCATCTAAACTAAACAATGCTATCATTCATTTATAATTTTGACAACATCTCAATTCTACCATTTCATCGATATTAGTGAGATCACAAGATTAGTTCATATGCTAAATCATAGTCAATATGACAAAATTTTTAAATGTCAATAAATATATATGCTAATAACACATCATCATCATCAATATAAAATGTCTCTCTATGTCTCTAAGAATACACACAAATCATACTATGAGTCACAACCCATCAATTGTCAAAATATCTCTATCATCTAACATCATGCTAAACCAAATTGATATGATAATATCTATGTAAATAGTCAACAGTAATCAAAATCAAAATATAATAAGTGTTGAAGAGGAGTGGGCACTACAAACTTCATGAAATATTGATAAATATTAAAAAATTAGACGAAAGGAGATTTATAGCTGCGTACAACCAAATGTAGGAGCAAAGAAGACAAAGGCATGGCAAGACTGCCACATTAAGAAGAAACAAGTTGATATTAGAAACCAGGTTCTCCTTCATAACAAAAAATATAAATACCTAGGGAAGCAAATGGTTAGATATTTGGCACCATACATTATCAAAGAAATACTACCTTTTGGAGCAATGAAACTACAAACATTGCAATTAAACAAAATTCCTAGTCATGCAAACAGAGAAAGGTTCAAGATTTATGTAACTTAGTAAAAAATCAAAAAAAAAGAAAAGAAAAAAATAACGACCTACTTGAAAACTGACAATTTAGCGGGTAAGTCGAGGGGTAGGATGAAAACCCGCAAGGCCATCTCTACCCTTAGAAACAATAAAAAGAGGAAAATGAAAAATCCATTAAGGAGGAATACCCATGCAATATAGAGAAATACCGGGCTATTTGAAAACCAAAAATTTGGTCGATAGGGTGAGGGGTACGATGAAAACCCATAAGGGCATGTCTACCCTTAAGAAGGAACATGAGAACAAAAATAATAATCCACGGAGGAAGAATACCTGTGCAATAAAGGAAGAGAAAAACCGCGGAGGAATAATACCCATAAAATAAAGGAAGCTAGGAAAATTCGTCAAAGTCACGAAACAAAGAAGCAAAAGTATTCTGTGAAACAAAGAAATGAAAATCCATTAAAATAAGAAAAATGATAAAGCCACTTAAAGAGGAAAAGTATGAAACCGTAGTATGAAGAAGGAAAGGAAACCACGATACAAAGAAATAAAATAAATCACCAAACAAAACAAAGAAGTAAAGCCATGAAACAAAACATACATTATAAAACCACGCAACATGTTAAGAAAAGCCACGTAAAATCCGTGTTCAAACCACATGAAGAGGAAATCCACGAAAGGAAGTAGACGACATGAAAGAAAGAAAGAAGCCAACCATCCTAGGAAATAATAAATGCGGTAGGTGGAAATCAAAACTATATAAGGGAGGAATTTCCAAAGAATGAAGGCATTACAAGCATATGAAGAAATCAAGTAAAAAGATCCACAAAGCAAGCTACGAAAAAATTAGGGTGAATCAAGGAGGAACTAAGGATAATCCAATTGAAGCGACACAAATTTGAGAAGCATTCTGCAAAATCATACAAACACGACCTAAAGGGCACATTTTCACACATCCCATTGAAGGTCATGCATACACGGGATTTTTAGAAGTACATTCATTCACCTAATGTCGAATATGAGCATACCAGGATTGAGGTAGATAGGGCATTATTTCTTACTACAAATACGATGACGCAACAAGTAGAATATAAGAAAAAAGAAAAAGTCATCACGGAATTAAAAATGGATGCATGAAGAAAAATTTTCTACTTCAACAAGGCATATAGGGAAATTAAAGTTCTCCTCTGTCGTCTTCATAATCATATACTTTTCCTAGATCAACCATATCAAATTACTCCTTATGTAATGGCTAGGGTTACTGAGATGTGGAACAAAGGATGGTCTACATTAGAAATGATTTAAACACCAATGATGGACAAATTGAAGGAAATGGGTGTCATAACATGTAAATGTGACATCAGAATTACAAATTTTCAAAATCCTACTATGAGGTATGTTTTCAAATCCATTTGTTTAAAAATTTATCACACAAATAGAGAAGATGACACCATTGGGGTGAGTACACAATTAATATAGCCTAGCCATTAATATGGTCCATTTTGAATATAGCCGAGACGAATTAATAGCCACAAAATTCCCTGAGAATGTGAGGAGGATTAAAGTGGTAAAACATAATTTTTTTTATGGGTTGATATTAATCTACTTGGCAATGTACTTTACAAAAACATTTCCACAGAAAAATGAACCGGTCAAGTGGAAATTTGATACCCCTATAGCAAAACAAATTTAGGAACACATGAGAAAATAGATGCCATTACTCAAATAACATTATGTGTTTAATGGAGAGATAGAGTCAGGGGAATAATTGCAAATAAATCTAGGGTATCAAAATAAATTGTGGCCAAATACGTGAAAGAAATCATGTTTATTGCAGACATTGACTACATTTTTATCAAACCACTAGTTCCACAGACTGATCAAGTTCCGCCATTACCTTATGAAACTTCAGATGAGATAATTGAAACATCCATACAGGCACTAAAATTATATCCATTGAATCTTAGGAACCATGTTCTAGCTATTTTTGATGATATTATTGAAGAAACAATTGAAAAATATAAACACAAAGAGGAACCATCAGGGAAATTAGAAACCAGTGGAAGAACACCAAAAACATACAAATGAAAGAAATATCCTTCCATTAAAAAGCCAATTTCTAAAAGACAAAAATCCCTACCTAAAAAAGAAAATTTAAAATAATTTGCAATGAGTAAAGAAAATGAAGAAGAAAAATCTAAGGAGCTAGAACAAATTTCACGGTCAGAGGAAGAAGATGTGAAATATACTCCCTCAACACCAAATCCACAACAACCAGAAATAACAAAAGTTTCTGAAGATGCAAAACCATGGATTGAAACAAATTTGAAAAAAATAACATACACATACTATCAGAAATGCTTATTTGCAGGTGGAATCTCTCAATTAGCACATGAGTATGTGGTAAGCATAGGAAAGGAACAAATGGAAATAACACAAGAAATAGTCTATTACTTATAAAAATTTGGTTTTTTATTAGAAGATATCATCAAACTACTTCCTGAAGAACTGATCAAGGAGATACAAGAACATATTGAAGTGGAAGAAACAATCTAGTTGAAGGCCCTGCAATAGGAAAGATCACAACTAAAGGTTATGAAGAAAAGGACTATAGAAGAACAAAAGCAATTTAAGGAAGTTGAAGAACTCATTCGCATATTAATCAAAACAAGAATGGAAAGAGAAAACAAAACACCATAACCTATAGAGGAGGCATGAAAATAAGATAGGAATAAGAAAGATGAGGTGGATAAATTGAAATCTGCGGAAGTGGATGATCATGAAAAATCCCATCAAGAAGAGGAAACAAAAAAGAAAAAATAGAAGAAGCCAAAGAGCTAGCTAAGAAGGAAAAACAAAAAGAAGAATTAGAAGTAGATGAAAAGCAAAATAAAGAAGAAATAGAAAAGAAGAAGAGGGAACAAGAAGAGAAGGATAAGAAATAAAAATAAGAGGCAGAGAGAAACAAAAAGAAGAGAGAAAGAAAATGGAGAAAGAAGAAAAAACAAAAATAATGGCAAAATAGAAAAAAGAAAGAGGAAGAAGAAAAACTATATAAGAGGAGAAGAAGGCCAAAGAGGATGCCACACTAAAACAAAAAGAAGAAGAGGAAAGAAAATCAAAATAAGAAGTAAATAAAAAGTAAAAAGACAAAGAACAAAAGGAAAAACAAGAGAAGGAAAAGAAACATAAGGAAGAAGAAGGAATAACATGCCAAAAAATCATTCCAAATATTATCCTCTGGCATAAAGACCACACAAGAATCTTGAGACCCATTAGTCAAAATTAAGCAGGCTCTACATAAAAGGAAACAAGAAAAATCTTTCTAACTGCAACAATAATTTTTTTAGCAAACCACGAAGCGATTTAAAGTTCATTTCAACAAATTAAATCCTCTACAAAACTATACTTGTAGTCGAGTGTGCAAGCAGAGTACCACCCAAGATCGGATGCAAAGGTGTGTGGAAATAGAGGAAACAATGCAAAATATGATCCCTACCATCCAAACGGATAAGCTGTAGATCAAATTTGATCATATAATTTCCATTGAAGCATCTACAGAGTACGTGGTAGGGGATGTTTTTAAAGAACACTGCATAAACTTGTAAGAATAGAAGAAACAATATGCAAAACTGTAATAGAGGAACACAAGGAAGAAGTCAACAAACCTCATGTACTAAAAAATCAGAAAATAAGAAGTGCACTATAAACCATGGTGAAGAAACTAGAGACAAAGATGAAAAATATCTTCATATATTACACATATACTATTGGATGGCCAAGCATTAAAATAGAAGACAAGGAAAAGATGGAAAATTTTGAATAGGAAATACAAAATCTTTTTACAGAATATGATATTTTAAAAGACAAGGATGACACACAAAGAAATAAATTGGCAAAGCAACAGGTACGACTATAGAATATCTATGACATGAAATAATTTATCACTACATTAGAAAAATCTTTAGTGAGGATGCAACAAGAAACTACACTTACACAAGATTGATGGAATAAGATAAATTCACATCCCACTCCACCAGAATTAATCTTACTGGTTCAAGAGAATACACAACTATAGGAGTGGATAGATCAAGTGAATAATCATTTGAATTCTTGGATTAACTATTGAAATAATATTATTACTCAAATAACAAAGTATATGCCAAAAACTACGATGTAAAATCTTAGAGGTTGAGGCATCCCGAAAACCTAGTCGAGTAATTCGAGTGAAGGAAATATTTCTTACACTAGACGTCTAATTGTTTTGGGAGGTTGATGATTTTATACCTTGGTTTCCAACAAATCCAGTCAAGCGAGTTGGTCCAGCGAGGGAACCCTTCCCTCCACCATATGTCTATGTCTTAGTGGTTGATGCCCATATCAAATTTCTGACTGAAATTTTAGAAGGAATTCACAAGAGTCTTCATCAGTTTTTGTCTCAAGGATGAGAAAAAATATAAGAGGGGAGATAATGTTTAAAAGCGTTTTGGTATAAGCCACAGAAAAACATATTAAGCCACCTAAGTTTGGAGAAATCCATGAAGAGATAAAGATAACCCTGAAGTATAGAAGATAACCATGAATAAAAAAAATTCCACGAATAAAAGGACAAGGCCACAAGAATCTATAGAAGTAGTGAGGTATAGAGAAAGATGCTAAAAACTAAGAGAATCTGTGGAACACTGGAAAGAGCCATGGAAGACAACATCATGCCATGGATAAAAGACAAATCACACCAGTACAAGAAAGAAGCCAACAAAGACATGAACCAAAAGAAGTTTCATTCAAAACATATTTTATTTTATATATTTATTATACTTAGTGTAACCTATAAGGTGTGCCTCATAAAGACTTATGTGAGAGTGTCATTTTGAGATCATGTAAAAGAGATAAGAGAGTTAGATTGAAAGGAGTGTATATGTACTTGACTAATGTAATGCATTTTGATAAATTATTAAAGAATGGAGTTCAATGAATGAATTATATTTCATATTATTATTTACTTTTATGTCCTTAATGTAGTGGTGGTGTATTTCTTGTGTACACCCTTAACTAAGATCGATATTTCCTAAGCCCTACAATCCTGTCGAGGTTTTTAGGTCAACATTTCCCAAAACTGATTATTGTAAGGAGTGGTCTAGTATAAATACTAGAGGTTTGGGAAGGTGGAAAAGCATTCCTTCACTCAGGGTCCAAACAATGAGATGAAATGAAAACCAACTTTATAGTTTAAATAGCTCCATAAAAATACAAAATGGGGTAACATGACTCCTAGATATCTGGAGAAGAGAGAATAAATAGTAAATTGAGGTCGATATCATTCTTGATGCGACTCTTCACATAACAAGGAACACATACGAAAAAATGACATCTCTTTTATGGGGCTCAAAATGTTATTTTTCATTTCCCTAAATGTGACTCTCCACATAACAAGGAACACATACGAAAAAATGAAATCTCTTTTATGGGTTTTAGAATGTTGTTTTACAAGTCCATGAATGCGGTGTTTGTCTAATTTTTCAAGTAAATGACAAATATTGTGTTTAGTTAACGAATCATCTAACTCCCACCAGTAACCACGGACACGAGCACCTATTTCTAGTAATTTGGGTTAGCAACATATAAGATTATGGTAGAGATCATGGTTGATGGTCAAGGTGTAAATTGGTTACGTAATTCACACGATGCTTTTTTTTGTTTTACACTATCTAAGGTTGGTTAACTATCCAATTGTATGATTGTCTAATGGATTAGAATTTCTATTAAATTGTGAATGAAGAACCAAATATAAAAAAATTTATAATGGATTAAGATAAAGGAGACCATTCCAGGAAATACTACCGTCCATAGTACAAATGGTGCTCTAGGTGGGTTTACCCACATTCTAAGAGGATCCAACTCTCTTTTAGTATTATGTCAAATGGTTTGCACATTTGGAGCACTCCTCCATTTTCCTTTTCTTGAAAGTCTCAATATCCACTTTAAAAAACCATTTGTGCACATCAATAAATTGGATCATTTCATGAGGATACATTTATCTGAGGTATTTTGTCAAACAACCCGCGAGGATATTCTCGGATCCTCTTCATTCAATGGTCTAGAAAAAGATAATAAATGAATCTCGTGTCTTTCACTACCAGTTACATATGCAATAACCATTTTTCTAACAACTTACATGCATGAATAATGCTTCCACATTTAGCATACATATCTGTCAGTATATTTGCAACTAAAAAATATAACATCACTTGGTTATCCACAATACACTAAATCATGGCTCTCATTTTGGCACAAGCTAGAAGAAATCAAGGCTTCCATGTGGAAAGAAGAGGGTTCTATCCCTGGTAATGCCTTGTACCCAACACACTTACAACTAACCAAGACAAAAAAATGCTTTCAAAGCTCTTTTTTTTTGCTCAACCCAATTAGTGCAGATATTGTAGCCAGGGTACTCCACAAAAAATAGTTCACATGCCCTTTCCTAATTTTTAACCTTCTTTGCATCCACAACGGGTCAAAAACAAATTCAACATCCAACAACACTAATTTTTTCCTTGATATATATGCACTCTACAACTAATAATTCCCGTCACATTTGTAGCTACAATATTTTACAGAAAACATGGTTTCTAAGATTTGTTGGATGTCCTTGACCTGCTATTGAAGCTCCAAATCAGTTGTTTGTAGAATAAAGTGTGCAGGGCCTCTAAACCGACCCTCTCTTTGAAGCTGGGAATGAAAAACAAGAGGGCTCCATGTAGAGGAAGAGTGAAAGAGACAAATATTTGCAAGACATATGTGGGAAAGGCACTTCCAATACATAAATCAATACAAAAACTACATGTAATCAAATATAAAGAACATGAAAACGAAGTACGGATTATTTGACCCAAAAATGGGCTGATTTTAGATGGCTTTTGGCGAGAGATACGTTAGTTCGGTTTTCCTCACAATGTTCAACATGTTTCAACTATGCTCTTACTACTAAAATTTACTATGTTAACTTGGATTCCAAAGTGATTACTCCTTTGGATCTCAAAAAATGTGCTTGGATTATTATGCAAGGAAAATGATAGGTCTAAAAAGGAGTTTAGGATGTGCAACTCTCCATCACATTCATCGAGCCCCAAAAGTTGGCTTTCTTCCCACCCCACATGGCTATCAATTCTCATATTATTAAATTATTTGTAAAAATTTCACCAGACATTGACAACTGATTAGGAGGGGACACTATAAACCCTATCCAACAATAGACACCCATGTCCAACGTTATTCACAAAATCTAGATTTTACAGGGAGTAGTTGTGACACAGTTTTGACCCTATTCAACACTTTACATTATCTTGATTGGTTCTAAATTGCATAGGATTTAACTAGTTCATCTTTCTTTCTCCTTTTCTTATAGTGTTTCATTGTTTAAGTGCTTACCCTTTGTATATATGTTGTATTTTAGAATATCAATTACTCTACAATTAGATTTAATTATATTTTCATTAATTCAAAACCACATGAATCTAACACTAGGTGCTAAATTATCTTGGAAGCTATTCAATGAGCCTCGTGCTCTTTGGAGCATCATCCTCAAAAAGAAACATTTCAACAACATGCATTCTCCTTGAATGAATTTTCACTACTTGTGAACACCTTTCATATTATCATGTCTAGAATTTCATGACTAAGGATTTGACCATTCTCAAACCACTTCTAAGAAAAGTGATGTTTTTTAGTGATGTTCGGATCCTAAACTCCCCCCTAAATGATCATAGCCTTAAAAATTTAAATTATTGGTGCGAGGAAAGATGGTTGGATTGATATATTGGCCACACAATATCTGATTGAGGTGAAACCGGCCTTAATGGAAATTCTTAAATCATATCATTTTTAAAATCATCATGATCAATTGATCTTAGATGGGAAAAAATTATGGAAGATAAAATGTAAAAGATGGATATTGTGCCATCATTTCCTCTTCAAAAATATCACTTTTCCCATTCCCTTCTAAGAAAATTTGGTATAAATAAGGCCTTCCAAAATATAATTCATATCTTTGGATGAATTACTGGGCCAAGATGCTAACTCATACCAATATCACTAAATGAGGATTTCATGGCCCATCGTGGTGCACTCTTTTCCTGCACTTTGAAGAAGAGACCATTCATCTCCTCATGCATTATGATTACTCCTTCAAAATTTGGTCATCTTGTCGAATAATTCAAATTTCCTTTGGTACTCCATGCTTCTATCAAATACCTCATTTCCTGATGCGACTGCAATCTTCACTCTGATCCATTACTTCAAATCTATAAATCTATTCATGTAATTATATGCAAGAGCATTTGATTGGAGAGAAACAGAAGAATATTGAAATACGAAAATAGAAACACCAAGGCAACCCTCTCCCAAATCTTAAGGATTATCAAGGAGCTCATCATGACATCGAATCCTAAATATGGGTAAATCTTCCTAGAAGATACCAACATTTTCAATAACTAGAAAAACATACTCTCAGGCTTTCCTGATAAAGGGATCAGATAAAAAAGTAATGCAAAAATAAGAGTTAAATGGAAGCCACCTCCTAATGATCTCATCAAGCTCAATTTTGACGGAGTGTATTATATTAATCCTAAAAGGGTTGGGGTAGGTAGTATTTTTTGCAACTCTTTGGGTAGCCCCATCCTGGGATTTACTAAGGCTATTAAACATTGCTATAATATTCTTGCGGAGGCTAAGGATTTATGGTGTGATCTTAAAATCACAAAGGAAAAGGGATAAGACAACCTCATTATTGAAGGTGATTCAAAAATTATTATAAATGTGGTAAGTAAGAAAAAATGAAACATTGGAATTTATACCGCATTGTGGAGGATTGTCTTGGCTTAAAAAATTCAGGACAAATTCTTCAAACTCTCAGAAATGCAAACAAATTTGCTAACAGCCTTGCAAATTTTGGGGCTGAACTCAATTTTAAAAATATGATTATATTACAAAAAATTTATCTAATTAGGGAGATTGGTGATTTAATTAAGAAGGATGGGCCTATCATATCACCACAAGTTATAGGAATGGATCCCATACAACAGTAACTGTAATAATGATAGGGCACATCCATGTACCCTCCTTTGCTCATGGGATTTATTTTGCGTATTTTTTCGCATTGGGAAGATACATTTTTAGTATGCGTGAATGATATTCTTATCTCTAACTTCCATCTGTGCTCTCCATTTGAACGGTCTAAGAAACTATTTTGTTTCTATAGAAGGAAAATGGAAAAAGGGAAGAATTTGGTTAGAACTACTATGCGCACCACAGCAGGAAAAGTGATGGCAAGTAATAAAGTGCACGAGATGCAGGAAAACCTGGTTTATAATTTGTCTATTGATGATGTCCATTACTTTTTTTTAGAGCTGGTAAATGACTTCAAATAGAGAAAAGTTTTGAATTTAGAATGTTTATTGGTAAAATACACTCGGGTTAGAACTAAAGAAGCCATGGATTTCTAGTAGCACACTCTAATTGTAGGTGTCAAATACCCTAAGCTGCTTAAATGGCTACAAATATACTCTACGCCCAATTATCAACCAAGCTTGAGGACTCATCGGCGGCGGAGGAAGTACTTACAGAAATGAATGACCCATGATAGTCCATTTGTAAGTTGGACACACTGAAAGTGGCACAAATCATTAGCGTCCAAACTGTGTTTCTTGGAGAAAGAAATTCCTTTACAATTGATGAGGGTATGCAACAGTTGGGATTGATATTGGACCCTACATGGATATGATTTGCAAGTTCTCAAAATCTCAGGCTGTAGAAAGTATCGTTCAAGGAAAAAACCTTAATGCGATCTACACAATGCTGAATATCCCATTTGACAAGTTTGAAGACTCCAAGCTGGCTAAATCAATATCTTTTCTAATGATTGAGGAAACCAAAATGCCCATAGTCATGGTTTCAAGCTCCTCCTCGTAGAACGAAAAATTGTCTCTGTGTTTAATTTAATGTCTTTTAACTATAACATAATATTGATATGCTTGAGGTGGTTATTGTACACGAAATTTTACTTGGTTTACCAAGTCTTTTTGATATAAATATTTTAAAATAATGAGACTAGGTACCTCTTTTTTTGACTTGTAAACAAAAATCACATATAAATTAGTTTTAATCACATCTACACCCCCAACCCAATTTTTAAGTATTATTAGATTAAAATTAATTTTAAAATTTAAAATATTATTAATTTAGGAAAAATATACCTCACAAGACAAATGTCATCAACAAATAAATATTTATAGTAATATTCTAAACAAAAAATTCACAAATATAATTACAATTAATAAAAGAAAGAGATTATTAAAACAACTTCTAATTCATTCAATAAATATTAATTAATGTTAACCACACTTAACCACATTTACATACTTACACCTTAAATTAAGTATTACTAAATTATGAGTGTTTTTATATTCTAAACTTCAACTTAAATATTATTAATTAAAATTATTAATTTAACCTATTATTATTAACAATCAATTTTAACCACACCTACACTGCAATTTAAATATTATTAAATTCCAAAAAAATTATTAAATAAAAATAAAATTTATTAATTTTGTATTCTACACTTAAATTTAAGTAATAAGTATTATTAATGTCTTAACCACACCTATACTCAAATTTAGAGATGTGATTACAACTAATATATATACAAAGAAAAAGTGTTTTATTTGTTTTGGAAAAAATTATTCAATAAATAATATCTACCATCTTTACCGTGGCCTACACTCGAATTTAAAAAATTTAAGTGTTATTAAGTTAAATATTTATTTTATATTCTAATGTTTTTAAGTATTATTATTAATTTTATATTATTACTTTTACACTATATATTATTAAATTAAAATTAGATATTATTAATTTAAAAGTATATATTATTAATTTAATTTTATATAGTAAACCACATTTAAATACTAAATGTTATCAAATAAACATCGATTTTATATTCTAAATCACATTTACACCCGAACTTACACATTATATGTAGGGATGACAGTATATAAATCACATTTACACCCGACCTTACACACATTATATGTAGGGATGAAATAGATTTTATATTTTGCAATAACTACCGAAAAAAAAGGGAAGAAATTATATTCAAAGCAGCCGTTCTAAAAACTTCCCGAATGCTCTTTCTATATGCCACTGCAGCGCATATGGAAAGCTATTATTCCGAAACAACTATGCAGATATTAGAAAATAGCTAATATGTTGATGTAACAATGTTGATGGATTAAATAGTATATGTTGATGTAAGAATGTTGATAAATAAAATACTATTTAAAGGATGCAATTATTCCAGGAAGGCTTCATACATAAAATCGAGCACGAAAATACATTGGAGGATGATATTAGAAATCGATTATTTGAACTCTCAATAATAATGATTAATGAAGATATAATTTGAATAACAAAATAAGAGGGAACATCCTTCGAATATTTTAACTCTCAATAATAGTAAAGATATAATTTTAAAAACAATCTCTCTAAAATTCTAGAACACAATTACAATCACATTATCAAAACTCTGTTATAAATTGCATAAGCATTTAATCATGTTCAAAATACTGAGGTTCTAGCAAAATATTACAGTTAATTACAAAGGCCTTCGAATCAACTATTCGTATCTCAGTCTAATTATCTTCTAATATGGAAAATTGGAAATATACTTCAGTTCACTAGTTAACTAATTTATATATGATAGCTAAATGTAAGTGTATTTAGGGTATCAAGCTTCTCTTCACATCACAAGCTTCGTTCTGTACTTTTATATCTGCAAATAACCACTGTTGTATTAGTTTGGCAATTCATAAAAGATAAAACAAAACAAAACAAAGTACTTTTATAACAAGAAAAGTTAAGTAATAAACAAATTAGTAAATAATACAGGATTACAATCAAATCTAACACAAGAAAACAAAACAAGGTATTTTGTATAACAAGACAAGTTAAATAATAAAACAAATTAGTAAAAAATAAATGATTACAATCAAATCTAAAGCAAATAGTAGAATATTTTATTTAATATTTTTTTTGAAAGACTTGCTAATAAGAATAATCACCTTTTAAATCCTCTCGGCACCCACATATGGTTGTGTTGGATAATGATTTCTTATGTCTTTAAGTTTGACGCTTCTTAAACATTGTGGGCACTGGAACAATCAAGAAATAAACAAGTTAACAATCTGATAGCAAACATATCACCATTAACCTTTTCGGTAACAGAAAATAATGGATACAAACTAAACAGCCTTACCTTAGCAGCAGAACCAGTACGAGTCTTGGTAATCCAGTTTGTTATGCATGATTTGCCAAAAAAGTGTCCGCAGACAAGGGAACTGCCTTCCATCATCAGTTTTTGTAAGAATTGATTCTTATTTATTTCTCAGAAAAAGGATAGATATGTACATGGGATACTTTTCTATGCTTAGAAAAAGTTTTAAAACTCATTTTATGACAGCATTATTTTTCTAGAGCCAAAATGCTTATAAAATCAACAATTTAAATGGATTTGATTATAACATACCACATGCTATGCTCTCCAGACGCAGTCCACTGTTCGAAGCAAATTGGGCAATTCATGGACTCATCAATTTCGTGAATTTTCAATACATATTTCCTTTCTCTGGAAAATTCTGTAACCACTCGGCTTGCCTGCCCTTGATCAGAGTTGTTGTTTTGGTGCAATACATGGCTAAGACCTTCAAATTCTGCCAGGCCTTTCAATGCAACTTTTACATGGTCAATTCTTTTGTAATATTCTACGAGCTTCCTCGCGTATTCAAGGTCATGAAACATTTTTTCATTCTCATTGTATATTCGCTTATTATCTTCTCTGGCACATTCCAAATCTCGTTCGAGTAAGGCAGAGCGTGTTCGCAGCTCTTCTGACTCAATAGCTTTTTCTTGAAAATTTTTCTTATAAAATTCTGCTTCATCTTTTGCTTTCAGCAGATCATCTGCTATTGTCTTGTTTTTCTCAGCGAATTGTTGTGTTTCTGCTTTGGCTTGAGCAAATCCAGCTTGCAGGAAATGAAAATGAACGTCTCTGGCCTTATAGTACTCCAAAGCAAAAGAGGCAGAAATAAGTGAAGACTGTATATCAAAAATGTTGCTAGGGGTTTTGGAAGTAGCAACTGGTCCGGAAGATGCAGGCAAAGAAATTTTTGGCTTTTTTAGTAAAAATTCCTCTGGCGTGTCTTCTGAATTTCTTTTTGGGTATTGCTGATTCTCGTTACATGCATTTTCTTCTCCATTTTGTTTGTCATCATTCCTCTCATTTTGATCTGCTTCACTGATACTCACATTGCCTTCTTCAGAATCGTCAGAGCTTGAAGCTTGCCCAGACCAGCTTCTCTCTGCCATTGTTAATAACAAAATTCTCAATGCACACCATATAATGACAGTAACAAATTACAAATGTAGGGTTAAATTTATACTGAAAGAATGCCATCCAAGTGTATTCATTGAATAGCTACGTGTAATAATGGAGATCGCACACGAAACAACACTGACTAATAGCCATGCGTACTGTCGGTTAGCATCTGTAAGGAAATTAGTCTTTTGTTTCCACGGTTATTCTTATGCTATTATTTAAAAAATTGTAGTTGTTTCATTTAATGTACTGCTAAAACGGGTTACTGCGAATTAGAGGCCTGATTCTTATTTTTCATCTTTAACTTCTTTAGGTTGTAAACTTGTTTTCTTGCAAGTTAACGCACCCATGGAAATAAAGCCTGGTTATTTGAGCTTTTGTATTTTCGAAAATGAGAAGTAAATAATAAATGTTAGAGAAAATGACTTTCAAACAAATTTTGTAACAGGATACATACTATAAAGTGGTTAATAAAATAAAATATTTTGCACATATAGAAAGGAATAATGATGCTATTTGTGTGGTGTTTCTTGCGTGGTGTTAGAAAAAATTCAGTAATGTTAGGAAAGAAAAACATGGATGAGTTATTTGTGCAATATTTCGGTATTTTATCCCCTTTTTGTTTTTTTTAAAGTCCTTCCTTAGTATAGTGTATATTGCTTAATAATTTAGGTAGAAAATAGAGTTTGAGTTTGTTTTTGTTGTTTTTAATTTGTCCCTATTTTATTTCTTGAGAAATAAATGTTGAATTGTTTCTAGTTTAATGACTATGTTTATGACAGACACATTATTGTTACATGTTGTCACTAATTTGATCTACACAATCATCACCTTAAGCTAACTAAACATATTTTTCTTACAGATATTTCAAAAGATACTACTTTAACCTAGAACTTCATTTGCATGATCTTATTCTTGATTTGACTAAATTTGAGAAGAATTGTGATTAGTTGGAACCTTATAGCTTGTTAAAAGATTTAGTTGGTCAAGTTTCTTAATAGAAGCTATACTCAAATAATAGGTCCTTAACTATTATGACCCTCATGTCACCAAGTTTTTGTATGTGTGTAAAGTTGACGAAAATGTTTTTTATCATTTATTTTTCTCCAATGTTAATAATTGCAACACTATTGAACAATGGTATTTGTTTTATTTGCAATATCTTTGTGTTTTGTTTCGTTGCAACATGGAATCTCAAGTATTTGAGTGTAATATGTAAATTATGGTTTTACACAATAATTAAATAACATTGAAAATAATGATTTTGTATTGATCAGAAAGGGAAGTCCTAAATTATCCTAAATTATTGTAAAACTTGAACCTCGACTTTAGACATATGATTCGATAAAATGTGATTAAGGATAGGTTATGTAATGTATTCGCTGAAATAAATATAAAATAGGTAATACATTGTGCTCAGATTGTATAATGAAGTAGAATTGATAGTCTTAAAGATGTTTAGCAATAAATTGGAGACCATATAAATATGATCTAGATGGTTTTTAGGTTATTATATGATACCATTGCTAACACTATGATGTAGAGTACGTACATATCATAAATGTATATATTTAACTTTGAGCTTACACTTACGATTCAATAAAATATGATTAAGGATAGGTTATGGAATGAATCTACTAAAATACATAGATGAAAGGTAAAACGTTGTTCTTAGATTGTGTATGGATGTAGAATTGATATCCTTTGAGATGCTAAGCAATAAATTGGATACCATATAAATATAATCTAGATGGTTTTTAAGGTCTAGGATGGAACCATTGCTGAAACTAAGATGTAGGATAGACACCTATCATACACTTCTTTTTACTTTCTCTCTTTCAATGGATGTAAATTGTGTTTACACATCTTCTTTTCTAATAATTTTTTTTTTGTTATGACTAAACCTAAATAAATGAATTTATTCTTCTTGATGATACCAAAGATTTGTTCCCTTGACCTAATAATGGGTTAACATGATTGGGATAGAATACATGACCACACCATTACTGGTGTGGTTAGTGTTGTGTACATATCAATAATATGAAGAGAAATCTAATTATGTGCAATTATCCTAATTTAGAGATGAGATGCAACAAAATATATGATATAATTATCCCTTTATTTTCCCCAAACACTTGGAAGCATACTTTTATACTTCAAATTTATATCAATATGTGATCTAGGAAACATTGTAACAACTTCAAATTAGAATTTTCAGTATTGATGATTTTATCTAAGGAATAATATGTTTCAATGCATTTTCTCAATCCTCTTAGAGATATCCTAAATATTTGTCCTATTCCCTTCAAAATAAAGGTTTTTTTTTATACATAGCTAACCTTATATTAGTTTTCTCAGTCAATCAACCTTAGAATCTTGGATAGGTAGAATAATCCATAGAGCTTGCACATATAATAAATGTTTGACATGAAAATTGTATTAAAATGTACAATTACATACATGCCGCATCCAACTTGTACTCATACCGAAGTGTATTGTGTTACACTCAACCTAGATTTTATTGGGCATCCAATCTTATGTTCATCCTCTACATTTTTCGTAGATGGTTCTAAATGAGACTAATCAAAAAATTAGGTATGAACATGAACACCCACATCTATTCATCCTCCATTTAGGATCAATAGTCACTTTTAAAACTCATGATTGTTGTACATTCTCAGTGATTGACATCTCAACAAAAAAATTTACATTAGGGGAAAATATAAAAAAATTCATAGAAGTAGAATACCACACATATGTTTATAGGAATTCTCAATTTTAGTATTTGCAAAAGTATAGTGATTAAAAATAATTAAAATGAAAACTAATGTCACTACAAAGTAGTGTGGCACCGTTGTTAATATATAATAATAAGATTTATATGTTCTGCATCCTCTGTTTCCTCCATCATGTCATAAGACTACTACTCAATTATCAAGGTAGTTCCTAAATCTTAATTGTTTTAGCATTGTACTTAGTTATGTCAGATCATAACATAATAAAAATAGAATTGGATGATGATTTATTATGATTAATACGTGATCCATTTAAAATGACAATTTGTTTTGTTTGGAAGATAACTTCTTTTAATTTTATTTAAACTTACCTTTTACAAGAATTTTTAACTTTATATAATAATTTCACCCCCTCCTAAAATGTTAAAAAAATCCCTTCATATTAGAAAAGGTGTTACCAATATTAAAATTGTTCACCACTATATAAGAATGCCATATTTATGATTTTATTTTTGCTAGAGATGTCTCTTATGGTAGAGGTATTTTTTAGTAAGTTTGAGACCTTTTCAACAATAAATTTTTTATTAGTGTTATTTCGTGAATGATTTCCCCTTAATTTTGAGGTAGAAGTTATTCTCGCGACAACATCAAACATGATACATAATAATTTATGAAATAAAATATGAATGAGTTTTCAAGAAAATATATTAGAAAAGAATGAATGAGTTTACAAGAAAATAGATTAGAAAAGAATTGCCAACGATTACTGCAATCGTTGGCGATTCGGCTAGATATTAATAGACCAAGGAAATTAAAGTTTTGAATGATCAAATGGATATTTAATATGTTCAAAATATTTAGAGATGATAATATGATGTCGGTAAAAAAATAAGAATACCTAGACTATAAGAAAGAAGTAAAGAGAGACCTTTGACCTTGGTGAATGATTCTCTAGGAACCTAATGAATTCTACAATTAGACTGATAGAGTTATGATCTGCACAAGCTCAGAAAAAACTTCGTGATTGTTGATGAATGCTAGTACATTACTTGATGATAACATGAACAAATTGATGCACAAAAATATCAAAATAAAAAATTTGTTTCGCAAATGTTAGAGGAATTCAGCCCAAAAAAGTGATTGCAAAATGGGCTTAAGTAATTACAAGAGAATTACAAAATCACTTGCGATTTCGGCCTATTTGGTTTAGGTTAGCAAATAACTGAAACTACTTGCTAATTCAGGGATCTTATTTTGGATTTCAAGGATGGGTTTGTTGGGTTGTTTGTATACATGTGATATTTGTTGGGGAAATGATAGAATAGGATAGATATTGTCTAATTTAGCTAGGTTTGTTTTAGGATGGATATTAGGTGGTCATTTAGGAAAAGATTATGTGATAAATATAAGATAATGTAAGATATTTGGTAGATAAATAGGATGGAGATAGGATAATGATGGGATTATTTTAATTAATTTAGAATACGAGGTGTTAATTATCTAGCGGCAAGTGTGAGGTATAAAGTAGGTTTGATTAATTGGAAGACATATAATTAATTGATTAAATGCGGGATGTTAATTTATTTAATTAATTGAGGAGGTGGGTCCATTGTATATAATATTGGTATGTTTAATTAATTATTTGGACCAAGATGATGGAGTATATATTTTCGGTGTCTAGATTTGCCCCTTTTTGTCTATCATATTTAATGACAAAGAATTAGAAAAAAATAATGAAGAGTTGATTTTTATGGGTGATCCAAATGGAATGCAATACAAGGAACACCAATATTTGTATATGATGTGTTTTGTAAAAGTTTCCCCATTCCAAGGGGTACGAAAACAAAGGGTACTATCGAGGAACCAAATGATAGGGAAACCAAAGGGTTCAATACCTATAGCCGTATGGTCTACAAATGTAGGATAAATAAATTGGGAAAATCAAGTGATCTGGGCCAAAGGGCACACATCCCATAGACGAATGACGAATCCCAATGCTGATTTTGTTTGTTTGATTTAATGTTTCAAGGAATAGGGTCCATTGAAAATATTTTTTTTGAAAAATATGAATGATTTGCCATGACTTAGGTAAAACTATGAGATATATGCCACAACATGGATGAATCGCTGACAATTGGGCAAAATCGCAGGTGATTAGGGAAATCATCGGTGGTTCACCCAATGTAAATATTTAGGGTATAAATAGGCAATTGCAAAATTATTTTACGACATTGTGATTGGGGTACATATGATTTAGAAGAGTCACTTTGGGCGTAAACACATGTTTTTGGGTCAAAAGAAGTGAGACTTGGACAAAACGATGTCTTCAAGTATGCAACACAAGCACACGATGGTTGAGGTAGGTGATTTAACCTTTTTTTTGTTGATCTTTGTATCTTTTAAGGTTTTTTTACCATTTTGGGGTGCACGAATGCCCTAGTTTTGAATTGCAGGAATCACCGATGATTCATGCAATCACCAATGATCAAAGTGAATAGCCAGAGATTCACCTATAATGTGGACAGTTTGTATTTTTTATTATTGACATCATTTTAAAAAGATTTTTTGAGTTTTGTATGATATTTGTGGTTCTAATCTAGGTGTTGAATTTATTATATTTTGTAAGGATGTCAATGTTGATGTCTAGATAATTTTATATAGTTTTTGTTGTTCACAAATATAGATTTTTGATTTTAGAAAGCGATGTGCCATCGCAATTATTTGATGTTTTAGATGTTGTTGGTATTATTAGGTGACAACGTTGATTTTGATGTAAATAAGTTTTGATATGTTGTGGATTATATTTTGAATAATTTTTTATGGTGATACTAATATTTGTTTATATATTTTATGTTTGCAAGTAGATGGACAGTTGACTATCCGTGATTGTATACCACTGATTTTAGATGAGGTGAGGGTTGATATGACAGTTGAGTGGCTCGGTTGGAGCACATTGAGGGGTCTTAATCTGAGGGAACGAGGTGTGAGGATGAGGTTATTAGGATGGGGTGGTCGAGGGGGAGATACGTGGTAGCTCGTGTAGGTAGTTGGTTGGGATGTGATGGAGAGAGCTTCGACCGAGTGGCTAGAGGGTGGAACTACTTGGGTAGGTAGGTAAAGAGCTCCGTGAGTTGGGTAGGGAGTTGGTTCACTGCATCATGGGGAGTTGGCTATTCGGGGAAAGGGCCTATACATGAGGTCGGTGAGGCAAACAGGGATCGAGTTGGGTGAGGGACATAGCTCGGAAGTAGGGAGTTGTGTGGAATGTAGTGGGAAGTCAGAAATTAGTTGAGTCAGGAGAGAGAGGTGGCCGACCTAGGGGGAAAGGGATAGGGGAGGTGAGCCAGAGCCGCCGAGTTGAGTACCCAAATAGATAAAAGATGGGTAGTTTAGGGGGGGTAAACCTCAATAATTTTTTTTTTGATTTTTTGATTCTTGATTATTATTATTTATTTAATGGATAAAGAATAAACTTGATGGCTAAGATGATAAATAACCAAATAACAAGCCGATTGAAAATAAGAAGTTATACATTTACCTCCATAGATGACATTTAGAGAGTAACTGGGAATGTAAGAAGAAAACCACAAGCGGTATGGTATTGATAACATTGGGTTCTT
The DNA here is from genome assembly GCA_019776745.2 of Taxus chinensis. Lineage (NCBI taxonomy): Eukaryota > Viridiplantae > Streptophyta > Pinopsida > Cupressales > Taxaceae > Taxus > Taxus chinensis. The sequence continues at coordinate 387,231,634 of CM034155.1, forward strand.
ACAAACAAGCCTAAGCCTTCAAAAATGAAATATTCCATAAGATCATACCAACGAGGTTACCATGGGACAACTATGAATTAGGCATAGCCGACTTATATGATATAGAGGGAGGATGCATAAGACAAGTTAAAGTAGGAAAAAAAGATCATTATCATGAGTTATTGGTCTAAACTGTAGCGTGCCATAATTTAGTCTCGAAAATTCTTCATCCCTAGATCTAGATTATTTGAGCTAGATAAAAAAATCAAATAACCTCAAATGATGGAAGATTTAAGGTACCTTGAATGTGATATGGTGGATATGGGCAACATCGCCGACTCGGTGGGCATTGAGTCTCCGCTGTGAGTTGGATAAACCTCACGAAACAGATTTGGAAACGTAAGAAGGATTACCCAATGAATTAGTATCGATATATGCAGGAGGATGCCCAAGAAAATCAGACTTTGAGGAAGTTTTACCGAGCCTTTCATGGATGTCAACCCTTGTTAGATAAGTAGAAAACTATGGGTACTAATGATGAAGTTTAGATAAATAACTATTGCATGAAATTGATAAATAACAAAACCTAGCAAATGTTGCATGTAGAACTAGGAGCTACTGATCCGTTTCAAAATAAATCTAAGTAAAACCAGAGACTAAGTAGAACCATGAGTTAGCATGAGGATGATACTATAGTTGAGATATGCAGAGTAGACATAGGATGCAGTGGAGGGTGATCGTGGATTATATGCTGAAAAGTGAGGAGCTCTAATGTCAAGATTTAGTTCTATCAATTCTAGTACTTCATGATCTTCAAGGATCTAGTGGAGGGAGACTTAGAAACTATGTTCTAGGAGAGAGAGAGAGAGAGAGAGAGAGAGAGAGAGAGAAAGAGGGGGGAAGGCATGTACCTTCTACGAGCTTGGAGATGGGGTTAATTTTGGAATGAAATGGGTTGATCAGGTAACCTGATGGTTTGACAAAGTAACCCTAATTAAGTGAGCTGGGGGGGACATGATTTGAGTAGATTAGGTGAAATAATGGATTTGATTTGATTGAGTGAGAGATGGCATGATTTGGAATGGTTTTAGAGTATTTACCATTATTTCTAGGTCGGGTGCGGAGTATGGGCATAGATGCAGCACAGTTGGTGGACAGTAAAAACCTGAAATTCACAGGCTACCACGACAGGCTCAGTTTTTGAACCGTGATCGTCAGACGTTATTTTATCAAGGTTTGGAGGACCTTTCCAAACCTAAAACTGTGATTGCGGTTATGGCACACCATTAGATCATTGTGTGCTGAGTCCATAGTACAAAAAAAATATGGTGACTCAAAATGACCCCTCATGTGGTTCCTCCATATGATGATCCCCTGGCAAACCACGATGGTAGGCCTCGATTACTAGTGGCACTCGAGCTGTTGAAAACCCACCTTCAAATTGACTCAGAGCGAGGACTTCTGATATCACAGAAATTTTCAATGATGCCGCCAGGACGAAGAGGCAAGCCCTTGATTTTGATCAATGATTAGGGAGGAAATTTTAGGTATAATTTTTTGTGAGTCTTTCATGAGGTTTTTCAATTTTTTTCTTATGTATAATGACATTTTTTTGTATTTGATCATACTGTTCGATAGAAGCTCGTAATCGTGCAAACCATCCATATGATATATCCTCAAACCCTCTAAACATTCCTCAGAAGCCCATCCTCCAAACGTAGATCTACCTCATGTGGCTCCTTCTTGATCCCCATGATGACCATGATGAGGAATATGCGACTAATATCATTGTGTATTTTTTATCCAATAATGAATAAAATTTCCATTTGAATGAACCTTAGTGTTAGATGGAATAAGACAAAATGCATTAGTTGTGAAATCCGTCCCGCATAGGCTTTAGCTAACACATTGTAAACATTGATTAGTGAAGTCAACTTTGCAGCCAACCAATGTGATTAGACATATGGAACTACCTTATAGAGGTGATTGTAGGTAAGTGGTATGTAGATAAATTATCCCATGATGGATTTGATACATACATGATGGGTTTTGAAATTTTGCAAAAGACTTGCATTTGTAGCATTATTTACTGAACCTGTTGAACTGAGATGCCCCCCCGTAACTACTTGTAAATGGTTCCCAATCCATTGGTGCCATGATGACCGAATGAAAGAACAATTTTTGGGACCGATGGTAGGAATAAGGTTTTCCATTATCCATAGACTGCATACATACAATGCCCAGGTCTTTTTTTTTTGGATTTGAGGGTAAATTGAGGGTGTTTGAAAGGAACCACATCCTTGTACACTATGAGGGGAAATTCATCAATGAGGAGGATCCATCAGACCTGGTTTGATATGAAGGGGACCATTTTATTATGGCTGACCCAATGTGGAAAGCAACTTTTTCATGGGAAACCATCCTTGAAGGGTATGTCTAGCGATTGTTCGACAACGAGCTATGCAGTGAGTGGATTAGACTTTTTTATTTTAGAACTATTACCACCAGAGGTAAGTGCAGCGAGTTGGAGCAGCCACCAGGATCAGCAATAATTCATGGAGCATGATCACAAGTGTCAGAAGCAACGAGGAGCAGCCACGACTATTTTCTAGCGAGGCTTGGAGCATTTCAACAGTGAGCTAGAACAGCCACCATCGCGTCAGAAGCGAGAGGAGAAGGAGCCACCCGTTGACAACGAGAGGAGAAACCACTAGCATCAGTAAGTGAGGAGTAATCACTCAAGTGTCAGCACTCGAGCTTTGAAAACCCGCTGTAAATTTCTCTTCAGACTTCTGGATCACAAAATTTTCCACTCTTCTGCCAAGACAAAGATGTAAGCCCTCAGAGGGATTTGACCAATTTTCTGGGATTTTAGCACACAAGCATTGTGATTTTGATGGGTTTTTCACCACTCCCACCCCATCGGCTACAGTGGTTATTGTTTTGATAACTCTCGTGCCGCAATGCCAGTACATGCCTGCATCACCGTTGAACACAGGATTCATGTCAAAAACCTCCAAACATTCCGTCAAAATTGAACACTGAGCCGGCTATAGATCCACCATGTCTGAGAGACTCACCTTCGCCACCAGAAGCAGCTGACCCGCCTAGGAACTACCTAGCCGAGTAATTGGACGAGCTATGAGAAGGTGGCAAATAGCCCGTGGGAACCTGGACCCCGAGACAATCCCACATATAACAATGCCACAATTCCCCATCCGCTAGGGTACATTAGCCAAGACATTGCTAAAAAGTGGTTTTGGCGATAACTCGACGTGCCGCAATGCCAGACTATGCCTCAGAAACATTGAACACCTTTAGAGGTGATTGTATGTGGTGGTACCTCGTACCCCCGTTGCATTGAACACGTATGGCGGCTAAACGACACCACATCGCAGAGGACCACCTCCGTGCACCGAAGTAGCTGACCCAAGCCCGGAACTGCCTAGCTGTCGTAATGACGAGCTATACATGGATGGCTAGCCATTAGGGGAATGGACCATGTTGACCTCCCACATATAGGCCCACATTCCCCACCGTCTATGGATGGTTTTTTATTAACCACCATGGACTGCAACAACAATGAGGTTCATCTCTATTCTTTGAAGAAATTATATTGCGAGTTCGTGTTTAATGAGGTCCCAAATTATTTTGACTTTCCTGATTTTTATGGGCGAGGAGGCGGCTTTGCATATAGTAGATCTTGGTGCAAGCATTGGTCAACCAAGGATCCCCCATTCCCCAAAACCCCCACTTACTTCAATTATCCCTCATACAGTGAAGGAGGTTGTAGAGATTGACACACTACATGCATTAAGGGAGCTCATTGACACTCTGACCCAATAAGATAGTGACCAGATTGCACCTGATGATGTTGGTGGAGGCGTCTAGTTCTAGCACACCACACCAATATGGATCATGTGGTGTCATATGCACTGCGGGGGAGACATCATTTTCTAGATCACATGATTTCTTTTCTATAGATGAGATGATGGTGGATGTTTTTGGAATTGGTGCAAATGATCTTGGTCTTTCACAAGTAAATGTCAAATAAAAATTTAATATATATATATATATATATACAAATATAATAGTTTAATTCATTTGAGATTTTAATATATATGTATTTGATTATGTCATGTACATACATGTAAAAACTAATATTTTTTTGATTTTAAACAACAAGATCCGTTGAAGGACACATCCGGCATCGACATAGTAGCTACTGTAGCTGGACGTGTTACAGATGTAAGTTTCAAGTTACTTATATTTCAAATTTTATTTGATTGCACTTTTATTATTAAATACACATTTTTAATGTTCGTGTATACTGTTTCACATGTACATGTACATATTAATATGTTTGTATTTTATATACAGGACCCTGACAGGTCATCATCTACTCTGGGCAGTGAGGCTATTGACACGCCTCACGTACCCTTTACATAGGTTAGTTTCTCTTTACACTTTTTTTCTAATTGTGGAAGTTCAGTTGTGTATCTACTCTTGTAGGAATTTTGGAGACTCGAGTAACATCAAAGCTTCCCTAGGATCATTAAATTTAGATTCCTACCCTTCTAGGAGGTCATATGACAATAAGCATTATTATTAACCTAAAATGGAGGATTATTGGGAAGATTGTGTCAACAAGATTAATGTTTATTACTGATACTTCTATGGAATGTCATTACAACAAATAATATAATTTCGTCTCTAATGGGTCATAGAGGACATAGAATATGATGTTAATGAGTTGTTCAAAATGGGATACCTGGAGTTGATTCACTTCACACATATCCCTTCCATAGACATGTCATTTGTGAAGTCTATTAATAAACTAACTCATACTGCAAAATTCCTCCAAAGATTGAAAAAGTGGTTCATTCAGAATATGCATGAACCAAAGCCTACTTTTTTTTAGCTTCCTGAACAATATATTTCAAGTATCCAACTTCTTAGTGATATAAGCTCAATCGTTTCCATTATTGAAATAAAATGATGTTTTAGTACCATGGCTTTGAGCCATGTTCCACATGGTAAACTAACTTCTTGTAGATTAAAGAATTATAAAATAGACATGTTGAAATTGATATCTTTCAAGACAAGTTGACTATACTAGACAAATTCAAAATTTTCAAATACTTGGCCAAAAATAGTCTCAATAAGGTGATTGACTTCCATATCTCACTAAATGTGTAGACTTATTATTTTCATGCATAAATAATTATGAGCCAAATTCTTGGGAAGCGATAAAGGATTCACATACTCCATTAACACAACTAAGAAAATAATCTATTGATACTTACTTCAAAATCCATGTTTGTGAGGTTTACAATGACTCGATTATTAATGGTGTGTTAACTTACTAGGAAAATCATAAGAACAATCTCTAGAGGAAATTAATTTGTCATGGCTCCAATTTTAGAAATAGGGTAGATCCTAAGTCTATGAGAGACTCCAAAAGTATGATTTCAATGATGTTATTTTTAATGTCATCACATTTGTAATTTAAGTAAAAGGAGATAAGGTGATATGGTTTTTTGAGCCTTAAATATCTAGGTCATTTCCACCATCAGTAATGAGACAAAATTCATAGATTGGGGAAAGATAAGATCAATGATAAAACTCGTAAACAACTAGTGGACCTCTCTCAAGCTCAAACATTATTTATGCCTTCTAACCTTATCTATTGCATTTTCAATCTTAGACATTGTTGGTATGTAAAATTTCTCCGCATTTTACTAGACAACCCAGTTAAAGTTATGAAATTGTTTATTTTCAAAGATCAACTTGTATGGAAGGTTTTGCAAGCCTCGGGTGGTTTTAAAATACTAGGTTATATTAATTGGGAAGGTATATAATTCTACTTCATGATATTATTCAATAAGGAAGACATTAAGAGCATTGCACTAGTATTGGGAACACATTCACTTCTGACACCTTTTGTAGACAAATTGTGCTCTCAATCGTAAAAGGAAAATAAACTTGGGAAAAATATATTAAGAGCCTCGGTTGGTTTCTATTAGAAAATTAATACATTAGTCTGTTATGTGTCAATTATGCTTTGGGTATGTTATGTGGCAACTTCATGTAGATTAATATTGATTTGTACATGTTTTTTGTATAGCTTATGACTGTCAGAGAGACTCCTCATTATATGTAGACTATGGAGGCTGATGTAGATGCTGCTACAACGTCTGCAGATTCACTAACTCAAGTACAATTTTTTAAATTTGTTAAATTTTGGAGGAATTTTTTCTTATTATTTATCTATAATATCATTTTTTTACGTGAAATATTTAATTTGAACTATTTATTTGTATGTAGCCTACCCCTCGTGAGTCTACCATTAAGCCTTGCAATGCGTTAATGAAAAATTGATAGGAATCATGAGATTGTAGTAAGATTTCACATTAATTATAAATTTTAAGTTTCTAAGTTTTGAATGTATTTGGAAAATTTGGGTGTTAAAAAATTGTTGTTTATGAATGTGCATGTTAGGTTGTAGGCCTACTTAGAGACGCCTAAGACCACATTGATGAAATTCATAGTGACATCTCCCTCCACTCCATCTACAAGTCAGTGGACATGCTTCTTCTAAGTAGGGTGAAGAGAGGGAAGATGTTTCATGATTAGATTCATAGGACTTGTATATATATATATATATGTATAATATATATATGCCATCTATTCCTAGTTCATGATTCTTCATATAGTCTATGTATATAGCCTTATGCAACCACATGTGATCCTATATGTATGACACACTCAGTTCGATACATTATGAACTTATATTTTCAGAGACAAGTGGCACACTTCATTTGATACATTATATCCATGTTGGTTTTCATAACGATATTACTTGTATGTTTGATTTGATTTCATTGCACATGATATCCTTCTATGTATGTTTTCATAACCATATTAGTTCTATGTTGTGATTTGATTTGTTGGCCTCGATTATGTCACCATTATCCATATGATATATGATGTTATGTTATTGTTAAATGATATATGATGTTATGTTATGTAATGGTTTTGAAGGTTCTTGGGTGGAAGATCATTTTTTTTTCAAGAGATTCAAGTGTGGATTTATATCAATTTTCTCATTTTAAGCACGTGGTTAACACACTCCAAAGTGGGACAAAATGTACACAATTAAAAATTATCTTGAGGGATTTAAATTACAAGTCATTTTATATGATTATTAGTGTACTTACAATTTATTTGTTAAGTATTAGTCCAAATTAAGTGTTATTGATGTGTGTAACAATAAGGTCCTAATTTTAATTCACTTGTTTTAAAAAATACAGAAACATATACAATTTAGTTGGCACAAGGTATGCAAAAAAAAATATTACTAACACTCTATTGTGTATTAACATGCTTTAAAAAGAGATCAAACAATCATTAGAGTATTTACATGGTAATGTGTTAACCTTGTTGCAATCTCATTGATATAAGCCGAGTAGTGAGAACTTCATGCCTCGGGACAGTTGTAAGAGAAAAATGTCACTACCAACGCATCCGATTGGGGGGGGGGGTATATGCCTTAGGGGGCTATGGTATAGGCTCTTAGGGAGGCCCGGTTTGGAGTGCTATGAGACCACCTGATCCAGAGCCAAGAACCCCTTCCTATTAATCCCAATTCACATTTTCAGTGGAAACTTATGACAATCACAACATGGTGCTCGGTGATACAAACCAAGAAAAATATGAGCCAAAACTTCAGCGAAGGATTTCTCTAGTCGCACCCAAAATTTAGAGTCGTGGAATTCTTTGAGCCTTCGTGGCATAATTGTTTACAAACTTCCTTTTCTAGGAAGTCCTACGAAATGAACAGAGGTGAGTAGTGAGAAGTCATGCCTCGGGACATCATGGCAAGAAAATTAACAATGACAACACATGTAGGTGGTCATATGAATGAAAGAGCAAGCTTCATTTTAGTGCAGGACAACGTTATTGCTTCTGTGCTACTTCGTTAGGGCGTAGTCCCTTAAGAGCCCTCAGACCAAAAAACCGTTCAAATTCAAAGGGTGATTACTCAATCTCCTTGGCACCTAGATATGTATCTTATGATCCTAAACCTCAGCGTAGGGACCCTCTACAATATCTTGTCTTGGGTTTTTCCATCTCTAATTGGTGATCTCATTGATTTATTGTTTGTAAACATGTGAAATAGTGCAATTTGAGCCAGTGAAAGGATGTCAAACGCTATATTTTACAAACGATGGGTTGTGAAACAAAACCAAATGCGAAAAAACATCTGGGTGGCTAGGTAAATTCTATAGGAGACATTTTTGTAGTGTGTAACAACGTCATTACTTCCGGGATACTTCGTTCGAGCGTAGTCCCTTTAGAGCCCTTAGAAAAAAAAATGTTAAACTTTGACGGGTTATTAGTCGGACCCCGTGGTGACTAGAAATGTATTATAAAATCTTAAACCTTGGTGTATGGAACCTATAAAATATAATATCTTGGTTTTTTCCATCTCCAATTGGTGCTCTCGCTCCCCTTTTGTTTGTAAATGCGTGAAATAGTACAATTTGAGTTAGTGTAAGGTTGTCAAACACTATATTTTGCAAACGTTGGGTCGTGGAACCAAACTGACTGTGCCAACACATCTATATGAAAAGGTAAATGCTAGAGGATGCATCTTTTCGGTGTGCGATAAGGTCTTTGCTTCTGGGATACTTCGTTCGGGCATAGTCCCTTAAGAGCCCTGAGACCAAAAAATCGTTCAACTTTGACGGGTTATTACTTGCTCTCTGTGGAACTTAGAGATATCTCATTGTATCCTATACCTTGTAATAGAGACCCTCTACAATAGTATGTCTCAGTTTTTACCATCCCCAATCGGTGCTCTCACTGCCCTATTATTTGTAAATGCGTGAAATAGTGTAGTTTGAGCTAGTGTAAGGATGTCAAACGCTATATTTTCTAAACAGTGGGTCATGGAACTGAATCAAATGTGTAAACACATCTAGGTGGCTAGGTAAAATCTAGAGGAGGTTTTATTTTTTTGCATGAAAAGGTTTTTAGTTCCAGGATACTTCGTTCAGGTGTAGTCCCTTAACAACCTTGATACCCAAAAATTGATCAAATTTAACAGGTGATTACTCGGTCTACATGGCACCTAGAGATGTCTTGTTAGATCCTACACCTTGGCATAGTTACCCTCTACAATATCCTATCTCAGTTTTTCTATCATGAATTTATGCTCTCGCTGTCCTATTGTTTGCATACGTGTAAAATAGTGCAATTTGAGCTAGTGTAAGGTTGTCAAATGCTATATTTTACAAATAGTGGGTCTTGGCACAAAACCGGTTGCACCAACACGTGTAGGTGGGTATGTGAGTGCTAGAAGAGGTGTCATTTTGTTGTATGAAAAGGTTGTTGCTTTTGGGCTACTTTGCTCGAGCGTAGTCGTTTAAGATCCCTGAGACCAAAAAATTGTTCAAATTCGACGGGTGATTAGTTAGACTTTGTGGCACCTAGAGATGTCTCGTTAGATCCTACACCTTAGTGTAGGTACCATCTACAACACACTTACTTGGTTTTTTCCCTCTCCAATAAATTCTCTCACTGCCCTATTGTTTGCAAACGTGAGAAATAGTGCAATTTGAGCCATTGTAAGCATATCAAACGCTATATTTTTCAAACGGTGGGTTGTGGCATTGAACTGATTGTGCAAACACATAGGGATGGCCTTATAAACACTTACAGAGGCACTGTTTTGGTTACCTATGCTCTTGGTGCTTCCGGGATACCTCCTCTGGAGATAAGAACCCCTCCACGGGTACATAAACCATTGTTAGTTGATTCTATTTTCTTGTAAAAAAATGGAATCTTATCTTATCTTCGAGAATATAAAATTTTCTATTAATAATTCCAACCAAGTGAAGGTGGAAGCTTTCCTGGCACCACTAACATGCAGAAAATTATTAGTCAAAGAAATTTAATCTGAATCAAAACCATACTAGATATATACAAAATACACAAATTTAATAAAACATATGAACTTGAATATAGAAACAATTCAAAGAAATTATATATACTAGAAGAGATCATGCAAATGTATTCCAATGTTCACCATTAGGATGTGAAAGTGGAAGCTTTTATGGCACCACTAACCTGCATAAAATTTGTAGTTAAAGAAATTTAAGTTTAATCAAAACCATATACTAGATATATACAAAATACAATAATTTAATAAAATATATGAACTTGAATGATATGGTTGAAAAATTTAAGCACTTCAATCAAATTATATATACCAGATGTGAGCATATAAATTCATTCTAATGAACCATTAGGATCAGATCTACTCTGAATAGCGGACATGATTGCTTCATGATCTGACTCTCGAACCATCCAAATAATCTTTTTATTAGGCCTTCCTTAATATCTATACAACTTAATATTTATTGCTAGAACTAGATGAGAATATAATATTATTTTCCTATGTGTCTGAAAGTCTTCAAACACCCAAATAGAGGAAATTTTAATGGATACCGTCGAAGCCAAGTTCCATTAACTACCACTGACCCTGTACGATACTCAATATTTTTTCCATCTATAACAAGAGAATTCAACTTCATTCTTTTCTCGATACAATGACATAATAAAGTCATTTCCTTCTTCATTGTCTTCTATTGCAATAACTGCAAACACATGTCCTACAAAAAAATTAAATGTTTCAACTCAAATTTAAATTACATATTAATTTTAATGGACATAACTCAATAAAAAAATTGTAAATAGCTATTTACCTTGTCATACCAAAATTGAAATTTTGTCAAAGTCCTTGGATGTTGCAACTTCATCTGGAGAAACAAGGGATAGTAATATTGTGTGTCGTGTACTTGCTACTATTGTTGTAAGTGAATAAAAAAACAGCGTTTGATTTTGCAAATAAGTCGAATGTTGAAAGTTAATCCAAAAACTCTAATGAAAGTAATTGAAAGATCTAATATCCTTCAATCACTCAGTATCACTGATATTTTAGAATTTTATCCTAGAGCACCAAGTAATGACAAAGATATATCTGATGCTATAAGAGAAGTTGTTATTCAATTTTTGTATGATAACACAAGCTTTTCAACTAAGACGAGATGTTTTAAAATAGAGAGTTGGTTTTACTAATCATGAACCACATCCAAATCATTTCTTAGATATGAATCAAACTCAATTTTTTCAGAAGTTTGAATAGGAGCATCTAGAAATTAAAATTACTCAACATCGTGATTTATAAAGTGCACTCGTGGTTCTATTTGTATCATCAAATTAGACCTTCAAGGCTCAGGAAATATTTGTTTTTCCCCAACAAGAGCTATGGTAGGTCATTATGGCATGTAAAAGGTAAAAATATTCAAATTTTCTCTTCCATGGACTTGAACCACGCTGAAAAATTGAAAACATCTCACAAAAATGGTACCATTGCATAGGAGAGACTGTTAGCTTCGTATAAATATTGATTTTAAAGTAAATAGAATAAGATAAATATCATTTTCTAATTTTTTACTAACAGTAGGAATTTAAGACATTTTTCACCATGAATGTTCATGTCTACGTTTAAGACTGCAACTTTTGTTTCTCTTACCAAAATGTGATAAAACCTATACCATCTCAAACATGACAAAATTCTATACATAGTAAAAAATATATATTTTAGTTTGATATTTTTTTTATATAGTTATGGCAGGGAAACGTAAATTTTTTAGACCACTTTCAGGGAAAAAATCATAAAAAAAATATTGCTCAAAAAAATAAAAAATAAAATCCATCCTAAGATATAAAACGACATCTAGCTTTTCACCAAAGGCAAAAAACTAACAAGATTTGGTCATCCAAATCGCGGGCAAATAGACTATAATCTTATAGGTTTTTTCAAAAAAAAAAACAAGTCATATAATTTTGAGTGTTTAATATAGCTAAACTTGTCCATTTAAAAATAAAAATAGTAGTTTAGAAACTAGATTCTGGATGCTACAATTCATATTTATATAAATTTTTCTAATTTTTAGTGTGCGTATTGCTACTAAGCCCTACAAATTGAGATTTCACTAATTTTTTTCAATATGACATCCACATATGACTCCGTTTTGGTCCACCAACTTTATGCACTTACCATAGTCGTCCTTTGAGGGAACGGTATATGAATTTGATGGATAACTGTCCTTCGATGGATTAGTCTATTATTTCTTTTGATTTTTTAGAATTGCATCCAAATGATTTTAATACATATATTTTTAGGTAAGGTCAAGACTCTAATAAACTGTTTCAAAGAGGGTAAAAGATGCATATATGATATACACATTAGTACCCTATGTCATATTTGTTAATTGGTAGGTAAGTGTAATGATTAAGGGTTCCCACAGAAAAGGAACTTGTCCAAAGTAAAAGATTGTGATGAACAGAGCTGTGGTGTTCATGTTTAAGGTATATCTTTGATAATGATGGATAACCACATGCTTTCAAATCATTACTATGGTAAGATGGATGATATGATGAAGTGACAAGGTCTTAAATATAACTACTGACATGATGATAAATCATTTAAGAGTAAAATGGACACAAGTGCAAGGCATTCCAATGTTCCTTTTTAGGCTCACCATAAAGTGAAGTGAGGCGATATGATCCCGACCCATATTTTTGAGTGATGACGTATGGACCGATCTAATTCGGGGAAAAATTTCCACATTTACTCCGTTATAATTAAGTGACATTTTTTATTTTCTTTTAGCACAAGACTACCAATTTTAAAGTCATGTTCTTTGATATATTTTTTATATTCTCGTTTAACACGTTCTTGATAAACATGATGGGTTTCAAGGGCCATTATACGTTTTTCATCTAACACTTTAAGTTGTGCTAAATAATATTGTCGATATTCTTCATCAGGGCTAAAGTATTTAAGGGATACATGGAGTGATGGAAATTTAATTTCAAGAGGTAAGACAACTCATGATCCAAATAAGAGTGAATAGGGTGTAGCTCCCGTATTAGTATATATACTAGTTCGATAAACCCAGAGATAAAATGGGATTTTGAGATGCTAATTCCTTCTTTCATCATTTATTGTTTTCATAAGGATTTTATTAGAGGCTTCAACCTGTCCATTTTTTTGGGGATAATATGGAGATGAAAAGATGATTTTCATGTTGAAGGTATCACAGAGCTTTTTAACTTCTTTATTTTAAAATGATTTTCCATTGTTTGTGATAATTTTATATCGGATACCGAAATCGCGTAAGATGCATTGATATATGAAATTGATGATGGGTGTTGATTTATTCGATATTAAAGGGATAACATAAATAAATTTAGTGAAGTATTTAGTAGTTGTGATAATAGAGTGATTTGGGATTGATTGCCCCTAATGAGGTGTAACCCCCACTGAGATAAAACACATAAGTCCTAAGTAGGTTGTAATGCTTGACTGGGGAATTGGAGGAGATCTGAATGAAGTTAAAACTTAACAAATTTATTGACATATCGACAAAAATCCTTTGTGATAGTAGGCCAGTAGTACCCTAAATCGTATATGACATGCTTAGTGATGTAATTTCAACTAAAATTTCCTCCACAAACTCCATCATGGACATATTCGATTGATTTTTGTTGATTGATGTGATTTAAGGCACCTTAATAGGATACCATAAAAATTAAAGTTATAAAGGATACTACCAATAATGAAAAAGTGAGTGACACATTGAAGAAGTGATCATTTAGCGTTACAGTGATAAGCCAGACGGAACTTTTGATTTGGAAAAATAGTCATAAATCTGATTATACCACAAATAATTTGGGTTATTATCAATGATGTTAATATATGGGAGCTCATTTTCAAGAGAAGGATGATCCAAGCATTGAATGACTACAAATACTTTAGTGTTTTATTTCGACTCTTTAGTTTCTAATGGGATGAGGGCTCCTAAAGAGGACATTGCATCTACAAATTTCATAGAAGATTGTGGGATGGATTGAATGGTGTAATGATCAATAACACTGAGGAGAAATTTGACGTCATCTGTGTATTTTTGTAAAATTTCATTTTTAAATTGACATTCTCCTTTCACTTGACTGATAACAAGCTGTGAATCTCCATAGATGTCTAAAATATGAATTCCTAAGAGAATAGTGGTTGTAAGAACCATGATTAAAGATTCATATTCAGCCATATTATTAGTGCATTCAAAGCTAATTTTAAATGATAATGGAATAGGGAATTCTCCAAGGAGGTATGATAAGAAAACCAGCTCCTCCCCTTCTTGGAATTTAAAACCATTGAAGAAAAGAGTCATCTTGATAAGGATGAATTCATATTCATTGACATTTCCGATGGATTCGTCAGGAGAGTATTCATGAGGAATTTGATTTCCAGGAAGGGGAGCGTCAGCGAGCTAGTCCGCATTATCCTAGCCCTTAATAGATTTTTGTGATATAAATTTGAGGTCAAATTCAGTCATAAGCATAAGCCATCAAATTATGTGATCACTATGATATGGTTTAGAGTGTATAGTTTTGAGTGGATTGAAGCTAGTGAAAACATACGTTTTATGATTAAGAAGATAAAGACGCAATTTGGAAGTGGTGAAGTATAAAGAACAACATATCTTTTAAACCTCATGTAATGGGTTTAATATTTGTGGAGTGTATGGCTAATATAATATATGGCTTGTTCACAACCTTGATTATCGTGATGAATGAGCATGGCCCCAAGAGCATGTTCTTAAGTGTATATATATATATATATATATATATATATATATATATATATATATATAAGTAAAATGGATCCCCTTCACTAGGTGGAGTAAGAACTAGTGGTGATAGATGATACTGTGTAATTTCATCGAAGGATTTTGACAAGCAAAATCCATATGAAAATTAACATATTTATGGAGAAGATGATGAAATGGTTGACAAGGATTAGAAAGCTACAATTTAAAACGTCAAATGGACTGCAACTTGCCTTGAAGACTAGAAAATTGTGTAACATTAGATGGTGGAGGCATTTCAATGATGGCCTTAAATTTTGCTGGATCAATTTCAATACCTTGGATAGATACGATGAATCCTAAAAACTTTCCAGTGAGGACACAAAAAACATATTTTTCGGGATTAAGATGAAGACAATATTGAATGAGACAAGTGAATATGGATTTAATGACGTCAAGGTGATATTTTCATTTCTTAGATTTTCCTAAAAGGTCATAAACTAAAATAGGTTTTATTTTGATCATCGATGGTGATAAGAATTCTATTATAACTAGAAAAACCATCCATAAGGAAGAGAATTTCATGACATGTTGTTAGGTTAACGAGATGATCTATGTTTGGAAGAGGGAAGTCATCCTTAGGACATGTAAGTTTGCGATCCCTAAAGTTTATACAAATATGTAACTTTCCTAAGGTTTTGGTTACATGGATAATGCTAGAGACCCATTGTGGATAATTAGTGGGAATAATGAAATTAGGGGATAAAATATGTTGTAACTCTTCTTTGACAAGGAGAGTTATGCATTGATGCATTTTGCAAAGTTTTTATTTAACAATATTACTATTTGGATATGTGACAATATTAGGTACAAAAATGTAAGGATCAATTCCAGAAATATCACTATATGACCAGGAGAAATCTTGATAATAATTTGCTAAAAGATGAAGTGAATTTTTCTAAATCTTGCAGATTTAATGATTGGATGACCTCAATTATTCGAGGATCCTGAGGGATTATTGATTTTACGTCAATTGTGGATTCGTTAAGAAGAGTTGGTGTATTAAATAGTAGGGATTTTTGGAATAAGTTATCCTCAGGTCCCATATGGGAAAGGATATACTGGTCATCATGACATTGAAGGAAATTTATTTCAAGTGAATATTCTTTGACCATTTTTGGCCTAATAAGAGGAAGTTGTTTAATGGCATGGTTAGATTGATAAGTGAGCAGTCATAAGGATATGGTATTGATTAAAAAAAGTATTAGGCGGGATGGATACAACGTCATAAACTTCCATAGAATCTTCAAGGGATGTGGGTGATGACGGTTCTAATTCATTAATGAACATGGATGTAGAAGGTTTGGATGTAATGACCTCAGATGTTTTGGAATTAGGTTTCATATAGCATAAATCATATTTTTCATAAGTTTTAAGTGAACGTTGGATCACCAAATCATGTATTAAGTGTTCATAATGACCAAGGCCAAAACCTCTCCACACACAATGGTGTAGATAGGTATGAGCAAAAAATTTGATTATATAAATATTTGAAGTCTAATGTAAAAAGCATGGCATGGAGCTGATTAATAGTACAAAGATGAAGGATGGTTGAGTCCCCCATACACAAGATTTGTTTTGAAATAAGTTTAATTGTAAGAGATAAAATCTCCTACATTAGGTTTATATGTGGGTTTTTTGTCAAGGTGGCCATAAGTCTTTGGTGAAGGAATGTGATTAGGCATGAGGAGATGACAATTTCCCAACGTAAGGCATTGTAGGAAATCGTTAAGGGAGTAATCACCTAATAGTTTCTTCGAAGGGATGAATGTCCAAGAGGATGCTTTATTAGATGATTTGTATGTGGAATTGGGAAAAATTACGTTGTTTAGATGATATATCTTGTAACAATCAATGAAAGGATTTGGATCTGTAGGAATGGTGAATGTATGACCTTCGTGTTCATATTTAAGAAAGCTATGTTGAGTTGATAGAATACAATACATGGTGCATATCTAAGGGTGTCCTATTAAAATACTTTATTGAAACTCTCCTTCTATGATGTAGAAGAGTTCTGACAAGGTTTTAACACTTAATTTGAGTGGTAAAATGATGTTACCTAATGTGGGTACGATAGTGTCGTTGAAGGATTGTAGTAAGACTAGAGTCTGGGCTATAACAGTGTTGGGTAGTTTAAGTTGATCAAAAATGAGGGAGGATATAATGTTAATAGCGGAAATGCTATCAATCATGAACCTTTTTATTAGAGGGGTCATTAATTTGAGAAGTGATGAAAAATGGTAAGTCATGATCTTCTGGTTCAAGAGAAGGTATTTCAGATGGTTTGAATGATATGGCGATAGATTCTTTGAGGGCTCCTATCAAGTTTGTAAATGATGAAGGATAATCTAAAGTTATTGTTATTGATCAGAGGGATTTAATCATGGATTATTTTTTAATAGGTGATGTTTGTATTAGTTCATACAATGAAATTTTACTGGGATCTTTGTGTAATTCTTTAATAACAACCTTATACATCACA
This sequence comes from Taxus chinensis, assembly GCA_019776745.2. Lineage (NCBI taxonomy): Eukaryota > Viridiplantae > Streptophyta > Pinopsida > Cupressales > Taxaceae > Taxus > Taxus chinensis. The sequence continues at coordinate 387,248,878 of CM034155.1, forward strand.
GTGGATGGTGAAGGTGGTGCAACAAGGATGGAAATATTAGTTCTAGGTGACACTATTTGAAAAGATGTGTCAAGAGATACAAGGATGGATACTTTGGGGTTTATTTGATGGATGATATATTTCTAATGGTGGAGGTATAGCTGGGAAATTTTTACCTTTCTTAGGCTCAGATGAGTTTGTGTCATAATTTCGTGAACGAGTAGTGATATGTATGAAATCGACCTGATGGGAAGGATTTTTAGACATGGTTTCCTTGGATTTAGATAAAGATGATGATGAATCTAATGTTGATGATCCATGTGATATTAGTAGGAAGCTAGGCCAGATTTTCCATCTTCTATGTAATCAACTAGAAGGATTTACAATTATCGATAGAATGATCTTATGTTCTATGATACTCACATGAGACGTTGAAATCATACCAAGCGGGTTTCCACCCTCATGGATCCAATAGTTTTGAATGTGGTAATGTTATGAATGATTATTGGAGAAGGTAGATAATGGTTGAGTAACACCTTGCAGGTGCTGATGCAGAAGGTAATGAAGTTTTAGGTATCTTATCTTCTAGTGGAAATAAGAAAATGATTGCAGGTTGATGAATTTTTTTTCATTGATGAGTCCTAGATAATATAGTAAATGGGGGGAAAGGATCTAGTGGGGAAGAGTGATAAGTAGACCTTGGATGTGGAGTGAAAAACTGATTACTAGGAGTTGAAATGACCCTTCTATGAGGATGTGGGGGAAAAGGTCGAGGACCACATAATCGATATGATTGAGGGAATGTAAAAGAAGGTATTTTGAAAACTTGGAAAATACCTTATTTATGAGGTCCTTTCATGGTTTTAGATGAGATGGATATGGATGTAGAGGAACTTGTTTGTAAGGTAAGGGGTTTTTAATGATGGGATTAATGATATCTAAATTAGTTACATAGATTTTAGTTTTGGGATTGGTTGATGTAGAGATAATTTATTTTGTATATGGGGGATGAATACAATTCGTAGTTGCGTTTGGTGAAGGTGTTTGTGTTGTAAATGTTTTAAGAGGTATCATAGTTTTATTTACAAACCATAGCATAGACTTGGATATAGATTTAGTTGTGTTAGGTGAAAAAGATGGGAGAATAGTTTCAGTCGTATTTTTGATAGATGGGGATTTAGTAAATATACATTTAGATTCATTAGGTATTGTTATCAGTTTTGTATGTGTAATAGATATGGTTCTTGTTTTAGTAGGGGTGGATATTGATTTAGGAATGGACAATGTTTTAGTAATGGTGTGTGTGAGTATGAACCAAATTTTTTTGTGGTTGATCAATGGATACGAGACGATTTGAAAAAGGTTTGTTTGAATACATCAAGGTTTTTACTAAGGGGTGCATTGGGATTATCCAAATGAAGTTCACCCTTTTCAATCAAATACTGAAGAATATTATGGAATGTATGACACTTTTCAATGTCATTTCCTTTGAGCCTATGCTACTTACAATAGTCATTATCCTGATACAAAGAGGGATTATATACAAATGTTTTGATAGGTCAAATTACAATGAGAGTTATCATATTTATAGTGAGTAAAATTATTGAATACCATGCTTTAAGTTTCTCCTATCATTGTGTAACTACATTGTGGGATGAGAACATTTGGTAATGGGAATTTACTTGGGAGTGTATTTAACAACTATAGTGTTGGTGGATGATTGGGATTTGTATGGATTGGATGATGATTTACATGGGAATTAAGTTTGTGGTTTCTTAGGATAAATCTTAACTTGACCACTGTCTAGAGCTCACAGTTCCAATTTATAGGCCATGGTAAAGGCGTCGTCAAAAGTATGGAATGATTGAATTTGTAATGTTTATGAAATATTTTCAGTGCATGATCCATAGAAAAATTGAATCACTTTGACCTGTGGTAACGAAAATGATAATTGATTGATTGTACCCCTCCAATAGGAAAGAAATCAGCAACAGTTTCATCGTCAAGTTTTTTGATAGTATAAAGGTCATTAATAGTTATTTTTTGGGCTATATTTATGGATTTTTTTTAAGAATAATTGTGTGAGTTTTGTAAAGGAGAAAACAGAATATTACAAAATTTTATTGTACCAGTCCAAAGTAGGATCAGTGAGGGACATGGGAATATTCCTCAACATGAGGTCTTGGTCATCGGCTATTACATAACAGGCATGGTGAAAAGAAAAAATATGATGTTTAGGATCTTCTTTGCTATTGAATTTAATAAATTTCAGAATTTCCCAATGAGGTGGATATTCTTTGCACAGGACTAAGGGATGGATAGGTTCATTGCAAATTTGATTGTAAGAGAGCACATTTTTGGGTGTAGATGAAGTGGCTTCTACACTGGATATACAAATCATGAGGGATTGAAGGAGGCCAGTTTATACTGGTTGCTACAAGGATGAACCTGGTTGGAATGAAAATTGGCTAGGTTGTGATTACATCTGGTCTTGTTGAGGGATGTTCTGGTGATAAGGAATTTTTTGTTGCGGAACATTTTGCTAATAAGGAAGATTTTTTTTGTGGTATATTTTTGCCGTGGGAATATTATTAGTGAGTGGAATGATCTGTTCAAGTGGAATATTCTACTAAAAAATGCTTTGCTATAAAATATATTGTTAAGAAGGAATATTTTGTTGACTAATATATTGTTAAGAAGAAATTATTTTCTATGGGATATTTTGTTGAGGTATATTTTTTTGTGGGATGTTCTGTTGTGACGGAGTTACTTAAGTAGGGATTTTTTTTTGTGGTATATTTTTTTGTGGGATGTTCTGTTGTGATGGAATACTATAAGTAGGAATTTTTTTATATGGAATATTTTGTTGTGGAATGTTTTCTTGAGGATTGTATTGTTGTGATGTTATAGGTTGTGAATATTGTTTATTTTGGTAAGGGTGTTGGATATGTGTAGTAGTAAATGGTTTTGAATAAGGAGGTGGTTGTCAAAAGTATATAGCAGACGCAACAAAAGATGGTGCTTGTTATGGAATGCTTTGAGTAGGAGTAGATTGATGTATGGAAATTAATTACTGCAATAGATTGTGGAATGTATTGTGAAACAGGGTTAGTAGTGGCAATACAAGTACTATTGATTAAGGAACTATATTTCGGAATGGGCATAGTGATATTCTGAATGTTTCTAACTAGTTGAGATAAGATGGTAGAAGAAGAAAAAAAAATCATTGGAGATCTTTGGGTAAATGAGGATTCTTGAAGGGTAGATAATGAATGCTAACTAGTATTGTTATATGGAGGTGTTGAACCAGTAAAAGGCTCAGGTGATGATATATGTTGTTTGATGGTTGTGTCTTGAGAGGAAATCATATGAACACTAGGAATAGGAATGGAAGACAAAACATCATACTTTTCATATTAACTTAGAGGTTGATATGAGTATATTTGTTGAATAACAGGTTCATGATTTGAATCAATAAGTCTTACAATAGTAGATGAAGGATTGTATGGAGGTGGTGGTTTGGGTATAGAATTTTTATTTCAAATTAATGGGATGTGAAGAATCTAGAATACTTAGAAATAGTTCAAATTGAAATTATAGTGAAGAACTAGATAAGGGATCAGGAATGTTTGAGGATGGTTTGGGTCTAAATGGATCGAGTTGAACACCCCTAGCTTCCAAATAAGTATTGAGAAAAAATGGGGTTTGAATCTAACATTTTTTTCAGAAACACGGTCTCCTATTTCAAAGAATAGATGTTCAAAAGATTCTAATTACGAGATGGGGTAGTATGGTTGTTCAGTTTCTTCTTGTTCAAATGTATGGAAAAATTGACTACGAAACTGAAGTGCAGAGTTAAATAGGCTTTTTCACATTTCTTCATTAACTTATTCTTCTTTTTCATTATAGGATTGTTGATATTCAGATAGAGGAGTAGGCATAAGGGGTTGATAAAATGTTATTTGGTGTTGTAACGGTGTACAGAAAGGTGAAGATAATGGAATGTGATGTGGTAATGGTGTAGATAGAGGAGTAGATAACGGGGTAGATAATGAAGTAGATAATGGGATATTTTGTTGTAATAATGTAGGTAATGAGGTAGACATATTTTTAAAAGATTGATTACAAGCTTGTTGTATTGTTTATACAATTGTAAACAAACACATTAAAAATCACCTAAATGTGAAAATTACAAAATGGATGAATTACAAACAACAAGAAAAAGCAAGCAAAATGGATTTTTCGATTTTCTTGATTTGATTACGGAAAAGTTCAATTTGTAGATGGATAACAAGGATCCTATGAAATCTTAAGTTATGGATTGTTTCAAGTGTGTTTAAGGATGAAGGCCTGGATATACTTGAAGGTATGTGACACCCAACTTTGTACTGCTACCGATATGGGTATGGTATTAGGGCCTACCCCCTCACTTACAGTTCCCCAGTGATAAGGGTGTTGGGTGATTTGCCAATATACCGATAGAAAGGTAATTATACTCAGCCCAAACATCAATTCAACTTTTCCTCTTGTTAATAAAATCCAAATAAGTATCCATCTAGGTAGGAATTGTTTAAATGTGTTTTGATGTTTAATTTGTTTGGTTTTGTGCGGGGGGGAAATGAAAGTGAATGTAACAAATTACCTTCCTAATTAATACTATGTGAAATAAGAAGGAAGAACGCTTTATTTTAAAACCCAAATTGAACTATTGTTTTGATGAGTACAGTCAAGAAAATAATGCAATACTGGAAAACAAAAAGATGGATTTTGGATTCATCATGATAAACGCGTCCTATTTTTTTTCTTTTTTTTACAAATTTTTGAGAAAAATAAATCTAGCAATCTAAAAAGTAAAAGTAGCAACAACAATAGCGACCCACAAGACCAGATTATTAAAAAAAAAAACAAGATACAACAAAAAGAATTAGCAAGAAATGTATAAAGCAATAAAAAATATCAGTAATCGCTGGCCATTGCACAAATCACTGGTTATTATTGATCAATAAACTAAATACAATTTCTTTTTATTTTTCAAATGAATCAAATATTTATTTTTTTCGTTTTAGATTTTGATAATGGAAAAACATAAATAGTAATATGAAATATTATTCTAAAAAAATAGAGAAATAGGAAGAAAAAAATATAAAGGGAAAACTACAAAGTAAGCAAAACCATAATGGAAATGTTTGGCGATTGGATAAATTGCTCACGGTTAGCTAAATCGTAGGAAATTACTGTGCAAAGAATAAAATATGAAAAATAGATACTATTTTTAATAAAATAAATAGATAAATGATGGACACGGTCCCATCGGGAGTGTCAAGATGTATAGAATGAATCTTACCTCTTCAACTTAATTGAATAAGCAAGAGAACAAGACTCAACTAACCTCAAAATGATGCGGTTTAGAGATACTTAAGGATTTGGATGAACTATGTTTGATAGTTGTGCTCCATATAAGAAATGATATAATATCTTCTTCTGTGAGAATACCTACAACTCACATGCACTAAAAAAGCTCATTATTACTAAAATATATTGTGCATTTCCTCACAAAGGCCATTATGTATGAATTAAAGGACTTCGTGATAAGGGTGTTAATCCATTGTTTATACAATCAAGTGTTTCAAAAACAAGTTATGATATATGATACAAGGTAATAATACATGTTTTCATAAGTTCATTACAAAGATATGGTTGATAATCAATGATAGATATGAACTATGGTTTAAAATCAGAATCCAAATCAAAATATGAGTTCTCAGATGAAGGATAACTGTCTTCTTTAATAAATTCATGATCTTGATCTCCAAGGTAATATGAATTCTCATAGTCAGTATATTCCTATTTAAATAACTATGAATACTCCTCTTCGGTGTTGTATTGGTGATCGGATTCCAAATCTGAATCCTCAAATTCAATTTTGTTCTCATATTGAGACTTGGAGCTCAAATTATCAAACTTAGCCTCTTACTAATATTAAAACCAAGCTAGATCCAGTCGGATACACAAGAAATAAAAGTAATCTTCCCAAAAATCATCTGTAGCATTAAAAATTTGATGAGTGGATTCAAAAATGGCTGGAAACTAATCCAAAGTGGCATAATCAATGGTACACAACTCAAGGTCATGGAGGATATGGTATTGTTCCAAGTAAAATGTATAACAGATGATAGGTAATGAGTTGATGTTATTTATTTCATAACCTTGAGCACCTATTGCCATCTAAACAAGCCATGTTGGACAAAATGTTAGCAGAAAACATGTTAGATGATAACTTATGAAATAAAATCTAAATGAGTTTGCAGGAAAATAGATTAGAGAGGAATCACCAGTGATTACTGCAATCGTTGGCAATTCAACTAGATATTAACAGAACAAGAAAATTACGTTTTTGACTGATCAAATAGATTTTTCAGATTGTCCAAATATTCATAGATGATTATATGATATCCGTAAACAAATAATAATACGTAGATTATAAGAAAGAAGTAAAGAGAGACCTCTAACCCTCGTGGCTGATGTTGTAAGAAGCTAAAGAATTTTGCAGTTGGACTAACACAGTTAAAATTTGCACGAGTTCATAATCAACTTGGTGATGGTTGATGAATGCTAGGACATTACTGGATGATAACAAAAACAACTTGATGCACAACGATCCCAAAATAAAAAATCTGTTTCAAAAATGTCAGTAGATTTGTACTGAAAAGATACTGCATAATGGGCTTAGGTAATCACTGGCGATTTACCAAATTACCGGTGATTTTGGCCTATTTTGTTTAGATGACCAAATAATTGGAATTGCTTGTTAATTATTTGTTCTTTTTTTGGATTTCGAGGATGGGTTGATTGGGTTGTTTGTAGAGGTGTGATATTCATTGGGGAAAGGATAAAATAGGCTACATATTGTCTAATTAAGATAGGTTCTTTTAGGATGGATATTAGGTTGTCACTTAGAAATATATTATGTGAGATAATCTAAGATAATGTAAGATAATTAGTAGATAAATAGGATGGATATATTATAATGATGTGATTAGTTTAATTAATATAATTAATTAATTTAGAACACAAGGTATTAATTTACTAGCGACAAGTTTGGGGTATAAGGTAGATTTAATTAATTGGAAGACATATACTTCACTGATTAAATATGGGATGTTGATGCATTTAATTAATTGAGTTGGTGAGTGGATTGTTTATAATATTAGTAGGTTTAAATAATGATCTAAACCAAGATGCTAGACTGTAGAATTTTAGTTTCTACACCTGAGTGATATCTGATGTTTGCAACTCACTTTTCATGGTCTATGAATGGATTCTTATCTGTCTGCTTGCATTCAAACTTACAAATTGTTTACGTAGCATACACTTATCTTGTACATGAATGTTTATTCATACTAACACTTGTCTCTAGCCACTTGTTCTCATATGCCCTAGTTTCTACCAATCACATTCTCTTCCCCTTACAAACACATTTCTGTGGTCGGTCCTCTTTTGGGCTGCATTATCCTATCCTCGACATCACATGTACCTCCAAAGAGGGATGGGGCATTAGTTGGATGTATACACACAATAACATAGTGCCGGTACAATTCATGTTTCAGTATTCATCCATGACATAATGGTTTCTATAGTGAGCAGGTTAAGATTAGTCTATAGAACTCCATACACAACAACTTTTATAGGATAGATTATCTTTAGCATTCTAGAGAGTAATTTTAGGTTAGAGGATAAATTAGAACTTCCTCTCTACACTACTTTGGGTAGTGGCGTTAGATCACCCAAAAAACTGGAAAGTATAGAAATATCTTCACTCTCGAGAAACATTTATAGGTTTGAGGATAATAAAAGTTTTCCTCCCTTCAACCAGTGGCATGAGATCGACCAAAAAACTTGTTCTTCATCAATATTTATAGGATCAATTAATACACCTTTTTTCTCATCACGAATCATGTGTGCATATTTATTTTCCATTTTCGTACATTCATTACATGATTTTTACACATATGTATGTGTATTTGACTACTTACTTATCTTCTCTTTTGCACATCCATCCATATGGGAAGAAATCAGTTATTACCAAAAAAAATTGAACACATTGAAACTAACATGTAGGTACATCACACGCATTGGCATCTACACACATGATTCTTCCCTAGGTTCACTCTCATCACTTTTATACTTTTACATCTTTAGTCTCCACACTCCACCTTTTTATCACTCCATGCTTTAGTCTAGTCCCTTGGCATGATTTCTACATATATCTACATGGATATCAAGTACGCATCTCTATCTACTTTGTGTTACCAAGCTTTCTGCTCAGCAACATAATGTGACAGAAAATATAGACACTAAATAATACACTCTAGGTAATTATTTAATTCAAATCTCATACTACTATTCATATGGTTATTAAGTGAAAAGATTACTAATTAACCCATTTCTTTGGCCATCTGGGATTGTTTTCTCTTGCTAATTTGATCTTGCACCCATACTTTCCCTTTCTGTATAGTTATATTGCATTTTTTCTATTTATAACTGGGGTGCCTAGCTAGGACTGGGGTGCCCTAGGCACCCTGGTCCCCTATAGGAACCTTGATCCTATTTACACTTTCCTCTCACTTTTTAGTAACTTTCTAGGAATTTGATCTTCTTAGATTTTTTGTGGTTGGCCTTTTCAGGGTTGATTACGATATAAAAGCAAGAGAACCATATAAATATAAAGTTATGAGATAATAATGAGGGACCAAACACGAAGCAATTAAAATCACCACCTAAGGTTGCATTCATCAAAGGATTTTATTGCTCTATTTGCATCCATATAGCTCCATCACAACGGGGAAATGATAGTTCATGTGTATCACACTTCATAGGAGGGGAGTTTATTTTATTCCATGCACACATTTTTTACATTATACATATATTTTTTAATCACTACTCACAAAGTGTGACATACAAAAGAGCATGAAGGGCACAATTCCGCTCACACGCACACACACCTAGAACTACATTGATTCTGAGATGTAGTGTACATCTCAGTGATAAGTCCATCCATTTGGTAGCTGAGGATATTATGACTACTTCATACATATTTTTCCTTTTTTAGGGTTTTAATGCTTTGTCCAGTGTTTAACAGGTGATTGTTATATTGCAATTTTACAAGTGCATCGATGATCACATAGTGACATAAATGTGACTAAAAGAGAACACAAGTGAACATCTAGAGACACCTCATAGGAGGTTTATAGAGATTTTCTATAGACCAGGGCATGTAGATTATAGACTAGGGTGCCCAAGGTGCCCCAATCTATCCAGATAGATCATATCTACATTTACTAAGGATTATGTGTGACGCTTTCCTCCTCTTGTCTAGTTAGTATCCATTGCGACATAGTTTCTCAAAATCTACTAATGAACTAAGGATTTTCCCAACCCTTTTTGTCTTTAGGGTTTCATATTTCATTTACTTAGTTACTTGAGTTACTTTCTTGATCTATTTACTTAGTTATTTAATGCTCCTATAACATCAAAGTAGGCTAATATATTACATTTTAGTTTAATCATTCTTACATTTCCTCATCCATTAAGTTTTTTTTAGAAAAAATTATTCCCTATTTATTTCCGAAATATTATAGTTTGGTATTTTACCATTATAAATTTTACACTAAATTAATGTGTAAATGTACATCTATAAGTTTTCATAAATATAATTCACATTCAAATTAAAATATATGATGAATATTTACAGTAGCTGTCAAAAATCAAAACTATTTTTTCTTATAAGGCCAAGAGGAAAATTCCCTTAAGGGATGTTCCATCAACTTCAAACTAAAATTAATATAAATAAATAAACAATGGAGCGTCTCTTAAAAAGATCAATATGATTTAGATTAAATGTGATAAACTGAGAAGGTAATGGGATATGTGAATGAATTAGTAACTAATTCATGCACATTCTAAATATTATTAAAAAGAATAATTGAATATAAGTATTAGGAAATATACAATTCACTTCACTAGAAAAAATTAAACACTCCCTTGTCTTTGACATTACATGCAATCTCTTTCGGATAATGGAAGATAACTATATTTGTATTTGATTTTTATTTTTTAACCCAAAAAGTGGAATCTAACGAAGAATTGGATTTTATTTAAACAAAAAATGAAGATCAATAATAATCTAATATTACTTAAGGATTTATGGTGTTATGAACTTATAAGCATGTAGGTAAAGATTAATTAAGCACATGGATTGGGAATGAAAGGAAATCATGGTTATTTCATCACAATAATATGTGAAATTTGTCCCACTTCTATAATGAGAAACCAATTCTTAACCATGGTAAGTTCAATACTTGAGAATAAGTTTAATACTTTAGGTAAGTTTTTAAATCATTTATTTAAAATAATAAACAAATATACTTAGGATATTTAAATTACATTAAATAAATATATAAAATGCATAAATTATTCATAACAACATTACAAAACATATTTTTATTTAAGTAATTCACTAATTAGATTCCTACTATAAGGATTAGAAACATTTTTCCTCCATCATAAGGATTATGTCTAACCCTTCTTCTGATTACTACATATTCTCATAATACATCATATATATTTAATGTAATGCCCAACACAATAAAATAAAATAAATTTAAAAGAAAGAGGGAAATGTGTGCATTAGTAAATGCAAAGGTTGGTAAGAGAGTGAATTTCTCGACTGGTTGATGGGTGAAGAAGTAAAAATCATGGTTGAGGATGTAGAAAGGAGGAATGTTAGATGATATGTAGGGGGGAGGACTTGTCATGGGATTTTAGAGTGGCAGGGCATGGGCTTACACTAAAGCATAATGGATAATGGATAGGTATTTTGTTAGATGTTATAGGTTCAGTACATTGGGGCACGTGTTTGCAAAGCGTGTTAGCATAGACCAAACACGTGAACTATTTGACAATTCTTCTAAACAATAGACAAAAAAATAAATCCATGTGCATAAGACAATCTCCAGGATTGATGGTTTTATTGGAAGAGGTATATGAAAAATGTGCAACCATACTTGAGTTGCAGGAAATATTTGACAAAAAATCCTTGAAGAAATGTGATTTTATGGAATACCATGGTTGCATGATGCGCTCGAATGTGGTTTTTAAGCGGGGCCAAAAATCTACTTTCCGAAATGTAGGCGGGACGATTGATAGGGGATATCATTTCCTGAAATTATATCATATTAGTATATGTGCAGAATGCTCACCATGGTGATACCCTAAACACCTTTCGTGAAATTCTAATGAAAACCTAATGTTGTTACAGTTGTCACCATTGTTTCATCATATTCATATTTATCACTTGTGCATCAATGTATGAAAATTCAGATATATGATATGAAAATGGCTTTGACCCATGTCTATTTGTGGTGAATGTCATCATTGACACGTATGATAAATGCATGTATATAAAAAATGTACACAAAGTGCTTGCATGCATAGAACTCTTTTAGTGATATGCATTGAGAGGTAAATATGCACAAGTTATAAAACTCTTTCAACAACTTCAAAGAACAAATATAAATATAAATGTAATAGCATGGAGTATTGTCATTGCAGGGAACACTCAACATCGGTATAGTTTATGGCCTTAAAATTTTTCACGATATGCAAACGGAAGATGTGAAACCTGTCACTGTCGCATTAGCCTTTGTTCTGCCTCGCTGCGCTCACTTAATAGCTCTCTACAATAGAAAGGAGATACATGATCATGCATTCAAACACCATTTCAAATCAAATCTCGTTTTGGGAAATTCCTTCATTTCCATGTATGCCAAATGATCACAAATTACAACTTGCATGCCAACTGCTTGACGTTATATGTTGAAGAAATAGTGGTCTCATGGAACATGGTGATTATAGGGTAACTAGTGTTCTTGACTAGTATTTTATGTGTTTAAAATAATGCCATGTACAAATCCTAATATGATGGGATGTCATGGTTACGTGATATGTAAAAATTGATTTTAAATTATGTTTGTGAGTTTTCCATTCTTGGCCGCACCCAACTGTCTTAAGGAAACTCTAAACTTGGCATCAACGTGTCATTTAAACATGGGGTGGAAATGTGGATGTTCTAGACTGGTGCTTCAGAAAGAAAATTGAGCTTTTTTTGTTAAAAATTTTAGAAGACATGTATTCAAATGGAGAATCTTTCTTAATGCATGCAAACCATTCGACGAAATGCTTCCTTGAGATGTGGAACCGAGCTCCACAACTTCAGTCATTTTTCTTTCTCTAGGCATGGTCTATAATCCTCTCTCATAAATTTTTCTTTCGTAACTTTGATCTATAATTTTGGGTTGAGTAAAATAAAAAACACAACTTGTTAAAAAACATTTATTTTGATGTCATGTAAACTGTTTCAAATTGAAAATCATGTTAATTAAACTACAAGGAAAATTCCTCTTTTTATGTCATTATAGTCCTTTTTCCATCATGAAGTGAATAAAACTACGTCAAATTGTTTTTGTAATGAATTTACCATTTGGTACAACCAATCATAGATGAAAATGTTTTGAAGACATTTCCACTGAAGGTCGAAAACATCCCCTCTAAATACGAAAAACGCTTCTTGAGATCAACATGCAAAAAGAATATTTTAAACTTGATTCCTAAATTTAACTAATGTAACTCCCTCTTTTTTTTATGAGGTTTTCATTCAAACCCTGAAACGCTTCCAACATAACCATTGACCATGATTTTCGAAGTGGTTCTTGAGGATACTTTTGTGAATTTCTTGTTGAAGGTAGTTTCTCAAAATAAAAAAACCCCTCCAAAACAACCTCATTTTTAGTGCCCATGGTCCCTTAAAATGAAAGGTGAAACCTCAAACCTCTTATTTTTCATGTACAAAATCATGTTACATGGTTTATTTGAATCGTACTGCTTAAAAATTAACTTTTTCATAACCAGTTTTGAGCAGACATGGCTTTTCTTATTGTTCGGTGTAAACAAAAAATCACGCACATATTACTATTTTACTTATCGCCAAGTATTTTTTATATGCAATGGATCTTAAGTAAGAAAATTATTTACTAGTGACATACTCCTTAATCCATCTGCTTTCTTTGGTTCTTTGTGTTTTCTTTCTCTCTCACATCTGTCACTTTTATAGCCAGTCCTGGTTAGGTCACAAGGATCACTATGTGTCAGTATTCTCATATTTGTCGTCAATTATCCAAAACACGAATGCCCCATTCTATACATTAGTACCAAAAAACTCTGTGTTCCACCATGGGTGATCTTGTCCCCGTTATTCATATTCACAATTTTAACATTTTTGGTCGACATTTTCAGTTTTATGCACTACTATCTTCAAATAGTAATTTGCATAATCTTGAAAAAAGTGTTGAATTTAAAACCAAGATATCCCTATATATTCAAAACATACATACCATATACTGGTAGGAAATTCTAAGGGAAAGCATATCTATATAGTATCAAAGGGAATGTATTTTTGGGTTGATTACACTACATACACTACATAAGAATGTGAGTTATAAATAATCCCATACATTTCTATTCTATCAGTCATAGCCCGCTACTCTTGGTGTTTTTGGTTGCAAGGGAAACCTAAGGACACTATTACACAAAAGTACACAAAACTTCATGAAGTCTAGAATGTAGTGCAATTTTTGGTCTTAACTTCATCCTTCGGATGACCATTGAGGTCAATATGAATTCACATATTACATTTTTCATTCCAATCCAATGTGTTTTGGGCTGAGTTTGTGAAGGTAACAGGGTTTGTGATGTAGGCTATAGGTACCTTGGTGATTCAAGTGTGAATATTAGGTGATCAACAAGAATTTACATTGAATCCCTAGCAAAATTGGAAACTATCAGTTTTTAACCATTTGCGTAGTCACAACAACCGATAGGAGGTATCTCATTCCCCAAAATCCCTTTTCTTATTTTAGGTTCCTATTTTTGGCTCTATCTTCAAACTCCATAATTAATATTGATAATTTTTCGACACTCTTTCTATCATGTTCATCAGTTTCTCCAGTTCATATTTGCTTTAAGAGAAGCATTAATCAGATAAGTTCCCTATCTCTCGTATTTTCCTTACATGGTTTCATCTTTAGATTCCTTTACCATTTGTATTATATTGTATCTTATTGTAGTAGTGAATATGACATTAGATTTAGTATCTAATATTTTATTATATCATTTGGTGAACCCTATGCTTAGTTGAACTCCTTCCCCAAGATCCACAAACCCATCACAGTCGGGGCTTAAAACTAGATTCCTTCTCTCCTAGAAGCTATTAATCATGTTAGGTGTAATTCATAATGGATGATGTTATAAAATATAATCTTATTTACCTTGATTGACACCTTCAAGTGGATGCATCTACCTTCGAAAAAATTCTTTCTTTCTAAAATTATGATCCTCTTAAGATTCACAACTTTGGGATTTGCATCATCTCGCCATACCACAACTTGAGTTCATGTTTTCCGTGTGCTGACATAGGAACTCATGCTGCTCCACCTTCTTCTCTGCCTATTATACAACTAGATAACACTATTATAGAATTTATGCTTAGTCTTGCACTTGTCACTTTAGATAAAAAATGAAGCTACTCCCAATGTTGAAGATTTACATGTGCATGATGATGTTTCTACTACTAGTCAATATGAATGTAAAGATATGTTTCCACATTTACTCCTTTCTAAATAAGTGACATTTTTTCTTTTCTTTTAGCATAAGACTACCAATTTTAAAGTCACATTCTTTGATATATTTTTTATATTCTCGTTTAACACGTTCTTGATAAACATGATGGGTTTCAAGGGCCATTATACGTTTTTCATCTAACACTTTAAGTTGTGCTAAATAATATTGTCGATATTCTTCATCAAGGATAAAGTATTTAAGGGATACATGGAGTGATGGAATTTTAATTCCAAGAGGTAAGACAACTCATGATCCAAATAAGAGTGAATAGGGTGTAGCTCCCGTATTAGTATATATACTAGTTCGATAAACCCAGAGATAAAATGGGATTTTGAGATGCTAATTCCTGCTTTCATCATTTATTGTTTTCATAAGGATTTTATTAGAGGCTTCAACCTGTCCATTTTTTTGGGGATAATATGGAGATGAAAAGATGATTTTCATGTTGAAGGTATCACAGAGCTTTTTAACTTCTTTATTTTAAAATGATTTTCCATTGTTTGTGATAAGTTTATATCGGATACCGAAATGGCGTATGATGCATTGATATATGAAATTGATAATGGGTCTTGATTTATTCAATATTAAAGGGATAACATAATATTTTTTGGTGGGACACACTGTTCTGGTAATGGAATACTCTAAGTAGGAATTTTTTTATATGGAATCATTTTGTTGTGGAATGTTTTCTTGAGGATTGTATTGTTGTGATGGTTTAGTGTTGTGAATATTGTTTATTATTGGGGTAAGGTGTTTGGATATAGTGTAGTAGTAAATGGTTTTGAATAGAGGAGTGGTGTCAAAAGTATATAGCAGACGCAACAAAAGATGGTGCTTGTTATGGAATGCTTTGAGTAGGAGTAGATTGATGTATGGAAATTAATTACTGCAATGATTGTGGAATGTATTGTGAAACAAGGTTAGTAGTGGCAATACAAGTAGTATTGATTAAGGAACTATATTTCGGAATGGGCATAGTGATATTCTGAATGTTTCTAACTAGTTGAGATAAGATGGTAGAAGAAGAAAAAAAAATCATTGGAGATCTTTGGGTAAATGAGGATTCTTGAAGGGTAGATAATGAATGCTAACTAGTATTGTTATATGGAGGTGTTGAACCAGTAAAAGGCTCAGGTGATGATATATGTTGTTTGATGGTTGTGTCTTGAGAGGAAATCATATGAACACTAGGAATAGGAATGGAAGACAAAAACATCATACTTTCATATTAACTTAGAGGTTGATATGAGTATATTTGTTTGAATAACAGGTTCATGATTTGAATCAATAAGTCTTACAATAGTAGATGAAGGATTGTATGGAGGTGGTGGTTTGGGTATAGAGTTTTTATTTCAAAATTAATGGGATGTGAAGAATCTAGAATACTTAGAAATAGTTAAATTGAAATTATAGTGAAGAACTAGATAAGGGATGAGGAATTTTTGAGGATGGTTTGTGTCTAAATGGATCGAGTTGAACACCCCTAGCTTCCAAATAAGTAGTGAGAAAAAAATGGGGTTTGAATCTAACATTTTTTCAGAAACACGGTCTCCTATTTCAAAGAATAGATGTTCAAAATATTCTAATTACGAGATGGGGTATTATGGTTGTTCAGTTTCTTCTTGTTCAAATGTATGGAAAAATTGACTACGAAAACTGAAGTGCAGAGTTAAATAGGCTTTTTCACATTCCTCCATTAACTTATTCTTCTTTTTCATTATAGGATTGTTGATATTCAGATAGAGGAGTAGGCATAAGGGGTTGATAAAATGTTTATTTGTGTGTAACGGTGTACAAAAAGGTGAAGATAATGGAATGTGATGTGGTAATGGTGTAGATAGAGGAGTAGATAACGGGGTAGATAATGAAGTAGCTAATGGGATATTTTGTTGTAATAATGTAGGTAATGAGGTAGACATATTTTAAAAGATTGATTACAAGCTTGTTGTATTGTTTATACAATTGTAAACAAACACATTACAAATCACCTAAATGTGAAAATTACAAAATGGATGAATTACAAACAACAAGAAAAAGCAAGCAAAATGGATTTTTTGATTTTCTTGATTTGATTACAGGAAAAGTTCAATTTGTAGATGGATAACAAGGATCCTAGGAAATCTTAAGTTATGGATGGTTTCAAGTGTGTTTAAGGATGAAGGCCTGGATATACTTGAAGGTATGTGACACCCAACTTTTTACTGCTACCGATATGGGTATGGTATTAGGGCCTACCCCCTCACTTACGGTTCCCCAATGATAAGGGTGTTGGGTGCTTTGCCAATATACCGATAGAAAGGTAATTATACTCAGCCAGAACATCGAGTCAACTTTTCCTCTTGTTAATAAAATCCAAGTAAGTATCCATCTAGGTAGGAATTGTTTAAATGTGTTTTGATGTTTAATTTGTTTGGTTTTGTGTGGGGGGAAAATGAAAGTGAATGCAAAAAATTACCTTCCTAATTAATACTATGTGAAATAAGAAGGAAGAACGCTTTATTTTAAAACCCAAATTGAACTATTGTTTCGATGAGTACAGTCAAGAAAATAATGCAATACTGGAAAACAAAAAGATGGTTTTTGGATTCATCATGATAAACGCTTCCTATTTTTTTTCTTGTTTTTAAATTTTTTTGAGAAAAATAAATCTAGCAATCTAAAAAGTAAAAGTAGTGACAACAATAGCGACCCACAAGACCAGATTATTAAAAAAAAAAACAAGATACAACAAAAAGAATTAGCAAGAAATGTATAAAGCAATAAAAAATATCAGTAATCGCTGGCCATTGCACAAATCACTGGTTATTATTGATCAATAAACTAAATACAATTTCTTTTTATTTTTCAAATGAATCAAATATTTATTTTTTTCATTTTAGATTTTGATAATGGAAAAACATAAATAGTAATATGAAATATTATTCTAAAAAAATAGAGAAATAGGAAGAAAAAAATATAAAGGGAAAACTACAAAGTAAGAAAAACCATAATGGAAATGTTTGGCGATTGGATAAATTGCTCACAGTTAGCTAAATCGTAGGAAATTACTGTGCAAAGAATAAAATATGAAAAATAGATACTATTTTTAATAAAATAAATAAAGAAATGATGGACATGGTCCCATCGGGAGTGTCAAGATGTATAGAATGAATCTTACTTCTTCAACTTAATTGAATAAGCAAGAGAACAAGACTCAACTAACCTCAAAATGATGCGGTTTAGAGATACCTGAGGATGTGGATGAACTATGTTTGATAGTTGTGCTCCATATAAGAAATGATATAATATCTTCTTCTGTGAGAATACCTACAGCTCACATGCACTAAAAAAGCTCATTATTACTAAAATATATTGTGCATTTCCTCATAAAGGCCATTATGTATGAATTAAAGGACTTCGTGATAAGGGTGTTAATCCATTGTTTATACAATCAAGTGTTTCAAAAACAAGTTATGATATATGATACAAGGTAATAATACATGTTTTCATAAGTTCATTACAAAGATATGGTTGATAATAAATGATAGATATGAACTATGGTTTAAAATCAGAATCTAAATCAAAATATGAGTTCTCAGATGAAGGATATATGTTTTCTTTAATAAATTCATGATCTTGATCTCCAAGGTAATCTGAATTATCATAGTCATTATATTCCTATTTAAATAACTATGAATACTCCTCTTCGGTGTTGTATTGGTGATCAGATTTCAAATATGAATCCTCAAATTCAATTTCGTTCTCATATTGAGACTTGGAGCTCAGATTATCAAACTTAGCCTCTTACTAATATTAAAACCAAGCTAGATCCAGTCGGATACACAAGAAATCAAAGTAATCTTCCCAAAAATCATCTGTAGCATTAAAAATTTGATGAGTGGATTCAAAAATGGCTGGAAACTAATCCAAAGTAGCATAATAAATGGCACACAACTCAAGGTCATGGAGGATATGGTATTGTTCCAAGTAAAATGTATAACAGATGATAGGTAATGAGTTGATGTTATTTATTTCATAACCTTGAGCACCTATTGCCATCTAAACAAGCCATGTTGGAAAAAATGTTAGCAGAAACATGTTAGATGATAACTTATGAAATAAAATCTAAATGAGTTTGACAGGAAAATAGATTAGAGAGGAATCACCAGTGATTACTGCAATCAGTTGGAAATTCAACTAGATATTAACAGAACAAGAAAAGTACGTTTTTGACTGATCAAATAGATTTTTCAGATTGTCCAAATATTCAGAGATGATTATATGATATCCGTAAACAAATAATAATACGTAGATTATAAGAAATAAGTAAAGAGAGACCTCTAACCCTCGTGGCTGATGTTGTAAGAAGCTAAAGAATTTTGCAGTTGGACTAACACAGTTAAAATTTGCACGAGTTCAGAATCAACTTGGTGATGGTTGATGAATGCTAGGAAATTACTGGATGATAACAAAAACAACTTGATGCATAACGATCTCAAAATAAAAAATATGTTTCAAAAATGTCATTAGATTCATACTGAAAAGATACTGCAAAATGGGCTTAGGTAATAACTGGCGATTTACCAAATTACCGGTGATTTTGGCCTATTTTGTTTAGGTGACCAAATAATTGGAATTGCTTGTTAATTATTTGTTCTTTTTTTGGATTTCAAGGATGGGTTGATTGGGTTGTTTGTAGAGGTGTGATATTCATTGGGGAAATGATAAAAAAGGCTACATATTGTCTAATTAAGATAGGTTCTTTTAGGATGGATATTTGGCTGTCACTTAGAAATATATTATGTGGGATAATCTAAGATAATGTAAGATAATTAGTAGATAAATAGGATGGAGATATTATAATGATGCGATTATTTTAATTAATATAATTAATTAATTTAGAACACAAGGTATTAATTTACTAGCGACAAGTGTGGGGTATAAGGTAGATTTAATTAATTGGAATACATATAATTCACTGATTAAATATGGGATGTGGATGCATTTATTTCATTGAGTTGGTGGGTGGATTGTTTATAATATTGGTAGGTTTAACTAATGATCTAGACCAAGATGCTAGACTGTAGATTTTTAGTTTCTACACCTGAGTGATATCTGATGTTTGTAACTCACTTTTCATGGTCTATGAATGGATTCTTATCTGTCTGCTTGCATTCTAACTTACAGATTTTTTACGTAACATACACTTATCTTGTACATGAATGTTTATTCATACTAACACTTGTCTCTAGCCACTTGTTCTCATATGCCCTAGTTTCTACCAAGCACATTCTCTTCCCCTTACAGGGCACATTTCTATGGTCGGTCCTCTTTTGGGCTTAATTATCCTATCCTCGACATCACATGTACCTCCAAAGAGGGATGGGGCATTAGTTGGATGTATACACACAATAACATAGTACCGGTACAATTCATGTTTCAGTATTCATCCATGACATAATGGTTTCTATAGTGAGCAGGTTAAGATTAGTCTATAGAACTCCATACACAACAAATTTTATAGGATAGATTATCTTTAGCATTCTAGAGAGTAATTTTAGGTTAGAGGATAAATTAGAACTTCCTCTCTACACTACTTTGGCTAGTGGCGTTAGATCACTCAAAAAACTTGAAAGTATAGAAATATCTTCACTCTCGAGAAAAAATTATAGGTTTGAGGATAATCAAAGTTTTCCTCCCTACACTTCTTGAACCAGTGGCATGAGATCAACCAAAAAACTTGTTCTTCATCAATATTTATAGGATCAATTAATACACCTTTTTTCTCATCACGAATCATGTGTGCATATTTATTTTCCATTTTCGTACATTCATTACATGATTTTTACACATATGTATGTGTATTTGACTACTTAATTATCTTCTCTTTTGCACATCCATCCATATGGGAAGAAATCAGTTATTACCAACAAAGATTGAACACATTGAAACTAACATGTAAGTACATCACACGCATTGGCATCTACACACACGATTCTTCCCTAGGTTCACTCTCATCACTTTTATACTTTTACATCTTTAGTCTCCACACTCCACCTTTTTATCACTCCATGCTTTAGTCTAGTCCCTTGGCATGATTTCTATATATATCTACATGGATATCAAGTACGCATCTCTATCTACTTTGTGTTACCAAGCTTTCTGCTCAGCAACATAATGTGACGGAAAATATAGACACTAGGTAATTATTTAATTCAAATCTCATACTACAATTCATATGGTTATTAAGTGAAAAGATTACTAATTAACCCATTTCTTTGGCCATCTGGGATTGTTTTCTCTTGCTAATTTGATCTTGCACCCATACATTCCCTTTCTGTATAGTTATATTGCATTTTTTCTATTTATAACTGGGGTGCCTAGCTAGGACTGGGGTGCCCTAGGCACCCTGGTCCCCTCTAGGAACCTTGATCCTATTTACACTTTCCTCTCACTTTTTAGTAACTTTCTAGGAATTTTATCTTCTTAGATTTTTTGTGGTTTGCCTTTTCAGGGTTGATTACGATATAAAAGCAAGAGAACCATATAAATATAAAGTTATGAGATAATAATGAGGGACCAAACACTAAGAAATTAAAATCACCACCAAAGGTTGCATTCATCAAAGGATTTTATTGCTCTATTTGCATCCGTATAGCTCCATCACAAGGGGGAAATGATAGTTCATATGTATCAAACTTAATAGGAGGAGAGTTTATTTTATTCCATGCACACATTTTTTACATTATACATATATTTTTTAATCACTACTCACAAAGTGTGACATACAAAAGAGCATGAAGGGCACAATTCCACTCACACGCACACACACCTAAAACTACATTGAGTCTGAGATGTAGTGTACATTGAGTCTGAGATGTAGTGTACATCTCATTGATAAGTCCATCCATTTGGTAGCTGAGGATATTATGACTACTTCATACATACTTTTCCTTTTTTAGGGTTTTAATGCTTTGTCCAGTGTTTAACAGGTGATTGTTATATTGCAATTTTACAAGTGCATCGATGATCACATAGTGACATAAATGTGACTAAAAGAGAACACAAGTGAACATCTAGAGACACGTCATAGGAGGTTTACAGAGATTTTCTATAGACCAGGGCATGTAGATTATAGACCAGGGTGCCCAAGGTGCCCCAATCTATCCAGATAGATCATATCTACATTTTCTAAGGCTTATGTGTGATGGTTTCCTCCTCTTGTCTAGTTAGTATCCATTGCGACATAGTTTCTCAAAATCTACTAATGAACTAAGGATCTTCCCAACCCTTTTTGTCTTTAGGGTTTCATATTTCGTTTACTTAGTTACTTGAGTTACTTTCTTTATCTATTTACTTAGTTATTTAATGCTCCTATAACATCAAATTAGGCTAATATATTACATTTTAGTTTAATCATTCTTACATTTCCTCATCCATTAAGTTTTTTTTAGAAAACATTATTCCCTATTTATTTCCGAAATATTATAGTTTGGTATTTTACCATTATAAATTTTACACTAAATTAATGTGTAAATGTACATCTATAAATTTTCATAAATATAATTCACATTGAAATTAAAATATATGATGAATATTTACAGTAGCTGTCAAAAATCAAAACTATTTTTTCTTATAAGGCCAAGAGGAAAATTCCCTTAACGGATGTTCCATCAACTTCAAACTAAAATTAATATAAATAAATAAACAATGGAGCGTCTCTTAAAAAGATCAATATGATTTAGATTAAATGTGATAAACTGAGAAGGTAATGGGATATGTGAATGAATTAGTAACTAATTCATGCACATTCTAAATATTATTAAAAAGAATAATTGAATATAAGTATTAGGAAATATACAATTCACTTCACTAGAAAAAATTAAACACTCCCTTGTATTTGGCATTACATGCAATCTCTTTCGGATAATGGAAGATAACTATATTTGTATTTGATTTTTATTTTTTAACCCAGAAAGTGGAATCTAACAAAGAATTGGATTTTCTTTAAACAAAAAATGAAGATCAATATTAATCTAATATTACTTAAGGATTTATGGTGTTATGAACTTATAAGCATGTAGGTAGAGATTAATTACGCACATGGATTGGGAATGAAAGGAAATCATGGTTATTTCATCACAATAATATGTGAAATTTGTCCAACTTCTATAATGAGAAACCAATTCTTAACCATGGTGAGTTCAATACTTGAGAATACGTTTAATACTTTAGGTAAGTTTTTAAATCATTTATTTAAAATAATAAACAAATATACTTAGGATATTTAAATTACATTAAATAAATATATAAAATGCATAAATTATTCATAACAACATTACAAAACATATTTTTATTTAAGTAATTCACTGATTAGATTCCTAATATAAGGATTAGAAACATTTTTCTCCATCATAAGGATTATGTCTAACCCTTCTTCTGATTACTACATATTCTCATAATACATCATATATATTTAATGTAATGCCCAACACAATAAAATAAAATAAATTTAAAAGAAAGAGGGAAATGTGTGCATTAGTAAATGCAAAGGTTGGTAAGAGAGTGAATTTCTCGACTGGTTGATGGGTGAAGAAGTAAAAATCATGGTTGAGGATGTAGAAAGGAGGAATGTTAGAGGATATGTAGGGGGAGGACTTGTCATGGGATTTTAGAGTGGCAGGGCAGGGCTTACACTAAAGCATAATGGATAATGGATAGGTTTTTTGTTAGATGTTATAGGTTCAGTACATTGGGGCACGTGTTTGCAAAGCGTGTTAGCATAGACCAAACATGTGAACTATTTAACAATTCTTCTAAACAATAGACAAAAAAATAAATCCATGTGCATAAGACAATCTCCAGGATTGATGGTTTTATTGGAAGAGGTCTATGAAAAATGTGCCACCATACTTGAGTTGCAGGAAATATTTGACAAAAAATCCTTGAAGAAATGTGATTTTATGGAATACCATGGTTGCATGATGCGCTCGAATGTGGTTTTTAAGCTGGGCCAAAAATCTACTTTCCGAAATGTAGGCAGGAGGATTGATAGGGGATATCATTTCCTGAAATTATATCATATTATTATATGTGCAGAATGCTCACCATGGTGATACCCTAAACACCTTTCATGAAATTCTAATGAAAACCTAATGTTGTTACAGTTGTCACCATTGTTTCATCATATTCATGTTTATCACTTGTGCATCAATGTATGAAAATTCAGATATATGATATGAAAATGGCTTTGACCCATGTCTATTTGTGGTGAATGTCATCATTGACACGTATGATAAATGCATGTATATAAAAAATGTACACAAAGTGCTTGCATGCATAGAACTCTTTTAGTGATATGCATTGAGAGGTAAATATGCACAAGTTATAAAACTCTTTCAACAACTTCAAAGAAAAAATATAAATATAAATGTAATAGCATGGAGTATTGTCGTTGAAGGGAACACTTAACATCGGTATAGTTTATGGGCTTAAAATTTTTTACGATATGCAAATGGAAGATGTGAAACCTGTCACTGTCGCATTAGCCTTTGTTCTGCCTCGCTGCGCTCACTTAATAGCTCTCTACAATAGAAAGGAGATACATGATCATGCATTCAAACACCATTTCAAATCAAATCTCGTTTTGGGAAATTCCTTCATTTCCATGTATGCCAAATGATCACAAATACAACTTGCATGCAAACTGCTTGACGTTATATGTTGAAGAAATATGGTCTCATGGAACATGGTGATTATAGGGTAACTAGTGTTCTTGACTAGTATTTTATGTGTTTAAAATAAATGCCATGTACAAATCTAATATGATGGGATGTCATGGTTACGTGATATGTAAAAATTGATTTTAAATTATGTTTGTGAGTTTTCCATTCTTGGCCGCACCCAACTTTCTTAAGGAAACTCTAAACTTGGCATCAACGTTTCATTTAAACATGGGGTGGAAATGTGGATGTTCTAGACTGGTGCTTCAGAAAGAAAATTGAGCTTTTTTCGTTAAACATGTTAGAAGACATGTATTCAAATGGAGAATCTTTCTTAATGCATGCAAACCATTCGAAGAAATGCCTCCTTGAGATGTGGAACCGAGCTCCACAACTTCAGTCATTTTTCTTTCTCTAGGCATGGTCTATAATCCTCTCTCATAAATTTTTCTTTCGTAACTTTGATCTATAATTTTGGGTTGAGTAAAATAAAAAAAAACTTGTTAAAAAAAAATTATTTTGATGTCATGTAAACTGTTTCAAATTGAAAATCATGTTAATTAAACTACAAGGAAAATTCCTCTTTTTATGTCATTATAGTCCTTTTTCCATCATGAAGTGAATAAAACTATGTCAAATTGTTTTTTTCATGAATTTACCATTTGTTGCAACCAATCATAGATGAAAATGTTTTGAAGAAATTTCCACTGAAGGTCGAAAACACCCCCTCTAAATACGAAAAATGCTTCTCGAGATCAACATGCAAAAAGAATATTTTAAACTTGATTCCTAAATTTAACTAATGTAACTCCCTCCTTTTTTTATGAGGTTTTCATTCAAACCCTGAAACACTTCCAACATAACCATTGACCATGATTTTCGAAGTGGTTCTTGAGGATACTTTTGTGAATTTCTTGTTGAAGGTAGTTTCTCAAAATAAAAAAACCCCTCCAAAACAACCTCATTTTTAGTGCCCATGGTCCCTTAAAATGAAAGGTGAAACCTCAAACCTCTTCTTTTTCATGTACAAAATCATGTTACATGGTTTATTTGAATCGTACTGCTTAAAAATTAACTTTTTCATAACCAGTTTTGAGCAGACATGGCTTTTCTTATTGTTCGGTGTAAACAAAAAATCACGCACATATTACTATTTTACTTTATCGCCAAGTATTTTTTATATGCATGGATCTTAAGTAAGAAAATTATTTACTAGTGACATACTCCTTAATCCATCTGCTTTCTTTGGTTCTTTGTGTTTTCTTTCTCTCTCACATCTGTCACTTTTATAGCCAGTCCTGGTTAGGTCACAAGGATCACTATGTGTCAGTATTCTCATATTTGTCGTCAATTATCCCAAAACACGAATGCCCATTCTATACATTAGTACCAAAAAACTCTTGTCCACCATGGGTGATCTTGTCCCCGTTATTCATATTCACAATTTTAACATTTTTGGTCGACATTTTCAGTTTTATCACTACTATCTCAAATAGTAATTTGCATATCTTGAAAAAAGTGTTGAATTTAAAACAAGATATCCCTATATATACAAAACATACATACCAGTATACTGGTAGGAAATTCTTAAGGGAAAGCATATCTATATAGTATCAAAGGGAATGTATTTTTGGGTTGATTACACTACATACACTACATAAGAATGTGAAGTTATAAATTACATCCCATACATTTCTATTCTATCCAGTCATAGCCCGCTATCTTGGTGTTTTTGGTGCAAGGGAAACCTAAGGACACTATTACACAAAAGTACACAAAACTTCATGAAGTCTAGAATGTAGTGCAATTTTTGGTCTTAACTTCATCCTTCGGATGACCATTGAGGTCAATATGAATTCACATATTACATTTTTCATTCCAATCCAATGTGTTTGTGAGTTTGTGAAGGTAACTAGGGTTTGTGATGTAGGCTATAGGTACCTTGGTGATTCAAGTGTGAATATTAGGTGATCAACAAGAATTTACATTGAATCCCTAGCAAAATTGGAACTATCAGTTTTTAACCATTTGCGTAGTCACAACAACCGATAGGAGGTATCTCATTCCCAAAATCCCTTTTCTTATTTTAGGTTCCTATTTTTGGCTCTATCTTCAAACTCCATAATTAATATTGATAATTTTCGACACTCTTTCTATCATGTTCATCAGTTTCTCCAGTTCATATTTTCTTTAAGAGAAGCATTAATCAGATAAGTTCCCTATCTCTCGTATTTCCTTACATGGTTTCATCTTTAGATTCCTTACCATTTGTATTATATTGTATCTTATTGTAGTAGTGAATATGAAATTAGATTTAGTATCTAATATTTTATTATATCATTTGGTGAACCCTATGCTTAGTTGAACTCCTTTCCCAAGATCCACAAAACCCTCACAGCTAAAACTAGATCCTTCTCTCCTAGGAAAGCTATTAATCATGTTAGTGTGAATCATATCCTGGATGATGTTATAAAATATAATCTTATTTACCTTGATTGACACCTTCAAGTGGATGCATCTACCTTCGAAAAAATTCTTTCTTTCTAAAATTATGATCCTCTTAAGATTCACAACTTTGGGATTTGCATCATTCTCGCCATACCACAACTTGAGTTCATGTTTTCCGTGTGCTGACATAGGAACTCATGCTGCTCCACCTTCTTCTCTGCCTATTATACAACTAGATAACACTATTATATAATTTATGCTTAGTCTTGCACTTGTCACTTTAGATAAAAAATGAAGCTACTCCCAATGTTGAAGATTTACATGTGCATGATGATGTTTCTACTACTAGTCAATATGAATGTAAAGATATGTTTCCACATTTACTCCTTTCTAAATAAGTGACATTTTTATTTTCTTTTAGCATAAGACTACCAATTTTAAAGTCACATTCTTTGATATATTTTTTATATTCTCGTTTAACACGTTCTGGATAAACATGATGGGTTTCAAGGGCCATTATACGTTTTTCATCTAACACTTTAAGTTGTGCTAAATAATATTGTCGATATTCTTCATCAAGGATAAAGTATTTAAGGGATACATGGAGTGATGGAATTTTAATTTCAAGAGGTAAGACCACTCATGATCCAAATAAGAGTGAATAGGGTGTAGCTCCTGTATTAGTATATATACTAGTTCGATAAACCCAGAGATAAAATGGGATTTTGAGATGCTAATTCCTGCTTTCATCATTTATTGTTTTCATAATGATTTTATTAGAGGCTTCAACCTATCCATTTTTTTGGGGATAATATGGAGATGAAAAGATGATTTTCATGTTGAAGGTATCACAGAGCTTTTTAACTTCTTTATTTTAAAATGATTTTCCATTGTTTGTGATAAGTTTATATCGGATACCGAAATGGCGTATGATGCATTGATAGATGAAATTGATAATGGGTCTTGATTTATTCGATATTAAAGGGATAACATAAATCCATTTAGTGAAGTATTTAGTAGTTGTGATAATAAAGTGATTTGGGATTGATTGCCCCAATGAGGTGTAACCCCCACTGAGATAAAACACATAAGTCCTGAGCAGGTTGTAATGCTTGACTGGGGAATTGGAGGAGATCTGAATGAAGTTAAAACTTAACAAATTTATCGACATATTGACAAAAATCCTTTGTGATAGTAGGCCAGTAGTACCCTAATCGTATGACATGCTTAGTGATGTAATTTCAACTAAAATTTCCTCCACAAACTCCATTATGGACATATTCGATTGCTTTTGTTGATTGATGTGATTTAAGGCACCTTAATAGGATACCATAAAAATTAAAGTTATAAAGGATACTACCAATAATGAAAAAGTGAGTGACACATTGAAGAAGTGATCATTTAGCGTTACATGATAAGTCAGATGGAACTTTTGATTTGGAAAAATAGTCATAAATCTGATTATACCACAAATAATTTGGGTTATTATCAATGATGTTAATATATGGGAGCTCATTTTCAAGAGAAGGATGATCCAAGCATTGAATGACTATAGATAATTTAGTGTTTTATTTCGACTCTTTAGTTTCTAATGGGATGAGGGATCCTAAAGAGGACATTGTATCTAAAAATTTCATAGAAGATTGTGGGATGGATTGAATGGTGTAATGATCAATAACACTGAGGAGAAAGTTGACGTCATCTGTGTATTTTTGTAAAATTTCATTTTTAAATTGACATTCCCCTTTCACTTGACTGATAACAAGATGTGAATCTCCATAGATGTATAAAATATGAATTCATAAGAGAATAGTGGTCGTAAGAACCATGATTAAAGATTCATATTCAGCCATATTATTAGTGCATTCAAAGCTAAGTTTAAATGATAATGGAATAGGAATTCCCCAAGGAGGTATGATAAGAAAACCAGCTCCTCCCCTTCCTGGCATTTAAAACCATCGAAGAAAAGAGCCATCTTGATAAGGATGAATTCATATTCATTGAAATTTCCGATGGATTCGTCAGAAGACTATTCATGAGGAAGTTGATTTCCAGGAAGGGGAGTGTCAGGGAGCTAGTCCGCATTATCCTAGCCCTTAATAGATTTTTTTGATATAAATTTGAGGTCAAATTCAGTCATAAGCATAAGCCATCAAATGATGTGATCACTATGATATGGTTTAGAGTGTATAGTTTTGAGCGGATTGAAGCTAGTGAAAACATACGTTTTATGATTAAGAAGATAAAGACACAATTTGGAAGTGGTGAAGTATAAAGAACAACATATCTTTTAAACCTCAGTGTAATGGGTTTAATATTTGTGGAGTGTATGGCTAATATAATATATGGCTTGTTCACAACCTTTATTATCACGATGAATGAGCATGGCCCCAAGAGCATGTTCTTAAGTATATATATATATATAAGTAAAATGGATCCCCTTCACTAGGTGGAGTAAGAACTGGTGGTGATAGATGATATTGTGTAATTTCATCGAAGGATTTTGACAAGAAGAATCCATATGAAAATTAACATATTTATGGAGAAGATGATGAAATGGTTGACAAGGATTAGAAAGCTACAATTTAAAACGTCAAATGGACTGCAACTTGCCTTGAAGACTAGAAAATTGTGTAACATTAGATGGTGGAGGCATTTCAATGATGGCCTTAAATTTTTTTGGATAAATTTCAATACCTTGGATAGATACGATGAATCCTAAAAACTTTCCACCGAGGACACAAAAAACATATTTTTCGGGATTAAGATGAAGACAATATTGAATGAGACAAGTGAATATGGATTTAATGACGTCAAGGTGATATTTTCATTTATTAGATTTTCCTAAAAGGTCATAAAATAAATTAGGTTTTATTTTGATCATCGATGGTGATAAGAATTCTATTATAACTAGAAAAACCATCCATAAGGAAGAGAATTTCATGACATGTTGTTAGGTTAACGAGATGATCTATGTTTGGAAGAGGGAAGTCATCCTTAGGACATGCAAGTTTGTGATCCCTAAAGTTTATACAAATATGTAACTTTCCTAAGGTTTTGGTTACATGGATAATGCTAGAGACCCATTGTGGATAATTAGTGGGAATAATGAAATTAGGGGATAAAATATGTTGTAACTCTTCTTTGACAAGGAGAGTTATGCGTTGATGCATTTTGCAAAGGTTTTCTTTTAACAGTATTACTATTTGGATATGTGACAATATTAGGTACAAAAATGTAAGGATCAATTCCAAAAATATCACTATATGACCAGGAGAAATCTTGATAATAATTTGCTAAAAGATGAAGTGAATTTTTCTAAATCTTGCAGATTTAATGATTGGATGACCTCAATTATTCGAGGATTCTGAGGGATTATTGATTTTACGTCAATTGTGGATTCGTTAAGAAGAGTTAGTGTATTAAATGGTAGGGATTTTTGGAATAAGTTATCCTCAGGTCCCATATGGGAAAGGATATACTGGTCATCATGACATTGAAGGATATTTATGACAAGTGAATATTCTTTGACCATTTTTGGCCTAATAAGAGGAAGTTGTTTAATGGCATGGTTAGTTTGATAAGTGAGAAGTCATAAGGATATGGTATTGATTAAAAAAATTGTTAGGCGGGATGGATACAACATCATAAACTTCCATAGAATCTTCAGGGGATGTGGGTGATGAAGGTTCTAATTCATTAATGAGCATGGACGTAGAAGGTTTGGATGTAATGACCTCAGATTTTTTGGAATTAGGTTTCATATAGCATAAATCATATTTTTCATAAGTTTTAAGTGAACGTTGGATCACCAAATCATGTATTAAGTGTTCATAATGACCAAGGCCAAAACCTCTCCACACACAATGGTGAAGATAGGTATGAGAAAAAATTTGATTATATAAATATTTGAAGTCTAATGTAAAAGGCATGGCATGGAGCTGATTAATAGTACAAGATGAAGGATGGTTGAGTCCCACATACACAAGATTTTTTTTGAAATAAGTTTAACTGTAAGAGATAAAATCTCCTACATTAGGTTTATATGTGGGTTTTTTGTCAAGGTGGCCATAAGTCTTTGGTGAAGGAATGTGATTAAGCATGAGGAGATGACAATTTCCAAACGTAAGGCATTGTAGGAAATCATTAAGGGAGTAATCATCTAATAGTGTCTTTGAAGGGATGAACGTCCAAGAGGATGCTTCATTAGATGATTTGTATGTGGAATTGGGAAAAAATACGTTGTTTAGATGATATATCTTGTAACAATCAATGAAAGGATTTGGATCTGTAGGAATGGTGAATGTATGACCTTCATGTTCATATTTAAGAAAGCTATGTTGAGTTGAAAGAATACAATACATGGTACATATCTATGGGTGTCCTATTAAAATACTTTATTGAAACTCTCCTTCTATGATGTAGAAGAGTTCTGACAAGGTTTTAACACTTAATTTGAGTGGTAAAATGATGTTACCTAATGTGGGTACGATAGTGTCATTGAAGGATTGTAGTAAGACTAGAGTCTGGGCTATAACAGTGTTGGGTAGTTTAAGTTGATCAAAAATGAGGGAGGATATTATGTTAATAGCGGAAATGCTATCAATCATGAACCTTTTAATAGAGAGGTCATTAATTTGAGAAGTGATGAAAAATGGTAAGTCATGATCTTCTGGTTCAAGAGAAGGTATTTCAGATGGTTTGAATGATATGGTGATAGATTCTTTGAGGGCTCCTATCAAGTTTGTAAAAGATGAAGGATCATCTAAAGTTATTGTTATTGATCAGAGGGATTTAATCATGGCTTATTTTTTAATAGGTGATGTTTGTATTAGTTCATACAATGAAATTTTACTGGGATCTTGGTGTAATTCTTTAATAACAAACTTCTACATCACAGTGGATTGTGAAGGTGGTGCGACAAGGATGGAAATCTTAGTTCTAGGTGACACTGTTTGAAAAGATGTGTCAAGAGATACAAGGATGGATACTTTGGGTTTATTTGATGGATGATATATTTCTAATGGTGGAGGTATAGCTATGAAATTTTTACCTTTCTTAGGCTCAAATGAGTTTGTGTCATAATTTTGTGAACGAGTAGTGATATGTACGAAATCGACCTGATGGGAAGGATTTTTAGACATGGGTTCCTTGGATTTAGATAAAGATGACGATGAATCTAATGTTGATGATCCATGTGGTTTAGTAGGAAGGGAGGCCAGATTTTCCATCTTCTATGTAATCAAGTGGAAGGATTTACAATTATCGATAGAATGATCTTGTGTTCTATGATACTCACATGAGACGTTGAAATCATACCAAGCGGGTTTCCACCCTCGTGGATCCAATAGTTTTGAATGTGGTAATGTTATGAATGATTATTGGAGAAGGTCATAGATAATGGTTGAGTAACACCCTGCAGGTGCTGATGCAGAAGGTAATGAAGTTTTAGGTATCTTATCTTCTAGTGGAAATAAGAAAATGATTGCAGGTTGATGAATTTTTTTTCATTGACGAGTCCTAGATAATATAGTAAATGGGGGGCAAGGATATAGTTGGGAAGAGTGATAAGTAGAAATTGGATGTGGAGTGAAAAAATGATTACTAGGAGTTGAAATGATCCTTCTATGAGGAGGTGGGGGAAAAGGTCGAGGACCACATAATCGATATGATTGAGGGAATGTAAAAGAAGGTCTTTTGAAAACTTGGAAAATACCTTATTTATGAGGTCCTTTAATGGTTTAGATGAGATGGATATGGATGTAGAGGAACTTGTTTGTAAGGTAAGGGGTTTTTAATGATGGGATTAATGATATCTAAATTAGTTACATAGATTGTAGTTTTGGAATTGGTTGATGTAGAGATAGTTTATTTTGTATATGGGGGATGAATACAATTCTTACCTGCATTTGGTGAAGGTGTTTGTGTTGTAAATGTTTTAAGAGGTATCATAGTTTTATTTACAAAGCATAGCATAGACATGGATATAGATTTAGTTGTGTTAGGTGAAAAAGATGGGAGAATAGTTTCAGTAGTATTTTTGATAGATGGGGATTCAGTAAATATACATTTAGATTCATTAGGTATTGTTATCGGTTTTGTATGTGTAATAGATATGGTTGTTGTTTTAGTAGGGGTGGATATTGATTTAGGAATGGACAATGTTTTAGTAATGGTGTGGTGAGTATGAACCAAATTTTTTTGTGGTTGATCAGTGGATACGAGACGATTTGAAAAAGGTTGTTTGAATACATCAAGGTTTTTACTTAGGGGTGCATTGGGATTATGCAAATGAAGTTCACCCTTTTCAATCAAATATTGAAGAATATTACGGAATGTACGACACTTTTCAATGTCATTTCCTTTGAGCCTATGCTACTTACAATAGCCATTATCCTGATACAAAGAGGTATTAGATACAAATGTTTTGATAGGTAAAATTACAATGAGAGTTATCATATTTATAGCGAGTAAATTATTGAATACCGTGCTTTAAGTTTCTCCTATCATTGTGTAACTACATTGTGGATGAGAACATTTGGTAATGGGAATTTACTTGGGAGCGTATTTAACAACTATAGTGTTGGTGGATGATTGGGATTTGTATGGATTGGATGATGATTTATATGGGAATTAAGTTTGTGGTTTCTTAGGATAAAGCTTAACTTGACCACTGTCTAGAGCTCACAGTTCCAATTTATAGGCCATGGTAAAGGCGTCGTCAAAGGTATGGAATGATTGAATTTGTAATGTTTATGAAATATTTTCGGTGCATGATCCATAGAAAAATTCAATCACTCTGGCCTGTGGTAACGAAAATGATAATTGATTTATTGTACCCCTCCAACAGGAAAGAAATTAGCAACAGTTTCATCGTCAAGTTTTTTGATATTATAAAGGTCATTCATAGTTAATTTTTGGGCTATATTTATGGATTTTTTTTAAAGAATAATTGTGTGAGTTGTCTAAAGGAGAAAACAAAATATTACAAAATG
Source organism: Taxus chinensis (assembly GCA_019776745.2). Lineage (NCBI taxonomy): Eukaryota > Viridiplantae > Streptophyta > Pinopsida > Cupressales > Taxaceae > Taxus > Taxus chinensis. The sequence continues at coordinate 387,282,734 of CM034155.1, forward strand.
TTATTGTACCAGTCCAAAGTAGGATCGGTGAGGGACATGGGAAAATTCCTCAACATGAGGTCTTGGTCATTGGCTATTACATAACAGGCATGGTGAAAAGAAAAATTATGATGTTTAGGATCTTCTTTGCTATTGAATTTAATAAATTTCTGAATTTCCCAATGAGGTGGATATTCTTTGTACATGACTAAGGGATGGATAGGTTCATTGCAAATTTGATTGTAAGAGAGCACATTTTTTGGTGCAGATGAAGTGGCTTCTACACTGGATATAAAAATCATGAGGGATTGAAGGAGGCCAGTTTATACTGGTTGCTACAAGGATGAACCTGGTTGGAATGAAAATTGGCTAGGTTGTGATTACATCTGGTCTTGTTGAGGGATGTTCTGGTGATAAGGAATTTTTTGTTGAGGAACATTTTGCTGATAAGGAAGATTTTTTTGTGGTATATTTTGCTGTGGGATATTATTAGTGAGTGGAATGTTCTGTTCAAGTGGAATATTCTACTAAAAAATGCTTTGCTGTAAAATATATTGTTAAGAAGGAATATTTTATTGTGGAATATTTTGTTGACTAATATATTGTTAAGAAGAAATTATTTGCTATGGGATATTTTGTTGAAGTATATTTTTTTGTGGGATGTTATGTTGTGATGGAGTTACTTAAGCAGGGATGTTGTTTTGCGGTATATTTTTTTGTGGGATGTTTTGTTGTGATGGAATACTATAAGTAGGAATATTTTTATATGGAATATTTTCTGTGGAATGTTTCTTGAGGATTGTATTGTTGTGATGTTATAGGTTGTGAATATTGTTTATATTGGTAAGGGTGTTGGATATATGTAGCAGTAAATGGTTGTGAATAAGGAGGTGGTTGTCAAAATTATATAGCAGATGCAACAAAAGATGGTGCTTGTTATGGAATGCTTTGAGTAGGAGTAGATTGATGTATGGAAATTAATTACTGCAATGATTGTGGAATGTATTGTGAAACAGGGTTAGTAGTGGCAATACAAGTAGTATTGATTAAGGAACTATATTTCGGAATGGGCATAGTGATATTGTTAATGTTGCTAACTAGTTGAGATAAGATGGTAGAAGAAGAAAAAAAATCATTGGAGATCTTTGGGTAAATGAGGATTCTTGAGGGGTAGATAATGAATGCTAACTAGTATTGTTATATGGAGGTGTTGAACCAGTAAAAGTCTCAGGTGATGATATATGTTGTTTGATGGTTGTGTCTTGAGAGGAAATCATATGAACAATAGGAATAGGAATGGAAGACAAAACATCATACTTTTCATATTAACTTAGAGGTTGATATGAGTATATTTGTTGAATAACAGGTTCATGATTTGAATCAATAAGTCTTACAATAGTAGATGAAGGATTGTATGGAGGTGGTGGTTTGGGTATAGAATTTTTATTTCAAATTAATGGGATGTGAAGAATCTAGAATACTTAGAAATAGTTCAAATTGAAATTATAGTGAAGAACTAGATAAGGGATCAGGAATGTTAGAGGATGGTTTGGGTCTAAATGGATCGAGGTTAACACCCCTAGCTTCCAAATAAGTATTAAGAAAAAAATGGGGTTTGATTATAACAATTTTTCATAAACATGGTCTCCTATTTCAAAGAATAGATGTTCAAAATATTCTAATTACGAGATGGGGTAGTATGGTTGTTCAGTTTCTTCTTGTTCAAATGTATGGAAAAATTGACTACGAAATTGAAGTGCAAAGTTAAATAGGCTTTTTCACATTTCTTCATTAACTTATTCTTATTTTTCATTATAGGATTATTGATTATTCTTATTTTTCATTATAGGAGTAGGCATAACGGGTTGATAAAATGTTATTTGGTGTTGTAACGGTGTACAGAAAGGTGAAGATAATGGAATGTGATGTGGTAATGGTGTAGATATAGGAGTAATAACGGGGTAGATAATGAAGTAGATAATGGGATATTTTTGTTGTAATAATGTAGGTAATGAGGTAGACATATTTTTAAAAGATTGATTACAAGCTTGTTGTATTGTTTATACAATTGTAAACAAACACATTAAAAATCACCTAAATGTGAAAATTACAAAATGGGATGAATTACAAACAACAAGAAAAAGCAAGCAAAATGGATTTTTCGATTTTCTTGATTTGATTACAGAAAATTTCAATTTGTAGATGGATAACAAGGATCCTAGGAAAATCTTAAGTTATGGATGGTTTCAAGTGTGTTTAAGGATGAAGGCCTGGATATACTTGAAGGTATGTGACACCCAACTCTGTACTGCTACCGATATGGGTATGGTATTAGGGCCTACCCCATCACTTATGGTTCCCCAGTGATAAGGGTGTTGGGTGCTTTGCCAATATACCGATAGAAAGGTAATTATACTCAGCCCGAACATCGAGTCAACTTTTCCACTTGTTAATAAAATCCAAGTAAGTATCCATCTAGGTAGGAATTGTTTAAATGTGTTTTTGATGTTTAATTTGTTTGGTTTTGTGCGGGGGGAAAATGAAAGTGAATGCAACAAATTACCTTCCTAATTAATACTATGTGAAATAAGAAGGAAGAACGCTTTATTTTAAAAACCCAAATTGAACTATTGTTTCGATGAGTACAGTCAAGAAAATAATGCAATACTGGAAAACAAAAAGATGGATTTTGGATTCATCATGATAAATGCTTCCTATTTTTTCTTGTTTTTACAAATTTTTGAGAAAAATAAATCTAGCAATATAAAAAGTAAAAGTACCGACAACAATAGCGACCCACAAGACCAGATTATTAAAAAAAAAAAAACAAGATACAACAAAAAGATTAGCAAGAAATGTATAAAGCAATAAAAATATCAGTAATCGCTGGCCATTGCACAAATCACCTGGTGATATTGATCAATAAACTAAATACATTTCTTTTTATTTTGTCATCGTGGTTATAATAATGCTTTATAACTAGAAACACCTCCTAAGGAGAGAATTTCATGACAGATGTGTTATGTTAACGAGAGATGCTATGTTTGAAGAGGGAAGCATCTTAGGACATGCAAGAGTTTGTGATCCTAAAGTTTTATAATACAAATTGTAACTTTCCTAAGGTTTTGGTTACATGGATAATGCTAGAGACCCATTGTGGATAATTAGTGGGAATAATGAAATTAGGGGATAAATATGTTGTAACTCTTCTTTGACAAGGAGAGGTATGCGTTGATGCATTTTTGCAAAGGTTTTCTTTTAACAGTATTACTATTTGGATTATGTGACAAATTAGGTACAAAATGTAAGGATCAATTCCAAAAATATCACTATATGACCAGGAGAACTCTTGATAATAATTTTGCTAAAAGATGAAGTGAATTTGTTTCTAAATCTTGCAGATTTTAATGATTGGATGACCTCAATTATCGAGGATTCTGAGGGGATTATTGATTTTACGTCAATTGTGGGATTCGTTTAAGAAGATGGTTAGTGTATTTAAAATGGTAGGGATTTTTTGGAATAAGTATCCTCAGGTCCCCATATGGGAAAGATATAACTGCGTCATCATGACATTGAAGGATATTTATGACAAGTGAATATTCTTTGACCCATTTTTTGCGCCCTAATAAGAGGAAGTTGTTTACTGGCATGGTTAGTTTGATAAGTGAGAAGTCATAAGGATATGGTATTGATTAAAAAAATTGTTAGGCGGGATGGATACAACATCATAAACTTCCATAGACTCTTCAGGGGATGTGGGTTGATGAAGGTTCTAATTCATTAATGAGCATGGACGTAGAAGGTTTGGATGTAATGACCTCAGATTTTTTTGGAATTCGGTTTCATATAGCATAAATCATTATTTTTCATAAGTTTTAAGTGAACGTTGGATCACCAAATCATGTATTAAGGTTCATACTTGACCAAGGCCAAAACCTCTCCACACACAATGGTGAAGATAGGTATGAGAAAAAATTTGATTATATAAATATTTGAAGTCTAATGTAAAAGGCATGGCATGGAGCTGATTAATAGTACACGATGAAGGCTGGTTGAGTCCCACATACACAAAGATTTTTTTTGAAATACGTTTAACTGTAAGAGATAAAATCTCCTACATTAGGATTATATGTGGGTTATGTGTCAGGACAGTCCTAAGTCTTCGTGAAGGAATGTGATTAAGCATGAGGAGATGACAATTTCCAAACGTAAGGCATTGTAGGAAATCATTAGGGAGTAATCATCTAATCGTTTCTTTGAAGGATGAACATCCAAGAGGATGCTTCATTAGATGATTTGTATGTGGAATTGGGAAAAATACTGTTGTTTAGATGATATATCTTGTAACAATCAACGAAAGGATTTGGATCTGTAGGAATGGTGAATGTATGACCTTCATGTTCATATTTAAGAAAGCTATGTTGAGTTGACAGAATACAATACATGGTACATATCTATGGGTGTCCTATTAAAATAATTTATTGAAACTCTCCTTCTATGATGTAGAAGAGTTCTGACAAGGTTTTAACACTTAATTTGAGTGGTAAAATGATGTTACCTAATGTGGGTACGATAGTGTCGTTGAAGTATTGTAGAAAGACTAGAGTCTGGGCTATAACAGTGTTGGTAGTTTAAGTTGATCAAAAATGAGGAGGATATAATGTTAATAGCGGAAATTCTACCAATCATGAACCTTTTAATAGAGAGGTCATTAATTTGAGAAGTGATGAAAAATGGTAAGTCATGATCTTCTGGTTCAAGAGAAGGTATTTCAGATGGTTTGAATGATATGGTGATAGATTCTTTGAGGGCTCCTATCAAGTTTGTAAAAGATGAAGGATCATCTAAAGTTATTGTTATTGATCAGAGGGATTTAATCCTGGCTTATTTTTTAATAGGTGATGTTTGTATTAGTTCATACAATGAAATTTTACTGGGATCTTGGGTTGTAATTATTTCATAACAAACTTCTACATCACAGTGGATTGTGAAGGTGGTGCGACAAGGATGGAAATCTTAGTTCTAGGTGACACTGTTTGAAAAGATGTGTCAAGAGATACAAGGATGGATACTTTGGGTTTATTTGATGGATGTATATTTCTAATGGTGGAGGTATAGCTACGAAATTTTACCTTCTTAGGCTCAGATGAGTTTTGTGTCATAATTTTGTGAACGAGTAGTGATATGTACGAAATCGACCTGATGGGAAGGATTTTGAGACCATGGGTTCCTTGGATTTAGATAAAGATGACGATGAATCTAATGTTGATGATCCATGTGGTTTAGTAGGAAGGGAAGCCAGATTTTCCATCTTCTATGTAATCAAGTGGAAGGATTTACAATTATCGATAGAATGCTCTTGTGTTCTATGATCCTCACATGAGACGTTGAAATCATACCAAGCAGGTTTCCACCCTCGTGGATCCAATAGTTTTGAATGTGGTAATGTTATGAATGATTATGGAGAAGGTCATAGATAATGATTGAGTAACACCCTGCCGGTGCTGATGCAGAAGGTAATGAAGTTTTAGGTATCTTATCTTTCTAGTGGAAATAAGAAAATGATTGCAGGTTGATGAATTTTTTTTCATTGACGAGTCCTAGATAATATAGTAAATGGGGGGCAAGGATATAGTTGGGAAGAGTGATAAGTAGAAATTGGATGTGGAGTGAAAAAATGATTACTAGGAGTGAAATGATCCTTCTATGAGGAGGTGGGGAAAAGGCGAGGACCACATAATCGATATGATTGGGAATGTAAAAGAAGGTCTTTTGAAACTTGGAAAATACCTTATTTATGAGGTCCTTTCATGGTTTAAATGAGATGGATATGGATGTAGAGGAACTTTTTTGTAAGGTAAGGGGTTTTTAATGATGGGATTAATGATATCTAAATTAGTTACATAGATTTTAGTTTTGGGATTGGTTGATGTAGAGATAATTTATTTTGTATATGGGGGATGAATACAATTCGTAGCTGCATTTAGTGAAGGTGTTTGTGTTGTAAATGTTTTAAGAGGTATCATAGTTTTATTTACAAAGCATAGCATAGACATGGATATAGATTTAGTTGTGTTAGGTGAAAAGATGGGAGAATAGTTTCAGTAGTATTTTTGATAGATGGGGATTCAGTAAATATACATTTAGATTCATTAGGTCTTGTTATCGGTTTTGTATGTGTAATAGATATGGTTGTTGTTTTAGTAGGGGTGGATATTGATTTAGGAATGGACAATGTTTTAGTAATGGTGTGGTGAGTATGAACCAAATTTTTTTGTGGTTGATCAGTGGATACGAGACGATTTGAAAAAGGTTGTTTGAATACATCAAGGTTTTTACTTAGGGGTGCATTGGGATTATCCAAATGAAGTTCACCCTTTTCAATCAAATATTGAAGAATATTACGGAATGTACGACACTTTTCAATGTCATTTCCTTTGAGCCTATGCTACTTACAATAGCCATTATCCTGATACAAAGAGGGATTAGATACAAATGTTTTGATAGGTAAAATTACAATGAGAGTTATCATATTTATAGCGAGTAAATTATTGAATACCGTGCTTTAAGTTTCTCCTATCATTGTGTAACTACATTGTGGATGAGAACATTTGGTAATGGGAATTTACTTGGGAGCGTATTTAACAACTATAGTGTTGGTGGATGATTGGGATTTGTATGGATTGGATGATGATTTATATGGGAATTAAGTTTGTGGTTTCTTAGGATAAAGCTTAACTTGACCACTGTCTAGAGCTCACAGTTCCAATTTATAGGCCATGGTAAAGGCGTCGTCAAAGGTATGGAATGATTGAATTTGTAATGTTTATGAAATATTTTCGGTGCATGATCCATAGAAAAATTCAATCACTCTGGCCTGTGGTAACGAAAATGATAATTGATTTATTGTACCCCTCCAACAGGAAAGAAATTAGCAACAGTTTCATTGTCAAGTTTTTTGATATTATAAAGGTCATTCATAGTTAATTTTTGGGCTATATTTATGGATTTTTTTTAAAGAATAATTGTGTGAGTTGTCTAAAGGAGAAAACAAAATATTACAAAATGTTATTGTACCAGTCCAAAGTAGGATCGGTGAGGGACATGGGAAAATTCCTCAACATGAGGTCTTGGTCATTGGCTATTACATAACAGGCATGGTGAAAAGAAAAATTATGATGTTTAGGATCTTCTTTGCTATTGAATTTAATAAATTTCTGAATTTCCCAATGAGGTGGATATTCTTTGTACATGACTAAGGGATGGATAGGTTCATTGCAAATTTGATTGTAAGAGAGCACATTTTTTGGTGCAGATGAAGTGGCTTCTACACTGGATATAAAATCATGAGGGATTGAAGGAGGCCAGTTTATACTGGTTGCTACAAGGATGAACCTGGTTGGAATGAAAATTGGCTAGGTTGTGATTACATCTGGTCTTGTTGAGGGATGTTCTGGTGATAAGGAATTTTTTGTTGAGGAACATTTTGCTGATAAGGAAGATTTTTTTGTGGTATATTTTGCTGTGGGATATTATTAGTGAGTGGAATGTTCTGTTCAAGTGGAATATTCTACTAAAAATGCTTTGCTGTAAAATATATTGTTAAGAAGGAATATTTTATTGTGGAATATTTTGTTGACTAATATATTGTTAAGAAGAAATTATTTGCTATGGGATATTTTGTTGAAGTATATTTTTTTGTGGGATGTTATGTTGTGATGGAGTTACTTAAGCAGGGATGTTGTTTTGCGGTATATTTTTTTGTGGGATGTTTTGTTGTGATGGAATACTATAAGTAGGAATATTTTTATATGGAATATTTTTCTGTGGAATGTTTTCTTGAGGATTGTATTGTTGTGATGTTATAGGTTGTGAATATTGTTTATATTGGTAAGGGTGTTGGATATATGTAGCAGTAAATGGTTGTGAATAAGGAGGTGGTTGTCAAAATTATATAGCAGACGCAACAAAAGATGGTGCTTGTTATGGAATGCTTTGAGTAGGAGTAGATTGATGTATGGAAATTAATTACTGCAATGATTGTGGAATGTATTGTGAAACAGGGTTAGTAGTGGCAATACAAGTAGTATTGATTAAGGAACTATATTTCGGAATGGGCATAGTGATATTGTTAATGTTGCTAACTAGTTGAGATAAGATGGTAGAAGAAGAAAAAAAATCATTGGAGATCTTTGGGTAAATGAGGATTCTTGAGGGGTAGATAATGAATGCTAACTAGTATTGTTATATGGAGGTGTTGAACCAGTAAAAGTCTCAGGTGATGATATATGTTGTTTGATGGTTGTGTCTTGAGAGGAAATCATATGAACAATAGGAATAGGAATGGAAGACAAAACATCATACTTTTCATATTAACTTAGAGGTTGATATGAGTATATTTGTTGAATAACAGGTTCATGATTTGAATCAATAAGTCTTACAATAGTAGATGAAGGATTGTATGGAGGTGGTGGTTTGGGTATAGAATTTTTATTTCAAATTAATGGGATGTGAAGAATCTAGAATACTTAGAAATAGTTCAAATTGAAATTATAGTGAAGAACTAGATAAGGGATCAGGAATGTTAGAGGATGGTTTGGGTCTAAATGGATCGAGGTTAACACCCCTAGCTTCCAAATAAGTATTAAGAAAAAATGGGGTTTTGATTATAACAATTTTTCATAAACATGGTCTCCTATTTCAAAGAATAGATGTTCAAATATTCTAATTACGAGATGGGGTAGTATGGTTGTTCAGTTTCTTCTTGTTCAAATGTATGGAAAAATTGACTACGAAATTGAAGTGCAAAGTTAAATAGGCTTTTTCACATTTCTTCATTAACTTATTCTTATTTTTCATTATAGGATTATTGATTATTCTTATTTTTCATTATAGGAGTAGGCATAACGGGTTGATAAAATGTTATTTGGTGTTGTAACGGTGTACAGAAAGGTGAAGATAATGGAATGTGATGTGGTAATGGTGTAGATATAGGAGTAAATAACGGGGTAGATAATGAAGTAGATAATGGGATATTTTGTTGTAATAATGTAGGTAATGAGGTAGACATATTTTTAAAAGATTGATTACAAGCTTGTTGTATTGTTTATACAATTGTAAACAAACACATTAAAAATCACCTAAATGTGAAAATTACAAAATGGATGAATTACAAACAACAAGAAAAAGCAAGCAAAATGGATTTTTCGATTTTCTTGATTTGATTACAGAAAATTTCAATTTGTAGATGGATAACAAGGATCCTAGGAAATCTTAAGTTATGGATGGTTTCAAGTGTGTTTAAGGATGAAGGCCTGGATATACTTGAAGGTATGTGACACCCAACTCTGTACTGCTACCGATATGGGTATGGTATTAGGGCCTACCCCATCACTTATGGTTCCCCAGTGATAAGGGTGTTGGGTGCTTTGCCAATATACCGATAGAAAGGTAATTATACTCAGCCCGAACATCGAGTCAACTTTTCCACTTGTTAATAAAATCCAAGTAAGTATCCATCTAGGTAGGAATTGTTTAAATGTGTTTTGATGTTTAATTTGTTTGGTTTTGTGCGGGGGGAAAATGAAAGTGAATGCAACAAATTACCTTCCTAATTAATACTATGTGAAATAAGAAGGAAGAACGCTTTATTTTAAAACCCAAATTGAACTATTGTTTCGATGAGTACAGTCAAGAAAATAATGCAATACTGGAAAACAAAAAGATGGATTTTGGATTCATCATGATAAATGCTTCCTATTTTTTTCTTGTTTTTACAAATTTTTGAGAAAAATAAATCTAGCAATATAAAAAGTAAAAGTACCGACAACAATAGCGACCCACAAGACCAGATTATTAAAAAAAAAAACAAGATACAACAAAAAGAATTAGCAAGAAATGTATAAAGCAATAAAAAATATCAGTAATCGCTGGCCATTGCACAAATCACTGGTGATTATTGATCAATAAACTAAATACAATTTCTTTTTATTTTTCTAACTTACAGATTGTTTACGTAGCATACACTTACCTTGTACATGAATGTTTATTCATACTAACACTTGTCTCTAGCCACTTGTTCTCATATGCCCTAGTTTCTACCAAGCACATTCTCTTCCCCTTAAAGGGCACATTTCTGTGGTCGGTCCTCTTTTGGGCTGCATTATCCTATCCTCGACATCACATGTACCTCCAAAGAGGGATGGGGCATTAGTTGGATGTATACACACAATAACATAGTACCGGTACAATTCATGTTTCAGTATTCATCCATGACATAATGGTTTCTATAGTGAGTAGGTTAAGATTAGTCTATAGAACTCCATACACAACAAATTTTATAGGATAGATTATATTTAGCATTCTAGAGAGTAATTTTAGGTTAGAGGATAAATCAGAACTTCCTCTCTACACTACTTTGGCTAGTGGCGTTCGATCACCCAAAAAACTGGAAAGTATAGAAATATCTTCACTCTCGAGAAACATTTATAGGTTTGAGGATAATCAAAGTTTTCCTCCCTAAACTTCTTCAACCAGTGGCATGAGATCGACCAAAAAACTTGTTCTTCATCAATATTTATAGGATCAATTAATACACCTTTTTTCTCATCACGAATCATGTGTGCATATTTATTTTCCATTTTCATACATTCATTACATGATTTTTACACATATGTATGTGTATTTGACTACTTAATTATCTTCTCTTTTGCGCATCCATCCATATGGGAAGAAATCAGTTATTACCAACAAAGATTGAACACATTGAAACTAACATGTAGGTACATCACACGCATTGGCATCTACACACACGATTCTTCCCTAGGTTCACTCTCATCACTTTTATACTTTTACATCTTTAGTCTCCACACTCCACCTTTTAATCACTCCATGCTTTAGTCTAGTCCCTTGGCATGATTTCTACATATATCTACATGGATATCAAGTACGCATCTCTATCTACTTTGTGTTACCAAGCTTTCTGCTCAGCCACATAATGTGACAGAAAATATAGCCACTAGGTAATTATTTAATTCAAATCTTATACTACTATTCATATGGTTATTAAGTGAAAAGATTACTAATTAACCCATTTCTTTGGCCATCTGGGATTTTTTTCTCTTGCTAATTTGATCTTGCACCCACACATTCCCTTTCTGTGTAGTTATATTGCATTTTTTCTATTTATAATTGGGGTGCCTAGCTAAGACTGGGGTGCCCTAGGCACCCTGGTCCCCTCTAGGAACCTTGATTCTATTTACACTTTCCTCTCACTTTTTAGTAACTTTCTAGGAATTTGATCTTCTTAGATTTTTTGTGGTTGGCCTTTTCAGTGTTGATTACGATATAAAAGAAAGAGAACCATATAAATATAAAGTTATGAGATAATAATGAGGGACCAAACACTAAGCAATTAAAATCACCACCTAAGATTGCATTCATCAAAGGATTTTATTGCTCTATTTGCATCCGTATAGCTCCATCACAAGGGGGAAATGATAGTTCATCTGTATCACACTTCATAGGAGGAGAGTATATTTTATTCCATGCACACATTTTTTACATTATACATATATTTTTTAATCACTACTCACAAAGTGTGACATACAAAAGAGCATGAAGGGCACAATTCCGCTCACACGCACACACACCTAGAACTACATTGAGTCTGAGATGTAGTGTACATCTCATTGATAAGTCCATCCATTTGGTAGCTGAGGATATTATGACTACTTCATACATATTTTTCCTTTTTTAGGGTTTTAATGCTTTGTCCAGTGTTTAACAGGTGATTGTTATATTGCAATTTTACAAGTGCATCGATGATCACATAGTGACATAAATGTGACTAAAAGAGAACACAAGTGAACATCTAGAGACACCTCATAGGAGGTTTACAGAGATTTTCTATAGACCAGGGCATGTAGATTATAGACCAGGGTGCCCAAGGTGCCCCAATCCATCCAGATAGATCATATCTACATTTTCTAAGGCTTATGTGTGACGGTTTCCTCCTCTTGTCTAGTTAGTATCCATTGTGACAGAGTTTCTCAAAATCTACTAATGAACTAAGGATCTTCCCAACCCTTTTTGTCTTTAGGGGTTCATATTTCATTTACTTAGTTACTTGAGTTACTTTCTTTATCTATTTACTTAGTTATTTAATGCTCCTATAACATCAAATTAGGCTAATATATTACATTTTAGTTTAATTATTCTTACATTTCCTCATCCATTAAGTTTTTTTTAGAAAACATTATTCCCTATTTATTTCCGAAATATTATAGTTTGGTATTTTACCATTATAAATTTTACACTAAATTAATGTGTAAATGTACATCTATAAGTTTTCATTCACATTCAAATTAAAATATATGATGAATATTTACAGTAGCTGTCAAAAATCAAAACTATTTTTTCTTATAAGGCCAAGAGGAAAATTCCCTTAAGGGATGTTCCATCAACTTCAAACTAAAATTAATATAAATAAATAAACAATGGAGCGTCTCTTAAAAAGATCAATATGATTTAGATTAAATGTGATAAACTGAGAAGGTAATGGGATATGTGAATGAATTAGTAACTAATTCATGCACATTCTAAATATTATTAAAAAGAATAATTGAATATAAGTATTAGGAAATATACAATTCACTTCACTAGAAAAAATTAAACACTCCCTTGTCTTTGACATTACATGCAATCTCTTTTGGATAATGGAAGATAACTATATTTGTATTTGATTTTTATTTTTTAACCCAGAAAGTGGAATCTAACAAAGAATTGGATTTTCTTTAAACAAAAAATGAAGATCAATATTAATCTAATATTACTTAAGGATTTATGGTGTTATGAACTTATAAGCATGTAGGTAAAGATTAATTACGCACATGGATTGGGAATGAAAGGAAATCATGGTTATTTCATCACAATAATATGTGAAATTTGTCCAACTTCTATAATGAGAAACCAATTCTTAACCATGGTGAGTTCAATACTTGAGAATAAGTTTAATACTTTAGGTAAGTTTTTAAATCATTTATTTAAAATAATAAACAAATATACCTAGGATATTTAAATTACATTAAATAAATATATAAAATGCATAAATTATTCATAACAACATTACAAAACATATTTTTATTTAAGTAATTCACTGATTAGATTCCTAATATAAGGATTAGAAATATTTTTCTCCATCATAAGGATTATGTCTAACCCTTCTTCTGATTACTACATATTCTCATAATACATCATATATATTTAATGTAATGCCAACACAATAAAATAAAATAAATTTAAAAGAAAGAGGGAAATGTGTGCATTAGTAAATGCAAAGGTTGGTAAGAGAGTGAATTTCTCGACTGGTTGAAGGGTGAAGAAGTAAAAATCATGGTTGAGGATGTAGAAAGGAGGAATGTTAGAGGATATGTAGGGGGGGGACTTGTCATGGGATTTTAGAGTGGCAGGGCAGGGCTTACACTAAAGCATAATGGATAATGGATAGGTTTTTTGTTAGATGTTATAGGTTCAGTACATTGGGGCACGTGTTTGAAAAGCGTGTTAGCATAGACCAAACACGTGAACTATTTGACAATTCTTCTAAACAATAGACAAAAAAATAAATCCATGTGCATAAGACAATCTCCAGGATTGATGGTTTTATTGGAAGAGGTCTATGAAAAATGTGCAACCATACTTCAGTTGCAGGAAATATTTGACAAAAAATCCTTGAAGAAATGTGATTTTATGGAATACCATGGTTGCATGATGCGCTCGAATGTGGTTTTTAAGCGGGGCCAAAAATCTACTTTCCGAAATGTAGGCGGGAGGATTGATAGGGGATATCATTTCCTGAAATTATATCATATTATTATATGTGCAGAATGCTCACCATGGTGATACCCTAAACACCCTTCATGAAATTCTAATGAAAACCTAATGTTGTTACAGTTGTCACCATTGTTTCATCATATTCATATTTATCACTTGTGCATCAATGTATGAAAATTCAGATATATGATATGAAAATGGCTTTGACCCATGTCTATTTGTGGTGAATGTCATCATTGACACGTATGATAAATGCATGTATATAAAAAATGTACACAAAGTGCTTGCATGCATAGAACTCTTTTAGTGATATGCATTGAGAGGTAAATATGCACAAGTTATAAAACTCTTTCAACAACTTCAAAGAACAAATATAAATATAAATGTAATAGCATGGAGTATTGTCGTTGTAGGGAACACTCAACATTGTATAGTTTATGGCCTTAAAATTTTTCATGATATGCAAATGGAAGATGTGAAACCTGTCACTGTCGGGTTAGCCTTTGTTCTGCCTCGCTGCGCTCACTTAATAGCTCTCTACAATGGAAAGGAGATACATGATCATGCATTCAAACACCATTTCAAATCAAATCTCATGTTGGTAAATTCCTTCATTTCCATGTATGCCAAATGATCACAAATACAACTTGCATGCCAACTGCTTGACGTTATATGTTGAAGAAATATGGTCTCATGGAACATGGTGATTATAGGGTAACTAGTGTTCTTGACTAGTCTTTTATGTGTTTAAAATAAATGCCATGTACAAATCTAATATGATGGGATGTCATGGTTACGTGATATGTAAAAATTGATTTTAAATTATGTTTGTGAGTTTTCCATTCTTGGCCGCACCCAACTGTCTTAAGGAAACTCTAAACTTGGCATCAACGTGTCATTTAAACATGGGGTCGAAATGTGGATGTTCTAGACTGGTGCTTCAGAAAGAAAATTGAGCTATTTTTGTTAAACATGTTAGAAGACATGTATTCAAATGGAGAATCTTTCTTAATGCATGCAAACCATTCGACGAAATGCCTCCTTGAGATGTGGAACCGAGCTCCACAACTTCATTCATTTTTCTTTCTCTAGGCATGGTCTATAATCCTCTCTCATAAATTTTTCTTTCGTAACTTTGATCTATAAGTTTGGGTTGAGTAAAATAAAAAACAACTTGCTAAAAAACATTTATTCTGATGTCATGTAAACTTTTTCAAATTGAAAATCATGTTAATTAAACTACAATGAAAATTCCTCTTTTTATGTCATTATAGTCCTTTTTCCATCATGAAGTGAATAAAAATACGTCAAATTGTTTTTGTCATGAATTTACCATGATTTATACATGATTTCTTACCTAGATTGCATCAAGGAAAAATAAACTCATTATAGATTACATTTTATGGTTCAATTCTTGCATTCATGACTTATTATTTCAGCCTATTAATCTAGAAAAGAAATTTATCTTTTTTCGTGGCTTGATTGCTGCATTGAAAGAATGATTACTTTATGATACATGTTAATTGATTACACTTTTATGTTATAATGTTATTGATATATAATAATATTTGATTGTTGCACATGTTATAGAATCTCCTTCTATTACTTCTACTGCTACAATGTCTTCTACTTCTTCTCCTCTTCGATATGTTAAGTTTCCTCCAATGTCTCCATCTCCTCCACCTCGCAAGCATGATCCATCCTCTCCACCACATAAAAATCCTCCTAAATATTCTCCATCTCCTACTTGGGAGCCATTACATTTCTTGCATGATGGTAAGCCTCATGATGTTTGGCCTAATTTGTTTGATAAGCACTTAAATTGATTACCTTATAATTAACACCATCCTCCTCATCATTTGCACCACTAGTGTGATAGCCCTTATTGTAATTTCCATCCCATTAATGGCCATCGTGACAATGAATATTGTAGCCTTCGTAACAAGTTACAATAATTAGAAGATACAAGTTTCATTTCCTTCATATCTCACTCTCATCAGCCATATATTTGTCCTATTCCCTATAATTGTGCTTCCTCTTCAGTTTCACTTATCTCCTCCTCAGAGTGTTACTAAAAATTAGTGGCTTCCTAAGCTATCGACATCTATGCTTCCTACCACTACAACTCCCACCACTGGCAACATTGCATCTGATAGTCAGTTTGGATCTTACATTTATGCCATAACTGCTTCACATGCTTTCACCATGCCTTGCCGGGCACTTCATCTTTGGTAGGTGATTTATATATGATTTCCTCATTACAAAATGATGCACTCATGTTCTTGAGGTTCTTACATGACTATTTAGGTATATATTACAAAAATAACCTCAATCATTCTTCAAGCTCTATTTATATAGCTACACTTTCAAACAATTTCTTGATGATTCACTTTTTTATATGGTTCATTCCTGATTGTCAAGGAGTATTATATAAATGAAATTTGTTTTCTTACACACATGCTGCATGGGAATCACTATCTTTACTCCCTCTTCACCATACTTACATGTGATTACATAAATTATTTTTCATCTCTTATTGCATTACTTCCTATCATCACATTATTATTTCACACCATTCATTTTATTACATCACATACATCTATTATTATCTATCACATATATTCTACACTTTATTAGCATTTAACAACATCTGACATTACTTTCTTATCCATACAAAATAAAAATAACCATCTACACATTGCATATTAAATTTTACAAAAGAACAATACAATCATCACATCATACATCAACGCATATCAACACAAAATAGTAATACAAAAGCTCCACACACACACAGATATATATATATATATATATACATCAATAAAAATAATGATTTCTAAATAAAATCACTTGGGGGAAATAGCCCATCTATCTCTACATCCATATACATCATAAATAATCCTAACTATCACTATATACAGCTCAAGGTGCTCTAGAACTAGATACTTCATTGATTCATCTACACCGCTAGGTGTGTCCTCTATATCTCTCCATATGCCTCTGTAGTAAGGATAACTTGACCAAATTATTTGAGAATCGACCCTAAAACTCCACATACTTCATAAATAATTCCCGAGATAGGTCCCCTCCTCCTATAGCCTCCCTAGCTTACTATATCTCTACATGATCCTCATAACACTCACTCAATATTACAATACATGTGGCTCATGCTATCGCCACTAGCTCAAACAAATAGGAATGCTCACCCAAAAAATCATCTAATCCCTCTAACATTTCATATTCCATGAGCACATCTTAATATACATTATGTGTAATTGTGCAGATCGATGAATCCACTATCAACAACCAATAGAAATAAATTGCAGCCATACACCACCAAAGTCATTAGTACACATATTTTCTACTATACGGAAATCAAAATATAATTAAAAAGTAGTAACCAACAATACTTACACTTATCTAGTGTCAGTACTATGCCATATCCATCTAGGGTGGGTGCCTACCCATGTACTCATCTAGATGGTGGTCCACCTGCCAGATCTATAAAAAATAGAAATTTTACTACCCATCGATGTGTTATCCACCACTCGCTATAGGACTTGGTACAACCCGCATTATCCATATGTAAAAACTTCATGGCTATATTTTCCTCATCCAGGACAAGGTGCACTAGCTATGATCCAATTGGTCCTAGAATCGCTTCTGGATGAATCGACACTTTAGTAGTTGGTAACTTATAAATACAGATTTTGGGGCACATCCTAAGCCATACCAAAATCCTTTTATACCCTCTTCATCTGGAATAACTCAGGCCACCCCTAGGAACTGGTCAACTAACCACATGGTACATCGAATGCTCCGTAACTCTACTCCAACCTCTAGCCATCCACCATAGTATTGATATGGCCTCCATATGATAGCCCTTGGTCCCATATGACTGATAATAGATCTATAAGTAGTGGTATCTATCATACTGCTCCAAATTACTACCCATATCACAACAATTATATTAAAGGTATCACGTATTCTGCACATGGCCCACCAAGTGGCCTCAATATAGAAATATTCTTATAAGCTCATACATGTAGCAATGTGGCGGTTCCTAGCCCACCACCATCGTGCTTTTGTGTAAACATGTATAGATTTCTATATCAATGTATCAACCCACATTGTGCCCATGCTAATCTAGTCCTATGATCCTCTATGCAATGAGAGATCTCATGTATCTTATACAAGGTGCCCACTCCACCACCCTCTACTTTCACTGCTGATGTTATAATAACAGTAATGAACATACATAACCATGAAAAACCTAATTTCAATATGGCATCCAAACTAATATGGGTCTCTCTTTATATCCATTTTTCAATAAACTATCATCTAAATGCTCTCATCTACCTCTGAGAACAAACTAAAACAATCATTAGGACTATGCGCTCACATATGGTAGTTGTAATATACGATATACATACTCTAGGGTCACGTTCATATCCTCAATAGGAAACCAAAAGGTGCATGCATGAGAACTCCACCTCTTACACAATATATTTGCTATAGCCATATTATAGGGTAGCTCGTCTAATATTATTTTATTCCATAGGCCGACATGGTCTAGTATGCCGTACTCCATGTCCGTTAATCCTAAGGTCAACAAGGTACTGAAATTCCAAAACCTCCACAGCTTCCTCATGTATATATTTATCTGGATAACACAAACAATAAAAAATCTCGACATTAGTTCCTTATACATATTCAAAATCCACTAACCATTACAAAATAGTTCATCAAAATGGTAAAATCTCGCACTGCACAATCAAACTCTCTCTTGGGTCTCCTACGCCTAGAAGAAGGTCGCTAGTGTTTAAGAACATGTACCTAGTTCCTAGAACTAGGCACTAACATCCTAAAGGCTATCAATGCCCTGGACACTCCTTCCCAGGTTAGAAATGGACAAACACATAAAATTCCAAATTTTGTAAAAATTAAGGAATATTTCACCTAAGTTTTAAAAAAAATCTTACTTACCAGCTCATCCATCATCTAAAAATCCTTGGCTATCGCTACAATCTCGAACCTCAACAACCTCACTACCCTAACGTGTAGTATCCTCACATGCTCAGAGATCCAACTCTCACTCACTCACAGTACAAATGAAATCTCTTTTCACTTTTTACTCTTACTATATATAGTAATTTTCAATTTTCCATTTACTATAGTTACCATTTGCACTCATTATTCTACGTAATTTTTCGCTTATATCTTAAGATTTGCTACTCTATTTTCCTCCATGTTTTCATCATTCATTTCAAAATTTCTTCTACCACCGTACTTTACACATTCCACAATGCTATCTTGCACATATAATATTCACAATATATGCAATCTTACAACATCTACTATACTGCACAATTATATTGTTTCACAACTAATTTTTTCTCTGTGATCATAATTTCCACCCCTCACCCTATCACTGAAATGAGAGGCATACAATCAAGATCAATTCTCGATCCCTGTCAGGATAATATATGATATTTTGATACTCCTAATACGTCATCATCTAATGTTTTCTATTACACTAGTCAATCAAAAGAAAAATTCAATCTATTTAAATATTTTCTAGCTATTCCCCCTAATAAATTAATCTGGTGAAAAAATAAAAATCTCTCCATGAGTAATATATCACATACGATAAATTTCAATTTCACTATTCGAATCAAATGAATCAATTAGGAGTTATATTACTTTGCTATCTTTCTCAGATGACTTAAATTAGGAATTATATTACTTTACTATATTTCTCAGATGACCTAAATTGGGAGTCAAATTACTTCATTATATTTCCCATATGATCTAATATGGAAAATAATTTACATTACTTTCAAATGACCAAACATTAAAGCCATCCACTACTACACAAATCACAAGACCTATGGGAGTGGGGACAATGAGACGTCATTGCATTTCTTGTACTACTCCTAAAAGGGTTATTCAGCATGGAACTAAATTTGGTCTTCTATCTATGTGCAGTGGTTGGAGTTTTTAATGATGTAGTCATGGATAGAGACTAAAAATAGACCTCTCTCCCAAAAAAAATTCCTCTTGTGGAAGGATGCCCAAATCCTCCTATTGATTAAAATTTTACAAAATCAGGAACTGGGAATTCGTCACTCCCTACCCCCTTCAACTATCCATTAATAGTAATTTCAAATATCTGAATTCTCCAAAAAAAAGTTCTAAATTTATCCAATTACTCGTTACAATGGTTTGATGTCTCTATTTACACCACATGAATCAACACATTGATCCATGATTCATCACATTATTTGTTCTCTTATTTTGCGCAAACTTCTACAAGAGGAATTCTTCAGAATTCTCA
Organism: Taxus chinensis; assembly: GCA_019776745.2. NCBI lineage: Eukaryota > Viridiplantae > Streptophyta > Pinopsida > Cupressales > Taxaceae > Taxus > Taxus chinensis. The sequence continues at coordinate 387,302,889 of CM034155.1, forward strand.
TAGGTATGTTCCTTACTTCCTTTACACTACTTGAATTTAAATTGAATAATGTAAAGGGGGGGGACTCCAGGAAATAAATGCATATGTTACTATTTCAATATACCACAAAGAATGTTGATATATGCATGGATCTCAAGGAAGATTACTATTTAATAGTGACACAATCCCTAGTCCATCTCCTTTATTTACTTTTTTCTGTTGTCTTTCTCTTTCACATCATTCACTTATGTACCCAATTCTGGTCAGGTCACAAGGATCTCTATTTTTCATTCTTCTCACATTTGTTATTAATTATCCTAGGACACTAGCACCCAGTCTTGAAACTAGTGCCCAGGAGCTCTTGTTTACTTTTATCTCTCGAAAGTACACCTTGTTGAAAGATGACGGGAAGCGTTCTAATATTTCTTTGGATCTCTCACTTCTGTGGATACAATGGAAACACCTCAGGTATGTTAGTATACTATTGTTGATGTGAGTCTCTGGTATCAAGGCTGGTTCCTTTTTTATGTATCCTAAACTAATTTTTAGGGTAAAACGATGATTATAACTGAATTGAAAACTTGGGTGATACACTAAACTTGTTGAGGGATTTGACTGAGTACATGCACAATTAATTTGAGAATGGATTTTGAATGCACAAACCAATAGTTTTCATTAGAATATTAAGGCAAAACACTTGGTGTATTGAGCGAATTAGTCACAACAATACAGCAAGATAACATGCACACTAATGTTATACAAAAATTACTAAATTTGTAGCAAGGTAAGATGATTAATCAGAAAAGGTGACATTCACAAGAATTAATGTGATATACACACCACTGCAAATAATAGAAAAGGTAGAAATTAATTATCATTCAAGGGGAAAAACTAGCAAAATGTTCTTCAACACTCCTATGTCCAAAAATTTCTCCTTTGTGCTTTGTAATTGCACATAATATATAACAGAATTATTCATCCATAGAATCCTAAAAATAGGATAAAATTTGTACTCGCCCATACATGCAAATTTTACCTCTTTATCATGAATAAATAAAGGAATAAAAATAGACATGCTAATATAATAACACATTAATAGCCTTGATTAAAAAATACATTCATTCAAATTGTAGTTGGCTGATCGATTTTTAATAAAGTAAGAAGAAATATTTTGGCTAATAATACCCCTTCCTTGCTGTGTCAGTCTCCTCCAATGTGCATGAAACCTATGTCTTTTAGAGTTTGATTGACTTGCAGTGATAAATTTATCACTCTTTAATTCTACCCCTTGAATGCACATACAAAAAATAAACTCTCTGTGTGAGAAAAATAATTCACCCATGTATTCCATCTACTGTGGGGACCACCTACATTGTTTGATGATGACACCTATTCATCTTTATTTCCATGGTGAAATATCCTCTTTTTCACCTTTCTGATCACATGTAATTAATTATCCTTTTGTAAGAAAACTAATAACCTTATCTTCTTGCTTTGCACAATATTCATCGTCTTGATGTGTACATGTTCCAATTTGTCCTTTTGAAATCTGATGGGGCCACCATTTGGGGACCTTCCTTGATGTTGACCACCTTGATGATATAAAGTTATTTTGCAAAAAATAAGGTAATCTGATTCTTTGTTGGTTTGACTAGGGGCATGTGATAGTCTTTATATTCCTTGGTCCCCTTTGAAATCCATATGGCACATAATTTGGATAAGACCTTAGCAAAGGTCAAACAATGATTTTAGAATATCATTCACTCCTCCATGAGGAAAAAATGTAATAATGATAAAAAGCATATACTTATGTCTTTCAGCCTTTTAATTAATTAGTCTTACCACCATTTGATTAATCAATGTCATGACTTTGTGAAATCCAAGGTCTAAAATTTGTGATACTCAATGGTCCTCCTTTTGACTACCATGTCATAACAATGTGGTCATCATTATTACTATGGGTTTTTTGCATTTTAGATAATCATTTGACTGATTATTGTTGTTGGTGTTTGATTTTCTTGGACTAAGCTTTAGATTTGATCATAGTCAATGTAATGCTTCTATACTTTTGAGCCTGGCATCTTCTTTACATGATCACCCAACCATTCTACTTTGTCGGTGAAGTTTCCAACCTTGAGTTAGCTAGGTTTTCTTATGGCTTGACATGTGCATGATTCTGAACTCCGGTTGAGCTATGAGCCACTGTGGTAGAGTTTGCATTGAATCTACCATATTGATATCAACCATTGATTGAAGTACTGACAGGGTCTGAACCATTTATTCTCTAAGCATTTAAGTTTGTATTGATTGTGGGATTAATTGATGATGTAACTGATTCGTGTCCATTTGATCATGGTACTTTGATGGTCTGGAACCGTTGATCTGTTAACTCCAGTTGAAATGGTAGTTAGTGTTGGATTAGCATCTGGCTTCGTTAATTATTGTACTTTGATATCTCATCTACCATATTGATATCAACCATTGATTGAAGTACTGACAGGGTCTGAACCATTGATTCTCTAAGCATTTAAGTTTGTATTGATTGTGGGATTAATTGATGATGTAACTGATTCGTGTCCATTTGATCATGGTACTTTGATGGTCTGGAACCGTTGATCTGTTAACTCCAGTTGAAATGGTAGTTAGTGTTGGATTAGCATCTGGCTTCGTTAATTATTGTACTTTGATATCTCATCCATCAATCCTTAACACTTGATGAGTTAGGTTGACTGAAAAGGCTTGCTGAGCTCATCATTCGTCATTTCCGTTTGCTATCCTAAAAAGGGAAGCCCTTTCAATTTTTTTTTCACTGCCATTGTTGATCATATTGAAGCTCTCTGAAGTTGCGAATACTTATATGTTTTGTCATTATTTATATGGTTTGATATTTGGATAGCTATAAGCCCGCCATTGATGCATGATTCTGAGATTGATTTACTCTGCAAAATGGTTCTCTGAGGATCTAAATATCTGTATTTTCATTATTTTTCTATTTAGAGTTTTAGAGTGAGGTTTGACCATGTTCGTTGCCATTGTTGAATCATTGGATCTTACTCTGAGTAACTTTAATTGTTCTTGATGAGGAGAATCTAAGCATGAAGCTTGGATTTCCTAAAAATTTTATGATTCTGAGTGCTCTTGGTGTTGGATATTTTGATCTCTGCATCGCTGTTTATGGAGAAGGTAAGGGTGCATTTCTTGAGTACTTTATCTTGATTATTTACTTTTGTTCTTTAGAGCACTGATATAAGATTTCTTTTATTCTTATTTGTGTCTTCTCAAACATCCAACTCCCTTCTGATTTGTTCTAGCCTTAAATACACAATTTGTGACTTGGGGTTGAAGAGATAACTCCAAAATGGTGAGTTCTTTAGTATTTTTTTGTAAAAATCTTGAACATTTCAGAATACTTAGTTTTGCTAACCTAGATAAAGATATTCATCTTTTGATATGAGTAAATGTGTTGCAAAATCTTATATCTATTTTAGTAAGTTAATGGTTTGGTCCCTTCTCTTTTTTTAAAAAAATGCTAAATTGAATTCTCTTCATATCCATGTCACTTTTAAAATTTTCATGTGGGCTTCTTTATATTCAGATATTTGAGCTTTGTGTTGTTTATTTCTTAGCTCTAGAAGCCTTGGTTCTAGCCATTCTAAATGCTATCTTCAATTGTGTATCTTTTCTTCCTATTTTATGGGAATCTAGGTTTGTTTAAGATATTTGCTCTGTATTCTTGTATAAGAGCTCAATCTGGAAAACTACAACTGGGTATTCTTGGTTTTGCATAGACGTGGGCACCATGGATGCTCTAGTTTGAAGATTTACTATTTCACTCCAAAGCTTAAGTAAGGGTTTTTTCTGTAGTCTCCTGACCTGCTATTACAAGAACTCTACTTTTTGAATGTGGTCGTCATTATTTAGATCATTGTTGGGGTTCTGAATATATGTGTATTGAGACTGGAGCTTTCTTTTTGGCCTAATTTTTGGTGCATACCTAGCTCATGGGATTTTACTAAAAACCATTTTATTTCTGAATGAATTTGTTCATTTTTTGTGCCATGAATTCATATTGTGTTCAATGAAAATTTGCAAAATCCATGGATATGGGGTAAGAATCTCTAAAGAAACCCCAAAGGTTTTGAACAAACTAATCAATGGACAATCAGATAATAAATAAATAAGGATTCATACTTTGCATGTATTAAACTTGAAAGAAACAAGAAAACTAACATCTTAGTAACCGTTTATTCTTTGAAATCTTTTAAAACAAAATGAACCTAGCAAGGATCTAAGCAATCAGTTTTGAAAATGATAATGGGAGGTCACCATTAATGGTTTTAAGGCCAATGGTTCTTCCCATTTACTCAATGTTTTTTATGTAGTGTAATAGCAAAAGCATTAGCTCAATGAAAGAAATGAAATACGCTCTAAACCCTAAGCAAAATATTATAGTTTATGTTAGGAAGAGGGAGAATTCTTAGAAAAGGTCTAGGGGTAGTGGGTTATTTATAGTTTTCCATTTGGGAAATTGGGAAAATTTTGGTGCATGTGGGACTAAAAAGGAGTCAACAAGTTGATTAGTGAGTCAAAGTAAGATTTTACTAGGTTTAGAAGAGGTTAATCATGGTTGAGGGTAATTAACCTAGGTTAGGATAGTTAATCATGTTTAGAGAGGAATTAGGGTTCTAAGATGGTTATGAGGTGTCTAGTGAATCCAATGAGATGGATTGATAATCTAGGAAGCTAGTATAAGTAGTCTAGAAGGGAATGATAAGTTGATCTTGTCAAAATGAAGCTATAATATCCTGCTTAGTTGGTTAATAAGAGGAAGTATGACCAAAAGAGTGTCGTAAAAGGAGGAGTTGAATAAGTCTAGTTTGCGATGTTTCGTTAACTTGCAAGGAGGAGAAAAGGTAGTGAAATATTAGGAGTAATAATTCTTTGATCAAACTACAGGTGTCTACATTTCCGCCTCTTTAGAGTGACGTAAGCTACGTCACTTCAAAGAAAGTAGACAAGCATAAACGAGTAGAATTTTTTTTAAGGGGTAGAAGAAAAATTAGTTAGCCTGAGGGATGCCCCCTCGAGTGTCGATGGGGTGATAAAACAATGTGATCAATGATGAAAATGAGAAAAAATGATAAGATGAGAAAACAACAAGAAAAGGGGATATTTAGCTATCAAAATACTTTTTTATCATCATTTTACTTAGAATCCTCATCATCGGTCCTTATTAAAAAGAATGAACAAATGTGTAGTATGACATGAAAATCCATATACGAACAAATGTCCACTACTAAAAATACCAACTCCATGCAACATAAAAAATGCAATGCAATACGAGAAAGTAAACAAACTCCTTTAACAGGGAAATAAGTACAATCACACACACTTAAACCAACAACACTTAAGACGATTACACAAATATTTTGTTATCAAGTTGCGATCCCAATTGTTTTGATAAAATAACAAGGGTTGAAATGATTCCCCAAGCTATTTTTATATTCAAGGGAAAGGATGAAGGACACTTGGGTCTGATAAAAAATAAATGTACATGATGAAAATAGTACCAAGCAACTGATAGTGCCCCAGGGTACAGAAAAAGTAAGCAATGTAGCTTTCTGAATGATTTGAGATTCAGATGATCCGCGAGTCATTGTTTCAATCTAGGTGGGAAAATCAAAAAAATATGGGATAAATGCCATGTGAAGGAAACGTATGTCAGTTATAAATGATTTGATTACCAATTTTGGTCCATTTTCAAAGTTTTTACAATTTTTTGATTTTTTAGATGATTTTATAATGTTTAATTTTTTGATAGGTCAGAAAAATTTAGGAAATGGAAGATCACCTAAAATAACGTGAAAATGATCCATGGCAAAGAGAGTGGGTGTCGAGTGGTAATAAAATGCCCTGATGAGAAGAAAAATGACCCAAATATAAGTATCTAAACATAATCATGGCGCTAGATGAAAATAGAAGACAAGAAACACCTAGAAATATTTTAAAATGCCCTAGGATGAAGAGATAATAGGTGAAAATTAATGCCCGAGGATATCATATGTATTGGAAATGAAATATTTTTCTAGATGCCAACATTTGGGATGATACTAGATGATATTGGTGAGGGGGGGATAATTTTTTTATCATATGCAACCCCCCTTGCCCCAATTGATGATATGATAGGTGATGATTAGCTATGTATACATGCATGATAGAAAACTTAGCATTTTTTTATATATGATGTATTAGATGATGTTATATGTGATGAAATGATAGATGATAGATGTGATAATGAACAAATGTGTAGTGAACACACAAGAAAAATTTAACAAAGCTAAACAAATATACACATGCAAAATAACACAACAATATCTTACAAACACGAAAGCTACGAATGAACTCGATGCAACACACAATTAAATCGAACAACATTAAGTATAACGTAAGAAAATAGACTATTCTATAAATCATAGAACATGAAAATATATGTACACCCAAAACTATACAAACCGATAACAAAAAGCAATCAAACTACTACTTTGTTTTTGCGGGACAGTATTGGTATATTTTTTAATGTTTTTGCGCTTATCTAAAAACTTAAATTTTAAAGGCTACTGTTTACATTGTTTTTAAGGTTTCCCTAAGATAATGTTGTGAAGTTGACATAGCTTCATCCCTAGAAGGGATATGTTTTGAATGTTTAAGTTTTTTTGTATCTTTTCTGAATGTTTTTGTATTTCCTAAGGTCATGTTCTAAAAGCAACATACAAGGAAAAAGAAGCGCGGCTGCCCCCAGTGTGATATGGGAATATAAAAAACGTAGAATGCCATGTGTGTATGTTACAAGAAGGTGAAATACAAAGGTGCACCAATGTTAGATGGGAATATACAAAGGCACATCCTTTGCACCAATATAAGAACAAATAAGCTAGATCAATTCTAAAGATAGATTTGGTGGGATTCCTATATTTGTAGCAAAGGAAACTAACCCTAGAAAGTGGTGAGTTACACATCCTGATGTAGGAGTACCTGATAGCTGATGAAGCCTCCTTGGGTGCCAGAAAATGGTTTTCACCCAAATACTTTCTCACTGCGCCACAATTGTGTGGTTTTCACATGCGAACGACCTTTTTTTTCTTTACTCTTTTCTCAATTTTCTCATGTTTTTTCTTTGTTTTTCGATTTTGAAGTTCGTATCTGATATTCCCATGCTTAAGCACAGAAGCACTTGAGGTGCATGGTGTTCATAGGATCTGGAAGTTCCTCATTGTTTGAATATGCCAGTCTATAGGCTCAAGATTCATATTTAGAAACCATGACATAGGGTCCTAGCCAATTAGCCTCAAACTTTCCTTTCTTCTCTCTGTCTTTGGCAGTGTTTTTCTGATTTTAATTTAAAACTATATAACCTATATCAAATTCATGGTGGATGACTCATTTTTTGTATCCTCTTGATACCCTATTTTGATACACTTTAAAATGATTAAGCACTTTTATACGCCTCTCATCTAACAGTTATAACTCTTCCAGCTAAGCAACCCTATAGTCTTCATCTTTATCGAGATAGCCCTAGAGAGATATTATCAGGGAGGAATCTCCACTTCTAAAGGTATGATGGCTTCAGTGCCATAGACTAAGGACTATGGGGTCGCACTAGTAGGAGTGCAGATGGAAGTTTGATAGGTGCAGAGGGTAGGATGTATCTGTAAGTGCCAATTACAGCATGTTTTACTTACCATTTTCTCCATGATCCTTACAAGAGTTTTATTGGTAGCTTCTGTTTGTCTATTACCTTGGGGGTAATAGGGGGTAGACCACTTAAGTTGAATATGGAAGCATTGACATAAAGTTTTAACTATTTTATTCTTGAAGGATTTACCATTATCAGTGACAATGGCTGAAGGGATGCCATAACGGAAGATGAGATGGTTCATGATGAATTTTGAGATTTGTGCACCGGTAACATAATTAAGAGGAACAACCTCCACCCATTTAGTGAAATACTCAGTGGCAGTGATAATATGAGTGTGACCATTTAAAGAAGAAGGATGGAGCTTACCTATGAGATCTAGACCCCATTTAGAAAAGGGCCAAGGTATTGTGATAGGTTGTAAGGCCTGTGCTGGTGCATATATTAGATTTCCATACTTTTGACATAGTTCACACTTCTTTACAGAGTTATAACAATCTGATTCCATGGTAGGCCAATAATAGCTTACCCTCAATAGTTTCTTAGCAAAAACCATTCCACTAGTATATGCTCCACAAATGCCACCATGCACTTCTTTAATAGCATGGATTGAGTTAGTAACATCTAAACAACACAATGAATTCCCATCATAGCCATGACGATAGAGGGTGCCTCTTAGGAGGGTATAATGGGATATATGGCGGATAAAGGATTTATTTTGAGAATGGGTAATGTCTGGTGGGAAAGTTCCATCTTGTAGGTAAAGAAAAATGGAATCATACCAAGGGGATAATGGACCAAAAATTTCACATGCCAAACATGACTCCGACATATCATAAGCAGGTGTTTGTAAATTCTTTGTGAAGAAATGCATTTTTCTTTCCTGAGGAGGAATGCGTAATAGGGATCCAATTGTAGCCATAAAATTTGCTGATTTGTTGTGAAACCATTTTTTTTGTTGAAAGATAACTTGTGTAAAATAATATTTTAAGGTTTCCACCAACGTTTTGTATGGGATTAACTTCTCATATTTTACCTTGTACTCATCATTAACTTGTTTGATGATGAGTTGTGAGCCTCCAATGACTAATAGTTGTTTAATATTACATGTGATAGCTAAATTTAGTCCAGAAATAAGAGCCTCATATTTTTCTATGTTGTTAGTGCACGAAAACCCTAAACAGAATGCTCGTGCGATAACTTCCCCTATAGGAGTGATAAGGACAACTCCTGCTCCTGATCCGTGAAAGGTGAACGACCCATCAAAATGAACCTGCCATTCTGTGGATTCTTCAATATACATCATGGATTCATCAAGTAAATTTAGACACAATGGTTCTGTTCCTACGAGAGGAGCTTCCACCAATTTATCAGCTAATACCTGTCCTTGTAAGGATTTCTGGTTTACAAACTCGATATCAAATTCACTTAGGAGAATGATCCAATTAGCCATTTGACTTGTGATGGTGGGTTTAGATAAAAGGTATTTGAGAGGGTCAACATTGGATATGAGTTTGGTTTTGTTATTAAGGAGATAATGGAAAAGATTTTGAAAGGTAAAGACAACTACCAAATAGACCTCAATCTGGGGATAATTCAACTCATAGGCAATTAAGGTACGACTGAGGTAATAAATTTCCCTTTCTCTATGGTTGAGGTCATATTGGGCAAGCAGTGCACTAATAGAAAACTAGATTGTTGAGATTTACAAAAGGAGAGGTTCTCTTCGAATAGGTGGCACGAGAAAAAGTGGGTTTATAAGGTATTCCTTGAGTAAGGAAAACACATTTAGGCAATTTGGCCCCCATTGAATACAACCTCCGTTTTCAATAGATGTGTAAATGGGTGGCATTCATCCTCAAGTTGTGAAATAAAGTGGCAGATAGCCTTAATATTTCCTTGTAAACTCCTAAGTTGCTTGACAGTTGTAGGGGGAGGCATTTAAGTGATAGTTGCAACTTTCACCGGATCTACTTCTATCCCTATTTATGAAACAATGAATCCTAAGAGTTTCCCTGACAGAACACCAAATACATGCTTCTTGGGGTTTAAACGAACCTTATAATCCTAGAGACGTTGGAAAATACACCTTAGAACCTCAGGATGCTTTTCTTTGCTTTTAGATTTTGCTAAAATGTCATCAACATAATCTTCCATGATATCATTCATCATGTTTTGGAAGATAACAATCATCACACGTTGATAGGTGGAGAAAAAATTCTTGATTCCAAAGGGCATGACTTTATATCAACATTTTCCCCAAGGGGTTATAAATTTCTTTTTTATGTTATTCCTCTTTAGCAATCCGGATTTGATTATACCCTGAAAAACTGTCCATTACGGACAACATCTCATACCGAACAGAAGAATCAACGATCATGTCAATGTTGGGTAGGGGAAAATAATCTTTGGGACATGCTTTGTTAATGTCCCAGAAATCAGTACAGATCCTTATACTAACTGGTTTCTTCTGAATATGGACTATTTTAGATATCTAATTTGAATAGTCTATGGGTTTGATGAAATAAGTTATTAGTAACTTCTCTAATTCCTCTTTAACAAGAAGTGAAACCTTTGGGTGCATCTTCCTTAACTTATACTTGATAGGTTTTGCATCTGGGTGCACAACAAGGTTATGCATGACTAAATATAGGTCCAAACCAGGCATATCTGCATATGTCCGTGCAAAAATATCCCCATATTCCCTTAAAATCTCTATAAAAGTCTTCTATTCTTGGGCCAAAAGTGAAGCTCCCAGCTTTCTAATTCGAGGTTCCTCTTCTAAACCAATGTTGACACTGATAGTCTCTTAAATGAGAGTTTTAGAAGTGTCTTCAATTAGTGTGGGGTAAGGAGGAAGAGTAAAATCAACCTCCTTAGGCAACTCATCATAATTACTGAATGGGTATGCCATTTCACCCATGGGTTTTTCATTATTTTTATCTATGAGTGCTTCAAAAATCTTATCACTATGAGACTTGTGTTTGTCTTGTTTACAAGACTTCTCTAAAGTTTTCATACCCTTAGGTAGAACCTTCATATTCAAGCTTCCGCACATATCTGCTTCTTCTCCAAAGTATGTGTTGGTATCTAATTGTATTGCAAAACCTTTCTTGTGATCTCCGGCTGGAATAAAACCTCCAAGCCCCATGAATTATACAAATGCCTCATCATTTTAAAAGAAGCCAATTGGCACATGAAATTGTGGATCCCAATCAATAAGTTTAGGATATACAAGTGTTACTTGGTTATTTTTTGGGGGAATGGATTTGGATATGGTAAGGATGACTGAAATAGGAAATAGGTTAGTAGAAGCAAGGTATTCGTAGAGGCTACACTGGGAATCCACATCGTCATCTGAATGTGATGATTCGTTATCATGTTCAAAAGATGAGGTGTCAATTTCAGGAGGTGTGTATTTGTGTAATTTGATTCCAAGACCATGTTTATCTGACTTGAAATGAGGGATAGGGATGGGTTCTAGATGCCCTTGGGCATTGATGCCACACCAAAATCCATTATGGCCCATGAAAAACATCATGCGGTGGCTTTTGATTTAGTGTGGTGCCTTATGGGAGGAGGCCATAGTTCCTTCTTGTATTTTGCAAGTAGGATCCTCTAACATCTTCTCCTCTAATAGGAAACCGCTAGGGATAAGTTTTCTAGTGGATTAGGACATGGTGTTTGAGTACTTTTGAATTGAAAATAAGGCTTTCCACGTGTCCTAGGAGATACTGACAAATCTGATATTAATAAAGCATGTTCAAGGCTGAACGACTCTCCTGGTCCATACTTTACTGAAGTAGCTTCCCACGATGCAAAAGGGTTGACTAATGAAGTACAATATTGATCACATGGTATGAGTGACTCTAAATCTACCCAGATTTTGATAGCTTTATTTTGTAAGGGGATGATAATATCGGCAGAAGGACATTTGTAAGTTGTATGAGAGAAATTGTGCAATGCTCTACAATGTGTGAACGGTTCTGGGTCACCCTGAATGGTAATTATTTGACCTTTGTTACATAGCTTGATACATTGATGAAAATTGGAAGGAATAGCTTGCATGGCATTGATCCATAGGCATCCTAAGATCATGAAAGGTCTAGGTCAAGGACATGAAATGTCATATCATGACAAGTCGGTCCTACTTCCATTGGAACTACTATAGTACCTCCTAACTCTCATTTTTCATTATCATATGATGTGATGGTAACATTATTTGCCCCTAGATCTGTCTTTGAATGGCCTAACTACTTAACTAGTTTGAAAGTACAAATATTTATACCGGATCCACCATCCATAAGTACTCACTTGATGTTAGGACGGGTAACAACCACTTCTAGATACAAGGGTAAGTTATGTTGGGGGTCATTTCATGAGATTGTAGTATGATCCAAAGTAATATGATCATTTGAGTCAAGGGCGTAACCATATCTTGGAGGCGTGTGGGATCTACATCTGTGGAGACCCTTGAACTTTGCAGCGTTTTATAGAGTATATTTTTATGGGTAGTAGAAAGTTTGAGGAGATCTAAAACAGATATCCTAGCAAATTTTTTCTCTAACTGATCTATCAAATTATACTGACCTTCGTGAGGGACATGTAGGGGATCTAGTATGATTAAACGAGCACATCTCATCCCTACTACACAAATTATTTCTAAGATCCTGATAGTATTGACACATTTACCAGATGAACAGATACACCTATGAGGGAATCATAAGAATTATCATTAGTGGGATAAACATAAGAGGCAGTCCTATATTCATTGGAAGTTTGGTCGTGATCTCCCTTCCGTTTCTTTTTATCTATGGGGTTAGGTAAGGGTTCTTTGTAAATAACCATTTTCTCATTTGGACCTTGTCCTGAATCGGCGGGAGAATTTACAGAGATTTTTCCTTCTTCAATGACTTTTTGTATGTAATGGGGTAATCTTAAACACCTATATGTCTTGTGTCCCTTAACATGATGAAATTCACAGTATTCATGGTCTTTAAACCAACTAGGCTTTAGAGCGTCTTCTAGGTATGGTACCATTGTGGTTGGATACTCAACCATGATTAGATCATCTAACTATTTTAGTATGGCAGATAGGGATTCCATCAATGGCGTAAACGTATGTGTAGTGGGCACCTTGGGCTGAGGTCCTTGTGAGAGATTTAAAAGTGGACTTGTTTGTACAACTTTGAATCTTTTGGAGTTTATGATGCCATCCCAAACAACACATTTGTTTTTATTGGAAAAATTTGGTTTGTCTACAAATTTTGTTTCATGTTTGTCTTTGGTAGCTGGTTTAAGTGTACCTTTTTCTATGAGAGACATCTCAATTTTCCCACCTTTTTCTAGGACTTATTTGAAGTTAGAACCGCAATGCATTTGTAAATGGAAGGCTATCTCAGGATTTAAGTTAGGAACAAAGATGCTCACTAGGTTTTTTTCTTATAACGCACAAGGGAATCTGTTTGCCAACACCTGCCATCGTTGTAAGAAACTTGCAAAGGTCTCATTAGACTTATATTTAGCATTACAAAGGTCATTCATTTTGATGTCATTTTCCACGTTTAATGAATAATGCTGAACAAATTTCTCTGCGACAATAGGCCATGTTGTAATAGAGCCCTTAGGTATGCTAAAGAACCATTCCAATTTCCAAATCCCCTATACTGCGAGGGAAGAGTTGTATTAAGAAGTTATCATTGTATGCGACTTCATGGAAAGCCAAATAAAATTCTTTGATGTGATCCCAAGGATTAACGTTTCTTTTAAATTTGTTAAATTTGGGAATGGTAAAGTGCTTCAAAAAGGGTTTCCGTAACATATATTTGTAAAATGGGTAAGGGCATAGTTCCTCATATAGGTACTTCCTGTTATGGCCTATTTTCCCTTCTTGCAATGTGGTAAGCATTTCTTTCATTGTTTATAACTCTTTTCGAATTAGTTATTCTTTGGTAGGATACATTGGTCTTTATGCCTTGACTACTTTGAAGGTAGTATCGGTAATTTGATCGAAGTGAAATTCGCTACATTTTGGTTTGTCTTTGTTTACACTCTTCTTTGAAGATCCTATATTTGCTGATCTTTGGATGAGTTTCAAGATCTTTCTTTGAAGAACCTCTTCTTCCACTAAGGGATCTCTTCCTCATCAAATTTAGGAGGCGGTGAGGGTTTCCGCCTAGTTTTCACTTTACATGAGGCTTTGTAGTGGGGTCACTGTGGTTGGTCCCCTTAAACCATGGTATGTTATTTCCCAGCAGTATAGGCATATCCTACATCAAAGAGGTTATCCATGTCTAAAAAGGATATGTGCTCTTCTACTTTATGATTGATTACCTTTGTTTCTTTGCGTTCATGCAAAAATTTGGCTCCTATCTCTAGGACTCTTGTGAGTACCTGATCTTTGTTATAGTATAGGATCTCATTAAATCTACCTATATCTAGTTTACGTTGTTCTCCGAAAGAGTCAAACTCTTCTCCGTTGTGATTGATAAAGGGTTATGTATCCTTCGCTTGTGAAAAGAGTGGAGCTAAGTTATTACCACTAAATGGAAAGGTTTCAAATGGATTTTATCCTAAGCTGTATTCATCTGATTTGGATGTCATCTTAATGATTTTAGGAATTCTAGCAGTCTAAAAGTTTAAACAATGATTTTTATAAAAGTTTGTGAAGTTTGCGTGAAATCCAAAATGTATGTTTATGAAAGTTATCTAAGATGATGTTGAATTGATCTCAATGCATCCTTAATGTAGGGTTATGCAATTGGTTTTGATTAATGAACATGCATATGAACACTCAAAATGCAATAACCATACAAGTCTTAGTTATGTCAAGTCTATACCCTAAACGTGAATAGTGACAATATTGTAGTAATACATAGATCAAGTTAGAAATCTAACAAGGTCTAAGTACCAATGTGATATTGCCATAGTCTCTCGATGAGTTATATAAAAATTAGTTTGGAATGTTGATGAAAGCTAAATTTTCAAAAAAATTGAAGTTGTTTGTGTATATAACATGACAACACTATCCTGATACATTAGCTAAGCAAGCAAGGTGTTAGTATCAAGATGATGTTATGAAGGTATATCTAAAGCAATATCAAAACTTTCAAGAATATTTAGATGATGCCAAAATTGAAACAGAATACGAGTATAACAAGAAGTTGTTAATTGTGCGACCAGCATAACCGCGCAATGAAGGGACTTATAATAAGTTCTCAAAAGATTGAGAACATGATGTAAGTACAAAAATTGTGTGAATAAACTGTGAGCAAAAATATCAACCGAAGACGAGACGAGTGATGAATTGAACTCACAGTAGTGAAGATGATCTTGAAATCAAGATCACAAGAACTATCAAAGATATGAAAAATGTACCTGCACATTTTAGATGTTTAATAACCTAGCTGTAAACATGGATGGGCATAAATGGACAAAAATTTGTGAGTACTGTCTTTTATAGGACGCATGAGGTATGCCTTTTTCTCACCCCAAAAGTGGGTGACGAGAATGGAAGGGTATAGATAAAAGTTAAAATAAATGAGGTACCTCTTGGGTAGAGATTCACCTTGTCCGGAGGCAAGAGACAAGATAAGCTAAGAGACATGATCATTTAATTTCGTGATGAAAGGCACTTAGCTCTGAATTAAGTCAGCTCTTTCCCTTGTTTGAAAAACAAGGTTTAGACTCCAAACAATTTGTCACTTCATGATGGCTTGACATAACAATGGAATAGTAAAGTGGGCTCCAAGACAGAATGGATTTCCTAATAATATCTCTCAACTAGGTGTCAACAAGTCATCTAAGTGAGCTTGATTTACCCAAAAAGTCACATTGACTAATTTGGGAGTATCTTGGCTTTACTTTACCCCCTTCTAATATAATGAGCAACTAGTGCGTTCAGTTTTACCGTCATTGGGGTCGTCACACAGAAGACTTGTGACACTAACTCACAAAGGGAAATACTAATCAAGTGAGTAAGTGGAGTGCTTCTTGTTTCATCCACGAGGTTACTTAGAGGTTGATTACTTTAGGGTTCTTAGAACCACCCCCATTGTTGTAGCTTAAGGTGTTATGCCAAAGGGGTTATGTTCCAGTTGAGCGGATAGAGACGTACCCTTTTTCAAAAACCTAAAATATAGTGTGATGAAAGTGGTGTGTTTTTTATTTTGCTTAACTTAATGTGGTTTTAAGTAGCACACCATTTGGAAAATTGCTTGAAAACACATGTATTAGAGGGTTTATGTTTCATTTTTATGCCTTTTCTTTGACAAGTGTTAGGTCCTACATACCAAGATTAGTAATTTTTTGAAACGTCATATAAGGGAGATAAGATGTTGTTATTGATTTCCCAGATCGTCCTAAGGCGCAAGGAAAGAGAATTAACAACAAGGTATCTCACTCAAATTTTACAAAAAATGGAAAATTCTTAAGTAAAAATGCAATAATAATTTCCTTTTAACAACCTTTGAGAGGTAATTTGATCGTTTTGCAAGTATGAATAAAGTAATGAAACTTTTATGATTCCCAAGATCACCTAAAAAGGTGTGAGGGAAGAGCATACACGTTTACAACTTTCACAAATAAAGATGTAAATGTTTTAACTAAGTTATTACAAAAGAACTTAATGAAGAGGAAACCTATAAACCACTGTTTAGAACCCTGTAAAAGTTAGAAAAATCAAGAAAAATGAAAAATTCTAGAAATCTATTTTTAGTAGTTTTTAACAGTTTTTAGTATTTTGCATTTTTGGAGGTCTCTAGGGAAATTTGATAGTTTTGTAATATAAGTAATGATACTAAAATATATATTATTTTTTGAACTTATCAAAAATTACACTTCGATCTCTTACTGATGCCTATTCAAACTCTGAAAACGGGTTAACGAGTCAAAATATATGACCAAAAAAAGGAGCAATAAAAAGTTGTAACCAAAACCGGATCAAACAAATATACCTGCGCACCCCTCAGGGTGTGTGCACACCCCCTACAGAGACACCTACACATGGGTTTGGGTACATGTGTAGCCTTTTGTGCATGTGCACGTCTTTAAGAAAATGACAGTCGATTAGGTCTATAGGATTCCTGCATTACCCGAGAGATGCCTGCGCCAAAGAATGAGTACCTACTCCAGCAAAGTAAAAATATGGTTCGAAAGTGCATGTGCACTAGATGATGGGTGCTTGTGCTAAGTCATGGGCATGTGTGCCATCCTTAGGTTGTGTGCATGCCTAGAATTTTTTTTTGGACTGAGGACTGAGAGTACATAGGGAGCTTGTGTGTTGGTTTGTGTACCTGCACTCCTAGTAAAGATGATAATTAGCAGGGTGTCTGTGCTAGCAAAGAGGTGCATGTGCTAAGATTTAGGTGTGTGTACTATCATTTAGGTACCTACTCAAGGATTTGGGTGTTTGTGCACCTCTATGAAAAAAAAGATAGTTTAGAAGGCGCTTGCACTTGCAGAAAGGTGTATGCGTTCCCTTCTTTGTAAGTGGCTAAAAAAACATGGGATTTTTCAATAAAATATCCAAAAATGTCAAAATTTCATTAATTTGGTTCAATTCTGGTAACACTTTACCTCCCTTGATCCTGCAAAGAGCACAAAAGAAAGACAAGCTTAGCTAAACTAGTGAAGAAACATGATTTTTAGCCATCAATACAAAAAGATTAATGAAACCAAAAAATTTGAACTAATCTAAAAAACTTTGAAACTAATCTAGAAAGCCTTGAAACTATCCTCGAAAGATTAAAACAAAAAAATAGTTAGAAACTAAAACAAAAATCTTCAAAGTGACTCCGTTAATGGAGGATGGACTAAGTGTCCCATCGGGAGTGCCAAATGTGTTCAATAAAAAGTTGTAAAATCCATGGATATGGGGTAAGAATCTCTATAGAAACCCCAAATGATTTGAACAAACTGATCAATGGACCATCAGATAAGAAATAAATAAGGATTCAAAATTTTCATGCATTAAAATTGATACAAACTAACTAACTAACATCTTAGTAACCCTTTATTCTTTGAAACCTTTTAAAACAAAATGAACCTAACAAGGATCTAAGAAATAGGTTTTTATAATGAGAATGGGAGCTCACCATTAATGGATTCAAGGCCAATGGTTCTTCCTATGTACTCATTATTTTTTGTGTAGTGGAATAGAAAAAGCATTAGCTTAATGCAAGAAGTGAAATAAACTCTAAACCCTAAGCAAAATACTATAGTTTATGTTAGGTAGAGGGAGAATTCTTAGAAATGGTCTAGGGATAATGGGTTATTTATAGTTTTGCATTTGGGAAAGTCAGAAAATTTTGGTGCATGTGGGAATAAAAAGGAGTCAACAAGTTGATTAGTGATTCAAAGTAAGATTTGAATGGGTTTAGAAGAGGTTAACCATGGTTTAGGGTAATTAACCTAGGTTAGGCTATTTAATCACGTTTAGAGAGAAATTAGGGTTTTGAGATGGTTTTGAGGTGTCTAATCAATCCAATGAGATGGATTGATAATCTAAGAAGCTATTAGAGGTATTCTATAAGGGAATGAGAATTTGATTTAGTCAAAACGAGGCTATAATAGCCTTCTTAGTCGGTTGATAAGAGGAAGTAGGACCAAAAGAGTGTTGTAAAAGGAGGAGTTAAATAAGTCTAGTTGGAGATGTGTGATAACCTTGTGAGGAGGAGAATAGGTACTGCAATATTAGGAGTAATATTGCTTTGATCAAACTATAGGTGTCTACAGATATTATAAATGTGAACTGGGTTTATTCTTTTACTGCTATTTAGAGTTGTTCTAAACTTTTCTCTAGTTTAGTATTTCATAGTTATTGTTTTCACCTTTGTGTAGCTGATCCTGGGTAAGTGTTTATAAACCCTTTCCTGTATTGGTCCCTAACTATATTTGAATTATTTTCCTTCAGTTCTATATATTTTCCAATGTTTGGCGCTCGAGATGTCCATTTTCTTAATACCTTGCTTTGGATAAAATTGACTTTCAAATCCCTCTGTGCTCTTGGTTAAAATTCTCTACAAATTTGAAACCCTAATCTATTCTTAATGACAAAGAACATTACACTTCTTGTCTTGAATGATTGACACGTTTCTTTCTTTGCAAGCCTGATCTTACAATATTTTGGATCTCATTGACATACCCTATTTTCTCAAACCATGTTGAAAGTGAAAAGTTCTCTTTATGGAAGCTAGTTTGATAAGGTTACATACTTTATGACTTGTACTTTGTGTAAAATTGTACTCTATGTTCCTTTTGATTCTTAGTGCACAATACTTGATAAATTTTTACAATGGTTGTATGTAATAAGTATTAGGAAATAATTCAATTTATCATTTCCTTGCAAATTTTATCATCACTGTAATCAATGATCTTCTATTGATGTTTGGAGTTAGTTGACATGATACTTGCAAGATATTCTAATTGATTGTAATTAAAACTTGAAGTTTTAATGATGCTTTCTAAAACTGCAACAATGCATTTCCTAAAACAAAGAATTTAACTTATAATTTTGATTCCTGTATGTGGAAATTGCTTCTGTTGTATTTATTCCCCTTGAGGAATTGGAACTAGTTGTACCATCTAGCCTTGAATATGTGGTGTAAGATGAATTTGATATTTATTAAATGGCTGCAGCTTGTGATCGACTTGCTCCTTCATACCATAGGTGAAGGTAACACTATTTAGTTTTGATAACAAAATTCTACTATGTGATTATCAATCCAAACTGTGTTGAATTACTTGAATTTTGTAATCAAAATGGTGACTAGTCTTTACTAATTATATGAACTATGAATTTTATCTTCTCCATCTACAATTTTGTTGTAACTGGTTTTGATAAGTGCTAAATTTGACAACTGGAATGTTTCCTTGAATGATGATGATCAAGACCTTCTGAATCATACCTTTATCATGCACTTTTCTTAAATAGTCACTGTAATTCCTTTTATATTAGAATAATACTTTTCATTAATGTTTTGGTACTCATGATAAAGAAAATATTTGTCCTCTGTTGGATTCTCCAATGCATCTCTAAAAGTTTTATCATTGTGTCCTTTGTTGGATTTATCATTAACTCATATTCACAAGGTTCACTCAATCTTACTTGTCATAATAATAATTTATTTGTATTATAATACTGCTATAGCACTTTGATGGATTTATCATTAAGTCATATTTAGAAGGTTCACTCAGTTTTACTTGTCATAATAATGCTTTATTTGTATGATAATACTGCTATAGCACTTTGTCTTCACTAATCTAACAAGTTGTTCATATCTGAAAATGGAATTTTAGGAATAATGTGCTCTTACTATAATCTCATTCTCATTCTGAAATCTATAACTCTTGTTATCTTGAGCTCATATTTTTCTATTGTGTGTTATGGCATATGTATTCCTTCAATCCTTTGGAAAATTGCATGATTCTGAACTTATAAGTTGCTAGAAAGTGGTTGAATCTTCAGGACTTTCCTAACTCTATAACATCATGAATATGGGTGACTACGTTGAATTTAAAATTCAAACTTATTCCTCTTCAAAAGTATCCTTAAACTACAAAATTGCCTCTTCACCACCTGTACTATGTTTATCTTTGAAGAACTTTACTAATCTTTTGATACCCTCTAGTGATATAGCATCTTGATTTTTTAATGAATGCCTTTCTAATTGAATTTGAAACCTGAAATGGATTTGTAAAGGAGGAATATATTCTTCTGAGTTAACTTCTTGAAGGTTTGTCGCTTGAAATGATCAATTAGATACTATATCTTGATCACTTTGTTTGAGTGCAAGTCATTAAGCGTTCTGATATGAGAACACTTGACTTCTTTTCATGAGTGCATAATAATATTACTTTTTCTCAATCTGCACATGTAACTTTTGAAGAATGCACTTTCCTTATTTTATTGAATTCTGAAATAGGCCTTTGAAACTTTCTTTACAATTGTACTTTGATCTTTTAGTTTTGATTCTGAACTGTAAATGTCATCTTGTCCATTATAATATATTTTGTTTGTCATGAATTTGTAATTGACAGATATATGTTGCACTTATCTTGATCACTTTTTTAGTGTTCTTTTGAGCTTATATGTCTCATTCAAAACATTAGAGTTTTCATTTATGGTATCTCCTATAATAATCCTCTTCATGGGTTTCTTGTAGAGGTTTGTTAATGAAAAATAGAAGAGATTTTATGCGATTTAATTAAAACGTATCTCTGAAAGAATTGTTACTTGTATCTTGCTTTCTCACATCTGATTCAATGTCTGAATGGTTTCTTTTATGCATCTTCTATCTACATTTTCCTCTTCTTGAACATATCATAAATTTATATCATGTAGATTCTTTCAACAAGTATTTCATTTCTGTAGAGTAATATTTTTTGAAAAATATTTCTTCTTTCTAATCTCCTACCAGTACCTGCACACTTAAATAAATACTTAAAAAATAATTAGGATTCTGGCCTCTCTTGTGTTCCATAATTTTTTTTTCTCTTTTCTTTCTGAAATGAGTATGGGAATCATATGTGCTGATGTAGAATGATACTTTTATCAATTATGTATCTGTATGTGTGTACCTTATACTTTTTCTTTTATAAATCAATCCACATGTAATTAAATAGTACAAGGGTATAGATTAAACCCTGGGCTCGATGTTTGACGACAATTCTTTTTCATTTTTTAGGTACACTGTGAGTTCTAGCAGAGCTGAGTAAAAAATGAAGCTGGAGCTGAAGTGAAGAAAACCAGAAGAGAACCCAAGGCAATGATGGGTTTTTTCTATACTCTTTTACTTTTAACTTCATGCATATGTACTTCTTTCTTTGGTAGTTATAAGTTACATCCCACAACTTGTGTGGGAAATATTGTAGTTCTTCATGAATAAATAACATTTAATTTTTGTACTTCATTCATATAGTTCTTTCTTCTTTCAGCTTTATGACATGTATATTGATTGTATAACAGAATAAATAACTCAAACACATAATTTAAAGAGTTTTGAAATACCTGTAACTTAATAAAGAAATATCTTTATTGTAAACTGAAAATTTATTTGTTGTTTCCATATCTATAATTTCACATAAACTATGATTCCCACCTTCATCAAGGAAATGAATTAGTCCTTCAGGGATTTTGTATTTCCTTGCTGAAAATGAACATGGAATGATAGGCTATGTGAGGTGTTACATTTTGTAACAACACACATAACTATATATTATATGTAACTAATGAATTGCTGCAACTGAAAACATGATAAAACTGTAATACATTCCCCTAGTTAGGTCCACTTCATCAATACCATCCATCGTAACAAATTTTTGAATTGCCCGTTTTTGCACAAGTGCAAAAATTGTCAACATTTCTAGCGATCTTGCGGGAAACACTGCTTGCTAGCTTATAGAACAGTTCCTTACTCTTGTCCATTGGGCATGGAGTCGAAGTATATAACAAAAACTACCTTTCCAAAAAATAAACTAAAGTTGGGAAAGGATCTAGAAACCAGATAATGTGCATGAATGCACTTATTGAATTGAAAAAAATTAAAATGTATATGAAAGCACCTATTGGAAGGGAAATCCTACTCTAACCAAATTCTTTAGGATTGTCAATGACAGTGTTTGAGAAACATACTATTCAGAGGAATGGGAAGTTCCTCTCCATGCAACCTTGAAAGCTTAAATGTATTGTGTTCTTTGTAAGCTGAAATCATGTAAGGACCATTTCAGATTGTATCAAACTTCATGTGGTTTCCTGGCTTTGCACAATCAACATCCCATTTTAACATAATGTCTCCTTCACTGAAGACTCTGAACTTAGCCTTCTTATCAAAAATTGTCTTTATTTTCTTTTGATTATTTTCCATGCTTAGATGAGCTTGATATCTTAGCTCCTGTGACTCCATTAACTTTACATATGGAACCTTCAATGGCTCATTCTAAATTAATTACATCTGATGCAACAAATCTAATGCAGACAACTCAACTGAGATGGGTATTATTTCCTCTCTTACATAAACAAGTCTGTATAGTGAATTGCCAACTGATATTTTAGGAGTCACTCTGTCAGGCCAAAGTGCTGAATTTAAAATTAGATGTCAAGCTCTTTGGTTTCCTTTGAGTGTTCTTCTGATGATCCTCAAAAGATTCTTATTAGTAATTTTAGATAATTCATTTCCTTGTGGGTAATAATTGGATGATGTACTTAAATAAATTATGTGTTTGATAGCCCAATCTATTACCTTTGTACCAAGAAACAATTAGGCATTATTTGTAATGATAGTTGGCGGAACACCAAATCTGTAAAATATACCCTCATAAAAGAATAATATCAAAATTTCATTAGCTTCTTTTAAGGATATTGCTATAGTCCAACGCGTAAAATAATCTATAGTAGTAAAGATATATTTGTGTGCTTGTGAAGAAGGTGTATTTATCATGCCAATAAAGTCAAGACCCCACTGCATGAATGGATAATCCACTGAAATATGTTGCAAGGGCAGCGAAGCTAAATGTTCTTTTCCAACAAAGAAAGCACATTTCTTAGAGTTTCTGATCCATTGGAAGTAGTCCTTGAATATGTTGGGCCAATAGTAACCATATTTCATAATTTTTAAGGCTATACTAAGTGTTGAAAAGTGACCTTGTGTAGGTCCTTAATGAAATTCAGATAATAATTACCAAATTTTATCATAATCAACACATCTCAGAAAAATTCTATTTATATCTTTTTTAAATAACATGTCATCAATAAAAACATAAGTTACATCTTGTAATATTAAATATATTCATTTGTTCTTGTCCATACCTTCCGGATAAGTACCATGTTGTAGGTAGTCAACCAAATCAGTCATCCAGCTTGATTCCTAAACTTCTTGACTAAGTTTGGGTTGATCATTTTTTGGTTGTACCATGATATCTGACTGCTGATACATAACTTTGGCATGATGTTCTGGATGTTCTGATTTTGTAGCTTGCTAATACGTAACTTCATCATGTTGTTCTGGATCTTTTGATTCTACAACCTCTTATTTTTTGATATAGCAATTATATGCTCACAAAAACCTTTTCCTTGAACTTTTTTAACAACACAGATGAAAATATCATATTCCATAACCTTCATAATCCAACCTACTCTCTTCTCATTCAGCTCTTTGTTCAACAAGAATGCTTTAACACTTGAATGGGAGACTAAAACATGTATCTTGTTATTGGAAATAATGTACTTGAAATTTTTCAATCTTCTAACTACCTAAAGTACATGTTTTTCAAGAAATGTGTACCTTGTCTCGTAGTCATACAGGCTCTGTCCAAATAAAGTAATTGTTTGCTCACTATTTTCATCATTAACCTGAGTTAAAATAGATAAAATAGTCTCAACTCCTACAAGTGCATACATTGTAAAATCTTTATTGAAATTTGGATTTACAAGAGTAGGAGCTTGTAAAATGGTTGAATTAATGGCTTTAAATCCTTTTATCCCTTCACTAGTTCAAGATAAATTCTTATCTTTCTTTAACATAACTCTTAATGGCTTGACTAATGCTGCAAAATCTGGAACAAATCTTCTAACAAAGTTGATTTTTTTGTGAATTTTTTTTAATACTTTCTTATGATGAGGCAAGGAAAGCTGTGAAATAGCTTTGATTATGAAATGATCAATAGCTAAATTTGTTTTAGAAATAATATGACCAAGAAATTTACTTTGATGTACTGAAAAATAGACTTTTTTGGATGCAAAGATATTCCAAACTGTCTGCAAAGCTGAAAAGTCTACCTTAAATGTAGTATATGTTCATCAGAATCTTTTGAAAATATAATGACATCATCTAAGTAAACCAATATGCATTTATTTAATAAGTTTTGAAAATCCATGTTAATTACTCATTGAAATGTTTTACCTACATTTAAAAGACCTAAAGACATTCTTTTATAAGCATAAGTACCCCATTTTGTGGTGAAGATTGTTCTGTATCTATCATCTTCATGCACATTGATTTGATTGTATCTACTGTAACCATCCAAAAGAGATAATCCATCTAAACAAGAAACTGTTCTCAATATATGATCCATATAATTAGGTAGTGGATAATGATATTTTAATGAAGCTTTATTAAGGTCTCTAAAATCCACACATAGCCTAATTTATCCATTCTTTGTTCGAACAGGAACAAGATTAGCTACCCAACTTGAATGCTTAACTAGAAAGATAGTACCTGATTCAATCAACTTAGATAACGCTTTTCTCATTAATGGCTCAATCTTTGAATTTACAGGCCTTTGCTTCTGCCTGACTGGCTTGGAATTTGGTTGTAACTCTATTGTGTGCTGAGCTAAAATTGGACAAAATCCTCTCAGATCTTGGTATTTCCAAGAAAAAATATCTCTGAATTATTTACATAATTTGAAAAATGGTTATTTCTCATT
The DNA here is from genome assembly GCA_019776745.2 of Taxus chinensis. Classification (NCBI taxonomy): domain Eukaryota; kingdom Viridiplantae; phylum Streptophyta; class Pinopsida; order Cupressales; family Taxaceae; genus Taxus; species Taxus chinensis. The sequence continues at coordinate 387,327,985 of CM034155.1, forward strand.
TGAGGAACATACCTTTCCAATAAATAGTTTATTTTCATCATCCACCAAGATTTCTTCGCAATGATCTTCTTGAGTTGAAATATTGCCTTTGTATTTTCTTAACTGATCATCACAATTGAAAATGGCTTCTAGTGTAACTAATCCTTGAGGAAATTTGGTTGTCTTCAACTGAACAACCTGGTCACCATAAAAGTGCTACAAATTTTCTTGATTTACTCTAGAAAATTCAGCTTCTTACTACAAAAATATGTACATTTCTTCATCATCTTTGAAAAGTTGCCAATTTTCTTTGTTGTCAGGCATTGAAGGTCTGATAATCAACTTTATATACAGCTATACTTTGCTATTTTCAATCTGTTCTAGTACATCAAAGCTAGCACCAACTGCTGCAAGTATGTCTGCATGCTTATATTCAGCTCCTAGGATAGATTGAATGTAAATAGCATCAAAATCATCCATTAAGACTGAAACTCTACATTCGTAATATTTCAACAATGAATTATTACATTAAAGTTTTTCACTTGATTAATAACTAACTATGAATCACCAAACACTTGTAAAGTACTGATCCCTCTCTTTCTAGCCCTTTACAAGCCATGAATTAACTCTTCGTATTCAACTACATTACAAGTACAAAAAAATTATAGACTTAAAGATTAAAAGTACCTTTCATTTGAAGGGGAAGTAGAAATTAAACCTACATCTTTTCCTTTCTTATTTTTAGCTCCATCGAAGTGAGGCTTCCATAGCCTTTCTATTGTTTTTTTGTTCTGAAAAATAAGGGAATTGGTTCATTTTCTTCATACAAGAAATAAACACCAAACAAATCTTATTTTTCTTCTTTGAAAGGGTCATAAGCATGTTCTTCTTGAATTTTTTCATCCATAAACAAATTAGAAATACTATCTAGTGTAAAAACATGTGTTGTAACATCAAAATCAGACTGATCTAAAGCTGCATAATTTGCTACATCATTTGAAGCATGAGGCTCAATATGAAATATAGTTAGAGGCTCTGAATTTATGATAACTTTAGATCCATACCTTGTAGTGAAGAACAAAAATTACCAATCTAAACACAGATAACCTCCTAATTTTGTTGTAAAATCTTAAGATAAAAATAACGCAAAATAGGGAGGTAAATCTACAAGAGTCGCATCTTGTAAAATAGTAACATTGCGACAAGCATGTATAGTTACTTCCATATTTCTGATACTGCCAACTGTGTTGGTTTTTGTTATGTCTAGCTGCGACACAATTTTTCAGTAGGCTCATACTGCAGGCCCAATTTTTTTGAATTTCCTTGAGCATAACTTTGTTACTTGCACCACTATCAACCATGCAATTATGAAAAAAATTATCTCCAATAATTAGAGATAGATAAAATGGTGGTGGCTTCTTGATGTCATGAGCATTTAAGACCTATTGAACCATCCGTTTAACCTCTTTAATATGGTCTTGCTGCATTGTTTTGAGCATAATGACCGTCATAATAACTTATTTTTGGTCTATCGTGACGGTCACTTGACCATCAATTTTAACAATGTGAAAGTTTTCTGGAACCTTTGAGCTTAAATTTGACATCTAAATGGCCGTCATACCATCTTTTGTTTGGTCTACCATGACATTCATTTGACTGTCAAATTTAATGAAGCTAAAACTTGTTGTGTATTTCAAGATTGTGAAATTCCTGAATTTCTTATTTTGTATAATATTAGGGAGGTTGTATTTTAATACATGGTAATAACCTATTATAATTTATAATGTAAAAATATATACACTTTAAAAAAAAGGTAAATAGTTTATAGGAATGTAAATAAAAAACAAAATATAATTCATAAAAATTATAAACTATAGTATTTTTTTTTATATAAAAAAACACATAACCCTTATTAAAGGGGTTTAAAAGATGTAAACTAGGTTAAAAGAATTTTACCAGGTGCAAGTAGTTTTATGAGAGTATCAATTAACCTGCATATTTTACAGAGGAGACAAGTAAGTTCGCCCGACCAATGAAATAAATTGAAATCCCAATTTTTATGAACCTTGTTTCATCCCTTCATTTACTCTTAATTTTACCATGTACACATTTAAAACTATGGAAATATAGCAAAATATTTTATATAATTCGTGCAGGCTAGAAACTTTAAAACTTTTATGTGGCTATAACTACAAATATTTTAATAAATATTTACCACACTTCACGTGGGCCACCAATATACTAGACCTTTTTAAAAAAAAAAATCTCCATTTATACTTGAGAATTCCACATTTATACATTACATATTATCTCATTTTATTCTCCACTCCCACTCTTATATAAAAGAAAACTTTTAAATAGATTTATTTATATAGTTTTTATAAACTAGAAGATATACATGAATGGGGCCGCCCCTTTACATGGATAATATAAATGGTTAGGGACACATGTTAGGTTTTATTTAATAAGTATTAAGATTTAAAAAATAATCCCTTCATTTCCAAGAATAAACATGGGCCACCTTATTAAGAAAAAGTAAACACTTCAGTTTTTTTTTAAAAACATATATAAATTAGATCTAATAAAATTTATGCTTTAAGCAGTTTAAACTAACCATATATATAAAATAAGATTCAAATTTATGTTTTTTTTTTTTTAAACAATATATGCCTTGATTTGTAAATTGTGTTTAAATATGATTTAAACTTAGGCTTAGAATATGCTTTGTTGACTCTTCCTCCAATCCCATGTAATTTTAATATTGGTTAAGGCTTTTAATATTTAATTTTTTTTTCCAAAAATATGATGCTCTATATATATATATAGTTTTCAAATTATATAGGATATAGTTATAGATTAATTATAAACTATAGTTTTTAAAATTGAATCTTATTTAAGGAGTCCAAAGAACACACATATATTACTTTTGAAAACATTAGAAGGTTAAAATAGTAAATGAATTTTACCAAGGGGCATGATTCCACATGAAAAAAAAAACAAGTTTACCTGGAGATTTATAGAGGGAAGAATTACTTTCACCCTATCAATGAAATAAATATGAAAATCCTATTTCTATGGAGTTTGTCTCCTTTTTCTTCTATTTAACTTTATGTTTTATTTTGAATATCTTTTTAACTCCACATAGTAAAACTATAGAAAAAAATATTTCAAATATTTTACCCTTACCTGTACATATGTTTTCACAGAAGATAAGAAATTTCAAAATTTTCCACTTGTGAATTCACCTTGATTCCTCACCAAGCAAAACTTTTAGGTTGCACAATGGAAATAAGGAGCCAGTTATTTTAAATACCCTTCTATGTTGGCTAGAAAAAAAGTTGTACAAATTAAATAAATAGAATACACAACATTTTAACTTAATTTATTTAATTTACCTTTCTTTGTTACCATGTTAGAATTTGAGGATTCTAATAAATACGGATTTAATCAACTTACATACTATATAATGTTACAATAAATATTTAAATAAATATTACATTATAACATAAGTAAATAAGGAAATACTTATATTAAATAAATAACACAGGTGAAACATTATTTATAGTGGAAAACCTCAATAGGGTAAAAACCACTTTTAAAATAACATTTTACTTTAGAGAACTTATTTTACATCTAGTAAGATCACCTCCTCCTTTACAACCCTATTTACCAAGGGTAAAACTAAATCACTTAATTTGCACACCTTTGATATATTTCCCGAATATATCAAATGAGGACCTAAAGTCCTTTTTATATAAGGTGATCGAGTACGTCTCTCGACCCACCTTTTCAACTTAAAATGGTTGACACATACACCTAGGTTTATAATATTTAATATTAGAAATGTAATCATTTCATGATTATAAATATTTAACCTAAATTATATACCTAGGTTAGCATATTTAATAATAGAAATATAAATATTTCATTTTATTAAATCTTAACCTATGTATTAATAATGGACCCATATACATTAATAGTTGGCAAGACCACTTAATCATTATGTTCCAATATTTTGTTTATATAAGTAATAAATACAAAACAAATCTTATTTTTCTTCTTTGAAAGGTTCACAAGCATGTTCTTAGTGAAGAACAAAAATGACCAATCTGAAGAAAGATAACCTCCTTTTTTTTTGTAAAATCTCGTGATAAACATAACACTTGAGTTTTTTCATCCATAAACATATTAGAAACATTGTCTAGTGCAGAAACATGTGTTGTAACATCAAAATGAGATTGATCTAAAGTTGTATAATTTGCTACATCATTTGAAGAATGAGGCTCAATATGAAATCTAGCTAGAGGCTTTGAATTTATGGTAACTTTGGTTCCATACCAGTAGTGAAGAACAAAAATGACCAATCTGAAGAGAGATAACCTCCTTTTTTTTTGTAAAATCTCGTGATAAACATAATAATGCGCTTGGTCGTCTTCGATGTTTAACCCTCTCAACTGTATCCTGATCTGTTGGAACATAACACAAAATAGGGAGATAAATCTACAAGAGTCATATCTTGTAAAATAGTGACATTGAGACGAATATGTAAGGTTACCTCCTAATTTTTTATAATACCAACTGTGTTGGTTACTGTTTTATCTAGCTGTGACATGTGTTTTTCAGTAGGCTAATACTACAGACCCAATTTTTCTACAATTTCCTTTGTCATAACTGTGCTACTTGCACCACTATCAACCATGTAGTTATGAACTAAATGCTCTCCAATAATAAGAGATAGATAAAATAGTTATGGCTTCTTGATTTCATGAGCGTTAAAGACCTTTTGAACCATCCATTCAACCTCTTTAATGTGGTTTTTCTCGATTGTTCCAAGGACCATGTCTAATTCCGGGTGGCGGTTTCGTCATTGAAGACCAAAAAGCCAAGAAAAGAGGAAAAATAAGGAAAACAAAGCACGTGGGGGCTAAGCGGGGCATCTGGGATTCCTTTTGTGTTGTTTTTGATGAAATTTGCAGCTTATCAAGCTCATGAAAAAGTAAATCTTACTATCCTAGAATACTTAGAGAATCCTAAAGTGAAATATTAAAATTATGCCAAGGACCATGTCTAATTTCTAGGATTCCTTTTGTGTTGTTTTTGATGAAATTTCTTCATTATATCCACAATGTTAAAATAAACAATCATTTTTGAAACCTCTTCTACCATTTTAGCATAAGATTTAACAAAAAATGACTCTTCTTCAACATCTTTTGAAATCTGAGGTATGAAAATTCTTTAGTGATTAGGCTTTAATTGTTTTTGTTGTTACTTTTGAGCTAAATTGCTTGCTGGTTTTGGAGGAATAACATAATTGTTAGTTGTTTTTTGACTTACATTTGGTATTTTATCAGTGACTGTGGGAAAAACAAGTTTGTTTTGCTATTTTTCTCTCTCCTAAGCTTTTTCTTGGGATTTAGTTATGACTGTAATAAAATCTTCCTCTCCAAAGCTTACCAAATTTTATTCTGGTGGTTTCTGACTATAAGCTTCCTGTTGTCCAGTCTCCATTTGAGGCATGAATAATGTTTGAGGTTGAGATTGTGTAACAAATCTCATATATAGGAATGCATTTGGACGGTTGAAACCATTCTTCTAAAACCATGTTAACTGGAACAAGAGTTCTAGATGAACTAGGGACTTTCAGGTTAAACTTCCTTGGCTGATATGGCTGTCTATAATTTTTATTTTGCTGATAAGGCTACCTATTCTGTTGACTTTGCTGATTTTTTTAATAAGAAGCTTGATAGGGCCTACTAGGCTGAGCTAATTTATTTTTAGTTGATGTCAATTTATTACCCATAGTCTTCAGAGCCTTGAATACATCATTTGAAGGAGCTAACAAAATAGGCTCTATAATAGTAACAGGATATGGAATAGGTAAAAAATCCGTTATAAGAGGAATTCAACGCCTTGGTGCCCATTTATTATCTTGAATAAAATTATTTTAAGCCTTAATGGAAATATCATTAGCTGCTGCGAGAGTGTCTCCTCCCATAGACTGAATCATAGTTGAAATATCATCGTTTAAGGCTCTAAAATAATAAATAAAATCATGATCAACTTGAGGCTTACCACTGGATGGAATTCTTTCTGAGGTTATAGCAAAATGGATATTGAAACTAGCCATAAACTCATGAAAAACTATTTTAATTATAGATAACTGCACTACGAGGGATAAATGACCAAAATGATCCTGAAATTGCTTAAGTAATTTTTCACCCAACTCATCCCAAGTTCTTATGCTCCCAATTTCTAAGGTTCTATACCATTGCAAGGATTTCTCTTTAAAGGATGCAAGTAGAAGTCTTAAGGCTACAACTTCATGAGTTCTATTATGAACAACATAAAGGGATGCAACATCTTTGATGTGCTCTTTGGGAGTAATTTGATTTTCACCGGTGAATGAAGGTAAAATTTTTGTGACAACATTTGAAATATCATGATAAAATTGAATTACTAAAGGGTTGCCACAAGTAAAGGTCACAAAATTCCTAGGTGGTTGAATAGCCATTAGAATAATTAGAATTTGAACAAAGAGATTAATATGTGGTGAAGGAAGATTAGGTGGAGGGTTATCAAAACCAGTCCTGTTATAAGGTAAGGTATTGCAAACTCTTTTTCTTCTTGTAGAATTCAAAGGTAAAGAAATAAACTCAGAAGGAATTCATCGTACTGATGATCTTCTAGTCACTTTAGGCATGGGACATGCTGTAAAGTGGTATAAAATTACTTTATGGAGTTACCAAATAAATATTTTGATCTTTAGAATAAATTGTTGCAGCTTGTGGCTCAAAAATTGACTTTATTTCATTGTAAATCTACCATAAATTGTTATAATTTGTTGCATATCTGGATCTGATTCATTGTCCTACTGGGTGTGCCAAAAAATGTTATCTCTCGAAAGTGCACCCTATTGAGAGATGATTGCAGGTTTTCTAATCTTGCTCTAGATATCTCACTTTTATAGATATAATAGAAACACCTCAGGTATGTGGGTATACCTATTATTGAGGTGAGTCTCCGATATCAAAGCCAATTCCTTTTTGATGTATAAAAAACTAATTTTTAGGGGTTTTGAGAGTAAAAACATGACTATGAATGAATTGAAAACTGGGGTGATACACCAAACTTGTTGAGGGATTTGACTGAGTACATGCACAATTAATTTGAGAATGTATTATGAATGCACAAACCAATAGTTTTCAGCAGAATATCAAGGAAAAACACTTAGTATATTGAGGGAATAAGTCACAACAATACATCAAGATAACATCCACACTAATGCTATGCAGAAATTACTAAATTTGCAGCAAGGTAAGATGATTAATCAGGGAATTTGAAATTTAAAATAATTAATGAGATATACACACCATTGCAAATAATTGGAAAGGTAGAAATTAATTCTCATTCAAGGGTTAAAACTTAAAAAATCTACATCAACACTCCTATGTGCAAAAATCCCTCCTTTGTGTTTTGCAATAATACATAATATATAGAAAAATTATTCACCCATCCCATCCTAAAAATAGGCAGAAATTTTTACTTGCCGATGCTTGCTAATTTTACCCCTTTATCATGAATAAATAAAGGAATAAAAATAGACATGTTAATACAATGAGGCATTAATAGCTTTGATTACAAAAATACATTTTGTAAAACTGTAGTTGGTTGATCTATTTTTAATAAAGTAAGATGAAATATTTTGGCTAATAATAGCCCTTGTTTGTTGTGTAAGTCTCCTCCAATGTGCATGCAATCTTTGTCTTCTAGTGCTTAATGTGACACTTACAATTTGATCCACTTGCAATGATAAATTTAGCACTCTTTAATTTGACCCCTTGAATGCACATGCAAAAAATAACCTCTTTGTGTGAGTAAAATAATTATTTTACTTGCAATAGTTTGAAAATAATAATTCACCCATGTATACCATCTTCTATGGGGACCACCTGTAAGTTCTAATGATGAGACTTATTTGTCTTTATTTTCATGGTGAAATATCTTATTTTTCACCTTTCTGATCACATGCAATTAATTATCCTTGTATAAGAAAAATGATAACCTTGTCCTCTTACTTGGCACAATATTCATCCTCTTGATGTGTACATGTTCAATTTTTTCCTTTTACAATATGATGGGGCCACTATGTGGGGACCACCCTTGATGTTAACCACGTTGACGGTATGAGCTTATTTTTTAAAAAATATAGTAATGTGATTCTTCATTGGTTTGACTAGGGTCATGTGATAGTATTTATATTCCTTGGTCCCCTTTAAAATCCATATGGCACATACTTTGGATAAGACCTTAGCCAAGGTCAAACAATGATTTTATAATTTCATTCACTCCTCCATGTGGCAAAAGGTAATAATGATAACAAGCATATACTTATGTATTTCGACCTTTTAATTAATTAGTGTTACCCCCATTTGATTAATCAATGTCATGAATTTGTGAAAGCCATGGTTTAAAATTTTAGATAATCAATGGTCCTCATTTTGACTACCATGTCATAGCAATGTGGTCATCATTATTACTATGGTTTTTTGGCTATTTGAATAATCATTTGACTGATTATTGTTGTCGGTGTTTGATTTTATTGGAATAAGGTTTGGATTTGATCATAATTAATGCAATGATTATATACTTTTGAGTCTGGTCCGCTCTTTGCATGATCACCCAATCCTTCTTCTTTGTCAGTGAAGTTACTAACCTTGAGTTAGATAGGTTTTCTTATGGATTGACACGTGCATGATTCTGGAATCGGGTTGAGCTATGAGCCATTGTGGTAGAGTTTGCGTTCAATCTACTATATTGATATCAATCGTTGATTAAAGTACTTGCAGGGTCTAAACCATCGATTCTATGAGACTCTAAGTTTTTATTGATTGTGGGATTAATTGATCCTGTAATTGAGTCATGGACATTTGATCATGGTACTTTGATGGTCTAGAACCGTTGATCTGTTAACTCCAGTTGAGAAGATAGTTAGAGTTGGATTAACATCTAGTGCCGTGGATTGTTGCAATGTGAGACCTCATCCATCGATCCTTAACTTTTGATGAGTTAGGTTGAGTGAAAAGGCTTGTCGAGCACATCATTCATCATTTCCATTTGCTCTCCTAAGAAGTAAAGCCCTGCCAAATTTTTCTTTCGCTGCCAAATTGTTGATCATCTTGAAGCTCTCTGAACCTGTGAATAATTATGTGTTTTATCATTATTTCTCTGTTTTGAGCTCTGGAAATTTATAATACTACCATTGATGCATGTTTCTGAGCTTGATTTACTCTATGAAACGGTTCTCTGAGGCTGTAAGTATCTGTATATTCATTATTTTTATTTTGTTTAGAGCTTTTGAGTGAGGTTTGACCATGTTGGCTACCATTGTTGAAGCCTTGGATCTCACTCTTAGTAAATGTAAATTTTCTTGACGAGGACCTTCTGAGGATGAAGCTTGTATTTCCTAGTTATTGTTTGATTCTGAGTGGTCTCGGTCTTAGATATTTCAATATCTACATTTCCATTTATGGAGAACGTGAGGGTGCATTTCTTGAGTACTGTATCTCGATTTTTTCCTTTCATTCTTTAGAGCACTGATATAAAATTTATTTCATGCTTATCTATGTCTTCTCAAATGAACAACTCCCTTATGATTCGTTCTCACCTTAAATACTCGATTTGTGACTTGGGGTTGAAGAGATAACTCCAAAACAGTGAGTTCTTTAGTCTGTTTTTGTAAAACTCTTAAACAGTTTAGAATACTTAGTATTGGTAACCCAAATGTGGGTATTCATATTTTTATATGAGTAACTGTGTGGCAAACTCTGATATTTATTTGAAGAAGTTAATGGTTTAGTCCCTTCTCTTTTTTTTAATGCTAAGTTGAATTTTTTTCATATCCATGTCACTTTTAAAATTTAATTGCGGGCTTCTGTGTATTTGGATCTTTAAGGTTTTTCCTATTTATTTCTTGGCTCTAGAGGTCCTGGTTATAGCCATTCTAAATGTTATTTCGACTTGTGTATCTTTTTTACCTTTATTGTGCAAATCTAGGTTTTTGTAAGATATTTTCTCTCTATTCTCGTATAAGAGCTTGATTTGTAAAACTAGATCTGGGTATTTTTGGTTTTCCACAGACGTGGCCGCCATGGATGCTTTGGTTTTAAGATTTATTGTTTCACTCCATGGCTTGAGTAAGGGTTTCATTCTATAGTTTCATGACAATATCTTCTAATTCAAGAAATCTACTTTTTGAATGTGGTCATCATTATTTAGATCACTATTGGGGTTATGAATATATGTGTATTGAGATTAGAGCTTGCTTTGTGTCTTGAGTTTTTCTACATACCCAGCTCACTAGGTTTTCCTTAAAAACATTTTGTTTCTGAATGAATTTGTTCATTTTTATTTCCATGGCTTGATCTTCTTAATGTGAACCGGGTTTCTTCTTCTACTGCTATTTAAAGTTGTTCTAAAATTTTCCACATTTCATTATTTCATAGATATGGGTTCCACCTTTGTGTGTTTGAGCCTGCATAAGTGTTTATGAACCCTTTCTCATACTAGGCCCTAGCTGTATTTTACTTCTTTTCCTTCAGTTCTACACATTTTATAATGCTTTGCACTTGAGATGTCCTTTTGCTTAATACTTGGCTTTGGATAAAGCTAACTTTCATCTCCCTTTGTGCTCTTGGTTCTAATGTTCTCCAAATTTTAAAACAAAATTTGTTCTTAATGAAAAATAAAATTACACTTCTTATCCTAAAAGTTTCACATGTTTCTTTCTTTGCAAACCTAATCTTACAATATTTTGGATCTCACTGAGATACCTTATTTTCTCAAAACATGCTGAAAGTGAAAATCTCTTTCCATGGAAGCTAGTTTGATAAGGTTGCATACTTTATGACTTGTACTTTGTGCAAAATTGTACTTTGTGTTCCTTTAGATTCTTTATGCACAGTACTCGATGAATTTTTAGAATGATTGCATGTAATAAGTATCAGGAAACAATTTCGTTTATCATTTCCTTGCAAGTTTTATTGTCATTATAATCCATGATCTTCTATTGATATTTTGAGTTAGTTGACATGATACTTGCAATTTGTTCTAATTGATTGCAATTAAAACTTGAATTTTTAATGATGCTTTCTAAAACTGCAACAATGCATTTCCTGAAGAAAATTATTTCAGTGATTATCTTGACTCTTGTATGTGGAAATTACATCTGTTGTATTTATTCCCCTTGGGAAACTAGAACTAGTTGTACCATTCGGCCTTGAATGTGTGGTGTAAGATGAATTTGATATTTATTAAATGGATGTAGCTTGTGATCTACTTGCTCTTTCATACAATATGTGAAGGTACCACCATTTAATTTTGATAACAAAATTATACTACATGAGTTTCAATCTCTTAATCCAAACTTTGTTGAATTACTTGGATTCTATAGTCAAAACTATGACTATTTTTTATTGATAATATGAATTGTGAATTTTAACTACTCCATCTACAATTTTGTGGTAACTGGTTATGATAAGTGCTAAATTTGACAAATGGAATGTTTCCTAGAACAATGATGATCATGACCTTTTGAATCATACCTTTATCATGGACTTTTCTTAAATAGTGATTGTATTTCCTTTTATGTTAGAATAATACCTTTCATTAATGTTTTGGTACTCATGATAAAGAAAATATTTATCCTCTAGTAGATTATGCAATGCATCTCTTAAAGTTGTATCATGTTGTCCTTTGATGGATTTATCATTAAGTCATATTCAGAAGGTTCAATCAATCTTACTTGTCAAAGTAATAATTCATTTGTACTGTAATACTACTATTGCAATTTGTATTCACTAATCTATAAAGGTGTTCATCTTTGAAAATGGCATTTGAGGAATAATATGAATTTACTATAATATCATTCTCATTATGAAATATAGAACTCTTTATATCTTGAGCTCATATTTTTCTATTGAGTGTTGTGGCATATAGATTCCTTCAATCCTTTGGAAAATTGCATGATTCTGAATATATAAGTTGTTGTAAATTGGTTGAATCTTCAGACCTTGCTTATGTTGGAAAATAATGATTAAGTGGTCTGCCCAACCCTTAATGTATATGGGTTCATCACTAATATATAGGTTAATATTTAATAATATGAAATATTTCTATTTCTATTATTAAATATGCTAACCTAGGTATATACTTTAGGTTAAATATTAAATATCATGAAATGATTATATTTCTAACATTAAATATTATAAACCTAGGTGTATGTGTCAACCGTTTAGGTTGAAAATGTGGGTCGGGAGACGTACCTGATCACCTTATAAAAAAAGGAATTTAGGTCCTCATTTGATATATTCAGGAAATATATCAAAGGTGTGCAAATAAAGTGATTTGGTTTTACCCTTGGTAAACAGGGTTTTAAAAGAGGAGGTGATCTTATTAGATGTAAAATAAGTTCTTTGAAGTTAAAGGTTATTTTCAAAGTGGTTTTTACCCTATTGGGGTTTATCACTATAAATATTGTGTCACCTATGTTATTTATTTCCTATAATTATTTCTTTATTTACTTTTGTTATGATGTAATGTTTATTTAAATATTTATTGTAACATTATATAATATTTAATTTTATTAAATCCATATTTATTAGAACCCTCAAATTCTAACATGGTAACAAAGCAAGGTAAATGTTAGTGTGAAATCACAACACCCCCAAATGAGTGGTCGGATCTTGTTTTCTAAGGTAGATTCATTTGGTGTGATTGCATAAAATTGGATCATTCCCCAAGCTGTGGGACTTGGTGATGGTAATGAATGTACAGAGAAGGTTGGTTCCTCTTCCTAATCTACCTTCCACAAGCTATTCCAGTGCAGGCAAGTCAATCTTATCCTAATCTAACTTCCAAGGAGACAAGGAGAGAAATAAAACAAGGAAAAATAGAGCCTACACTAAAATGATGATACACTAGAGAAGGAAAATGCTGATCATCTACCAAAACGGCCATGAAATTAAGGGAGATGAGGTGAGCGATGAAGAGGATGGACATCAACATCACAGACCAAATGTTAGATTCACACAGAACTCCATTTTTAATCCCCACGAACACAGCGCCAAAATCTGCAAATGAAACGTTCAAAAGATGCACAAAATACTCCATAACAATGAGAGGTAAGAGGATGTAATGAAAACAAGCAAAGGATGGACAAATTCATCACAAAAATGAGTTTTATTGCTGTAGAAATTTTTACATGGCATCATACACGAGAAAGAGGTAAAAAATTCCATTTACAGAGTAGGGGAAGATGTTTGAACTCCATTTCGACCCTAGGGAAGAAAATAATGGAGAGGAAGAGAAGAATAATGAACAACACTTTTTTATGTGCCCCCCCTGTTATAATATATAGAAGAATGGGAGAGAGAAGAAGGAAATAATCTAATCCAGCTCCAACCACTCTGAGATATGCATTGAGACCCATTTCAAAAGTTCAACCATTGAAAATCAATTCCTTCTACTAAAATCTACACCCAAATCCATCTTTTCTGCATCAATCCTTGGTTCGACGCCTTGAAGGAAGAGGAAACTGCAGAAATAGATCAAATCCGATCTGGTTGTTGAGACTGATGATCCTGTATTGAAGGATTGAAAAATTTTCTTCATTTTTATCCCACCTAACATTATCAAAATTAAATTTTAAAACTCCCATGGCATAGACGGCATCGAGATCTTTCCAATGGTGTTAGATTTGTAATATTTCGATCCCTGGGTCAGAAGATATTCCCATTTGAACTTTTCATCGACTCTGTAGAAATGGGTGGGAAATGTTTTTGAGAAATGGGTCCCACTTTTGGTTTGGGACACATGGAAGCTAGATTGGAATAAAAAATGAGCCCATGGGCCCAAAATTTACCTTTTTCCTTTTTGGGCAAAAGAACGCAAAACTTAGGAAACTCCCGCAACCTCGAAACTCTGCTTGGACATGTGGCTCCGTTTGGTTGGCTAGGGAATGTGATTCCATTTTTACCTTTATGCCTTTTGAACAAAAGCAAAAATTTTACTTTTTCCCCGACTCTCCACCTTGGCCTTGACTCTAGTCTCTATGTTGACTTTTCCTTAGGTGGAGTCGCAGGTCTATTTGCAACTTTTACACATTTGGGGCAAAGGGAAAAAAAATAACATTTTTCCCGATGCCCCACTTTTCCCTGGGACACGTGTCACTCTGGCTCTCACTCCGGAACGTTTTCTCGTTTTCCCTTGAAACAATACCCTTAGAACATTTAGCAGCCTCCGCTGGCATGTTAATGCTTTGACTATTCAACTAGCTTTGCTCCCTTTTTTAGGACACGTGGAGGCACCTCACTTACTTAGAAACCTGACCCAATGTTGCCTTTGGAGAAGCGTTAAGTTGACACTTTCTGGCCTCCATTGCTTTGTGTACTTTTTAACCATCTCTCTTACTTTTAGACTTTGGGCTACGTGGTGAGCTCGCGCTCATTTGGGTCTCTGCCTTGGGACCAACTCTTGGAGATGTGCCATACTGAAACTTAGCATTCTCCACTTGCACATTCATAATTAGCCAATTTTAAGGCCTGACCTATCTACTTTTGACTCGGTTTGACCATTTGACGCTGGCTTTGTTCCACCCTAGGACACATGGAGATGTGGAAGTTGTTTGAGCTTATCTATTTGGATCCATCTTTGGAGAAGCATCATTTAGAAACGTGGCTCTCTCTGCCATCTCCTCCATACTTAGTTGATTTTGGACCCTTTCCTAAACTATTTCGAGCCCAAAAACTTCGAGTCCTCACCGTTTCTTCTATTTCTTACATCTGGCCTCTTTAAAACCATTCCCTCCTTCTTGTCTGACCCTGCAATTTCATTGTTGAGTTTCCCTAAAGCTTATAAAATAGATTTAAGACATGAAACGGCTTGACAAAGTCATTTTCTTTGCATAGGGTTGTTTAATTGTTCTTTTCCCCTGCCAATCCATTATTGAGTCATCCCTCGACCCTTTAAATATATTTAAGATGTGGAAACGCTCAAAAGATCCATTTCTTCTATTTCTTCTTGTGCAGGGTCGAATTTGACTCTCTTAGACCTCTTTTTCACTTTTCTTGGTTCTGGAATGTGAGCTCATGGGTTTGAGTTATTCTCCTTCATGTTTTCTTTATGTGTGGGGCTCACTCTAACCAAATTTGTCAAGAGTGTGAATTTGTGATAACAATTTGGTGACTCACGGGGACATTTGCCAGCTAGATGAAGAGACCAATGGCCTTAAAGCCTTCATTGGGCATGGAGTCTGCTTGATAAATATAAAACTGATCTGAACTTCAAAGTCTTGATCTTTGAGCCACTGCAATCCTAACTATAAGCATTTTCCTATGTTTTTCCTATCCCTGATCCTGACCACACGTCTGCACTCTCAATTTTCATAAGAAAACATTGAGACAATGATTTCCGAGAGTAGAAAATTTATTCGACCCGTGGTTTTCAATCTGTCCCTCAAATAAACAATCTCAAAATTTATTTTAGTTACTCTGTATTTGTTTCTTTCAAAATTTACAACTATCATAGGAAAACATGAGCCTTCTTACCTTACATAGTTAATATCCTGGCCTCATGCCCCTCTATAGCAATACAAACAAACAAAACCTCATATGCCTTAAATGAGACAAAGTGTGCATAAGAACTTCTTTTGCTGAAAGAAAATATACTCCTACTCCTAAACTAACTAGAGAGAAAAAGGGAGTTGAAACAAAGCCTACAACTGACATGAAGAAATAGCTTCCCTTTATCAAGAGGGGTAGCCATGAAAATGATTTGAAACTTAATATAGCTACTTGTATGAGTGAAAAACTGACAATAAGCCAGTCCTCCACCAAAATTACCAAAGTATCAACTGAATACGAAACCAATACCCATTTTAGTTGCTCTGCATTTGGATTTAAGAGGTATGTAAGCTGATCCTTGGTGCTTTATAGCTCATCCTCATACCCTAAAATGGACATGATTTGTTTTGGCTTGTCCTTTGGCTCCAATGAAGCTAAATACCTGATTGGGAAAGGTCTGGTCCGATTTGATATGCCCATAGCTCCACATTTTCAACTCCAAAAATGGAGTCTTCTTGCAGATCCTCTTGAATGGATGGTGTGGAAGAAGTGGTGGAACTCTTCTACTCTTTTTCTTCCTACATGGTAGCATAAAACTCCTCTACAATTTGTAGGTTTTCATATCTGATTGCAACATCAATTGGAGCTACTTTTGAATCATCATACTATGATACTATACATTTTTGGCTCTAGAGTTCTTCTACTATTTTTTGAAGATCAATCTTCTCTTGGACAACCCCTTCTTCTAGCATGAAGTTTTTCAAATGAAACATTCTACCTTTTTGTTCTAGAGGACTTTTTTTGACAACAATGTCTTCCTGGGGGTTCCCTCTCATGGTTGATTTCACATTTGGAAGATCAAAATATCCCAACCTTGATTCAAGAAGCATGGTGGAAAATGCTGGTTGTGCTTGCAAGTTTTCTTTCATGGCAGCAGGCTCTTGAATGGTGAATGATGGGGAAGAAAATATTGCAACTTTTGTGGGTTGCTCCCTATCAAAACATCCTTCCAAGTTTGATAAAAAAATCAAACTCTATGTTGTCCTGTTGTAGCCAAGTTTCTCCCTCTTGCATGGTGGTCTCAAAATTTGTGTTCTTTTCACCAGATGAAGCTTCATCTTCAAACATGAAGCTAGTGAGTTCAAACTCCTCCACATAGCTAGACTTTTGGAAAAATTGAATGGGGGAGAGATCTACTATCTTATTGCAACCAGCTCATGGTTCCATGCCTCTGAATTTGTTTTGTCCAGCTTCATGTGCTCCTCTCTAACTGAACTAGGAGTTGCTGGTTCTTCCTCCCCCATGATGGATTCATTAACCAAATCAGGTCCTTCAAATGAAAGCAAAATTTTTTCCAATGATGCCTTCTTCTTTTCGCTACTACAAACTCTAATTCAATTTCTTCCATTTTCTCCTCATCAATGGGGATTTGAGCTGGTTCTTTCTCTTCTAATGGCTGATTGTGCAACTTCTATTGGATCAACATTTTGTTCAAATAGGAGTGCGCACACATGGAAACTACATTATGAGTAAAAAGGTTGTTGATTTTATTCCCTTTGTCTTTGTTCTTCTTCTGCTACAAAAAACTCAGCCTTGACCACCTCTAGTTCTTCAACTCTAACCTCCTCCATTGGTTTGAACATCAAGGGGATCTTTGTAAACCCAAATTTTGGCATCCCAACTCTTCAGATTGTCTGTCATTTCTTTTCTGTTGGAATCCTCTTCCCTTGTTGTTACCTCCTTGACCTGCCATTTCTTGGTTATCTTCCCAACATGGACTTGGGAGAGCAAGAGGAGTGGCAGGTTGGGGTTCAACCAAATATTGTGATTAGTGGTTATGCGAATGGGGAGGGGCAAGGTGGAGGATGGTTTGGGTTTCGATGTGGGCATGAGATTGATTGGAAGGCCTCCCTTTTCAGGGAATTGTCATTTCCCTTTCACTTAAATGGGGTGGAAGATTAGGGAATGGAGAAATGGAATCAACACTTGGGGCAACAACTGGGAAGTTTGGAAATCAGAGCTTGGGTTGAGATGGTGCTGCTTGAGAAAGAGAAAAAGAAAAATTATGAGATGGTGGACTTACCCATTGACAAGGTTGTCTTGACTCCAACTCATAAGCCTTGATCTCCTCAGTCCATTGTGTAAATTGGGGCAACAAACATGTCTCAACCATGAAATCTAGCTTCTCTTGAGGGCTATAATGCCTTGGAAAAGGGCCTTCCCATGGACAAGGTGCCCTGAAACCAATCTGAAATGCCTTCATTTTTGCTATGCCCCTTGACTGAACCATGCCAACCTCCATTTTTTGGATCTTCTCTAGTAGACCAGCATCTTGTAATTGATTGTCTTCATTGTTTGCATACCCCTTCTCTTGGAAAGCTCCATAGCCAAACTGATTTTGGACATTGCTGCTCATGTGGATAGTATATGTGATTTTGAATTTGCTCAAAATGATTGATTTGAAGGAGTTGTGAAAAACATTGGAGTGAAGGTACTGCTCAAGTTGTTGTAAGTGTGAGTTCCAATGAAGGATAATGAAGTCATGATTGCACAACCTCATGGAATGGGAGAAAATGAAAGAGAAGGAAGAATAAAATGGATCTAGAAATGAGTGGAAATGGATGGAAAAGGTCTGCAACTCAGAGAATGGGTTTTTGACCAGATGGAGACCAGATGTGCTTGAATGTGCCTCAAAAATGAATCATACCACCAAGAGCACATCATTTTGATGAAATAAAGTGGTAAGATGCTTCAGACCTGGTCCCACTGTGCATGCCAAAACTGTTAGTGTGAAATCATTGCACCCTCAAATGAGTGGTCGGATGTAATTTTCTAAGGCAGGGTCATTTGGTGTGATTGCATAACATTGGATCATTCCCCAAGCTGTGGGACTTACAAATGGGAATGACCCTCCAGAGAAGGTTGGTTCCTCTTCCTAATCTACCTGCCATAAGCTATTCTAGTGTAGGCAAGCTAATATAATCCTAGTCTAACTTCCAAGGATACAAGGAGAGAAAAAAAGGAAAAACAGAGCCTACACTAAAATGGTGATACACTAGAGAAGAAAAATGTTGATCATCTACCAAAATGACTATGAAATGGAGGTGAGGTGAGTGATGAAGAGGATGGACAACAACATCACAGACCAAATGTCAGATTCACACAAAAATCTATTTTTAATCCCCACAAACACAACTCCCAGATCTTCAAATGAAACGTCCAAAACATACACAGAATACTCTAGAATGATGAGAGGCAAGAGGATGCAATGAAAACAAGAAAATGATGGACAAATGCATCACAAAAAAAAGTTTAATTTCTTTAGAAATTTCATAGAGCATCATACGCGAGCAAGAAAAAAAATGCCATTTACAGAGCAGGGGAGGAGGTTCGAAGTCTATTTCGACCTTGGGGAAGAAAAGAAGGGAGAGGAAAAGAAGGAAAATGAACAACAATCTCTTTTACGCACCCCTCTTGTTACAATATATAGAAGAATGAGAGAGAAGAACGAAAGAATCGAATTTGGCTCCAACCACCCTGAGATATGCATTGAATCCCATTTCGAAAGCTCAACCACTAGAAATCAATGCCTTCTGCTAAAATCTACACCCAAATCCATCTTTCCTGCATTGATCCTTGGTTCAGCACCTTGAAGGAAGAGGAAACAACGGGAAATAGATCAAATCTCAATCTGGTTGTTGAGACTGATGATCCTACATTGAAGGCTCAAAGATGTTTAAACCATTTTTCTCCCACCTAACCTCCTCAAAATTAAATTTTCAGACTCCCATGGCATAGACGACAATATGAGATCTTTCCAATGATGTCAAATTTGTAATATTTTGAGCCCTTGGTCGAAAGATATGCCCCTTTAGAAGTTTAGTAAATTTGTACAAATGTGTGGGAAAACAATCCTGATGAACATGCGTACCCCTTTTGATTGGGACATTCATGGTGAGCCAATTGGAATAAACTATTAGGTCCATGGGCCAAATATTTACATTTTATCTTTTTATGCAAAAGAACGCAAAACATAAGAAACTCCCGCAGCCCGGAAACTCCACTTGGACATGTGGCTCCTTTTAGTTGGCTGGGAAATATGCTTCATTTTTAACGTTTATCCTTTTAAGACGAAAGGCAAAATTTTACTTTTTTCCCCGACTGTTCACCTTGGCTTTGACTCAGACCTCTAAATGTTGACAACTTTTTCCTTAGGCAGGGTTGTGGGTCTATTTGCAAATTTTACACTTTTGGGGAAAAGGAAAAAAAACTAATCTTTTCCCTGACCCCCGTCTTTCCCCTGAGACATATGTCACTTTGGCACTTTCTCGGGAACCTTGTCTCCTTTTAACCCTTGAAACAACGCCCTTAGGAAACTTGGTAACCTCCACTGGCTTGTTAATGCTTTGACTATTCAGCTAACTCTACTCCCTTTTTTAAGACACGTGGAGGCACCGCGCTTACTTGCAAACCTGACATAATGTTTCCTTTGGAGAAGCATCAAGTTGATACTTGTCGGTCTCCACTGCTTTGCAGACTTTTCAACGGTATTTCTTACTTTTAGACTTTGGTCTACGTGGTGATCTCGCGCTCATTTGGGTCTCCACCTTTGTACCAACTCTTGGATATGTGCCACACCGATAATTGGCATTCTCTGCTTGCACATTCATACGTAGACAATTTTGAGGCACACCCTATCTACCTTTGACTCTGTTTGACCTTTTGACCCTTCCTCCATTCCACCCTAGTACACATGGAGATGCAATGCTTATTTGAGCCTCTTTATTTAGATCCATCTTTGGAGAAGTTTCATTTGGACATGTGGCTCTCTCCTCCATCTCCTCCATACTTAGTCGAGTTTGGACCCGTTTCTAAACTTTTTTGATCCCAAAATTTTTGAGACTCCACTGTTTCTTTTGTTTCTTACATCTGGCCTCTTTAAAATTGTTCCCTCCTTCTTGTCTAACCCTATAATTTGATTGTTGAGTCTTCCTGAAGCTTGAAAAATAGATTTAAGACATGAAACGGCTTGACAAAGTCATTTTATTTAGATAGGGTCATTTAATTGTTCTTTTCCCCCGCCACTCCATTATTGAGTCCTCCCTCGACCTTTTAAATAGATTTACGATGTGGAAATGCTCAAAATATCCATTTCTTCTATTTCTTCTTGTGCAGGGTTTAATTTGACTCTCTCGAGCCTTTATTTCACTTTGCCTAGTTTTGGAACGCAAGCTTGTGGGTCTGAGTAGTTTCCCTTCATGTTTTCTTTATGTGTGGGGCTTGTTCTAACAAATTTTTCTGGGGGTGTGAATTTGGGATAACAGTAAATTAAATAAATTAATATCAAATGTTGTGTATTTTATTTATTTAATTTGTACGTTTTTTTCAACCAACCCGAATGGTTATTTAAGATAACCGGCCCTTTCTTTCGATTGTGCAACCTAAAATTTTTTCTTTGTGAAGAATCAAGGTGAATTTACAAGTGAAAAATTTATAAATTTCTTACCTTCCGTGAAAATTTTTGTACAAGGGTAAAATATTTGAAATATTTTTTTTCTATAGTTTTAATATGTGCAGGTTAAAAAGATATAGAAAATAAAAATACAAAGTTAAATACAAGAAAAAGAAGACAAGCTCGATAGAAATAGGATTTTCAATTTACTTCATTGGTAGAGTGAAAATAATTCTCCCCTCTATAAATCTCTAGGTTAACTTGTGTTTTTTTTCATGTGGAATCATGCCCCTTGCAAAAATTCATTTACTATGTAAACCTTATTATGTTTTCAAAAGTAATCTATGTATCCTTTGGACTCATTTAATAAGCTTCAATTTGAAAAACTATAGTTTATAGTTAATCTATAACCATATCCTATATAATTTAACAACTATATTATTAGTTTTAAATAAAAATATATATAATAATTTATATAAACATCATATTAAAATTGATATAGTTTTGGAAAAAAAACTATATAGCCTTAAACCATATTAAAATTACAGGGAATTGGGGGAGGAGTCAATAGACCATATTCTAAGACTAAGTTTTTATATATATGGTTAGTTTAAACCACTTAAAATATAAATTTTATTATATTTGGTCTATATATGTTTTTTTTTTAAAATCCAAGTACTAACTTTTTTTAGTAAGGGGGCCCATGTTTATTGCTTGGCCATGAAGGGGTTGATTTTTATATATTAATACTTATTAAATATAACCTAACATGTGTCCCTAACCATTTATATTATCTATGTAAGGGGGCAGCCCCATTCATTTATATCTTATAGTTTATAAAAAAATATATAAATAAACTTATTTAAAGGTTTTTTTTAATACAAGAATGGGAGTGGAGAATAATATGGGATAATATCTCAGGTATTAATGTAGAATTCTCAAGTATAAATGGTGAATTTAAACAAAAGGGCTAGTTTATTGGTGTCCCACGTGAATTGTGGTAAATATTTATTAAAATATTGGTAGTTATAGCCACATTAAAGTTTAAAAGTTTTTATCTTGCATGAATTATATAAAATATTTTGTAATATTTTCATAGTTTTAAATGTGTGGGGTAAAATTAAGAGTAAATGAAGGGAAGAGACAAGGTTCATGAAAATAGGGATTTCAAAATTACTTGTCCCCACTGTAAAATATGTAGGTTAATCTATACCCTCATAAATCTACCTACATTAGGTAAAATTATTTTAATTTGGTCTATGTCCTTTAAACCCCTTTAATAATGGTTATGTGGTTTTTTATATAAAAATAATATACTATAGTTTATAATTTTTATAAAATATATGTTGTTGTTTATTAACATTTTATAAACTATATACCTCTTTTTTTATAAAAAGAATATATATATTTTTATATTATAAATTATAATAGGTTATCATAATGTATTAAAATATAACCTCCCTAATATTATACAAAATAATAAATTATGGAATTTCACATTCTTGAAATGCACAAGTTTTAGCTTCATTAAATTTGACAGTCAAATGACCATCACGATAGTCATAACATAAGACAATATTGCGGTCATTTAGACGTCAAATTTAAGCTCGTAGGTTTAAAGAAACTTTCTTTGTGTAAAAATTGACATTCAAATGACTATCATGAAAGACCATAAATAATCCATTATGATGGTCATTTAGATGTCAAATTTAAGTTGGCTGGATCTTTGTTTATATTTTTTTTTCTTCAGAAATTTGATGTTGTTATGAATTCTTAGGGGTCTCTTCTTCACTTCTATATGGTCGGAAATATTTTTTTATATAAATTTGGTGTATAATACAAATCCCTTTATAGTATGGGTTAACATTTTGATCATGGGGGGTTAATTAGTATGCATTGTAATGACATAATTAGTTATGATCAAATAGTTTCTTTAGATCTATAAAATTTAGATATGATTCTATTAAAAGTGTTCTTTTTATTATCGATAAATATGTATCTAACTCTGTGGTACATTGTATATTATAATGGGCTGTGATTTACAGGTTTAGGAAAACAATGGCTTCCAGCTATTTCTGTCTTGACAAAACCTAGATCCTATATGAAACCAACTACAACATTTGGGTCAAAACAAAATTTATGGTGAGGAAACTCTGGAGGATTTTTTTTTTGGATCTGAGGTTGATCTCACCGCTCGTCAACAACTATAGATAACATGAATACATTATTTCAATGAATGTAGGAGACTCTTTCTATGATTCTTCATAAAGTGAACGATGAGTATCTTCTACACATTGGTATATCGAACATCTAAAAGAGTTATGGACACAACTAGAATGCATGCATGGAGGATACTTGGTATATCAAGGATAGTAATGAGAGTATAATAGCTTAAGGAATTCAAAGAAATGGTCTGTATATTTTTGATGATTTATCTTCTGTATCTTGTTTTATATCTCAAAATTTGAATAATTGAAAAATATGGCATGAGAGGTTAGGACATGTTAATTATTGAAGTTATATGAAATGTCTAGATATAATCTAGTCAAAGGTTTACATGTGTTTTCTTCTTCTCTTGAAGTTACTTCATTAAATGATTTTAAATGATGGTTTTGATTCTTATTTAGTAAATGGTCATGATGATGTTTTGATGCTATAGATGTTTCTGAAAATTTGTATCTTCCTAGATAAGAAATTAAATTAGTCTCAATCTATGTTAGAAATTTCAAATACTATTAACCTTAGGAAAATGACTAGAAGCCATCATAGGTACCATGCATTAATTACCTTGTATGAACCTAAGCTGCAAATTATTATAGGGTCTAGGTAGATATACAAAGTAAAATATAATGTTGATGGTAGCATTAAAAAAATATAGACTTGTTTCTTGAGGTTTCACTTATAAATCTGGTATTGATTATGTTGAGACATTTTCCCATGTAGCTAAAATGAGTATTGTTAGGGTCTTATTTGCAATTTTCACTCAATTTGGGTGGGAAATCCACTAAATGGATATGAAAAATATTTTTTTGAATTGCGATTTAAAAAAAGAAATTTTCAATGCTTCAACCTAAAGGATTTGAAGAAACTGGTAAAAAAACTATGTTTGTAAGTTGAGAAATGCTTGTATAGTTTAAAACAAGCTCTTCGAGCTTGGTATGTGAAATTTTTTTCCTTATTTAAAATATTAGGTTTTGTTAATTGTTCTTATAACAATTATATATTCATCAAGAAATAAGGATCACATATTATTATTATATGTATATATGTTCATGATTTTTTTATGATTGGTGACAATTTTGATTTAATTCATAGGATTAAAGAGAAATTGAAGCAGTACTTTGAAATGAATGATTTAGGTCTCTCATATCATGTTCTTTATATGAATGCATTTCATTCTCTTATTTTTTTTCAAAACACAATATGCAACCATTGTATTAAAAAAAATTCTTATGATTGATTGTAAACCATTTTCTACTTTAATGGAAGTTGGAATAAATATTGATCATAAATCTACATATGAAAAAGGTTGATCCTATTTTATATACACTGTTAGTTGATAGATTGATTTATCTAACTATAACTAGATCATATATTTCCTATACAATAGGAATTACTTCAAGGATTATGCAGGAACCTTTTTTAGAGATCATTAGAATCTTGTAAAAAAGATTTTTTAGATATATTAAATGAACAATCAATTATTGGTTTCATTATACTAAGAATGAAAATCCTATCTTATATGGATTTTGTGATTCTAAACATACTGATGTTATGTTATAAAATATATTGGATATGTGTTCAATTTCTTTTGTGTATGAACCATTACTTAGAACAACAAATGAAATCAAAAGTCTTCATTTCTTCTACTGAGGCAGAGAAGTATAATGGAAAAAGTAAAGAAGCCATGTGGCTATAGCAGCGGTTGGTAGAGATACACATGGAACCTAAAGGAACTATTTCTCTTCTATGTGGTGGTAAGAGTTGTATTACTCTTGATTAAGAATCCAGTTCAACATTAGAGAACGCAACACATTGAGATACATATACGCTTCATCTGTGAGAAGGTGCTAAAGTGATGAGATAAATCTCAAGTTCATGTTGATTGAAGAGCAGGCTGCTAACATCTTCACAAAGTCCTTAAGTGCTACAAAGTTTCGTCACTTTCATGAAAATATTGGATTTTCAGAGCTTCCATTGAGGGGGAGTGTGCATTATAATGTGACCTCCTAATGGAACTTGGTTTTTGTAAAAAGACCTTGGGGCATGTATACCTCCTCGGCTTCTTTTTTAAAAAGAATTATAAAAAGATCTTAAAGGTGGTATTCAGTAAAATCTTTAGTGTTATTGATTTTATAGGTAAAAATCATGTACAAGCATATTATTAAGGAGGTTCGTGGTTGTAAAAGGATCCTATATTTTTGGGTTCAATAACCTTTTATGAGAACCTGTGAGAACATGTAAAACTCAAAAATCATACTTAGCCAATGATCATGGGATGATATTTGGGATTCCAAATCCTTTTGTACCAAAAGGTAAATTGAGTGTGATGAAGGTGTTATAATTCCTTCAAACAATATGCTAGCCTAAAACCTTTATGGTTTAATGATTGTAAATCCTGTAGTGTACCACGAGAAGGTAATCTATTGGCATATGTTATTTCACTTAACATTAAGGGGGAGTGTCGGAACATAATGATTAAGTGGTCTAGAAAACCCTTAATGTATATCAGTCCATCAATAATATATAGTTCAATATTTAATAATATGAAATATTAATATTTCTATTATTAAATATGCTAACCTAGTTATATAATTTAGGTTAAATATAAAATATCATGAAATTATTATGTTTCTAATACTAGAATTATAAAATTAGGTGTATGTGTCAACCGTTTAGGTTGAAAAGGTGGTTCAGGAGACATACCTGATCACCTTATATAAAAAGGATTTTAGGTCCTCATTTGATATATTCAGGAAATATATCAAATGTGTGTAAATCAAGTGATTTTTTTTGCCCTTGGTAAATAGGGTTTTAAAGGAGGAGGTGGTCTTACTATATGTAAATTAAGTTCTTTTAAGTAAAAGGTTATTTTCAAAGTGGTTTTTACCCTATTGGGGTTTTCCACTTTAAATATTGTGTCACATGTGTTATTAATTTCCTATAGGTATTCCTTTATTTACTTATGCTATGATGTAATGTTTATTTAAATATTTATCGTAACATTATTAATATGTAAGTTGATTAAATCTGTATTTATTAGAAACCTCAAATTCTAACATCCTAATTTTGTAACATCATGAATATGGGTGATTACGTTGAGTTTAAAATTCAAACTTATTACTCTTCGAAAATAACCTGAAACTGGAGAATTACATCTTCACCACCTATACTCTATTTATAATTGAAGCACTTGGCTAAGCTTTAGATATCCTCTAGTGATGTAACATCTCTATTTTTTAATGAATGCCTTTTTGATTGAATTTGAAACCTGAACTTGATTTGTAAAGGAGGAAATCTATTCTTCTGAGTTAACTTCTTAAACATTTTAGCTTGAAATGATCAATTAGATACTATATCTTTATCACCTTGTTTGATTGCAAGTCAAGAAGCTTTCTGATATGCGAACACTTGACTTCTTTTGATGAGTGCATACTAATATTAATTTTGCTAAATCTACACTTATAAATTTTGAAGAATGTAATATCCTTGTTTAATTAAATTATGAAACAGGCCTTTGAAGGTTTCTTTATAGAAGTACTCTAATATTTTAGCTTTTATTCTGAACTATAAACATCATCTTGTCCTTTATAATATCTTTTGTTTCTCATGAATTTGTAATTGACTGATATTTGTTGCACTTATCTTGATCAATTGTTAACTATTATTTTGAACTTATATATCTCATTCAAACCTTTAGAGTTTACATGTGGTATCTCCTATAACTATCCCCACCATGGGTTCTTATAGAGGTTTGTTAATGAAAATTGGAAGATACCCTTGTTGATTTTATGTTTTTTGATGAAAACTTTACTTTGAAAAAACTGTTACTTGTATCTTGCTTTCTCACATCTGATTCAATGTCCCAATGGTTTATTTTATGCATCTTCTATCTACATTTTCTTCTTCTTGAAGAACTCATAAATTTATATCATGTAGATTCTTTCAAAAAGTATTTCATTTCTGTAGAGTAATAATTTTTGCAAAATATTTCTTCTTTCTAATATGCTACCTTTACTTGCACACGATTAACAAAATAGTTAGAAAGTATTTAGGCTTTTGGCCTCTCTTGTGTTCCATAGTTTTTTGTTTTCTTTTTCCTTTCTGAAATGATTCTTGGAATCATATGCACTGATGTAGAATGATGCACTTATCAATTTTGTATCTGTATGTGTGTACCTTATACTTTTACTTTTAGAAATCCATCTGCATGTAATAAAATAGTACAAGGGTATAGATTAAACCCCGAGCTCAATGTGTGACAACAATTATCTTTCATTCTTTAGGTACATTGTGACTTCTAGCAGAGTTGAGTAAAAGATGAAGCTAGAGCTGAAGTGAAGAAAACAAGAAGAGAACCCAAGACAATGATGGGTTTTTTCTAAACTCTATTACTTTTAACTTCATGCATATGTACTTCTTTCCTGAGTAGTTATAAGTTACATCCCACAAATTGTGTGGGAAATATTGTAGTTCTTCGTGAAGAAATAACATTTAATTTTTGTACTTTAGTTGTATAGTTCTTTCTTCTTTCAACTTTATGACATGTATATTGATTGTATAACAGGATAAAAATTTCAAAAACAGAAATTAAATGTATTTATATGCAAAAATAAATATATTTGACATACTTGTAACTTAATAATTAATTCTCTTTATTGTAAACTGCAACTCTGTTTGTTGTTCCCAAATTTAGCATTTCACCTAAACTGTGATTCCCACCTTCATAAAGGTAATTCATTAGTCTTTCGGGAATTTTATGTTTCCTTTCTGAAGACGAACATGGAATGGAAGGCTATGTGAGGTGTTAAATTTTCTAAAGCACACATAGTTGTGGATTACATGTAACTAATCAATTTTTGTAACTAAAAACATGATAAAAATTTAATACATTCCCCTAGATAGGTCCACTTCATCAATACCATCCATTGCAACAAATTTTCGTGTTGCTCGATTTTGCACGAATACAAAAATTGTCAACATTTACCTTCGGCACTCTTTTCCTCCTTTCTCTTATTCACATATTTTTACATTTTTTGTAGGCCTTTTTAGTTTTCTGACTCCTACCCTGAGATTCTCATCAAAATGTCTTTTCACTAATGTAAAAATTTAAAAAAGAGATTCCTATATATATAATTTACATACATACCATTATAGGGGCGGGTAATTCTTAAGGGAAACAATATTTATATACTATAGCAGAGACTACATTTTTGGGTTGATTAATCTACATACACTTCATAGGAAGGGGAAGTTATGAAATCCATCTCACACATTTTTTCTGTATGTAGCCATAACCTGCTATCTTGGCATCATTTGCACTAGGGAAACCTAAGACAATATTACACACACAAGCACACATAACTACTTTGAGTTTGGAATGTAGTGCAATGTTTAGTCATAGATTCATCCTTCATATGACCGCGAAGGTTAGTAAAAATTGACATATTACATTTTCCATTCTAATTTGATGTGTTTGTGAGTTTGTAAAGGTAGCTAGGTTTTTTTTTAGGTTAGAAGTATCTCAACGGTCCAAGTGTGAATATGATTTTATCAATAGGAATTTGTATCGAATCCCTAGAAACAGAACAAAAATAATATTCTGACCCTTTACACAATCACATGTGCTTGTAAGAGGTCTTTCGTGCCAAGGTGACCTCACCCTATTCTAGGATCCCGTGTTTGGCTCTATTCGTAGACTCCAAAATTAATATCAATCATTTTTGACACTCTACACAACTTATTCATTAGTTTCTCTAGTTTAGATATGCTTCAGGATAAGCATAAATTAGATAAGCTCCCTATCTCTCTTATTCGATTACATGGTGGCATCTTTAGAGTGATTAGAATTTATATTTGTTTGTGTATTGTTAAAGTAGTGACTCTAAAATTAGATTTAATATCTGAGATATTATTAAATCATTGGGTAATAGTTAAAATTATCACAATGACATGGGAAAAATACTCTTTGTTTGAGCATCGTTTATCGATTGATGATACTATTTGCACGTTTTGTTTCTTTGTTTAGTATAGAAGAAGATAATACTTTAAAACGTTGCATTTATATTATTCTCACCCTTCTAGTGGGCCCCTTTCTGAGGCCATTTAGTCTTATTTGTTAAAGAACAAACCATAAAATTTAACCAACTTGTTCCATAAAGTTGCCTCCAGTTTGAGCTCCACTTATCAGTTTTACTATCCATCTATTTCTCATAATTTATTTAATTATAGATTTTAATTATAGGTATTAAACACATCGTTATGATATAGGGTGTTATTTTTACAGGTCCATTCTGTGGCCACTTGGAAAAAATTACACAACAATGTAATATGAGGTCGTGGACCCATGTAAACCCCATATAGTTTTTCCTAGGCATAAGACTATTATAGTTGTTGATTACATGCATACAGACTCGAAGTACATTGTTTGGATACTGTAAATATAAGGTTATAATATTTCCATATTGGCGTGATGCAGAAAGTCCTTAACCTTCGTAATTAAAAAAGATAAAACACATGTATTGGAAACTGTAATCTATTATCATTAATGTTCATGTATTCTTGTTGCACGTCAAACTTTATAGGATACTTTTCATCCATATTATTGTGTAAAAAATTATTTCTCTAACTACTCTCCCATTTATTTCTCTTAAATATGAATAGAAATCATGTTATGAAAATATGAAAAAAAATTGATGTTATTTTCTCTCCTTTAATTTTTTTTTTGCATGATGATAGCATGTTAGAGGAAGGGTAGTTACATGCAGGGTATTTTTGCTAACTCATGCTCACATGGTATTGTAGGATGTAGGTAAGATGGTGAAATGGTGTGGTTGTAATTCCAGTTGTATATTATTGTAGTCTATAAATGTTATTTAAAAAAAATTAATTCTACATTTATAGTAAAGTTTCATTGCAGTATTTTCTTAAAAAAGAGATTTTCTTGTGCAAGAATTTGAAATATACCTGCAATTATTCTTTATTATCGAGTGTAAAGAATTATCCTAATCTTACTAAATGATCTTCTTGATTTCATTTGTAGCTATGTTGTGAAAAAAACATCATGTATGGTATAAAGTAATAACTCTAGATATAAATTAAAACAAAAATGTGCCATGTTGGTTGGATATTATGTCAAGACAAATAATGAGGTTCAACCACAGTACATGGGATTAAATCCCTTCTCAAATAAAAGTGAGGCTTCTTGTTTATTACTAATCTAAAACACAGCAGAAATAATATATACAGTATTCACACTAATCTAACCATTGGGGTTGGGATAGAATCCTGAAATCCATATCCACACAAGGCGAAGACGATGTGATTTTAGAAATGGAATGGATTAAAAATTAAATTATTATTATGGAAGAAAGACAATGGAAAGGAAATGAGAGGAACGTATTTTCTTTTGAGAAAACGTAGATCACGAAATAATAATACGAGTTTTAGATTAAAATGTAATGTTTGAAATGATTAGAACAATCGAGATGTTAAAAAAAGGATAGCTCAAGATTCTAAACATAAGAAAAATATCTTAAGAGAGATACATCTCACAACACAAAATCTGAAAAAGAGCATCAGTTTCAATTCCTCAAATGATTAAAAGAAAACACAAAGTCTTTCTTCTTCACAATAGTTCTCAATATTCCAAAAATATCAACCCCTTTAGAATGCAAAAACCTCTCCCATTTATAATAGAAAGAGCAGAGAGAAAATAGGATAAATCCTAGAAAATAGTGATTTTAACAATAATCCTATTTTACTTGACTCTCACGCAGGACACCAAGTCAAAATTTTATTTCTATGTGACGAAACAAAAATGAAAAATACATGTCAATCTCTGGATGGAAATGACATGAAACATTAATTACACCTCACTTGACGCATGTGCCAACTACTAGACAACTGGACATTAATGACATGTCATCATGTTTTGGAGTGTCTGAAAACCCATAACAAAGGATTCGCTTCATTTCGGGTTTTGGGTTTCAGGAAACATGATACATGATGCATTTACTTCACTACGGGTTTCGGGTCTTGGGAAACATGAGAGATGATGCATTTTCTTCATTTCAGGTTTTGGGTTTTGGGAAACATGACACATGATACATTTACTTCATTTAAAGTTTTGGGTTTCCGAAAACATGAGACATGATTCATTTACTTAATTTCGGGTTTCATGTTTCGGGAAACATGAGACATGATGCATTTGCTTCATTTCAGGTTTCGGGTTTTGGGAAACATGAGACATGATGCATTTTCTTCATTTTGGGTTTCAAGTTTCTGGAAACATGAGACATGATGCATGAGATGTTTAGATGCTTCTAAGTTTTGAAAACCTGACATAAAGGACTTAGGAAATTTGGGTTTCAAGTTTTCATAAATATGAGACATGATGCATGACATGTTTAGATGCTTCTAAGTTCTAAAAACCAGACATGAAGGACTTAGGCAATTCAGATTTTGGGTTTCGGGAAACATGAGACATGATGCATGCGATGTTTAGATGCTTCTAAGTTCCGAAAACCCGACATGAACGACTTAGGCAATTCGGGTTTCAGGTTTTAGGAAACATGAGACACGATGCATGAGAAAAACATGTTTTCATGGAATAAAAACCCAAAAACCCAAAAATCTCTTTCAAAAGGGATTTTTAAGAGATTTTTCAAAAAAAATCCTATGGTTATCTCAATTTTTAGCTGAAATAACTTTGGCTCCAATTGGGGAATTTCTTTGAGACATGAAAGGAAGAGAACTCATGTATCAAAAAGCTTTATCCATTGGGCTACGGGGTCAGAAGAAGAAAAACAAATAACAAACAAAGGAAGAAATAAATAAAGAAAACACACAACAAATAATAAATTATAATACAGTGCAAGAGAGCATCTTGCATTACTGATGGAACAACTTCAGATGTTTTCCACTGAAAGGTAGAGGAAGCAACTTTACATCAAGGTATGATAGACAAAAGCTATTTTCACCATTCAGCTGATCGATTTTGAAAGGACCATTCCATAAGGAGTCAAACTTGTCATGCATCCCTTTCTGCTCTCTTCTCTTGTCCCAGAGAAATACTAGATCTCTGACTTGGTAATCACGTTGCTTTGATTTATTATCAAATATTGTTTTGAATTTGCTCTGATGGTCTGCAATGTGATCCACCTCCTTGCTCTATTATTCTTCTAACCTCGCTGGGTACATTATCCTTTTCTCAATAGAACTTTGAAAGGTTTCATTTTCAATTGCTTTAGCCAATAGTAACGCTGGTAATTCTATAGAGATAGGTATCTCAGCGTCTATTCCATACATCACCTAGAATCGAGACATTCCAATAGCTTGTTTAGGAATAATCCAATCTACCCATAATGCATCATACAATGCTTTGTGCCATGTCATCTCATTCTCATTGACCAACTTTTTGATTATGGTCACCAGGTTTTTGTTGCTTGATTCAGTCTAACCATTGTCTTAGGGGTAATAATCGGATGAATGAGCCAATGTGATCCCAAAGCCATAAAAAATTTTTATC
This sequence comes from Taxus chinensis, assembly GCA_019776745.2. Classification (NCBI taxonomy): domain Eukaryota; kingdom Viridiplantae; phylum Streptophyta; class Pinopsida; order Cupressales; family Taxaceae; genus Taxus; species Taxus chinensis. The sequence continues at coordinate 387,360,782 of CM034155.1, forward strand.
AACTCATTAGATGAGAAATTAGAAGCGTTATCAGCAATGATCTTGTGAGGCACACCGAATCTAACAATTGTATTTTCTTTGAGAAATTTACACACAGCTTCGGAAGATACTTACTTGATTAGAGAAGCTTCCACCCACTTGGTGAAATAGTCTATGGAAATGAGCACATAATTATGACCGGAACTAAAAGCAAGGTTCAACACTTCAATGAAATCAATTCCCCATTGGTGAAAAGGTTCTTCAACCACCACATGTTTCAAGGGAAGAGATTTCAACTTAGGACGACCAACGAAATGTTGACAAGCTTCACACTTGGCCACCCATTTACCTAAATCTCACAAAAGAATAGGCCAATAGTACCTATCACGTAAGATCTTGTAAGTTGTTACAGAGGAAGAGAAATATCGTCTGCATGCTAGATTAGGGAAGGATTATAGCAATCTTATCTACTGAGACTTATCAACACAATGTAGGAATACACCATAAATGCCTTTGTTGTATATGCCATTGTCCCACAGAATGTATCTTACAGGCCTAAGTTTAACTGTCCTCTTTTATTTTTGGCTTAAATGCGGGGGACACTCACCATAGGTTATAAAGAAATCAATATTTGCGTACCATTCATCATTCGTTCTTACGAAAGCACCTTGGGAAATTCTAAAAAAGTACCTTCAGTTTCTTCGCATTCTATCTCAGCATTGTTTTCTACAATCAATTATCACATGCCTCTTCCTCGTAGCAATTTGGTCAGTTTGATGTCAAATTCATACTCCTGAACTTTGGCTATCCATTTACCCCATTTACTACCCAACTCTTGTTGGGTCAGAATGGATTTAACTGTGGTATCAGGAACTAGAACGAGAGTGTGGGAACTCAAGACATAATACCTGAAATGTTTCACCACTACATAAGCATGCTTTTCAATCTGTGACATCTTCAATTCATGTTCCTTTAATGGGAATCTCATGAAAGCAATGGGAGCTTCAATTCCTTCTTCATTTTCCTGCATCAGGATGGTTGATACTGTATGTGCAGAAGTGTAGCTGTACATGATGAAATCTTTCTTGAAGTACAAGAATACCAGAATAGGAGCGTGAGAAATTTCCCAATTGAATTCTTCAAATGCAAGATTTCCTTCAATGCTCCATCGAAATGGAGTCTTACCTTTCATCATCCCAAGGATATCCTTTGTTTTATCAGCAAATTCAGGTAAAAAAATTCTTAGGAAATTGACCTTCCTAAAAAAGGAGTGCCCCCCCTAGTTTTACTTGTGGGTAAGCTAAGGCTTTGGATGGCCTTCACCCTCTTTCGTTCAATCTTGGTTCCTTCTTTGGTCACGATATGACGCAACAACTTTCCTTCTATCACTCCGAACATGGACTTTTTAGGATTTAAGGAAATCCCATGGCGCCTGCACCTTAAGAGTAATTTCTCTAGATGATCATAATAATCACTTCACTTTTTAGAGAAGACCGTCAAGTCATCCAAATAGACTACTATGGCCTTTCCCATCAAATATCTTAAAGCTAAGTCCATAGCCCTATGAAATGTGGCTCCAACGTTAATCAAATCAAAACACATTCTCTTGTAAGCGAAGGTTCCCCATGGAGTGGTGAATGCCATTTTATGCTGATCTTCAGTAGCTACCTCAACCTGATTATACCTTGAAAATATGTCAAGCATGGATAACATTTCTTATCCAGTGATAGTTTTTAGTACATGGTCCATGAAGACTGATTGAGGTTCCAGAAGTCAACACAAATTCAGATTTCACCGTTCTTCTTTCTGACAAGGAAAATGTTCGCAGCCCAGGTGGAATGATGGATTGGAAAGATAATCCTTGCGTCTAACATTTTCTAAATTTCAGCAAGGATAGTCCCTGAGATCTTTGGGTTGTAGTTCCTCTGCTTCTACCTATAGGGTTTAACCTCAGGCTTTAAAGGAATTATATGTTGCACATCCTTGGGTTTGAAACACTTTAGATCCACATATGACTGTGCTAGGACGTCTATATATCTCTTCAAGAGTGCAGAGAATATTTCTTTTTCCTCTGGAGAAAAACATTTACTAATGTTTACCATCCATAGCTGATCAGTGGAGCCCAAGTTAATTTGATCTACCTCTGACGAGGAAGCACCTTCAGCTTGCCTTTTACCCTGAATGAAATGGTCATGCTTGTCAAATAGACCTTCCAGAGAAACTAATCCCTTCAGAATATTATTACCTTTGAGCTGGATGAATTCACCATAAATTTCTTGATATGAATTAGAGATGGACTCATGAAAAGCTGATTCTAATCCCTTGAAATAAAGCTTACTAAATTTATCAACTTTCTCAAGAAAAGACAATAATTGTTGATCATCATTAAACACTTGCCAAAGAGCTGAGTTATCGGGAACACTTGGATGATACATGATCTCAATGGTATACGTGTCATGTTTGAGCTGTGGGTGAGGAAGAAGAAGAGATGCAAAAATAGCTAAGGAATCAACTTTATCATTGTAATCGCTTAAGATTTCCTTGATGGAAAAAGCATCAAAGCATTCTATGTTGTCCCAAACCTTGTTTCTGTAATGTCTTATGCGATAATGTTTTACCTAATAAATCCCCCTTACTTGATTCACAATCAACTCGGCATCTCCCTGAACTTGGAGATTTCAGATTCGATTTTGTCTTTCCATTTCTAATCCTAATAACAAAGCTTCATATTCGGCTGTGTTGTTAGTATTATCAAGCTGCAACTTGAAATCAAAGGGAAAAATCTCAAAATCTTGAGATATAAGAACCACGCTAGCACCTGAACCAGTATTTGAATAGCTCTCATCAAACTTGAGGGTCCAAAAAACATTAGGATCTTCTTCTTTGACTTCTATAGAGGGCACCTCAGATGTCAGGAAATAATTACCCAAGCCTTAGGATCATCTGATTTAGTAACTAGGTACTTCACTTGTGATTCGGGGTGAAAGACATGAGGAACTCCATTTACTGGAATTTTAGCTTTGGTCTAGTCCATGTTGATTTCTCCTCCAAACATCCTTACAAAAACCTCTTCCTAAGAGAATCCCATACGCAGATGGAATATTAGCGACTAGAATAGTCATTTTTACTCTCTTTTCTGGGAATGCAACAAATGCAAAACTATGTGCCCTTGATTTGGCCAATCAAAGGGACTTGTCTAGTTTCCATAGAATAACACCACCCATAAGATTTATTTAGGGTGAGTCCAAGGGCAATGATCTTCTTTTTCAGGCATTGTGTTATCAGAGGCTCCGAAGTCAATTATGCAATTGCTGAGTTTAAAACCATTTATAAGTAAAGACAAATAAAATAGTTCGATCTTTCCTAAAGAAGTAGCAGAGGTCATATTACTCTAAGGTAAAGGTTGAGTGGGGCTAGGAAAGATGCCTTTCAAAGATGGGGGGATAACAGCCTTTCTTCTAATGAATTTGGCAAGTTTCTCAAATTTCTCAAGATTGGATTACAGGTATTCGGCTTCCGACATTTGGATTTTGGTTTTCTTTGCATGATCAATGATGTTGAAATTGATATATGAAGGAATGATAGAGGGCTCAGTTCTGGTTACACTAGTCTTAGCTGAGGTACTGGCCTTGAAAGCAAGAGAAGAAGAGTTGGAAGGTGAAGTTACATTTTTAGTTATCTCCTTTTCAGTTTGTGCTGATATGGGAGATCCTCTTTTAGCCATTACTATGGGAGCTTCCTTAATTTTCTCCTTGGAGCTTTCAACTGGATTCCCTGGGGTTCTGAGATTGGGATCGAGTGAAGACTGCAAATGATTGTCCATCATGCTCATCTTCATCTTCCTCATACTCCAAGTACCCAATGATGGAGTCGCCAGCTAAATCGTCAAAAGACTCATCAGCATATCCTGAATCTTTGAAGGCTTCATGAGAGTCATGATCTTTTGGTTCCTCATCCTCCTCAACTATTTCAACTACTATGTTGATAGGAGGAGATTCAATGGCCAGTCTGGTGGGAGAAGTGATCAATTGATTTCTATCTCTTGTGAGTGTGCCATTGGCATTGTTGAAATTTTGTCTGGGAATATCTCGATAAGGAACATTGACCACTTGTTGAGACATTTTTTTCGTTAAGGTGATCAAATAATTGGCCATCCTTTGTATCATAGGATCAATATTACTCTGCGAAGAACCCTGATTTTTAGGCTTGGATGAATCTTTTCTGATATTTCCAAACAGAATAAGATCATCTTCTATTTTAGTTACTGTAGCTTGTGCAGTGGCCAAATCAGGAATAACAGATCTTCTCAACAAGAATATCACATTAGGAGGTTTAGCATTGATGAATAAACACTTCTTATTTTCAAAAGTAGGAACAAGCCAAGTCTAGAATCTTATGGATCAGCTTCTTAAACTTGGCTATGAAGTCCTGCATGGGTTCGTAAGACTCCTTTTTCATATGTGGGAGCTATGATAACAAGGAATTAGAATCTTTAGCTAGTTTGAACCTTTCTTTGAATACAAATCACATGGTGGCCCAATTAGTAATGCATGCAGTTGGGAGATGGTAAAACCATTTTGTAACTATGCCATGTAATGTTTCAATGAAGAGTCGAACAGAGACATCTTTGTGAGTAACCACAAGAATGCCACATGCAACAAAGAATGATGCAATGTGTTCATCAGGATATTACTTTCCATCACCGTTGAACTTAGGAATATTCTTCCATGATCCATGAGGTACGACATGCAGTGGTGGAGTAAGGGAAAGAGGACCGATAGCCACACCCCAAGGAACAAGTTATGCTGCCATTATTCTAAATGAAGTGCATACCGGAATCTGAATATCTGATAAGAATAATGCACGACAAGTTGTAGAAACTTCTTGTTCTTGAGGAATCCAAGTTCTTCGAATGGGTAAAGAACTTCTTACACGGCTAGATGCAACACTGTTGGGTGAAATCCTAAAATTATGTTGCTGGAGAAAATCAAAGAACGGATCAGTTTCACCCCTGGCTCAGCTTGACCGAGTGAATATTTTCCTGGCCAGCTTGAAAATAAGGCAAATACAAAGTCGCAAGACATTAGTAGGATAAGTTTAGTCTTATCAATCAATCCATATTCCCCAGCAAAGTCACCAAAAATTATTGGTTGGATATTTTTTCAAGCCAAAATATGAGGTTCAACCATAGTACATGGGATTAAATCCCTCCTCAAAATCAGGTGAGGCTGCCTATTTATTAATAATCTAAAACATAGAAAAAATAATATATACAGTATTCACACTAATCTAACCATTGGAGTTTGGATAGAATCCCGAAATTTGTATCCACACAAGGCGAAGATGTTGTAATTTTAGAAATGGAATGGATTAGAAAGGAAATTATTATTATGGAAGAAACACAATGGAAAGGAAATGAGAGGAATATATTTTCTTTTGAGAAAATGCAAATCATGAAATAATAATATGATATTTAGATAACAAATGTAATTTTTGAAATGATTAGAACAATCGAGATGCTAAATGAATGATAGCTCAAGATTATGAACATAAGAACAATATCTTAAGAGAGATACATCTCACAACACAAAGTTTACAAAATAGCATCAGTTTCTATTCCTCAAATGATTAAAATAAAACACAAAGTTTTTCTTCTTCACAATATTCTCAATATTCCAAACATATTAACCCCTTTGGAATGCAAAAACCTCTCCCATTTATAATATAAAGAGCAAAGAGAAAATAGAATAAATCCTAGAAAATAGTCATTTTAACAAGAATCCTATTTTGTTTGACTCTCACGTAGGCGACCAAGTCAAAATTTTCTTCTTATGTAACGAAACAAAAATAAAAAATATATGTCAATCTCTGGACGGAAATTACATGAAACATTAATTACACCTCACTTGACGCATGTGCCAACTACCAGACAACTGGACATTAATGACATGTCATCATGCTTGGAGTGTCTGAAAACCCATAACAAAGGATTTTCTTCATTTCAAGTTTCATGTTTTGGGAAACATGAGACATGATGCATTTACTTCATTTCAGGTTTCGGGTTTCAAGAAACATGAGACGTGATGCATTTTCTTCATTTCGGATTTCAGGTTTTGGGAAACATGAGACATGATGCATTTACTTCATTGTGGGTTTCAAGTTTCAAGAAGCATGAGACATGATGCATTTTAGGTTTTGGGTTTCGGGAAACATGAGACATGATGCATTTACTTCATTTCAGGTTTCGGGAAACATGAGACATGATGCATTTCAGGTTTTGGGTTTCAGGAAACATGAGACATGATGAATTTGCTTCATTTTGGGTTTTGGGTTTCGGGAAACATGAGACATGATGCATGAGATGTTTATATGCTTCTAAGTTCTAAAAACCTGAAATGAAGGACTTAGGGAATTAGGGTTTCAGGTTTCGGGAAACATGAGACATGATGGATGAGATGTTTAGATGCTTCTATGTTTTGAAAACCCGACATGAAGGACTTAGGCAGTTCGGGTTTCTGGTTTTGGGAAACATGAGACATGATGCATGAGAAAAACATGTTTTCAAGTAAGAAAAACCCGAAAACCCAAAAATCTCATTCAAAAGGGATTTTTAAGAGATATTTCAAAAAAAATCCTTTGGTTATCTCAATTTTTAGCTGAAATCACTCAATCAAGATAACATGCCCTAAACACATTCAATTCTTCATCTTCCTTTGATTATTGTATGACTAGTAGGTAAGATTTGGGACTAAGAACATAAGAAAAAATTGAGGTTCTTATGATCTAGAGTGATCCCCAGTTCAAACATTACTGATGATGCATGATCATAGCACCCCTTAATGTCTACAACTCGATGGGTTGAAACTATCAGTGTGATTACATAACAAGGATATTTTCCCAAAGTGTAGGAATTTGGAATCGAGAAATCTCTCCAGATGAAATCCATTTCCTATTCCTCTATTCTGATGCACACATATAAATTGTAGAGGATCCACCTAAAATATACTCTAACTTGTCAGTGAGAGAGTTTTAAGAAGATGCAAGAAAATAAACCTAAACTAACAAAAGTGATGCACCAAAGGAATGTTGAACACTTGATTTTCCATTAAACACAAACCATTGAAATGTAATACAACCACCATACACAGATAACCAAGAATGCAATGAGAGATTACAGATGTGCAACGAACATAAGAGAGGGTAGAAAATCATCCATAGACATGTATTATTGCTCCAAAAATTTGATACAGTACACTACAATGTCCAAGAGGCATGATTCACATTAAATTTTTGATGGGAGGTTGTAACTCCACAAATCCACTTACAAAAAAGAGAAGAAGTGAGGGTACAAAGCGAAATTGTCCTAACTTTTGAAAAAATTCCCCTCAAAATATATAGGAAGAATGAGAGAAGGGGAGAGAGGAATTTGAAATCCTGATCCAACCACCCTAGAAAGCATTCAATTAACCTACAACAGTGATGGGTGCCACTGAAAAACCCATGCCTCCATGTACTTTTTCTTGTTGGGAAAGAAAGGAATCCCATACCTTAATTATTGTGGTAGGTGAGAAACCTATGAAACCATCTCAAATCGAAGACTGTAGAGGAGAATATAAGATTTCCAAAAAATCTTTTCATGTGTAAATCTGAGCTCCCAGTCAAAATTTATGGCCATCTAAAGGTCGAGGTGTCATTCTGCAAAAATTGCAAACTGCAAATCTTTCTTTTCAGAGCCCCAAAACACATGTAACCTCAAAAGTCCCAAAATTTTTACTTTTGGAAATTTTTGTTTCAAAATTTGGGTTACTATTCATCTTCTTGGGCATGCAAAAAACTCTGAAATTCTGAAAACTGAAAGACTGAAATTTCAGACTTTCAGAATTCAGGATTTCAGACATTTTCCATTCTTTTTCCCGTTTGGCTGCTTCTTTTCTCCAAAACTCTGAAACCCAAATATACAAATTATCAGAATTTCATAATTTCAAAACATTTTGACTTCCGACCCGTGACACTGTTCATCCTTATTTTCACCTAAGAGTTTTGAAACTCTGAAACCTGAAAGACCAAAATTTTAGAGTTTCGATGTTTCAGATTTTTTTGTTTTAAATTTTTTTTTTTACTGTTCATCGCTCAAAACCCTTTGAAATCTCTGAAACTACGAAACCTGAAACTCTGAAATTTCAGACTTTCAGACTTCAGGATTTCATAATTTTTCCTTCTCATGCTCGCTGAGATCTCTGAAACTAAGACCTCTGAAAAGTCCAAAATTTTAGACTTTCAGAATTTCAAAAATCCCTCCAAATTGACCCCGAAAGAAAGTTTGACCTCCGAAATTTGAATCCTATCGAACTTTGGAATTTCAAGATTTCGGGGATTTTTTGATCCATTTTCTACATGGTCATCTCTTATCTCCAAAACTCCAAAACTTAAAAGCATATAATTTCATACTTTTAGAATTTTTTCCATTTCAGACCTTTAGAACTGTTCACCTACCCACACTCTTCGTCCAAAATACCAAAAATATGAGGTTCGGAAATTGCAAGCCCTTCTCCATTCTCCTGCTTGAGCTATGATCTCCTTTGATGTTTCCTTTGCCATTATTTTTCCAACCTTGCATTGCCATTATCGAGGTTACCTACAACTTAACTGTCCAAATCAAAATGTGTTCTCCCATGACTGAATCAACCTCCATTTTCTCCTGTGCAAGGTCGTGTTTGTTCAATTTTTCCTGAGGGGTAGAATTAGATAACAATTTAGTGACTCGCGGGATCACCTGCCTGCTAGGTGAAAGATTAGTTGCCTTGAAGTATCCATTCCACATGGAGTCATGAATGATAGACTGATACTGATCTTGTACTTGAGACTTGATCCGACTGCTTGCACTCTCAATTTTCATGAGAAAATCTGTAAAATAAGGCTTGTGAGAGTAAAAAAATTTCTTAACCTAGAGCTTTTTCCCGTCCTAGAAATGGACTGTTTGAAACCTGATTTTAGTTTCCCTATATTCATTTTCCTTTGAAATCAGCAACTGTTCTTACTAGGTTGAACTTATTCTTTGTTATTGAATTCCTTGGGAGGCACACTTAATGCACAATGATACAATCTAGGAGAAATAAAACCCATGCCAAATCACTTAGGGAAATTAAAACCTACATTATAACAAGACAATGTAACATGCACTTAGAGGAATTAAAATCCTAGGCTAAGATATACATGGGTGAAATTTTTCTTTGCAGTAGCAATGTATAAGATAGATTTTTTTGACTGGAATTAGAAGCTCCTCTCCCTCTAAGGTAGAAAATTGGAAGTAATTGCTACTTTTACATCCCTTGACCATGTAGGGGCCACTCCAATTGACATTAAACTTGGAATGTCTTCATGGTTTTTCCCAATCTGCATCCCACTTTAAAACTAAGTCCCCTTCCTGAAAGGTCCTTGCTCTTGCTTTCTTATCAAACCATCTTTTGACTAGGGCTTGATATTTTTCCATGATTTTCATTGCATGTTCTCTAATTTATTCTAATTCCACCATTTCTGCATACCTAGCCTGCATTCGTTCAAACTCAAACAACTCCAATTGCCTCATGAAATTCAATGCGGGTAGTTCTAATGATATAGGAAACACTGCCTCTTTCCTATAGACTAAATTTTAAGGGGATGCCCCTGTTGCCCTCTTTGGTGTGACCCTGTCATTCCACAAGGATGATTTGATATTGGTCTGCCATGTTCTTTGGTTTTCATCTAGAGTCCTTCTGATGATTCTTAGAAAATTCTTGTTTGTGGAATCTGCTTGTACATTAAAATGTGGATAATAATTTTAAGAATTTCTCAAGTAGATCATGCTTATAACTACCCATTTTGTGATCCCGGAACCTATGAACTCCAATGCATTTTCTGATATGATAGTGGATGATACACCGAACCAAGTCACTATCCCTTCATAGAACTCTAGTATGTTAGACTTGTTTGGTTATTTGAGTGAAACTTCCTTGGTCCGCTTGGTGAAATAATCTGTTGTCATGAATATCCACTGGTGGACTTGGCTTGAATTTGGATTGATGACCCCAATGAATTCTAATCCCCATTGCAAGAATGGTTGGTCAACTAAAATTGGGTGCAATGGAAGTGTTGCTAGTCTTTCCTTGCCTATGAAGAATGTAATTTTTTTGCACTTTTTGATCCATGTATAGCAGTCACTAAACACTATGGGCCAAAAGTAACCTACCTTCATTATATTAAGATTTGTTACCCTCGAAGAAAAATTACCTCTGGCTTCTCCATCGTGAAACTCCTGTAACAATCTCTCAATTTTATTTTTTCCAATACATCTCAGTAGGACACCATTGATGTCTTTCTTGAAAAAAATAACATCCACAAGCACATATGGAGTGACTTGTAATCTGAAGTATCTCATCTTTCGCTTTGCTCATTTTAGGAGGGCATAGGCCTATTTTTAGTAAGTGTATCATATTTTCATCCCAACAATGGATAGGAACATTATCACTTTCTTGCTCTTGATCATCTTGTAGTACCAAGAAAACTTCATTTCCATTGCTTGTTTCAATTTGTTGACTCGAGGCTAGCTACTCACATAATTCCTTTCCACGGACCATATTAGTGACCTTAATTTTGATTTCATATTCCATGACACAAGGGATCCATCATGCATGTTTCTAATTTAGATCCTTGTTCAAAAGGAAGTCTTTGAATCCCGCATGGGAAACTAGCAGTTGAATCTTGTTCTTCAAAACCAGGTGCTTGAACTTATTTAAGCCCCTGATCACTACAAGTACATGCTTTTCAATGAAGGATTATCTCACTTCATAGTCCTCCTAAATTTTACTAATGAAGTAATCCAAATGTTCAGATCCCTCTTTGTTCTATTGCACTAGGATTGTAGAAATCATGTCACTACCACCAAAGGCATAGAGCATGAAGTCCTTAGAGAAATTTGGATTGACGAGAGTTAAAGCTTGCGATATGGCCTCTTTGATAGCCTCAAAACTTGATTTACCCTTAGTTGTCCACCTAAATGTCATGCTCTTTTTTAACATCATCGTTATTAGTTTGACAAGAGCAGAAAATGTTGGTACAAACTTGTGGGAAAAATTGATCCTTCCTAAGAAGATCTGAAGATCCTTCTTATGACTTGGCAATGGCAATGCTCGAATTGCTTCAACTCTTTCTGGGTCAATCATCAATCCTTCCTTTGACACACTGTGGCCCAAAAGCTTTCCTTCATGAGGCCATAAATATTGAATTTTTCAGGATTCAAAGATACCCTAAATCTCTTACACCTCTGAAAGACATATCTCTAGGATGAATGAGGTCTATCTAATACGTTTTAGCAGAACACGGTGATATTGTCAAGATACACTAGCACTATTTTATTAATCTTAACCCCTTGAATTCCATATCCATTTCCCTTTGCAAATGTGTCTCAAGTATTTGATAGTCCAAACGCCATATTCCTTTAGACATAGGTGCCCCGACATGGTGGTGAAGGTCATTTTGAACTGGATCATCTTCTGTTTCACCATTATTTGATTATACCTCGAGTAGCCATCTAGGAGAGAGAATATTTTTGATCTAGCTACTACCTGTAATATTTGTTCCATTGAAGGAAGTGGGTAATGGCCTTTGATAAATTCCCTGTTCAAGTCTCGAAATTCCATGCATAATCTTATTTCTCCATTCTTCTTCTTGAATGGTACCAATTTTGCAACCCAAATTGAATGTTTGAATGGAAATATAATGTTTGCCTCTATTAGCTTGTTTAGTTGTTTCTTCATTAGAGGCTCAATGTGAGGGTTAACTGGTATTTTCTTTTACTTGATGGGCTTAGTATCTTGATCCAGTTAAATTTTATGTTGTGCAAGCTTCAGATTGAATCCTCAAAAGTCCTCATAGCTCCAAGCGAAGACATCTACGAACTTTTGGAAAAGTTGTGCGAACTCATATCTTTCTTGTTCGGTGGCCACCTTTACAATTTGGATTTTTTTGCCTTCCCCAACTGAAATAGGTGTTAAATCCTCTCCTTTTACCTATATGTTAGTCTCATCTTTATGAAATTGATCATTCAGATTGAAGATGGATACCAATGTAACCAAGACTTTGGGAAGCATGTTTGTCTATAGTTGCACTACTTGATCCTTGTACTGCTGCTCTAATTTATCTTGATTCTTAGCTAAAAATTTAGCCTCTTCTTACAATAAATTAATGATTTGTTGATCATTCTCAAATACCTGCCAACTTGTGTTATTCTCTAGGAACCAGTTGGCCTTACAACCACCTGAATATGGGGCTGAGATTTTATCACTTTTTATACTTTCTACCCACATCGAAACACTGCCCCAATTGTTGTTAGTTTGTCTGCTAGCATCATTATTTTTTCCTAGGTATGGACACAATGTTGAAAGCTTCAAATTCCTCATATGAGGTCCCATACCCAATTTTTATAGATCCTGAGTAGTTCATTCTTTGTAGCATATTTTCCTCTAACTTGGTTCACAATCAGCTCACTATCCTCAAATATTTACATATTCTTAATTACTCTCCTTATGGCCCATTGAAGTCCATGAATCAAAGCCTCATACTCAGTTGTGTTATTTGAGCATAGGAAAACTGGAAGCAATTTGAAAGCTGAGCATAGTACCTTGATGCCTTCTATGGTGAAACAAGACATATGCTCCTCCTCCTAGCACTTTGTCTACTTCTTGAGCCATCAAAGAACAATCTGTCATACCTCATTATCATTCTTGTGGTCTGGCTTGATGACGCTAGAGAGATGGATGAGTTCTCTTCATGCACAGAAATAGACTCCTAATTCAGATTCTTCCATTTCTTTGTAAGGTTCCAAATGCATGTATCTTGTTTTCCCATTCATCAAGGGTCAAATCTGGAATACATCCAACCTTGGTATCGGCTTCTATGGGTGCTTGTATACACTCCTCTTGATCAAATGCTGAACAATTTTCATTGATTGAACTCAGTGTACATGAGGCTCAATATGGAAGTTTGCAATAGGCTCATGATCTGATGGTATAGCCTTAGCTCCATACCTTCGTCTTGAATAATCATGTGTGACCAATCAACAGAAAAATAACCTCAAAAACATTTAGTAGTGAAGTCTCTTGACAAACACAATGCGTAAAGAGTGGTGGCAAGGTCTAGTGACATGATACATCTTGCAAGACGGTCACATTGGGACATGCATGTAATGTGAGGCTCAAATATTTGATTACTCCAATCATTGTTACTATTGTACCATCCAATTGTACCATGCCTTTGGAAATTACTTCATATTGAAGACCCAGCTAATCAGCTATTTGTGTTGGAAAATTACAGAGCTTATTGCTCCCATGAATCAATCATACAATTATTGCACCAAGTGGTATCTCCATTGATCAATGAGATATAGAATGGTGGGGGTTTCAAATTTTTACCTTAGTTTTCCTCCATGATTTCCTTCAGGTTGCAGCTACATTGGTAAGCACTTTCTCTTGCTAATTGGTTTGACTCCATTTAATGATTGACCAATTTTCCATAGCAGCTTGCAACAGGTCTCTTTGTCCTAGGATAGCCAATGACTCCCACATTGAGATGTTTACATGTTTTCCTATTCATCTGCTCAATGATTTTGAAAGGGAGATGAATCTATCTCTATGTTTCCCTTTTCCTTGCATATTCTTATCTTACACATGGGTTGTTATAACTAGTACTTGAGCTAGTCTAGGGGGTGGCTTGGGCTAACCTTACACATTGGGAACTGCACTTTGATTACCAATACCTTGTGGAGTAATAGAGGGATTTTGGATCACTTGAATTATGATGACTGTCCCTCTCCTAATATTCCTTTTCTTTAACTGTGTATTGGCAGCTACACTTTGAGAAGGTGGCTTGGTTAACTCCACAGAATTCTTCTATTTGCCAATTAACCAAATGTAGTTTCAATTAGAGGTGTCTCTTGCTAAGCTTATTACTAGCTGATTTTCCTCTTGACTAGGTTCTTGGGACACACCAACGGTCTGTACCATCAAGGCCTAGTTTAGTGCACCATTGAAACACGTTGATTGAATGTGAGGTAGACTACGGGGGTGACACCAGTCGTACACTTGTGCCATGTTGTTTTGTGTTAGAACCAAAGCTTTTGATGTTGAAGCCGCATTTTGATCATATGGTTAGAGTGGCCTGACAGCTTGAGGTTGTCCCTAGTTCTGGTTTTGATTTCCAACCTGATTTTTTTGTCTATCTTTCTTGTATGCGGGCCTGGCTTGATACTGATTTTGAGGCTAACACAACCTATAATTCTGATCTTATTTTCTCTTGATAGTAACTAGCTCATTTCCTAGGTTCTGTAGTTGTTTCATAACCTATTGTAACTCTTATGATGTGCTTGAAGAATTCGATGCCTCACTGTAACTTTGATTCCTAGGGGTGGAATGGGATTTAACTCTAATGTTTGATTAGCTATAGGAATTCCCATGTCTGGATAGAGAGGCATTGGAGGCCTTGGTGTTAGCTTACCAGCTTGAATCAAGTTGTTTTAAGCTTTAATAGCAATGTTATATTCTGTAGGAAGCGTTGTTCCTCCCATTGATTGAATGGTGATGGCTATATCCGAATTTATAGGCTTCAATAAATAAAGGAATGCTCCTTTGGTAGTTTGTCTAATAGTTATCAGAATCTTGTCCTCTATTCATTGGAAATGGAAATTGAAATCCATCATTCCATCATTTGCTCATAAAGATCCCTCCTGGTTGTTGTCATTAGTTCCAATAAAGACAGATTGTCTCCCTTTTCCTCAAATTGATTATGGAGGGTTGTGTACAAATGGTCCTTATTTTGGATAGACCATGTTTTTAGGCTCCTAAACCATTCAAGAGATTTACCTTTAAAATATGAAGATAACAAGTTAACCATAATATCCATTTCATTGATTTCATGAATGACACAAACATTGGCAATGTCCTACATGTGGTCAATAGGATTAGTATGATTTTCTCTCGTGAAATAGGGAATATTCTTTAGTAATGCAACCGGGACCTGATTATGAGCATTTAGGGCAAGTGGATACTACATGTGAAGTTGACATAGGGATTAGGTTGTGCCATCCTGATTATTTGGAGAACTCTTGTTGACTGAAGAAACGTTCTACTAGGTGGGGGTGTAGACAAATTCCTATTAGGTGGAGATGGTGATCTTCACTTTCTTATTCCTCTCCTTCCTCTTACTAGTGATAATTGAAAGTAGACAAATATTCCCTCTTCTTGAGTCTTGGACCTTGTTTGAACTCTTCTCACGTACTTGGGCAACCTGTGTTGCTACACCAATAAATTTTATCCCTTCAAATTTTCTAGATGTGTTGGGAAATGAGCCTTGAGAGCCTAGATGTTTCCAAGTTCCACACAAAAATTGACAAAAATTAAACTTAAAACCTTAAATGACCTATATAATTGATATTCTAGAGGTTGAAATTTGTTTTGGAATGAAAGTCCTAAAAATCCAAAATTTTGAAATCTTGAGATGTCTGAAATTCTAAAATCCCAAAACCCAAAATTTAAAAAACTTTGAAATTCTGAAAAAATCAAAATTTAGATAAACTAAAATTACCCTTTTGAATACTACTGCCCGATCTATCAACTGGTGAAATTTGGACTTGTTTTTTATAAAGTTAAGCTTCTGAAAATCAATTTTGGAGTTCATCCTGAGAGGTGAATAATCCAGAATTGGATAACTTACAATTTCTAAGTTTGAATTTCTAGAAAATACCTTTAAAGCTTGTGGAATGACCTCCTGGTCCCACTAGGCATGCCAAAATTGTTGATGTGTAATCACAACACCCCTGAATGACTTAAACTTGATGGGTTCAAACTATCAGTGTGATTACATAACATGAATATTTTCCCAAAGTGTGGGACTCTACGATTGGGAAAGCTCTCCAGATGAAATATGCTTCATATTCCTCTTTTCTGATGCACGCATCCAGATTATATAGGATCCACTGAAAATATAGTCTAACTTTCTAGCGAGACAGGGTTAAAAAGATGCAAGAAAATGAACCTAAAATAACAAGTGGAATACTACATGTGAAGTTGATATAGGGATTGGGTTGTGCCATTCTGATTAGTTGGAGAACTCTTGTTGACTGAAGAAACATTCTACTAGGTGGGGGTGTAGACAAAGTCCTATTAGGTGGAGATGGTGATCTTCGCTGTCTTATTCCTCTCCTTCCTCTTACTAGTTATAATTGAAAGTAGACAAATATTCCCTCTTCTCGAGTCTCGGACCTTGTTTAAACTCTTCTCATGTACTTAGGCAACCTGTTTTGCTACACCAATAACTTTTATCTCTTCAAATTTGCCAGATGTGTTGAGAAATGAGCCTCGAGAGCCTAGATTTTTCCAAGTTACCCACAAAAATTGACAAAAATTAAAATTAAAACCTTAAAGGACCTATATAATTGATATTCTAGAGGTTGAATTTTTTTTTGGAATGACAGTCCTAAAAATCCAAAATTTTGAAATCTTGAGATGTCTGAAATTCTAAAATCCCAAAACCCAAAATTCAAAAAACTTTGAAATTCTGAAAAAATCAAAATTTAGATAAACTAAAATTACCCTTTTGAATATTACTGCCCGATCTATCAATTGGTGAAATTTGGACTTGTTTTGATAAAGCTAAGCTTCTAAAAATCAATTTTAGAGTTCATCCTGAGAGGTGAATAATCCAGAATTGGAGAACTTACAATTTCTAAGTTTGAATTTCTAGAAAATACCTTTAAAGCTTGTGGAATAACCTTCTGGTCCCACTAGGCATGCCAAAATTGTTGATGTGTAATCACAGCACCCCTGAATGACTTCAACTTGATGGGTTAAAACTATCAGTGTGATTACATAACATGAATCTTTTCCCAAAGTGTGGGACTCTACGATTGGGAAAGCTCTCTAGATGAAAGCCGCTTCATATTCCTCTTTTCTGATGCACACATCCAGATTGTATAGGATCCACCTAAAATCTAGTCTAACTTTCTAGCGAGACAGGGTTAAAAAGATGCAAGAAAATGAACCTAAAATAACAAAGGTGATGGACCAAAGGAATGTTGAACACTTGCTTTTCCATTAAACAAAAACCATTGAAATGTAATACAACCACCATACAAAAATAACCAAGATCACAATGAGAGATCAGAGAGGTGTAATGATCAAAAGAGAGGGTTGAAAATCATCCATAGACATGTATTATTGCTATGATCAAAAGAGAGGGTTGAAAATCATCCATAGACATGTATTATTGCTCCAAAAATTTGATACAGTACACTACAATTTCCAAGAGGCAAGATTCGCATTAGATTTTTGATGGGAGGTTTTAAATCCACAAATCCACTTACAGAAAAGAGAAGAAGGGAGGGTGCAAAGTCAAATTGTCCAAAATTTTGAAAAAATACCCCTCCTTACAATATATAGGAAGAATGAGAGAAGGGGAGAGAGAAATTTGAAATCCAAATCCAACCACCCTAGAAAGAATTGAATTCACCTACAACAGTGATGGGTGCCACTGCAAAACCCATGCCCCCATGTAATCATTAATTTTGGGTAAGAAAGGAAGCCCATATCTTCATTATTATTGTAGGTGAGAAACTTGGGACATCCTCTAAAATGGTGGACTGTAGAGGAGACTGTAAGCTTTCCAAAAAATCTATTCTTGTGTAAATCCGAGCTCCTAGTCAAAAGTTATGGCAATCTGAAGGTTGCAGTGCCATTCTACAAAAAATGTGAGCTGCTGATCTTCATTTTCAGAGTCTGAAATGCATAAAACCTCTGAAATCCCAAAAATTGGACTTTCAAACATTTTGTTTTTGGAAGTTGGTTTACCTGATCATATTCTTGGGCAAGCGAAAACTATTAAACCCAAAATTAAAAAAATTTAGACTTTCAAAATTTGGGATTTCAGACATTTTCCTTTCTTTTTCCCATTTGCTTGCTTCTTTTCTCCGAAACTCCGAAACCTAAAAGTCTAAATTTTTGGAATTTCAGAATTTTTTGACTTCGAACCTGTGACACTATTCATCCTTATTTTCACCTGAGAGTTTTGAAACACCAAAACCTGAAAGTATGAAATTTTGGAGTTTTGGAACTTTTTGGTTTCTTTATTTTCTTAACTATTCAACGCTCAAAACACGTTGCAATCTCCGAAACTCCGAAACCCAAAAGTATGAAATTTAATAATTTCAGACTTAAGGATTTCAAAAAAATTCTTTCCCAGGCTCACTGAGATCTCTGAAACTAAGACCTTTAAAAGTCTAAAATTTTGGGCTTTCAAAATTTAGAAAAGCCCTCCTTGTTGACCCTGAAAGAAATTTTCACATCTGAAATCCGAATCCATTCAGACTTTAGACTTTCAGGATTTTGGGTATTTTTTGATGCATTTTCCACCTGGTCATCTCCTATCTCCGAAACTCTGAAACCGGAAAGTCCAAAATTTTGGAATTTCAGTGTTTTGGAATTTTTTCCATTTCAGACCTATGGTGTTGTTCACCTACCTACTCTCTTCCTTCGAAATGCCAAAATGCAAGGTCTATAAAATTCAATCCCTTCTCCATTCTTCCACTTGAGCTCTAATCTCCTTCAACATTCCCTTGGCCATTCTTTTTCCAACCTTACATTGCCGTTGTTGAGCCTTCCTGGAACCTGACTATCCAAATCAAAATGTGAGCTCCCATGACTGAATCAACCTCCCTTTTCTCCTATGCAAGGTCGTGTTGTTTAATTTTTCTTGAGTGACAGAATTTGATAACAATTACCATCCTAAATTTGGGCTCTTTCTTTTACAAACTATTATTCTTTTCTCACATATTGTTCTTCAATAAAACCTTGTGATGATGATTTGTTCCCCTTGTGTTTGATTATGAAAATATCATATCTACTTGATAACTCATGACATCACCATGCACATAATACAAGTATCTTATTTAATGAAGCAATGGTTTGTTGGAAAATTTATGGTAAGACCATCCTTGATTCTGTTAGAGAACTTGATTTTAATTAAAATCCTATTAGTTTACTAACATTTTATTCTAAAAGAAAATTCCATATCAAGGATTCTTGTTAAAGCTCTCTTATTTAACAAGACTGAAGTGGTGAAACTTTCGTAGTTTCAACTATGATATTTTTTGAACTTTATTTTTTTAATATAACCTAATACTTCTTAGGGGGTCATTTTTACAGATGGCTCATATCTAGTATACACCTCTAGACTTGGTACTAATAAGGTGTTGAACCTAATGTAAAGTAAAACTCATGATATATATCCTTGATTTAGTGCAAATTATGTATGAACTCATGGTATGGGTGATTGAACCATGAGTGGAATCTATGTTGTAATATACATATGTATGAGACTATTGAGGTGAAGCCCTTACTCTTCTCAAAAACAGAAGTGTTACCTTGGAAATAAGTACCTTTTGTTTTGGAAAGGTTGTGAGGTAAGGACATTTTACCTCCGTATGTTTTTCCTATTAGTTGGATGTACACCCCCTTTAAGTGTTCTTGATATTAGCTAATCTTGGACCTCTCATGAGATCTAGGGTGAAACAAATTTTAATGTATGTTTTCCCAACAAGCTTAGTAGTGGATAGAAGGTAACAGGGTGTATTAAATTGTAATTTAACTTCTCCTGGTAACATGCATCTAATACTAAATTTTTGAGGAATAATCCAAACTTGGTTAAGTATGAAATAATAATTATTAGGATCTTCATGAATTTTTAAAGGAAAAGTAGTATATGAACCTTATTTTTTTCTAAATGGAAGTCAATGTAATGACGTGAGGGTTATAAGAACATGAGTAAATGAGAGGATATTTTGGAATGATTGTTAAATGTCACGTACACCTTTAATGACGTCAACATGACTAAAATGCTAAACATAACCATCATAACAAATAAAATAAAATAATTCCTCATTAGTAATCATTCAATGTATTAAATGGGAACTTTCAAGGTGTATGATATGAATATATTCACCATATCGATCATCATGGTTTATGAAATAATGCTAAATGATTACAATTATAAAAAAGGGAATTTGAGACTTGTTCCTTTTGACTTGATGCAAACCCTCTTTTTTGTACCATGAATGATATAAAATAATTAATTAAGTTAAATATTTAGAATGCATATTTAGTTGTAATAACTTAAAAAGTAAAAGAGTGTAACCTTAGTGTTTAAACGATAGTATGAAATGAACTCGGAATCTATTCACTCTTGAACTAATACACTTAATTTTTATTTTATGTAAATATCCCTTGTTTCAATGAAGGTTATTTACAAAACCACGTAAACATACTACCTTGTAGTGAATCCTCATAACTATTACTAGTAGCCTCATGGTTGTGTAGATGATGCCATTAAAAATAAGGATATAACTGAATTAAGGAAACAAGAGATATGAGTAAAATTAAATGGTACCATTATATAGAAAATGTTAAATAAAATAAAGAAAATGCAAGATATTTTAGATGAGTACAAATTTTTACATCATAAGTTCATTTTCAAATAATTAATGTCAATAATGAAAATAATATTGTAATCAATTTGTAACCATGAAACATTGTGTCCTAGAAAGTGCCTAATTTTAAGTGTATATTGTAGTTGGAATCTATGTTTATAGTTTGTCATTTGGGAAAAAGTGGATTTGATGTGCATAATATTTTTACATGTTATCTATGTGGATTAATGTTTGTGCAAACATCTCATGTGTTGTGCATTATCCTAAGTGATCTCACGTGGTATCGTGTATCTAACAATATAAGTAAACAAAATTCTTCTGGATTTTTTTTGTACTTGTGTGTCAAATTTGTGGGCGTTACAATCTTCTTCCATCTGATTAATTATCTTATTATATATTCTATTCTCCCTTATTAAATTTAAATTTGAATGTTCTTTTTGGAGATTCATTCTTAAAATTTGAATAGACAAATAACAGGTTTTGTGTGATAATTATGGTGAACATAAATTATCTTCCTGTTTATTTTGAGATTAATATGTTAAGATTTTTTTTAGGTAAATTATTCATATTTTCAATATATAATATGACACACTTGTTTAAGTCCTAATTGGTCAAAGGGAGTTTTTAACCTACAAATCTTGGTACACTATGTTTTTATTGGTTAGGAATTTTTTTTAGCATTGGACTTTGAATACATAAAATTCATTAAACAATAGATAGAGCAATATCTATAGGTAATAGAAGTAATCAAGTATTGAAAAACACATTGTTGAAAAACACAATCTTGAAAAATAGAGTTTTGAAAAACACAATGTGTTTTTCAAATATTTTTGAAACATAGTGTGTTTTGGTTTTATGAACTTATAATTATCTAGGTAAAGATTAATTAACCACATGGATTGGGAATGAAAATAAATCATGGTTACGCCATCATAGTAGTATGTGAAATTTATTCCACTTCCTTAAGAAGAAACCAACTCTTAAGCATGATAAGTTCAATACTTGAGAATAGGTGTAATACTTTAGGTGATTTTTTACATCATTTATTTAAAATAATAAACACCCAAATTACTTTATTTAAATTTAATTTTATATAATTAAATACAATGTATAGATTTTTCATAATAACATTATAAAAATACTTTTATTCAGGTAGTTAACTAATTAGATTCCTAATACAAGTCTTATAAACTTTTATTCACATCCTAAGGATTATCCATAACCCATCTTCTTATCAGTACCTATTATCAAAATACATTATATTAATTTTTCTTTCATCTAATCAATCATAGTATTACATATTCTACTCTCCCTTATTAAAGTGCAAGTTGAGTGTTCCTTTTGGATTATTCATCCTCTAAATTTGAATAGGTGAATAATGGGTTTTTTGTGAAAATTATGGTGAACATAAATTATGTCCCTTCTGATTTTGAGTTAAGTATATTAAGATATTCATTTAGTGAAATTATTCATTTTTTTCATTATAGAAGATGATGCACTTGTTCAAGTTCTAATTGGTGGAAATGAATATTTAATCTATAAATATTTGTACTTGATGGTTTTATTGGATAGGAAATTTTTGTAGGATTAGAATTAGATTACATAAAATTAATTAAACAATATATAGAGTCATCTCTATAGGTAAAATAAGTAGATAAGTCTTGAAAAACACTTTGTTGAAAAATATAGTTTTGAAATAAACATTGTATTTTTCAACATGTTGTAAAACATAGGGTTGAAAAATAGTGTCTAAAAACACACCGTGTTTTTCAACATGTTTAAAAACACTTTGTTTTCCACATGTTGAGAGACACACTCTATTTTTAAACATTTGAATAAGAGAGAGAGAAAAACTAGAACAAAAACTGTGAATAATCCACACTAATCTCCATTTCCTAAAATAAAGGACTCTTGTATCAATTTTATTCCCATCTTAGGAACCGTTATATGTATTGTAATTATCATGAATAAGAATCCTTGCAACAAATGGCATTTTTGACTCTCTTTCCTTTAAACTTGTGTCCCTACTTGTATATATATTCTCATTATCTGTAATGCCCAGCTGGGCATCGGATTCTTTTTTTTTCTACCTGCCTCCACTGCCACCTTGGCCTCCTCCCAACCACCCAGCCTGCAAATTTTTTTAGACTGTCATGTCTGTCCTTGCGTGAGGAATCGGTGGAGTCATTTTTTTCTTCACCATAATCTCTTTTTGGATTCTCCTTCAATGCGTACAGGTGGGTGTTGGGCATGTTTTCTTCTTAGGCGTTTTTTTTCTTTCCCTGTCACCTCATTTTGACCTGCTCACGCAAAGAAACCTTGGTGGCCGCGTAGCTTGCACTGGTGTGCTCAGGACAATGGATTCATTAATGGTGAAATGAAGGACTGTCGCCCTGATGTTGCGTGGGTGGGTGTGGATTCTCAAAATCGTGTTGTACAGGTAGTTTCAGTGGAGCGTAGAACTAAAATTCTCCTAGGAGTGTCGTGAGGAAGTATTTGGCTGTATGCAGCAGCTACATGGTCGAGAGGTAAACTTATCTCAGAAAATCAGTGGCCTCCAGAGAGAGTAAGTGCGACAGCTGCCGCAGGGTGATCCCAAGGAACCATTGGTCTTGATCCTGTTGTTCTGGTTGCACACGACCAAAGTCATGATCAGTGGTTGCAAAATCTTGCAGCTGTAGTAGAAGAACAAGATAAAGTTTTAGTTGAATCCTTTTTGAGCGCTTCCAATAGGCAGGCTGTCAGATTCAAGTTTCTC
Source organism: Taxus chinensis (assembly GCA_019776745.2). NCBI lineage: Eukaryota > Viridiplantae > Streptophyta > Pinopsida > Cupressales > Taxaceae > Taxus > Taxus chinensis. The sequence goes on from CM034155.1 coordinate 387,384,025, forward strand.
CTTCAAGATATTTCTGTCAAATCGACTATGTGACAGTGAGTTTTTGCGGCTAAGCCATTGGGTATACTTCCTTCCGGGAGTTGTATTGAATGCCTGTAACATAGAGGCGATCAAACTTCATCTTTCTCCTGAGATTTCATGCATACCATTCATACCGAATGAGCAACTTCTGGTGGATTTTCTGGAGGAAACAGTTGGCAATGGGTGTGTGCACAGTTGCAGGCTTGCTAAGCAAAGCTCGTCGAATTCCTTTCAGGATTCAGACTCTTATATTATCCATTCATCAGTACCCACCTGGTTGTAAATCTCAGCAACTTGAAATGCAGAATGGTTAAATCAGTGGGAAATTTGGAGGTGGCGGTCGAGGAGATCATGGCTCTGCACAGGAGTTTGCCTCCCAGGCCCAGCGCAGAGGAAGTGGATGCAGCGCTCTTTTTGATAGGGAATGTGGATGCTACACAGTCCACACGTTTGCAGAATTTGTCAAGGCAGGTGAATCCTCTGCATGTTCATGAGGAGCTCTTTTCAGTCATGCAAGAGAGGCGGAGAATTCGAGTTGAGATGCAGGTCGAAGAGGAGAAGCGAGAGGCCTTGGCCCTACTTCAGCTGGAGGACCACCATAGGATCTTTGATTATCTTGTCCAGAAAGCATCTATAACTATTCCTTCTTCTTCATCTTCTCCTCCTGATTATGAATGGGACGCTCCTTTGTCTGTTATGCATACTGCTAAAGTCACTGAAAATCATGCTGCAATCATGGATGACATTGCCATTATAAACCGAAGGTAGGGCACACAGAGACACAAAATTTGGGTAAGGAATCAAAGTATGCTAGAGATGATAATTTTAGACAAAAGCCCAAGTCTATCATCCCTACTCGAAGGTCGTAGGCAGCACCCAAAAATTTGCTGGTGAAATCTAATTTGGAACAGTGCTCTTCTTTTGGAATTACCACAGTTTTTATGCTGTCCCCAAATCTAATGAAGAAAAAGGTTTATATATCATTACGGTAGATGCCTTTCAGAGCCAGGAGTGTGAGGTAATCTTTATGTCTTGTGTCCAAGCTACAAATCATGGGGTTGGATTTGTAGCTGATATTCGCCGCATGTATGTGGCACTAGCATTAGCTCACAGAGAACTTTGGGCTAAGGGCAAAATAGCTACACTGAAGCAATCTAGTGACTGGTCAGCCTTATTTAGGATGCTAAGTCTAGGGACTGTTTTATGGTTATGGACAACTTGACTGACATGTTGGCTAGTGGTTTGATCTAAGGGCTGATTTGGAGCGGTGTTCGAAGGATTTTGGATCTACTTCTGAGAAACCCAAGGGATGCATGGCAACAATCTTTGGGAAGAGGAGTTAGGGTGTCACTAGAAGATTAGCGAGGGAATGATAATCGGGTGTCAATGCGACCTGACCGAACTATGGGTTGAGATGCACATTTCAGACTATTCAATTGATTTTATGAAGTCAATAGCATGACCGTTAACAGAGTTTAGAACTTCAGTAGGATGAGGAAGAGGAGTTGCGTAGGTTATGTTGCTGTTGCCCGAGCCCTGGTTGACATGCTTGTTGGATTGGAAGAATTCTAATCAGGGATGTTAACTATACTCTTTGTAGTAGTTTCCTACCTTCTTTCAGTATCTTGAAATGAATTTTCTTTCCTCTTGAATGGTGCCTAGACTAAATGTTTTCGTGGTTGTTTATATCGCTGCCTGATTGTGTTGGTTGTTCCTTAAATCCTGTTCCTAGTTCGCTGGTTTTGCTTGGAATGTTATTTTCGTCTCTTATAGCTTACTCTATTTCATAATTGTCTAAATGGGCTACTACAATATTGAGTGATGTAGTCTAGTTCATAGGGAAGGAAACATTATAGAGTTTTGTTTGCTTATATGAACCTCTTTTAAAAGAATTCTGTGACGGTATTTTGTAATTGAAGGCTTACTATATTGAAAGTTAAGCCTTCATATCTCTATTTGCTTGAATAAATACGTATTTCTTGTTTAGGGCTCTCCTGTTTTGCTAAAGGTACATTAATAGTGACATTGTGTTATGAAATTTGTTTAAGCCTGTGGGCATTTCTTACTTTTGTCTAATTAGAAAATGGCATTAGGGTTTTGTTTTAGAACTATACATGGTTGACTTTTGTACCCAGTTCTAGGGGATGAATAACCTGACATCTATTTTGGCCTCTACGTGTTGAGAAAATTACTATACCTACTACCTGGTTCAAACTCTTGTTTGATTAAAGTAAGGGGGAGACATTGTAGGTTTAATTGAAGGAAATCTATTCAATTTTTTTAAGGGTCATGAGCAAGCTATTAATAGCTGGACTAAAACAAAAGTTGTAGGTGAATCCTTGGTATTGGACTCGTGAACTCGTTTCCTGTTAGATGATAGCTGATTACAGTGATAATATAATAGGTGGTTACTATTTTCATCTTTTTGATATTTACTAGACATGTCCTTGATAAGCCCACATGGATCGGGTAAAATTTCCATCTTCTATACCATTGGCCAGGAGCTCATAGAACTTCTAGGCCTGACTGCACTGCATTACCTTCCTGATGGATATGTGTGTTGGTTCTTATTTTTGTGCTTGCACTCGTGGTAGGGTCCTTTGAGTCTGGGGCATCGTTGGTGTTGTGCCCTCTGCATAGTGAATCCCTTTGTTTTCGAACTCGAATATCTTATACTTCAAACTTGGTTACTAAAAGGTCCCATTTTGTGGCCTTGTTAAGGAAATCAATTTTTATTTTAATGCTTATTGACATTGTCTGAAATATAAAAAAAAATTATTAATGAATTTTGGGTTTAGTCTTCCCTTATATTATGTAGAGAAGTTTACAATTAGGATAAGGTTTTTTGGTAGAATAATGGCCCCTTTTGTGTCTCATTTGTATGCTTTTGGAAGAATGGATTTGTTGTTAACTAGTACTACATTTAAGAAATCCTATAAGAAGGTAGTGGTAAAACTCCTTGGTTAAAACTGAAACTATAGTTGTTTTTATTTTAACGGCGTCGAACCCTAATTATTGCTATGAAGCCTTCCCCTTGGAGATTTGGATAATGTCGTTCCGTTTCGCGCCTACGATCATAATTAGTATGTGTTGTCTTCTCTTGGACCCCTTTAGTTGGATGGAGTAAGTTTTGGATTCCAATAACGTAATCCATAGGATTACATGAAGGAGATATCAACACTCTTGACCTTCTTGTTCCTAACCCATAAGGTCTTGCCTTGATTTATGTGATTTTGTTCTTACTGGTATTTTGACTTTCTCCTTGCTGGATGGTTTAGATTTCTTTCTCATGCGAATAATGTTGGAGTTGTGGGTTGTGTTTTAATCCATTTTTGAATTAGAACTTTCCTTTCTTGATATTGTTAAATGTAAAGCTTACTGTTGCAATGAGTAGCCTTAACATGCTCAGTTCTCGCGAACTAATTTCAGCTAGAATTTGTGCAGATGGATTATGCGAGTAGATTAAAGGAAAGAGTTGTAAAGGTTTCATCAATGCAATTTATGAAGTTCCTTGTAAAAATGTCCAATGTGAGGTAAATTTTGTAATAGTGCTTGCAAAGGAGTTAGAAAACCTCTTGCCTTGGGTTGTTCTGAAATTTCGTGATGATGTTGTCTTGTCCTTCTGTAGGTTAACTGGCAAATTACCTCTGTGAGAAATAATATTCAATCTTGACCTTGTTATGAGTATTCTTTTGGTGATATCATTTACAGTCATGGAAATTTTGTAGCATGGCTTGGCTTATTTTGTTACCTTCTTGTTCTTGACCCAAGTGAAATCCAATCTCTTGACTCCCTTGGTTCATGTGCCATGTTGAATGGAAATGTTATAACCGTGGTTTGCGTTCTTGTTAAATAACGATAATTTCTTCTTTCATGACATAATGCTTATTGGTTTAGTAACCCTCCATGGTACTAGTATCAATGTCATTCTAGGCTTATTTTAGTGGGTTGAAACCCCCTTTTCTAAAGATAATCAAAGATAAAAGAAGAGGAATACATAGATGAATAAATAAAGAAGATAATAATGAAGTTGTATTTGGTTGATAAAACTAAGAGTCTTTAATTGGAAAGAAAGTGTTTATCTAACGATGTAAAAAAAATAAATACCTACCATTGCTAACCTTAAGCTATGGATTAAAAATTGTCCTCTTGTTGGGAAACGTTAATTAATTTTTAAAAGTAATATCACTGTTGGCTTTTGGGGATATCGTTAGATCTTATCTAGTATAGGAGTTTGAATAAAAACACATTAAGTATAATGCTTCCATGTTGGGAACCCAAAATGGAAGCATTATACTTAATGTTGGGAACCTCTGTGTATCCCCCGACGAACTTAATCAAGATGATTTCTAAATGAAGCTTTTACCAAAATTCAATTGAACTCTTAAGACTCATTAAAAGACTGGTTAATAACTAAATAGATCATAATAAAATAAATTTATCTTCTCTCTCTAACCATTACCATGGTACCTTGTAGTCCTTGTCTAAGCTATGATAAAAATTTTAATTCTTGATCAAAGATGATTAGGGTTCTAAACCTTAATGATACTCTTATCCTTTTGATCTTACGCTTTCCTCCTTATGCAATGTGGGTATGAAACGAGTTTCGGTAGTGGGGGTTTAGATAGATAGCCTTGTGGAATTGCTTACCTCCTGGTTTTGTAAACAAATTAATCAAGGAATTTTTCATATTATAGGTGATCCTAGGATAGTCCTCAAGTTATATAAAAGAAAATAAACTTAATCCTATAAGAAGAATGGTATGAAACATATCATGAACCTTCTAGAATGTAAGCTAAGAATTGTAAGACGTCTATAGTAAATCAGTAATCTTAAAAATATTTTCACAGTGGGATGTCTTCAGCTATAACTATGTAATGTGGTTGGTCTTTTGCCATGTCCTTTCACAAAAGAGAAGTAAATTTCCCTTGATAGGTGTGAACGTTTCTGTGCTGCCTTTATGGCCATCCTTGTATCAAGTTGTTCACAGTGTTAGTTATATCCTTGGTGACGACATGTTGCGTCATGTTATGTGTGAAGCAAGTCAAAAAAAAAAGTTATCCTGTATTTCACTGTGTTGTTTGTGTGTGTGATTTTGGGTTGTTACATTATCTACCTTCTACCATGAGTTTTATGGGTCTATCGTGATATCAAAATGGGGATAGACATGTGGTAGTCCTTGACCCAATCTACTCGAAATACTTGTTGAATTCCTTTTTCTATAGTTTTGAATGATCAATGGTGTATGTAAAGGGTGTAGAATTAACTAGGTTAAAAATATCTCAACTACATGTGGTGTCATTAATTTTAAGTAATTTTTTTTATTATATGATTTCCATTTTGTAATTTGTGTGTAGAAAAGTTGACCACTATTTTTTGGTTCTTTTTTATGGTTTCCAATGGATATTACCCTACCATGTTGTGTCCAATATTGGAATACATATCTAGGTTTGTATAGTTTCCAATATATAACTATAGAACTTGTGGAATATATTAGATAAACCATCAACATTCAAGATATTTTCTACTTATAAAACAATTTTCATTATTATACTAATGGAAATAATATGTTCACTTTGGTCACTTCATTGTCGTTGTTACATTACAATGTAAGGAAGTACGTTGTGATCTTTCTATTTGTGTGTTAAGATATATTTTATTTTTGTTGTGATGAAATTAGTAATGTTTAGAAATTTTGGTATGGATTTCTTTATTAAATCAGAGAGTGACCTTACCAGGTTTGTGAATAATAGATAAGGTTAGATAGGTTGTTTTTTTCTCCATTTCTTTTCAAATTCTTAATACAATATTATGTATTATGTTTATAATTGAAATTACTGATTTTTTCTTTGTGAAACCAAAGGAATCTTAATATTTTCAAGAAAAATAATTATTTTTAGAAAGTCTTGAAAATACACAGTCTTTTTTTAAACTTGAAAAAACATATGGTGTTTTTCTCCACATGTTAAAAAAACAAACTGTATTTTTCAGCAAGTTCAAAAACAAATTTAATTTCAGTGTTTTTCAACACGTTCAAAACAATGTGTTTTCCACATGTTGAAAACACACTATGTTTTTCAACAGTTGTAGAATAGAGATAAAATACAAAAAACGAAAATTTTCTTCTCTACACAATCATAACAAAAATTAATAATATTGAATACATATCAAAGAAAATAAAATACATCCCTACTTACTAGCATGTATATCTAGCTCTATGAAATTGAAATAACATTCATTTCTTACCTGTTTGTTTATGTCGGTCCTTAATTTCCATGATATGTTTTTTTCCATTGATTATAATGTCATATTTTTCATTAGATGTATGAAATAGTAATTTATTTTTTAGTAACCTTTTGTTTATAATATTGCATTATGTGATTAACTATTGTAACTTCTTGTAATATTTATTATGATCAAAAGGAGGAGAAAATGGTAAAGCATGTACAATATTCCTTTCCAAGTTATAGGAGAGGATAAAAGTCAATTTATGGGTGAAGAATTAGAATGGACCCCAATTGGGGATGAGCCTAACATCGACATTTGTGCAGCCATCCCGATTGGAAGATTTGAGGCATTTGTAAAGGGAGGAGGTTCCCTTAAAAGTGTTTATACTAATTTCATCCACAAAAAACATGTATTTGATAAAGTTGATTACAATGAGAATACAACGAAGACATATTCTTGGTTCACACCTTGTGTAACACTATTATTTGTAAATAATTTTTACAAACATTTGTTTTTCAACGTAAATAAAATATTTTAATTTTTTAGTTTTAGCTACACCTGATGAGGAAACCATACAAAAAAAAATCAAGTAATGGAGGAATTCCCAATGAGAAAAATATTCACTTACAAGAGATAGATTACTCCCCTAACAACCTAAGAATCATGCATTAAATGTATTTTGAAAACTAAGGGCATGATAAGGTACCCATGTACAGATTACAATCTCTTTGGAAGAAGAAGAAGAAGAAGATAAGAGAAGGATACTAGATAAATAGAAGATGATGTGAAGTTGTAGTGGACATCACCTACGAAGAGAGCACAAGTAATGATACTTGGCTTCAACGAAGGGTTCAGTAAAGAATCCTTAAACGAATATGAAGTTGAAAACTCTATGAAGTATCCAGGAAGATTTTTGATGATGTGGTCTTTTTCCTTAAGACTCTAGAAGGTCCATATTCTTCATAAAACAATGTTTCCTCCTTTAGGAAGTAAAATAATGGAAAATTGAAATTCCACCCACTTCACAAAGGAAAATTAAGGAAATAATAATAAGAACTTTTAATTTGCTCCACTAAAATCTGAAATAGGATTAGAATGAAATTTCCCAAGAAATGAAGGTAATACAAATTAAGTAGAATTTTCAGAATAAGATAAGGGAACATTTTCTTAAATAATGTCCATAGAGAAGTGAAGGAAAAGCAAAAATCCCGACTATAGTAGAAAGAGGATACATAAGAGGATTTTTATGAATTTTGGTTTCCAATGGAAGTGATAAAGGTTCAAAAAGGGTCACTCCCAACAAAAGAGATGAAGGTATTCTAAGAAACATCGATAGAAGGAAGTAAAAATCCTTGTACTACAAAAATTAGGAACTACATAAATACAACTGAGGTTTAGCATATATGTGTCCTAAAAAGGTTTTTGAACAAGTAAAATCTAATTATCTTATAGGTATGAATTATCATAACATGAAGGAAGAGGATTAGAAGAAGCCTCACACACACTAGATGTTGAATAGAGACAAAATTCATGAGAGTATGAGGGTGGGACCATGTTTACTAATGTCTGATGGGAAAATCAGATGTTCAACATTATCTAAAAGGTGTCCGCGAGAAGGAGGAGAGGATTCCTCATCAATAATATCCTCGCTAGACGTAGAAGAAGAAACCTCACCATTAACAATATGGATTGGAAAATGGGTGTGAGAAGAACTATCATCACATGAAGAAGGTGATGAAACAACTATATCAAAAGAAGAAGTAGAAATGAAAATATCTAAATGGTCTCAAAATAAGGATGGAAGAATGCTCCAAATAGTGCAAGGACACTCTGTGTTTGCCACATGCTAGTAGAGAGGCATGGAAACATGATTTAATAAGCGATTATAAATATGATAACAAGTGTTGAGGAAGTATTCAAGATGATAAATATAAATGGGTATAAGAGATTTCCCATACAGAAAAGGGATGGAGAAAATTTTGAGCAATGTAACATTCCATGTTAGCACGCAATGATGTATAATTATCTCTATAAAGAAGATGAGGTGGATTATGAAAATAATGCTATGGACCTAGGTAAAGGATGTTATGATGTATATGTATTGATGGAGATGCCAACATGTGGCACACATCCCCTTATCTTATTATATCATTCATTTATGATTTATTATGCTTAGGAGGTCAGCCTCAGTATTGGCCATAGGTTAGAATGGTATATGTAGGGGTTATAAGGTTGTAGTTAAGGATCATATTGAGTATTGGAGTGTTATTTTATGGTTTGGAGGTTACCCCCTCGAAGTGGTATTGGAGGTTGCCCCCTCGAAGTGGCAAACCTATTATATGATAATATTGTCATAATTTATCCATATTTTGGTGTTCTCTCATGTTATTCTGCTGTATATGTTCTGATTTATACAAGTAATATCCTTACAAGTAGTATCACAGTAGCGATTTAAGCCAAAAATAGGGCAAAAACCCTAATGTTTTGTTTCAAATATATCTTTAAGATGATATCTAATTTTTCCCAATTTTTTCATCATAATTTTAAAACACTCTACGTCCGCATATGTGAAAATTTCAGCTCCATTGGATCTGTTTTGCGGATGTTATTGGTGTTTTATGTTTTTTCATAAATTTGCTTTTCAGGAAGCAAATTATGGTATTTTTTAGCAAAATTTATATTTTCGGAAAGATCATGAAATTTCAGTTAGGGTTTTTTCTTTGTATTTTTATCCATCTACCAAAATATTTTTAGAGTTCCTAAACCCTAATCATGATCACAAGGATAACAAATTTTTATGGAAATGGTGAGATGGATGCTAAAGAATGGTGGATAAAATTTTAAGAATATATATTTCTCATATTTCATGACAAAGGAATAGATTTTCATATTATCTTGGTGGTCCTGCATGGATTTGGTTTTTCTGAGTTAAAAAATGATAGGAAGGATTGGTCTTGGGAGGAAATGGAACAACTTTTTATGGATAGATGGGACCACAAAGAGGAAGAAGAGTCAAAGGAAGATGATGGGGAAGAATATATTGAAGAATCAAGAGAGAAATAAGATGAAGAGGAAGGTGAAGAAGATTCAAGGGAAGATGATGGTGCAACATATATTGAAGAATCTAACGCAGAAGAATTTGAAGAAGACTATGAAGAAGAGGAAGAAAAACAAGATATTGATGCAGAAGAAGATATTATAGCTCCCAAGAAGGAAGATACCATATTTCAGTTTCATGGATGCATTCACAGGAATAAGATAATTGTTTTCATAAACCCTAACAGCAAGTATAACTTCATCAACAAGGAAATGGCTCAACATCTACATATTCAAGAAAGTAATATCAAAGAAGCTCAAGTGAATGGTAAGAAAATTCAATTTTTTTGAAGATTTAAAACTTACTATGGAAAAATATACTTTACATTCATACATTTTTTCCTTATATATGGATGGTTTGGATATTTTTCTTGTGTATCCTTGGTTAGAGACATTGGGACAATTAATATTAATACAAAAAATAAGTTTATGAAGATTTGGTACAAAAAGAAGCAAGGTCACTTTACAAGATATCCGAGGCTTAATGGCAATAAAATAAGAGTCAGTATAGACCATGAGGATGATTTAGAATATGGAGAAGAAGGGAATAAGGATGATTCAAAAGAGGAACATGAAGAAAAAGAAGGAAATGATTATTCATCTACTCAAGAGAAAAAGAAAATATCAAATGCAAAGGTGAAAGAAGAAAAGAAAGTTTAGAAACAGGTTGATAAGGTTGAGGATACTAAAACTGCAGGATATGGAAATCCACTTCAAAATGAGAGAAAAAAATCATGGAGGTATCCCAGGGCACATCATATTTCCAACCAATATAGATATACAAGTAATTGGAGGAATAATCACTTTATTTATACAGGGGATCAATGGAGCAACAATTATGAAGCATGGAATCCTTATTATGGTTATACATAGAATCCTTATTATGGTATGCATTGAATCCTTATGTTGGTTATGCATGGAATCCGAGGATGATAAACTATGGTCATGAATGAAATCAGAGTAGTGCAACGGAACATGAATATTAGTTCAGATATGTATCATCTACCAGGATCACATATGGATGGATGATCGATCATGTCACAAAGTGTGTAAAAACTTTAAAACACACTAATTACATGGTTTCTTCTTATGTTTCAGGGACGAAACATGTCAAGGAGGGAAGGAATGCTATGCACCTAGGGAAAGGATGTTATGATGTATATGTATTGATGGAGATGCCGACATGTGGCACACATCCCCTTATCTTATTATATCATTCATTTATGATTTATTATGCTTAGGAGGTTGGCCTCAGTATTGGCCATAGTTTAGAATGGTATATATAGGGGTTAGAAGGTTGTAGTTAATGATCATATTGAGTATTGGAGTGTTATTGTATGGTTTGGAGGTTACCCCCTCAAAGTGGTATTGGAGGTTGCCCCCTCGAAGTGGAAAAGCTATTATATGAGCATATTGTCATCATTTATCTATATTTTGGTGTTCTCTCATGTTATTCTGCTGTACATGTTCTGATTTATACAAGTAATATCCTTACAAATAAATCTTCTGAACTTCAAGTTCTCAACTGACATCATCCATGGTGCATCTGCAAAAAGAGAAATTAATGAAAAATATCCATGGAAGACAAACACACACTTAAATGGATGTCAAACTTAGCCAAAAATACATCTAGAATGCAAGAAATAAAGGATGCAAGAACACACACAAGGTTGAAATACGTAAAACTTCACTGATAATTTGTCTGCATATATGTACAATAGCCAAGAACTATGACAACCCCTAGTTTGTGGAACTTTATAAACAGTGTGTTGGTTACAATAAGGTGTGTTCATGTGATGTGAAACATTTGACCAATCACCTTGTATTAGGAAAAAAAATCACACAATAGTAAAGGCCACAATAATTATAAATCGAAAGTAGTGAAATAAAATCATAAACAACCACAAAAGGAAGAAGTAAGTCAAATGGGATAAAAAAAACTTTGGTATGAGAAAAAACATCTCACGTCCCATAATGGGCTACTTTTCTACAAAGATGTGGTGGATGCACTATGAACTTTGCAAGAAATAACAATATAACTACAATGAAAACAACTACAAAACAATTCAAATGGACCCCAAAATACTAAAAGGGCTCCTGTTATATCTAAGATGTACACCCTTGTTGAGGGTTGTGTGATTTGATAAAAATTTCTTCTCCCTCAATTTTGCAGATATAATTGAGACACCTCACAGGTTATGGGTAACCCTATTTTTAGGTGAATCTCTGGGAATACAAGGTTGCTTCCTTCTTTGGATGTATCCTAAACTGGATGGTGGGGTTTAAGGGTTAAAGAGATGGATAAAACTAATAAATATGTGGGTGATGCACCAAACGTTTTCAGTGCTAATTGACTGAGAAACATGCACAATATAATGAGAATAAATTTAATTAGACACGATCCAATGGGTTTCAGTTAATCATATGGAAAACACTTTTTCGTTGAGAGACTGTTCACAACAACACAACATATAATTGCACACTAAAACTAGCAAAAAACACCAATTTGCGACAAGGTAAATAGCATAAACAAGCTTAATAACTTTAGCGAATAATGAAATTGATAATAATACTACTGTAATACACACCATTGTAAAAATTTTGGAAAGGGAATAATTGATTCTCATATAAGGGAAATTCTGGAAAAAAATTCTTCAGCACTCAGTACATCCAAAAGTCCTCCTCTTGTTTGTGCAAGAAAATAATATATAGAAAAAGGGGTGGAACTACAAGCTCAACACCCACAATTCCAACAACAGTTCAACTAAATTGCATGAAAATTTTAGCTCCTCATAATACATAAAAATAATAATAAAGCTAAAAATAATACATTCTGCTCCAAGAGGCAAAAATATCCTATGTGACTTGAACCCTTCTCATTCATTGAACTGCAATTGACTCCCTTAATCTTGCTAAGCAAAAAACTATACGGGCCCTTTCCTTCCATGAATAAATATATTTTTGGATGACATGTATAGTTTTGATAAAAATAATCAAACTTGTCGTATTCTCAAAAAGCGAGCTTTGTAATATTTGTAAGACTGCCCTTGGATTACATGCATGAAAAAGGGGATTATTTTGCTAGGGAACATGTAATTTATTAACTTAGGCCTTTCACATTTGACAATACAAAATCATACTCCCCTTTTTACTATCCGCATCATGCATAATTCGTGTTTTATTCTTTGCAAAACCTACAAAGGGACAAAAACAATTATTGAATTATTTAACCTAAGAAAAAGATCCCAGTTAAGAAATAATCTTGTTCTTTGGGGAGGGGTATAATTATTTGGAATTTTTAATTAGATCAATGTCGACTCCTCCCTTTTTGACTTATGATGCGAAAAGGAAAATGAAACTAACCCGACCTGGGTTAGAGGTTCAAATCTTCTTGCCAGCTATGCATTTTTGACTCGATGGTTGAGTAAGGGTGGGAAAAAGTAACCCAACCCGAATAACTTACATATTTTCTCATTCGAGCTTCTGGGCAGCTGCGTGAGGGAAACCATGGAAAATAAAAAGAACATGGCGGCCATTGATCCTTTGAAAATTTTGATGTTTTTTAATGTATGCAATCCATTGGAGAGATTTGACACTCGGATTCTCTGCCATTGTTTGCATGAAGGAGGTCAAATTTTACTTTGGGGTTTAAATATTCTGCTCTGCATTATTTATTTGCAAAAAGGGTCGATTTACAATCCTTAGATGCCATTTTCCACCATGGCCGCCACTGGGAAGCACTGGATATTTCTCATGAATCCTTTATCATTTGGTTTGAAGCTCTTCAACTTGGGACATGACTTTGCATTTGGCATTCTTTGCACTTGGAGAACTTCTGGAGAGTTGTAGCGGCTCTGCGAAGGAAAACTGCTGCCCAGATCTTATATTTTCACCATTTTCTAGGCATTCGAGTTATGATTTTGAGCCTCTTGTTTTGACCAAGTGGGGTCTGAAAGTATTTCCATGTGCCATTGTTGAAGGTAAGCTCTCTTCACATTTTCCTGGGTATTTCGTGCTATATACTCTGCCTTCTAGTTTTTTGAACCTGTATTGCTATTACACGTTGGCGTTTTGTAAAAAATTACTCTGTTCTCATGCTTAAGATGTCATTTGCTGAGATGAGTTTCATTCTGGGTTTGCATCTCGTGCTAACTCCAGTATGCTTTAATGGGTTGTGCTTTCACACTATTGTTTTCTTTTATGGTTAAGCCGTTTCCTCCAATCCTCTGCTAGTTGTTCCTTAATTGTATTATATGCCTGATTTTTTTTTAGAACTTTAACCAGTTCAGTCATGGCTTTATTTCTGTAAAAATAAAGGGTTCGCCAATGTGATGAGAGCTTATCATTATACCTAGTCCTTAGTCGTTATCTTGATGTAACTTGGTCATTTTAAAAGTACTGGTAACGTTTTATAACCTTTCTGTATTAGACTTTGACTTTGCCTATGCTTCTGCACCATGCAAAAGGTGAGAGTGTTCTATTACTTTCTTGTTTCTTCGGCTCTGCATTTTATCCATTGGCTGTCATTTATGTTTTGAGACTCTAGGTATTTGTTCTATATTTCAAGCTCCATTTTGTATGATGGTCGTCAATGTGGTATTGGGTATGCTCTCTTCCATTTTGGCTAAGTTGTGTTGTATTTGCATGGAGATCTGATTTATTTCCTCCTGGGTGGCCATAGATATTTGTCTCAGATTTGGGGCTTCTTTTGTTAGTTTGCATTGCTTAGCCTAACAGAGTATTTATCAGCTCGCTTTGGCAAAATTGGCATGACTATGTCATATTAATGACTTGGCATTTTGTGGAGTTGTATGGCTTGAATCGAGCACTGTTTTCATGCCCTTAAGCTAGGCTTTAACATTGAATTTATTTGCAGTTTGTTTGTCATTGTTCCCATCATTTAAAAAATCTGTGAGCTCGCGGTTTTCCTCTATAAACCTATTAACGGGTTTTACTTGGTTCACCATTTATTTTATATTCAAACCTCCCCTAGGTATTCTTAAAATACAAAATCTAAATATCTATTTCATGTTACTGGGTCATGCTCTTGATAGAATCTATGTTCACATGCCAATATTGAAGATAACTCGTTCCAAATTTGATTGCTCCTGCATCTGATAAGAAGCCTTTTAAAAAATTCTTTAAAACTGTGCACTGTAGGGTCTTTCATGATTGTATATATCATATTTCTATTTTAATCCTTGATATTCTTGCATATTGGGTCAATGTAACCAATGGTAGCCATAACAAGGTGGATGGTGTGGTGTTATAATGTTGTCGTCGAGCTGGATTGTATAGAATTAAACGATACCTTATTCATATATAGGAAATAAGCCTGAAGAGCTCTATTCCTCTTCTGTTCTGTTGTTATGAATGCTAAACTGAAATGGTAATTAGACCATTATGTCCTTTCTAGATCTGATTTCCAGCAGCAACTCTAACATGAAAACTTTCAGGCTCTGATCATAGTTCTTGTTTAAGCTCTGCTATAGCTGATTGTACTTATTGTGAGCTACTATTAATTTCAGTTGCCTGTACCTTTGAATAAAGATTAATAAAATCTACTTTTTGTATCTCCTTCTTTCATAGCATTGTCCATACAATTATTTTACTTCACATAAGTTATGTTTTCTGACAATATATATCTGAATGAAATTTCAATGTGATGATTTGGAATGGAAATATTTTCCATGAATGCATTTCTAATTCGATTCTCCAAACACAAGACTTTAATATGTAAATGGTTACTATCTTTCATCTTAAATTATGCCTTTGTATCTATAGAATCAGCTCACTGTAATAACACAAGCTCTTCACATATTTCTACCTACTAGTTATGATCACAAAGGCCAACTTATAACTAGAAATGATACATGTTTGGGAACTCTCTCTTTTACAGAAAAGATGCAGCTCTTTGTAGATTTATTTGAATGGTAGAATCTTGATGATACCTCTAAATGGTTGCCTTAGTATTCCTTCTGTAAATTACACTCTTTTTTGTAACTACATCTTCCATCCGATAGTTGTATGTTTCCAATTCCAAACAAAAATTGTACTTTCCATATTCATGGAAAATTTTAACTCTACTCTTTTGTAGCATGATGCAAACTATAATATGCATACCTCCATAACTGTGGGTTTTAGAATCTTCTTTTTTAGGCTGAAACTGTTAATTTGGGTTGCACTTTGCATTACATTAATTACTTCTTTCATATAAAGTGAAACTGTTTCTAGTAAGAATGTTAGGAATGAGAGGACTTAAAAGTTGTACCTTTGCATGCATGTATTTATGAAGTTGGAATTATAATGAGTTGAATAAAACCCCGAGCTTTATATTGAAACCCCATTCTTTGTTATTTTCCCCAGTTATGGTAATGCAGTTTGCAGAGGACAACTAGAACAGCATCTCGAAATGAAAGGAACACCTCATCAAGGTAATGATGGGTTTCATTTACCTCTTTAAAGTTTCAATTTCATAAGTATATGCATTATTTTTCCTTAGTCATTTCTCATGGCTTGTGTGGGAAAATAAGCACAATTACTTCTTATGAATAAAATGAAATTAATTTTGTGTAATGAGTTTTATGTACTTCTTTTTGTACTTTCTTCAACTGAGTGGATAATAAATGAACTTGTACAACTCAATACACCTAATAAATTCACTTAATCATGGGAATAGATTCAATTCAATTGTATCTTTTTGATGCTCCTCTAATGTGTAAAACTATTTGTAAAACTTTGTAACTTTCCATGTCGTAAAAAACCATCTCAAACTACATTTTCAGAATGTAATACCTAGTGCATGTTATCCTTCCTGCATTCATCAAGGCCTTTCATTGGTCTTTCAAGGCTATTGCACTCTTTTGATGAAGATGAATACATTGGAGAGGCATTATATGCAAGTTTTTGCATCCCCGAGAAACAATTTCAGTTATTGATTTGATGCATGACATTCTAATTATTTCCATAAACAACCAATTAAAATTTATATCCCCTTTTAAACATGGCTTCCCACAAATTTTGAAATTTCTAACCCTATCCAATCTAAGAAATTGAATGTTTCGAGTTGACCTCTCGCATGGGTGCAAGAAATGTCAACATTTCTGGCGATTCTACAGGATAAAGATGCCTGCTAGCTTTAAGACCAATGCATTGTTCTTGTCCATTGGGCATCGACTCAAAGCCTAATACAAAAAAATTGTCCTTTAATGAAAACGGACCTTTCTAAAAATTAAACTAAAGATGGGAAAAGATATGGAAAACCAGATCATGTGCATGAAATGCACTTATTGAATAGAAAATTGTAGTGTGTATGAATTGAAATTTATTGAAATAGAAATCCTAAACTAACCTACTCTAACCAGCTAGAAATTGAAGCTAAATAAAGCCTTAAACAGGAAATGAAAAATAGTATCCCTTTCTCAAGAAACGAGACTATGAATTCAAATTTACAAACAGGTAAAGTGACAAAGATGGAAATGAGTTATGTACCTTCAAACCCATTTTTTCTCCAAAGACTAGTCAAAAACACGAAGAATGTCTCAATTGGATCTGCAACCTACTGTGGAAGGTTTTGCGGTTAGTTCTTGAGAGTATCAAGCTTTTCCTTTTGCTCTAAAACAAGCACAGATTCTGGTAGTGATGTAATTGGCTAAAAACCAGCCAAATATTGAATAGGACATGGCCTCCTAACAGTTGTAAAAATGACTATTCTTATTTGGTATGTTTCATTTATTTCTTTTACATCTTTAAGCATATTCTGAGACTTCTCTGCAAGTTTTTTTTCTTCTCCAATATTCTATTATGTTTCATCCTTGGGGTCATTTTGAGACTGATATGAAAACTCCTCTACCTTTTCAAACAACTGTACTTCATTAATCATGATATATTTTCAGTGATGATCTCAAACTTTTTTTCTTGATTCTAGTTTGGCATGCTACGAGAAAGCTCAAATTTATCTTTTATGCAAGCTTGTTAACCTTGGCTGCTTGCAGTGTCTTTTGATACTATTTATGAACCACTACAATTGTCTAATATTGTAGAAATTTCCAATCATGCACCACAATGAGGGTCTTCGCATTCAATTGCATCACATTGATTCTTCTAAAACTGTTATTCCTCGTCCCTAATGTGAGCTTCATCATTTAATAAGAAATTGGTCAAGTTGAAAACATGTTTTTCATTCCCTAAATATACTGATTTATCTTCAGATCTGATCTGCAACTTCTCTTCATCACTAACTAATACTTTCTACTCTTCAGATTCTACAAATTACCATGAATCAATAATCTTCATGCGTATGGTGCTTTCATAAACACTACACTTGGAATATGAAGATTGTTGATGATATTCCACTTGTACTTCATCTTCTATAAACTCAAACTATAGGCCATGTACGAAGTTTGTTATCTAACTCTGGAATATGATCAAACTGAAACTTTAAACCCAGTGCTGCAAATTATGTAGGAAATCCATCCTACTACCTTCTTCAATTGGCTATCTTTTTTGGGGACCTCCTTGATGATTTTCATATTTGCACCTTCATGAATTGAACTTGTGGATGAAGGAGGAGGGGTGGGCTAGGTTTCATCTTGATCTTGCAAAATTTGGGTAGGGGAATGTGATTCAAACTTTGCATGTGAGGAATTAGGATTTGGAACAACAAAAGAAAGAAAGCTTGGAAATATATATATGGACCTAGTATGTGATTGTGGAATAGAGGGAGTCGTACTTGTTGTAGCTTGAAAACTTAGAAATTGATAAATGGGCTGCTTTCGCTTGCAAGGTAGGTATGTGGGCACTAGATTATGAAGGCATACTCAAATTTAACCTCCTTCAGAGACTGAGCAACATCTCAGGTTTGGTAGGAAATTCAGAGGCATATAGACAATCATGTATGTCATTTTGTAGCCGAGGAAGCAATATATCTGACTATTTTGCACTCATGTTTTGAAGGGAGCGAGTAGCACATGCAAAAGGATGTGATCTAACCCTCACTATTTTAGGTTGTGCCTTTCAACCAAGGTAAGACAAACTGTTTTGTAACATTTGTTATTTGAAAGGAGATTGCATGTACCTTACTTATACATACATTTTATAGAGAAATCCTTGGGGAAAATATGATCAACACACCAAATCTTACTCTCACGAGTTTTCACGTCCAGATTATGGAGATATTCTCATAGCAAGGAAAAGGTTACTAAATACATTTGAGACTCTGATTGTTTTTGCATGTTTTTGTAACAAAGATTATGCATTTGTGTACACACATGACAAATAGGGGTACTATGGGTAGGATTGGTTATTGATAAATGAATTTTGGCGGGTGGGAGACAGGAAAAACTTGACTCACAAGATCTTTGATAGCTTATCCAAAATGGAAATATTCAATTAACAAAATGTGACAAAAAGTTAAATTGTTTCCTCAACTAGAATATGTGCTTCAATGCAGGCCCAAATTAGCACTCTTTCACACAACCTGTGGGATTCTATCATGAAGGTTTGAGTTAGAGAACCCAATAAAGCACCAAGATTTAAATGAAGTCAAACCTAAGGTACACCCAGAGGCTTACAGAGAATCTCTATCAACAAAATGAAAGAAAAGTGATTTTAAACCATTTATCCCACTCCCAAATGAAGTTTGTTCTAAGAAATGAAATTACAAATTCCACTAAACTATCACAAGGACTGAGACTTATGTCACGGGACCCTATTTTGGTACAACATTGTAATAGAAACAAGAAAAAATACCCGTATGCATTCAGAGATGAAATAAATACACTTTACTCAAGATTAACACAAAATAACTCAAATTTTGATCAAATTTATCATCAAGGGAAATTTTCCAAAACAATCTCAAAGCTTGTCAATGGCTATACACTTGCAACCACCTTGACATGATAAAATTTGATACAAAGAGAGATATACAGCCTTCTCTAGATGGCTTCTAAAAATGGATGGGCTCTATCAAGCTTTTTCTACTAGAGAGAATCAGTCTTGATCTTTCCAAAAACTCCCAACCATTTGCACAAAAATTTCATGCCATTTATTACATTTCAAACAAATCCCCTTCGTCTGAAATTAAAAAACTTTGAATGTACCAGTGCTCGCCATGATTCTTTCGTGATTCACATAATCAGATCTGTAAAAATTCTCCAGGTGCTCGATGGAAAATCTCTTCAATTTCCCCTACATTTAACTCCTTTCTTGGGAAAAACATGCCTCCATCCATTTTTCAACCACTTACACCCCATATAAATCAAATCTAACCACTTGTATGCTAAGGAGAAGAAAAATGGAAAACCGAATCGGGATCGAAAGTCAGACCGTTTTAATTATGAAACATGCCTCTAGATCCCCTCCACCAAACTCTAGATATCAAAATTGACTCGCTCCTCTGTTTGGGGTGTAGAAAATAATAAGAAATGATGAATATTAGCACACCCAGGCATTTTACAAAGAAAATGGGGGGGAAATCATATTCGGACACTCAGCAGCCATTGATCTTTGATTTTGAATGTGGGCCATCCACATGGAAGATGTAAAAATAGGCTCGGGGGCTTCCCTTGACCTTTTCATAATCTTTTTCAAAAAATGGGAAAAAAATCCCATTTTTCTCCGCACCTCCACTTTTGAAAAATGGGCCTGACATGCGTCCTGAGGTGGGTCCCAAAGGAACCACGGAAAAATTCTACCATTTGACACTCTTTTGTAAAAAGGAATTTTTTCCAAGTTTTCCCCACAGCTCTGCCCTTCTGCTTCAAGTTTCTAATGTGGGTCACAACAGAACCTTGGGTCTTTTTATGTCTTTAGCTCATTTTCCCTCAAAGGGAAAATTTTTCACTTTTCGTCCAAGGGCCCACACCTCCGCTGTTGACCGGGGAAAAACATTGACTATTTTCATCGGGGTCATAGGCCATTTTTGATATTTTAACTTTTATGATGCAAAAAGTCAAAAAATTTATGTTTCCTCTGATGGTCCGCTTCCCCGCCCCTTATGAATTTTCAATTTTCCACATGTCACCAAGGTGCACCTTGAAGCGGCCCCAAAAATTTGATACTTCGAACGAGCATGGGCTAACCATGTGTCCTAATCTGGCAGAATTTGTTTGAAGTCTTAAATCTCAGCAGAAGGTGCCACTTGTCAAGCTTCGAGGCAGCCTCCCTTGGATGTTGAAAAGTCCAAGAAAATATGCAAAGCAAGTGGAGTGCCCCACATGTCATCCTGGCACTTCTTTAATATGGTTCCCAAATTAGAGACTTTGAACGAGAGCGGGCTAGCCACGTGTCCCTGTTCCACCAAACTACTCCAACTGCATAAAATTTATCTAAGTCCAGGCCAAGCAGCAAAATCCTCCACGTGTCCTAGACTTCCTTAAAACCTTTTGAAATTTTTCTAAGTATGGGAAACCTAGCGAAATCCTCCACGTGTCTCTTTCCTGCCAACCCTCCACGTATCCTCCCGGTGCTACTTCAAATCCAAACAAAAAATTTGATTCTCAAATGAGCAATGTTCCTCCACGTGGACACATTTTTGAATGGAGTCTTTTTATAGAATTTTTGAATCATATATTAAGGTTATCTGCATCCATCCAAGAGGTGCAACATTCCCCTGTCAACCAAATGATGCAAATTTGAATGGGAGAAACGTCCATTCAATCTTGAAAATGAAATTTTCTTGAAGGACAGATATTTTAGAAATTTTTGCAAGACTCAAACACGACCCTTAGGGACACATCAATTAATTTTTCTTTGAGTATTTAGGAAAAGATGAAAGGGACAACAAATCTTGTCTGTGGAAAAAGGAGAAAATAGGAAAACACAAGATCTAAAGGAACTGAGCACGGGAGATTCAAAATACAAAGTTTTTCTAGAGGAACAAAGAAATGAGGAGACAAATACGGACCCACACATGAATTTTGATCCAATACTAGATTAAAATGGCAACAATGACTGGCCAAACACAATACAGAGAAGGATAAAATGATAGAGGCCATGAACCAATAAATCTTCAAGGGCACAAATGGGGCGAGACAATTTTGAGCACCAACATTTGGCTCCAACTCGGGGATGGGCACTCCCTGCGAGTGCCACAAGAACAAAAGTAGACCAAGTGCCAAAAATTATCCATTGGGTAGTGGATTCATCTTTCCAGGGTAGAGCAACAGAGAAACCAACAAAAATAGGTCATCAAGGACCAGAACGAGAAAAAACACAAAACAGGATGCAAACAACAAACTATGCACTATATAAGAGGTTTTTACCTTGATTCAAAGGAATCAATCCAAGAAATGCTTCAAATGCTTGCTATTGACATACAACTCAAGAAATTCACCATCTAGATCTTTCAAAAAGGAGTGTTCACAAATTCTGATGTCAATGGAGTAAGGGCCCATCCAAAATGAGTCAAAATTGCCATGCTTTCCCTTATCCTCATGCTTGCTATCCCATAGTAGCACAAGATCTAAAATATTTAAGGCTCTAAGAGTGACCTTCTTACCAAACAGTCTCTTTACCTTTTCTCTAAATTTTATTGCCTTTGGTGGGATTCCCTCCTCTCTTCATCAAGCTCAAAAATCTGGTTGATGCAGGCATCATAAGGACTCACTTCCTGATCTTCCAGTTGTTGAACGAACTGATATGAAGATAATTGCATATGTAGGGGTAATAGGGCCTAAGTCCCATATACCAACTCAAATGAACTCTTTTCGGTGGGTCTTTTAACAGTGATCCTATCAGCCTAGACAACAAACTTCAGTTGTTCACGTCATTTTCTCTTGTTCAGCTCCAAGGTTCTTTTGATAATCTTTAGCAAGTTCTTATTACTTGACTCAGCTTGTCCATTTCCTTGGGGATTATAATTATAGGAATATGTCATATTGATCCCATATCCTTTGCACATCACCACCAGAGGTTTATCCCTAAAACTCATGGCATTATCAACTATGATTTTGATTGGTACTCTAAACCTGCAAATAATATTGTTTAGCACAAAATCCATGAAAACTTGTTGTGTAGCCTTCTTGGTGGGGATTGCTTCCACCCACTTGGTAAAGTAATCGATGGCTATAAGAATCCATTTATGGCCAGCACTTGAAGTGTCTGAAATTTCACCAATGAAGTCCATCCCCCATTTCTT
Source organism: Taxus chinensis (assembly GCA_019776745.2). Taxonomy (NCBI): domain Eukaryota; kingdom Viridiplantae; phylum Streptophyta; class Pinopsida; order Cupressales; family Taxaceae; genus Taxus; species Taxus chinensis. Next base: position 387,406,508 of record CM034155.1, read on the forward strand.
GAATGGGTCTCCAATTGACACATGATGCAAAGGAAGGGAGTTTGAAGCTTTTAGTCTTCGAGAGAAATGCTAGAAACTCTCACATATTTTTACCAACATGGTTTCATCCTTGAAAAGAGTTGGCCACCAATAACCAGCCCTTAGGATCTTATGTATTGTGAATCTTGCAGCAAAGTTCCCCCCAAGAAATCCTCCATGGAGATCAACAATTATTTTGGGGGCTTCATCTTTAGTGATGCATCTTAAGAGGACTCCCTCTAGGTTCTTCCATGCCAAATCAAAATCAGTAATGACATATCTTTAGGAAGCCAAGTTAAGATCTATTTTTTGGTTCCTATTCAAATGCTCGGGGTAGTTCAAATGTCTAAGATAGAACATTACATCCTTGTACCACTCAGAATTTATCGATTTTTCAAAAATAACCTCCCTTTCCTCCTCAACCTCATTTACCTTAATGGTCTGCAAGTTGCTTTCAGCCATGAGCTTAGCTAACCCCAAACCTTTCACCAACTTTGTGGTTTGGATGTCCATATCATACTCTTACAACTTGTTCACCCATCTACATCTTTTACTTGAGACTTCCATCTCTGACAAGATGTCTTTTACCATGGTATGGGGAACATAAGCAATAAACTTTTAAATTAAAATATATGGCCTGAAAACCTTTGTTGCTTTGACCAAGTAAAATGCCTACTTTTCCATGATGGTGTATTTCAGTTTTACTCCTTGTAAAGCCTTACTGAAAAAGGAAATGGGCTTCTTAGCCCTTTCATCATCCATCTGTAGCAGGAAAAAAGGAATAGTACTTTTTGAAGCAAAATAAAAAAGCCGAAAAGGTTTCTTGTAATCTGGGGCTGCTAAAAAATGGCCATGCTTCAATGCCTCTTTGATTCCATTGAAATATGGGATGGCATCATCTTCCCATTTGATGATCTGATCCTTCTTTACCATGGAAGTGATTGGGATAGTCAGCTCAACAAAGTTTGATATAAACCTTCTAATGAAGTTTATCTGCCCAAAGAAGGACTGAATTCCCTTTTTGGTTCTTGGAATCGGGACTTTGCTGATGGCCTCCACACTTTTTGGATCAATCATCACTCCATCTTGTGACACAATGTGACCAAGAAATTTTTCCTTCTGCACTCCAAAATGGCATTTCTTTGGATTGAGTGACATGCCATATTCCCTACATCTGATCAACATCTTCTCTAAGTGCAGCAAGTGGTCACTTATCTTTCTTGAAAACATTGTTACATCATCTTGGTAAACATCAATAAATTCATTGATGTAACTAGCAAAAGAAACACTCATTGCTCTCTAAAAAGTGGCTCCAGCATTCATCAAACCAAAAGGCATCCTGACATACACATATGTTCCCCATGCAATAGTGAAGGCTGTCTTGATCCTTTTTGATTCTTTTACCATGACTTGGTTACAACTAGAGAAGCCATCTAAAGTAGAAAACAACTCAGAACCAGTCACCAACTACATCATGTGCTCCATATTAGGTAAAGGATAGTTTCCCTTCATCGATGCCTTGTTTAGATTCCTGAAGTCCACACAGAACCTGATGTCACCATTCTTCTTTCTTACAAGCACTAGGTTTGTAACCCAAGAAGAATATCTTGTGGGCTGGATAATTTCTCCATCTCTCAACTTCTTCAGATCCTCTTGCATTTTGAGATATAATAGAGGATTAATTGGCTTGAATGGTTTTTTACTGGGATCCAAGGGAATCTTATGCTGGAACAAGTCTTCTTTGTATGCTTTGAGCTCAGAATATGTCCAAGCCAGGCAGTCTTGGTACTTTTTCAACAATAGGATGTATGATTGATTTTCATCCTTGTTGAGACTACTACCCAACTAAATCTTCCTTTGTTTTTCCTTCGTGCCAAGGTCGTGCTCCTCAACATCCCTCGAGCTTACTATATGATTGTTAATAATACAGTCATCATTATTAAAATTAGATTCAAGAGAAACCAACCCTCTAGGAATGGTATTGGTCTTCAATTGGATGATTCCTTTGCCAAACAAGGTTTGTTTTCCCTCTATTGCATAGACCATGGGATCCCAAACAATGTTTTGATCAGAAAAATTTCCACCATTTTGCAAGAACCTTCTGACCTGAGCATCATCATCAAAAACATACAAGTGTTTTATATTGTTAGTGACAGAGGGTCTTGTCAATACCTCCACCTCATATTCACAATAAGGGGACATTGTACAGTTGTCAAAGCAGGAACACAACACTGCAAGGCTATCTACCAATTCATTGAACCTTCTGTCATGATGCACAATGTTGAAGGATTCAAACATCTCAATGAAGTCCCAAACTACATGTTTGTACTGTTTCAGCCGCTGATTCTTTGTGGCATAAAGTTTTTTGACTTGCTTAACAACTAACTCTGAGTCTCCTTTGAAAATGATGTCCCTGAAACCATCTTCCAAGAAATTCTTAAACCTAACAACAATTCCTCATACTCAGCAATGTTGTTAGTGTATTCCAAGTTAATCTTAAAGGAAAAAACAAACCTTTCCTGGCTTGGAGAAATTAAGACAATACCGGCACCATTTCCAAATTTGGAGCAAGCTCCATCAAACAATAGAGTCCAAGAAGATGCTGCTTGCTCAAGACACTTAGACTCCTAAATCTTGTGCTCATTTCCCTCAGAAAATCCCACAAAGTTGTCAGAATCAACATTTGTATACAATACTTCATAGGATGCATTGTTGGGATCCTCAATAAGGTGCAACATTTTGTTCTACCCATATAACTTGACAAGGCTTCCCTCAGTTGGGATGGTGGCATAAGACATGTCCATTTCGAAACTACCACCAACACTTGCAACCATCTTTATTAACAGCAACATACCCCACTTGGCGGGGAAATCAACCATGACAACATCAAGTTTTAAGTTTTTACTTGGGTAGGCTGCAAGTTGCACCACAAAACCCTTCACACATCCCACTGCTGGCACCTCTGTGGAGTCCATGGTAGTGCACTTCCCATATGTTGTTGTTACTTTAATATTCAGCTCATTCATGACTTCCAAAGGCATGGCATTGCATGATACCCCTTAATCAAACATGCAGTTTTGGAGTAGCCTATCTTTGATGATCAATGTAGTGAAGAATGGATCCACATTCAGCTGAGAGTCTACTAAGGATGTCCCCAAATAAACCTCAAGTGGTTCATCTAGCTCTTCTAATGTTGATGGTGTCTCTGAATCTTCAATGGCTAGAGGATTCTCCACAATGTTCACATTTCTTCCTAGGGAAGTCTTCTCCTCACTCAATCCAAAGTATTCAAATGCTCTCCTTTTGTGTTGAGGAATCCTAAGCAACTCAGAAATTTGGACAGAGACTTCGATTTGAATAGAAACTTGGGAAATGTCATATGGGACATTCTTGGGCAAGGTAACATTGGGAAAAGGTCTAATATAGTCATTAGGTGGTATAGGACTCTTGATAGCTTGAGCATGAGGAGGGGTATGATTCTTGTTTGGGACTACAAGGCTTTTGGCAGATGGATCCTTCTTAGGGGCCTCCTTAGGAATGTTAGAAAGTAAGGGAGATTTTGGCTTGGCTTGAGGCCCTATCCCCTTGATAGCCTTACTTCTTGTGTTATATTCCTTCTCTTGAGCCACAACAACATTCATTAGTAACCGCATGTCTTCCTCAGATGGGATTCCTCCATCATAATTTTTTATCATTAAAGCCCTTAAATATTCAAAGTAATTATTGGGCAATTTAAAATCTTGTACATTATCTACTTCTAAAGTATGAGAGGGAGGAAGAATATGTACCCTATGAATGCAGTCTGAAAAAGTGGCAATAGTTCTAGCACTTATTACCTCAGTTGAGGTTTCCTCTTATTTTGAGTTGGTGGAGCATACCATCATGCAAACATCATCATCACTCTTGTCATTAGCTGCATTTTCTTCTTTCTAATCTTATTCACAAGGAGCATGGGGCATGAAACATCTATCACACCAATCAATGAATTTTGTCACTTCCACAACAAAAACTCTGGTAGCTAAAGGATCAGGCACCATTCTATTTTCTTTACCTTGGGGCTGCCTACTTCCAAATCCAATAGGTCCTTTTCCTCTGTCATCAATTCTTTGATGATTTGAAAATATGTCTTGGCCTTGTTGCTTGTGTTATCCTTGTGATATTTTCCTAAATCCTTTCTCAGCTTGGGTTAGCTTATAGGAGATCTCCTTGACATCCCCTGTCAAATTTTTCACCACTTCTTCTAAATCAGTATCCTTTCTTTTCTGAGGATTTTCTGGGTTGATTAGCTTCACACCATCCCTCTTTGGAGGCTTCCTAATTGCTTTGATTTTATTCTCTATCTATAGGACCATGGTGAATGTTTTCCTTAAGTTGGTAGGGTTCTTGTCCCTTAAGTAGTACGTAGCCTTTTTATCAAATGCATCAGTATATTTGATTAAGCATGATTCATCACAAGGCATTATTCTAACAAGAAATCTCCTTAAAGGTCTTATTGAACATTCTGTTGAAATCATGTACTTACTCATTGGGATTTTTCTTGATGTTTTCAAATTTGTATAGAAGAAACCTAGGGTCAGTCCTATCACCATATTGCAATCTAAATGCATTGCTCATCTCAGCCCAAAATTCAATAGAGTTATCTGGAAATGCTTTGTACCAGTCCCTTGCATCCTCCTCTAGAGTGTGAAAAAATAATTTGATGTATACATCTTCATGTTCAATCTTAAAATATTCCATCATATTGAGGAAGAGTTTTAGATGTTGATCACCAGTAATGACGTTGTTTCCCTAGAATTTTTTAAGTCCGTTCCTTACATCTTGAGGTACTACATTTAGATAACCAACCATCCCCAAAAAATTTATAGGTCTGAAGGTTTTTACAACAAATGAGGGTCTGGGTTGAGCCATATTAATTTGAGGAGGTGATATTTGAGGGGGTGACAATTTGATGAGGGCTAGAGGGTCCTTGGAACATAGGAGTATAATTTTCAAAATGGAGATCCCCCAAAGGCCTTGCTTCTTGGAAAAACCTATCTAATTCAAAAAAGAAAGGTGCAGAATGTGAAGCAAACCTTTCAAAATCAAATGAAGACCCCTCTCCAGTTGGGGAATTAAGTTCCACAAAGAGGCTACCTGATTCAGACTCACTTAAATGGAAGTCTTCAATGACAGGCTGTTCACTTTCATCAATGGAGATCCCTCTTATTGTCTGTTATTCTCTTAAAACTCTCTAGGCATTTCTTTCTTCTGATTTTGCTTTTACTAGCTATGGAAATAGTGTCCTAGTAGGATCCCTAGTGAAGAAAGACCTTCTTCCTTCCAGCTTTGAAAATGCTAGTAATAAATCTGACCTTGACAAAGTTTTACGACACTGGTCCTTATCAAAATCATATCAACAGGGAGTCACCACTAAGGATTTCCACCTTCATTGTGCAAATGCACTAAATATGATCTATAAAGTGTCTGTGAATGCAAGAGAGTGGAAATGGAAAGATTTTGACTTTTCTTCACCTAGATGTATCAAATGAAAGCTAGTGCACTAGGTGGAAAAATTTGAAGAACGAACATGGCACTTGGAGCATACAAGAAGTGTTTTACCAAGGCTTGAATGTGAGATGTACTGGCCAAATAGATATGAACTCAAATATGTATGCACATGGATAAAAATGAGCTAAGTTCCCAACAACATAAATCAGATCCTTGGCAACGGCGCCATTTATGTTGGTGTTGTCGATGGGTTAAATAGATCCTGAGAAAATCAAAGCAATCCCCGAAAATGGCACCATTTATGTTGGTGTTGTTGACGGGCTAGATAGATCCCGAGAAAATCAAAGAAGTCCCCAGAAATAGTGCCATTTATGTTGGTACCCAAATTTATCCTCCTTCAAAGACCGAGCTACATCATGGGTTTGGCAAGACACTCAGAGGAAAATAGACAATCATGTATGTCATTTTGTAGTTGGGGAAGCAATCTATCTGACTTGTTGGCACTCAGTTTTTGAAGGGAGTGGGTAGCACATGCAAAAGGATGTGATCTGATCCTCACTATTTTAGGTTGTGCCTTTCAACCAAGGTAAAATAACTTGTTTTGTAACCTCTGTTATTTGAAAGGAGATTGTAGGTACATTTCTTTTGTGTAAATTTTATAGGCCTTGGGGAAAATATGATCAACACACCAAATTAGACTCTTATGAGTTGTCATGTCCAGATATGGAGATATTCTTATAGAAAGGAAAATGTTACTAAAGAAATTTGAGACCATGGGGGGTTCACTTAGTAAAAGTATGGTATAACACGTGTGTTCTAAGGGTATTAAAGAATACCCTTAAATCTAATTTTTACCTCTAGTTATTCCATTGATAATACCTCCTCCCATTATATTATTAGAATGAAAATTCGACCTATTTTTTTCATGTACCTTACTTACCCATTTTTCCATGATAATTTTATTTACCTCTTTTTATTTCTACCCTAATATATTGAACAGAAAATATATCATATTTGTCACTCAATTTTTTTCAATATGTGTTTTCTTTTGAAATATATTTTGAAGTCATTCAAGACCTCTTACAAATTACCTTATAAATGTAAATATTTAATCATTTATTAATAGTTCTTCAAATAATTAAAATGATGAAATAATATCACTTGTGTTGAAAAGCATCTTCAATCCTAGTTTTCTACCATCTTATTATTTCTTGGTTAAGAATCTCTTAATTGAAATTTCTTTATTCAAAAAGAGATTATAAAATTATGACCATAATCATTAAATTGAAATGTTAAGATATTTAGTTCTAAAAAATAGGGTTAAAATGTTTTATTTTTATATTAAAATTAAAGCTCGTTTTCCTTTGGCCTGCTTATCTAACCTGCCCCCAATACCTGATTCAAAATATGAATAAATTAAACCCTTTCACCCCCTCATGTCTACCGATATATTGACTTTAATTTTATTAATTTTAATTACCTCAATATGAACCCACGTGCTAGGATATTTCCTAGCTAATGAACCCCCCATGTTTGAGACCCTGATTATTTCTGCATGTTTTGGTAACAGAGATTATGCATTTGTGTACACACATGACAAACTGGGGTACTATGGGTAGGATTTGTTGTTGTTAAATGAATTTTTGTGGGAGGGGAGACAGGATGGACTTGACTTACCATATCCTTAAGAGCTTATGCAAAACGAAAAGATTCAATCAACAAAATTCCACAAAAAGTTAAATTGTTTCCTCAACTAGAATATGTGCTACAATGGAGGCCTAGATAAGCACTCGTTCACACAACCTATGGGATTCTACCATGAAGGCTTGAGTTAGAGAACCTAATAAAGCACCAAAATTTAAACCAAGTCATGTGTGACGTACACCCAGAGGCTTATAGAGAATCTCTATCAACAAAATGAAAGAAAAGTTATTTTAAACCATTTATCCCACTACCAGATGAAGGCTATTATGAGAAATGAAATTACATATGCCACTAAACTATCACAAGGATTGAGACTTGTGTTATTGTAGCCTTTTTTGGTACAATATTGTAATAGAAACAATAAAAACTACTCGTATGCATTCAGAGATGAAATAAATACACTTTACTCAAGATTAACACAAAATAACTCAAAGTTTGATCAAATTTATCAGTAAGGGAAAGTTTCCAGAACAATATCAAAGGTTTTCAATGGCTGTACACTTGCAACCACCTTGACACGATCAAATTTGATACAAAAAAAGATATATAGGCTTCTCTGCATGGCTTCTCAAAATGGATGGGCTCTGTCAAGATTTTTCTGCTTGAGATAATCAATCCTGATCTTTCCAAAAATTCCCAACCATTTGCACGAAATATTCATGCCATTTGTAACATTTCGAATAGATCCCCTTCCTCCAAAAATACAAAACCTTTAAATGCACAAGCGCTCGCCATGATTCTTTTGTGATTCGCAGAATCAAATCTGCAAAAAGTCTCATGGTGCTCGATGTAAAATCTATTTGATTTCCCTTCGCATTCAATTCCTTTCTTAGGAAAAACATGCCTCCATCCATTTTCCAACCTCTTCCACCCCATATCAATCAAATATGACCCCTTGTGTGATTATGGGGAGAAAATTGGAAAACTAGATCGGGCTCGAAAGTTATACTGTTTTAATGGTGAAAGATGCCTCTAGATCTCCTCCACCAAACTCTAGATATCAAAATGAACTCACTCCTCTATTTGGCGTGTAGAAAATAATAAGAAATCATGAATATTCACACATCTAGGCATTTTATAGAGAAAATGGGGGGAAAATTAGATTTGGACACTCAGCAGCCATTGATCTTTGATTTTGAATGTGGGTCATCCACGTGGAAGATGCAAAAACAGGCTCGGGGGCTTCCCTTGACCTTTTCTGACCCTTTTTGAAAATTGGAAAAATTTCCCATTTTTCTCCACACCTTTGCTTTTGAAAAATGAGTCTGACACACATCTTGAGGTGGGTCCTAAACGAACTGTGGAAAAATTCTGTAATTTGACTCTCTTTTGGAAAAAGGAAAATTTTCAAAGATTCCCCCATAGCTCCGGTCTTCTGCTTCAAGTTTCTAATGTGGGTGCTAGAAGAACCCCGAGTCTTTTTATGCCTTTAGCTCCTTTTCCCTCAAAGGAAAATATTTTCACTTTTCCTTCGAGGGTTCACAGCTCTGCCATTAACCGGGGCAATACATTGAATATTTCCAACGGGCTCACAGGCCATTTTTGATATTTTAACTTTTATGATGCAAAGAGGTGAAAATTTTATGTTTCCTCCGATGGTCCGCTTCCTTTTCGTTTATGAATTTTCAAATTTCCACGTGTCACCCCAACGCACCTTGAGGCAACCCAAAAAAATTGATACTTTGAACAAGTGCGGACTCGCCACGTATCCTACTTCGGTACAATTTTTTTGAAGTCTTGAAGCTCAGCGGAAGAAGCCACTTGTCAAGCTCCAAGGAAGCCTACGTTGACCGTTGAAAATTCCAAGAAAATATGGAAAGCAAGCAGAGTGCCCCACATGTCATCCTAATACTTCTTTAAAATGGTGCCCAAAGAGAAGATTCTGAACTGGTGCGCGATCACCACCTGTCCCTGTTTTGCCAAACTGCTCCAACTGCATCAAATTTATCTAAATCCTGGAAAAGTAGCAGAAGCCTCCACGTGTCCTCCTGACGTTACTCCAATAAAAATCCCAAAAGAAGATCTTCAAACAAGCGTTGTTCCTCCACGTGTCCTAACTTCATGAAAACCTTTTAAAAATTGTCTAAGTATGGGAAACCCAGTGGAAGCCCCCACGTGTCTCTTTCCTACCAGCCATCCACGTGTCCTCCCGATGCTACTTCAAAGCCAAAGAAAAAATTTGATTCTCAAATGAGTGTCGTTCCTCCACATGGACAAATTTTTGAATGGAGGATTTTTATAGAATTTTTGAAATATTAAGTTGATCCGCATCCAACCAGGGTGTGCCACCTTCCCCTGTCAACTAAATGATGCAAATTTGACTGGGAGAAATTCCTGTCAAACCATAAAACACAGAGAAATGTCCATTCAAGCATGAAAATGAAATTTTCTTCAAGGAAAAATATTTTAGAAATGTTGTAAGGCTCAAACATGACCCTTAGGGACACATCAATTCATTTTTCTTTGAGTATTTAGGGAAAAAAATGGCAGGGATAGTAAATTTTGTCTGTGGAAAATGGAGAAAACAATAAAATGCAAGATTTGACGGAACAGAGCATGGGAGATTAAAAATAAAAAGATTTTCTAGAGGAACAAAGAAACAAGAAGACAAATATGGACTCACACATGACTTTCGATGCAGGGGTTGATTAAAATGGCAACATCGACTAGCCAAACAGAATACAGGGAAGGATAAAATGACAGAGGCCATGAACCAATAAATATTCAACGTCACAAATGGGGTGAGGCAGATTTGAGCACCAACAATGGGGATGGTTAGTGGGAACATCCCTTTGATAGGTTTCCTCAATATGATGCCCATAATTTCCCACTACTTGTAATCTTTCATCTTGTTCCTTGATAGCTAAATATGTATTATTAAGTTCATGAAACTCAATTTGAAAATCCTCATCATGCGTAAAATAAACATAATCTTTTGAATAACCTTAGTCTTAAACATTATAATAATTGTCATACTAATAATCATATTGATATGCAAGATTCAAGTTATGAGGATATTCATTTTTATAGGGGTCATAATACTGATCTGAAGGATAATATGGATAAACATGCTTTGGATATGAAGGATACAACTCTTGAATAGAAGAATTCCACTGAGGAACACATGTCATGATTTCATGACCTCATCAAATATTCTAGAATGGAAAAATAGGTCTTCTACTCATGAAAATGGGCTGATAACAACAAAATAGCATATCTGAATTTTTTGAAAAATACCTCTAAAGGCTATAGCTGAAAAATTGATGTCACCTTGGTGATGAAAAGTGTTGAAATGGTCTGAAATTAGCATTCATGGAGTCACCGGATGAAATCTTATCTAAATCTTCAATTTTCTGAATTCATCAATAGTATTTCTTGTCCCACAAGCCATACAGAAAATTGTTACCTCTAAGAAGTGCACCCTTGTTAAGGGTTAAAAGATTTGATAAAATTTTCTTCTCTATCACTTATGTAGATATAATTAAGACACCTCATGGGATGCGGGCATCCCTATTGTGAGGTGAATCTTCAGGATTACAAGGTTGGTTCCTTCTCTATATGTATCCTAAACTAAACTATGGGGTTTAAGGGTTAAAGATATGAATAAAATTGGTAAAAATATGGATGATATACCAATTTTTGTAGGGATTTACTGAAAAACATGCAAAATATACTAAGAATAAATTGAGTTAGACACAATCCAATAGGTTTCACTTAATCATAAGGAAAACGCTTTTTCTTTTGATGGACTACTCACAATACCATATCAAATAATTACACACTAAAACTAGCAGAAAAAAACAATTTACAACAAGTTAATTAGCATAAGAAAGCTTAATAAATTCATGGAATAATGAAATTCACAAGAAAACTATTGTAATACACACAACTATTAGACTATTGGAAAGGCAATAACTAATTCTCCTATAAGGGAAATTTTGGTAAAATTTGCTTCAGCACTTAGTACATCCAAAATTCCTCCTCTTGCTTGTGAAAGCATATAATCTATAGAAAAAGGGGGAGAGTTGTAAGCTCAACACCCATAGTTCCAACAACAGTTCAATTAACTTACATGACAATTTTAGCTCCTCATAATACATAGATATAATAATGAAGCTATAAATAATGCTTGCTCCAAGAGGCTAAAATAGCCTATCTGACTCGAACCCTTCTCATTCAGTCAACTACATTTGACTCCATTAATCCTGCGAAGCATACAAGTGTACAATCCTTTTCCTTGTATGAATAAAGGTATTTTTGGATGACATGCATAGTTTTGATTACAATAATCAAACTTGTACTATTATAAAAAATATATCTTTGTCTCATTTGTAGAAATCACCTTGGATTGTATGGATGAAAAAGGGGATTATTGTACTAGGGGACATGTAATTTACTAACTTGTTAGGCCTTTAGATTCTTCTTTTTGTAGCCTGAAATTCCAAATCTGGCACTATAGTTTGCATTAATTTAATTGCTTCATTTTGATAAATTTAAATTGTTTATAGCAATAATTTTTTGAATGAGAATACCTAAAAGTTGAACCTTTCAATGCATCTATTTCTAAAATTTTAATTATAATGAGTTAAATTAAACCCTAAGCTTAATATTGAAACTCCATTATTTCTTCTTTTCCCTAGGTATGGTAATGCAATTTACGAAGGATATTTGGAGTAGCATCTCAAAAGGAAAGCAACACCTCCTCAAAGAAATGGCGGGTTTCATTTACCTCTTTACATTTTCAATTTCATAAGTATATGCATTCTTTTTCCTTAGTCATTTTTCATAGCTTGTGTGGAAAAATTTTCATAGTTACTCCTATTATCTCTCAAAAGTGCACCCTGTAGAGAGATTATTGTAGGTTTTCTAAGCTTGCACAATTGATCTCTCTCTTTCGTAGATAAAATGGAAACACCTCAGGTTTGTGGGTATACCTATTTTGAGGTGAGTATCCGGTATCAAGGATGGTTCCTTACTGGTGTATACTAAATTGCTTTTTGGGAGTTTTACGAGTAAAAGATGACTGTAAAATGATTAAAACTTAAGGTGGTACAAGAAATTTGTATGAGGGATTTGACTGAGTTTATACACAACTGATATGAGAAGGAATCTTGATTTACGAAGCCAATAGGTTTTCTGTAGAATGTTTAAAGGAAAAACACTTGATTGTACTGAGTGAAGGATCACAACTGTACTAATAAGTTAACATGCACATTAAAATAAAGTAGAACAAGACTGAATTTATAGCAGGGTAAGGTGACTGATCAAGGAATTTAGATTCATAAGACTAATAGAAACATACACAAGACTACAAATATAAACTTGGAAAGGTAGAGAATATTTCACACTCATAGGAAAAAACTAGAAAAAATTGCTTTGGTACTCATATATCCAAAAAGTCCTCCTCGAAGTCCTCCCCCTGTGCTTTCCAAAGGCACACAATATATAGCAAAAATAAAATCTTTTTCCCTCTCCCTAAAAATAGCCTAAGGCTTCTACTCACCCATGCATCTCTATTTTTATCCTTTATTTGATAATAGATAAAGGAAAAAAAATAGAGCATGGAATTATAAATAGGCATTATTAGCCTTTCTTACATTACAGTCAAACTAAAGTTGACTATTCTGTTTTTAAGAAAATAAGGGTGAATAATTTTTTAAATATAAGGTTACTTGCTAGGCAAGTCTCTTTCCATGGGCACGTAACTTTCGTCTTCTTCTCTGTTCTTTCTTCTTGTGAAGGCATGAAACAAATACAACTCTCTACATGTGAGAAAAATAATTCACAATATTTTTAGCAATATTTGTAAAATAAAAAAATTCCTCCTGTGGGGACCACCTGCTCCATGTGTACATGCTCTGATATTGACATATCCTTTCCTGAAAAGTGGTCACATGTGTGACACTTCTGCAACTCCACTCTAGCTCCTTGAATTGGGGACCACCTATGGTTGAACTCTTGTCTTTATTGGGTTTGACCACCTTTGGTGGACTTTAGCATATTGTTAGTGGTTATAGATGCACATGGGGGGAAATTTATAAAAGCCACCCCACAATGCTCGACAACCTTTGATTATTTTAATGACCATAACATATAATCTACCACCTTTGATTACGTCGGCCTTGGCATATTATAATATTCACCTTTTTGGTGATCATGATGTATGACTTGGCCGCCCCTTTAAAATTATTTGTAGCATGCACTAAGGTTTAGAATTTTGAAAGCCGTTTTCAATTATTTGTTTGGTAGACACGTGGGCTGTCCCCTTCTCCATGGTGACTCACCCCTTGGTGCCTTGGTCGGTGGCATCAACATCTGGTCACGTTAATTATAACCCTGGTGGTTTATTTTGACATTTGGATGCCTTTTTTGGTCGTTGATCTTTGTACCCTGTCTTATCCCATGGGCTGGCCCCTTTATGACCTATGGTTAGGTTTATGGCACTGCATTGGAATGTTGATCGGTGGCTATCCTAACCATTAACTAGCATTGATATTTGCAATGATCTGAGGAATTTGATCTTGTAACACTTGTTTTGTTTATGTCTTCGATCCTTAACTCGCATGGATGTGTTAGGTTGAGACTCACCTCCCAAGAGTTTATGGAGGAAAAGGAACAACTCGAAACCCTCATGCACATTGCATTTTGGTCAATTGAGCTCCTCTTGTGGGCGTAAAGCCTCTAGAAAAAAATTTCACTCGCCACCATTGATGTTGTGCATTTGAGCTCAATCTCTTCTGCAAAAATGGCTTTCTGTGTGACCATGAGAGCTCAAACATTGGTATTTCAATGCTCGTTTTAAGATCTGGGTGATTCAGCTTCTTTGCGAAAGCACTCATAAGTTGTGAATTCCTCAAGTTTTCATTGTCATGCTTTGGTCTTTCTTGAGATGATCATGTAATTTGACTCTCATTCTCTCAGAAGCGTTGTGATTGTTATGAAACCGGCCACCACTTCTATCCATTCCAGCTCATGGCTGTTGAGGTTCGAGCTGGATGTATGTTTGATTATTTCCGAGACTCTCCTCAATTGTTATTCATTCTGGACATTCTTGTATTGTCTTCTGGCCTTTTATAGAAATATTGATAGTCTCATTCTTGCATATGTATTTTCTAGGTTGTGTGTATCGGACCTGATCATTCTCAATCTTTTCTACAATGTAATTCTCTGTGAATTAAAGGTATGAGGAAAATATTTGTGGGTTCGGTATGATTTTTTTCTCGTTGATTGATTGGCCGTCTGTTCGAAACCTTTCACGTGAGATTTATTAGATCTATGGATCATCTATCATTTTTCCATTTCATTTCTGAGACACTGATAATCAAACTCTGGGTCTGTACAAGATTTGAATACCTATGGTGAGTTTGCTACAATGGGCCCAATCTGTCATTTGTGAATTATAGATCTGATATTGTGCTTTTATGACTCTGGGTAATCAGTGTTCTCTGTCTTTCTTGTACCATCACACCTTTGGGCTTGATTTTAGAGTCACCTCGAACCCTCATGCACTCTGTGATTATGTGTTTGTTGGTTTGTGGGAAAACTCCCTGGCTAATTTTTTCCTTTACGCCATCCTTCCTGTTCATTTGAGCACGATCTCTTCAGTGCAACATAGGGATTATTTATCTGTCCATGAGAGCTCAAACGTTGGTATTTACTCATATTGTTTCAAGATCTGGGTGTTCAGCTTCTGTGGTAGGGGATGAGTAAGTCTTTAATTGCTTAGGAGTTTTTCAACTATTCATGCCTTGGTCATTCTCAATCTTTTCATGAGAATATTGAATCTCTGAAGATCAGAACGTTGTGAGATTTATCAAAACAACTGCCACTTCCATCCATGTCGAGCTCATCTTTTGAGGTTTATCTGGTTGTATGTTTGATTATTATCCAAATTCTACGAGCTTGTTATTCATTGTCTTGATTCTGGAAAATCAATTTGTGTTTTAGCCTTCAATAAATATTAGATAATCATTATTTCTTTGTATTTTTTGGGAATTCTGTGGATCGGACCCCTTTGATCATATCTTGAGCTTCTCTGTAATCATGATTCTCAAATTGACTCAAAGGTTTGAGAAAAACACTCCATGAGAGTAGTAAGTTCTTGCTCATTTTTTTTGGTTGCCTGTTGTAACCTTCTGAATAATCACATCTTAGATTTAAATGCATCATGATTTTTCCATTTTATTTTTGAGATATTCAATGAAAACTAAGCCCCTGGTTTGTACAATAATGTGTACATATTTTCTTGTTACCATATAATGGGTCATCAACTTTCTCTATATTTCTTGTATCTTCACACCTTTGTGCTTGATTTGAGAGTCAACTCTTGTGTGTGACATGAGAACTTGGTATTCTAAAGTCTGATGTTGGAACTACTCATGGTAGTTCCATTTGTGGAGAGCCTTCGATCTGTAGCTTCATAGTGAATGACTGCAGCTTGAGATTCACCTCAATTAGACATTTGCATGCTTATCATTTGATCAAATGTATACCATGAAGCTAGATAGTATGTACTTTCCTGGGATATGTTATTTGCATCTCTGCATATATCATTTCTGAATGTTTACTTCTTGAATTCTAGTGCTTCATGCTTTGCAAACTGTACCTTGAGCTTCACCTATAACATCTCAGCATTGTATAATTTATTCTCTTGATGTAGTAACTAACTTTGAAATTTATTCTTTCCTGTAGCAACTAGATTTGAAATTTTATCCTTTCCTATAGGAACGAGCTTTGAAATTTATTCTTTCTCATGGCATTTTTTCTTTGAAATTTAGTATCTTTACCATAACAACTGAAAAACTTAAAATGTTGATTTTTATGGTGAAGCATTTGTAAAGTTTTCTAGAATTCTCTTTTCATTCTATTTTAGCTGCAATTTTATCTCATTTCAGTTGACTTCAACCTATAAAATCTAATTCTTCTGCTTCACCTGATAATATAGTCTTGAATGCACGATTTTCTGAAGTTGGAAGTATAAGGATTTGAATTAAACTCTAAGCTTGGTCTTAATGATCATTTGCTTCTTCCTTTTTAGGTACCATGATGCAGTTATAGCGGACAGCTAGAAAAATAGTTCAGAAAGAGAATAATACTCCCTCGAGGTAAATGACGGGTTTCTTTTACCTTCTTTACATTTTCAGCTTCATAAATACATGCATTGTTTTTCCCTTTAATTATTTCTCACAGCTTGTGTGAGAAAGATATGTACTATTATTCCTAATGAATAAATGATAATATTTTTCATGTTATGAGATGTATATTCCTTCCTTTCTATATTTTATCTCATTTGTATGGATAATGAATGAAATTATACAACTCAAAACACTAAAATATTTCACTTAATCATAGAAATATATAAATAATCAAGTGTACCTTACTATCACTTACTGAAAATGCAAACTCCTTGCAAGACTATAAATTGTTCTTCCAAAATCCCACTTTTTTACATCTTCAGAACATCATGTTTGATACATGCTGCCCTCCCTTTCATCCTCAGGGCATTGCAATGGTTGTTTACAGCCATTGCTTAGTTGTAATGAGGGTTTCAAATGGAATGGCCACATCTATGAGGCATGACATTCTCAAATTGTACTCAAGTTGTAGTTTTGATTCCAAATGACTTCCAAGACTGTCTAAAACCAAAAAATTAAAAAAAAATGTATCTTAATCAAAGGTGGCTGTCCAAAACATAACCAAACTTGTAAGTGACCAATTTGAGAAACTTTAGAAGTTTCAATTTTCCCATTTTTGTACAAGTGGAAAAATTGTCAACATTTCTATCGATCTTGCGGGGAAAGCTACTTACTATCTTGTAGATCAGTGCCTTTCTCTTGTCTATTAGGCATGGAGTTCGAAGCATGAAATAAAAATCTACCTTTCTAGAAGGTCCAACACTTGCAAAACAAATTAAAGACGGGAAAAGGATATGGTGAACCAGATCACGTGCACGAATGCACTTATTGAATTGAAAAACATTGCAGTGTGTAGGAATTGCACTTATTGAAAGTGAAATCCTAATCTACCCTACTCTAACCAGCAGCAACTGAGCCTAAACAAAACCTGAAATAGGAAGTGAAAAGTAACTCCCTTTTCTCCAAATCCGAGGCCATGAATTCATCTCTAGAAACTAACAAAGTGTCATAGCTAGGAATGAGATAAGTACCTTTATTTCACTCATCAAATCCAGTCCATGAAGTGGAAAGCACATCTAGTCTGAACTATAATTTGTATCTGGCATAATTTGAGGCTTTATATTGAGAATAGGTAACTCACTTTCGTACTCCAAGGAAAGCATGAAATCTGAGCAATAGGCTGTTACTGGGTGGGAATCAGCCAAATACCGAATAGGATAAGGCCTCTTTGTAGAAAAATTATTGATAATTTTGATATTATCTGAATCATGAAAATTATTTTAAACAATGAGATCTTCCTGAAGCTGTCCTAGAAGCTATTTTGTGTCTTCCAATTGTTGTAACTCATCTTGAAACTATTTTGAGATCTGATTCTACTCTATAAGTTGTTCAATGACTGTTGCAAGTGACCTTTTAACACTTCTACCCAATGATTCTGCATTACTCAGATCATCCATGCAGTCTAAAAACTCAAGTATCCTTCTCTTCTTCTTCATAGGCACTGTCTAGATACATGTTATGGTAAAAAAATTGAAGATCGTCTTATTCATTTTTGTAAGTACTTATGTGAAGTTATTGTTCTGAATAAGCCTATTATGGGAATTCTGAAACTGAGTTTGAATATACTTCATCTGCCTTTAAACTATTTTTCCACAACTGGTCTTTCGTCTTGATCTTTTTGGTTTGACAAACAATTTGTAGGATCAAAATTTTCCATTTTTTCTGCACAAGATCTGATTTCAACAACATGTTATTCTGAGACATTATTCTCCTAGAATGGTTCTTCTAAGAGGGGAAAATAAAGATATGTAATCAATAGCATCGCTTCCTCTTTTTTAAGTACAAGAGGGACGTTATCCACTAGAGGTTCATTGAATGTTGAAACTGTAAAATCAATTAGTTCTATAGGTTGTTTATCACCTATGCAGTTTTCAAAATCTGACAAGAAATCATCAACCTCAAGTTGTAAACTTGAAACACACTTTTATTTAATTTTAACCTCCTTTTTATTTGAAAATTGATCTATCCTCTTCTAATATGGGTCCAAGCTGCGTGATTATGGTGCCTTCATGCATACACTACACTTCAGAATATGCAGACTATTACCCATCTTCCAACTTCTCTTGGTTTGCTGGAAAAATAGATTGTAACTTTTGCGTGGTTCCCTTTTCCAATTTTAGAGTAAAATCAAACTAAAACTTTGACTGTCCATACATGCAAGTTATGCAAAAATTCCAGCCTATCATTTTCTTCTAATAGCTTCCCCTCCTACTTGATCTTGTGATTCTCTATTTCCTAAACTGGAAGTATGGGTAAAGAAGGAGTGGGCTTGGTTTCAGCTTCAAATGGACAGTTTTGGACAAGAGGTTGGGGTATGAGATTTGTATTTGGAACAGCTTCTGAATGCCAACTTGGACACTTAATTTTGACTTCAGTGTGTGATTTTGGGGTAGAAAAAGGAGGAATTACAACAAATTGATATTTAGGAAATTGAGGAACAGGTTGCATTGGATGACAAAGAGAATTTATAGGTAGTGAATTCTGATTGGGAAGGTAAATAGGAACATCCCATTAAGAGGGTTCCCTATCCTGATGCCTATCATTATTCATTGTTGTCGACTTCTCAATTTGTTCCTTGATAGATAAATATTGTTGCTTCAAACTATTAAACTCAATTCTAAGATTTATTTTCCTTTCATACTTAGCATAACCCTCTGCATAACTTTGACCTTGAACAACATAATCCTCATATTGGTAATCATTTTGATATGCGAGGGTTTGAGTTATAAGGGTATTCATTCTAATAAGGGTTATAAAACTGATTTGAATGAGAAGATGGATAAAAGGAATATTGGCTTAGCTGATAATATTGTTGAAAGCGAGGATTCATGGTTGTAGGACCTCATAAAATACTGAACTTATTAAAATAGGTCTCTTGTTCATAAAACAACTAATAACAACAAAATAACATACTCTGAATTTCTTGAAAAATACCTGAAGACTGGAGCTTAAAAAATTTCATATTTATTGAAAAGTGTTATACTGATCTGGAATCATATTTACGGAGTCACCATATGAGTTATGATTTGCATCTTCAAACCTCAGAACACATCAATAGTAGTTCTTTCTGAAATTTCTATGCATGGTGTTTGATCCACTTGAATGATGAAACAGCTCTGAAAGTGAAAATTTTAGTTGCGTGAGTGTCCCACCGGGCGTGCGAAAAACTGTTATCTCTTGAAAATGCACCCTATAGAGAGATGGCTACAAGTTTTCGTAAGGTTGCGCAAATGATCTCTCTCTTTCGTAGATATAATGGAAACACCTCATTTTTATGGGTATACCTATTTTGAGGTGAGTCTCCGGTATCAAGGCAAGTTTATTATTTGGTGTATCCTAAATTGATTTTTAGGATTTTGAGAGTAAAAGATGACTGGAAATAATTAAAACTAAGGCACATTGTTGTTTGAGTGAAACTTGATTGATGTGCGTGCAATCCCGCTTGATCCTCATTCTCATATTCTATCAAATGTTATCAAAGTTAGGTTGTTAGGACTCACATCACTTGCCATAATTTTTTTCCTAGTACTCTTGGTTTCATGGTTTTAAGATTTTCTTATGTAACCTTCTTAATCATTTTTTTTCATTTTGTGCTTTACTTGCATTGATTTAGGTTTCTCTTTTTTTTTCACGGATTCTATTTTCTTTTAAGTTTTTTTTGGTGCATCTACAAGTTACGTTTGGAGATTGGAGTCCTTCAGGAGATAAAACCAAATCTATCCATTTGTATACAACTCTAGTGGAAATATTCTTTTGGAAGTTTTTTGGGGTTTTCTTGTTGTTTAGATTTTTCATTTAAAATTTAGTTTTTATTTAATTTCTATTTTCCTTCCTTCATACTCTCTTTCCTATTACCCTGAACCTCTTCACCGCTTTCCATATTTATCGATATCCATCTCATCTCTTGAAGATCTCACTGATATCATCAACAAGATCACTTTCCAACCCAACTTGGTTTCTCTCTTTGCCTTCTTGCTTGATCAAGTTGAGATCCTTGCTGAGCTAATTCTCATGTTTGATAGGTTATGCTAATTTTTGGTGGCTTAGATAATTCTTCCTCATTATGCCCTTGTTCTATTCAAATCTCCTTGTCTTTGAATCCACCTATCCGTCTTTCATCCACATCCATGTATCGTATATTTGGATGTATCCTTACTCTCAGGATCCTCCATTGAGCTCATATCATACCTTAGCTTGATCTTCAATGTGCACTTAACCTGATATGGATACATCTCACCAACTTACCTTTTTATATATATCAATCTCATTCTATGTGGCTCACTTTATTAGTTATCTTCCCGATATCTCTCTACCCCTACATGACCTATGTTTTGTATATGTTTCTCCTAACATGTTGTTGAGATCCTTAGCACTCAGCCCTGTGTAATCTTAGACCTCTCTACCCACCATATTTTTGTCCTGCTACAAGTGCAAAATCGATTCCTCTCTATTCTAAGCTCAACCTTTCTCCTTAGAGCTGCAAGCTTGATCCTACCCTATCATTGTCATTTCATGTCATCCATTATTACACTGCTTCATTGATCCCTATGACTGCATACCTTAAGATCACCCCTATACCTATGTTATCGATTGCAATTTTTCATTCATTGCATTCACTATCCTGGATCACTCACTGAGCCCTCCACCTCTCCCACTTGGCTCACCGATCAAGTTGTCTTGAGACCTACCCTGTGTGATACTGGCTCTACACATGGCTCACCTCTTTTCATCTCCTTTCACTGGGATTCTCTTCCCTCCTATATTAAAATTAAAGCAAGCCCTCTCATTTTTTATTACAAGTCTATCTTTAAACCTTAGGTTAATGTTTTTTGGCCTAGGTTTTATTATTACTATCCTTTTAATATAAATTAGCGATTTTTAATTAATATTCAAAGGGAAGGAAATTTTTTAAAGGTAAGGTATAAAATTTAATAGGAGATCAAATAAACCAAAGTAGCATATTTTATTTGTAATAACTTTTAAAAATATTTTTATTTTCCTTTTCTGGAAATTAATTAAATTAGGGTAAAACTATTCCAAAACAAGGGTTACTTGGCATTTTTTCGCTCTAACATTTTTTGGTAGTGTGTAGCATTATTCATGGATTTAAGGTCCCCTTTAGAGGATTTTTGGCCTTTTCAGATGGTTTTTTTCATTTTGGATGTCACTTTTTTACGTTTTGGGTGCCCTTTTAGTGTTTTGCACACAATTGAAATTCCTTGCACCTGTGCAAGAGGTCAACTGAATACTTTCAATTTCTTAGATTGGATGGGGTTAGAATTTTGAGTATTTTGGGTAGCCATCTTAGAAAGGGGATAAAAATTTTAATTTGGTTTTTTAATATACAATTAGAATGTTATGCATCAAATCAGCATCAAAGAGTGTTTCGCCAAGATGCAACACAATGCATATACTAGCTCTCCAAAATATTCATCTTCATCAAAATAGTGCAGTAGCCTTAGAAGGCAGCTGCAAGGCCTGGATGAAGGTAGGAAAGATAACATGCAGAAGGGATTACATTATAAAACAACAATTTTATGTGTTTTTTTACATCATGGAAAGGTACAAAGTTTTACAAATAGTTTTACACATTAGAGGAGCATCAAAAAGGTATAATTGAATTGAATTTAATCCCATGATTAATTGAATTTATTAAGTGTGTGTAGTTGTACAAGTTTATTTATTATCCATTCAATTGAAGAAAGTAAAAAATGAATTACATAAAACTCATTACACAAAAATAATTTTATTTTATTCATAAGGAGTTGTTGACAATTTTTGCACCCATTGCAAAAAGGTCAAACCGAAACTTTTAAGGTTTCTCAGATTGGTCAGTTACAAGTTTGGATATGTTTGGGATAGCCACCTCGTATTAAGAAACAATTTTTAATATTTCTGGTTATAGACAGACTTGGAAGTCATTTGGAAACAAAACTGCAAATTGACTACAGTTTAAGAATGCTGTGCCTCATAGATCTAGCCATTCCATTTGAAACCCTCATCAAAACTATGCAACAACTATCAGACATGATGTTTTGAAGCTATAGACAGGTGGCAATTTTGAGGGACAGTTTGCACTTTTTACAAGTAGTTTGCATTTTCAGCGAGCGATAATAATGTACACTTGATTGTTTATTTATTTCTATGATTAAGTGAATTATTTAAGTGTTTTGAGTCATATAAGTTCATTCATTATCCATAAAAATGAAAGAAAGTAAAGAAAGGAAAGAAATAAATCTCATAACATGAAAATATTTTCAGTTATTCATGAGGAATAATAGTAGATATTTTTCTCACAAAAGCCGTGAGAAACAACTGAAAGGAAAAACAATGCATATATTTATGAAGCTGAAAATGTAAAGAGGTAAAATAAACCCGTCATTTCCTTGAGGGAGTGTTCTTCTCCTTCTGAACTATTGGTCCAACTATCCACTACAACTACATCACAGTACCTGAGAAGGGAGAAGAAAACAATCATCAATACTAATCTCAGGGTTTACTTTAACTCTTTATACTTCCAACTTGATAAATTCATGCATTGAAAAGTGTAACAAAGGTGAAGTAGAAGAATCAGAATTTTAGAGGCTGAAGTCAGCTAGAATGAGATAAAATTGTAGCTGAAACAGAATGAAAAGAGAATTTTGGGAAAAAAATTTCAATCTTCACCATGTAAACTGGACATTTACAACTTTTCCACCATGCAATAAATAGTACTTTCAAGGAAATAAAGCATCTAAGTAAAAGAAAAAATTTACAGTATTTCAACAAAGCATCTGAATCAAGGCTTATGCCTTAAAATAGTATCATAAAAAAATGAAGAACTGCTTACAATTTCCAAAAAAACTACTTGCAATTTCTAGAAAAGCTACTTGTAAGAGTAGAAGAAATAAGTTGTGCATCAAATTATTATTCAGTGTTGAGATACAAAAAATATTGCGATATTCTAGCAAGTGAGAAGCATCATCTTCATAATACATAGTAAAGACCCACACAAATAGCTCTCATATTCAAGCCAAAGAGATATTCATAAATTTCAAACAGAAGGGAGGTTTTCAATTTTTAGAAAGCACAAATTTTCTATGGCCTACAAGGTTGATCACCTAGTTTACAACTATGCACAAAAATGATATATTTCCAAATATTACAGAGTTCAGAGTGCAACAAGTATTTCAAAAGGAACTATCAAGAAATATGTGAATTCAAACAAGAAGGCACATATCCAGTTCAACATAGGATTTCTTTTCATTTTTTTACAAATACCCAGAAGAGGATTCATTCAAACTATAACCCAGTTTCAGAAAAAGTCAGCATGTTTACAATACAACAGTTGATCAGCTATACAACTAAATATCTCATAAAATAAATTATTCACAGACCAAACCAAGTGGCTGTAGGAAAAAAAATGAAATTTATAGAATGAGAACTAGAATATCCATGTCTCGAAATGCACAGATCTACATTTTTTAAGTCAATAATCAATAAAGACTGGCAAGTGTTTAAGGAGAAACCACAAGTTTACCTTCTTTAGTAAATGTCAGTGAATCAAGATGGAAATCAGACTCACGAAATCAAATCAAAGCTAAAAATGAGTACCCACAATGGTTTCAAATCGAAACAACCATGACTGAGCCACATAAACACAAATAAATGAAAGAGAAAAACAAGTATCAGTTTCAGATTTCATTATGACAAAGACTAGGTAACAACGAAATTCAGAGGTCAAGAACTTACCATACTCAGTGAGCATAGATACCACTCACACAATTCAAAGCTCAAAATAGTCAGATAAATCACATCCGAGAGCTCGAATTCACAATGGCAACCAAGTTGCAAAATCTTCAGCAGGGGCAAACTAGCAACTAAAAATGACAAGAAAATGCAAGTGTTCAAGTCCCCAGATTATTACAAGCCCAAAATAATAAAGACTGAGCTCTAATTTCTGCCTAATGGTGGAATCCTTGTTAAAGAAAACTTTCAGAAGTTAGAAATGATCACGACTGACCTCAGAAGCTTCAAACGATGGTGGCCAATACAAAAACCAAACTTGAATCTTCCTTAGAAAGAAGGGACGAGCTTGAACCAAATACATAAGGAGTGACAGTGGTAGAATTCTCTAAAGAACTCACAAAGACAATGAGAAATACGAGCTTCACAGATCAAACAATGGTTTCAAAAAAAATTCCAAGGCTTTTCCTGAAGAACCAAAATTCCAAATGAAATGATTATTGAGGTTGAAGTTACCCTTTACCATACGAACCCGAGGGGTGAATTTAGGAAACTCAACCATAGTCAGATAATCAATGTCTTAGGATCAAGCCATGCAAAGATCAAAGGATGAGGATCAATCTCCACTTTCAATGTAAACCATGGTTCAAGTCTTCAAAAAACACATTAAATACAAGTCAGAAACCCTAATCATGATTTTGAGATCAACGATCACAAATCAACAAGTGCAAATATTAATGCTCACAAATTAATCATCAAGATCGATGCAAAAGTAGTCGAAGTGAAATGGTGGTCGATTGACCAACTTATAATTTTCAAATTTTATAAAATGTCAAAATTTCCTCCGCAGGCCCGAAAGTCCACAAAGTACATGTGGCACCATCATAGTGGAAGTGGAGAAATAGAGGTCGGGAGTCACTTTTGTTTTAAACTTTAAAAAATGCAAATGTTAAAAGTTCCAAAAATTTCCCGCAAACTTGAGCCTCCATGGGGAGAAAAATCAAAGCAAATGTGGAGTGGCAGACACCCTTTACATTCTGAAGCCTTTTCGCATAAAATTAAAATTGCCAAAATAAGCCTGCAGGTCCGAAAGTCCGCATAGGGGACAAAAATTCAAAAAGGTCCTAAAGTCTGCACAGGGGAAAATTTTTCAAAAAGGTCTGAAAGTCCACAAAGGACTTAAAATATTTGAAATTTTTCCCACATTCCCGTAAAAGCAAAGGAAAATGAATCCACATGCCATCCGAGCTATCATTTTAAGTTTTGATTTTCAAAACCCAAATTATAATGTATGTTTCAAATAATCACAAATATGTCCGAAACACGATGAAGTGTAAAGTGGTCCCCACAGTGGCTGGGTTATTTTGTGAATTTTGCAAGTGTTGTAATTATTTTACTCACAAACAGGGATTTGTATTTTTGCATTCCTTCACAACAGGACAAAATACAGAAGAATAAAGAGTTGCATGTTCATGGAGAGAGACTAACCTAGCAAGCAATCTTATTTTTAGCAAATTATTCACCCTTCTTTCTTAAAAATAGATCAATCAACTTCAGTTGATGAATTGTAATAAAGGCTATCAAATGCCTATTTGTAATTGCATGCTCTATTTTATTCCTTTATCTATTATTAAATAAAGTGTAAAAATAAGACGCATGGGCGAGTACAAGCCTTAGGCTATTTTTAGGAAGGATGGGTGAATTAATTTTGCTATATATTGTGTGCCTTGCAAAGAACAAAAAAAAACTTCTAGAGGACTTTTGGATATAGGAGTATTGAAGAAAATTTTGCCAGTTTTTCCCTCTGAGTGTGAAGAATTTCTACCTTACCAATTATTTTCAGTCTTGTGTATGTTTCTATGAGTCTTGTGAATGCAAATTCCCTGATCAAACGCACCCTAATTAGATGTTTTTTTGGCTTCGAGCGTGGGGCTGGTCAATTTCTTCTTGGGTTGCACTTGTGATTAAATTTTTCTTTTCTCTTATTTCATAGACTGATAAAATTTCCACTTCATTGTCTCCTTTAGGAGCTTCTTGAGTCAATCCTTATTTTTAAGATACTCCTTCACCTTCCATAATGGTTACCTCTTTTAGAGGCTATTGATCTAACATACTAACATCTTCCTGCCCTATTGACATTTCTAGTTGTTGCATGGTGAGTTGGATCTCTACTTTTTGTTATTTTCTCATATTTTTTGCATTCATATCATCCACAACATTTTCCTCGCTAGTTGTACCACGTGTAGCTTTTTTTTACCTTCATCCATAGATTTCCCTACCTGAGAAGATGTATCATCCCTAGTGATCCTGACTTGATGAGAAATCTACTTCTTAAACAACGAATTTATGTTCGTAGTCCCATCAACGGGTATTCCTATTTTGTTTAACTCTTAAACTACTTGGTCCAAGTAAAATTTTTTTGTTGACTGGCCATCAAATCCAGCAATACGTATATTCTTAGTCTTTTATATCTCTCCACTCAATTTAGGCTCACTTTAACCATTCACTTGTTGTTTATCCTCATGTTCATCAGATGCATATATTATAGGGACATTCTCACCATGATTAACATTTGGTGTTTCTACTTGATTTGTTGTAGGTTAGTGTAAATCGTTAAATGAAGATAAATTGATACTTTCACTTGCTAATGTTTCAGACATGTTCATACTATGACTCATAATATAATATCTATAAAATTAAGCAAATATGTACCTGGAAATTGTTTTCTCTTGACTGTTGGTAATTGTCACTCATTATGAAGACACAAGTGAAAATGAAAGTACTGATTTTCTAACTAGACTAGTTTGGAAAAAATTTTGTTATTGTAGTGGTGCTACATGTTGTACTTAGGGATCCTCAATTATTTCACTTTCCAAGGGATCGATTACTATATCCTTGTGTTTATGATTCTTGGGTGCATGGGCACCATCTCTTACTAGATATTTCTCATACACAATCTTATGTTTCTTGTGTGCTCTCTCAAAAATTTTGAGGTCTGGTGCTATTCTCTTTTCATCCTTATGTGACATAAATTGTGAATGGCCACTTGCAATATCCCCACTCATTAGCTTATCAACACCTTGGGGTTTTTCAGCAACTGGAGGAGTCTTATGAGAAGCCACTCCCTATCCTTTTGATTCTAATGAAACTCCAATAGTTATATGAGCACTTTGAATTCATTTAAGTAACTCTTCCCCAATCTTCTGGTTTAGAGAAGACATAGGGATATAAGTCCTACTAGTAGTTGAACTCCACTCATCTACTAATCCTAAAGAAGTCCTTTTCGATGGTAACTGAGGAGCCTTTCCTCCTAAATTTTCCATTCTATTAGCTCATTCCCTCAAGGGAGGAAGATTATCTTTCAATTTCCCCAAAATTTTGAACATATTAAGGACTCTTGTGCTATGAATCGATAAGTGAATATTTTTCTGAGCTAACCAATTCAATTTTCCTCCCATTACATTAGTTATTCTATCATATGAGTCACATGACTCTTTTTATTTCCAAATTACTTTCTCCTTTATCCCTTGATGATGGTAATATTGAATCATAGTATCTGGGTCATCGACAACTCTCTCAGTGATGAAAACAACCTTAAAAATTATAATCTGAGATACGGTCATTCTATAAAATTCTCTTAACCTGACTTCCTCTTCATCTTTGCAATTCATGCAATAGTCCACAAATTGTGGTTCATGTTCAGAAGTATTCACTATATTGTTGAATACCCATCTAATATCATAATTTTCCCTTGCCTCAAACATCTCCATCTCAAAATTCCTCATTTCATTTTCCATTAACCTAGTCTTGACAATTGAAGGACAAGAGTACCTTCTAATATTAATGGGAAATTTGATAATTTTTTTATTTTTACTAGAAATTAATTTGTGGATTGGTGTTTGTTGTGTTTCCATCTCACACAAATCCATCTTGTCATCTAAGTATCTAGTCAATTTATAGGGTTGGCCCTAAAATCCACTGACTCTGATACATGTGAATTTCATCTATTGAATAAAGAAACACCGATACTCCATGAATACTTTCCTATATTGCTTAGAAATCCTATATTTATCCCATTCTTGCCTAAACAAGTTTAACATTGGTGCAAAGAATTCATAATTAACCAACGTTACATTTCCTTTCCAATTATTCAACTGTAATTGAGGAAGAATATTCTTCATGTTACATTTCTAAACATCAACACATGGTACTAGGCCAAGGAAACACATGTGGCCTAAAATATTATAAATTAAATATGTCATCATGTAAACTTCCTTTTCCCTAGCATCACCCATCATTATTTTTGTTGTCAATGCCACCATATGCTCATGAAGTGATTATGCAATGAAAGTGGCGCAGAAAATGTTTCTCTTCCTCTCCAACACTATCAACATATAAGTGCACATCCATTCGTTAAATTCATTAGATATTTCAAATCAAGCCATTTGACTCAGCAACACAATTACATCCTCTTATTATTCGATGAATTATACCCTAACAATACTCTTAGGGATTCGATTTGTTTCTTTCCTTAGTACCAAAAATCACTTGGTATTTAACATTCGGGTATATTCCTTCTTATTAGCTTCATAGTCCTATAAGGATAATTCGATCTGTATGGTTATGAGAGTTATAATCACAGGAAACTTCAACATTATTCTTATAGCTACAAGGGTAAAATTCAATACCCCCTCACCACTTTCATCCAATAATTTCCTTTTCACTAGGTCATAATTTATCGCACAAAGCCTAACCGATTCCAGGCAGTGTACCATGGGTGGAATGGCACCAGCTAGAGCAATATTACTAGCCTAAATTGCTTACATTAACTCATTTATGTCTAGGTTATTAACTCATTGTACAAAATCATTATGTCGAAAGGCGTGAACTATGTGGGAAAGTCCGACCCCTTCTGACAAATAACAAGACATCAACGATCATGATTAGTTGGTCGAAGATGCACGGATTATCCTGGACCGTACACGTGGCACGCAACAGGGTCAAAATTATTATTATATCGTTGATTTATTTTTTAAATCCTCCAGACTAATGAGGGACAAAAAAATTGTAAGGGGGAGACCCCTGCACCATGCACGACAGAGGGAAAAGCATTCCGCGAGTCAAAAATGGAGGACAGGTTCAGGAGTCATTCCTGAAGGTGGACATGCCTCTGTCATCACCAAGAAAAAGGAAGTATGGTTTCCCCCTTTTAAGCTCGTACCTCTGCATCCAAAACAATTAAAATCCCTGAGTTCAACGAACGGAGCAGAGTCATTTGTGAGCAGGACACCGGGAAAATGATCCATGAGTTCAACAGTCGGGAAGAAGGGAGTAAATCCATATGTGAGTAGGAGTGGATGTTGAAGAAAGAGATCAAGAATCTCACCGAACAGGTCAAGAAAAAAAAGGATCTCACTTCGCTAATAGAGGAGCGCCTACATTTCCACCCATATTTCACCTTTGAGCAACTCCGTCTCCTCAAATACCAGGTCAAAACCATGCTTGGAAGCGTACAGCTGCTGCTTTCTCAAAAGATGCCTTCCTCTCCTTCTGATGCTCAAAATTGCATAGAGGGGAGCTAGACCAAGACCAAAAATGAGAAGTGAGAGCGAGGTATTTCATTCCCACTCATTCTCGTTCATTCTCTCCCTTTAATTTTCTTTTGTTCTTTGAGAGCAGTATCTCGTGGCAACTTGAGCAGGGCCCTTAAACAAGGATAATAAAGTCGAGGGTGCAGTTTCTGAGATGTACCTGCATTTATGCTTTGAGGCTGATGGAATGGCTGAAGATTTTATTTGGGAAAAGTCCAGGGTGGGGTTTCGGAGATGTACCTGCATTTATCCTTTAAGGCTATTGGAATGGCTGAAGATATTGTTTGGAAAGTTCTGGGCTGAAGTAGAACTGGGAAAATCCTAGGTGTGAGCCGAACAATGGAATCAATTTGGGACGATTTCCTCACCAAGCCTGCAGCAACCATTTTTATGTTCCACATGTTTCAATTTTTTTATTAAAATAGAATTTCCTCTCTTTGTTTCTTAATTTTTCTGATTCTGAAGTTTCTGTCAATTTGGAAAACAGGGTCTGTTAAAAAGAATTACAATCTAGAATATTCTTGGTTCTCTTCTCTAGAAACCAAGATCTTTTTCTTTCCAATAGTTTTATGTGGCAATAGAGAAAGGTAAGGGAATTGATTCTGAAGTTTCTGTCGTTCTGGAAAACAGGGTCTTGCTTGAAATAAGGATGAAAGTCTGTAAGGCTGAATACAGGTTCTTCTTATATTTCCAGCAAGCAAACTCTCTTGTGCAAGGAAAGCAAGAGCTACTTCTAGGGTTTCTTATCTTCCTTGTTGACCCCGATTAACAATAATGCCTCGGGGTCAAAATCCTGGCTTGAGTAGTAAAAAAGAGTCACAGGAGGAATGTCTACTGGGGAATGGATGAGAGAGAAAAAGGGTAAGCCAGATATCACAGAGATACAAGTTGTTCCTCCCAAGACTCTCTCTTAACTGGCCAAACTGGGTATGTGTGTCAGTTTTGCTTCTAATGTTAGTTTTATTCTTGCTGCATCTGGTAACTGGCCAGAATTTATTTATTGTCAAAATTAACAACTGGAATAGTTTAAAACCCAGAAGAGCACACCTGCTATTTTTAACTGCCCTCATTCCAGCAATGCAATGTATTACGGCTACGGGTAACTTAGTTCTCTCCTTGAATTGCCCTGTCAAGGGACTGTATCACCATGTATTACTAAAGCTACATCAAATTCTAGCTTTTCGAAAAATAATAGTCATCTTTATCTATAATTATACTTCAAATGACTCTGGCTATTTAGCCTTTATGAGGTGGATGTCAAAACAAATGAATTTATTTGATTATTGGTTGATCTCAATCAGGTTTTATTGAGTGAGGTAGTGCTAGTTTGATCTCGAATTTGAGTGTTTTTTAAGCTAATGAAGCCATTTGACTACGATTTACATAAACTTGCATAATGCTATGGACTGTGAATGAGTATTCCTCTACCTACATGAGGTTAAATAATATTGAAAAAAAGTTTGTTGTTATGAAAAACAGAGCTGCAACTGAGAAAACTAATACAAATTGCATTAATCTAGCTTGCATTACATTTAGTCCAATCTGCCCTCAATGCTGTGCATGGTTAAATTTTTATAGTTTTTCTAAAATATAAATCACCTTCTACCTGGTTATTAGTGCTGCTACCAAGATCGTTGGCCTGCACAAAATAATGAAAATGTATGTTCTGATTCGAGGTTTCTAGGAAGGTAAGGAGAGAATGTTTTGCCAGAACAAAAAGTGTTAGAAACATGTCGGTGAGATTTTTGGTTCTGTTGGCCTTTGAAATTTGTGTCCAAAGCAATTTCCTTTGAGTAGCAATTTATTGGAAAGAAACAAGATACGGATCATCGCATTTCTCGGTTGTCTAATCTTAAGAACTTTGGTATGTTAGAATCCTCTGTTCAACATTTTCTTGTAATTACTATGTCTTTTCTTCAAATTTCCTTTAATTGGTATCTTGAGCTGACTTTGTATTTTTTCTCATGGTTGGGTAGGATACCATTTTTGGTTGGAGATCACACACTGATTTCAGATGAACCACAGAATTTTGAAGAACAACAGATTGTATCTGAAACTTAAACTCTACATGTTCAATACCGAAGAAATATATTGGTAACCTTAACTTCCATCGTTGCTAATAATAGATTGTGGAGTAGTAATTTCAGTTCTGCTAGCGAAAAATGATTATCTTTAAGTAGAATTATTTTCCGTTATGAAGAATACAGGGTGCTCCTGTGAATAGTCAAGCCACCAAAGACAATAGAGATTATAATTTTCGTGTAATGATTCCTAACTAACCTATTTCATTGTTTGTATACTGGAAAAATAGAAATGAGTACATCCAACGAAGGTGGGAGGAGTGCGAGGATTGTCCCAGGGCTCAATGGAATCAATATTGATGTATTCAATGGAGATTTCAAGGATTGTGATAGAAGTGTTTCATTTTCTTCCTTTCTCTTTGGAAGTGATTCTTGCCAAGCGGTACATCGACCTTCCATTGAGGCAGGCAGTGGGAATACAAATAGTACATTTGTAAAAGGGTTGGAGAAGCAAATCTCTTTCAGCAAGAGCGTGACGAAGGACACTGACATCAGTATCTTTCGAGCAAAAAATTATTTCAGCTCTGAGAAAGAGGAGAATTTACGTAAACCAGGATTCCAAATCGCAAAGCTCCAAGCCAAGAGAGAATTCCAAAGCTAGAATAGAGGCAGGAAAGGACAAGGTATTGTTCTCTGGTACTCATGATATATATGATTCTGGTAATCGAATTCCCTCTCTTGCATCTTCCATCGGAGCAGTAAATCGCACTTTCAGGCTAGGAGGGGCAACTCCTACAACTTCTTCAGAGGTGAGCTAGAACAGCTAGTTAATTCAAGTCACCAGCATTGGCTTCCGGTCTCTGTTCTAAACCATTCTCTTTGCTTTGAAATTTTTTCTACCATATGTATTATGAAGCTGCAGTTTCTGTTATGGAGCTACAATTCATGTACCTTTTATAATGCATCATATAGCTTAATTATTTATAGTCAAACAACTAGGAAAATATAAGAGTGCCGAGGCAAGTGTAATGGTACTGAAGAACGTCTAAGAATTTTTACAACGTTTATAATGTTGTTTTGATTCTCTTCTTATGTTGAATTCATTTTAATCTATAGGAATAGTTTGGTGATTATTTATGCAAGAAAGATCTTGTTTTCTTAAGTGAGTTGTGGAAGTGTTATCTCCCCAACTATTTCTATTATTTAGTCCACCACGAACCACCTTCTTGTGTTTTGTTGTGACACTTGGTCATATCCAATCCCATCAGTGGTGTCCATGAATTAAATAATTGTAATTCATTAAAATGTAAATAAAAGAACTATGACAACATCTCTGCAAAGAGATGTCAAGATTTGAACACTAGTTCATAGCTTGAAGACATTTTGAAGAATTATAGAACTAAATTGAATTAGTCAAAGGTACATGATGATAAAATAAAATAAAGTTACAAATCAACAAATGAAAGGCTGGAAAGTTGGAAAAGTTCAACTTCCAGGCATTACAAATATAGTAGCTATTGATGCATTGCACTATGGCATGGATTTGGAAAGGTCATACTTTGATGCAAATCCTCGCTGAAAGTGATAAAAGGATTGGCAATGGTCAACTAATGTGCAATGTTGAAGTTGGCACCATTCAAATAGTTGGTCCAATGAGTGCAATATTTTTCTGACTGGATTGGTGTTGGTACCAACTTTGGAAGCTGAATGTGGAAGCTATGCACCGTAAGCATTGGTGTCAGATGGACAAGGCATTGTGCTGATGTTGAAAGCATTGGTGTGAGTGAACTCTTGGTCGGTTGTTGAGTTTGGAAAAAGGTACATAAAGTCAAACAACTACGAAGGAACAAGGACATATAGCTGGTTTTATAATGCATCGTGAGAACAACAATTTTTCAGAATTTAGAATCCAAAGCATTTTGTTGGGTCTTGATTTCAGTTTAGATATAATTTGTAGACCCACTATGAATAATTCAAATAGAGGAGTAATTCTGAGTTTGCCAACATTATTATGTTTAGATCTAGCAAATTCTACTTCATTACAAGTTTTGAAAGTGTAGAAAACTCCACTACCTATGGAATGAAAGTAAACACCACATTTAGACACTCAACTCATAGATTATCATCGCGTATGTAAGAAGTGGTTATACGCCTCTGTATGCATTGGATTTGAAGAATGTAGTTGTTATCGGAATTGACGTTCAACTTCTCACTCTCTTTTCATGTTGCATTACCTACCCTTTTTTTAATTAAACAGCCAAATGAAAGTGCATTAAAAGAAAAACTTTTTTTCATTCATCCCTTCCAATATTTATTTTATCTTCTAAACAAATTTGTATTATGATTACATTAAATAAAACAAATTTTAGGTTTAGCACTTGAAAGCAGGCTTGGAAATTAACAAGATGTAGGCCTTTTTTGGTGATTTTAACTATATATTAGAGGTGCGTTTTTTTTAATGTCCATACACATAATACTTATTTACATACATATATATATGAATAGATTGTAAATATATCTATACAAATTTCTAGAATATATAGCCACCTGAAAGAGTTGGAGAATTTTGATTTGAAAGCCACACATAATTTGAATTTCACTTAGTTGTCTAATCTGCCTGTATACAGCCACTTGAGACTTTCACTTAACCTTATCTCTTTAACACTTTTTTGCACTTCGTCCCCCACAAAACCAATTTATGTTGACACATTTTTTCAAACAATTCCTATGATGTATATGATTCCCTCTCTCATATGCACTAACTTTTAAATGTGTATGGCATTTTATTTTACCAGAAGTAAATCGTCCAATATTTTATAAATTTAAATTATGGTTCTGAATCGCAATTGAGATCTTTGCACATATTGTTTGCTGTAATTTTATTCATGCCATTGGTTTACAACATTTGAATTGCACTTCAAGATGTTAAACGTGTTAAATTTCATTTTGGGGTGTGAGTTCAAATATTTTCTTTGAGGAGGATAGATGTACTGATTATGCATGGGAATTTGCAAGCTATTGAGTGAGTTTGTTCCAAGTATGTTTCATTGTATGTTTTTCAAGTGTCTCTTTGGGATTATTTTGTTATTTGTAGAGATATTTTTGTTACTTATGTTCTCCAGCTAGATGCTTATATTATTGGCCAATTTTGTAGTGTGACCTGTAATGCTTACCAAATAAAGTGATATTGCATTTATGTTAATAGTTGTTGAGGTGTTGTGAGGAAGATTCTGATCATTAAACTTAAAAATTTGTACTCATTACTGCTTTGTTTCCTCAATGAGTTTCAAGAAGATGGACATTTCTACCAAAAATATGTAGATTAATTAGTAAAAATTTGAAGAATAAAATGTGTTGATAAAATTCTTCTTGATGAGTACACTTGATTTTTTTTCCTTAAGCTTTATTAGAATAAAGGGGAACTTAAAAATTTAAAAGTGCAACTCGTCTTACAGAAACATGGAACATTCTGAATTTCATTGATGCTTGTAATATTTTATCAAATATAATGTGGTATTTTTCTCTAAGATATTTGTTCTATCTTATGGGAGTGATAGTTAAACATATTTCATCTATGGAGATGAAAGGGAATGTTTTGCAAATAAAAAAAATAGAAGTTAATAAAGGGTTAAATTTGGGTGTCTATGAACTTTTCAAGTTTTTAAATTAAGCTTATAATCCCGAGTTCTTCAAATATTGGTGACTGATAGATCGTGTTCAACGACACACAAAGTGTTCTAAGAATACTTTCCTTCGAAAAAAAATAGTTGGCTCCAGTGTCGATACAATGCACCTTGTGAGAATGGAGCCGCTTCTTTATTGTTTGTTGATGAGAGTGCTTCAGTTAAATACCTCCCTTCAAGGAATGATGATAGATTGAACAAACATAATCCAACAATGTTATCCATATGGAGAGCCAATATGGATTGTCAACTTGTGCTATCTTGCCATGATGTCCTTAAATACATTTCTAAGTATGCTTCCAAAGCGGAACAAATGTCAGAAACATACCACCAAATGCTTTCTACATTGTCAAGAGGTTTAGATCCTGATCTGCCTACACATTTAGCCATAAAGAAAATGTTAACTGAGAGTGTGGTTGAACATGGCATTAGCGCACAAGAAACATGCCACATGCTCCTGAAATTGCCACTTCTAATGTGCAGTCACACTTCTGTGATGCTAAATGTAGGCAGAAAAATCTTAAGAAGTCAGGTTGAAGCAGAGTGTGAGGATGCATAAGCATCCCTGCTTTTAGATGCATACAGGGTCCGCCCTTCAAACATGGAAAGCCTTCCACTCATTGAAGTTTCTCGTGACTGGAGTTACAAAAAATATCACATGCGCACTAGGTGGAAGAGTCGTACCCATCCAACTATTGTTCGGGTGTTCCCCAAATTTCAATGCGTTCCATCTAAGGACTCCCCCTCTTTTGAACTTTAATGTTGGTTTGAACTCCTATAAAAACCTTTCTGCAACATTTCTAACGGTATTGGTTCAATACCTCAACAAACCATTTCCAATTGGAGCTTTTTCAGATACAATTATCGGCCTTGACATATTACACGGCATGAATAAAATCCATCACTCACCTCTAACAAAGACACTGAGTCCAAGGCCGAGCCCCCCCTTCCTGTTGAGAAACTATATGATTGGAAACTGTTGGCTCGATTCCACCCCGGGAACACTTCTTTCCTTGACCATCTTGCAAATGTTGGGCCTTCGTGAATTTGACACCCTCCACAATTGGAGCACACATCGTATTCCTATTGCTCTGCAGTCTTTTGGCACCACTTTCATTGAAGATAATAAGGCAGACCATATTTAAGCTTCCTTCATGGAAATATTCGAACCTCCAACTTCAGGTTTATCCCCATAATAACAAGCAACTTTCAACATAGTTATTCAACACTTCACGCACATATCCAACCTTCCTCCACTGAGACTTATTATACAAAGGAACTGCAGTCTGCAAATACTGGAAAATCATTCCTCATTAACATTGTAAAGTCTTCATTTGCCTCTTCATCCAGCCAGGGCCTTTCACCTTTCCTTTTTCTCGCCCCAACAAGAGTTCCTACTTTCAACATTTCAGCTTCGACAATACCCGCAAGCCTCCAGATTCCCATTAAAGAAATCAAACCCTTAGAGGGCCAAGCTTTATTGTCTCTTAAAGACTCCCTCAAGCACATCAAATACATTTTAATTGATGAAATGAGTTTCGTCAGACCACATTTGCTTTACAGAAACGAATACCATCTTACAGAGGCTTTCCCGCACTTCAAATATTCAACATTTGGAGGTATATCTAAGATCCTTGTTGGAGACCTCGGTCAACTTCATCCAGTTATGGACATCTCGCTTTATGCTAGCAAGTCTTACGGAGGCACCCTTTGGTGAGAATTCAACATATCTATCTCCCTTCATTCAATCTTCTGACAACAACACTCTGATCCAGCACAGGCATCATTCCGGAACTTCCTCCTTAACATTCGTAACGTTGTCCCTCTGATCTAGGACTGGGCAGCTCTTATGTCAAGATCTGATTCCCCCCTTTTCAAACAAGATAGCATTTAATTTAAATAAGGCCCTCATATTTTCACTCAGAATGACCTTGTGGACTCGCACAACCTTATTACATTGAAGTCCCTTAACTCTCCTATAGCCAGATCAATTTCTGAAAATAACATACATTCTACATCTGGCGATACCGAAGATGATCAGTTGAATCCCAAGGTTCTTCTCCCAACACTCATCTTATCTCCTTATAGCGATCATGTAATCATGATGCCATACCTTCTTTATAACAGTCATGCATGTGTATATCACGTGTATTTTGTGTCGATAACCCCTTTTGATTCTTTTTTGTATTATTTGCAACTAATTTAAACACCATATTTGATCTATGTTTGTTTACAAATATGTTCAAAGTTTCTTCCTGCGCTCTACTTCTAACCAGTCTAATATAACTAATGGATTTTTTATACCTCGCTATTATTCTTTTATATTTAATGCTCAAGATCTTGTTGCTTATGTTTTTTTTTCACATTTACCTTAATTTGACCATATCCCCACCACACTATAGAATCTTCTACTCTGATATACGTTAAATTTCATTTTATTATCCATTCTTTTAGATTTTCTCCACTACTTTTCCTTTTTTGACTCCTACCATTACTTGCATTTACGAGATATATTGGTTTTTAACACTCTCCACTTTCCTTCAGTTTTACCTCTTCTCTTTCCCTCCTCCATTTCCTTTTCCCTTTTTCATTTCTTTTATCCTTTCTGTCAAATGCATTCTTTTTCTCTACTTCCTTCTCCTTGTTACCCAACCTCTCTTTCGGCGTTATCATCGCACACCTCATGTGCGATTGCTAGTTTATGTCCACATTAATTAGGTCTATATCCATGAGTTTGTCTAAATCGGTAGTAGTTTCGGAAGTGACACACAAACCCGTCGACATAGTCTTCATTTTTAATGCCATAGTTTTTCTTTGAAATTCCTAGAAATTGAAAAAGTTTACAAAAGCGTCTTAATCCTTACAAATTTTCTGATAAAAACCCGTGTAAATTAATATCTGGTTAGAAAAATTCTCAAGTTTTGGTTAGAAATTCAGATTTTGCGATCAATTCTACGTTGTTCTCGAAGGAAACTTGATAACAATGGTGTCCAATATCGAAAAATGATTAAAAAAATGCGTTTGAAAAATTTAAATATTCTCCTTGATTTTTGCAAAAAAACAACTAATGGCAGCTATGATTAACACATCACATCATAGCCTTCCATTATGTTTTCCTTATTTTAAATGTAGGCCATCCACTTCAAGAAACTTTATGTGATGCGGGCTTCGGGAAACCTTCTGCACTTTAGAGTCATGTTTTGAATGTATAAACATTTACTAAATGGACCCAAACACCCACTTTTAACATTTTCGCTTGAACAAACATGTGTTATTATCCAGGTTGTTGTGGACCTGTGGGCCGATTTTTGATATTTTTCCCCTTTTCATAATTGAACTCAAGATCCTCAATTTTCCCCGATGACCCACTTTCCTGCTCTTTACATGGGGAAATGCAAAATATTCTTGGCAGGTCTTGGGTCTTTTTGGTGCTTTGAAATTATTTTTTCTTAGTATCAAGATATGTAATCAGGGCCCGCTCCCCACATTCAACCATTGTGTGACACGTGGGTTTCTTCAGAGGTGGGGTCAATTTCAATTCTTGCATCTTTTGACTACGAATATTTTAAGGAATATTCCTCAGGTCTTGGGGACAAATTATAAAATCATCCACACTACAAGATTGTTGTAATTGTTTAAAATTTAAGCCTGTCATTCTTCAACCAATTAGGGAACACCACTTAACATTAAGTGGTGGAACCAAACATAAAATTTGCAACATGGCTAGGGCATGGCACACAAAGTATTTTTTACTATTTACTAGTGATTTATGATCAAATATTTCTAGGAATCAACAAGAACAACATGTATAACACAATACTCAACTGAAAAAGAGGTAAAACAACTCTAACCACAGGGACCCAAATTATTTTATCATAAAGGTTACGTTCAAACTTGTTTTACTTCATGGGAAAACACGAAAACATAAAAAAATTGAAAGGACATTCTTGAAAAAAAAGGGGCGAGATTATTTTTTGCATAAAAAAACTACACACTCAGTGATGTCATGACATATATAACTTACACAACCTATGATTGAAACATTACACATTTAACAATACAGATCACAAACTCAATGTGATCACATCAGTCTCTTTCATAGACATTCAACACCACATACTACACAAACAACATATTACACATTCTACATATCTCTCACACAATTGAAATGACATACTAACGTATGACGCACTCTAGTTTAGAGGTCCATACTCAACTATTAAGGCTCTACATCTAAAATGAACCTCACCAAACTCCCACATTTATTCATTCATTCATTCATAAACTTACACTCTATGTGTTGTGTTTTGATGATCATGTCTTTATAATACACATATTCAAATAATTTCCTAATGACGCACTCTCATCTATTGTGCATTATTGACTGGTGATGGGGCATGTATAAATGAACTTAATCTCATAAATACACATCCACTCATGGGTCTCACTGATCCTATCTTTCCCTTTACATTCCATTCCATCTCATCCACAACATACTGCATCTTGGTTGCATTTGTCCTTACATTTACTTTTTACATGTAAATATTATTACACATTTTAGATACTTATCTTGTATGTCATTATCTTTTTCCATACACACATGTGCATTTACTTGATTTTTAGTTGTGATCTCAAATTCTAAATATCTTTACATGCAACATGGATTCTTGGAACCTTTCCTATTATCAGTCCCACAACGGCTCCTGGGGGCATCCACTTTCATCCATTACGGGTTTTATTGTTTCTTTTTTCTTCATAGAACATTACTTCATTAGATTATATACAACTCGACATATTTTTTATCTCTTTATCATACTAACACTTGCTTCATGTGCATCATTTGTTTTGAAGGCATATTTTCTACCATGGTTTTCAATTACATTCCTTGTCATTGTTTTCCACTTTTTGAGGACTTTTCCCTTTTTCTTGTGTTCACACTATGGCCTTGATTGTCTTGTGACACCATGAGTGGTGTCCTATGTTTGCAAACCAATTTTCACAGTCTACATTATCTTCTTGTGTATTTGTTTATTTATGTCTTAGATTACACATTATATATGTAGACACTAAATCACACACTTTGGGTATTATTTAGGTCTAGTCTCATACTACTATTCATATGGTATTTGAGTGAAAAAATTAGTAATTAACACCCATCCCTTGATTTTTGTTGTTGTTGTAATACCCGACCTTCACCGCATATATGCTCAGTTAGATTTCATCACTTTACATTATTTTACCCTTGACTTGGGTATCCGGGCCAGTACTGGGGCACCCATGGACACCCTGGTGTTAGTCTAGGTGCCCTCATCATTTTTACACTTTCCCGCCACTTTTTGGGAACTTTTTGGCCTTTTGAACTTCTTATCATTTTGGTGGTTAGTCTATTTGGTGTTAATTATGAAATTAAATCTAGATATTTGTACAAATATAAAGTTATGAGACCATAATGAGGGACAAAGCACTAGGCGCTACTATTATAATCTAATTTTGCATCCATCTAGTTCCATCACAAAGGACAAGGTTGGTCCATCTACATCACACATTAGAAAAGAGAAGTTTATTTTATTCCATCCACCATTTTATTACATTTTCTACATATAGTTATTTCTCTCTATGTTAAACAATTGCAACTATCACAAGAGAAAGATAGGTCATGATCACATACACACATACATAGAACTACATCGGTTTTGAGATGTAGTGCATCGTTCATATCATATGTCCACCATTGTGGCTGTTGAGGATAGTCTAATCCATTCATTTGAATTTTTTTTAGGGTTTGATGTTTGTTTTAGGGTCATGCAAGTTTATTATTCATCATTAATCAGTGGTGAAATCTAGTACAGAGTAATGAATTGCACACAACAAAAAGTGAGGGTTTTACATCATCATCTGACCCTCTAAATCTAGTTTTGAGACCTCCTAGACAAATCAAAGTGCCCATAGTTGCATTGATCCTCTCTCTAGTATCCCTATTTAGCAAAACATTTGAAATCTATACTTTTTTGGACCTCTACATGTTCGTTCTTGATTCCATA
Organism: Taxus chinensis; assembly: GCA_019776745.2. Taxonomy (NCBI): domain Eukaryota; kingdom Viridiplantae; phylum Streptophyta; class Pinopsida; order Cupressales; family Taxaceae; genus Taxus; species Taxus chinensis. The sequence goes on from CM034155.1 coordinate 387,447,972, forward strand.
ATATTCTTCTTATTTTACAACACATCCCAGATCATCCTACAACTTAGTTAAGCTCCTTTTAACCCTACTTATTATTTAGGGTTTCACATTTCCAGTTACATAGTTGCTTGAGCACTTTCTATATTTATTTACTACTTTTATTTACTATTATTTACTATTGTTCCTAGCTAGATTAAATCAATAAATCCATATTTTAGTAAATAATTTTGGTGAACCCAACAGCTTTCACGCTTAGGATCCTTATTTTTCCTCAATCATGGCTCCTAAAATTCCTCAAGTTTCTTTATATGATTTTCAAGAGATACATCCTATTTTTCAAGTAGCTCTTCAAAAATCCCCGGACATTACGTATTGTCTTCAAAATACACAACCACTTGAAATAAGTCCTATATTTGATCATTTATATAACAACCCTAGTCCTAGTGATCCTCCATCTGATCAACCCTTATTGTAATCAATTCAAGCTTTGCATTATTTATTTCAAGAAACATTTATGGCTATGGAATCCAAGATCACATCCCTCAAATTTGAATTCCAAAATTTTAAGGATGCTTCTCAGGCACATGTTTGTTCTCATTCTCTATCCCCTCTTCAATCCATGTCTAATACATGTCATAAAATTGAACCTTAATTCATTTCATTTCCATATCCTCTAATCCTTGATTGTAATCATTAAAACATGACATTCATATTTAGCTCCTTATTCATCACTTGATCACTTTAGGTCGCATACTTATTCTTATCCTCCTTATGCACTAGAAAATAATCAAGGGCATCCATATTCACACTATAATCAAATCAATGGACATAATGAAAATGATTGCCATGATTTACAATGAAGAATAAAAATCTTGAGTGTCAAGGATTTATCTCATTTTCTTCACAACATTCTACTTCTTGCACATCTCCAAATGTTACATATCAATGGGATTTGAAATCTCCTCCTTCTACATTGAATGAGCATAATGCTATCACTTCTAAAGTACCTTATTTGGTTAGAAAAGATCCACTTGTTCAATCCTCTTAAGGATGGTCCTCCTTCTCTTCCACTCAAGCTATCTACAATATTACAAACTCAAAGTATGAAACCACCTTTCAAAATCAATCAACTTTCTTCTTCGATCACATCATCAATACCAGCAAAGATGCCACAATTAAATATTTATAGTCATTCCACTCCACTTCCATTCAGTATTCCTTTTTTTAAATAAAATACCCCTCCACTCAAGTTATCTACACACTACTACATCAACATCCCATTACTTCTGTTAAGGAGACTACTCCCTATGTTTATCCTCCTAGTGTCTTTTGATGAAACCTCCATCACTTACAGACTTGTGGGCATAAAACTCAACACATCCCCCCTCTTAACATCAATAAATCATGTATTATCACATTATTATACATTCATCTCATAGCATAGTCATATTTATCACACATTTAAGCTTTGACCATTACCCAATGACACACTCTTGTGCTTAGGTTCACACTTGATTGTTGAGGGCATACTACACATGAACTCCACACACTTCACTAAAGGTATTAAAATTTATGTTTCACCATAAATATCATGTTATACATCCTACATTCTCTATTTAGTCTGAAAAAGTTCAAATTTTTCACTCTCCTACATCATACATCATATTATTTTGCATGATATATGTGTCATACTTCTATTACCTACACATCTAGCATTGCATCATACACTACCCATCCTACAGATTAGATTACTTGGTTCTATACACATCTCAAATTACACATTCTACATCGTGTTGTATGTCTTATATCATACATCATACATTCTAAATTTATTCTAAATTATTTAAATGCTCATGCATCTCAAAAAACAAAATCTATAGATAGTTTACATCATTTCTACATTTACATATATACACGGCATACATCGTACTAGTATTCATCATACATGAATCAAAATCGCATCTAACATTACATATTAATCATCATGTATACTAATTTTAGTATACATAAAGATCTTACATTGCATCTCATACATCATACAATACACATTCTACAGGTAATTTTATCATGTATCATCATCATCACACATACTAAATTGTATTCTATGTGTTTCACTCAATACCCTATCATGCACTTTAGTTCTCGGGTCCATACTGGACTACAATGGGTTTGCAAATCAAATGGACCTTATCTTCATCATGTGTTCATCATTCACCCTTATATCATGTGAAAATCCTAGGCTACTATCATATGTTATAGGATAAATGGTCACCTAATCCTTCATCTTGTAGTTTTATACGCTTTTGGCTAAATCAACACTCCCTCTATTCATCTTATAGTGGTATACACTTTAGGCTACAACATCACTCCCTCTATCCATCTTGTAGTGATATATTCTTTAGGCTACATCATCACTCATATGTTCATATTTTTGTGATATACGCTTTGAATATAATGTTCACGTAAATATAATTTATAGGTCACATCTCATCCATACACATGCACAATCATCATAGCACATTAAACACAACCTACACTATGACCATTTCTTGATGACACACTCTTGTTTTTGGTTATTTATTGACTGCTGAGGGAGAAAACCAAATGAACCTCATTACATAAATTTAAATTCACTCGGGGAACACCTGGATATTATCATCCATCTTACATTTTATCCCATCAATCCACAACATATTGCATATTATGGTTGTTGTTACTCTTGTTTGCATTTTATTGTTCATGGTATCTTTATTACAGATGATAGTTAGATTACTTATATGTAATTTATCTATACCACACACACATACATGTTCATACCTTTTTTTAGTTTTGATCATAGATAAACGTCTCTTATATGCAACACAGATGCTCGCCTTCTACCCTTCCTACAGTGGTTGTTGGGGGAATCCCAATTCGTCTCTCACAAGTGCTATTGTATAATTTTGTACTTATCACTTTACATTACCTTTTTATACACAATTTTTACATACTTGATATCTCCCTAACATGCTAACAGGTGCTTCATGTGCATCATTTTTTATGCAGAGATATTTGATTCCATAATTTTTTGTTACATTGTTTGTTATTGCTCATTTTTGTATGCAATCCTTTCCCTATCTTTGGTGTGCAGACTTGTTTTTTATATGGGGTCATTGTGGCCTCACATTTCTTTTGATACCATGAGTGATGTCCTATGTTCATATCTTGCTTTATGAAGCTGTCATTGTCTTTGTACATGTTTACATTACTATACTTGATTTCTAGCTTTTCTATTATCTGCATAGTGTACACTTGTCTTTATACATGCATGGTTTTTAATAATAACGCTTGTTTGTAGCTAAACCTCTTGTTTGTACATACTATGGATTCTACCAAGTGCTTTCCCTTCCTCCTGCAGGGCATAGTTATAGAGTTCATGTGTTTGGTTCTCTTTTGGGGCCACATTATCCTATCAGAAACATTGTACGCACCCCTAAAGGGGGGCATATATATTGGGTTTAACCTTATACACAATGATTATACATAATTTTAGTTTAGTTCAAATTCTTCCCTTTGCATTATGGGTTATATACAATGAGTTTGTTCACACCAGTCTACAAAACTTGTACACAACAAATTCTACAGGATATGTTTTCCTTATAATTTTTAGGATCAGTTAAAGTTTGGAAGATACAATGGAATTCTACCATATGCTTTTTGAGCCAGTGGCATTAGATTGACAAAAAAAGGAAGCACACAGATATCTTTACACACTATTAGGGAAGGATTTAAAGGTTAAAGGATATAACATAATTCCTTTGAATACCTTTTTAGCCTATCAAGTCGGATCGCCCAAAAAATCCAAGACATGATATCCTCCTTCTGAACCCTTTTCTCTCATCACGAATCAAGTGCACATGTTCTTTTAGGATTTTCATACTTCCATTTCTATTTTTTCTTTACAGATATACATGCATAGTTTACTTCTTGATTTTCTTCTCCTTGTAGGTCAAACTGTATTATAAGCAAGAATTCAATAACAACACTTTTTGGTAGCACACACCTCATACTAATCATGCAAGAACATCACATATATAAGAAAATACAGAAACGCTTTTGCATTAGGTTGAATCACACCATTTCTTTGCACTTTTACTTATATTGTTTCCATGCTCCATCTCCATCATCTTTTGGTCACTCCATTATTTGTCTAGTCCTTTGACACATTTTCTACATCACTCTACATGGACATCATCAATGCATCTCTATCTTTTTTATGTTACTGAGATTTATTCTCACCAACAAAAAAAGGGGTAAAATGTAGACACTAAATCACATAGTTGGGCTATTATTTAGTCCTTGTCTCATACTACTATTCATATGGTTTTTGAACATAGAAATTACTAGTTAGCCCCCGTCTCTTGGTTATTCTTATTTTCTTGTTGTCGTAATTATTGACCTTCACCGTATACATGCCCAGTCATTTTTCATTACTTTGAATCATTTTTACCTTGATTAGGGAACTTATGCTAGTACTGGGGCATCCACAGGCATCCTGGTCTTAGTCAGTTTTCCTTGATCCTTTTAACACTTTCCCACAATTGTTTGGGCACTTTCTAGCCATCTGAGCATTCTATATTATTAATATTTGGCTTCTTCAAGATTAATTATGAAATTAGATCAAGAGAACCATATAAATATAAAGTTATGAGACAATAATGAGGGTCAAAGAATTAGTCACTATATCACAACCTAAGGTTTCATCCATCAAAGGCTCTATTTTCATCCATCTAGCTCTATCATAAGGTAAAATTTGTTTCACCTTCATCACACATCATACGAGGGAAGATTATTCTATTCCATCCAATGTTCAATTAAATTTTCTACACATAGTTATTGCTCACTATTTTCACAAAGTACGACTAGCACAAGAGAAATATAGGGCATGATCACACACACACATAGAACTACATGGATTTTGAGATATAGTATATCACTTAGTTAGTAAGTCCACCATTATGGCCACATAAGATAGTTTGATGCTTGTTTTTGGGTAGTGACGGTATATTATTCATCACTAATCACTAGCAACACTCAGTATAGAGCCAAAAATTATATGTGAGAGACACCGAGGGTTTCACATCATCATCTGACCCCATTGATCTGGTTTCTAGACCTAAGATTAGGGCACCTACACTTGGCCTAATGCTCTCTAAGGTTCCTTGGTCTAGAACAAAAAATCAGATATGTCCTTTTTAAGAACTTTGAATGTTTGTTCCTGTTTCTAGAATATTCAGTTTATTTACGACATAGTCAAGATCAGCCTATGAATCAACTAAGGTCCTTCTAGCAGTAATTTATAATTAGGGTTTCACATTGTTATTTACTTAGTTGTTTTAGTCACTTTGTATATTGATTTACTGATTTTATTTACTCTTATTTATTTTTGTTCTTAGTTAAATTAAGTTAGTAAATGCATATTTTAGTTAATAATTCTTCTTGTCCACTAGCTTACATTTTCCATCCATGTTTTCTTGTACTAACACTTATCTCCTAGAAAAAAAAATTCGTGTGAATTGGGTTAAAAAACACACACTCCCTAACCTATAGGGAATCACTTTTAGCACAAAATTTTATCTTCCTTTTAACGACATTATTCTCAACGATGTTATATGCACCATAAAGGAGGGGGGATATCATTTGGGTGTATCAGTCAACTAATACAATTATTTATTATAAAAATACGACACAATAGAATATAAGTATAACATATCTATTTAGTTTCAGGACTTAGAATTAGACTTGGGTCCTTAACACAATATAACCACAAGAGCCATTTTATGATTCCTTTAACCTCGAGGTACTTCCACAACATTATTTAGTGTAGAAAATTCTACAACACTCCACAGAGTAGTTTTTGACAAGAAATATAGTCTTTAGTTTAACATACACACATTACATCTTCTTTTACCTTCAACAACATTGGATTAGAAATGGTCAAACCACATTGAACTTTCATACACTATATACAGTGGTGTTTATATTATAGGAAGAATATAAAGGATCGAGGATGAAACCTGACTTTTCTCCATAATATTCTTCAAGATCCTTGGCATGAGATCTACCAAAAAACATGCATTCAACACAACTGGTGTGAAATCACCCCAAAAAAATCAGACATTATAAACATCTAGATGATCCTTTCTACACTCTTTCCTCATCATAGATCATGTCCACATGTTACTTTTTAACATTTTTCATTCTACAAACGTATTTACAATATTTTTACACATATACATGCGTATTTGACTACTTTTTCATTCTTCTCTATTGGAGGTTCATCCAAATGATTAGAGGTAGTCAACATCACTCATCATCATCATAAATTGAAAACAACATAAAAAAATCACATATATCAGAATTAACATCAGCAACAGGTAGCTTTACGACATCTACAACATGATTTTTTGCCATAGGGTCATTATTTCATGACTTTTTGCATTTTCTCATATTTACTCTCGAAGATCCATCTTTTTATCAGTCCACACTTTTTTTTGTCTCTCAAAATGTTCCTCTCTATCAATCTACATACTTACCAAGTATGCATCACTATCTAATTTATGTTATTGGACTATATATTAATAACATAAAGTTGTGGAAATTTTAGACACAAAATCATGCATTTTGGCTAATTATCTAGTATCGATTGCTTACCACTATTCATATGACTCCTAAGAAATAAATGTACTAATTATTGCATGTATTTGGCCATCTTTACTTTCTTTCTACTCTACTTTTTGTTGTGCACACCTTTTTACTTAGTCTGACCTCCAACCATTTAATTTCTGGGAGTCTTGACCCCAACACCCAACCAAAAAATAAGCACCAGGTGCCCCTGACCTCCTTGTACTTTACTCACGTCTATTTGGGTCCTTTCTAGATGTTTAAGGATCTTATATTTTTGGTAGTCAACATTTTTTGGGGTTAATTATGAAATTAAAGCAAGGGAATCATATAAATATTAAGTTATGTGATCCTAATATATGGCCAAGTACTAAGAATCAACTATCTCCATCTAAGGTTGGATCCAAAGGCTACTCACGAGCATTCAAGAATCCATTCAAGGGAAACGGGATGCATTATTCTGTAAAAAAACTCATTGAATGGGAGTCTATTCTATTCCATGTACACATCTATTACATTTCTTTACATCAAATTTCTTTGTTTTTCATAAAATGTGACACACACAAGAGCCACCTAGGGCACAATTCCGCACATACACACACAAAAATAAATTGGTTATAAGATGTAGTGTAGTGCTCATTCATAAGATCACCATTGTGAAATTTAATCACATTCCAAAACCGAATTTTGCATCTTTTGTTTTAAGGATTTGATGTCTATTTCAAGATTTTATAGGTCAATACTTCATTGGAGGTTTCCAAGGATCTCGGTGATCATTACATGATTAAAAGAAAATGGAGACAAATCACCATATGAATATTCAAATATGGTTTTATAATATTGTTTTCAGTCACATGAACCTACAATTGGTCTAGGGAACCCCATGTTACTCCTATACCTTTCTGGGTGCAACCATCCATCATATTCATCTTGATATACATTTTTCTTAGTGTTTGTGTGACCCTTTTACCTCTCTATTCAACTGGTCAACACTTTGGTACGATAAATATTTAATTGCAAATCAGTTAATGATTTCTTAACCCTCTTTGCAATTAGGGTTTGACATTTCATACCTTAGTTTTATTGGGTCATTTTTTGCACTTAATTGTCATTTTTTTACTACTACAATAACAGTCAGATTAAGCATTTTATAGCATTTATTCACATTTTTCGTAATTTGAAAGTAGTGGGGTCACATGGAGTAGACCCTCATTTTTCAAGTTTCATTTTTTATTCAGATGTGTTTGGTTGTTGAAAATAATGGGTTCATTAAAAATGTGTTGGAAACTTACAATAGAACATTTTTTTTATATGTATGTTAAACATTAATTCACAAACAACACATGTGAATGATTCATTGAAATAAAATGAAAATGAAGATATACATGGAAAAAAATTGTTTATGATATGCACAAAATGAGTATGATCGATATGCTTTAGATATTTTAAGAAAATACTATTGGAAGGTGTAAATTCAAAATTGAAATCCATAAGTGCCAAATGTGAAGGCTTTGCATGGCACAAGCACTTTTTGATGAAATGTTTGGGCAAGTCGTGAGCTAGAAAAACTCCTCTCCTTCTCTACCTCATCAAAATTAGGCACAGAGTTATTCCACTCCCTCTCTATTTGTTTTTGTGTGATGTTATCATTATAGATTGTTACTATTTTTATCAAAGGATTAGAACATTGATTTTTATGTTGGTATGCATAAAAATTTAGTGCTTGAGTTTATTTTTTCCACCTCAATAACATTACCCTAGTCATGAAATTTTTATTAAACATAAAAATAATCCAACCCATGATATCGAGTCATTTCATTGTGTATTATCTCCTCTAATAAATATTCAAATAAAGGTGACATCTCCTTGTATGCTTGTGAACTAGATTTGGAATTGCTCTGTAAAACAAAACCACATATCATAAAACATTATTTTTCACCTCATATCCCTTCATTGTTATCTAGAGAATAGAAATGTATAATTGGTATTCACTATGACGGTTAGATAGAATGTTGTACATTCACATATCAGGGCCTACTTATCCAACTAGATGAATGCAAACATTACTAAAACACCCTTTTACCTCTAGAACGATTCTCCAAAAATGAGTTATATGAGGTGGATTTATTTCTTTCATGGCCCCTAAGATCTTAGTATATATATGAACATGTTGGAAGTATTTAGAATTTTTTTTGGTCACCTGTATGAAATTTTTTACAAGGCCATTTTGTGGCTAGTCAAACTTCCTTGGACTATCTTGGATATTTAAAACTAAGACGATTTCCCCTAGACATACACCTAAAATGCACATTGTATTATTTTCATCCTTAATTCCCAATAATTATTTATTTATAGTAGTAGTGTAATGCCCGTTTTGTGGTAAACCATTTTCGAAGGTTGATTAGGCTAGTAACTTTCCTTGAAGCTATTTCCATCCTACTCTTATTCGTTGTCGAGCTAAGGACTTTAACCCATCGACAAGGGTTGATGAGTTCAGACGTTAGTTTCATTAGTCTGAACCCCTATTAAGCTACATCATGTGTCAAAATTAGGTCTTGATTTCAGATTTTTCTTCTTTTGAATCACCTTCACACATGCTATCTCCAAAAGAATCATAATTTTTATTTTTAGTTAAACCTCTTTCATATAACTCTATATTTTTCCTATCCACATAACTCTTATCTTCATTGTTCACACTTACGATGGAATTCATGTTATCCATTGCCCACTAAAATTGTGATAGCATTCATTGACATTATTTTTGGAATGTCCACGTGATTCGCTTCAGATTCTCAAATGTAATCCATATATATCTGATCATTTTCCATGAGCTATCTTTCTCGTGTGCCCCGAAAAACCACCAGATGAAGCATCTCCTCTGCAACCTACATACAAAATTATGTAATTCATTAACTTGAGAAAATCCACATCTCTCATGTGTCACCTTGTGTAAAAATACATACCAAAAAGCTTTACCATTAAATGAATATCAACTATGCTTTGGTTCATGACTGAATTGTTCCATTTTTGTTGAGGAACATCATTCATAATTACTTCAGGAATGTTAGAGATTCTAACATAAATTTTTCATAATGAGTCTCTTTCATGATTACATTCATTTAATCTCAATGTTTTAAGCCACGCATCTGTGTCAATTATGGCAAGAGCGGTGGCTATATAGTTATCAAGTTTTACCATAGAAAACCCACCAAAGTGATTTCCATTGCTGTGTACGCGAACTAATGCGCTATGAAGATGCAATGAATAATTACTTTCCATGTCTTCGATACTAAGAAGACTCCTTTTTCACCTTTTATTTGTATATGTATATCTGACATGAATTCTCTATGATCATATGAGGACCTACTGTCCCTCACCCCCCTTCCTACCTTCTAGACTAGTACGTGGCCATTCCCCATTGGCCTTACCTTTTCCAGCTGCCCCCACCTCCTTTAATTCCTTTGACTTGCAATTTCTTGCGCCCTGTGCTACCTGCTCCCTTTGACCTGTTCTGGCCGCGGTGAACAAGGAGGAGTGTTTTTTTTTTGGATTTGAGATGATTTGCTTCAGCGTGTTCTAGAAAGTGGATTCATTGATGGTGAAATGAAGGTTTGTCGCCCTATTATTGCGTGGGTGGGTGTGGTTTCTCAAATTCGTGTTGTACAGGTAGTTTCCATGGAATGTAGAACTGAAATTCCCCTAGGAAAGTGCCGTGAGGAATTAACTGGCTATATGCAGTACCTACAGAGTCGAGATGAATAAAAAAAAACAATCAACATTCTTGTTTAGAGTAACATTTTGATGCTAGCAAGTCGAGCTCTAAAGGCGTTAGCAGGTAGCCGCCATGCTCAATTCAACAATACCCATTACTTCTAGTCAATTATCTATATCAATTTTTAAGGTATGAATGCTGACCAATTTCCATCTTAGATCTACATAATCATGATAGTAATAATAATGTTCAGATGAGTATGATATGCTATGAGTTTTCTGAAAACGACACTCGTTCTAAAAAGCGAAGATACTAGATATATGTGGTTTATGAATAGAATGAGTTACATGATTTCAGGTCGAGGTGTAATAGATTTTCTTGATAGGAGAGCTCATCAGGGTCTTCTTCACGTGAACACCCATGAAAATGGATTTATGTAGTCTAAGTGGATATGGGAATTAGCTACCGAGAATCGCAATTAACAAATACCATCTTTCCTTAACAGGACTAGACCCTCATAATTTTACATAGAACTTGGGGCTTGAGTTCTAGCATGGTTATAACAGCCCAAGGAAAGAACCCATGATGGTTTTCTTGATCAAGGGAAATGGTAACTCAGTTAGCAGTGGGACTACTTCTAGCCTTTAGGATCCTGAAGGATGTGCAGAGAACTAAGGACAATTGTTCCATCTTGTTACTTCATTTCGGGGAGATCAATTTACTTAGAAATTTGCTAATGATAATGTTGTAAGGCATGGATCGGCTAGGACTCAAATCAAGGACCTCCATCAGCACTGCTGAGCACTCTACCTTTGAGACAACGGTCCTTCGCAGGTTTGGCATTTGCTAGTTGATTGGTTTCCTGCAGGTGCAGGGTTTCCACTTTTGTGGGGTGAGGATCTCTCTTTTCTAAGAAATATAAGATGCATAGTTTAAAAAAAAAAAACGTAGTCCGCATCAAGCAATACTGCAAGGTAGTATATGTTATTTGAGAAAATGGATGCTTTCCAATTAATAGCTGCAGCCTCTGGATTAGTTTCAAACATTGTGGGGTTGTATGGTCGTATTTACAGTTTCTGTTATAGTAAAATAAGGTCAATTTATTTTAAGACAATATCCCAAGCATATGGAAAATTTTAGGACTTCAAAATTGTTAAGAATGTTCAATGGTTTTTATTATTGGATTTTATCATCTGAAAGGACAATATAGAAAAGGAGAAAAAAACCATCAGGATAATATTACACGAGGGTAAGATAGACCCTCAAATTTATTCCCTGGAGTGAGCTATAATAGAGCAAAGCAGACAAACCGTTACTGTAGGAAGGGTTCAACTTTGCAATCTTTTGAGGCCGATCTATTTCATATCAGAATATTCATGAAACAAAATTTTCTCTGCTATTATATGAGCTTCTTCAATGTGTCACCAAGTTGGCAGGCATAAAGTTTTTTGTTGGAATAATCACGCCTTATAGGCTGCAACTGAAACGTTTGCACCGTGTGTTTGATGTTGTCCTCAATCTAATGAAGGAAAAGGTCTATTGGTCATCACGGTAGATGCCTACCAGAGCCAGGAGCATGATGTAATCAGTATATCTTGTGTCCGAGCTTCAAATCTTGGGGTTGTCCCTGTAGCTATTTTTCACCGCGTGTTTGGGGCGCTAGCATGAGCTCGCAGAGCACTTCGGGTTAAGGGCAAGCCACTGCATTGAAACAATTAGATGCATGGAGATGCCGTGTTAAAGCTGCCCTTGCAATCTTCTGCTACCCTTTTATTATGTCATGAATTGAATGTCCTTCTATTTTCTTTTATCTATTATGGCATTTAAAATGGGCTTCTGTTTTTTTTTCCTTACTCCTCAATTAATTGCTCTCTAGCTTCGAAAATGGTATTTTTGTAGCATAAAATTATTTCACAATGGACAAAATGAATGAACTAGGTAAACAGTAAAACTTAACCTTTGTTTATGTTACTAGTTACTGCAATTGTCTGATCAATAATGCTAATTTATGAAAAGCTATCTCAAACCGATTACAATTCTAATTCCAGTTTTTTTAAAAAAATTGGCTAGGTTGCTTTATGACTGCCTGATAATGCTTTTATTCTAAATGGATGTAATAGTGAAAGGCAGAAATTAAAATTGTAGAGTTTTCTCTTTCTTGGTAAAGTGTATGATGTTATAGACATTCTTTGTAAATTATCTTCCTTGAGAATCGAACTCTGTAGTAGCAGATGTTTTCTTTGGAGCAACTATGAAGATAGGTCGAGTAGACTGTCGTGAGATAGATGGGTATACCCAAGCTATTCATATGTTTTTTTTTAGAGACAGAAGAGAAGGCATAGTTCGTAGGAAGAGTATTTTGCTTTGTACTTTTCCCCTTCGCTGATTGTTAACCTTGTGATTGGTGACCCGAGTTGGGTCACGGTAGAGGATCTTGTGTCGATTCACTTATATTTTCAACAGATTATCCCTTACTTGTTTAAAATTAAGTTTCGAATGAAATGGGTTTCTATTAAATCCATTTTGTAGCTTAGCAAACCTTCAATAATTCAGGTAGGGACTTTCTAAGTAAGTGTTGACTGAGGCATGTATGAAAATAGAATGGTTACTTTGCTTTGAATTGGGTTAGACTTGTATGATAATGGAAAGGGTAGGAATCGACGCAGTTACATACTTTAGTGAGCTAAGCCCTTAATCTCTTACAATGATCATTCGAGGGGTGGATTACGGTTTATTACTGATTATGTGATGTAAGATAATAACAACCTTTTGTGAAAAGAATTCTTCTTGATCCTTTCCCGTGTAATCCAACTAGAGTTGTTGTATGAAATTTTAGTTGGATAGAATCTAGTTTATTTAACTTCTTGATGAAAAATAATTAGGTTCTCTGAGAATTGCTTGGTATATTGAATCTTCAGATTTAGTTATAGAGTTGTGAGTATTATTTGTATGTTGGTTTATTCAGCCGAGTGAAGTTAACTTTAATCTTTGACTGATTTGTGTTCATATATGGTTGGGGCCTATATTCTTCTTAAAACATGGATGTGTGTTAATGCAGCCTTGTTAACCAGCAATTTTGAATATGTTAAGTCATTTGACTGATCTTTATCCTTTTGGTTAATAAAATTAGAATAATGTTTGGGTGTTAGATTTCAATCACGTAACCCATAGGATTACATGACTGAATCCTCAATACTCTCAGCCTAGTTGTCTTCACCAATAAAGTCTCACCTTATTTGTCCTTGGAATATATCTCTCACTTGAATACTGTGATTCCTCCTTGTTGGCTGGTATAATTCTCTTCATCTTGAGAAACATGTTGATTAGTGGTTTGTGATTTGATCCATTCTTGAGTTTAGAATTTTACTTTCATGATATTATAAAATGTTAGCTTACTGTTGCAATGGGTAGTCTTAACATGCTCAGTTCTCGTGAACTGATTCCAGCTAGTATTTGTGCAGATGGATTGTGCGAGTAGATTAAAGGAAAGAGTTGTAAAGGTTTCATCAATGCAATTTATGAAATTCCTTGTAAAAACGTCCAATGTGAGGTAAATTTTGTAATAGTGATTGCAAAGGAATTTAGAAGACCTCTTGCCTTGGGTTGTTTTGAATTTGCGTGAAGATGTTATGTTGCCCTTCTATAGATAAACTGGTAACTTGTCTTTGTGGGAAATGTTATTCAAACTTTCACTGGCATAAGCATTGTAAAACATGGATCTTGAGAAGTAAGTGTTAATTTAAATCTTTCTGAGACTCTGTATTGATGTGTTATATGTAAGTTGTAATGGGGTGGTTTTCCTTACAGAAGTTACCTAAAAGTTTTATTCAAGAAATATGTTGTCGTTTAGATCCCCTTGTAAACAAACAGTACCTTAAGTAATCAAGAGTGAGACCATCCTTGCAAAGTGATTTTTTTATAGCGTGTTATCCCTAACTGAACTAGTAAACACTACTCTTTTGGTGAACGCTAAAGACAAGTTTAATGGAAAAAAATAGTTAGACTTTAATAAATTTATCAAATAAGAGAAGAAATTTTTGAAACTACTCAATTTATCTCTCAGCCTATTTAAAAGTAAGTAGCTTCCTCTTGATAAGCTCTTTTGGTGAAGCCTAGGTAAGAGCGCTATTTAACTACATATAAAACCTCAAGCTTCAATTAAACCTCAATAAGAACTAATGATGGCTTAAGGGTGAATTCACTTGACCTTCTTCCTTTAAATTTATCTAGGGTGTCTTATCAAAATAAATAACCTCCAATCATTTCTTACTGTGTCTTGCCCTAGCTGTGAGAGTGTCATGTGGTTGGGCTTCTATGATGTTCTGTCAAAAAAAATAAATTATTGTCCTTGATAGGTGTGGACGTTTTCATGCTGCTATTATGGCCATCCTTGTATTGAGTTGTTCATAGATTTTGTTGTAACCTTGGTGACGACATGTTGCACCACGTTATGTGTCAAGCAAGTCAAAAAAAAAATATCCTGTCTTTTACTTTGTTGATCGTGTTGTGATTTTTGGGTCGTTACACTTTGGTATCAGAGCATAGGTTCATGCTTTCTAACCTATGGGCCGGATTGGTGTTATATGATGATGTTACGTGGTGGTGGTGGTGTTACATGATGATACTGCATGATGACGATGATGTTACATGATGGTGGTAGATATTGGAAGAGTAATATGCTTTAAACATGATGTGATCCATGTCGTAATTTTGTTTTTGTAAATGCACATGATGTGTATGTCACATTGTGTGTGTTTGTGATCATGTTGATATGTTTGGGGATGGGAGTATTCTCTCTCCTTCTTGTGGATTATATGAAGAGTTCACGTGTGAATTACTACTTGTGATGTGTGAAAAGAATTATAAAGTGGATGACATAGTGTTGGAGCTTTGTGACATATTGTGCTATGTAGGTGTATTAATGTGTTGTATGACTAGATTGATGTTAAAAGAGATGAGTTCTATCATGATGTTTTTACCATGTTTTGGAGAAATGTGTGTACCACCTTGTTATGTAGCAATGGATGTTAAGTTGTGATGTTATCGTGTTCATCATATATCTGAGTTGTGTGATATGTAATGATTCATGTCATGATTTTGGGTTATACGGTGAGTGTATGAAACCTATTGTATTGTGATTTCAATTTGGGTGCAGAATGTGGTAAAGTGATGTATTGCACCTTGTGAAAGTATGATTGTGATCTACCTCGTATACATACCATACGTGAGATGTTATGGTAGCTATGTGCGTACCACCATGGTGTTAGTGATGTAGTTATATGTTATGTTGTGAGCCTTACACTAACCAAACCTGAGGGAAATCGGTAGATTGTGTATGTATGGAGTGAGAAAATGTGTACCGTTGACTAGTAACTCGAGCCAAGTACGAGATAAGAAGTGGAGCCTTACATAGGCTTAAAACCCACTTTTGTTTGTTTGGTATGTGTGACACTTGTTCAACGGGTGTCATGCACATTGTGTTACGCAGACACCTCAGGCTCAGTGGATGGTAACTTATACTCTTTTCTCTCTCCCGATATGGTTGTCGTATGGATTTAACCTATGTGACTTTGATTATGTTGGGCCTTGTTGAAGTTGTGGCGAGATGATTCCGATTGAGATGATGACAATTGTATTATTGATATGTATTTTACGAGTCGAGGCTCGATGTTCCGAGTGCTAGCAACTCGTTGAGTACCCCTTGGTGGCAAGATAAGGCCACCTAGTTATCATAATGTGACATTATTATAAGTTGATTTTATTCGTAAATTGAGCTTTTCACTTTATTTTGTGAGGACCAGCAGCTTTTCTTGATTGAAATGCATTACAATTTTGGGCATTTCCCTGGTTTGTGGCACTAACATGTGGATTTTGATACTAAATATGGCTATTTGGCCATTTATTTAGCTTGATTTGAGGTCTTCTTTTAAATTTGGAATTCTTACCGTCTTGTCCAAGGCTTGTACTTTGCCACTTGGCACTTTGGATTGGATTGTTGTGCTGGTTCTATTGTAGTGATGTGTGGAATACGGTCATAGGATTCACCATGGATTGGTTGGACCTATGGACCTGCTTCATTGTATGGGAGTACGCCCCAAGGAGTACATATAACTTGCGGGTTTTTGAACCACGCGTTATTATGTCACTTGGGTTAGGAGTGTTCGAACTCTATGTGTCTTGGACCATAAGGTCAACCGGCCTCCTTGAGGGAGGCATAAGAGTTTGAGGGAGGCATAAGAACTTGAGGGAAGCATAAGAGTTTGAGGGAGGCAGCATAAGAGTTTGAGGGAGGCATAAGAGCTTGAGGGAGGCATAAGAGCTTAAGGGAGGCATAAGAGATTTAAGGGAGGCATAAGAGTTTGAGGGAGGCATAAGAGACTTGAGGGAGGCATAAGAGTTTGAGGGAGGCATAAGAGACTTGAGGGAGGCATAAGAGTTTGAGGGAGGCTTATGATATTTGTCTGTATGGTTGATGTTTCAGGATATATGTTGAGTTATTGTGATGTTTTTGGTAGTGGTCTTTTGATGTATGTGTTACTAATGTCAGATGGATATGTGTTGTGATGTTATGGATATGTCATTGATTCCCTTGTGGACACTATGTACCTGTAGCATGGTTTGGTGTTATGTGAATTTTTCATTGATGCAAATTGAGGAAATGTCTGGTACATCTGTAGTACTATCATAGTTAAGTATTTTGAGCATTTCAAGAAACATTGATGAGTCTCAAGAAGTAATATCCTTATGAGGACTGTAATCTATTGAATTACGTATGTGAACTACAAGCTTTAAGTGAAGATCTCCTAATACAATATTGACAGTAGATACCTGAAGAGCGTGTGAATAAAGATAGTGTCTTGTGAACCTGATAAAATTACTATAAGTGATAGCAGTTAAACTGTTGGGCACTTCACAGTGAAGAATAAAAAAACTCTTACTTTTGGTGAAATTCGAAAATTACACTATAGGTATACGATCAAAATGACTTTTTAAAATGGGAGACTAAAGGAAATGATACCTTAGTTTAGAACTGCACAAATTTATCACTGAACCCTATCAAGGTTGATTAAATTCTACCTTGATATAGGGGTCCTAAGGTCTACAATAGTGGAAAAAATGAGGTAGATTACCCAGGAAACGATTCAAACTCTTAAAGTATCCTACAACAGGGAATAGAAGAAGTTACGTGCCAAGAAACGTTAGAAACCTCTGTGTTAAGCCAACATCGAGGATAATGAAGTCTTACTTAAGGGGAGGAGCATGTTTTTCAAACTTGGCGGTAAATCCATAATAAGGTTTATGGTGTCTAGTCTCTGATTACATGAAGCCATTTCAATAATAACTCCAAAATCTATTATGGACATATCAATGTGGTTATTTTGGACCCAATAGCCATGGTTTTATTTGAGTGTGGAAACAAAAGAAACATGTAGAGAGGGTGAATGGCTGATGAAGCTACATCATGTGTCAAAATATAGGTCTTGTCTTAAGGATAAGACTTCATGACTAGAGCCACCATGTAAGGGAACATGCTATCTGTAACAGGTTTATCATGTTGGTTATTTCTTAAGTCAAAAAATCTGTCATAGTAACTCTATATGTATCCTATCCACAGTAACTCTGATATTCAAAGTTCACACTTACGATAGAAATTCATGTTATCTCAATTGCCCACTAAAATTGTCATAGCATAAGAGTGGCACATTATAAAAGGAAGTGGTCCACATGATGCGCATCAGATTCTCAAATGTAATCCAAATGAGATGGTGATTATCTTATTAAAGGAGACCCGATTTTTCTCGTATATTTCTAAAAACCATCAAGCCTGATTCATCTGACTCTGCAGCTCATACATACAAAGCTATGTAATTCACCAATTTGATCGAAAAGCTGCAGATCTACTCATGTGGAAAGTAGAGTAAAAATACAAACCAAAAAGCTTTATCATTAAATGAATATCAACTATGCTTTGGTTGATGCTGAAGGGTGAGTCCATTTTTTTTGAGGAACTAGTCATGTGTCTTATCCTTAATTCTATGCAAAGTTAGAAAGGTCATGACAGAAGAGAGTAATTCGATAATGAGTCGTGAAGTTAATCGATTACCAGACATTTAATCCAATATTTTAGGCCACTATATGTAGTCAATTATGGCAAGAGCCATGGCTACTAGAGTTAGGAAGTTTTACTTGATAGTGAAACACATCAACACTAGACACTAGATTTCGACATAGCTTTTTGTATAGGACTAGATGTGCAATGAAGATGCAGATGGGGAAGTACTATAGGATGTGTTCGATAGCAAAGGAAGACTCCTTTCTCACCTTTTAGTTGTATATGTATATCGGGAAACACCAACCTTTTCACATGACTCATGAAGAGGACCTACTAAAACACACGTCATTATCCTGCCTTCTAAACAGGTGTGGCCATTCCCCAATGGCCTTACCTCTGCCAGCCGCCAAATTCCTCCTTTGATAATCCTTTGAGTTGCAATTTCTTACGCGCTTTCTAAATACTCAGATAATGTACCTGATTCTGAGTGCTTTTGGAAGAAAGAGGAATGATTCTTTGATATGGTAAGAAGCTTAAAACTTGTATATGCTTCTGCTTCTATAATGAGTATAGATGTGTGTTTGTCATTGATAAAGGTGAAATGATGGTTTTGTCACCCTGTTATTCCGAATTATTAGATGTGATTGTATCAAATGTAGTGTTGTACAGGAGTTTCTACGTGGAGCGTAGAAGTAGATAGTATTATCTTGTTTAGGATAGGGTCCCGAAGATGAAATATTAACTGGCTATATGAAAGCACCTAGAGGGAGTAAAGAACCCATTAGAAAAAAAATCAACATTCTTGTTTAGAGTAACATTTGGATGCTAGCATGTCGAACTATAAAGGCGTTAGCAGATAAGACAAGACTTGATTCAAAAATACCCATTACTTCCATTCAATTATCCATATCGGTGTTGACTAGGGATGAAAAAACATGCTGAATGAAATTTACATCATTTTGGATCTGACTTAGTATCATGGATTTTGTGCATTTTAATTTTCATACGAATTTGATATGGCTATGCCAGTTTGAAAATGATAAACAAGTTATACACGAGACATCATAATGATAATAAATAGGAATGGTAAGGTTGTATTTATCTTAGCAATGAGTTGCATGATGTCAAAACTAATAGTGTTAATAGAGTAAATTACTTGATTTGAGTGTTCATCAGATTCCATTTATTTTCATTCAACCATGTAACACTCTATGAAAATGGATTTATGTAGTCTAATCTTGATACTTGTGAATCAGATATCGAGAATCGGTATTAAAGAATGATATTATGCTATAAGTTAGAGAGAAGACTAGAATATGGAAGAATATGAGAAGGAGGGGAGAGTAAGGAAAGCCATGAAAAATTAATCTGTAACATTTTTTAAGATAAGAGCCTATTTTAAATAGGCACGGTGAAGATTTAAGACCTATTTTTATAGGCTTTGTAAATATTATTGTTATCACCGAATCACAGCACCCCTGTGCATATACAAGTGCGTATACTGAACTCACAGTGTGATTGGATAACATGGGTACTATCTCCAAGTTGTGGGACTTTCTACTTGAGATAGACCTCCAGAGAAAGCTGGTTCTTGCTCCTAAACTACCTGCCATAATCTACTCTAATGTAGGATAAGCTAACTGTTCTAATCTAAATTTCCAAGGGACCAGGGAAAGAGAATGCATAAAATGAAAGCCTACACTAAAGTGGTGATACACCAGAAAAGGAGGATGTGAGAGTAGTCTCCAAATGTGTGGAATACAGAGGCAAAGTGCACACTAGAAGAGGTGACGACAGTTCTCCATAATCTAGCAAAATGCATTCACAATAATATTCCAAGCATACACAATGATAATGAATCCCTGCAAGAACACAATAATAGACACAATATTCTTATAGAAAGATCAAAGGGGCAAGAAGAATGCAAGAAAACACAGCAGGGGAAGATACATCCACAAACTGGTATTTTATTGCTTCATGATATGCACAGTTCGATCTATTACAAGATAAGGGCCTGGATCACCATGCAAGGAGTCCACTACAAGGGCCTGCAACACACTAGCTTCACAAAGAAATTTTGGCAGAGCTTTGCTACCCAAAAACTCTCTCTTTTACAATGAGCCCGACACTTCAATTTATAGAAAAATGAGAAGGGAAAGAGAAGGTAAAATGGAAATCCCGAAATCTGTCCTTCAACCACCTGTAAGAGGCATTAAATTGAGTGAAATGATTGAACATTACTTGCAAAAGGCTCCCCATACTGTCCCATGTGCTGCAGCAGAGAAAGAGTGATGACCATGCCTCTTAATTGCACTCCCAACTACCAAATAAAACACTGTTTTGAACCCGGCCACGTTTTCTTAAAAATATTAATGAATTCTTGATCAAATCTGGAATTTATTGATTTATATGCATTGTTCTTGGAGGCACAATTCCAACGGTATAAATTTTGTGTGATTTCGTTGAGAAATACAAACG
The DNA here is from genome assembly GCA_019776745.2 of Taxus chinensis. NCBI lineage: Eukaryota > Viridiplantae > Streptophyta > Pinopsida > Cupressales > Taxaceae > Taxus > Taxus chinensis. Next base: position 387,468,857 of record CM034155.1, read on the forward strand.
ATATGGCTTACTGAGTGGAGGCAGCTACTTTGGACCTGGCAGGCGTTTTCTGTCATTTGACGGGAATGAGCATTAACTGACTAGAGCCGAATATATTTATTTTATTTAAATATATCTACCCTCATTAAAAATAATAAATCCATTTTTTGTGGCGTAGAGGATGTCGTGCTCGTTCCAGAAAGTCCAATTTTATGAAAATCGGAGCTCGGAGTCAAAAGTTATGGCCATTTGAAGTTCCATGGGTCAAATGTTGACTTTTCTTCTCTGCCTTCGGCCGCTTCAGATTTTCATGTCCCACGCATCCCTTTGTCCCAAATGTCCCAGTGCTGTGTGGGACAAATTCTTCTGAACCACCCGAAATGGGCTTCCATGTCCCTTTTCTGCCGGTGACACGTGGCGTGATCTGATTGGCTTTCGGCTCCTTCGGCTATCCGCGTCCCGTGCGTCCCTTTGTCCCACTTGGCACAGTGCTGAAATTTCCCATTTCAGCCGAACCAGCCGGTTCGCGTACTCACGGCCCAGATGTCCCATTTGCTTTCGGGTCGTCTGGGACAAATTTTCCTGATTCGCTCGGTTCGGCCGGTTCGCGTACTTTTGTCCCACGCGTCCCGAACTGAAAGTTCTAATTTCAGCCGATCTGGCTGGTTCGCATACTTTCGGCCCAATTGTTCTGGGCTGCCTTGACTCATTTCGGCCGATCCGGCCGGTTCGCGTACTTTTGTCCCAACTGTCCCGACTATTGCAAGGACTAGGACTTAGACATTTTTTTATAATTTTTCCTGGCCTGAGCTTGTTTTTGTAATTTTTTCACATTTTCTCAGAACTTGCTCCCTTTTTCTTAGACAGGGGAGTTAGAAAAAATCTGAGGGGACCCTAGAAACATGACTTTTTGCCCGGAATCAATATAATTGCTTGGGACTAAAGAATTTGATGCATGTTATCAAAATTTACCTTGGGGGTGAATTTTGGATAACAGTAACTCAGTTAGCAGTGGGACTACTTCTAGCCTTTAGGAGCATGAAGGATGTGCAGAGAACTAAGGAAAATTGTTCCAACTTGTTACTTCATTTCAGGGAGATCACTTTACTTAGAATTCTGCTAATGATAATGTTGTAAGGCATGGATCGTCTAGGACTCAAATCAAGGACCTCCATTAGCACTGCTGAGCACTCTACGTTTGAGACAATGGTCCTTCGCAGGTTTGGGGTTTACTAGTTGTTTGGTTTCCTGTAGCTGCAGGGTTTCCACTTTTGTGGGGCGAGGATCTCTCTTTTCTAAGAAATATAAGATGCACAGTTTTAAAAAAAATGCAGTCCGCATCAAGCATTACTGCAAGGTAGTATATGTTATTTGAGAAAATGGATGCTTTCCAATTAATAGCTGCAGCCTCTGGATTAGTTTCAAACATTGTGGGGTTGTATGGTCGTATTTACAGTTTCTGTTACAGTAAAATAAGGTCAATTTTTTTTAAGACAATATCCCAAGCATATGGAAAATTTTAGGACTTCAAAATTGTTAAGAATGTTCAATGGTTTTTATTGTTGGATTTTATCATCTGAAAGGACAATATAGAAAAGGAGAAAAAAAAAACCATCAGGAGAATATTACCTGAGGGTAAGATAGACCCTCAGATATATTCCCTGGAGTGAGCTATAATAGAGCAGAGCAGACAAACCGTTACTGTAGGCATGGTTCAACTTTGCAATCTTTTGAGGCCGATCTGTTTCATATCATAATATTCATGAAACACAATTTGCTCTGCTATTATATGAGCTTCTTCAATGTGTCACCAAGTTGGCAGGCATAAAGTTTTCTGTTGGAATAATCACGCCTTATAGGTTGCAGCTGAAACGTTTGCACCATGTGTTTGATGTTGTCCTCAATCTAATGAAGGAAAAGTTTTATTGGTCATCATGGTAGATGCCTACCAGAGCCAGGAGTGTGATATAATCAGTATATCTTGTGTCCGAGCTTCAAATCTTGGGGTTGTCCTTGTAGCTATTTTTCACTGTGTGTTTGGGGCGCTAGCACGAGCTCGCAGAGCACTTCGGGTTAAGGGCAAACCGCTGCATTGAAACAATCAGATGCACGGAGATGGCGTTTTAAACCAGGCATGTTGAACCTACCCTTGGAATCTTCTGCTACCCTTTTATTATGTCATGAATTGAATGTCCTTCTATTTTCTTTTATCTGTTATGGCATTTAGAATGGGCTTCTGTTTTTTTTTCCTTGCTCCTCAATTAATTGCTCTCTAGCTTCGAAAATGGTATTTTGTAGCATAAAATTATTTCACAATGGACAAAATGAATGAACTAGGTAAACAGTAAAACTTAACCTTTGTTTATGTTATTAGTTACTGCAATTGTCTGATCTATAATGGTAATTTATGAAAAGCTATCTCAAACCGATTACAATTCTAATTCCAGTTTTAAATTATTTTTTTGGCTAGGTTGCTTTATGACTTCCTGATAATGCTTTTATTCTAAATGGATGTAATAGTGAAAGGTAGAAATTAAAATTGTAGAGTTTTCTCGTTATTGGTAAAGTGTATGATGTTATAGACATTCTTTGTAAATTATATTCCTTGAGAATCGAACTCTGTAGTAGCAGATGTTTTCTTTGGAGTGACTATGAGGATAGGTCGAGTAGACTGTCGTGAGATAGATAGGTATACCCAAGCTATTCATATGTTGTTTTAGAGATGGAAGAGAAGGCATAGTTCATAGGAAGAGTATTTTGCTTTGTATCTTTTCCCTTCGCTAACTGTTAACCTTGTGATTGGTGACTCGAGTTGAGTCACGGTAGAGGATCTTGTGTCGATTCACTTATATTTTCAACAGACTATCCCTTGCTTGTTTAAATTAAGTATCGAATGAAATGGGTTTCTATTAAATCCATTTTGTAGCTTAGAAAACCTTCAATAATTCAGGTAGCGACTTCCTGAGTAACTGTTGACTGAGGCATGTATGAAAATAGAATGGCTACCTTGCTTTGAATTGTTTTAGACTTGTATGATAATGGAAAGGGTAGGAATCGACTCAGTTACATACTTTAGTGAGCTAAGCCCTTAATCTCTTACAATGATCATACGAGGGGTGGATTACGGTTTATTGCTGATTATGTGATGTAAGGTAATAACAACCTTTGGTGAAAAGACTTCTTCTTGATCCTTGCCTGTGTAATCCAACTATAGTTGTTGTATGAAATTTTAGTTGGATAGAATCTAGTTTATTTAAATTATTGATGAAAAATAATTAGGTTCGGTGAGAACTGCTTGGTATATTGAATCTTCGGATTTAGTTATAGTGTTGTGAGTATTATTTGTATGTTGGTTTATTCAGCCGACTGAAGTTAACTTTAATCTTTGACTGATTTGTGTTCATGTATGGTTGGGGCCTATATTCTTCCTAAAACATGGATGTGTGTTAATGCAGTCTTGTTAACAAGTAATTTTGAATATGTTAAGTCGTTTGACTGATCTTTATCTTTTTGGTTAATAATAATAAAATGATGTTTGGGTGTTAGATTTCAATCACGTAATCCATAGGATTACTTGACTGAAATCTCAGTACTCTCAGCCTTGTTGTCTTCACCAATAAGGTCTCACCTTGATTTTCTTTGGAATATCTCTCTCACTTGAATATTGGGATTCCTTCTTGTTGGCTGGTATAAATCTCGTCATCTTGTGAAACATGTTGATTAGTTGTTTTTGATTTGATCCATTCTTGAGTTTGGAATTTTTACTTTCATGATATGATAAAATGTTAGCTTACTGTTGCAATGGGTAGTCTTAACATGCTCAGTTCTCGTGAACTGATTCCAGCTAGTATTTGTGCAGATGGATTGTGTGAGTAGATTAAAGGAAAGAGTTGTAAAGGTTTCATCAGTGCAATTTATGAAATTCCTTGTAAAAATGTTCCAATGTGAGGTAAATTTTGTAATAGTGATTGCAAAGGAATTTAGAATACCCCTTGCCTTGGGTTGTTTTGAATTTGCATGAAGATGTTATGTTTCCCTTATTTAGATAAACTGGTAACTTATCTTTATGGGAAATGTTATTCAAACTTTCACTGGCATAAGCATTGTAAAACATGGATCTTGAGAATTAAGTGTTAATTTAAATCTTTCTGAGACTTTGTATTGATGTGTTATATGTAAGTTGTAATGGGGTGGTTTTCCTTTTAGAAGTTACCTTAAAGTTTTATTCAAGAAATATGTTGTCGTTTAGATCCCCTTGTAAACAAACAGTACCTTAAGTAATCAAGAGTGAGACCATCCTTGCAAAGTGATTTTTTTTTATAGCGTGTTATCCCTAACTGAACTAGTAAACACTACTCTTTTGGTGAACGCTAAAGACAAGTTTAATGGAAAAAAATAGTTAGACTTTAATAAATTTATCAAATAAGAGAAGAAAGTTTTGAAACCACTCAATTTATCTCTCAGCCTATTTAAAAGTAAGTAGCTTCCTCTTGATAAGCTCTTTCGGTGAAGCCTAGGTAAGAGCGCTATTTAACTACATATAAAACCTCAAGCTTCAATTAAACCTCAGTAAAAACTAATGATGGCTTAAGGGTGAATTCACTTGACCTTCTTCCTTTAAATTTATCCAGGGTGTCTTATCAAAATAAATAACCTCCAATCATTTCTTACTGTGGCTTGCCCTAGCCGTGAGAGTGTCATGTGGTTGGGCTTCTATGATGTTCTGTCAAAAAAAAAATTATTGTCCTTGATAGGTGTGGATGTTTTCATGCTGCTATTATGGCCATCATTGTATCGAGTTGTTCATAGAGTTGGTTGTAACCTTGGTGACGACATGTTGCGCCATGTTATGTGTCAAGAAAGTCAAAAAAAAATATATCATGTCTTTTACTGTGTTGATCGTGTTGTGATTTCTGGGTCGTTACAAGTAGAGGTCATAAGAGACCTCCTTTTTTCGCATATCATTTTCCTATTTTCTAAATTTTTTTTGCAACCTATTTTGGATATTTGAGTTAGTTCAAAGCATATAAGTGTGTCCAACTTTTTCGATTTTTTTACAAAAATATGAGCAATAAATAACTAGTTATAAATACTCTTGAAAATTAACAAAATCATGAAAATTATCAATGCACTACACCTTGGTATATTGATGCTCTTAAAAATACATGTTTGGTCATGTTTTTGTTGTGGTCCTTATTTTGGTGGAAGTACAAAAAGTAAAAAAAAGTGGAACACAATTATAGTATTTGGCGTAGAATTTGTATCATAGTTTTTATCTTGGTTCACCCATTTTACCATCTAGTCACTCCATTCAAAATAGAAAGCTATTTTTATATGAATACATATTTTCATATAATTTACCTCTACCATGTAATGGTTTTAATAAATAGGTGAACACAAAAAAAACTAGTGTATCTCTATTTTTCCCTTTTCACTTTAATACTAAACTATAAAAAAAAAATCAGTAATGACAGGGAAAGTGATGAAATTTCCACTCTCTCTCCTAAAGTATGAGAAATAATTGTTTTGTAACATTATATTATTATTTTTCTCTCTCTAATCCTTCTTAGTTCAAATGGAAACAAAATGAATAAGTATGATTCTATGTTAGTTTAGTACTGACACCATGTGGATGTAAATGACAAAACATGGCAGTTAGAAAATTTTCTATTCTTTTAAACATTACTTTATTTATGTAGAGGCATAACATTATATGTATACTTTTTTTGGAAATAAAAGTTTCATATTATTGTTTGAAAAAAATGTGTGGTTACACTGTAATATTTTTCTTGGTTTTTTTCATTAGGTAAATTTGGGTTGAGGGTACCCATACCCCGTAACAAGATATTACAACTGGAGAAAAATATAAAACCATGAGGATTAAGAAAGGCCTCCTCCTCCAGGGACATAGAGAAAGCATACAAGCATCATGACACAAAAATAAAAGTAGAAACATAAAAATAACACTATTCAATATTATCCCTGAGGCTTATTCCCAAGGTGTAATAAATGCATTTTGAGGGGATATTTTGAAAAAATTCCTTTATTTAGATTCCCCGTAGTAATATATCCTACATCATTATTCGGATTTACATTTTCCTTTGAGTGAATCAGAATGATGATTTCAAGATTATACTTGTGCTCATGAGATTGAGTCATAGGAAGAAGGAAAATGGTATCTTATACATATCCAAGAGGTTTCACCTTACCTACAAGAGTGGGTGCAAGAATGTCCTCGACAATAATCATGTAAAGATTATCTTTTTTCCGAGATTTTTTTGTCAAAATCACTACTTGGTTAGATTTTAACAACAAAATGACTAAGATAATAATTTTTCCACCAAAAAGATATACGTTGAACTGTTTTTTAATCATGTGACAAATCAACAGCTGGGACCAACAGCAAAGATGTTCTGCATCTAAAATGAAACCCTACATAATCTAAATTTTTCATCCATATTGAATCCTTGACCTTGAACTCCATGGTAGCTGGAAAGTCAATAGTCATGTTCATATCCACCAATATGCGAGCATATGTGATGTGATCAAAAGAGTCAGTTTTGGGATCAATGGTTAAGAATTTTCCTAACATATTACCCATAGCTCTGAAGCAATCCTCACTCCAGAAGTGCAGGGGTAGATATGGCATCCTAATCCAAACGGGCAGATATATAATATGATCATTTTAAATATTATCATTGATAAGAATTATAACAGTAAGCAATATAACATTATGGACCTTGTAATAATGATTCTATGTTATATATATAATATCGCCATATCACGATAACATCATAACAATCATGCATTCCATCCTTCATTATGAAGTTAAATACAAATATAATTTTTAATACAATATCATAGACATTCTAACATCAAAAAACAAAACATTATATTGTTAAGAGTAACATTATAACAATATAACATTGTATACTATATCATTTTTTATTTTTTATTTTTTTCATATATCATATTTACTAAAAACTATTTACAAATAATGATATAAATATACACATGTTAGATTATATACCTTATATTTTACTATATCTTTCATGATATGGTATATTATATAAGATATTATACATTTATTACGCAATGTAGTATTACAAATATTAAAATATAATAACGTAAAAAAAATCTTAAGAATTACAATAGTTTAATTATAATAACATTGTGAATCTCAATAGATGATTATGTTATATAACAATAATATTTCTATAATATAATATATTTTTATATCATCAATGAGTATATATATATATAATATATAATATATATATATATATTATATATTATTTATTTATTTATTATATATATTTCCAGTTTGGTTTATTTATTAAGGGTATTATAGGAAAAGTAATTTTGGGTAATGAATATGTATATAAATACATATGTATTATATATATTACATATATGTATATTTACATATGAAATTTTGGAACTTGTTATATTTTATATGTTCTCATTCAAATAACCAAATACAAAGTAGAGGAAATATATTTCCTTATTTCGATTTTAAAATAATTAGATGGGAACATTATTTTTGTTTTGCAAGTAAGTATAGGTGTATAACAATATTACTACATCCTACTATATCACAAATTTTATCTTTGAAGAGGAAAATAAATATAGGACAACCAAATGTATCCCTTTGATCTTTTTGTATAAATATAATAAGCCAAAACAAGAATATTTCAAAATGGAAGCAACCATTCATTTCACACAATGCTGCGACTGAACCTATGCCAAATGGATGATAGGTGCAAACCCTAGCCGTTTCCAAGCTCCATCTGGGGGCGCTCCTGGGAATATGTCAGGCAATGGATATCTAAAATCCTTGCTGGAAGGCTCTATTCATGGTGGGCTTGAACCAGGGAGCATCTACCTGTTATTCCAACACTAGGATCATTTCAGAGATTTAATACGATGGATCTCTTGATTTAATTTGTAGGTTCAAAGACGTCAGTACAAATCTTGAAACGAGATACAATTTGCATGAACAACTGCAGACATTACTTCGTGTACTACATTTGAGGATACCATAAGTCATTTCATCACAGATTTAAAATAGTACAGAGCATGCTTCTATTTGAATAAACTATTCGAGGGGTTTGTGGCCCAGCCTTCCTGTACTTCACGCGTGGATCTCAAAAAGCAAATGAACTCCATCAAAAAACAATAAGATAACATAGACTATCTATCCATATGCTAAATGACCCTTTGTTGTGGTTTCCAACTTCAGATAGCTTATAAAGACATCATTAGTTACAAGCTCTGGACCTACCAATACAAATAATTAGCCATGAATAAAGTGAGAATACATTATAATTAAAGAAATAACCTGCGTGCAACAGAATAAATAAAATGGAAACCTGTTTAGATCAAGCAAACACACAAAACAATATTTTACCTCTCAAATTGTGGAATCCATGACTTTTATGGAATCTACCCACAATAATTTCGTGGAAACATAAAACGTGACTATATAGATTCTGTGAAACCACTAATCTACAATGAAAATAACTATGAAAATTCCCACAATATTATTATTGTGGAACTTGTCACTAATTTTTATATAGTTACATACCTACAATTGAAAATTTTGTGTGTATATTCACAAATTTAGATATTATTGTGATCACAAATTTTTAAAATTACGACATGTATCACAATAATTCCGACGTAGAAGGGTGTTTATGGATCTCCAGGAAATAAATTTAAACTTTACTTATGGGACACAAAGAAATTGTACAAAAATTGTGGATAAGCGCAAATGGTGGAATAGACGCATTACTGGAATTACCATAATTTTAAATCAATGCTTAAAAATATTAATTGATTTATCAAAAGTAAATATAATGGCTGAATTTAATTCTGAACTAAATAACCCATGCAAAGTGAAACTAAATTATTTTTAGTAATATGATAGATAATGCACAAATTGTTGAGAGCAACAAGGGAAATTAATTAATTTAAAGTCTAAAAAAAATCAATTCCGAGGCATAACCAATCAAATTGCACATAATTCTGACTAGGGAATAATATGGCCTCCAAAAACAGAAAATTCTCCTCCAACCGTGAAGGATTCATTCATGTGCTGGGCAAATGGTCAGCAAATAAGAAATATAAAAATTCACCAAAAACGGAGAGCTCTACACCTTTATGATCTTCTCATCTGAAAAGTAGTAATCGACTCAGAAAACCATTATTTCATTGTTTAAAACGACTGGATACACAGGACTGTTATATATTCCAATGGTGTTGTTGTAACATTGTTGTTAAGATCATAGTAAAACCAGTTGGCAGATTTGAAAAAAAACTCTTGTTAGTTGTGGGTTTTTAATATCTTTGCACACATCATTCTATGCAACTGGTCATTATTGTTCATAGTACTAGATCTCTGATCTCAAATATCTTTGATGCTCAATCTTCCAGTTTTGGATTCTAAGAACCCCATTGATTGTACAAGGGTATAGTCCCTTTCAAAAAACTATTTACCAATAATAAAAAAAAACTTTAAATAGATGCATTTATTATTTAGATTTATTTAGATATATGGGAAGACACTTTTCAAAAAATAAAATAAAAAGAGACTAATTACCTATATAAATCTAAGAGATAAATATTCTACATGTCCAAGAAATTCTGTCATAAACAAGACATTTAGAAAAGACAATTTAAAAATTTGGACATTATTGATATTTTAAACAAATGCCACATGCTTTACAGATATTGACATATATGAAACTGTCTTCAGGCTATTGTTGGGTCTATTCATAATAAATATTGCAGTGAACTATCACATATCCATTAATAAGCGTTTAGGAAAATTTTTCATTCGTATCACTTGATTTTATTTAAGACACAATTTTTTCCAAGGTATGACTTTCTGAACGGGAAATATTCCCAAGCTTAACTTTGCAATAGGGAGCAATTATTTCAACAATGACCGTCGTTGCAATGTGAATACTATTTTTTAAAGCTAGTCTTCAAAATAATGAGAAAAGATATTCAATTACTGCAACTGCTGGAGGATCATCTTCACTATTCAGTGATTACCAGGGGTGCGAAATAAATGTGTACTAGAATGTATATGTCAGCAAACACTCTACAGGATCCTCATTCTTACTATAGTTAATCAAAATGCCCGCAGAGTTAATCTCGCTTTATTCCATGCCTTTCCAACACTTAGTGGACAGGTCCTTTATTTTATGGAAAAATATATGCACATATTTATTATACCCTTGGCTTAACATGGATTGTTCATTTAGATGTGGTTAATCAATTCCAGCTTAGAAAGAAACGATAATTTGTTTTCCCTTTTTGAGGGTTATGTCTGTATCTATAAATAAATGGCTCGACATACTAAGGAATAGTTAGTCTCATAAGCGAGTGGAAAAGATAGGATCTGCTAGGATACAATCTAATGATTTTGAACATAAGCCTTAGTTATGAAAAGAACTCTTACCCTAAATTGGATTTTTAGTGATGGATTATTTACACTTCATTATTTTCACGAGTTCAATTTTATTCAAGAATAAATTAACTTTTTTCATACTTGTGTATTCTCAATTGAATGTTCAAGAAACAAACTGAATTATTACTTGTGGACTATAAGTAGGCCTCACATCCAGTTTTCATGAGTGGATTTCCTGAGAATGTAAAAATTTGTGACTAGTAATTACACAAGAGTTGCAAATTACTACATCGGTGAGGAGTTCAATTTTATAAATTTTGCGGTGAGGTGCATCTTATATTAATTTGTTTTAGGGATTAGTAAGGGGGAGTACAATTAAATTTAGTATTTTTGGATTATTTTGATGCAAAATTGTTTGAGTGGAAAGTTTTTTTGAATACATACAAGGTTGATATTCGTCTATGATTTTTTGTGGACTTCGAGGGATGAGGGGTACATGTTATTTCATCCACTCATGTCTAAATTAGAAAGAGAATTTCTAAATTAGAAAAGGAATCAATGAGAGAAAATAATTCGACCATGGACACTACATAATACGAAAGACCGACATATTTTTTGGTATAGTGCCAAGATTATTGTCGCCCATTTTTTGTTTAAACCTCATGAAACAGTGTGAAAGACGTGTATGCGATAATGTGTAATACATTATAGAACCTTCGGGTTTTGCATTTAGACTATCTATTTCTTACACAGTTTCAAAATACTATTTTTGTTGGTTGTCTATAGCTATAAGTACAAAATCTAGATCATTTTTCACAATGAAATATGTAAGAATAGTGATCATCGAACAAGTGTTGGATTTCGACTTTTACAAAATTGTGAAAAATTCTACATTCCATTTTACATTAAATTGTAATGCCCACTTCCCTACGACACTTAGTTGATTATCATTTTGAGTTATGCAGACTTTGGATATGGACATGACTTATACTTATGTTGATTAGCATGATGTTTTGTGACTAGATGCATTTGGATTATGATTGGATTTTGTTTTCAGTATGATCTACACTGACTCATGGACAGACTATTGGATACCGATATTATTTTTATATGGATATATTGCATGTGTTCTAACATTGGATTTCTTCGCCATGATGAGTAGAATGTAGTTGTTGAATTTACATTACTATAATTTTGGATAATGATGAAATGCATAATTAAGTTGTGATTTAGACCTAGAAATAATGATTGATTGAATTACGTATAGATGTTAATAAATTTCATGCATATGGTTATTTTGGATATTTTGACATGGCCGCAAGGCCGAAGGAGGTATTTTGCATTTTGCAGGAAACACAACATGATCACAACCATGAGGGGGATTGGGAACCAAACACAACAGGATGTCGGGTGGTTACAACATTTGGTCGTCAAGGCAACTAGTAAATTGTATTGTGTTACCTTTATTCTTGTATGTGTTAAGAAAATTTCCATGAGGGGGAAATTTTCTAATGTGACCAAGGGGGTAAGAATTTTAATTACTTGTTTTAACTTACTTTAGTAGATGATTTCATTTGTGATGTCTCTTTGTTAAATTACTTTTGTTAAGTATGTTTAGAATTAATTTAATATCTTGTTTTAATTTTTAAGTTTTGAAAGGAATTCAAGTGGGTGTAATAAATTCTGATGGTTGGCTCCTTGAGCCTTGTGTTTCCTCATGTATTGAATGCTTGGTTTTGAGTGTTGACCACTCCAAATCTCTTTGAATCTCGAATTTGAGATTGAGGGCAATTTTGGGGGACTTGTGGGACAAGTTGAACTTGTCCCACACTTCCCAAAACCCCTTACCAACCATATCTATGGGTTGGGAATCCAAAAAGGGGATTATTTATTGTTTTGGGAAGGGAAATATGACTTTGGAGTGCACTTTTCTTCATTTTGCATTTAATTGTGCCTTAGGGCACATGGGGAAGGGATGGATGTGGAAGAGAGATGTCATTCAACCCAACCACCCATTTATGGTGTTTTGGGATTTGAGTTGACTAAAGGGAGGTGGTCTTGAGGATGTGTGATGTGGCATCCTACAAGGAGCCACATCACCCTCACTCTTCCTTTTGTCTATTTATTGAAATTTCCTCTCTTGTTGAGGGGGTTGGAGTTTTGTTTTTGTTTTGTTGAAGAGTTCTCTTTTGTTATTTTTGGGAGAGAAAAGAATTGGGAGAGAAAGAGAAAGAGAGAGTGCTTGGACTTGCATGCTTGGATTGTTTTGGGAGGGAGCTTGGACAAATTTCTTGGTTTAGGCTTCTCCAATGGAGAGGTAGGAAACCTTCTCCTTTGTTTTGCTTTCATATTATTGTTGCTTCTATGCTAAAATTGTGAATAATGCATGTTTACTTTGGTGTATTGTGAAAAATGGATAGAATGCTTATTGTGTAGTATAGGAGAGGTCTATGGGAATACTCATGAGGGAGGCATAAGAGTAGATTAGGATATTGTGGAGGGAGTTTGAGAGGGATGCCCATCTTGGGTAAGAATGTTTACATTCTTACCTTGTTCTTGAGGGAGCCATAAGAGGAGGGAGGCATAAGAGTATGGGAGGAAAAAGGGGTACTTGAGGGAGGCATAAGAGTCATAGGGGCTTGAGTTTTATTGTGGAGGGTTTTGGATGGGCATCTCATCTCAATTGGGAGGCATAAGGAAAACATTCCCATAGTTCCTTCTCTTGTTGGCTTGGATGAAAGCCTTGTTGTGAAATGTTTGTGTTATTTGTGTGTCTCTTTTGTTTCTTCTTTTTTAGCTTTGAATGTTGTGAAGAAATTGTATTGTGGAAGCAAGTATTGTTGCCTTGAGTTGGAGACCACCCTTCATTGTGTTGTGTTTGGGGCTCGGGGGTCAATGGAGGAGATTGCTTCTCTTCTCCATTGAGTTTTGGTTGGGAGGAGAGTGTTGCCTCTCCCCCTATCTTGGTTGTGATTTGAAATACTTGGAACTTGGAGCATGGATGAAGAACACCTTGGAGCACAAGAACCTTGTTGTTGACAATGTAAAAACATCATGTATTTACCCACCTTGAGTGGAGGAAAAATGTAATATTGTTTGCTTTCTTTAGCTTCCATTATTGCAAATTTGTTTCCACATGAAGTAGGATATGTTGTAAAATATTTGAAGGAAAAGTTGCATTGAAATGATAGTATTTCTTACTCTAAAATTTATTGGAGTTCTTTGTTGTTGAATTCTTTGTGGAATGTTGGAAAGAAATTACAAAAGAAATATATGTTAAAATTTTGTTTGAATACTTGAAAGGGTGATGTGTTGAAAGGTTGGAATTCATGTAATAGTGCATTATCCCTTCTTTTATGAACTTGATGGAAAGACTTAAATTTTCAAAGTGGCTAGTTTATAAGACAATGAAACATTCTAATTCTAACTTGGGGAATGTCTTTCTTATTTATGAATCCATTGTAAAATTATTGGCAATGTATATGAAGGATATCAAACGATTTATCTAGTCTACAAATATCCCTGAATCGCTTTATGTAGTGTGTAGGTCAAATACTTGAACGAAATCTTTCTAAGTTTAGTAGAGTTACATTAATTCATACATCAATCTGATAATATGACCACTAATATTTCTAAAGATTATCTTCCACAATTGAAAAATTGGTAATGCCCACAAGAGGAAATGAACATCTTTATTAGATATTTTATACAAATATACGCAAATCGCATGTACTTCATTCTGGTGCCTTAAATGGTTTTACTACTAATATATTATTAAAAATTACAATGTTTATGTTATTATATTAAGATCCTTACGAGTGATCTTAAATAACAATATCATATTTGCATGCCATGCCTTAATAAACGAGAATGTGAAGTTAGTCTAAATTCAAGCACAGTCAATTAAAACATGCCTAAGTGAAGAAACTGGCATGAAGACATGATCAATTTTTAGATTATTTCAACTTGAAACACAAAGCAGCTGAATGTCACAACGAATATTTAAATTTTTTCAATGCTTGAATCAATGTTTAAATTTTTTAATTAACAGATTAGGACATTTCAGTGTCTTAGCTTCACAAATATCAAGCTGTTGTTAGGCCTCGCAACTGCCCAATACAAATGATGAATCACTTAGCATGAACCTCAAAATCAAGACCAGTCAATCACCCTTAAAATTGCAACATAAGGAATAACTTTATATTTAAGCATTTGACAAGATGATGATATGTTCCATCAGTAGATATGCCTGAATAGACAACGTGATACACAAAGCTGACGGACTGTCACAGTATGAAAATATTTAAATTGCTGCAGTGCTTGCAAAAATTCGATGAGTTTCAGCATAACAACTATTTAACAGCCTAGCTAATACCGCATCTAGACAATGCAATAGTGTTGGTATATGATAAATAGGACTGATTGGCACTTCATGAACAGCCTAAAATATGAAACAGATCTGAAGCTTGTTCATGCAACTGCCTCCCATGACCATACCTGCCATATGAAACGTCCGTCAGCTGATTTACTTCTATGAGACATTGATTCTTCTCCCTCACGCTGTCTAATCAATTGATTTTGAAAAAATACCTCTTGAAGGGAATCCTGAGATTTGAGGATGCATTCGACACTGAACAGATAACAACACAGTTGGACGACCTGCCCACTGCTTTCACACTTGACTGCACTCCATTCGCCTCCTGTCCATGCGCGGCCAGAAGGGGAACAGGACCATTGAAAAATGCCTAGGAAAAGCATCCCATTCCACTCGCCAGTCGGCATTGGCTTCATAATACAGCTGTAGACACCACGCCCTCTGTCCAGAAAGCCTAAAAGTTCTTCATTACCAGTCACGTCTTGAGTTTCACCTATTTCCTTCCACGCGGCCAGGACAGTGGGAAAAGACGCCTCAGTGGACTGTCTTTGATCTGGAAGCAATTTGCAAAATCTAATGATTAAGTGTGATAGAAGCGGCCTGTGCTAGGTTAGTTGCCTAGACACGCAAGGGAGGGAGCATTAATGGTGGACAGGTGGTGGTTGAGATCCACCGCCCTCAACCAAAAGATTTAAGTTCATGATTTTGAAACGCCATTGTATTTTTTATTTGTCTACACATAACGTATGCATTAAATTTGTTCAAGATTCAGCATGCTTCCGTATGGAATAGCATCACTATCTTATTTAAGGATCCTTGTTAAATCAATGAGTGCGAGGTTCATGGATAGTTCTCAAGTTGAATTTTGGAACATAATTGTAGAAAAGTGATATCAATTCAACACCTATATTTTAACCAATGTTTTTGCAGGTAGCACTTAGCTAGCCCTTTGACATAATATTGCATAGCACATTATATTTAATACTGCTGTGTGCAAAATCTATACTTATATTTTGGATAAGACAATATGGTACAAGATCACTTATATTTTGGTGGTAGAATATGCTAATAGTAATTTTCAAATAATTATGTGTTCCCACGTAGTGACATGGGCATTACGTGGAAAATCCTTTGCTCGTATGGCAATGCTTACTTATTAAACATGATCCTGTGACCATATGAAGCATGATGTTGGTCTCACTATGACTCATTTTTTTTTACGAGCTTGACATAAGTGAGATTATGCCTACATTGATCATATATAGCCTCATGGCAGAAATTGGTTTAATATGCACACCAATATGACCTTGATATTGTATATTTTGTTCTTCGCAAGTTAACGTTAATGTATATGGCGCTCATGATTAAGTTATACAATATTTAATGGTCATGTTATCCTTTAATCAATAAGAACTCGACCATCTTAAGTAAAGATTGCTTGAATGGGTGATATTTTCATATAAACTAAACTTCTCGGAGCAAAGTGAAAACAACTCGAAACATGTTTCGTCCTTAAATTGCAAAATGAAGAGGTGATTGAAGTTAAAAAGATGCTTTTTAAAATTATAATAACCTCAAATGTAAAGTATAAAAAGCCTTGATGTCCGTCAAATGCAAGTACAAATACATTAAAAAAAAAAAATTGTCACATTTTCGGGTCATTTGGTTGTTTGCGGCGTCGTCGTCGTCGTCGTTGTCGTGAGCGTGGCGTCGTCTTTTAGCGGCGTTACATTTTGGTATCAGAGCCAGGGGTTCGAAGCTGGGACCCTTGGGCACACGCTGAAAACGTGAAACAGGAACACTTAACTTAGTACAGAACATTATTCTTTTAAAATATAAAACCATAATGTTGATAATTATAGTAAACAACAAATTTTGAAAACTAGCACAAGACCTAGAACGATGAACTAACTCTCGCCTTGATCTGTGCAGGAGGCGCGGATTGGGCGAGGGGTCTCTTCACATAGACCTAGACATACCACCGCCAGAGCAGGCCGTAGCAGCCCTTCTGCCTCAGATTTTGCAGACACTCCAGGATGTCAATGCCGCTATACGCGGAGAGCCCTTGGGAGGACGACTTGCTAGGCATAGTTTGGAGCCATCAGTAGATGCCCAGGCATCCCCTCGACACAGTGAGGAGCACAGAGCAGAGAATTTCCGTGCAGAGTCGGCTAGGGCAGAGTCACCACAGAGAGGACATGGGGACAGGATCTCAGGACATAGGGACAGGTCTCGGAGCCCTAGACAGAGGGAGGAGCATACAGAGAGATCTAGGATTCGTCATACATCAGCTGCAGACCATATCAGGGAGATCCTGAAGCTACGACCATCTCACTATTCGGGTGATACAGGTGGTTTTCAGGCAGAGGCCTGGTTGGTGAGCTTGAGCGGATGCTTCAAGCTCTGTCCTTGTAGTAGCAACACGAAAGCTCGTGTTGCGATCCATCTTCTGAAGGATGGAGCAGGAGTCTGGTGGAGGACCGAGGAGCAGAAGCTCCATGTTGACTTAGAGACGATTACCTAGGAGCTGTTTGAGGAGCGTTTCAGGAGTAGGTATTTACCCAGGAGATTTATTCAGCAGCGCATAGACGAGTTTCATGACCTCCGTCAGGGATCGATGACAGTAGCTGAGTATGAGAGTCAATTTCTGGACCTACTCCAGTACGTCGACTATATGCAGGATGAGCAGGTACGGATTCACAGGTTCATTCGGGGCCTGAATTTGGATTTAGGTGGCGCAGTGCGCATTCACTGCCCACAGACATTAGCAGAGGCCGTGGAGAAGGCCTATATTGCAGAGGAGACACGGGGAAAGACACAACAGGCTAGAGACAGAGTTCGGAGCCGTATCCAGCAGATGCAGGATAGTAGGTCGAAGGGGTCAGTTCCTCCTCCACGGGGTGGACAGAGTTCAGGGAAAGCTTCATTTAGGCCACCACAGCAGCAGCAGCAGCAGACCCGCCCACCTTACCGACCTCCTCAGAGATTTGATGCACAGAGAGGACGTAGTATGGGGCCTCCTCCTAGGGGTCCCATCAGGACACAGGGTGCACCGAGAGCTCAGTCAGTAGGAGCTCGTCAGCAGAGACCTCAACAGTCCATAGCCGGATCATCAGGATCTGTATCTCAGTCATCTAGAGTACCAGCTGGAGTTGCTTCCCACTGGAGAGGACCAGGCAGCTGTTATGGTTGCGGTGTTGTTGGACATATTTGGAGAGATTGCCCACATAACCCTACCAAGGGTAAGACACAGAGCTCAGAGCCTACTGTTGGAGATATGGCACGGAGTCATCGGATTTACGCAGCGGTCGAGAACCGCCAGGCTGAGCATCAGAGTACTGTGATTGAGACGACAGGTAGTATTGGTGGTATTTCCACCTCTATATTATTTGATTCTGGTTCTTCTGATTCATTCATTGCACCATCCTTAGTAGAGCGTTGTAGGCTGGTGGCAGTTAGGCAGGGCCGTAGTTGGGACGTTGAGATGGCTTCTGGAGCCAAGATTTCTGTAGACTCCTTAGTCAAGGAGTGTGTAGTGGATTTGGGACCCTTCACCACTACTTCTGATCTTCGGATCCTTCCATTAGGATCTTATGGCATCATTTTAGGCATGGATTGGTTGTCCGCTCACAGAGCTAGAGTGGATTGTTACCATAAGACTATTGCTTGCATAGATGATCTTGGAGTAGAGTCATTGATATCAGGAGTTAAGAGACCCGTTTCTATTCGCACCATCTCCGCTATGCAGCTTAAGCGGTGTGTGCGACAGGGTTGCCAGTTGTATGCTGTTACAGTTAGTGACAGATCAGAGGATGAGTCAAGAGGACCTTCCCTCGATGATCATCCCATCTTATCAGAGTTCACCGATGTGTTTCCAGGGGAGCTACCGGGATTACCTCCCCCACGTGAGATTGACTTCCATATAGATCTAGTTCCAGGCGCAGAGCCTATCTCACGAGCACCCTATCGGATGACTACTCCTGAGTTATGTGAGCTCAAGTTGCAGCTTGAGGGCCTTCTGGAGAAAGGCCTAATTCGTCCTAGTGTATCCCCTTGGGGTGCACCAGTTATCTTCGTGAAGAAGAAGGATGGATCTCTTCGGTTGTGCATTGACTACCGTCAGCTGAATAAAGTAACGATCAAGAATCGTTACCCCCCTTCCACGCATTGATGATTTGTTTGATCAGATGAAGGGGGCTACCATTTTCTCCAAGATAGATCTTAAGTCAGGGTACCATCAGCTCAGGATTGCGGAGACAGATATTCACAAGACAGCTTTCCGCACGAGATATGGCCACTACGAGTTCACAGTGGTACCTTTCGGTTTGACGAATGCCCCTGCAGTGTTTATGAGTTTGATGAATGGGGTATTCAGGACCTTCCTTGATCGCTTCATGCTCATCTTCCTTGATGACATTCTGATTTACTCACGCACACGTGAGGAGCACGAGGAGCACCTTTGCCAGGTTCTTCAGTGTCTTCGCGAGCAGCGCCTTTACGGGAACTTGGAGAAGTGTGCATTCTTTCAGCCTGAGGTGCAGTATTTGGGCCACGTTATTTCAGGGGAAGGTATCGCAGTCGATCCTTCCAAGATTCAAGCCATCATGGATTGGCCAGCACCCACTAGTGTGACCGAGGTGCGTAGTTTCATGGGTCTAGCAGGGTACTACAGGAGGTTTGTTCAGGACTTTTCTCAGATTGCGCACCCTATCACTTCTCTTCAGCGGAAAGGGAAGAAGTTTTTATGGTCAGATAGATGTGAGCAGGCCTTTAGTACACTGAAGGAATGCCTTACGAGAGCACCTATCCTTGCAGTGCCAGATCCTCATGGAGAGTTTTTCGTATGCACAGATGCTTCCTTGGCAGGACTTGGAGGAGTGCTAATGCAGGAGGGTAGAGTAGTTGCCTTTGAGTCTCGCAAACTCAAAGATTATGAGCTCAATTATCTGACCCATGACCTTGAGCTTGCAGCAGTAGTACATGCTTTAGTGTGGTGGAGACATTTTCTTCTTGGCCGGAGATTTACACTAAGGACAAATCACTTGAGTCTTCGCCACCTCTTCACGCAGCCCAATCTCAACGCTCGTCAGTGGCATTGGATGGAGTTACTCTGTGAGTATGACATGGAGATAGAGCATGTGAAAGGGAAGGAGAATGTGGTTGCAGATGCCTTGAGTAGGCGGAGACATGTGGCTATGGCCACCTCAGTGGGCACAGATTTGCGGAGTAGGATCTTGCAGCAGCTTCCTCATGACAGCTTCTACCTCGCAGCCAGAGCAGAGATTGAGTCTCAGAGACCTCTTGAAGGGAGGTTTGATGGATTTTCATTAGAGGCAGATGGTCTTCTCAGACACAGAGGTCGGATATATGTTCCTAGAGATGGAGGCTTGAGACATGACATTTTGACAGAGGCTCATCGTGCACCTTACTCAGCCCATCCCGGGGTGAAGAAGATGCATGCCACCTTGAGACAGTTGTACTTTTGGAGAGGACTTCGGAGAGACATAGCTTCTTTTGTATCCCGCTGTTTAGAGTGTCAGAGGGTGAAGGCCGAGCATCAGCATCCAGTTGGCCTTCTCTATCCTCACGCCATACCAGAGTGGAAGTGGGACACCATTTCTATGGATTTCATTGTTGGGTTGCCGACGTCGAGATACCACCACGACGCCATCATGGTCACGGTGGATAAATTGACGAAGGTAGCTCACTTTTCTCCAGTGAAGACTACCTACACGGCTAGTGCAGTAGCACGAGTATATCTTGATGAGATTGTCAGACTACATGGGATTCCGCAGAAGATCATTTGCGACCGCGACCCTTTGTACACTTCCCATTTCTGGACCACCATGCAGTATGCCCTCGGGATGAGGATTAATTTCAGCACAGCTTATCACCCTGAGACAGATGGACAGACAGAGAGGGTGAATCAGATTTTGGAGGACATGCTCAGGATGTACGTGATGGATCATCAGTCGAGATGGGAGGAGTATCTGTATTTGGTGGAGTTTTCCTACAATAATAGTTTTCAGAGTTCTATAGGCATGGCTCCTTTTCAGGCATTATATGGTAGAGAGTGTAGGACACCTCTTAGTTGGGATAGGATTGAGGACAGGGTTTCTCTTGGGCCAGCATTATTACAGGATATGGAGCAGCAGGTTACCCTGATCAGACAGAGATTGCAGGAGGCCCAGGATAGACAGAAGAAGTATGCAGACCAACATAGGACAGATCACAGTTTTGAGGTAGGCACGAAGGTGTTTCTTCGTGTCAGACCGCATAAGAGCCCTATCCGTTATGGAAAAGGTTCTAAGCTTGCTCCTAGGTTTGTGGGTCCCTTTGAGATCTTGGAGCGCCTCGACCCCTTAGCCTATCGTCTAGCACTGCCACCTAGCTTATCGCGTGTCCATGATGTATTTCACATTTCTGTGCTTAGGAGATATGTTTCTGATCCTTCTCATGTGCTAGATTGGACTGCATTGCAGGTGCAGGATCAGGGGCAGGTGATGGTGGAGCCCGTGTGCATTTTAGATCGCAGGACCCTGGGCCTTCGCGGCAGAGAGATTGATCAGGTTCGGGTCCAATGGGACAGGTACGATGAGACTGCTGCTACTTGGGAGGATGCTACATCATTGCGAGCTCAGTTTCCACACTTATTTCAGTGACTTCCAGGAGGAAGTCTAGTCTAAGGGGAGGGGGATGTAATGCCCACTTCCCTACGACACTTAGTTGATTATCATTTTGAGTTATGCAGACTTTGGATATGGACATGATTTATACTTATGTTGATTAGCATGATGTTTTGTGACTAGATGCATTTGGATTATGATTGGATTTTGTTTTCAGTATGATCTACACTGACTCATGGACAGACTATTGGATACCGATATTATTTTTATATGGATATATTGCATGTGTTCTAACATTGGATTTCTTCGCCATGATGAGTAGAATGTAGTTGTTGAATTTACATTACTATAATTTTGGATAATGATGAAATGCATAATTAAGTTGTGATTTAGACCTAGAAATAATGATTAATTGAATTACGTATAGATGTTAATAAATTTCATGCATATGGTTATTTTGGATATTTTGACATGGCCGCAAGGCCGAAGGAGGTATTTTGCATTTTGCAGGAAACACGGCATGATCACAACCATGAGGGGGATTGGGAACCAAACACAACAGGATGTCGGGTGGTTACAGCATTTGGTCGTCAAGGCAACTAGTAAATTGTATTGTGTTACCTTTGTTCTTTTATGTGTTAAGAAAATTTCCATGAGGGGGAAATTTTCTAATGTGACCAAGGGGGTAAGAATTTTAATTACTTGTTTTAACTTACTTTAGTAGGTGATTTTATTTGTGATGTTTTTTTTTTTTAAATTACTTTGCTAAGTGTGTTTAGATTAATGTAATATCTTGTTTTAATTTTTAAGTTTTGGAGGGAAGTCAAGTGGATGTAATAAATTTTGATGGTTGGCTCCTTAAGCCTTGTGTTTCCTCATGTATTGAATGTTTGGTTTTGAGTGTTGACCACTCCAAATCTCTTTGAATCTCGAATTTGAGATTGAGGGCAATTTTAGGGGACTTGTGGGACAAGTTGAACTTGTCCCACACTTCCCAAAACCCCTTACCAACCATATCTATGGGTTGGGAATCCAAAAAGGGGATTATTTATTGTTTTGGGAAGGGAAATGTGACTTTGGAGTGCACTTGTCTTCTTTTGCATTTATTGTGCCTTAAGACACATGGGAAGGGATGGATGTGGAAAAGAGATGTCATTCAATCCAACCACCCATTTATGGTGTTTTGGGATTTGAGTTGACTAAAGGGAGGTGGTCTTGAGGATGTGTGATGTGGCATCCTACAAGGAGCCACATCACCCTCACTCCTTCCTCTTGTCTATTTATGGAAATTTCCTCTCTTGTTGAGGGGGTTGGAGTTTTGTTTTTGTTTTGTGGAAGAGTTCTCTTTTGTTATTTTGGGAGAGAAAAGAATTGGGAGAGAGAGAAAGAAAGAGAGTGCTTGGACTTGCATGCTTGGATTGTTTTGGAGGGAGCTTGGACAAATTTC
This sequence comes from Taxus chinensis, assembly GCA_019776745.2. Lineage (NCBI taxonomy): Eukaryota > Viridiplantae > Streptophyta > Pinopsida > Cupressales > Taxaceae > Taxus > Taxus chinensis. Next base: position 387,491,701 of record CM034155.1, read on the forward strand.
TTGGTTTAGGCTTCTCCAATGGAGAGGTAGGAAACCTTCTCCTTTGTTTTGCTTTCATATTATTGTTGCTTCTAGGCTAAATTTGTGAATAATGCATGTTTACTTTGGTGTATTGTGAAAAATGGATAGAATGCTTATTGTGTAGTATAGGAGAGGTCTATGGGAATACTCATGAGGGAGGCATAAGAGTAGATTAGGATATTGTGGAGGGAGTTTGAGAGGGATGCCCATCTTGGGTGAGAATGTTTACATTCTTACCTTGTTCTTGAGGGAGCCATAAGAGGAGGGAGGCATAAGAGTATGGGAGGAAAAAGGGGTACTTGAGGGAGGCATAAGAGTCATAGGGGCTTGAGTTTTATTGTGGAGGGTTTTGGATGGGCATCTCATCTCAATTGGGAGGCATAAGGAAAAAATTCCCATAGTTCCTTCTCTTGTTGGCTTGGATGCAAGCCTTGTTGTGAAATGTTTGGTGTTATTTGTGTGTCTCTTGTTTTTTTTTTTTTTTTGCTTTGAATGTTGTGAAGAAATTGTATTGTGGAAGCAAGTATTGTTGCCTTGAGTTGGAGACCACCCTTCATTGTGTTGTGTTTGGGGCTCGGGGGTCAATGGAGGAGATTTCTTCTCTTCTCCATTGAGTTTTGGTTGGGAGGAGAGTGTTGCCTCTCCCCCTATCTTGGTTGTGATTTGAAATACTTGGAACTTGGAGCATGGATGAAGAACACCTTGGAGCACAAGAACCTTGTTGTTGACAATGTAAAAACATCATGTATTTACCCACCTTGAGTGGAGGAAAAATGTAATATTGTTTGCTTTCTTTAGCTTCCATTATTGCAAATTTATTTCCACATGAAGTAGGATATGTTGTAAAAGATTTGAAGAAAAAGTTGCATTGAAATGATAGTATTTCTTACTCTAAAAATTTATTGGAATTGTTGTTGAATTCTTTGTGGAATGTTGGAAAGAAATTACAAAAGAAAATATGTTAAAATTTTGCTTGAATACTTGGAAATGATGTGTTGGAAAGGTTAAGAAAAAAATAGTGCATTATCCCTTCTCTTATACTTGATGGAAGAACTTAAGTTTTTCAAATGGCTTTTAGTATAACAATGAAACATTGTAAGTTCTAGTTCTTTTATGCTTTCTTCATTTATGAATCTAATACAAAATCCATTACAAATTAATCAAAGGGAAATGAAATCAATTCTTTTGAAATTCCATGTAATGTTATTGATTTGTGTAGAAAGAAATCCTTATAAAATTTCTAAACTTAATAAGTTCATTACCCACATCTCCCCAATGTTAAAAGGAAACTAATATTTTCGAATTATTAAACATAACTAAGAGTAATTCACAACTTTGTTACTATTTTTTACTGTACTAATTAGTAGCAATTACCTTAAATATTTATTTGTTTCAAGGTGGAAGAAGTTATGTTATCAAGAGCAAAAAACTACAATTTTTATGGATTACTAATAAGACCATTGAACTCTAGCAACTGTGAAGTCCTCCTAGGAATCTGCACGGCAAACGGTAAGTTGTACCAACTAGATTTTGCATCAAAGCACTGTGCCGGAATGACATATTAACCATGGCAAGCCAGTCAGATTCCTTGAGCTCGTCATGACGTCCTCCAAGTCCAACAGATGTTGCCATCCAAAGTGCAAGACTGAGCTTGCTTATTGGAAAGTAGAAGTCTCTAACATCAGCAAACCTGTAGGCTTCGGGCAAAAAGGTCCCTTCGCCATAACTGTTTCAAGAGAAGCTCCTTAGACCCTTGCATCGTAGAGAATCAGAAGAACTTTCTACTCTTCATACTGAGAGCTTTTGAGGGTCTGTAACAAGGGTACAGCCCCGAATACCCTTAGCTTCACAAATTATCTACGAACCAGGCCTCACAATATTTGCCCCAACAAATTGTAAATGGTTAGTTGAAAAGTAACTGATTAGTCTGTAAGTTACCAAACTTTTCATGATCTAATTCCATACTTTTTTAAATAAAAGAAAAAGATGATTACACAGAAAATGTCCTTGAAGTATGTCTTAAATTTCTGCAGACCTTTTAAGCTGATTCCCATCAGCAAATGTGATAACAGGTGTAATGCCTACTTCCCACAAGCAATCTAGACAATAAAAATCTCTTTTAGGCAGGATCGAATAGTGCAAGGTCCACTTATACTCCAAATGATCAACAATCAGCATGGACATAAGAAGCCTGCGATGCAACCTCCACAACCATTGAACTTATCTCTTTCTGAAACAGGGACAACTGTAGATGCTGTAGCACTTTTCACTGCCTTCAATCATTCCTGGATTTTAAGGGAAAAACTGCTAATATAAAAGTTGAATCCATGAATTTGAGGATGCATTCGATACCCTGAACAGATCAAACAACTAGTCAAACTGAAACCTTAATCGCATTGAAACGCTAACAACAATATGAATATTTAATTATTCTAGTTGAAATTGCGTGTAATTTTTCCCTTAATCTTATACTGGCCAAGAAAATTTTAGTCTTGTTTCAAACGGCTCGGAATAGAAATAGATTTTCAATAATATCTTTCCAATTGATTGTGGCGGCCAATGACCAATGGGGATTACAGCAGGCCCTTGCACACCCAATGAAATTTTAGGATTGCAAATCTTTTAGAATATTTGAAAGCCTCCTGGTTAGCTGTCCATGCATAAGGAGGGATTCAGTAAATGGTGTCAGTGCCATATGAAACCCACCGTCCTCAACCAAGGCAGATAAAACTCAGGTTTGAAACGCCTTTCCCCCCCCCCCATTTGACTCTTATGCATTAATATTTTCAAATTCCAAAAATATGCTAAGCATTAGTCTTATTTGAAGTGATCTTCTAAACATCATGAGTGCGAGTTGTTCATAGTGGATTGAGTGGAGTTATTTTCAAATAATCAAAGAAAAGTGTTAACAAGGGTCAACCCCTTTTACCAAGCATCCTTCATCTACAGGTGGACTTAGCTAGCCCTTTGCCATAAACCATGCACATTATATAACAAATTCTGTGATGCAAAACCCTGAGACAATTCTGGATAAGACAATATGTACAGACACTTAATTTTGGTGGCGGAATAGTCTAATAGTATTATGTGTTCCCACGTTTGACATGGGCAACGTGCAAAATCTTTGGTATGGCTGCTTGCTTACCTTAAACGTGTCCTTGACGACGTGGATGAAGCATGATAAATTAGGTCTCACTATGACTCCTTTTCAGTTTTTACGAGTCGCTCGACATAATGAGATTATGCCTGGCGATCATACTTGCTCATGAAAAGTATTTTCTTACGTTATCCACCATGGTATACCTTGTTTGTATCCCTTCTTGTTCTTCGCAACTTAATGATCCTGTATAGGCGCTATGATAGTTACTCATAATACAACATGTTACCTTTAAAATAAAACCAACCTTCAATATTTAACCTTGATGCGATATAAATATCAACTAAACTCTCGGAGCCATGTGAAAACAACTTGAAATATGGTTTCAGTTGAATTGCAAAATGAATTATGATTAAATTAATAAAATGCCTGTTTTGGGTTACAATTATAATACCTCCAAATGTAAAGTATGAAAGTTTTTTTGGAAATCACAGACGGATCAGGTTATTCATTTCAACCTCCTTGGAAAACGAAATTATACGCAAAATTTCTAGGGTTACCATTTGTCAGTGGCTAGGGCGATATCACTAGACACTAGACAAAGCGACATTCAAGGGGGAAAGTGGCCTACCCTCCTTTCCTTCTTGTGATAAACGATTTTCGAATGAGTTATGAATTTCGCAGTGAATCCTCAACGCTTGAAGCATCTTCATTCCCGATGCAACACGGAAACTATTTCTTAGTTCTGTGATTTTGGGGTTGCATACGCACCCATCTCGCAGGTGGAGTGCTCAATTGTCGCATTTTCGGGACGGATGTTGAAATGGCGCTGTCGTCTTTGTATGGATTCGGATCTATTCTTTTCCCAGTGAGGGCTGGCTATCCTAAGCATTGGAATGAATTAAAATTGTTCCAGTTTGGGAAGAGTTGTCTATATCAACCCGGTAACTCTTGAAGGTTCTCTTTCTTCTTTCACATGTGTTTGCATCTCTTTAGATTCATCTAAAAAGTTGCAAGATTTCATTGTGATATCCTCCTCTAGTGAGAAATGGGTTCAGAAGGTTGAATATGTAGGTGATTTCCAAGTGTTGTTTTCAGTGCAAACGGCCGGGTCACTTCCAAAAAGTATGCAAAGAACCCTCCCGCCTCTAGAGGCAAATGAAATAATCAATTGGACTGTAATGGAGGCCAAAATGAATGCTAAACACATCTAAAACACGGTTCAAGAAAATGCCTCGGCTTCACCATCCTCCCCTCTAGGTCCTAGCTTAGGCAGACTAGCTTTGCCTAGTAAGGCTCCTGGAGCCCTTGTCTCTTGATCCAATCACCATATCCTTTGTCAAAGAGATTGCGTCAGTGGTTCAGGAATCCTACTCGTATCCTCTCTCACTTTCAAGAAGGTCCTTGCACTTGGGGTAATGGTTCAAACCTGCAACCTCTCTGATATGAAATGAAGGTTAAATGAATGAAGAAGATTTGATTAGCTCAAAATTTGTTGGTATGGAGGAACTTCATAGCGATTCTAAACAAGTTTGCAAGATTTTCGTGTCAAAAATATTGGCTTGAAGAGTTCCATCCTTCCCACCCCAGCAATCTTGTCCACTGATTTGGGTCTGAAGGTACCCCTGGAATACCTTCCAAGGATTGTCTTTCTCTAAAGGAGTTCGCTGCTAGCAAACAGTTATGGCCTTATAAACTTTGCTCTTCATTTTTCTGAATTCAAGTAGGAGAGGCATGTGCTAACTCCATAAGAAACAGATGAATATTTTATCTTGAAATGTTAGGGGCCTAAATGCCCCTAAAAAATAGCATCTGCTCAGACGTTATGACCTGCAGAGTTTTGAATGTTTCCCTATTGCGCTTCAAGAGACCAAAATGTCTTGTGTAAAATTGCCTTGCTAAATGGTTTTCCCGCCGGCCTGCAGCCAATCAGGTTGGGCCACGTGGCGTTTTCGAGGCATCGGCGGTAGGAGCTTCTGGAGGTTTGGGAATTTCTATGGACTTTTAGTATTTTCTTTATTGATCCTTTTTTGGATTGGGAAAAGCTTTCAATAATTTTCCCAGGTCCCCCCCGCCAACATGCAGATGAGTCTTTCTTTCTTTGCTGCTGTCTATGGCCTCACGAGGCATCCCTGGTTCTTGCACAGAATCATTTTGGTCAAAGGTTAATGATGTCCTTAGTTCCCTCTTTCAATTCTAATATTATTGTAGCTGGGGATTTCAATGCCTACACTTTTGGATAACCAGATCAGACACTATCACGTGGCATTCGAGACATTGGTGAAGGAGCCGATCGCTTTTTAATTAGCATTTCATCTCCTTTGTCGAAAATGCCAATTTGAGAAAATGTTGAAACTAGGTTTCCTGGTTGGTTTCCCCACTTGGAATAATTGTCAATCCAATCAGAGCTCAACACATGAAACCTATGGTGGTCAGGCTCGGACAGAGTTTTTGGACTTCAACAAAACTTGTGCCCTAGCTCTTCTTGGCTCTGTTAATCCCTGTCATGGTTCCGATCATTACCTTGTCTCCCTCAATATTTTCTCCGGGATGTTCCTAAAGCCTGACCGCTCTCCTCTTCAAGTTCGATGGCTATGTGGATGCAAGGCCCCTGATTTTCCCCAAGGAAGGTCAATCATTGGTGGGATTTCTCCTCCGCTCTGTTTCCAGAACATGGGATGTTTTTTCTTTATAAAAAAACTCTAGGCTCGCTCTTAAACTTCAGTTGCTTGCTTGGAATGCCAAGGTCCTTTCGCTGGCCTATATTTTTCAAGAAATATGAGACAGTTAGGAGGAAAGAGATTATATCATTGGTCTCAAGGTGAACTGGAAATTTCCTATCCAATGGGAATGAGTCAGGAGGAATACAATTTTGAAAAATCACATTAATTTCCTGAGTAAACTTCATGACTTGATATTTTAAAAGAAGAATATTTTTGGAGACAAAATTCAAGTAAAACTTTACTCTGCATGATGGGGACAAAAATACATGTATTCTTCCATGCTTTGGTTACTAGCTAGGATTAAACCTTGCTCTATGTCTTAGATCCTGTGGAGCTGAAATACCTTGGGTATTTCATTGTTTTGGTCACTTAACCTCTCATTAAATTTTAATCAGTGGAGTATCTTAGCTAAAGGCTGTCAATATAATCAGTGAATCTAAATTAATCCTCTTTGGAGATTTGAAGCTTCCCTTCTTGACTTATTACACAAAAGTTGCTTCATGAAGATGATGGAATTAGTTAAGTTTTTTTCCCTGGGAAAAGTCCAATCAGTTGAATTTTGAATTGTCCTTGAGACTTTGGTTTTTATTGACTTAAGAGACAAAGCTCTCGGTCTGAATTTGGCTTTCCAGATGACCTAGGTTGTTCATGGGTGTAACGACACCAAAAATTACCAACACAGGGACAACACAGTAAAAGTACAGGATAACTTTTTTTTTTGACTTGCTTCCACACATAACATGATGCAACATGTCATCACCAAGTATACAACTAACAATGGGAACAACTTGTTACGGGGATGACCACAAGATCAGCACGGAAACATTCACACCCAAAAGGACAATACATTTTTTTTCTTTTTGACAAGACAACATAGAGGTCCAATCCACAGAACACACTTAACAGTTAGGGCCATCCATAATGAGATATTCTTGAGGATTATTTATTTTTTTAAAAGGATATCTTGCAATTCTTAGTTTACGTTTTCAAGGATGCTCAAGGTATAATTCATATAATTCAACCTGCCAAGCTAAGTTTATTCTTTTTGACACTGAGTAATTCATCTTTAAATCTTCTCTATTATGACATTCATTTGCTTGATTCGTTTGATCAAGAGAAAAGGAGTATTTAAATTTCACAAGGCCATCTATTCAACACTTACGCTACTAGAGACTTCGTTCATGCCCATATGACAACATGGGTTTGCGTTTAACATACTTAAGAGGAGAAAGACAAGGTGCCTTGGAAAAAGGGTTAGAGGGAGAAGGTCGAGATGAAACATCTTTAGGACCCCATTAGTTATTGCCAGTATTTAAGTGAAGCTAAGGCTCTTAACCAGAATTATCAACAACTTTACTTAGGCTTTGTTAAAAGTATTAACAAGGAGTAAAAATTTACTTTCCAAATGGCGGTGAGAAAGATGGTGAGGTCTCCAATTCGTTTTCTCTAGCTTATTAAATCTTATCATCTTCAAACAACTAACAGTTCATTTCACCTTAGGGTCATTTTACAAATTTCACTGTAAAAGGAATAAGTTCACTACAGGAGCTAGGGTTATCATGTTATAAAGTTTTACTTGCAATGATAGTCTTGTCCTTGATTACTTAAAGAATTTCTTGCTCTAAATTTGGTGACCCCTACGTTACTTTATTTGAATACAACTTTTAATTTAACTTCCAGAAGTATTAAACAATCCCATGTTAGTTTACTTATGACACTTTATTACTAAGTCATGGCAAGGTTTAACTCAAAATTTATTCTCAAGGAAAGTTGTAGCAACACTCATTTACAAGAACAAAACAAGATTACATCAATTCTTAAAATACTGATACTCCAACAAAGTCACTCAACAACAATAACCAAATTTTCTTATAATTTCAATGATGGTCAAACAATACAAGGTTTCCAAAGTTCAGATGACAAAGTCCACAATACTTTATACTAAGACATTAATCCTCTTTTAAACTTTCCACTGTACGTTAACAATAGTTGAACAACATAAAAAGGTTTCGAGCAAAGGAACTTCTCAACTGAGGTTGATGACAAAAGTCTACAAATCTATCCCTCATCTATACGCAAATTCCATCTGCAGCAAATTTTCTACAAGAGTCAGTTCACGAGAACTGAGCAAGATAAGGCTACACAAAACCACCATAACTATTATCTAACAATATCATGAAAAGAAGCACTTTATTACAAGAATTGGGTCAAACCTCTAAACACTATGAACACATCAAGTTATAATAAAGTCTTCCAACATGCCAATCAAGAAGAAGAAGACCTTGTACTTCAGTTAGGAGCAAAACAACGAAAGTAACAATCATATGAGAATGGCCCTTGGCCCTATAAGGAGAAATAAACAATCTAGCAAAGAACAAAATTCCCATCAAGTAAGTAATTAAACAATAATTACAAGATTGAGATTTGATATAATACCAACCATCTAGAATTTTATCAAAGGTACCAAACGCATAGGCTAAAATAATGCATTTCTAAAAGAACAAGAGTTGATCGGCCCAAGAAAAGGGGAAACACGGGTTTCAGAAATTTAACACAAAAAGCCATGTATAAATGAGTTTCAAACCGGAAATCAATTAGAGTATACACACAACATAAGTTTCGAAGCGAAGGCATAGTATACTAGTTTTGACCATTAACTACAAATAGATTTACCAATCATCCAGGAAGGGTCAAAGTCTTACAGGCTAGTAGCAAACACACGAGAGAAGAAGCGGGGGGGTTCCGTCAACAAGAGTATACAATAATGTCATCAACAATTTTTTTTTTATAACACTAAAGGATTTGCAAACCTCCACTACAGTACTAATGATTGGTTAATTTAAAATAAATCACCCATATCCCAAAACAACCAAATTTTACAGCAACCCTTGGTAACGCAGTCAACCGTTGCACAAAAAGATACAAACATAATTTCTAAGTGACTTTATCAAAACAAAACCTTCCGCTATGAATTCATAAGATTATCACACGAAAGCTGAGTTTTCCCGAAGGTCAATCACATTTAAGGAAATCTCCATCACAAACTATTACAGTAATTACATGCATAAAAACTGACCAATATTAATTAATAGCGTTAACATTACAAGGGAGAAAAAAAATAATGCCAGTTAGGAAAACTAGAAGAGCGCCATCAGAAATAAATTCATGGGAGGGGGATTAGGCCAAAACTATTCTAGTGTCAACGAGGTACTGGATTCGCACAAAGAAACCTCGAGCTTAGCTGATTCGAAAGGCTAGTTATGGTTCAAGTTGCCAGGGATGGTCAAGGTACTTCCTGAGAATGGCCTTAAAAGCCTAGAAACAAGATGAAAGATAGTATAAGAGTCTAAACACGCGATCAGGAAAACACATTGCACACAAACCTTTTCATTCTAAAAGTTTTACTACCGAAACTCTAAGCTGGCTAGCCCCAAGCATTGATCACACAATCCTACAACCTTTCCTTCTCGATGCCAAAAGGTTATCAAAGGGACTTGCGAAGGACCTAACAAAACGTCAAAAGACAAAGAAAACTTGGGTGCTAGGGGAGGGGCTTCATAGTTATCGTAACTTACTTCCATGATATCGAAAATACTAGCTTGATCAACATAATAACTTGCAACTCAATCGCAGAGAAGAATTAATACATAAAAAAACAGATGAAGTTCTATCATTCGAGTAAGGGAACATAACATTCAAAGGAGAGGGCACACGCATCCTTTTGACCCACATACTATCAATGATAAAAGCTAAAACAAGAAGAAACAAGCAGAAAGGGAAATCTCTCATCATGACATCCAACTGACAAAACAATGCAAGGAAAAGTGGTTCGATTTCACAATAATTGTAAATATAATAACAGTAGAAAAGTGTAGAAATATCTTGCCTGTTTCTCCAGCTTCAACAGGTCATACAGACTCCGCACGGGTCAGCATAAGAGCATAGGTAGAATCCTGTTCTAAGCAGTCCACATTCACGATAGCAAATGAGGAGGATTTTTTTTTTGTCAAACAGTATGGGTGTCTTATGCTTGCTTCCCTTTTGCATAAGTATCTACCGACGCCCAACAAACAAAGCATTTGACACAGCCTTGTACCTTCTCCATTATGATCCAAGTTTCCAAGGTGTCTCAACCCACCCAATTGTCCACAACCAACAATCATTGCTGTCCAAAAGACCACATTTCTTTCAAGTTTTGCCCAAAACCATCCGAACACTTCGCTGAGCATCCAGTATCAGGAGTAAAATCCGTCTAAGATAGTTATGTGGCCTAGGACACTAGCAGATACAACAGGCAACGAAAATCTCTTTTTCAAAAGCATTGGAGAACGTCCATGCCTCTGCTCAAACAATCCCACTTTGGTATAGACATGGAGATGCTATCAAAGGTTGTGGAGTTTGGCTTTACACCTGCTCTTTGCATTTGCTTGTAAGTTTATAAAGCCATTGCCAGATGAGTTTCTAGAATCTACACCATTACAAGACATCATTTCTTTGTCTCCGCTTTGGTCTTGGATTGCTCCGAAGGAACACAACATATATACTTTTTTTTTTACAAGACAGCCTGTATGGTGATTACAAAAACATGGGCATCATTACAGCAATACCAGCGGGGCATTTGCAATCCTTGACATATGCATAATAATGCCCAGAGTCCTGTGAATAGCCTGAATGGACAATGCTACCAAAATAGTGTATACTCTGGCCTTGGGTCTTGACTATCTCTAGACATATGGCCAGTAAAGTCCCAAGTGTCCCTCGGAAATAATGTTGCGGTCTATCTTGCCACCAAATACATCTTCAAAACTCTTCAGCTGAATCACTAGAACATTTGGAGCTTGAATAATTGACAACTACTTGTTGTGGGCTGCTGACAACTTCTTGCACTTTTCACAGTTGTACTTGTTATTCCCATCGAGCACCTCAACTAGAAGGAATCGGCCAAGAGGTTCCTTTAAGGGGGTTGGCGTGCAAAATCTCAAGGCTGATATCCATTATCTCATCCATCTTGTTCGACTCAGTCCCACAAGACAAAGGCACTTGACTTGGCTCTGTAATACACTGCCAAAAAAATGTCCTTAACAATGCTTTATTGGGCTTCTGCTTTAATTGCTTTCCCCCCCTCAATTAGTATGATCCTTGTACATCTTTATGCAGACATTGTTACAGGCTTCTATCACAAAACGGAGAAATTCATGTGCATCTTCCTGTCTGCCAAAATAGTGACTCGTTGAAGATGCTCATATAATTTGCAAAGCAAAAAGTGCTTCATGAATATTCCGACATGAAACAGATCCATACCTATGAGGTCCTCTTTCATGGGTTACATTGTAGAAAAAGCAAGAAATCAATAGAGAATCTTAGTAAATAAATTTCTTCAGGTCTGTTGGAAGCACTCTCACTGTCACATAGTCGATTAGAAGAAAAAAGAACTCAGTACCTATTCTGAATCTGACAAATATCCTGCTAGACCTTCATCTCCCAAGACGTTCTCTCCAACACTGCATAGATCTCCTATGCCTGAAGGTGTGATCTGTCACCTACACAAAACGCATGCTCCAAAAAAAAACAGCAAAGCAAACGTGCTTCACAAATATTCTGATCTAAAATAGATCCGCGCCTATGGGATTCTCTCTCATGAGTTACATCGAACAGCAAGAAGGTCTTAACAGAGAATCTCTGTAATAAATTTCATCGGGTCTCCTGGTAAACACTCACACTGTCACTTAATTGATTTTGATAAAAACTATCTTAAAGGAGAGTCCCGAACTTGAAGCTGCAGTCGAACTGAACAGATAACAACCTAGTGGACAACCTGCTCGTTGGAAGCGCTCAAAATGGCTTCTGCTACAGCTGTAAGATTTTGCAACAACTGATCACGACTGGTCGCGTGCAAGCAGAATGCCAGGATCTACACCACGGCTCCCTGGGGCTCGCCCTGCAGCAGCTGTAGCCCCATACTCTCTCTGGAGGCCGCTGATTTTTCTGTGATAAGTTACCTCTCTACCCTGTAGCTGCTGCATATCGCCAAAAGCTTCCTCACGGCACTTTCCGAGGAGAATTTCAGTTCCGCTCTCCACTGTAGCTCCCTATACAGCACGATTTTGAGGATGCGTTCAATACTGAATAGACAACAACAGAGATGGACAACCTGTTTAGATAGCTTGTAGCTTCACCTAACCACCATGAAAACTAGACTGCACCCAACACCCACCCATACGCATTGAAGGAGAATCCTGAAGAGATCACTAATCAAATATAATAATGCCCATCTATCAATGTCTAATGATCAAATATGATAAGAAATTCCAGGTATCTAGTCCATAGTAAGAAAAATCGTAGTCGAATAAATGTCAAAATGGAGTGGGCACTACAGACTTGGTATTTATTTGTAACTCAAATAACTCTCATCATGTTAAATAGTGTGAACATGGTACACCTCATTGGTTAGATCTTCAAATGGGTCCTTGGCGTTTTGGATTTATGAATGCAAGTGAATGTCTTAACTACCCTATAGTAGACCCCATCATAGAATTTTTAACTTTGGAGTGTAGATAGGGTTATGGTGTGTCTAGTACCTCATAAAAAGTTGTTGTGAGTGAATAAGGTATTCACAAAAGAAAAACACAAATGATGTATACTAAAATTATATTAGTAATGTCAAAGGTAACCCGAACCTAAGTAAAAAGGAGTTATTTTTTGTGGGAGATTTACTTTTAGTAACGTCCATTATGATATCAAAGATGAGTTTTTTTAAAATCGCATGTGTGTTATAAATATATTCAATTGGTATTTAATATTTTGAAATTTACTATACTAGATAATATAGATGAATAAAGTGTAACTCATAGGAATGAAGGTGTAAATATTATACAATGACACATGGCTTGTGTGCCCAACTTGTGGTTTATTTAAGAATGGATATCTAAGAAAATAAACTATTATAAATATGTAAACCATGGAAACTGCGAACACTATGGAACCCGTCCTTTCTTCTAGTCCTCCTTAGTGATTTTTTCCTTATGCAATATTTTGCCAATTTTTCTAAAGAATTAATATGATTCTTATAATGTCATGATTGTGCATGGGATGGACTCTTGTATTGTGTTTTAGTAGGAGTAAATGTTTAATGAGGTGAGTTGCAAGTGTGTAGTGGTAACAAACATGTTTTTTGTCATTAGACCATTGAGGAAACTAATATTTTGTTAACTAATAAAATATCCTTGAAATTTTGTTGTTTTTTTTGGATGTGTAATATGTGGGAACTACAACTATGAAGTGTGATATTTTTTACTTTTCACATTTCCTTTGCTTTGTGCAATGTATTCTTGTAAACAATATATTTATTTGCATATCTAGTAGCAAAAAAGTTATGTTTTCATAGTCTATTATCTAAGACATGGACATTATAACCTAATTTAATATCAAGTTATCAAGTAGTCCTTTGATGAGATCTATTTATGTACATTTACGAGAATAAGTGAGAACCCTAGACTCTACCCCATTCTATATATGTTTTGATATTTTTTGTCAATGAATTCGTAATAGATTCTAGAAATTCAAGATGTCAAAGGTGAAGGAGAAGATTTGGTATAGAAACTGATACTGACATATTGTATATTATTGTTGTGTCTATATTAAATCTAGTAAACTGTTGGGTTGATAAAATAATTGATCTACCCTAGAACTAGGGGATCTCATTTGAATGATTTTGTAATTATTTTCTTGATGGTAGTTGTGAAACGAAAAATTAATTGGAGAAAATATGTCTTTATAGATATTGGTCGAGTGTGTAAAGCTCCATCGATATAATATATTTAATATGCCAAAATTTATTATACCTGCAAATATTACATATTGTTGGTAGTATTGACATATTTATTTAGCTGTCTCACTTGAATCACTTGAAATTAACATGAAAGGTACCTCATATTCTTTACCAACCATAAATATCCTTGATTTATACGTAGAAAATATAGTTTTATTTTATTTCCCATCTACAAATGAGACATGTTTTGAGGGAAAAATCCCCCCTTGACTGCATTCACCACTTGCCCCAAGTCCTTCTCTATTATTTTCTCTACCTCCTCCTTTGTTATCTTCCCTACATTCATTGATGTCATCCTTTGCGTTTTATGTTTCTCAATTTTGGTTTAAAGCATTGGCTTGATGAATTATGGTTGTTCCTAACTCTCCACTATTTTTCCATCATACAGGATCTATATACTCATTTTAATGCATCTTTTGAGTCTTTCCATCGCGAATGTTTTTGTTTTAAAATTTTCCTTAAATTCTTGTGTAAATCTACTTTCGTCTTCCATCCTGTGTGAGCTACATGCTCATTTTTTGTACATTATTTAATGTTTTCTATAAGGGGTGTTTGTTTCGCAACAATTTTTTTAAGTTCACATGTACCTATCCTTTGTATATAACATTCTATTCTTCTTGTAACATGCAGAAGTTATGTGGTCATTATCAACACATGTTTTACGATTATGTAACTCTCCCTTGTATAACTCTCTCTTCTTCTTGTATCATATAGGATCTATCTGTTCATTGTCAATGCAAACTTTCTTATATCAGATGAGCGATATCAGGTCATTGTCGATGGATATTTTGTTTGTATAATGTGGAGCCATGTGGTTTTTTGTGGCGTATCCTTTTGGGATCATACTCTTATATGTTGTCATCGTCAGCACATCCTATCTTATTTATGCATCTTCTTATTATATGTGGTGATTGTGAACGCATCTATGCTCATTTTCGGCATATCCTTTAGGGATCTTCTTCTTATATCCTTTATGGATCTTGCTCATTGTCTGCATATCCTTTACGGATCATCTTATTATATTCTTTATGGATATTCTTCTTATATGTGGTCATTTCATTACACCATATATTTTTTCAGTAATATTTTTCATATATTCTTCTTATATGTCATCATTTTTGGCACATCCTATCATATTTTTCTTTGGTAAGTGTGGATGTATGATCTTATAATTATACCCTTTAGGGATCTTCTTCTTGTATCATTTATGGATATTTTTATTATATGTGGTCATTTTCGGCACACCTTATCTTCTTTTTTTGTGGCCCTTTTAATTTTCTTTTTTTGTGGTCATTGCAGACACATGATCTTATTATTATACCCTTTAGGGATTTTTTTTTATTATGGACGCATTATGTTGTTCTTTTATCCTTTAGGAATACTCTTCATATATATCCGATCTTCTTTTTCATGTGGTCATTGTGATCTTATTCATCTTATTTTTATATCCTTTATGAATCTTCTTCGTATATGCGGTCATTTTCGGCACATCATATCCTTTTAGGATATTCGTGTTTCGGTGCTCATTGTGATCTTCTTGATCCATTTTCGACACATCCTACCATTTAGGGATCTTCTTTTTCTATGTGGTCATTTTCGACACATCTTATACTTTAGGGATCTTCTTATTTCTTTCTCATTGTCATCTTCTTGATCCATTTTTGGCACATCCTAACCTTTAGGGATCTTCTTCTTATATGTGGTCATTATTAACACATCCTATCCTTTAGGGATCTTCTTCTTTTTTTGCTATCCATTTTCGACACATCTTATCCTTAAGGGATATTCTTCTTTCTATGGTCTCTATCTCTATGTGGTCTCCATTTTTAGCACATCCTATCCTTCAGGAATCTTCTTCTTTTTGTAATCTAAATTTTTCTTTGGTCTCCATTTTTGGCACATCCTATCCTTTAGGAATCTTGGTCTTGATTTTCGGCACATCCTATCCCTTAAGAATATTCCTCTTATATGTGGTGATTTAGAAAACATTCTATTAGGAATATTGTTCTTTATTTAAGGCACATCTTATCTTTCCCCTCTTATATGTGGTCATTTTCGGCCATCCTATCTTTTCCCTATCCTTTAGTAATATTTTTCTCTTAGAGATCTTTACATGTTGTCATTTCATATCATTATATGTGGTCACAACACATCCTATCTTTCCCTTGTTCTTAAGGAATATTCTTGTTTTAGGGATCTTTATATTTGGTCATTTTCAGAAAATCTTATCTTTCCCCTCTTATATGTGGTCATTTTCAACACATCCACTCTTTCCCTTATCCCTTAGGAATCTTCTTCTTTTAGCAATCTTCTTGCATCCTTTGTCTTTCCCATATCCCTTCCCCTCTTATATGTGTTCATTTTTGGCACTTCATATCTTTCCCCTATCCTTTAAGGATCTTCTTCCATGCTTTATCTTTCCCCTATCCTTTAGGAATATTCTTCTTTTAGGGATCTTCTTGTATCCTTTATCTTTCCCCTGTCCTTTCACCTCTTATATGTGGTCATTTTTGGCACATCCTATCATTCCCCTATCCTTTATGAATCTTCTTCTTTTAGGAATCTTCTTGCATTCTCTATCTTTCCCATATCCTTTCCCCTCTTATATGTGGTCATTTTCGACACATCCTATGTTTCCGCTATCGTTTAGGAATCTCCTTCTTTTAGGGATCCACTTCTATATTTTATCTTTTTCCCTTCCCTTTCCCCTCTTATATGTGGTCTTTATCTTTCCCCCTATACGTTCCCCTTGGTATTTTTGGGCACATCCTATCTTTTCCCATCCTATCTTTCCCATATCCTTTATAAATCTTCTTCTTGTAGGGATCTTCTTCTAGTTTTTCTATTTTTTCTTCTTCTTTTAGGATCTTCTTCTTGTTTTTTTTTTAGGCATCTTCCTCTTTCCTTTTGGAATATTTTTCTCTTGGGATCTTCTTCTTTTTTGTTCTTCTTTTAGGGATCTTCATGCATCCTTTAGGAATCTTATTATATTAGGATCTTCTTCTCGTTGTTTTCTTATTTTAGGCATCTTCCCCTGGGTAAGTGCATGAAGTTGGTGGAAAATTCCACGGACATAAAAACCCGACATAAAGGTACTGCGATCGCGGTTCTTGAATTCTAGGTTTGGTAATTACCGAACCTAAAACCGCGAGTGCGGTTATAAACCGCGATCGTGGAACTCTGAGACGAAATTTAACAGTCCCACGGCTCGTTATTTTCCTCATTTTTCATTTCAAACAGTGACTTTTCCTAAACTTTTTTCACTCGCGCTTTCAATACTATCTCAAAATTACTCATCGGACTTCTGGATAGCGATAGATTCAACCGTGCCGCCAAGACAAGGAGGTAAGTCCCCGATTGTAATCATTTTTTTGCATTTTAGGTTTTTTTTGCATTTTCATGGGTTTTGTGAAATGTTTGTTTATGTATACAATTTTCTTGTTTCATCAGTTGGTCGGCAAGCTCGAAATCGTGAAAACCGTCAAAACATTCCTCAGAACCCACCGAACATTCCTCAAAACCCTTCGAACATTCCTCAAAACACTCCTCCAAACATAGATCTGCCCCCTGTGGCTCCTTCTGTCCATACTGAGCCAACATGAACACAAGCTAATATCATTGGAAGAATCCAAGAAAATTAAATTGTCATTGAGAACCTAATTCAAACTATAAGACAAAATCATGCTACAAATCCATCCCACATGACTTTAGCCAATACATTGCAAACATTGATTGGTGAAGTCGAGTCTGCAACCAACCAAATACATAGATGGAACACCTTTAGAAGTGACTGTAGGCGGTGGTATGCGGATAAACTATCCCATGCGGCCATCAAAGACAAAAAAAAATGGAAAAGACCTCATTTGTGCATTATTTACCGACCCTAGAACCAATGCCCCCCTGCAATTACTTGCAAACGGTTCCCAATCCATTGGTGCCATGATGATAGAATCAAAAACAATTTTTGGGACCGATGGTGGATGGTTTTTGATTATCCACCATGCAACAACAATGAGGTTCCTCTTTATTTTTTGAAGAAATTATATTGTGAGTTCGTGCTCAATGAGGTCCCAAATTATTTTGACTTTTTAGACTTTTTTGGTCAAGGAGGTGGCTCTGCACAGAGCAGAACTGGTGCACATGTAGGTCAGCCTAGGATCCCCCCATGCCCCAAAACCCCTACTGCCTTCAGTTATCCCTCCTACAGTGAAGGAGGTTGTGGAGATTGATACATTGCATGCATTGACGGAGCTCACTGACACTCTCACCTAGCATAGCACCCAGATTACATCCGGTGATGTTGGTGGAGGCGCCAGTTCTAGTGCACCACACCATTGTGGATCATGTGATGCCGTATGCACTGCAGGCGAGACATCATTTGCTGGTTCACATGATTTATTTTCTATAGATGAGATGCTAGGGAATGTTTTTGGAACTGGAGCCACTGATATTGGTCTTTCACAGGTAAATTTTAAATAAATTTAAATAATATATATATGTACAATAATTTAATTCACATATTTGGGATATATATATATATATATATATATATATATATATATATATATTTATATATATTTGATTGTACGTCATGTACATACATGTAAAAATCTAATTTTTTATTTTATTTTAAATAGCAAGAGTCGGTGAAGGAAACATCCGGTGTCGACATGCTAGCTACTGTGGTTGGGCGTGTTTCAAATGTAAGTTTCAAGTTGTACAAACTTACATTTTTAGTAAATCATTTAATTGCTTTAGATTATTATTATAATTTGTTTCACGTGTATGTTGTACATGTATTAATATTTTTCTCTTTTATACACAAGAGCCTGGTGGGTCATCATCTTCTCAGGGAACTGAGGCTACTGGCATGCCTCACATGAGTTTTATGTAGGTTAGTTACAAATCTTTTTACACTTTGTTTCTAATTCTTGGACCTCTGTACATGAGTTTCACTTTCTTATACTCAACCTATATAAAATACATACAATAACTATTTGGTTGATATTTGTTCTTCCCTGTAATATGTAAAAATTTCCTACTTTTAGATCCTTCATTATAACTAAGGAACATTTAGACACCTAAACAACTCTACCTTGAATTGTGAACTTATAACCACTAGTGTCTAATTCACTTAAGGAAATTAAATTTCTTTGTAGTTATGGTACATGTTTTACTTCTTTTACGTCCTTACTATACCATCAAAGATATTTATCTCGATGCTACCAATCCCTTCTGTTTTATATGAAACATTGAACTTACCAATAGAATGTAACTACCATCAAGGGGTTAGTAAGAAGAAAACTAACCTCTTTGCGGAAAAATGTAATTTTTGTAACACCAGAATTTAACAACCATTCATGTTGATAATAGGAAACGTTACAAACCGATAAAACTTCATCAGTCATACCTTCACTTGTTTATACTTGATTTCCTTCGTTTGTGACATCTTACTTATTTTCTAATTCTTTCGTCATCCAATAATGCTTTTTAAGATTCTCTGATTTTTCGTAGTCCTGACACCTTGCATTAATCTTCCTCCTTTGTGACTTAGATCTAAATGTACCGCTTTAAATTTGACCTCTTTCTTTAGATCTGGCTCTAGCACACATGGCTTCAAGTGTAGAGATATTTCCAACAAAATTTCTTTCATTTCTGAGCCAAAAATGCTCCAACAACATAAGCATAGTCAAGGTCGTCAACAGTATGAAAACTAAAAGAAGTTACTATATTATCCCATTAATCTTGTAAAGTACATAAAAAGGTGACTACCTTGTTTTGATTCTCCACTTTCATATAAATACTAGTCAACTGACATAATAAAATATTAAAAATATTTAAATGGAAAAAAAATTTCATACCTTATTACATCCGCAATTCATGCAAATTCCTTTTCAGGAAAATATAATTTCTTATAGATTTCGTCATGTAAATACTTTCTGATCTGGTCGATGAACATGTTGATGTCTTTTCGCCAACTATATTGAAGAGAACCTCATATGCTAAACATGTAATCATATTACACTGAGTTATTTCATATCTAGATCTTCCCATTCATTTTCATCCATCCCTACAGGTTTCTTTACCTTTCAATCCATGTATTTGTGAAGCCCCTATTGCACTAGTGCAACACGTGCTTTGAGTTTCCACATATCAAAGTTTTTCTTATCATTAAACTTCTCCACCTCAAACTTTACACTTTCCCTATCCATGGATCAACTCCTTGATGAAATTCTGTGAATCTAGATATGTGTTTGGTCTGGTGATGTTAGATTTAAAAGTCCTTCAAATTTGAATGATGCTCTAATTGTCATAGAAGATGACTATGGGTTACCTTGATTAAATACAAAACTTTGTCAAAATCTTATGAAGATAGATGGCCTTAGTGCTAACATTTATAGATCCTATGTATTTAGCCTAAATAGAAGATAAAATAATAACATTTTAATTCTTTCTTGAGTAACTAAATATTTATTTGTACATGTTTTTTGTATAGCTCTTAAGTATATTTTAATATTTCAATTTGTACATGTTTTTTGTATAGCTTATGACTACTAGAGAGACTCCTCCATATATGCAGACTGTGGAGGCTGCTGTAGATACTGCCATAGCATCTGCAGATCCACTAACTGAGGTACACAATATTTTAAATTTGTTAAATTTTGGAGGTTCATTATTTCTTATTAAACTTAAATCTACAATATCAAATTTTGTAGGTATATACATGTGAAATATTTAATTTGAAAATTAATTATTTGTATGTAGCTTACCCCTCAACAACAAATTAATTATTTGTGAGTCTATTGTTGTCCTTGCGACGCGTCAACAACAAATTGATAGGGATCATGACATTGCGGTAAGATTTCACATACATTTTAACTAAATTGTACAAGTTTCTAAATTTTGAATGTATTTTAAAATTTTGGGTGTTAAAAACTTGTTGTTTATGAATGTGCAGGTTAGGCTGCAGGCATGCTTAGAGACACCTAGGACCACATGGATGAAATCCGTAGTGGCATCTCCCTCCACTACATTCCCAGGTCGTGGACGTGCTACTTCTAGCAGGGAGAAGAGAGGGAAGATGTTTCATGAGTAGATTTATAGTCCACTTGGATGACAAATATATGTGGTCATGAGTAGATTCACAGTCCATATAGATATATATATATATATATATATATATATATATATATATAGCCTTTTGTGACCGCATGTGGTCCCATATGTACATTATGACACGTGCTTAGTTCGAGATATATACATTATGAACTTATGTACATATATATTTTCAGAGACGTGCGCATCTGGAGCACACTTTGTTTGATTCTTATATATATATATATCCATATATATATATATATATATATATATATATATATATATATATATATATATATATATATATATATATATCCATGTGTGTTGGTTTAAATCATATTTATTTTGGTTATTTTTGTATTATTGCTAACTCTGAGAAAGTGGGTTTTGATCTCTGTTCGGTGGTTTTGATCTCTATTCGGTGGATTATTTTTTTTGTCTAAAATGAGTTTATTTCAAAAAAGGTGACAATTGGATATTTATTTTAATGTTTATATAGGGGTGTGGTCCAAATTTAAATTCCTATTATTGAATAATTTACGAGTAGTTGTAGTTTTACTCATACAGTGTTTGTAGAAATGAAAAACCAAGGTCGATTTTGTCTTTCTGATGCTCATTGGCACGTGAAATATTTGCATGGTATTCCAACATCTCCAAGGTAGTGGGGGAAGGTTCCTACATTGTTTATTTTGGAATTATTTAAACATTGAGGCCCATTAATTTATGAACAATCATTAAGAAGCCAAACTGGTTTTAAACCCTCTTAAAACCCTAGTTCTAAAGAAATGGGGAAGTTATTTTCCCAATGGCCTAGAATGGATTGTTTTTTATAGAATGATGATTGAAGGTTACGGAGGAATCTCTCAGGTTTCTCTGGATGTGCAAGTTAGGTATTTTAGCTATGTGTGGACCCCACTCAAAAAGGCAAGTTTCTAAAGATTTTCCGTTTTCTCAAAAGTTGTCCATTGGACATGTTAACTAATTGTTTTTTTGAGGAATCATGGGATTATTTACTCATGTTAAATTATGTGGTTTCATATCATTTTTTCCCTAAGGAGGTATGTACAAGCTCATTTTGCAAGACAAGTTTATGGAATTTTTTGGAAGTATCTACTGGTTTGGTTGCAAATGTGTTTTGGTGGCTCTAAAGTCTAATTTATGGAATACTATGCACTTTTTGATTACACTAAGTTCATGATAATTCCATTTATAAATTACAGTTTCATGAATGAGGTCATTTCATGGGGGTTTTTAGCTTAATTTCTGAAGACTAGTTTTGGGGCATGTTGATTGTCGTTATTTTCAATTAGCTTGATGAAGTGAGTTTATGGTTTTATGTTTTTCTAGATTTATAAAGTTTTTTTTCAAGTCTTAGATAATTTTTATAAGTGGTGTATGTGGTTTGGTGAAGCTGTTGATGGCGCTAGTAATTTGGTATTAGCGAGTAGGCTCTTGTTGTGCATTAAGGGTTCTTAATTCCTAATGGAGTTCTAGATGGTTCTTGATGGTATTACCAACCTATCTGGTTACTTGAGTGATGTTTTAATTATTTAATTATGATATTTGTAAGTTGAATATTTGACATTTTCCTTATGATGGCTGGCCTATGGTATTATTATCAAGAGTCATATAAAAGTAAGTTATAAAGATAATTTGAGTTAGTTTAGAGAAATGATGTAAAGTGTGAGTAAGAGAGAAGAATAAAGAAGGTGAAATATGTATTTGTGACCATCAAGAGGGGGAAAAGAGTGTGTGCATATGTTCTCGAGTCTTTTCATGTGTTACAGAGATTGGTCATTAGACCTAATCAACTTGGTGAAGAATATTTAGACGAGTTGACCTAAAGAGAAAATTTGAAGAAGAAGGAAGGAAAGAGAGGTTCATTGTGTCATCATCATTTTTTGTAGAAATATTTCAGAGGTGGAAAACATATCAGGTGGATTTGTTTGGTAGAGATTCATCTTGGGGGTCTGTGCCTTCTTGTTTAAGGTTGGTGCTTTACTAAATCTAGGGGTTGGTACTTCAATAAACCTAGGGGTTGGCACTCCTTGTTGAGTTAGTTATAAACTAAATTTGATTCATTTCTCTAATAAATATGTGTTTTTAGTGGGTTTTCTTCTCCTAGACGGTTTCCCACTTACATCAAGTGCGTTATTATGTTTATGTTCTCTCTTTTTCTCATTTATGCTTATTTTCTTGTGGATGCATGCTTAATAGATAATTGGATGGTTAATGGATGAAATTATATAATTGGATGAAAAATTTTATTGCACACCTATTCACCCAACCCTCAGCGTTTTTTCTTCCAACATACACCTTATATGTAATCTATCCCACAATTATATGAGTTTTAAAGTATAATTGGATGAATTGTTAAAACAAGTAAGGATAAGATTTCTTATTTCTTCATGGAGTGCTTAAGTTTTATTTTTCAAGAAGAAAGAAATAACCATGAGACTATGGAGCTGTATTCCATCATTGTAAAAATGCTATACAATTGCAAACGAAATGGGTCGTGGCACCGAACCGCCTGCGCACTGACACGTCCGGGTGGCTAGGTGAATGCTAGAGGAAGCAATGTTTCAGTGCGCGAAAGGGTTGTTGTTTCCGGGCTACTTCGTTCGGCGCGTAGTCCCTTAAGAGCCCTGAGACCAAAATATCGTTCAACTTTGACGGGTGACTACTCGGACTCCGTGGCACCTAGAGAGGCCTCGTCTAATCTGGCACCTCGGCGTACAGACCCTCTATAATAGCCTCTCTCATTTTTTTCCTTCTCATTTCGGTGCTCTCGCTGTCCTACTGTTTGCAAACGCGTGAAATAGTGCAGTTGGAGCCAGTGTAAGGTTGTCAAATTCTATATTTTGCAAACGGTGGGTCATGGCACCGAACCAACTAGACCAGCACATCCAGGTGGCCAGGTGAATGCTATAGGAGGAGGTGTTTTGGTGCGTGAAAAGGTTGCTGCTTCCGGGCTACTTCGTTTGGGCGTAGTCCCTTAAGAGCCCTAAGACCAAAATATTGTTCAACTTTGACGGGTGACTACTTAGACTCTCGTGGCACCTAGAGAGGCCCCGTATGATCCGGAACCTCAGCGTACGGACCCTCTACAATAGCATCTCTCATTTTTTTCCTTCTCATTTCGATGCTCTCGGTGTCCTACTGTTCGCAAACGCGAAATAGTGCAGTTGGAGCCAGTATAAGGTTGTCAAATGCTATGTTTTGCAAACGGTGGGTCGTGGCACCGAACCGCTTGCGCCGAAACATCAAAGTGGCTAGGTGACTGCTAGAGGAGGCGGTGTTTTGGTGTGTGAAATGGTCGTTGCTTCTAGGCTACTTCGTTCGGGCGTAGTCCCTTAAGAGCCTAAGACCAAAATATCGTTCAACTTTGACAGGTGACTACTCGGACTGCATGGCACCTAGAGAGGCCTCGTCTGATCCAGCACCTCAGCGTATGGACCCTATAAAATAGATTCTCTGATTTTTTTCCTGTTATCCAAAATTCACCCCCAAGGTAAATTTTGATAACATGCATCAAATTCTTTAGTCCCAAGCAATTATATTGATTCACGGAAAAAGTCATGTTTCTAGAGTCCCCCATATTTTTTCTAACTCCCCTGTCCAAGGAGAAGAGAGCAAGTTCTGAGAAAATGTGAAAAAATTGCAAAAAAGAAGCTCGGGCCAGAAAAAATCATGAAAAATGGCTAAGTCCCAATCCTTGTAATAGTCGGGACAGTAGGGACACCTGGACGCGAACCGGCCGAAAGGCTGCTAGGCGGTCCGCGCAGCATTTGGGACATTTGGGACAAAGGGACGTGCGGACGTGGAAATCCGAACTGGCTAAAAAATGGAAAAAATTGACTAACTGTTGAAACAGGCAGTCTGGGACATCTGGGCAAAAAGTACGCGAACTGACCGGATCGGCCGAAATGAGTCAAGGCAGCCCGGAACAGTTGGGGCCGAAGGTACACAAGTACGCGAACCAGCTGGATCGGCCGAAATGAGAACTTTCAGTCTTGGACGCGCGGGACAAAAGTACGCGAGCCGGCCGAACCGGGCGAATCGGGAAAATTTGTCCCAGATGGTCCGAAAGCAAATGGGACATGTTGGCCGGTTCGGCCGAAACAGGGAACTTCAGCACTGGGCCAAAAGGGACAAAGGGACTCGCGGGACGCGGATAGCCGAAAAGGCCGAAAGTGAATGGATATGTGACACGTGTCACCGGCCGAATGAGGAACAAGGAAGCCCATTTCGGGCGGATCAGGAGTTTATTTGGTAGTTGGGAGTGTAATTAAGAGGCATGGTCATCATTCTTTCTCTGCTGCAGCACATGGGACAGTATGGGGAGCCTTTTGCAAGTAATGTTCAAACATTTCACTCAATTTAATGCCTCTTACAGGTGGTTGAAGGACAAATTTCGGGATTTCCATTTTCCTTTCTCTTCTCCTTCTCATTTTTTCTATAAATTGGAGTGTTGGGCTCATTGTAAAGGAGAGAGTTTTTGGGTAGCAAAGCTCTGCCAAAATTGCTTTGTGAAGCCAGTGTGTTGTAAGTGGACTCCTTGCGTGGTGATCCAGTGCCCTTATCTTGTAATAGATTGAACTGTGCATACCAGGAAGTCAATAAAATATAATTTTGTGGATGTATCTTCCCCTGCTGTGTTTTCGTTGCATTCTTCTTACCGCCTTTGATCTTTGTATAAGAATATTGTGTCTATTTATTATGTTCTTGCAGGGATGACATCATTGTGTATGCTTGGAATATTATTGTGAATGCATTTTGCTAGATTATGGTGAACTGTCGATCACCTCTTCTAGTGTGCACTTTCGCTTCTGTATTTCACACATTTGGAGACTACTCTCACACCCTCCTTTTCTGGTGTATCACTACTTTAGTGTAGGCTTTCATTTTATGCATTCTCTCTCCCTGGTCCCTTGGAAATTTAGATTAGAACAGTTAGCTTATCCTGCATTAGAGTAGATTGTGGCAGGTAGTTTAGGAGCAAGAACTAGCTTTCTCTGGAGGTCTATCTCAAGTAGCAAGTCCCACAACTTGGAGATAGTACCCATGTCTGATCCGAATCACACTCGTAAGTTCAAGTACAATGCACCCTGTACAAACATAAGGGTGTCTGTGATTCGGTGATATTTTTTTCCTTCTCATTTCGGTGCTCTCGTTGTCCTACTTTTTGCAAACGCGCGAAATAGTGCAGTTGGAGCCAGTGTAAGGTTGTCAAATGCTATATTTTGTAAACGGTGGATCGTGGCACCGAACCGCCTGCGCCAACATGTCTGGGTGGCTTAGTCCCTTAATAGACCTGAGAATAAAATATCGTTCAACTTCGACAGGTGACTACTTGGACTCCGTGGCACCTAGAGGAGTCGTTTTCAAAATTTACAACTTTTTCAAAATTTACAACATTTTCAAAATTTACAAACTTGACTTTTTCAAAATTTACGAACTTTTTCAAACAATGTTCGTTGCTTCTCTTAGCTTCGAGAATTTAAAATTCTCTACTAACAATGCCGTAGTCCACGTGAAGGTGGAAGCTTTTCTGGCACCACTAACCTAAACATAAAATTGTTAGTCAAAGAACTTTGACGGGTGACTATCTTAGACTCCGTGGCACCTAGACTAGGCCCCGTATGATACCGGAACCTCGGCGTAAAATACACAAATCTACAATAGCCTCTCTCATTCAATTCCTTCTCATTTCGGTGCTCTAAACTGTCCTACTGTATATGCATATACGCGTGAAATAGTGCAGTTATAGCCAGTGTAAGGTTGTCAAATGCTATATATTTGCCAGACGGTGGGTCATTGGACCCGAATTCATTCCTATGAACCGATCACGTTCAGGATGCCACTCTGAACACTCAGAGGAGGTGGTGTTTCGGTCGATCTGACTTCTCGAGCTACTTCGTTCGGGCGTAGAATCTTGTTATTAGAGCCCTGAGACCAAAATATCGTATACAACTTTGACGAGTGACTTGTCTCTAGAACTCCGATGTGCACCTAAGAGTATTTTCCCGTCTGATCTCGACAGTCCTCAACATACAGACCCTCTACAATAGCCTCTCTCAGGAGTTTTCCTTCTCATTTCGGATGCTCATCGCTGTCCTACTGTTTGCAAACGCATGAAATAGTGTAGTTGGAGCCAGTGTAAGGGTTGTCAAATGCTATATTTTGCAAACGGTGGGTCGTAGGCACCGAAGTCACCTACTTTCCGACACGTCCGGGTGGCTAGGTGAACGCTAAGAAGGAGGCTGTTGTTTCGGTGCGCGAAAGGGTCGTTGCTGTCCGGGCTACTTACGTTCGGGCGTATGTCCCTACAAGAACCCTGAGACCAAGGTTGAATATCGTTCAAATTTGACGGGTGACATACTCAGATTTCCGTGGCACCTAGAGAGGCCCTGTCTGATCCGGCACCTCGGCGTACAATACCCTCTACAATAGCCTTGTCTCACCAAAATAAATTTTCCTTCTCATTTTGGTGCTCTCGGATGTCCTAACTGTTTGCAAACTGCAGCGAAATAGTGCAGTTGTAATGCTTATGTAAGGTTGTCATAATGCTATATTTTGCAAATGGCGGAGTTAGTGGCACTACGAATCCATCCTATGCTGACACGTCCGGGTGGCCAGGTGAACGCTCAGAGGAGGTGACAAATTCGGTACAAGATGCAAAAGGGTCATTGCTTCCGGGCTACTTCATTCGGGTGTAGTCCCTTAAGAGCCCTGAGACCAAAATATTGTTCTGAGCTTTGACAAAATGACTACATCGGACTCACGTGGCACCTAGAGAGGCCCTGTCTGATTCGACGCCTCATAGTGTACGGACCCTCTACAATAGCCTCTCTCATTTTTTTCCTTCTCGACTGTTCGGTAGCTCTCACGTGTCCTTCTACTTTGCAAACGCGCGAAATAGTGGTAGTTGGAGCCAATGTAAGGTTGTCAAATGCTATCCTTTTATTAAACGGTGGGTCGTGGCACCAAACCGTCTGTGCCGACACGTCTAGGTGGCCAGTGTGAACGCTAGAGGAGGCGGTGTTTTGGTGCGCGAAAGGGTCGTTGCTTTCCGGGCAACTTCATTAGACTTGTTTCAAAATTTACAACATTTTCAAAATTTACAAATATTTTCAAAATTGTACAAACTTGACTTTTTCAAAATCTTACAACTTTTTCAAACAATGTTCAAGCTTCTCTTCTGCTCTGCCGAGAATTTAAAATTCTCTACTAACGATGCCAACCACGTGAAGGACGTGAAGCTTTTCTGGCACCACTAACCTAAACATAAAATCATTAGTCAAAGACGCATTTAAGTTTCAAATCATAGGGTGCATATATACTATATCTATATACATGATTCACACAAAATACACAAATTTAAAATAAAATATATTCAAACTTAAATATAGATCTTTAAACTAAAAAAATTATATAGCACGTATACGCTATACTAAATTGAAACTTTAAATGCCACGAGGTGTGTATATAGTACCAGGAATCCATGAGCAAATGTTGTAAATTCATTCCAATGTAACCAGGGGGGCAGGATCGTGATCTACTCTGAATAGTAGACAAGATTGCTTCATGATCTGACTCTCAAACCTTCCAAAGAATCTTGTTATTAGGTCATCCTCGATATCTATACAACTTGTATATTTGTCGCTAGAACCAGATGTGAATCCTAAGAGTATTTTCCTGTGTGTCTTCTTATCCAATTTTGCACACCTGGCAAGATTGGACAAGGGGGTCCTATCACGTTCAAAATGAAATCATGTAGTCCCAGGAACCCACCTTGCGGTTATTATCGAGATGTAATAATTAAAAAAATAATTCCTAAATTGCATATGAAGAGATCACCTAGCATCGAAAGTGCACCCAGTTGATGGTCGACGTCGGTGAAGAGTTCAGGGTTGAGTTGTCTGTTGAACCCGGTGTCAAGCTTGGCTAGTCATCTCAGAAATCGTCTCAGTAGCAGACTCTCAGTTGGTAGAGCTGTCGAGCGATGGTCTTGTTATCTGTTCAAAATCGAGCTGCATCCTGAAAATTGACAAATGAAAGGATTCTCCTACAAGGATCTCGGTGGAGATCGATACAAAAAGCTCTGAAGGCTAAGTGACAGGGAGAGTCAAAGTCAACCATGATGACCAGGTTTAATCCATTACGACAGATGCTCGACCAACCACTTGGGAGACCTTATCTTGTTCTGACTGATGATGACTCATGAAATTAGGGTCAGATATGAGGAGGTTCAACATCATTGAATCTTGGGTTTGTACAGGCTTACATATATGGTGTTTAGACCATTTCCTCGGCCGAGGCATTTGGTGCACAGGAAGTTTAGGACATGTTGAAGTATAGTAGAAGCCGTGGGAAGGCACTTCCAGCAAACAAGTCGTCCAAGGTATGTTCTTTATCTGTTTAGCATCGAATGTATCCTCAAAATTCAGGATCCTTCGCTTCAAGTTATTTGATGAAAATTGATTAAGTGACAGTGCAGATGTGTTACCGGGAGACCTGCTGGAACATTTATTAGCAAAGACTCTCTATCGAGATCTTAGCTTGTTTTACGATGTAACTCATGGAAGCGAATGGTGGTCATAGTCCAGGCACAAGACTATGTTTCATATCAGAATATTTATGAGAGCACAATATTGCTTTGCAAGGATATGTGGGAGCATCTTCAACGAGTCATAAAGGATTCTGTCATATGAATTATCACACCTTACAAGCTACAGCTGAAATGATTTGCCACGGTTTGAAGAATTTAATGTTATCCTAGAATCTGTTAAAGGAGTTACTTGGCAGGAGTTTTGAAAATCGTGGGAATCCAAGAAGCCTACTGCCAAGTGATTTTTCGTGGATGGCAAGCTCAAGGACAGAAAGTTCCACGTAGATCAGACGATTCGGAGTCAGCACCGCCAAGTGGAAATATTTGGGATGCCAAAGCCATGGTCAGACTTCCGTGAATTGGCATTAAATCGGGTCAAATTGCTAAGTGAAGACAATATGATGGCTATCCATCATGCAGCAGTCCACATCGTCATGGGAAACATTTTGCTATCTTGCCAAGGACGTGGAAAATAAGGCAAACACTGCCAAGCGTGGAAATATTGAGTTTGGCAAACCATGACCAAACTTCCGTGAGGTGGGAGATTCAGGCAAACACTGCCAGGATGGAAAATATTAAGATGGCAATCCGTGCATGAAGATTTCTGCATGGGCCGTGTAGATACAGAAATCCGCGCAGCTTGTGAGCAGGTCCGAGTCTTTGTGAAAACCTCACCGGGAGGATCTAATAGGACAGTTGTGAATGGGGGCAGCTGGCTCCATACACTGAAGTGTTTGACAGGAAAGCAATGCTGAAAACTCGTCCAGATCGGTGGTCGTGAGACAAACTCCCACGCACAGTAAAAGCCTTTTGAACGCTTCCAGCAAGCAGGTTGTCCAACGGTGTTGATACTGTTTCACCGAATGCAACGGATAGATGCCTGACCTGATCAGTTCGCCTTTGCCAGCATACTTCTCCTCGTCCTCTGTACAGTTCTAAACATTCGGAGGATGCGAGGTAAACTCCCACGCACAGGCAGCAGGCATGTTGCAGTATAGTAGAAGCCTTCTTATGCTGTTATTTAACTGAATCATTAAATAACTCTACTCTTCATATAAATGTCTCGTGTGATAGTATGCTGTTTGGTTTCCACTTCCCTTGCTCGTTTGTATTTTTTTTGGCATTAGAAATTATTGCGCTGGTTGAAGCCTTTATATTGTTTTCTGGGTTTTAATAAATGTTAGTTGGGTGAACTTTGTTCTTAAGACTAATAAAACAAAAGAGGTGGGGTTCCTGTAATGAAAATTCCCGAGTTCTTTGTGTTGGTCTCACGATTTGAATGTTTTATCAAACATTATCGTTGGACTCAACTTTATAGTTCCTGTTTTGTTCTTATTCTTGTTTCGGTTCGAGATCTGTAGTTCTTGTTTATGTTGGGTATTTGCAAATTGTTGATTGAGTACTGCGAGTGCATTGTGTATAGGTGAATGATGCTATTCCTGTCTCTATCCTTTTCTTTCAGTTGTTTTAGGTTCTAGTAACCCTTCCCGGTTGGCTTGGTGTGTGCTTAGCTTGACCGATTTTTGAATTGAGCCAGGTTGATATTACTTTCAACTAGGTTAGTTGCTTTTGTTATTTGTTTTGAAACGCTCAAAGAAATAATTTTATTTTTCGAGTGTCATGGTTGATCGTCATAAATTGATATCAATTCATGCTCACCATTTGGAGATTGTTGTCTTTGGAATCACCTCCTCTCCCTTGGTGACTGTTGTATGTTTTGAGGAATGTAGCTGATCCTATGGAATGTCTTCTTCTGACGATACTCACATTTCTTTTGGATAGCTTAAAATGTCAGAGGAAATACTCTTTTCTTACCTTGATTTTGTTTCACACATGTTGGAGGATACGAGATCTACTTCATCATTAGTGAGGAAGCTTTCAAATCTTAAAATTGGGATGTTGGTTTTATGCGTAAGAAATTACTCTATGTTTTGCTTCGTAAAGATGCTTAAATTTCATTCTCCTGTGACTTAGAGGTTGGTGTGTTTGGAAACTCATTGGTTGACTGGTTTTTGTGATGATCATTGTGATATGACCTCCTTTCTGCCATTGTAGTAGAATGGGTATGTATTGACCAGAAAGGTTTAAGTCAACTTGTTGTTGACGACAGATCCTTTGGAAGCTATGTATCCTGTGTTGTGTTCTTGTGAATGATTGAGTAACCCTCCTGTAAGATTTATGATGGTTATGTTTGGTCTTGCCAAGTTTGTCCTTTTTCTTAAGACATTCTCTTGATTAGAAGAAAGTTTAATAGAAGGATTGTTAGGATAGGATGTGACCCATACGAGGTCATTTGTGGTTTCATCCCTTTTCCTTCCAATTTATTTATTCGGTACTGACATAAAATTAACTGTTATAGGCACATCATCTTAATATTAATAAGTCATGTTGGTTTAGACATTTTCATGTCGATTGATTGTTTGGGATCTTCCTGTGGCATAGTGAATCCTTGGCTTGGTGAACTAACTTAAACAAATAGGGACAGATCACGTTTGAAATTAATTCTCTTCTTGTAATTGTTTATTTTTCGAAATCTTATCTTGTTAAAATGATGGTCATTATTGCGATATGAGTGAAATTCACTATGATGTTTATTAACTGCTCCTATGAGAAAATGATAATTAAATAGAGTTAGTGTCATCCCCTTTTATTCAGACATTTTATGCTATTGGACAACTCTTTAATTGTTCTTGTTTAGACTCTTAGATTATTATTTTTTCATAATCAACGGTGTTTTCTTCTTCCTTGAAACAGTTAGATAACAACATATCATCTTAATGTTATAGCTTTTATCGTGCTCAATTCTTGCGAACTGACATGTGCTAACAAATGTGCAGGAGGATATCCTGAGTGGAAAAGAAAAGAAATAAGAAGAGAGAAAAAGAAACACGTGTAGAGAGTGGTTTCCAGCATTCTTAGGAACTGCAGTTGTATGAATGTTTTCCTTTGCTTTAAAACATTGGTATGGAAATTGTGAAGACTATATAGAAGGCATTGTGTTATAAATTTGTATTGTTCTCATGTAGGTTGTTATCGTTTGAAAGTCAATTTGAGAAATATTATTGTCAATAAGATTAAATGAACTTGTTTTGACATGTGTATCCTTCGTTGAATATTCACTTTTCAGAATATGATTTATCCTTGAATTGTCACACCTAATTATAATTATCTAAACTTGAATCAACTTACATCACTTTGGTTACCTTTGGTCATGTGTCGTTTGGTAGAGGACTATGTTTGAACCTAGCAAAAAGAAAACAAGAAAAAACAAATATACCTTGTGATCCCACGTAAACTAATCAACAATCTCTTATTGTGGTGAGCCCTTAGAATGGTCTTAAGGTGAAATCAATGATTAAATCTTGGAAGATAATAAAATTATAATAAATAGAAGGAACTTGATTAAGAAACTCTTCGACCTATCTTACCCGTTGAAAATGTAAACAGTATACTTATGTCTATCACTTCAAGTGAAGCCCAAGTGAAATCTTTAATATTTTTGGTTAGACTCTAGACCCCAATGAAACCTCATTAACAACTAATAAAATCTTAATGATGAATCCAAGATTTAGGCAGTCGTGTATTGGAATAAAATAAAATAAAATAAAATAAAATAAAATTGACCGCTTGAAAAGATAAAACATATATGTTCAAAAGCACAACGTCGAAAAAAAATTGATGAAGTTGAGAGCCTTGAGAAATTAACTGCCTCCTCACAAATGAATAAGTTAATCAAGTAAATGAAGTAACGTCTTACCATACAATAATTGGTTCACACTGTATATTAACATTAACAAGGTAGGAGAAAACTCTTCAAAGGAGACATGAACTTCAGATTCTCCTATCATGGTTCCTCAGGGAAAAGTAAAGAATGTAAAAGCACTTACAGCTAAAACATGATTCTAAAGAAACCTTTTGTGGGAAAACCTTGTTGTAAAATTGCATACTCTAGATGTAGCATTGTGTCCTAAGTGTGTGACTCATGTTAGTTGTAACCAGTGTGAGTCCGTGTTGTGGAAAGCATGTCTTTAGTTGATTGTATTCCCTAGAGAACTTGTGTAGCGTCGTGTTATCTTCAAGAAAGTAAAAAAAAAAATATCCTATTTTTTTTACTGTGTTTGTGTGTTGAAATGTTGGGGTGTTACACATAGTTAGCAATATGTTTTTCCTCTATCAACCAAAAATATCTGCAAACTGTGGAATTTTCTTGAGAACCTCAGGCCATGTTGTCAGTACACCATTCCACTATGCTCTTTGCATCTTTTGATTTAGCACAATCTTTGTACTTCAACTCTTCTGTTGCAAGAGCTCTTTTCACACATGCCCCCGCACCGTCATGCTCTCCTTTTCCATGTCCAGCCTCAGTGAAACTCCAAATATGTTTCACACCCATCTTGACATGCATTCTGCTCATCCAATAAAATATTCTTGCATTCTTAAACTGAGACGTGCAATTATCTGACCATATATAATGTTGTTTGAAGTGGATGTCCCTATCAGACAAGTTTCCATAAAATAACTGGAAACACCCTTGCACAAATTCAGTAGAATGAGTACGATCATCACTGATATAAAAGTGGTACTCAAAATTTTTCGATCATTCTCTGTACTGTCAGGAGAATGTAGAAATGCTATATGCAAAAAAATGGCAACTTGTACTGAGTTGTAATATTGCGATTGAACCTCCATTTGTGGTTGCAATGTGTAATTCTCTGCAAAATCGACCACTGAAACAATAGTAACAATAGGAAAGGTGTCTTTGCATAGCTTTAATTGTTCATCCAACCATCAAGCTCTATGTGTATACCTCGCATACTCATAAACAATTTCATCCTTAAATTTTCTCATAAATTGAAAAATGGGCATTTGTTCTGTAACTAGCTCACACCGTTTCGACTCTTTTCCATCTTTCAACTGGTATGCAACTGATTTATATTTATCAAATTCAACTAAATTATGTCCTATTGTACCTTCAATTTTCTCATGGATGCAACTTTCCAATTTAGGTAATCCGCCGCATGTACTACAACTTCCATCTAAACAATCCTGACTATAAAAAAATTGTCCAACTTCTTTTTCACAAAATATAGTAGGAATGAAATCCCTAGAAGATATTGGTGGAACTTGAACACCACATTCAGATAACATAGTTTCAGAATGAAAAATAGAACGAATACGTAAAAGTTTAGCATAATGCATCGCAAATTCAACATGTTGCCTACAACAACAAGTGGTGTAAGCATGGTTGATTTTCAAATAGAATGGTTTCAACATTTTAAAAAAACGTTGACTAATTTTAATTTCCAAATTCTCTTGTTCAAACTTACAAAAAAATTGAGTTTGATTCATATCTAAGAAATGCTTTGGATGTGGTTCACGATTAGTAGAACCAACTCTCTGTTTTATAACATCTCTTGTATTAGGTGAAACTCTAGTGTTATCATGCCAAAATTTAATAACAACTTCTCTTATAGCATCAGAATTATTTTTGTCCTTACATAGTGCTCTAGCAGAAAATGCCCAAAAATCGACATTATTGAGTGATTGAAGGATATTACGTCTTTCAATTGCTTTCATTAGAGTTTTTCGATTAACTTGCAACATTTGACTTGTTTGCGTAATCAAACTTTGTTTTTTTATTGATTCACTTACAACACTAGTAGCAAGTACACGACGCACAATATTACTATCCCTAGTGCATCTCTTGACACCAACAATGTGATATGCATCATGAAGGTTTTCAACAATTGTAGAGGTTTGACCACGTATGTTAGATGTTATCAATCCTAAGGTGTTTAATGTAGGTCTCATTTTAATCAATTTCATCAAACTAACCAACAACTGACATCTTTGGGAATCATTTAAAATTTCAAAATTATTATCCCAAATTTCAGTGGCTTTTCTTCTGATTTGTCGTTCAGAAAGTTTGTCAGACATTGGTTTCAAAATGTTTTCATCAATTTCAATAAAAAAATTAGGTTTCTTATGTAAAATCCTAGGAGGTGTTTTTGTCAAAATTTTGCTTGTCTACAGTTTCAACATGAATTTCCTTATTCACATTTTCATGTCTCCTTCAATTTCAATATTTGCTACATCATGAGTATTTAATTCTTCTTAAACATTGACAGTAAAAACTTCTTCATCACGAGTATTTAATTCAATTTCAACATTAACAGTAGAAACATTACCTAGTTCTTCATTGCTTACAGTAGTTGGGATTGAAGATGAACCTCTTCTAGATTCACGAAGTTTCCGCATTCGTTTAGCATTTTCAATTTTGTTGGCCTCTAATTCGTTTTGGTGTTTTTTTTACTTAACGACTTCCTTTTTTGACTTCATTTTTTGTCTCCCATGATGTTTTGCTTTCGGTGATAAGAAAAACGTTCCTGGAAAAAGACAGAATTTCGCAGTAATTCATACGGTAAAGTTAGAGAGTAAAAATCACATGGTAATTCAGACATTGGGATGTGTGTAAATATGATTTATAAACCGCGAGCGCGCTTTATAAACCACGAGCACGGGTATTGTTAAAAAAAACCGTGATCACAGATCTATCTTCCGAACCTAAGCCTCAGAAAATCTTTGTTTTTCCCCAACCAAAGCTATGGAAGGTCATTATTAAGTGCAAAAGGTCAAAAAACCTCAAATCTTCGCTTCCAAAGACTTGAACCATGCTAAGAAACTGAAAAACATTTCACAAAAATGGTGCCATCACGTAGGGGTAGACTCTTAGCTTTGTAGAAATATTGTTTTTAAAGTGAATAGAATAATATAAATATCATTTTATAATTTCTTACTAACAATAGGTATTTAAGACATTTTTTCCCATGAATGTTCATGTCTACATTTAAGACTGTAACTTTTGTTTCGCTTATCAAAATATGATAAAACTTATACCATCCCAAGTGTGGACAAATTCTATACACGTTAAAAAAAATAAAATTGATTTCAATATTTTTTGATATAGTTATGGCGGAGCAAACGGAAAGCGCTCCATTTTCTAAATATTTTCAGACCACTTTCACGGAAAAAATCATAAAAAAATATATTGCTAAAAAAAATACAAAATAAAATCCATCCCAAGATAGACAACTACATCTAACGTTTCACCAAAGGAAAAAAATAAAATACAAGATTTGGTCATCCAAAATGCGGGCAAACGGACTACAATCTTATAAGTTTTTTCAAAAAAAAACAAAGTTATATAATTTTTAAGTGTTTAATATAGCTAAACTTGTCCATTTTTTACAAAAATTAGTATTTTAGAAACTAGATTCCGAATGCTACGATTCATATTTATATAATTTTTTCTAATTTAGAGTGCATGTATAGCTAATAATCCCTACAAGTTGAGATTTCACTGTTTTTTGCAATATGACGTCCACGGATGACCCTATATTTGTCCATCAACTTCCTGCACTTACCCCCCTAATTTCCCATATCCTTTACGAATCTTTTTCTTTTAGGATACTCTTGTTTTTTTTTCTCTTTTTATTGATCTTATTGCATGCTCTAGGAATATTTTTCCTATTTCCTTAGGGATTTTTTGCTTTAGGGATCTTTTAAGAATCTTATTCTTGCTTTTTAAGGATCTCCTTTATTTTAGGGATATTTTTCTTTAGGGATCTTCTTCTTATTATTATTTCCTTTAGGGGATTATTTTAGGGATCTTATTCTTCTTATTTTCTTCTTTTAGGGATATTCCCCTATCCTTTAGGAATCTTATTGTTTTAGGATCTTCTTCTTGTTCTTTTCTTCTTTTATCCTTTAGGAATATTATTCTTATTTCCTTTTGGGATCTTCTACTATCCCTTTTAGGATTATTTCCTTAGGGAACATTTCTTTTAACGATGTTTTAAGAATCTTCTTCTTATTTCCTAAGAGATATTTTTTCTTTTAGATCATCTTCTTCTTGCTTTTTTTGTATCCTTTAGGAATCTTCTTCGTATTTCCTTTTAAGGATCTTACATCCTTTAAGAATATTCTTCTTATTTCCTTTATGGATCTTCTTCTTTCCCTTTTAGGATTATTTCCTTAGGGATCTTTTCCTTTAGGGATATTTTAGGAATCTTATTCTTATTTACTTAGGGATATTTTCCTTTAGGGATCTTCTTTTCTTTAGGGAACTCTTACTCCATTTAAGGATCTTCTTCTTTCTTTTAATAATATTTTCCAGGTCTTCTTCCTTCCTTTAGGGATATTTTCCTTTAGGTACCTTCTTATTCTTCTTATTCTTTCCTTTTGGTGCCTTCTTCTACCTTCAAGGATATTCTTATTCTTCTTCTTCTTTCCTTCAGGTATCTTCCTCTTCTTCTTTCCTTTTTAAGGATCATTTTCTTTCCTTTACGGATATATTCCAGATCTACTTCCTTTCCTTATGGATATTTTCCTTCAATTATATTCGTGTATTTTCCTTTGGGGATCTTCTTATTTTATTTAGGGACATTATTCTTCATTTAGGGATCTTCTTATTCTTCTTATTATATCCATTAGGGATCTTCTTCTTCCTTTAGGGATCTTTTGTTTAGGGATATTATCTTCTTCTTTCCTTTACGCTAGGGATTCTTGTTTACTTCTAAGTATCTTCTTCTTTCCTTTAGGGATATTGTATCTTATTCTTTCCTTTAGGGATCTTCTTCTTTCCCTTAGAGATATTTTATCTTCTTCTTTCTTTCCTGTAGGGATATTTACATCTTCCCTCCTTTAGGGATATTTGCATCCTCGTTCGTTTAGGGATATTTGATCTTATTATTTCCTTAAGAGATAGGGATTATTCTCTCATTTTAAGGATCTTGTTCTTTCCTTTAGGGATATTCTTGTTTCCTTTAAGGATATTAGATCTTCTTCTTAAGGATCTTATTCTTTCCTTTAGGGATATTTGATATCCTTCTTTCTTTTCTTAAGGGATATGTGATATTCTTCTTTCCTTTAAAGATATTTTGTTGATCTCCTTCCTTCTTTTAGTGATATTTGATCTTCTTCTTTCCTTTTGTAGAAATCTATTTGGGATAGGGAGTTTTCTCTATGGATAAGATTATTCTCTCCTTTTAAGGATATTCTTCTTTGTTTTAGGGAAATTCTTCTTTCCTTTAGGGATATTTGATTTTCTTCCTTCCTTTAGGGATATTTTCATGTTCCTTCCTTTGGGATATTTTCCTTTAGGGATCTTTTTCTTCTTCTTCTTCTTCTTCTAATATTTGATCTTCTTCTTTCTTTCCTTTAGGGATATTTTGATCTCCTTCTTTCTTTCATTTAGGGATATTTGATTTTATTTTTTCCTTTATGGATATTTTCTGATATTTTCTGGATCTTCTTCTAAAGGACATTTTGATATTCATCTTTCTCTCCTTTAGAGATATTTTATTTTCTTCTTTCCTTTAGGGATTTTTTCTGGATCTTTTTCCTTCCTTTATTAGGGAAATTTTCCAGATTTTCTTCCTTTCTTTAGGCATTTTTTTCGGATCTTCTTCCTTTTCTTATTAACGATATTTTCCATATCTTCTTCCTTTCTTTAGGAATATTTTCCTCTACCTTCCCTATCGATCAGCTTAAAGTTCTAATCGAACACCTGCCTAATTGATTCGATCGTTTCAACAGTCACTTGGGTCCGTCCTTTATATATCTGGAGGGAGAGGGTTCATTGAGGATTCCATATGGAGAGATCAAGTCAAATATAGATATTCCATATCGATGGATGGCGGTCCCGGTCCTTTCAAGGTGATATGATAATATAGATATAGGGTTAAACGAATGCAACCTTTAGGGATCTTCTTCTTCTTCTTTACTTTAGGGAGCTTTTTCTCTTCCTTCCTTTCGAATATTTTAACTCATATTTTCTCTTCCTCCTTTGGGATATTTTCCTTTAGGGATTTTTTTATTAATTTTATTTCTCTTGGTTTTTTTTACTTTACGGATCTTTTTCTTCATTTTTTTTCTCTTCCTTCCTTTACTTTAGTGATCTTTTTCTTCATTTTTTGTGTTTTCCTTCCTTTGGATATTTTCCCTTGATTTTTTTTCTCTTCCTTCCTTTACATTAGGGATTATTTTCTTGATATTTTGTTGATTTTTTCTTTTTCTTGATTTTTTGTTGATTTTTTTTCCTTCCTTTACTTTAGGAATCTTTTTCTTGACTTTTTCTTTTTATTTATTTTTTGTGTCTTGCTTGATTTTTTTCTCTTGCTTCCTTTACATTAGGGATCTTTTTCTTGATTCTTTTTTTTTTTTTTCTGTTTTCCTTTATGTTTTGTGTCTTCCTTCCTTTTTTCTTTAGGGATCTTCTTTATTTTTTTTGTCTTCCATCCTTTGGGATATTTTTCTTTAAGGATCTTTTTCTTGATTTTTTCAATAACACCTATTCTTCTTCTACTGGAGACTTTTTATTTTTCTATTTTTGTTTAAGGATTCTTCTTCTTCTTGTTGATTACTTGAAGGATCTTTTTCTTGATTTTTTCAATAACACCTATTTCTTGTAATATTATTTATTATTATTACACAAATCAAAAAAAAGTTTTAGTGAACAATCTCAAACCGCAAATGGGTCTAAAGTATTTACTTATGTAATAATAATAATAATAACAATAAGAATAAGAATAATAATAGGTTTTATTTACTTATGTTTTTGGGTCTACAAGCGGCTTATAGCATATGGGACTACCCCGTAACATACCCTACACCCTTCAAGATTTGAACTTGTGACCTCTATTTCAAGAGCACATGTTCTTCACCATTAGACCAACTCAGGTGTAATGGATTGCAGTCTCTCAATACAAAGTAATTTATTAAGTAATGGATTGTAGTCTCGTAAATGTGGGATAATGTTGTTTTCAGTTCTTTTCTCAGCACGTTAACATTTTTTTCGTTTGATAGGAAACAATTCTTGTTTTTTAAAAAATTTAGAAACGTCGTTTTTCAGTCGAGTGCTAATTACGGCGAAGGCGTGTTTTAAATGGGCCAGATCCCCAACGACAACGTTCACCAGTGTAGAGCTGTCTGTAATGTGACCTCCAACTGTCATGCTCCTGCTATTCTTTTTATTGGTACGGTAGAACCAGTTGCTGCCATTCAGAGAGATGTTTCTCCCGGTTATTTGTTCTGTGAAACTGCAATAACACTCTTATCTCTGCATAGGCTCTCCTTATTGTGAAATAAGTAATTTCAGCTTACAGGGATAAATATCGCATGTAATTTATATTTTATATTTTACATCTTTTCGGGTCATGATCTCTTCAATACTCATCTTCTCCTTTCA
This sequence comes from Taxus chinensis, assembly GCA_019776745.2. NCBI lineage: Eukaryota > Viridiplantae > Streptophyta > Pinopsida > Cupressales > Taxaceae > Taxus > Taxus chinensis. The sequence goes on from CM034155.1 coordinate 387,532,327, forward strand.
ATCATAGGGAAGGGATCAACTCTGTTACATGTTCGCCCCTACCATTTTAGTCATTGGTTGGCATCTACTACTTGGCTAAACATTGAAGAATTGTACCTTCTCCAAGCTTATAGTTTTGTTCAAACATTGCAGTTAAAAAAAGGTAACTTCGGCTCGTGGAAAAAAATAATGAGTTTTATATAATGGAATTACATGAGTGAGAAAAATATTCGGTGGAATTAGGTGTCCTTCTAGATGAGTACGAGGGATTGTTCATTTTCTTTGAGGATATTAATCGTGATTTATAGTTGCATTCGAGGCCGAAATCCATTTTCCTTTCCATTCGCCTTGCTTTCAACAATTCGGAATGTGTCGATAGGTGTTTTATGTGCAGTGTTTTATGGCGACAATAACAAGATTGTAGGACATGTGGACACCATGAAAGATCCCGGCTTAATGCAATTCCACTAAATTCTTCTGCGCGAGTATTGTATCCATTCTAATCACGAAACAAGTCAACCATCCTATAATAAAAAAGAGTTATTATTTCATCATAAACCAAATTAATGGGTAACTCTGTTATTTCCTTAAATAAAGTATGCGGTTATTATTTCACATTTCTACCCAAAAATAACATTAAAAAAACCATACCCACAAAACAAAACAAAACAAACAAAAATTACATACAGATCAAGGTCAATATTTTCTGTATGGAATTGATTATGTGAGGAAAATGCATACAATCTAATGAATTCTTTAAAAATAACGATTGGATTTCTCATTGCGTTATTCGTTCATATTTAATCATTATCACTTTTTTCATTGTCTATTTTTTACATTTCTCACCTTCTCACCCCTCACCCTCATAGGCGTTCCTTGCCCTTTACCTACTTGTCAACTTTTGATGTACCGTGGTTTGTTGTTAGATTACTTTGATGAGTGTTATGTGTGGTTCAAGTTCTCTGTGAGTTTTATATATGGTTTCATCTCCACTAAATATTGTGAACTATGCAAATTACGTCCAAAATTGAATCTGCATTTTATACTAAGGTTCAAATAAATACATATAATTTCAATAATTATATCTAAATAAATATTAAATCAATATTTTATATATATATATATATATATATATAGAGAGAGAGAGAGAGAGAGAGAGAGAGAGAGAGAGAGAGAAACACCGTAACATAGGTACAATTTGCATGGGATTAATACAAAAAACAAATGGAATACTTGAATTAGAATAAGAAATTTAAAAAGAAGATGCCCAATACAACATTATCGAGTTCAATATATTTTTTATTGCAAAATTCACTTTTACTTTGACTTAATATTGTTAGTTTAAGATTCAATTTTTAAATGGTCTTCCAAGTTTTATATCACAGAACAAATATAATCAACTTTGTAGTGAGATGTCCTAGAATTTTATGGATCCTTTTATTTTTGTATATTTACTAATCATCTGAATTTATTCCATTGGATCATTGAGAGAAATGACATTATAAGAAAAGTTTTTCAGTTAACTATTACATGGAAATTGCCTCTCTTCGCTCACCTTGCCTCAATACACATGGTTCAATATCTATATTAAGGAAGCATAGTACACATATTTATTTTTATAGCGTAGATATATGTTTTAGTGTCATCAACTTATCATCAATTACTAAGAGATTGTGTGTGTACATTCAACAATATACAAATTCTAATACTAAATATTATATCATATTCTCATAATTCTACTCAACTTCCCCTATTCAATTATTTTATGTTCGATGTTTGACACAAATTTTTGTGAAATACATATCTACTATCTCATATTACTTTCGAAACAGTTTCCTCGCTACATCACAAAATACTTAGGAAACAAAATTACACGTTTAACATACAATAACAAACTCCTTGAAGCAGACTTGCACTGCGAGGAGCAACTAATAGTTTGATTTTTTATGTGAGTGAGTGTAGTGCCTTTAATAAGGGCCAATAATCCGAAATCAGGACATCTAATTTTTGGCTATTTCATAATGTGCAGAAATCATAGCTCAATCACATAATTTTATTTTAGGCTTTTTCATTTCCTATTAGGTCCCCGTATCCATTTTCAATACTTTTAAAAGGTTATCTTAGAATCCACACGGAAAGCGGTTAATAATTTAAAATATTTACCATTTTTAATGAGAAAGATGCATTTTATGGAAGGTAAGTAAATCTGATTTATTTACAGTGCAATATAATAACATATTATTTTATATATGTAAGCGGAATAAGTATTTAAAGGTGTTTATGAATGGTTGATATGCATTTTTATGTGTAGGTTAATTTATTATTATTTGACTTAGTCCTACATATATCGAAACCTAAAAAAAAATAACATAATAATTAGAGATGAACATGTGTTTAAATAAGTCATTGCAATTGTCTCTAATTCATTACATAATCTTAGAGGAATACAACTCAAAATATAACATATTGCATTGTTTCTTTTGCTTTTACAAAACTCTGTATTCATTACATGTCTCAATTAGAAAATTTGTTAGCTTAGTATTTTGGATCCGAGTACCATAATTCTTTTAAATATTAGATTTGCAACTAATTTTTATTTATTCATTAATTACTTATATTATTGTTAACCAAAAATATATTGATTCATTTACAAATGCAAATAAAAAATAATAATAGTAAACATTAAGTTGCTTCTAAAATAACCATAAAAATTATAAACTCGATCTTTTCAATTATACAATAATAAATAATATTACAAAAATATTGTTGACTGTAATAAATTCTATTTTAAATGAAACATTTTATCTTTCGTAGTGTCACAAAATTATTAATTATTCTTTAATCTTTTCTATATTAAAAAATAATAATTTTCACTATTAATATTTTAGAAATTGTGCACTCAAACAAACCATTATTCAAGATTATTTTTTTTAACGTGTATCTATTAATGCTTTTAATTATTTTTCTTCTTATTAAAGAAAACCAATAATTATCTTCCATACCAAATAATAATGAACATAGTACATGTGTAACGCCCACATTTCACACACACACAAATACAACATTGTTAGCATCGGGACAATTTTTTTCTTTACTTACATTACTCACTACACAATACCACAAGGGTTCCAAGAAGAGAAACTCAACAACGCATAAGACACTTACATAAGTCATCGACTTACATAGACACAAAACAACACCATATACGTATCCATGCCACACTTTCCCTAATGAACAAATGCTAGCAATGACCCAACCACAAGAAAGGGACCAAAGGATTGGCAAATCCACAACCCATCATTACCATGATTACATCTTAGTTACGATTAATATTCCAAGAAAAATTTCATACAAAGAAAATTTTATCATTTTTGCAGCTACATATTCTTAAATTCATTTCACATTCGAATTACAGTTTGAGGATTTAAGTTGGCTCTTTTATCCCTTACAACAATCTCCATAACTTACATAATTATTTGCCATATTTCAAATTTCATAAAAAGTTCCTGATTCTCTCATTATTATGTTAAGATTATTCTTTCCACACGTTTATTCAGTTTTAAAATTTTACCCTTGCTACACAAGTGAATGTAATGTGATGTCAAGAAAGAAATCTTAGGATTAAGGGAAATTTAGATTCAAGATATATTTTTCCCATAAACATTCTTCTTTCACGGTATATTTATTTCCCTACCATAGTTAATATAGTTTAATAACATGTTGAATACATTCCGCATTTCCACAACAAGAATTTTATTTAGATTTATATATACTATTTGTTTTCTCAAAGTTTGATCTCAGCAAGAGAAATTCATATTCTTTCTAACACATGAAAATGATTAACTAAGTTATAAGGACTCCAAGAGTGACATTATTCCTAAACTCAAATATCATTTTACTCTTATATGGCTTACTCTTATGTCACCCTATGGTCTTATTATTAGCATTGTTTTATAATAATTGTAAATAGAATAACACATATTTTTCTCTAATGGATTTTCTACTACAAGGAGTGTAACTTACCACGAGAAATTCCATTTCTTTTCTCTTATATATATTGTAGTGTTAAAAACATGCTACAACCAAGACATCCACTTGTGTCATTTAAATCCAACAACGAGATCAATCATAAAAATATCACCCACTACATTTTGTTTGGTTTTGAGCCACTCACTAAGGTATAAAAGGAAATTGGGAAAATGGGGTAAGGAGACCCCCCCTTCCCCCCCCCCCCCCATTTTTGAGTTTCTACACTCATGTTAAGTCAACTTATTAAACACATAATTTCATTTTCTAAGAGTTATGTACAATTTCCACTAGAAATTTAACCACTTAATCAGAGAAGGTTTGGTTAAATTCCAATTACACCTAAGAATCTACACCCCAAATATGTATATGGTTAAGGTGAGAGTACATATTTATGTTAAAAAAACCTTCATGAAAGACCAATGTGTGATGTTGTTAGTAACCAAGGTAACACATTTATCTGTGAGAACTAAAGAGGTCATTAACAAGAGTTTATGTCTTAGCACAAATATTTCACTAACTGCATTTGTGTCCTCTTGCTACCACAGGGAATTCATTCAATGATGAATTTAATTTCTAAATATAAATTCGTAAGAGTTGGTAGTCCAGTAGGATCCTAAGGAAGTCTTAGTTATGCTTACACCAGAAAACATTTGACCATGTTATTCCTAACCTTCAGGTTTATGACGATGTTGCTAAACATACCAACTATGACAATAACTCAAACTAGGTATATTATTTACTTAAGTAGGTTTCATCAAGTGTAGATATTGAATTTAATCCTAAGGTTATATTTTCCTACATTAAAACAATTCACGCAAGAATGGTGATTATACACCAGTCTTATACTAGGGTTGAGTGTTTCGTTTAGATCTCCTATTTTATTTACAAGGTAAGAATGCAACACACTAAATAATTAATCATCTACTAAACACTAGAAATGTACTACAAGATTTTAAATTCAAATTCATTTAGCATACATATCTAAATTTTACAATACAAAATTTGAGGATGAAGATAGCACCCATGTGTAGAGGAAGATTTCCCTTGAACCCTTACATCTTAAATATTACAAGAACTTCAATTATAAATCTTTTCATTCCACTAGGATCCACTAGGTATTCCAATTATAAGACTTGGTATTCCACTAAAATCCTAAGGAAGTCTTAGTTCTCATTACACCAATTTTTTTTAACCATGTCGTTCCTAACCATCAGGTTTACAACGACATCGCTAAACATACTGACTATGTCGATAACTCAAACTAGGAATCTTATTTACTTAATCCATAAGGTTTCATCGAGTGTAGAGATTGACCTTTATCCTAAGGTTTTTGTTTCCTACACTAAATTAATTTATGCAAGAAGGGTGGTTATACACGAGTATTATACTAGGGTTGAGTGTTTCGTCTAGATCTCTCATTACATATACAAAGTAAGTAGAAAAAATGCAAATTAATTAATCGTCTATCGAAAACTTAAAATGAACTACAAGATTATTAATTCAAATTCATTTAGCATACATTTCTAACATTTACAATACAAAATTTGAGGATCAAGATAACACCCATGTGTAGAGGAACATTTCCCTAAAACCCTAACATCTAAAATATTATAGAACTTCAATTATAAGCATTTTCATACATCGCAAATGTTGAAATATCCTCTATAGTTTCATTTAAAATATATATATCAAACCCTCTTTTTCCCATATGTAAATATGAATCAAAAGGACACCTTTAGTTACATGCACATTTCCCAAAGCACACCTAAAAGTATTATCTCATTCATATTTCCAAATTTCAATAAATAACTTTAATATAACATAACAATAAAAAAATCCTTCTATTAACATACATAAATTATAACAATATAAAATGAATCATACCCACGTTGTTTCGACATCTTACTTGCATCCTTCAAAAACATGTGAGCATGAAATTAGTGATAAATCGTTGGTATGGCATCAACCTAAATCTAGCATAATTAACATTTTTATTTACCCATTTACATAATAATAATAATAATAATAATAATAATAATAATAATAATTTGCATTCAGAAGGAGAGGATTACAGACACATATTTATTTCATTTCACTTTACTTCCTTCCTTTTAACCAATGAGAGAGAAGGATAGGGAGACAGAGAACCACTATTTGGTCAAAGTTAAATTTCACACAAGTCACATGATAGAGTTTAAAACAATTACTTTCCAGTTTCAACAAGTTTCGTTGGGGATTTGGTAACCAGACGAGGTTCCTACAACTTTCCTTTTATGTTTTCCTACTAGCTGCAAAAAAATTTCAATTTAGGCTCGGAGGCTAAGAAATAACTTTCAAACATTGTCTTCCACTGAGAAAACATAGGATGGGTAAGTTTGTATGTTCCCTCCTATATACCAAGAATTCATAGGAACTAATGGAATACAAAACTAGCAAATGATTTACAATTCACGACCTATTTTCTTCGGCCATCAGTCGTAATCGACCAAGTTGTAAATGATCAAAAGTTAACTCGAGGGCTCATAAAACCACGTACAAGACTAACGTTCAATAGACGAACGCACAATGATAAAATTCCTACAAGTCCCCATATTTATGGATAATTCACCAGAGTTGATGGGACTAAGAACTAGAAAACAATTTTCAAATGGCGACAAGTTTTCTAGAGCCACCAATCGTAACTGGTCTAGTTTTGACCTAGTCAAACTGTGACCAAAGGCCTACAAAATGACTTTATAAAACTATCAAGAAGACTGGTGTTCCCCAAATGTAATGTTCTAGGAAATTTTATAGTAAAAAATAATAGAGGTTTGCGAAGGTGGATAAACATTTCATTTTCCAGTATTCAAATGGCAAGCTGATACAAAACCCAAATTTTTTAATTTAACATCTTCCTACATCTGTAAAATGGTGTAGCAGGGCTCTTAGAAGGGCGTCAAAAATATCACAGATGATAATTTGAGGTCAATTTAAGGATTTATGTGACTCACATAACAAGGTATACACAGGAAACTTAACATCTCCTTTATGAAGTTACGAAGGTTATTTTGCGAGTCTCCGAAAATGGAAATTTTTCTATATAAACTAGGAAATAGTTAACATATTTACAAGGAAGTCATCTTTAGCTTATCAATAAAATGGATTACTTTAGAAATCTATTTTGGTTATGAAGTATGCTAGATTATCTCAAATGAGGGTTTGAGTCCATGGTTTACCCACCAATGAATATTTGGATTACATAAGCTACAATATGACGTCTTATTGTTTTGAAAACATGATTATTTAAACAATTGAAGATATGATAATTCTACAGTTCAAAATTTTTTCTTATTGCAAATGAAAAAATAAATGAAAATAATTATGAAAGATAATAAGAGATTAATTATGCCCTTAAATATTAGCATTTGAAGAGCAAGAGCTGCTCAACGTGGGTTTTCCCGCATTCCATAAAGCTTCAACTCTCTCTTAACATTCTACCAAATATATGTGATGGTTAGGCTCTTCTGTGAGTACAATATAGTTATGATATTAATGTCCCATCACATTTCCCACGTCAATAGATCATGTTCTAAACCTATGCTAATTGCAAGAAACTCTATTTTTCTCACTAAGCAAATTAATGTTGTAAGTAAAAGTTGAGGTAAATACTTTTTCAAAATATTCACTTGTACAACAAAAAAATGGCAGCCCAAGAAAGACATAAAGAAAATCATAACAAGGAACCCTCGGTTCATTCTATGGAAGAGCCTGAGTGGGATAATCTAGATGGACGACCATGAGGATGAAAGTGAAGAATAGGAGGATCCTTATATAATTTTATCACCATTTATTCTTGAATACAAGTTATGATTCTCAGTATCTTTACCTAGATGCGTATCTCAAAAATTACTTACGCTTTCCATCTTGATGAAGGATGTCATAAGAAAAGTCATGGCTGATAGCACATTTTCTATTGTAGCGGCTAGAGTTGGTGAAGTGAGTTTTAAACCAGTGTAGTATCCTCCCACCAAATGCCACATATTATCATTATCTCTCCACGCAGCCCACATATAAACCAAATCGCCCCCAAATATGGTGGATTCACATGGATCAAAGATACATGGAAGTCAAAGTGGCTCTTAAGCTTGAATATTTTTATTCCTCTATAAAAAAATATCGAACAAAACAACAGGCAGGTGTTTCCTTCCATCTCAGATGAAAATAGAATCACTTTATGCAAAATATAGGCCTAAATAAATCAATTCATATATAGAAATATGAGGGGATATATGGGTGACAAGTTTTCTCCCTTTGTTGGCTGATATAACCCACAATGGGTAGATTCTAAGATGGATATAAATAGGATCACCATTTATCACAGACCCGTTATGTCCTTCCCTCACTGTAACTATCCAATTTCTATTCGATTTTCAACATGAACCATGGTTTTAGTGTGGTTTGGGCTTTAGATTATCAAAAATTATATTTGCATTATTAGACAAGGAAAAGGACAGGTTTGACTATTGGTACCCAAATTTAATCTCCTTCAAAGGCCAAGAAACATCATGGATTCAATAGGACACTCAGAGGCAGATAGATGATTCTATGTGTCGTTTTTCAACCAGGGAAGCAATCTATCCGATCTATTAGCAGTTTAGTATTTGAAAGGAGTTTGTAGCACCTTGAAAGGATGTGATCTTATCCTCACTATTTTAGGTTGTGCCTTTCAAAAAAGGTAAGGCAACCTATCTTGTAACCTATGTTATTTGAAAGTAGATGCAGATACCTTTCTTTTGCATAAGTTTTATAGAAGAGGCCTTGGGGAAAATATGATCAACACTACAAACCTGACTCTCATGAGTTGTGACTTCCAGATTATGGGGATATCTTAACAACAAGGCAAAGGTTACTAAAGACATTTGGAAACCTAATTTTTTTTACATACTTTAGTAAAACGGGTCTTGTGTGGGTACATAGGGCAAAAATAGGGGTAGTATGGGTAGGATTAGCTGTTTTAAATAGATTTTTTGTGGGAGGGGAGACAGAGTGGACTTGACTAACCATATCCTTGAGAGATTATGCAAAATGGAAAGAATCAATCAAAAAAATTCCACAAAAAGTTAAATTGTTTCCTCAACTAGAATATGTCCTTCAATGGAGGCCTAGATCATCACTCTTTCACACAACCTGTGGGATTCTATCACTAAGGATCAAGCTAGAGAACCCAATAAAGCACAAATATTTAAACCAAGTCACGCCTGAAGTTCACCTAAAGGATTACAAAGAATCTCTATCAACAAGATGAAAGAAAAGTGATTTTAAACAATTTATCCCACTCCCACATGAAGGCTCTTCTGAGAAATGGAATTGCATATGCCACTAAACTATCACAAGGACTAAGACCTGTGTGATTTGACCAAAATTTGGTATAATATTGTAACAGAAACAACAAAAACTACTTGCAGACATTCAGAAATAAAAGAAACACATTTTTCTCAAAAAAACATTGAAATAACTCGAATTTGATTAAGTCAATTAGCAGGGGAGAGTTTCACAGAACAATCTCAGAGCTTGTCAATGGATTTACACTTGTAACAACATTGACACAATAAAAGTTAATGCATAAAGAGAGATACAGGCTGCTTAAACAACTTCTCAATATGGATGGGCTCTTTCAAGCTTTTCTGCTAGGAAAATCAGTCCTGACCTTTCCAAAAAATCCCAACCTTTTGCACGAAATAAATCATGCCATTTATAACCTTCACTATAGAGGCCCATCCTCCAAAAAGAAAAAAAATTTAATTACACCACTACTCGCCATGATTCTTTCGTGATTCACAGAATCGGATCTTTAAAAGTCTTCAGGTGCTTGAGGGAAAATCTCTTCTATTCCTTTACGCATTCAACCCTTTTCGTAGGAAAAACACACTTCCATCCATTCGCGAACAACCTCTACCCCTATTCTATCAAATTCAACCCTTTCCATGCTCAGGAGAAGAAAAATAGAAAACCAGATCAGGCTTCAAGAGTCAGACCATTTTAATGGAGAAAGACGCTTCCAGATGTTCCCACCAAAATTTAGATTTCAACATTAAATCGCCCCTCTGCTTGGCATGCAAAAATAGCAAGAAATGATGAAGACTCGCCATTCTAGGCCTTTTACAGAGAAAATGGAGGGAAAATCAGATTTTGACACTCAACAGCCATTGATGTTTGGTTTGAATATGGGCCGTCCAAGTGGAAGATCCAAAACGGGCTTGGGGGATTCCTTTTGACCCTTTTCCCGACCCTTTGAAAATTGTAAAAATTTTACATTTTTCTCCACACCTCCGCCTTTGAAAATGGGCCTGAAATGTGTCCTGAGGTGGGTCCCAGAGGAACTATGGAAAATTTTTGTCATTTGAATCTGTTATTAGAAAAAGGAAAATTTTCCTAGTTTCCCCCGCAGTGCCGCCTTTCCACTTGAAGTTTATGATGTGTGTCCCAGTGGAACCCCGGGTCCTTTTATGCCTTTAAAACCTTTTGCCTCAAAAAGGAAAAATTTCACTTTTTTTCTGAAAGCCCGCACCTCCGCCGGTGACCGGGGAAAAACATTGACTATTTCCTTTGGGACCTCAGGCCTTTTTAAAACTTTGAGTCAGTTGAATATAAGAGGAAAAATTTCCAATTTGCCTCCAATGATCCACGTTCCCGCCCCTATGACCAGAGACATATTTTGACTTTTTCCTTTTTCGGGCTTGTGGGCTATTTTTGATATTTTATCCTTTATGATGCAAAGAGACAAAAACTTTAAGTTACCTTTGATGGTCAACCTCCCTGCCGCTTATGACTTTTCAAATTGCCACGTGTCACCATGCTGCACCTTGAGGAAGTCCCAAATATTTGATACACTAAATGAGCGTGGGCTCGCCACGTGTTGTGATCCATCAAAATTTGTTTGAAGGATTGAAGCTTAGCGGAAGGTGTCACTTGTCAAGCTCCCAGGCAGTCTCCTTTTCGCGGTTGAAAAGTCTAGGTAAAATGAAAAGCAAGCGGAGGCCTCCATGTGTCATCCTAGACTTCCAAAAAACCTTTTGAAAATTTTCTAAATATCGGAAACCTATTGGAAGCTTCCACATATCTCTATCCTACCAACCCTCCATGTGTCCTCCTGGCGCTATTTCTAAGTTAGACCGAAAAGTTTTTCTCAAATGAGTGTCGTTCCTCCATGTGGAAACTTTTCAAAATTGAGTCTTTTCATAGAATTTTTGAAGTATTTAGCCCAACCACGCCAACCAAAGGATGCCACAGTTCCCTGTTGATGCAAGGATACCAATTTGGCCAGGAGAAACACCCGTGAAACTGTGAAACATAGAGAAACAGTCATTTGAGCCTGAAAATGAAAATTTCTCGAAAGACAGAGAGCATAGAAATGTTGCAAGGCCAGAACACAATCCTCAAGGACACACCAATTCATTCTTCTTCAAGTATTTAGGGAAAAAATGAAAGGGAAAAAAGATCATGACTGTGGAAGATGGATAAAATGGGAAAACGTGAGTTCTAAAGTAACAGAGCATGGTAGACCAATTAATGCAGAGCTCTTCTAGAGGAAAAAAGTAACCAGGAGACAAATATGGACCCACACATGATATTCGACCCAGGAACAGATTAAAAATGGTAATAAGACCCACCAAACACAACATAGGGAAGGAGAAAATGGTAGAGGCCATGAATCAGTAGAGTTTCAAAGACACAAATGGGGCAAGACTATTTTAAACACCAACATTGGCTCCGACTCGGGGATGGGTACTCCCTGTGAGTACCACAAGAACAATAAGTAGACCAAGTGCCAAAATATACATTGGGAAGTGGATTCATCTTTCAGAGCAGAGAAATAGGAACCACCTCCAGAAATGCACAAATAAGCCAATAAAGCAGGCCACCAAGGACCAGAACAAACCAAAACACAAGGACAAGAAACAAATAACAAACTATACACTGTACAAAAGATGTTTACCCTGACTCAGGAGAATCAGTCCAAGAAATTCTTTAAATGCCTTCAATTAATAGGCAGTTCAAGCAATTCACCATGTAGATCCTTAAAAAATAAGGTGTGTTCACCAATTCTAATGTCAATAGAGTAAGGGCCCATCTAAAATGAGTCAAAATTTCCATGCTTGCCCTTATCCTCATGTCTGCTATTCCATAGTAGCACAATATCTCCAATATTAAAGGCTCTGGGAGTTACCTTCTTGTCAAATAGTTTCTTTAGCTTTTCTCTTCACTTTATATGCCTCTCGCCGGATGTCCTCCTCTCTTCATCACGCTCAACAATCTTGTTGGTGCGGGCATCATAAGGACTCACTTCTCTATCTTCAAGTTGTTAAATGAACTAATATGAAGACAATTGCATATACAGGGGCAGCAGGGCCTGAGTCCCATATACGAACTCAAATGGACTCCTTCCAGTGGCTCTTTTAATAGTGATCCTATCATCCTAGATAGTAAAATTCATCTGCTCACCCCATTTTCTCTTGTTCAGCTCCAAGGTTCTCCTAATAATCTTCAAAAACTTCTTATTATTGGACTCAACTTGTCCATTTCCTTGGGGGTTATAATTAGAGGAATATGTCAGATTGATCCCATATCCTTTTCACATTGCCACCAAAGGTTTAGCTTTGAAGCTCATGTCATTATCAGCTATGATTTTGATCGGTACTCCAAACCTGTAAATAATATTGTTTAAGAGAAAATCTATGGCAATTTGGTGTGTATCCTTCTTGGTGGGGATTGCTTCCACCCACTTGGTAAAGTAGTCAATGGCTACAAGAATCCACTTAAGGTCAACACTTGAAGGGTCTGAAATCTCCTCAATGAATTTCATTCCCCATTTCTTGAATGGGGCTTCAATTTACATAGGCTGTAAGGGCAGGGAGCCTCAAGCTTTCAGTATTCTAGAGAAACGCCGGAAAATTTCACACCTTCTGACCAATATGGTTGCATCCTTGAAAAGAGTTGGAAACCAATAACCAGCTCTTTTGATCTTATGTGCTGTGACTCTTGTAGCAAAGTGCCCCCCACAAACTCCTCCATGGAGATCAGCAATTATTTTGGGGGCTTCATCTTCAGTGATAAATCTTAAGAGGACTCCCTCTGGGTTCTTCCATGCCAACCCAAAATTAGTAATGATATATTTCGACAAAGCCAACTTAAGATAACTCTTCTGATTATTACTCTAATGCTCAAGGTAGTTTAAATGTTTGAGATAGAACATTACATCCTTGTACCACTCAGAGTTTATCAGTTTTTCAAAAATATCTACCCTTTCTTCTTCAACTTCATTTACCTCAATGGTTTGCAAGTTTATCTCAACCATAAGCTTAGATTACCCTGAATCTCTCACCAAATTTGTGGTTTGGATGTCCATATCATACTCCTGCAACTTGTTCACCCACCTACATCTCTTGCTTGAGACTTCCATCTCTGATAAGATGTCTTTTACCATAGTATGGGGAACATAAGAAACCAATTTTTAAATTAATTTATAAGGATCGAAAACCTTCATTGATTTGACCAAGGAAAATGCATGCTTTTCCATGATGGTATATTTTAGTTCTACTCCTTACAAGTCCTTACTAAAAAAGGAAATGGGCCTCTCAGCCCCTTCATCATCCTTCTGCAGCAGGACAAATGAAATAGTGTTTTCTGAAGCAAAATAAAACAGCTATAAAGGTTTCTTGTAATCTGGGGCTGCCAAAATAGGGGCATGCCTTAATGCCTCTTTGATTCCTTTTAAAGCTTGGATGGAATCCTCTTCCCATTTGATGACTTGATCCTTCTTGAGCATGGAAGTGACTAGGATGGTCAACTCAGCAAAGTTTGAAAGAAACCTCCTAATGAAATTTATTTGTCTAAAGAAAGAATGAATCCCTTTCTTGGTTCTTGGGATTACGACCTTCCTGATGGCCTCCACTCTTTCTTGATCAATCATAACTACCTCATGTGACACAATGTGACCAATAAATTTTTCCTTTTGCACTTGAAAGTGGAATTTATTTAGATTGAGTGAAATGCCATATTCCCTACATCTGATCAACATCTTCTCTAAGTGAAGAAAATGGTCACCTCTCTTTCTTGAAAAAATAGTTACATCATCTTGGTAAACAACAATAATTTCATTGATGTAACCAGCAAAATTAACATCCACTGCTCTTTGAAAAGTGGCTCCTGCATTCATCAGACTAAAGGACATCTTGATATACACATATGTTCCCCATGGAGTAGTGAAGGCTTTCTTTATCCTTTATAATTCTTTTACCATGACTTGGTTATAACTAGAGAAGCCATCTAAAGTAGAAAGCAATTCAGAACCAGTCACCATCAGTAGCATGTGGTCCATGCTAGGTAAATGATATTTATCCTTCATTGAGGCCTTGTTTAGATTCCTAAAGTCCACAGAAAACCTAATGTCACCATTTTTATTTCTTAGTGGCACCAAGTTGGTGACCTAAGAAGAGTACCTTATCGGCTTGATAATCCCCCCATCTCTGAGCTTCGTTGCTCTTGAATTTTGAGAGATAAGAGAGGATTAATTGGCCTCTACTTCTACTTGAATGGTTTTACATTAGGGTCCAAGGGAATATTGTGTTGGAACAGGTCTTCTCTGTATGCTTTGAGCTCAGAATAGGTCCAATCCATATAATCCTGGTATTTCTTTAACAACTGGATTTATGACTACTTTTCTTCTTTGCTAAGACTACTGCCCAGCCAAATATTCATTGGCTTTTTCTCTGTGCCAAGGTCATGCTCCTCAACGTCCCTTCATGCTTCCATATGCCTATGAACAATGTGATCATCATTATGAAAATTGGACGCAAGAGTAACCAACCCTTTAGGAATGGTGTTGGTCTTTAGCTGGATGATACCTTTTCCAAATAAGGTTTCCTTCCCCTCTGTTGCATAGACCATTGGCTCCCTATCAATGTTTTGATCAGAAAATTATCCTATTTTTTTGCAGAAACATCTAGATTTGAGCATCATCATCAATAAGGGGATGTACCAGAATTGTCAAACCAATACCCCAACACTGCTAACTTGTCTTCCAAGTCATTGAAACTCCTTTCATGGTGCACAATGTTGAAGGAGTTAAACATCTTAGTGAAGTCCCAAACTGCATGCTTATATTGCTTCATTCGTTGATTTTTTGTGGCATACAATTTTCTAACTTGCTTTACAATCAACTATGAGTCTCCTTTGATAATGGTGTCACTAACACCATACTTCCAAGAAATTAATAAACCTAAAAAAGTGCCTCATACATAGCAATGTTGTTAGTGCACTCGAAGTTAATTTTGAAGGAAAAAATGAATCTTTCCTAGCTTGGAGGAATTAAGAAAACACCGACTCCATTTCCAAATTTGGAGCAAGATCCATCAAACAACATGGTCTAAGGAGAGCCATCTTGCTCAAAACACTTAGACTCCTCAATCTTATGCTCTCTTCCCTTAGCAAATCCTACAAAGTTGTCAGCATCAACATTTGCGTAGAATACCTCATAGGATGCATTGTTGGCATCCTCAATAAGGTGCAACATTTTCTTCTCCCCATACAACCTGACAAGGCTGACTTCAACTGGGATGGTGGCATAAGACATGTCCATTTGGACACTCCCACCAACACTTGCATCCCATTTTATTAATAGTAACATGCCTCATTTGGCTAGGCAATCAACTATGACAACATCAAGTTTCAAATTTTTACCTTGATAGGCTATAAGCTACACCACCAATCCCTTCACACATCCCACTACTGGCACCTCTCTAGAGTCCATGGTAGTGTAATTACCATATGCTGTTGTTACTTTAATATTAAGATCATTCGTGACTTCCAAAGGCATGACATTGCATGATGCCCCTGAGTCAAACATGCAGTTATGGAGCAGTCTATCCTTGATGATTAGAGTGGTGAAGAATGGATCCACATTCAGCTAAGAATCTACCAAGTATGTCCCTATATAAATCTCAAGTGATTTAGCTAGCTCTTCTAATGTTGATGGTGTCTCAGAACCATCAAAGACTTGAGGATTCTCCACAATGTTCACATTTCTTCACAAGGAAGCCTTCTCCTCATTCAATCCCAAGTACTCAAACGCTCTCCTTTTGTGCTTAGGAATCCTAAGCATATCGACAATTGGGACATAGACTTTGATTTGAATCAAAACTTGGGCAATGTCATATGGGACATTCTTGGGCAAGGAAACGTTGGAAGAGAGGCTAATAGACTCATTAGGTGGTACAAGAATCTTGATAGCTTGAGCATGAGGAGTGTGATATTTGCTTGGAACTGCAGGGCTCTTGGTAGGTGCATTTTTCTTAGGAGCCTCATTGGGAATATTTGAAAGTAGGGGAGCTTTTGGCTTGGTTGGAGGCCCTATACCTTTGAGAACCCTACTCCTTATGTTATATTCCTTCTCTTGGGCAACAACAACATTCATTAATAATTTCCTATCTTCCTCAGATGGGATTCCTCCATCATACGCTTTTTATCATTAAAGCCCTTAGATATTCAAAATCATTATGGGGAAATTCAAAAGGTTGTACATTATCTACTTCTAAAGTATGAGAGAGAGGAGGAATATGTACCCTATGAATGCAATCCCAAAAAGTGGCAGCAGTTCTAGCACTTATCACCTCAGGTGAGGTTGCCCCTTATTATGAGATGCTAGAACAACTCATCATGCACACATCATCATCATTGTCATCATCAGCTTCTCCCTCTTCTTTTTGATCCTCTTCACAAGGATCATGGGGCATTAAAAACTTATCACACCAATCAATGACTTTTTTTTCTTCCACAACAACAACTCTAGCAGCCAAAGGATTAGGCACCATTCTATTTTCTCTGCCTTGGGGATTCCTATTTCTAAATCCAACAAGTCCCTTGCCTCTATCATCAGCTCTTTGATGATTTGTAGGTCTATCTTGGCCTATTTTCCTGTGTTGTCCTTAGGATCTCTTCCCAACTCGTTTCTCAGCTCGGGCTAGTTTTTAGGAGATCTCCTTGACAGCCCCTACCAAAGTCTTCACAACTTATTCCAAATCAGAAGCTTTTCTTGTCTGAGGTTTTATTTGGTTAACCAGCTTTACATCTTCCCTCTTTGGAGGCTTCCCAATTGCCTTGATGTTGTTCTCTATTTGAAGAGCCATGGTGAACGCCTGCCTCAAATTTGTGGGGTTCTTCTCTCTTAAGTAATAAGCTACCTTTTTATCAAATGCATTATTATATTTGATCAAACATGAATCGTAAAAAGGCCTTATTCTAACAAGGAATGTTCTCAAGGTTTTATTAAACCTTGTGTTGAAATCATGTACTGACTCATTGGGATTCTTCTTGATGTTTTCAAATTCTGATAGAAGAAACGTAGGATCAGTTTTATCACCATATTGCAATATGAATGCATTTTTCATCTCAGGTAAAGAATCAATAGAATTATCTGCCAATACTTTTTACCAGTCCCTTGCATCCTCCTCTAGAGTGTGAAAAAACAATTTGACATACACATCTTCATGTTCTATCCAAAAATCTTCCATCATATTGAGGAAGAGCTTTAGATGTTGATCACCAGTTATGGCATTGTTTCCTTAGAATGTTGGAATTATGTTCCTCACATATTGAGGTACTGTATTAAGATAACTAGCCATCCCCACAAAATTTATAGGTCCAAATGTGTTTACAGTAAATGGGGGTCTGGACTGGGCCATATTAATTCGAGGAGGTGATCTTAGAGGGGTGACAAATTGCTGAGGGGAAGAGGGTCCTTGGAACATAGGAGTGTGGCTTTAAAACCCTCTAAAGGTCGGGCTCCTTGGAAATCCCTATCAAATTTAGAAAAGATAGGTGCAGACTATGAAGCAAATGTTTCAAAGTCAAATGAAGGCCCCTCTCTAGTTGGAGAATTCAACTCCGAAAAGAGGCTACCTAATTCAGAGTCACTTGAATGGCAGTCTTCAATGATAGGCCGGTCACTTTCATCAATAGAGATCCCTCTTCTTGTCTATTGATTAACCATAACTCTCCAGGATTTCCTTCCTTCTGATTTTTCTTTTCCTAGCTTTGGAAATAATGTCCTAGCAGGATCCCTAGAAAAGAAAGACCTTCTTCCTTCCAGCTTTGCAAATATTAGTAACAAAACTTACTTGATAGAGGTTTAAGACACTAGCCTTTATCAAAATCAAATCAATTAGGGAGTCGCCACTAAGGATTTCCACCTTAGTTGTGCAGATGCACTAAATATGATTTGTCAAGTGTATGTCAATGTAAGAAACTACAAATAGAAAGATTCTGACTTTTCTTTACCCAGATGTATCAAATGAAAGCTATTGCACTAGGTGTGAAAATTGAAGGAACTGCACACAACACTTAGATCATACAAGAAGTGTTTTAACAGGGCTTGAATGTGAACTGTAGTCAATGGAAATGGTGTCAGAAGCATGTTGCAACCCAAGTTTAATCTCCTTTGAAGGATAAGCAACATCATCGATTCAACAGGACACTCAGAGGGAGATAGATGATTGTATGTGGTGTTTTGCAGCCGGGGAAGCAATCTATCTGATTTGTTAGCACTTCAGTATTTGAAAGAAGTGGGTAGCACCTTGAAAGGATGTGATATTATCCTCACTATTTTAGGTTGTGCCTTTCAACCAAGGTAAGACAACCTATCTTGTAAAATATGTTATTTGAAAGGAGACGTAGATACCTTTCTTTTGCATGAGTTTTATAGAAGAGGCCTTGTGGAAAATATGATCAACACTCCAAACCTGACTGTCATGAGTTGTCATTTCCAGATTATGGGGATATATTCACAACAAGGTAGAGGTTACTAAAGACATTTGGAAACCTGGTTTTTTATGCATACTTTATTAAAAGGATTTTTGTCTTGTATGGGTATAGAGGGCAAAAACAAGTGTAGTATGGGTAGGATTAGTTGTTTTAAAAAGATTTTTGCTGGGAGGGGAGACAAGGTATACTTGACTCACCAAATCTTTGAGAACTTATGCAAAATGGAAAGACTCAATCAACAAAATGCCACAAAAAGTTAAATTGTTTCCTCAACTAGAATATGTGCTTGAATGGACGCCCGAATCAGCACTCTTTGACACAACTTGTTGGATTCTATCTTGAAGGCTTGAGTTAGAGAATGCAATAAAGCATAAATATTTCAACCAAGTCACGCTTGAGGTGCACCTAGAGGCTTATAGAGAATCTCTATCAAAAAGATGAAAGAAAAGTGATTTTAAACCATTTATCCCACTCCCAGATGAAGGCTCTTGTGAGAAATGGAATGGTACATGCCACCAAACTATCACAAGGAATGAGACCTGTGTGATTTGACCAAACTTTGGTACAAGATTGTAACAGAAACAAGAAAAACTACTTGCAGACATTCAAAAATAAAAGAAACACATTTTTCTTAGAACAACACATAAATAACTCAAATTTTATTAAGTCTATTAGCAGGGGAGATTTTCACAGAACATTCTCAGAGCTTTTCAATGGTTGTACACTTGCAACCACCTTGACATAATAAAACTTAATGTAAAAGGAGAGATACATGCTTCTTAATGACTTCTCAAAATGAATGGGCTCTGGTAAGCTTTTCTGATATAAAAATCAGTCCTGACCTTTTCAAAAACTCCCAACCTTTTTCAACGAAATAAATCATGCCATTTATAACCTTCACCATAGAGCCCCTTCCTCCAAAAATACAAAAACTTTAATTGCACCACTACTCACCATGATTCTTTCATGATTCGCAAAATCAAATCTAGAAAATTCTCCAGGTGCTCGAGGGAAAATCTCTTTGATTCCTTCCCACATTCAACCCATTTCTCAGGACAAACATGCTTCCATCCATTTTCCAACAACCTCTACCCCTATTCTATCAAATCCGACCCTTTGCGTGCTCAGGAGAAGAAAAATGGAAAACTAGTTCGGGCTTCGAGAGTTAGACCATTTTAATGGTGAAAGACGCTTCCAAATCTTCCCACAAAACTTTAGATTTCAACATTAACTCGCCCATTTGCTTGGCATGTAAAAATAGAAAGAAATGATGAAGACTCACACATACAGGTGTTTTACAGAGAAAATGGAGGGAAAATCAGATTTTGATGATCATTATCCGTTTATCTTTGGTTTTAATATGGGCAGTCCACGTGGAAGATCCAAAATGGGCTTGAGGGCTTCCTTTTGACCTTTTTCCTGACCCTTTGAAAAAATGTAAAAAAATTTACAATTTGTTGTGTACCTCTCTACCTTTAAAAATGGGCCTGACACATGTCCTGAGGTGGGTCCCAAAGGAACCACAATTTTTTTTTGTCATTTGACTCTTTTTTTGGAAAAAGGAAAATTTTCCAAGTTTCCCCCGCAGCTCTGCCTTTTCGCTTCAACTTTATGATGTGGGTCCTAGCGGAACCCTGGGTCCTTTTATGCCTTTAACACATTTTCCCTCAAAAGAGAAAAAATTCACTTTTCCTCTGAAAGCCCACACCTTCGCCATTGATCAAGGAGAAACATTGACTATTTCCTTTGGGCCCCCAGGCCTTGTTAACACATTGATTCATTTAAATATAAGAGGAAAATTTTCCAAGTTGCTTCCGATGATCCGCCTTCCCGCCCCTTAAACCAGAGACATATTTTGAATTTTTCCTTTGTCGGGCTTGTGGGCCATTTTTGGTATTTTAGCCTTTATGATGCAAAGAGGAAAAAACTTTAAGTTACCTCCGATGGTCTACCTCCCTGCCCCTTATGACTTTCCAAATTGCCACGTGTCTTCACGGGGCACCTTGAGGTGGTCCCAAAAATTTCATACATTGAACAAGCATGGGCTAGCCACGTGTACTGCTCCAAAAAAAATTGTTTGAAGGCTTGAGTTTTAGTAGAAGGTGCCACTTGTCAAGCTTCGAGGAAGTCTCCTTTTGGCCGTTCAAAATTCTAAGTAAAATGCAAAGGAAGCGGAGGCCTCTACGTGTCATCCCGGACTTCCCAAAAACCTTTTGAAATTTTTCGAAGTATGGGAAACCTAGTGCAAGCTTCCACGTGTCTCTATCCTGCCAACCCTCCACGCGTCCTCCTAGCACTATTTCTAAGTGAGACCCAAAAGTTGATTCTCAAACGAGTGTCGTTCCTCCACGTGGACACTTTTCAAAATTGAGGATTTTCATAGAATTTTCGAAGTATTTAGCAAAGTCGTGTCCAAGCAAAGGATGTGACATCTCCCTGTTGATGCAAGTATATTAATTTGACTGGGAGAAATGCTCGTCAAACCATGAAACACTAAGAAACTAACATTTGAGCCTAAAAACAAAAATTTCTCGAAATACAGAGAGCTTAGAAATGTTGCAAGGCCCAAACACAATCCTCAGGGACATACCAATTCATTCTTTTTCAATTATTTAGGGAAACAATGGCAGGGACAACAGATCTTGAGTGTGGAAGATGGAGAAAACAGGAAAAAGTGAGTTCTGAAGGAACAGAGCACGGGAGACCTAATAATGTAGAGCTATTCTAGTGGAACAAAGGAACCAAGAGACAAATATGGACCCACAAATGATATTTTACCCAGGAGCAAATTAAAAATAACAATAAAACCCACCAAACACAACACAGGGAAGGATAAAATGGCAGAGGCCATGAATCAACAGATTTTCAAAGACATAAATGGGGCAAGACTATTTTGAGCACCAACACTAAGTTGTTCTAGTTTCCCACATAACTTCACATGGGGGGTTTACCTACCCCACTCACCCACTTACCCATGCCTTAACCTAACCATCACTTTCCACTATTTTTTTAAATTTTATTTGTTTAATTTAGTTAGCACTACATTTCCCTCCCTTATAAGAGTATCGTCCTTGATGCGACACAACACTGAAGATCACAGGGTATCAAGGAAGAAGGTTAATAATTACACATCTCGTTTAAGGAAACATCTTGTTGGTACAACATGACCACAAGGAAAAAAACTAATTTTGACAATATCTTAAATTTTAATGTTATGTGAAGATTGATAGTTCTAGTTTACCTTTTACTTTACTACTTATTTAGTCTTCCTTTACCATATTTCTTCTCTCAAGATCTTAAAATTTATTATTTAGAATTTTCAATTGTTTAATTTTTGTGGGTGCCCAACAGAAAATGACACCAAAATACCACATTAGGGAAAATCACTACACTAATGGTTAACAAGAAATATTTCTACATACTTTCATGACTGTATCACATCACAAAACTACTAATTCCATCATGGAAAGAACATAAATAACCCTCAAAACACAATACTTGTCACACATGATCTTGACACAAATGTGCTCATAACATAAGCATACAATTTAACAACATGTAATTCCCAACAGTGCACATATTCATGATTCAAGTAACTCAAAGTATAACTATAGCTATATAAGGTCAAGATAGAAGCAACATCAAAATACATAACCTAAAATCACAAGAGTATAAATAAAACCATAATAAAAATACCAAAATCCTCCCAAAACTTCACAAAACATCTTCATATACCTATCAAAGCATTATAAAACAACTACATATACCACTCAAAGCATCACAAAACCTCTATGTATACCTCCCAAGATTCACAAAACAATGATATACACCTCCCAAGCATCACTAACAAACTGCATATACCTCCTGAAGCATCACACACATAAAAATAAAACTCTAAGTGTACTAATCACACACAAACAAGTCTCTTATACCTCCCTCAAGTCTGTTATCTCTCCCACAAGTCTCATATGACTCCCTTAAGTCTCTTATGTCTCCCACAAGTATCTTATGCATCCCTCAAGTCTCTTATGTCACCCACAAGTCTTTTATGCCTCCCTCAAGTCTCTTATGTCTCCCTCAAAGAGGTCAGTCACCCTATGGACTTATGCACATAGAGTCAAGACAACCCTAACCCAAGTGACATAATAACTTGTGGTTCAACAACCCGCTAGTTATCTATAACTCCTTTGTGCATAACCCTATACAATGAAGTGGGTCCATAGGTTCAACCAATCCATGATACACCCCATCACCCTATTCCACCCATTATAAAATTAGAAATAGCATGAAAATCCATTTGAAATGCCAAGTGGCAAAATCTCAAGCCTTGGGGTAGGATATATAAAAGAAATAAACTTGAAATGCAAATTTTAAACTATGAAATAAAAATGGATAAATAAGCATATTTAGTGCAATAATCTGCATGTTAGTGCAACAAACAAATAAAATGCCCAAAATACAATAACACATCAATGAAGAAACTATTGGTTCTAACAAAAAAAGAGATAATGATAAATTTATGAATAAAATACTTATAGAGAAAATAGAAAATTACAATCACTATGTGACCTCATACGGCCACCAAAGGGGTACTCAACAAGTTGTTTGAAGTCAGACATTGAGCATCATCTCGTAAAATAACTTATGAAATAATACAACAATCATAATCTCTGCCTAAATCATCACTCCATACTCAAACAAGGCTCAACAGAGTCAAAATCACATACGATTTCTTGTTGGACAACCCAATATGAGAGCACACAGGATGCTAGTTTACATAATTTGAGCCTAAGTATCGTACGCATCCACAATATACTGAGAAATTTCAAAATATACTAAACATATAGAAGTGGGTTTTCAGTCTATATAAGACTCCACTTCCTCACTCATACTCAGCTCAAGATTATGGGTGCCTCTCCACACAAACCTTTTTTCAATTTTCCTATCAATGTCAATATGATTAAATACTAAAATTATATGAAGGTAAAGGCTTTGAGTTGGGTTGCGGGTAGCGCAGGTGGTATGTAGGTAACATAGTCATTATTCTCCAACACTCCAAAATCATCAATAACATTCTTTTCACACACAACAAGAGTTTCACTATTTTCTTTATGGATTTGGATGGTAAGGTATGGGCCAAGGTGGAATACCTGTTGTGATGGTCAGTTTAAAGGTCATTGTGCACATTTTGAATTCATGATCTAATGTTGACTGTGAGAGTTACCTTTTGGCTAGGAGGAGCTACCTAAAATACAAAACAAAACCACAAAAGGGAGTTAAATAGTATATGACAATGGAATTCCTACTGTATGCTAGATCCAAGAAGTGTCATAATTCCTAGAAGGCCATAAATCCACTGTTTAAAAATAGTTATAAAATAATTTAAACATGTAAATAAAATAATTTAATGATAGCGTTCTGATTTGGGTGCCTCAGATTAATATCTATGTCGATATGATTAAATACTAAAATTCTATGCACGTAAAGGCTTTGAGTTGGGTTATGGGTAGCACAGGTGGTATGTGGGTCACATAGAGAGTCTTGGTAAGGTTGGGTGAGATTATGGGTTCTTTTCGGTGATGTAATTAGGTTATTGGTCTAGAATGATATTATCAGACACAAAGACCGATGCTGGTCAGGGTGACCGATATCCGCTCAGGTATGACTAATATTGGTTACTATGGAAAGTGGCAGGGAGTCAGGTGGAGAGGGTTTGGGTGCCCTTATTTCTTGGTACAGAGAGTTGGAAAGGTCCCTGTGAGGGAGGGTGAGGTGATAGGTCCCCAATACATGTGGTAAGGTTTTAAGTGAGGTTTGGGATAGTCTAAGGGTTGATTTGTTAGGCTGGGTTAAAATTCACGGTGACTAATATCTATTAACGGGACTAATTTCGATATAGGATTGACCGACCATGGTTAGGGTTAACTGGTGTTAGTGACTACGGGGAACTAAAAGATGCTATAAAACAAGTTTTGGGTCCTATTTGTGATTACACAAAGAGTTTGGAGGGTTTTTGTAAGGTCTACGTGAGGGAGGTGATTTTCAGATAGGTTTTTTTGAATTTTAAGTGGGGTGTGAGGGGGTGGTTGATAGAGAGAGAGTTGAGGGATAGATCTAAGTAAGAACAATGAATAGATGATGGAAAATAGAGAATACAACTGCAAGTGACAGAGGAGAAACTAAATTACTTGGAATTCAAAAAGGTTCTAAATGCTTGTAGTGGTAGAGAGGTGGTTGGACATGTTGGTGAAAAATGATCTCATGAAATGGTGCTCAGTGCCATGATAGTGCTTTCTAGAATGCTACCATGAATGCAAATACCTCTTGACCAATATTGGTGCTTGTTATGGCTCTCTAGACATGCGAAAGAGCTTTGTTTCTTGCTTGCATGCAGATGTTCTCTATTCCTAAACTTGAGAATGTTTCCAACCCCTCAAACAAGGTTACCAAGTTGTGTATATGGTAACCAACGATGGTTTAGGCTAACCAGCGTTGGTTTCAGGTTGATCAGTGTCAGTTAAGGCAGGATATCCTAGGTCATTTAAAATAGTAGATCTGGCTATCTTTCTCCATCTTTACTCAACAGAGATGGGTATAAGTGGAATGTTTTTCTTAGATAAGTGGGAATATGGTGAGAGGAATAATAAAAAATAACTTTTAGGGTTTTACTAACTCTTCGGTCATTAAGGTAGGTAGAGCTAAGTCTTAGTTAATTATGGAAACATGTTATGAATAGGTCTATTGTGACGTATCTGGGTGAGGTGTGATTCCATTAAATTAAAGTAATTAAATTAATAAATGGGGTTAGGATGGATATTAATTTAATTAATAGATAATTAAATTAATATTATGTGGGCTAAAAGGGGCCATGGTTAGGTGAATATATGTTAGATAGTTATTTAAAAGGGGACCAAAGGGAGTGTGACCCAATTTTGGAATTTAAATTTTTCCCATTTTTGTCACATGGTTTGTATTGGTAAGCAACACTGACAAAAATAGGAAATGGTTGTGTCAAGTATAAGTGAGGGTGGTATTTCCCCAAGCGTGGGTGAAGGTAACCCCCCACAAACTAGGAACTGATGAGGTGAAAGATGGAAGTGATGAGTGGTTTGATAAAATGAGGAGGTGGGAAAATGAAGGTTACTGGGCATATTGGTTAAATTTTAAAGGTCAATCGGGTAAACAATTAAATGGGACAAGGTCAAAGGTAGTGGTAGTTGAACACACACATGCATTCAAAACTACGACACGGTACAAGTCTGAAAATATTCGAAAATTTATGTCATCTAAGGTCGATAGGTCTATCCAAATAGGGTTGAAGTTATTATGGTATCCAAGGTATAGGATATGGTGTAGAAACACAACAGAGGTCAGGTGCAGGAACATTTAGGTGTGTTCCAGTACACCAAAGGTTAGGTCAAGATAAACAACGCATCAATAGGTAAGGTAAGTTTGGTAGGAAGAACAACACAGGTAATAGCGTCGCAGGGTACATGGAGCACAGAGGGTCAAATGTCACAAAAAGTGTTTCAAGTGAAGGTATATAGGTAACGACACGGGTAAGGCCAAGGTGTGGGTAAAATAAAAAGTCCCTAAACACAATTAAGGACAAGTATAGGGTATGTGGGCTTGTAGGTAGGTGGTCATAAGTGTAGGTAAGGGAAAAAGTTGTCTGAAAATAGGGAGTGAGGGTAAAAAAAGGTTTAAATGACGTAAAATTAAGAATGGTAGGTAACTGATGCTAGTTGAAGGAAGAATGATGTCGGTATAGTAGGAAATGACTTGACTAATGTTTGGTCAAGTCATTTTGGAGATGAAAAAGAAAAATTCCAATTTTTATAGAATCATTTATCATTTGCCATTTGTAGAAAAAGTCCCAAGAGAACGTGAGAGCCACGACAATGATAAGGTGATATTGAGAGCTAAACGAGTAGATCTCGTAGCGGGTGATTGGTGTGTGGTTGGCGAGTCTGTGAGATCGGGTCGGTGGATTTGATTGGTTGGAGGTGAGGAGGTGATTTGGGTCATGGCAGAGGCAAGAGAAGTTTCGGGTAGGCCACCAGTACAGCGACTGGACATACCACCACATCATCGGTAGCAAGATGAGGTAGGATCTGATCCAAATTTACTTTTGTGGATGGAAAGAAATTGTAGAAATCAGGGTGGGTAAAAATGATTTTAGGTAGGAATTAAATTGTCATTTGGAAATAAAATGAATGAAATGGGTAGAGGGAAGGTCCCAGGTAAGTGAAATGAGAGTGGGGATGAGGATTGGTGAGGGTTGGGTAGGGTAAGGTATGCTATTAGGTTATGTTTTGGTCAATGCTTGGAAAAAATTTGTCGTTTCAGGATTAGGTGATGCAACAAAGACCGATGTCGGTCAAGGGTTGGCCGACACCGGTCAGTCCCGAACAAAATCGTTCGAGTAGTAGGTGATTGATTTTGGTCAAGGGTAACTGATACCAGTCAATAGTGACCAATTTCTGTCAACCGTGACTGATGTCAGTCAACCGTGACTGATGTCAGTCAACCGTGATCGATGTCAGTCAGGTGGAAGAGAAAATGGGTCCATAAGAGAGATACCGTTGTAGGAAAAGGTAGGCCATGAGGGGTAAGTGTAGGTCTATGGAAAATAGGTAGGGTAAGGTTAGAGGTTTGATAGGTGTAAGACTAATATAGGGAAAATGGGGTAATCTTGAGAGTTTTTGTTTTAGATGGGATATTGGTTACATGGTTTTGTGAGAGGTGTTGTGGAGGTTTTAAGAATTTTGTCGTTTATTGGTTACAGGTTGTTAACCAACTATGTATGCATGATAAGGTGCCACCGCTATTACTAGAGGTATGAGGGAGCGTGAATATGGTGGAGTGACATCATTTGATAGAGGTGGGGTTGATTAGGATTAGGTCCTATAGGTGTATATCCTGAGATCCTAGTTTGGTGGTCGCACTCATTGAAATATGGGATTCTACGACCAACACCTTCCATTTTCTAACGTGTGAGATCACGGTTACCTTGGAGGATGTTTATAGGATCCTACACTTGCCCATAGTGGGGACATAGGTGTATTCTATCACCTTAGAGGCATCAGAGGATCCCATAGTGGCAATATTTGGAGAGGCAAAGGAGGAGATGAGGTACCATAGTGCTAGCTTGAGCTATGGAGAGATTTATATAGCCCATCGAGAGGATATGAGGCTAGTGATGCTGATTATAGAGGTGGTGTGTTTTTTTGCACTACCTGATTTAGAGGGTGGGGGATTCCCATAGGAATTAATGGGGGTCCTCAAGGACAAGATGGAGGAGAGGACGTGTTTTGCATGGGAACAAGCCTTTTTAGTGCAATTGTACAGAGAGTTGTGGGCCTACGGGTGATTGGGGAGGTTCAGCTTATGATGTACCTTCCTTTTTCATTGTAGGGCATACAAGCACATCATATGCATGTGCCTAGTGGGCCTGCTCCCACTAGATGCATTTGAGGCAGATTTTATCAAAGTAGGTTACCAACTATGGGTACCCACTAGGGGAGAGCGCAAGAAAGCCAGGGCTACACATGATGTAGCATACTACAGGTGCGTGTGCTAGTGGGTTTATCTACTATAGAAATTATCTTGAGGCTGTATATTGGCTAACTATCATACAAGAGGTGGAAAATTAGCTGTAGGGGCTTCATCTTTTGAGATGGATAGAGGGGCATCGTGTTGGTGAGCATGAGATGATCCCCATTGACAGGGTTAGACATCACTTGGGGTTACCCCAAGATGTGCCACTTCTATTTCCAATGTATGGGAGGGATGAAGTAGAAAGAAATAACTCTCCACCATCACCTAAATTGTCGACTGGGTAGGAGTAGTCCATCGACTGTCAGATTGATTATGCAACTTATACATATGCATATAGACGGTGATGAGTATCCCAACTATGAGCAGCACAACCCATGTCAGGTTAGCTAGATGTTTCCACCCTCATAGTTTGGAGGGATACACTGTAGGGATAGCTGGCCACCTTACAAGTCTAGATAACAGGTTTACAGGGGCATTTAACAGGGTCATAGGTAGAGGTTTCCACGTTACAGGCATAGGTTGTGGCCCTTCAAGCCCAAATTACAACACATGGACAAGTACCTACATAGGGAGCGGATAGAGACGAAGGGAAGATAGCCACCCTACAAGCACAGGTAGCAGGGTTACAGGGCTAGTTAGCCACTACAAAGGTACATATTTATCCTTCCAGGCCTAGGTCACAACTCAAGCACTAGCACAGGGTCAACGACTGGGTTCAATAATATAGGTATAAGGTCCAAGATCAATGGGGAAACCTCAGATAGTACCGATAGGAAGATTCAGGGATGCCTTAAATGATTCCATATATTATCTGGATCAATTGACGGCTACTAGGATAGATGTCCCATGTTATTCAAAGCACATAGTACACCAGGCCTCGAGTGAGAGGATGATATAACACACACATAGTGCAAAGAGTAAAAGGGGCTACGAGCCCATAAATAGGGTCAGGGTGAGGTCGCTAACTCATGGAGGCTTGACCCAAGTATAAGCTAGGTAGAGGTCGATCCAAGACCTATGCAGGGTAGATAAATGTTAGTAGGGAACCACACGAGTGTGGAGGAGGAGGAGACATATGACATGCAGATGGACATTAGATGGGGAGATGACTGAGCCCCCTGTGCACCATAATTTTTTATTTTTGTGATATATATACTAGCCTGCGTGCCGTAGATGTGTGGATGTCTATGAGAGATTGTGAGTTTCTGTATATGATACCATCCTGCATGTTATATATGTGAGGATGTATATGAGCTATTTTGAGTTTTTGTATATTATATTGGCCTACATGCCATAGATGTGAGGATGTATATGAAATATTTTGATTTTTTGTATATTATACTAGCTTGCATGCCGAATATTTTTAGACATTTGTATATGAGGGACATTTATTATCATTGTATCTATGCCCATATGTATGGACACAAATTTTGAGCATTTATATTTATGGATAATGGTTATATTTATGATATGATGTTGTACTGGTGGTTGTGATTTCTATTATGATTGTGTATGTGATGGAAACTAGGTGGATTAGACACGATGGAGTCAGGTCATAGGCATGATTGAGCTAGGTATGCTTAGGCATGGTGTATTTAGGTCATTTTTAGGCATGATTGAGGTATGGTTAGTTTAGGAATGATTGAGTTAGGTCAGTTTAGGCATGATGGAGTTAGGTCAGTTTAGGCATAGTTTGAGTTAGGTAATAGGCATGCTGGAGTCTAGTCAGTTAGGCATGATGGAGTTAGGTATAAACATGTGATGTTTGGAAATTTCCAAATAGTTGTTATTATGGAAATATGAAATAATAAATGAATGATTCGGTGATGTTGTAAAAAATGGTAGGTAGGTGTATGTGTATGTGTATGTCAATTGATATTTTTTTTGTTTAATTTCCAATTGTTGATAGAAAATCAAAACTATGGTAGAATGTGAATATGAAAAATTAGGGGAAATGGGTTAGGGAAAAGATTGGCTGAGCTAACCTCCAAGGGCCCCATGCCCTTGGAGTTCTACCTACATAGTCCCAGTGAAAAGGGAGCTTAGCCCGATGTAGTTCTCCCATAAGCTAGGGAAAAATAAGATGATGTCAAGGAATGGGTTGGTAGCTTTTAGGCATGATTGAGTCTGGGTCATAGGCAAGGTTGGTTTTAGGTTGACTTTGGTGGGAGAGGAAATTCTTAAAATATAGGTATCAATGGTCTATTCCTTTACAAGATAATCCAAAAGTAATGAGAAAGGTGAATAGAAAGAGATGGTAAAAGAGTTTCTTAATTGATAAGAACCCTAATGTGTCTACCATACCCAGGATGGGATTATTAACTTAATACCCTAAAGGCATTGCATAATGGACTATTCTAATGGTGAATAAAGTCACATGATCACGAAATGTCTCCGTTATAGCAAGTCCCTTGAGCAGAGAGAAAATTAGGCTGAAAAAGCAATGAGGTTAAAGTGGGTGGGTTAGCATAACTTAGTGTATGACAATATGTTTACCTAGAAATAAATCCAAGAACAAAAATAGGGAAGTCCATGATGAAAAATTTATCATTTTCTTCATTTTTTTCATTTTTTTAATAGACTGATCGATACGGGAAGTCTATATGCGATGAGTATATTGTCTCCTTGAGGTGTTCAAAAAGCTGATCGATGTGGGAAGCTTTTGGATATTTTTAATATATTTTTTCAATGGCTTTATATAGATGTCCTTTCAGGGAAAATTTTATTTATAGTGGTGAGGTAGATAGAGGAGATGTCCCTTTTTGAGGGAGTCATCTTTTGCTGGAAGTTTTTCTCAAGGAGTTCAATCCCATTTTGTTTTTGGACGTTTAAATCATGGATAAGACTATAGAGGAAGATTATGTTCTTGATTAGAAGACAAAACCATAGCACATAGAGGTTAACTATGAAAGAGATGGTTTCAAGTTACGAACGACCATGGTATTCCATCTTGAAAAAGATGAAAAGTATCCAAGAGAATCATGCCATGAGTAGATCCGTTGTTCTCATATTGAAGATAAGGCTGAAAGGTGACAAGAAATCAAATGATTCTCGTTTAATCACTGATCCTAAAAACAAGAAACATGGAAGGTGAATGGTGCTCAAGGGATGAGTGGTCAATTGACATAAACTTGTATAGGACTTAATGTCAATATTAAAATGGTCGAAGATGCAAGGAATTGAGGGACTCAGGTTTGGGTCTACCTTTGAGTGAAGACAAATGTTAAGCATTTGATCTATAGGCATGTGTAATGATATAGGGTCTAAGACAATTAGGAGCAAATTTTCCCCGTTTGATTTTCTTTTCTTTGGTTAGGTGTTGATTTTCCTCGAGGAAAAGGTCACCAAATTGAGAGGTTCATTCATGGACATGATTTTTGTACGCACGTTTGATATGTTTTTTATAGATTTGGAAATGGTCAAGAGCATTGAGACGATGTTCATATAATAACTCGAGTTGTGCTAAATGGTCCTAGCAAAAATAATCATCGTTTAGCATGTCTTATATTGATAAGCGAAGAGATGGAATCTAGACTTCGAGAGGCAAGACAACCTTGGTACCATAAACTAGAGAAAAAGGTGTGGCAACAGTTGGAGCACTAATACTTGTGTGGTGGGCCCACAAGGTGAAGGGGATGTGCATATGCCAATCCTTTACAATATCATCAATTAATTTGATAAGATTTTTTTTCAAGGTTTTATTGGTTGATTATGCTTGGCCAGTGGTTTGTGGGTAATAAGGTGATGATAAACTTAGTTAGATACCAAAAGCATCGCACAACTTACGTAGGGTTTTGTTTTTGAATTGCTTTTTGTTATCAGTGATGCAACGATGAGGAACACCAAATCGACAATGATGTGATGGTTAATGAATTCACATATTTTATCAAATTTTGTAGAAATGAGGGGAATGGATTCTACCCATTTAGTGTAATATTCAATAGCAATGATAATCCATTGATGGAATTTTTAAGAATGGGGAATTATCTCTCCAACAATATCCAATCTCCATTGAAAGCAAGGCCCAAGGTCTTATGTGACATGTAAGAAATGACTAGGTCTGTGATGAAGATTAGCATGTTGTTGGAATTTCACACAATGTTTGACATGGTCATAAGAGTCATGGTTTAGGGTTAGCCAATAATAACCAAGGAAAAGAATGCGTTTAACGATAGCTAAACTGCTAAAGCGTCCTCCACAAATTCCATCGTGAAATTTCTTGATGGTGTAGGGAATTTTAGAACTTGTAAGGAATCATAAGATAATAGAATCAAATCCGCACTTATAAAGAGATCAACCATGATGACATAGAGAGAGAAACTTTTAAAGAAGGCACATTGTCCATTACGAGTGAGATCAAAAGGTAGAATGGAAAGGGAAATATAGTCTACAAACTACCTATACCACAAGTCATGTGGTTCAGGTGCAACGGTTCTAACGGACTAGACCTCATGATGTAAATAAGAGGGTGATTTTAACCTTTGTATTGTGACAAAAAATTTAGAGTCGGCTGGCGAAGCGGTTATATGAGAAGAAAAGTAGGACATGGTATCTGCAAACTTATTGGTAGAATGGGGGGTGGTTTGAAGTTTGTAATGGTCCAATATGCTCAAAAGTAAGTCTACATGATGTTTATACTTTTGAATTATTTCATTACTACACTGGTATATACCACTGACTTGGTTTTCGACCAACTAGGAATCACCAAATATATTGATTGACTTAACATCTAAGGCATAAGAAGCCTAGAGACCCAATACGACTACTTTGTATTCAAGGATATTGTTTTTACAATCAAAATATAGTTTGAAATATAAATTAATTGGTTCACCATCAAGACGAATGAGGATAACACCATCCCCACCCCCACGCTGACACTTGGAGCCACTGAAGAAGACAATCATTTGGTAAGTGGTATCATCCAAGGAGAGGGTAGGTATGGATTCATATGGGAAATCGATGTTAGAGGGTTGATTCTTAGAAATAGGTGTGTCTTCCAGTTGGTCAGAAATTGTTTGGCCTTTCATGGATTTTTGATGAATAAATTCAAGGTCAAGGTCTGCGAGAAGCATGAACCAACGCGCAGCGCACTGATTTTGATAGGGTTTGGTGTATGTGTAATGTAAGGGGTTAGTATTTGTCACAATGAAGGTTTTTTGGTTGAGAAAGTAATGAAAAAGCTTGGTGGTGACAAAAACTAAGGCTAAACAGAGTTTTTTTGCATGGGTGTATCTATTTTAGTAGTCCAAAATAGTATGACTTGTGTAATAAACCTCTTGCTCTCTATGCTTCTAATCCTGATGAGCGAGCATGGCACCGAAGGAATGGTCGGTGGTCGAGATGTATAGGTAAAAGGGTTCATCCTTAGGAGGGATGAACACTAGTGGTTGAAGAAGGTATTGTTGTAAAGAATCAAAGGATTTATGGTATTCATCATTCAATTTGAATGAGACATCCCTCTTGAGGAGATGATGGAATGGTTGACAATGGTCGAAAAGTTGCGAGATAAAATGACGAATAGATTGCAACTTACCTTGCAAGCTTCAAAGTTGATGGAGATTAGTAGGTGGAGGAATTTTGAGGATAGCCTTCACATTAGCAAGATTGATCTCTATGCCATGAAAATAAATGATGAAACCAAGATTTTTCTCGAAAGTACTGTAAAAACACACTTCTTAGGTTAAAGGCAATACTTGATGAGGTGGTCAAAGACAACCTTAAGGAATATCATGTGTTCAACCTAATGTCTTGATTTAGTAAGAAGGTCATCTACGTAATCTTCCAATATGTGATGCATTATGTCATAGTAGATATAAGTCATGGCTCACTCATATGTAGCACCAGCATTTTTAAGGCCAAAAGGCATGACTCGATAGAATAAGGGCCCCCAAGGATTGATGAAGGAATTTTTGTGTTGATCTTCTAGAGCAAGTAATATTTGATTATAACTCGAGAAACCATCCATGAGTGATAGCATTTCAAGGCCGGTGGTGAGATCAACTAGTTTGTCAATGCTTGGTAGGGAAAAATCATCTTTGGGAAAAACTAGTTTGAGGTCACGGAAGTCTGTGAAAATGTGGAGTTCCCCTATTTCTAGTCTGACATGAAGGATGTTAGAAATATATTTGGGATATTCAATGGGTAGGATGAAGGAAACTGAGAGAAGGCTCTGAAGTTCTTCTTTGAAAAGAAGAGCAATGCGAGGATGCACTTTCCACAACTTTTATTTTATGGGTTTGGCATCAGGAATGGTTATGATATTGCGGACCATGATTTTTGAGTCAATACCGGGTATATCAACATAGGACCAAGAAAAATCATTGCTATGGTCCAAGAGGAAAGAGGTAAAATCTTCCTGCTTAACAACATCTAAGGACTTAACTATATTTAGAATGTGTGGATTATCCTGAGTATTAATGTTGATTTTGATAGTCAATTCATTCAACATGGTTTATGTCTCAGAGAGTAATGACTGGTGAATATAATCATCCTCCACACCCATATAGGTAAGGATAGACTCATTGTTTTGACATTGAACGATGTTAATATAAGATGTATTATCATTGATCATGTCAGGATACATGAAGGGAATAGAAGAGGGAGTCTGACCATCACGTTGATAAGTCAGAGTTCCTAAGGAAATTGTGTTCACGTGAAAAAGAAAGTTAGGAGGGATAGATTCGGGATCTATGGACTCCGTGGGTGAAGATGGTGATGTCGGTGAATAGGGTGGAGAAGGTTTGTCTTCCTCAATGATTTCGACGTGGTCTTCTTAGAAGGTGATGTGGAAAATCCAATGTCTCTAGGATCATTATATTTACAGGTGGTACATGAAATGACAGTATGGAATCCTTGTTCATAAAAAATGAAGCCAAAGCCTTTCCATGCGCAACGATGAAGGAAAGGGTGGGTGAAGTGGTGGTTAGTAAGCGATTGGAGGCCATATGAAAATAGTCATGTTTGGGATGGAGGTTCACGTGAATAAGTGGCAATATCAAGTCCCCCATACGTTAGATTAGTGTGAAGTTGAGGAGGACTATAAGGAAAAACCTCACCTACGTGGTAGTCATAACTAAGGTGCTGGTGTAGGTTTCCATACTCTTGTGGAGTGAGGAATGTGTCGATATTGTATAGGTGGTACTCCCCCAAAGTGAGGTGTTGAAAAACACCTTCCAAGGGATAAGTAGTTTATAAGTGGGTGGTGGGTATAGATGACTCGCTAGATGATTAGGAAGCATATTAGTCAGCTACAGAGGCTGTGGCAATAGTAGGAATAGCAAGGTTAGATGTGGGATAGGTGGCGGCATCATTGGTGGATGGGGTCGTGGGTGAAGGAGAAGTGGGGCTAGTGGCAGATGCCTTGACTATTACAAATACATCGTTGGGATAGTATAACATGTTACACGTTTTGAATTGCGATGGGTTGACAGGGATGGTATAGTTATGTCCTTCATGCTTGAATTTTACATAGTGGTGTAAAGTTGAAGGGACACAACCCATGACGAAAATTCAGGTTTTACCGAGCAATAGGTTATACTGGAAATCCCCCTCTAAGACATAGTATAGTTTTGGGAGAGTGCAAGGGCCTACGCAAATGTGAAGAATAATGGTGCCAAGGGTGGAGGTGATGGCGTCATTAAAGGAGCGCAACATAACTGGGTTATTATGCATATAATTATAAGGGATACACATTTGATTGTATGCATGGGAAGAGATGATGTTAATGCTAGCAACACCATCAATCATGATGCATTGTATGTGTATATTATTGATATAGACGGAAATGAATATGGCGGGATCAGGGTCATCTGACTTGAGAGGTACAATCTCCTCATCAAAGAAGCTGAGGGAGGTGACTTAAAGAGTGGTAATGGGTGTAGAAGAAGGAGATGATTTGGTTAGTGAGGCCACATGGTGACGGGTGATAATCGAGGCCACTTGTGTGGGGTAATTTTAATTTTTTCTTGATTTTTTTTCTCTTTTTCTGTATGTTTTGTGTCTTCCTTCCTTTTCTCTTTAGGGATCTTCTTTATTTTTTGTGTCTTCTGTCCTCCGGGATATTTTTCGTTATTTGATATTTTCTTTAGGGATCTTCTTCTTCTTCTGGTTGATTACTGGAAGGATCTTTTTCTTGATTTTTTCAATAACACCTATTTCTTGTAATATTATTTATTATTCATACACAAATCAAAAAATAGTTTTAGTGAATAATCTCAAACCGCAAATGGGTCTAAAGTATTTACTTATGTAATAATAATAATAATACTAATAGGTTTTTACTTTACTATTTTTGGGTTTACAAGTGGCTTATAGCATATGGTATTACCTCGTATTCACATGCGGGAGGCAACTAACTTTGCTACAAACGAGGCGTACATACCCTACCCCCTTAAGATTTGAACTTGTGACCTCTATTTCAAGAGCACATGTTCTTCACCATTAGGCCAACTCATGTCTAATGGATTGCAGTCTCTCAATATAAAGTAAATTATTATGTAATGGATTGTAGTCTCCTAAATGTGGGATAATGTTGTTTTCAGTTCTTTGCTCAGCACGTTAACATTTTTTTCGTTTAATAGAAAACAATTCTTGTTTTTTTAGAAATTTAGAAACGTCGTTTCTCAGTCGAGTGCTAATTACAGCGAAGGCGTGTTTTAAATGGGGCAGATCCCCAACGACAACGTTCACCAGTTTAGAGCTGTCTGTAATGTGACCTCCAACAGTCATGCTCCTGCTATTCTTTTTATTGGTACGGTAGAACCAGTTGCTGCCATTCACAGAGATTTTTCTCCCGGTTATTTGTTCTATGAAACTGGAATAACACTCTTATCTCTGCATAGGCTCTCCTTATTGTGAAATAAGTAATTTCAGCTTACAGGGATAAATATCGCATGTAATTTATATTTTATATTTTACATCTTTTCGGGTCATGATCTCTTCAATACTCATCTTCTCCTTTCAATCATAGGGAAGGGATCAACTCTGTTACATGTTCGCCCCTACCATTTTAGTCATTGGTTGGCATCTACTACTTGGCTAAACATTGAAGAATTGTACCTTCTCCAAGCTTATAGTTTTGTTCAAACATTGCAGTTAAAAAAAGGTAACTTCGGCTCGTGGAAAAAAATAATGAGTTTTATATAATGGAATTACATGAGTGAGAAAAATATTCGGAGGAATTAGGTGTCCTTCTAGATGAGTACGAGGGATTGTTCATTTTCTTTGAGGATATTAATCGTGATTTATAGTTGCATTCGAGGCCGAAAGCCATTTTCCTTTCCATTCGCCTTGCTTTCAACAATTCGGAATGTGTCGATAGGTGTTTTATGTGCAGTGTTTTATGGCGGCAATAACAAGATTGTAGGACATGTGGACACCATGAAAGATCCCGGCTTAATGCAATTCCACTAAATTCTTCTGCGCGAGTATTGTATCCATTCTAATCACGAAACAAGTCAACCATCCTATAATAAAAAAAATAAAGTTATTATTTCATCATAAACCAAATTAATGGGTAACTCTGTTATTTCCTTAAATAAAGTATGCAGTTATTATTTCACATTTCTACCCAAAAATAACATTAAAAAAACCATACCCAAAAAACAAAACAAACAAAAATTACATACAGATCAAGGTCATTATTTTCTATATGGAATTGATTATGTGAGGAAAATGCATACAATCTAATGAATTCTTTGAAAATAAGACCGGATTTCTCATTGCGTTATTCGTTCATATTTAATCATTATCACTTTTTTCATTGTCTATTTTTTACATTTCTCACCTTCTCACCCCTCACCCTCACAGGTGTTCCTTGCCCTTTACCTACTTGTCAACTTTTGATGTATCATGGTTTGTAGTTAGATTACTTTGACGAGTGTTATGTGTGGTTCAAGTTCTCTGTGAGTTTTATGTATGGTTTCATCTCCACTAAATATTGTGAACTATGCAAATTACGTCTAAAATTGAATCTGCATTTTATACTAAGGTTCAAATAAATACATATAATTTCAATAATTATATCTAAATAAAAATTAAATCAATATATATATAAACACTGTAACGAAGGTACAATTTGCATAGGATTAATACACAAAACAAAAGGAATACTTGAATTAGAATAAGAAATTTAAAAAGAAGATGCACAATACAACATTATCGACTAGGTCAATATATTTTTTATTGCAAAATTCACTTTTACCTTAAGTTAATATTGTTAGTTTAAGATTCAATTTTTAAATGATCTTCCCAAGTTTTATATCACAGAAAAAATATAATCAACTTTGTAGTGAGATGTCCTAAAATTTTATGGATCCTTTTATTTTTGTATATTTACTAATCGTTTGAATTTATTCCATTGGATCGTTGAGAGAAATGACATTATAAGAAAAGTTTTTCAGTTAAATATTACATGGAAATTGCCTCTCTTCGCTCACCTTGCCTCAAAGCACATGCTTCAATATCTATATTAAGGAAGCATAGTTATCATATTTATTTTTATAGCATCGATATATGTTTTAGTATCATCAACTTATCATCAATTACTATGATATTATGTGTGTACATTCAAGAATATACAAATTCTAATACTAAATATTATATCATATTCTCATAATTCTACTCGAGTGCCCCTATTCAATTATTTTATGTTCGATGTTTGACACAAATTTTTGTGAAATACATATCTACTATTTCATATTACTTTCGAAACAGTTTCCTCGCTATATCACAAAATACTTAGGAAACAAAATTACACCTTTAACATACAATAACAAACTCCTTGAAGCAGACTTGCACTGCGAGGAGCAACTAATAGTTTGATTTTTTATGTGAATGAGTGTAGTGCCTTAAACAAGGGCCAATAATCCGAAATCAGGACATCTAATTTTTGGCTATTTCATAATGTGCAGAAATCATAGCTCAATCACATAATTTTATTTTAGGCTTTTTCATTTCCTATCAAGTGCCCGTATCCATTTTTAATACTTTTAAAAGGTTATCTTAGAATCCACACGGAAAGCGGTTAATAATTTAAAATATTTACCATTTTTTAATGAGAAAGATGCATTTTATGGAAGGTAAGTAAATTTGATTTATTTACAGTGCAATATAATAACATATTATTTTATATATGTAAGCGGAATAAGTATTTAAAGGTGTTTATGAATGGTTGATATGCATTTTTATGTGTAGGTTAATTTATTATAATTTGACGTAGTCCTACATATATCGAAACCTAAAAAGAATTAACATAATAATTAGAGATGAACATGTGTTTGAATAAGTCATTGCAATTGTCTGTAATTCATTACATAATCCTAGAGCAATACAACTCAAAATATAACATATTGCATTGTTTCTTTTGCTTTTACAAAACTCTGTATTCATTACATGTCTCAATTAGAAAATTTGTTACCTTAGTATTTTGGATCCAAGTACCATAATTCTTTTAAATATTAGATTTATAACTAATTTTTATTTATTCATTAATTACTTATTATTTTTAAACAAAAACATATTGATTCATTTACAAATGCAAATAAAAAATAATAATAGTAAACATCACGCTGCTCTTCTAAAATAACCATAAAAATTATAAACTCGATCTTTTCAATTATACAATAATAAATAATATTACAAAAATATTGTTGACTGTAATAAATTCTATTTTAAATGGAACATTTTATCTTTCATAGTGTCACAAAATTATTAATTATTCTTTAATCTTTTTTATATTCAAAAATAATAATTTTCAATATTAATATTTTAGGAATCGTGCACTCAAACAAACCATTATTCAAGATTGTTTTTTTTTAACGTGTATCTATTCAACGCTTTTAATTATTTTTCTTCTTTTTAAAGAAAACCAATAATTATCTTCCATACCAAATAATAACGAACATAGTACTTGTGTAACACCCACAGTTCACACACAAATACAACATTATTAGCATCAAAACAATTTTTTTCTTTTCCTACATTACTCACTACACAACACCACAAGGGTTCCAAGAAGAGAAACTCAACAATGCATAAGACACTTACATAAGTCATCGACTCACATAAACACAAAACAACACCATATACATATCTATGCCACACTTTCCCTAATGAACAAATGCTAGCAATGACCCAACCACAAGAAAGGGAACAAAGGATTAGCAAACCCACAACACATTATTACCATGATTACATCTTAGTTACGATTAATATTCCAAGAACAATTTTATACAAGGAAAATTTTATCATTTTTGCACCTATAGATTCTTAAATTCATTTCACATTCAAATTACAGTTTGACAATTTAAGCTGGCTCTTTTATCCGTTACGACAATCTCCATAACTTACATAATTATTTTCCATATTTCAAATTACATACAAAGTTCCTGATTCTCTCGTTATTATGTTAAGATTATTCTTCCCAAACATTTATTCAATTTTAAAATTTTACCCTCGATACAGAAGTGAATGTAATGTTATGTCAAGAAAGAAATCTTAGGATTAAGGAAAATTTAGATTCAAGATATCTTTTTCCCATAAAAATTCTTTGTTCACGGTATATTTAATTCCCTACCATAATTAATATAGTTCAATAACTTGTTGAATACACTCAACATTTCTACATCAAGAAATTTTATTTAGATTTATATATATTATTTTTTTTCTCAAAGTTTGATCTCAGCAAGAGAATTTCATATTCTTTCTAACACATGAAAATGATTAACTAAGTTATAAGGATTCCAAGAGTGACATTATTCCTAACCTCAAATATCATTTTACTCTTATATGCCTTACTCTTATGTCACACTATGGTCTCATTATTAGCATTGTTTTATAACACTTGTAAATAGAATAACACATATTTTTCTTTAATGGATTTGCTACTATAAGGAGTGTAACTTACCACGAGAAATCCCATTTCTTTTCTCTTATATATTGTAGTGTTAAACACATGCTGCAACCAAGACATCCACTTGTGTCATTTAAATCCAACAATGAGATCAATCATAAAAATATCACCTACTACATTTTGTTTGGTTTTGAGCCACTAACTAGGGTATAAAAGGCAATTGGGCAAATGCCCCTCCCCCCACGCCCCCACCCTTTTGAGTTCTACACTTATTTTAAGTCAACTTATTAAACACATAATTGCATTTTCTAAGAGTTATGTACAATTTCCACTAGAAATTTAACCACTTAATCAGCCAAGGTTTGGTTTAATTCCAATTACACCTAAGGATCTACACCCCATCTATGTATAAGTTGAAGGTGAGAGTACATATTTATGTTTAAAAAAAACCTTCATGAAAGACCAATGTGTGATGTTGTTAGTAACAAAGGTAACACATTTATTTGCGAGAACTAAAGAGGCCATTAACAAGAGTTTATGTCTCAGCACAAATATTTCACTAACTGCATTTGTGTCCTCTTGATACCACAGGGAATTCATTCAATGATGAAGTTAATTTCTAAATATAACTTCGTAAAATTTGGTATTCCACTAGGATCCTAAGGAAGTATTAGTTCTACTTACACCAGAAAACATTTGACCATGTTGTTCCTAACCTTCGGGTTTACGATGACATCGCTAAACATACCAACTATGACGATAACTCAAACTAGGGATATTATTTACTTAATTCAGAAGGTTTCATCAAGTGTAGATATTTAATTTAATCCTAAGGTTCTATTTTGCTACACTAAAAAAATTCACACAAGAAAGGTGATTATACACGAGTCTTATACTAGGGTTGAGTGTTTCGTTTAGATCTCTTATTTTATTTACAAGGTAAGAATACAACACACTAAATAATTAATCATCTACTGAACACTAGAAATGTACTAGAAGATTTTAAATTCAAATTCATTTAGCATACATATCTAAATTTTACAATACAAAATTTTAGGATCAAGATAACACCCATGTGTGGAGGAAGATTTACCTTAAACCCTTACATCTAAAATATTACAAGAACTTCAATTATAAACCTTTTCCTTCCACTAGGATCCACTAGGTATTCCAATTATAATACTTGGTATTCCACTAAAATCCTAAGGAATTATTAGTTTCGATTACACCAATTATTTTTGACCATGTTGTTCCTAACCATCAGGTTTACGACGACATCGCTAAACATACCGACTATGTCGATAACTCAAAATAGGGATCTTATTTACTTAATCCATAAGGTGTCATCAAGTGTATAGATTGACCTTTATCCTAAGGTTTTTTTTTTCCTACAATAAAAACATTCATGCAAGAAGGATGGTTATACACGAGTATTATACTAGGGTTGAGTGTTTCGTCTAGATCTCTCATTACTTATACAAGGTAAGTATACAAAACACAAATTAAGTAATCATCTATTGAACACTGGAAATGAACTACAAGATTATTAATTCAAATTCATTTAGCATACATTTCTAAATTTTACAATACAAAATTTGAGGATTAAGATAACACCCATGTGTAGAGGAACATTTCCCTTAAACCCTAACATCTAAAATATTACAGAACTTCAATTATAAACATTTTCATACATCACAAATGGTTAAATATCCTCTATAGTTTCATTTAAAATATATATATCAAACCCTCTTTTCCCCATATGTAAACATGAATCAAAAGGACACCTTTAGTTACATGCACATTTCCCAAAGCACCCCTAAAAGTAGCATTTCATTTGTATTGCCAAATTTCAATAAATAACTTTAATATAACATAACAATAAAAAAATCCTTCTATTAACATACATAAATTATAACAATATAAAATGAATCATACCCATGTTGTTTTGACATCTTACTTGCATCCTTCAAAAACATGTGAGCATGAAATTACTGATAAATCGTTGGTATGGCATCAACCTAAATCTAGAATAATTAACATTTTTATTTACCCATTTACATAATAATAATAATAATAATAATTTGCATTCGGAAGGAGAGGGTTAGAGACACATATTTATTTCATTTCACTTTACTTCCTTCCTTTTAACCAATGAGAGAGAAGGGATAGGGAGAAAGAGAACCACTATTTGGTCAAAGTTAAATTTCACACAAGTCACATGATAGAGTTTAAAACAATTAGTTTCTAGTTTCAATAAGTTTCGATAGGGATTTGGTAACTCGACTGGGTTCCTACAACTTTCCTTTTACATTTTCCTACTAGCTACAAAAAACATTTAATTTAGGCTCGAAGGCTAAGAAACCACTTTCAAACATTGTCTTCCACTAAGAAAACATATCATGGGTAATTTTCTATGTTCCCTCCTATATACCAATAATTCATAGGAACTAATGGAGTACAGAACTAGCGAACGATTTACAATTCGACCTATTTTCTTAGGCCGTCGGTTGTAATAGACCAAGTTTTAAATGATCAAAAGTTAACTCGAGGGCTCATAAAACTACGTCTAAGACTAATGTTCAATAGATGAACATGCAATGATAAAATTCCTACAAGTCCCCATATTTATGGATAATTCATAAGAGTTGATGGGACTAAGAACTAGCAAACAATTTTCAAATGGCAACAAGTTTTCTGGAGCCACCAGTCGTAATTGGTATAGTTTTCACCTAGTCAAACTGTGACCAAAGGCCTACAAAATGACTCTATAAAACTATGAAGAAGAGTGGTGTTCCCCAAATGTAATGTTCTAGGAAATTTTATAGTAAAAAATAGTAGAGGTTTGCGAAGGCAGATAAACATTTCATTTTCCAGTATTCAAATAACAAGATGATACAAAATCCAAATTTTAAAATTTAACAGCTTCCTACAACTACAAAATGGTGTAGCAGGGCTCTTAGAAGGGCATCAAAAAGATCACAGATGATAATTTAAGTTCGATTTAAGGATTTATGTGACTCCTCACATAACAAGGTATACGCAGGAAACTTAACATCTCATTTCTGAAGTTACGAAGGTTATTTTGTGAGTCTTTGAAAATGGAAATATTTCTGTTTAAACCAGGAAATGGTTAACATATTTACAAGGAATTCTTCTTTAGCTTCTCAATAAAATGGATTACTTTAGAAATCTAGTTTGGTTATGAAGTATGCTAGATTATCTCAAATGAGGGTTTGAGTCCATGGTTTCCCCACCAAGGAATATTTTGATTACATAAGTTATAATATGACGT
This sequence comes from Taxus chinensis, assembly GCA_019776745.2. Lineage (NCBI taxonomy): Eukaryota > Viridiplantae > Streptophyta > Pinopsida > Cupressales > Taxaceae > Taxus > Taxus chinensis. Next base: position 387,576,834 of record CM034155.1, read on the forward strand.
CTTGTTGTTTTGAAAACATGATTATTTAAACAATCGAAGTTATGATAATCCTACAGTTCAAAATTTTGTCTTATTGCAAATGAAAAAATAAATGAAAATAATTATGAAAGATAATAACAGATGAACTATGGCCTTAAATATTAGTGTTTGAAGTGCAAGAGCTGCTCAAGGTGGATTTTCCAGCATTCCGTAAAGCTTAAACTCTCTCTTAACATTCTACCAAATATATGTGATGGTTAGGATCTTCTGCGAGTACAATATAGTTATGATATTAATGTTCCATCACATTTCCCACATCAATAGATCACGTTCTAAACCTATGCTAATTACAAGAAACTTTATTTTTCTCACTAAGAAAATTAATGTTGTAAGTAAAAGTTGAGCTAAATACTTTTTCAAAATCTTACAATTGACTCTAATCCGACTGAGGAATCTAGTGCCCACCTGCAAGATGACTCACCCGTCGTGGTTGATTCACAGACCAACACAAAGAAACTACTTACAGACTATTCTCTGCAGATCATTGATTTAGTGTTTAAGGAAGTTTCAGTCCCCCTTCCTATGGGTCACATCCCCATCAAATCCATTACAGTTACTCTTCCGATTGCATTGGATGCTGGAAATCTTGAATGGACAGTGGTGGATAGGAAAAAGAAGGGAAATGCCAAATCTAAATCCCCCACCATTTTAGACAAGGTATGATTCTTATCGTTTTGGGTGATATTATTGTTACATCTAGGAAAATGGCCTACTGCATAGTTGTTGGGCAGCTGTGTTGCTGTTAAGTTGTTGTTTTTTAGCTATTTTTGAAGCAGCTATTTTACTTTTGCTGGTTCTTGACAGATTATTTTCTATTGTTGGGCTTTTGGGGGTAAAATATTGCTTTTGAGAACTGTTGTAAAAGGGTATAGTCCCTTTCAAAAAACTATTTACCAATAATAAAAATATATACTTTTTCAAAATGTTCGCTTATAGAACATCAAAACGGCAGCCCAAGAAAGACATAAAGAAAATCATAACAAGGAACCCTCAATTCATTCTATGGAAAGGTTGAGTGGGATAATCGAAATGGATGGCCATGAGGATTAAAGTGAAGAATAGGAGGATCGTTGTATAATTTCATCACCATTTATTCTCCAATACAAGGTATAATTCCCAGTATCTTTACCTTGCTATGTATCTCAAAAATTACTTACGCTTTCCATCCTGATGAAGGACGTCATAAGAAAAGTCAAGGCTGACAGCACATTGTCTATTGCACTGGCTAGAGTTGGTGAAGTGAGTTTCAAACCAATGTAGTATCCTCCCACCAAATGCCACATATTATCATTATCTCTCCACGAAGTCCACATACTAAGATACACGGAAGTAAGAGTGGCTCTTAAGCCTCAATATTTTTCTTCCTCTATAAAAAAATCCAACACAAAAACATGCAGGTGTTTCCTTTCGTCTCAGATGAAAATAGAACCAATTCATGCAAAATATAGGCCTAAATATATCAATTCATATATAGAAATATGAGGGGATATATGGGTGACTTGTTTTCTCCCTCTGTAGGCTGATATAACCCAAAATGGGTGGATCTTAACATGTATATCAATAGGATCACCATTTATCACAGACCCGTCATGTCCTTCCCTCACAGCAACTACCCAATTTCTATTCGATTTACATCATGAACCATGGTTTCAGTGTGGTTTGGCCTTTAGATTTTCAACAATGATATTTGCATTATTGGACAAGGAAAAGGACAGGTCTAATTCACTACTAGAAGTAGGATCATTTATCTACATGGTTATCCACAAAATATTAATTTTGTGGATGAAATGTGAATTATCAACATTATTTACTTTTTTTGTATAAAGATAATGTAGATTTTCCACAATTATGAAAGTCAAATTTCAAATTGTGGAACATCTATACTCTTAAAACCTTTTTCTGGATAAATCACATTTTTAATGGTTTAAAGAAAATAGAATTTTGAAATTAAAATTATGAAAAGTATACAGAACTTAGATATATTATAGCATAGTTTAAATTTTATACACTATTTTAAGGCTTAAACAAAAAAACGATACTATATAAATTCTTTAATTTTCATTAAATGCAAAAAAAAATTACTTTGAGAAATTCAAAAATAAATATATCTAGTTGTTGATACTCTACACTATACAATGCAAATATTAGAAATGAAAAAACTAAAACTATAGCTATCATAAAATTCGGAATGAAAAAACTAAAACTATACCTATCATAAAATTCTACAGGAGTATATTTTTAACATTTTTATTATAAATAAAATTATTTGTAAAAATTTACACAAAATATTAAAATATTATTCTTTGATTGTTTACAATGTAAATTATGAAAACTTCATATTATTGTTAGTTTCGAATATTTTAAAACAATTATAAACATTCTAAAAAATACTAAATGCAAGTTTAATTATAATTTAATTATTTTTTTGAAATGAATTATTTAGTTTAGAATTTCTCCATTATTTGTAATTTAAAAAAAAATATAAATAATATATATCCCATATAAAAAAACAAATATTGAAAAAATATAAAATTATAACATATTATTTAGAAAAAGCATAGATAATTTATTAAATTAAATATAAGTACAATATAAATAATTCATATAATTAAAATATATTTTTGTTCTACTATATATAAGAAATTGATATTATCAATATTCTTCACATCATCAGTAACAAAAATTGATATTCATAACTTACAACTCATTAATGTAAAAAGTATGTATAAAATTATATAAATAAATAAAATAATTTTTTATTAGTTTAATTGTTTTAATATTAAATTGATATTCCAAAATAAAATTATATTCACTCGTATGATTTTTCCACTATTATTGAAATTTATTTATTGTAATAAATATAAACATATCGTAAATTTTGAAGAAAAAATAAAAAATAAAATAAATATTGAAAATTTCAGTTATCAATGGAAAGTATTGAAAAATGAAAACTAGACATAAAAATGTGGCACTTATTATTCGAATCCCATTACTTTAAAACTAAAAAATATTTTAAAACAATGATAACTATTTTTTAGCTTGAACTAACAGTTCTCATTATATATTATTTACTATATTTGGTAGTCCACCGAACCATGCATTTAAAGCTGAAATAATGCCTTTGATTTTGGCATATATATTTCCATGAATTGACCTTTTCTACCTCAAAGAATATATTACGGCTTAAATTATGCACATTAGGTTATCAAGTAGAATTCGAATTTTATAAACTTTCTTTTGTATAAAGAGTGCACATTGAAATCAATAGATGTTCAGAAGGTAAAATCAATAGAATTTATTGAAAGCCAGATAAACAAATGATCGAGAGAGAATGATTAGTTGTAAAAAAAGAATGGTATTCATATTTTACTATAAATATTGTTTTTGAAATACAAATTTTATTTATGGCAATTGAAATTCATTCAAAAAAATTGTTTGAATGGAGAGTTTTAAGATGTTACTAGTAAGCTTCATTGGATCTAAAATTGCAGTCATGGATTTAAACACACAATACCCATATCAGATTTAAATCTAATAAAAGAGAGGGATTTGAGATTTATGGGTATTTTTTTGCATGGAAAACATGAATCTATCCAAAACTAATTCACAGATACGAAAGTATTTTTTTATTATAAATGTATGATTTAAAAAGCATTGTTAGAAGTCATTATTTATTAAAATACACGTAATTCTTTAATAATTCCTACCAGAAGTAACAATTTTTTCAATCTTATTTCAAATATAGGCATTGCTTGTTTTTTTTTTACAATTTGACAATATTTAATATGCTATAGATTTGTAACTTTTACAATAATTGTGAAAACATATTATATTATGTTTTCAGTATTTTACCAACATGAGTTAATTGTTACCATTTTAAGAGTGAGTATTTTGAATGATAAAACAAATGGTACCAAGGAAACAAAAATGATTTAAATTCAATGAGGGTTTAAATCCTATTCCTGTAAAGAGTTTTGATACCTAAATATTTAAGTTAAAATAATACTTCCATGATCTCCTCAACATGGAAAAATTATTAGAGTTTCTTTAATTCTCTAATTACATGTTTATGTGATATTCTTAATAATGTGGTAGTTTTATGTCTAGTAAACTTATTGTTGTATTATTAATAAAGTGGTAGTTTTATGTCGAGTAAAATGATTGATATTTATATTTAATGAAATACAAAAAAAATCTTAAAAATCTAAGTAAAAAACTTATTAATTTTATACTTATAAACAAAAAAGGATAAATTTAATATCATATCTAAATAATAATTAGTTTTTTATTTATTTAAATAACACATTATAATTATCTATTTTTTGATTTAAAAAATATTGGGGCCTCACATAATAGAGTTATGCATCCTTAAATTGTCCACAATTTAATTGTGAATAGAGAGTTCAAAATTGTGAATCCAAATTTGTGGACTCTACCCACAATTTTGTTGTGGAAACAAAAAATGTGACAAAACATGTGGAAATTCCACAATATCAATATTGTCGTAGTTTCACATTTTTCAAAATGTGAAACTACGACAATATTGATATTGTGGAATTTCCACATGTTTTGTCACATTTTTTGTTTCCACAACAAAATTGTGGGTGGAGTCCACAAATTTGGATTCACAATTTTGAACTCTCTATTCACAATTAAATTGTGAAAAAAATGTGGATACACAACCCAAATTCTTGTAGTGATTGTTGGTACCCAAATTTAATATCCTTCAAAGGCCAAGAAGCATCATGGATTCAACAGGACACTCAGAGGTAGATAGGTGATTGTATGTGTCATTTTGCAACCAGTGAAACAATCTATCTAATCTATTAGCACTTCAATATTTGAAAGGATTGGGTAGCACCTTGAAAGAATGTGATCTTATCCTCACTATTTTAGGTTATGCCTTTCAACCAAGGTAAGAGAACCTATCTTGTAACCTCTGTTATTTGAAAGGAGATGCAAATACCTTTCTTTTGCATGAGTTTTATAGAAGAGGCCTTGGGGAAAATATGATCAACACTCCAAACCTAACTCTCAAGAGTTGTCACTTCCAAATTATGGGGATGTCTTCACAACAAGGAAAAGGTTATTACAGACATTTGGAAACTTGACTTGTTCTACATACTTTAGTAAAAGGATTTTGTTCTTGTGTGCGTATACATATAAAAAAAAGGGGCAGTATGGGTAGGATTAGTTGTTTTAAATAATTTTTTGTGGGAGGGGAGACAAGGTGGACTTGACACACGAGATCCTTTAGAGCTTATGCAAAATGGAAAGACTTAATCAACAAAATGGCACAAAAAGTTAAATTGTTTCCTCAACTAGAATATGTGCTTCAATGGAGGCCCAGATCATCACTCTTTCACACAACCTATGGGATTCTATCAAGAAGGATTGATATAAAGAACCCAATAAAGCACAAATATTTAAACAATGTCATGCTTGAGGTGCACCCAGAGGCTTACGAAGAATATCTATCAACAAAATGAAAGAAAAATGATTTTAAACCATTTATCCCACTCCAAGATGAAGGCTCTTCTGAGAAATGGAATTGCAGATTCCAGTAAACTATCACAAGGACTGATACCTGTGTGATTTGACCAAACTTTGGTACAAGATTGTAACAGAAACAAGAAAAACTACTTGCAGAAATTTAGAAAAAAAAAGAAACACATTTTGCTTAAAACAACATTGAAATAACTCGAATTTGATTAAGTCTATTAGCAAGGGAGAGTTTCACAGAAAAATATCAGAGCTCATCAATGGCTGTACACTTGCAACCACCTTGACGCAATAAAAATTAATTCAAAAAGAGAGATACAAGATTATTAAACAACTTCTAAAAATGGATGGGCTCTGTCAAGCTTTTCTGCTGGAAAAATCAGTCTTGACCTTTCCAAAGACTCCCAACCTTTTAAAAAAAATAAATCGTGCCATTTATAACCTTCACCATAGAGCCCATTCCTCTAAAAAAACAAAAACTTTAATTTCACCACTGCTTGCCATGATTCTTTCGTGATTTGCAGAATCAGATTTGCAAAAGTTTCCAGGTGCTCGAGGGAAAATCTATTCGATTCCTTTACACATTTAACCCTTTTCTCCGGAGAAAAATGCTTCCATGCATTCTCCAACAACCTCTACCCCTATTATGTCAAATTCAGCCCTTTGCATGCTCAGGAGAAGAAAAATAGAAAACTAGATCGGGCTTTGAGAGTTAGACCATTTTAATGGCGAAAGAGGCTTCTAGATGTTCCCACCAAAATTCAGATTTCAACATTAACTTGCCCCTCTGGTTAGCATGTAAAAAAAGCAAGAAATTATGAAAAATCACTCTTCCAGGCCTTTTACAGAGAAAATGGAGGGAAAATCAGATTTTGACACTCAGTAGTTGTTGATCTTTGGTTTGAATAAGGGTCGTCCGTGTGGAAGATCCAAAACAGGCTCAGGGGCTTCCTTTTGACCTTTTTCCTGACCCTTTAAAAAAATGTAAAATTTTTACATTTTGCTCCACACCTTCGCCTTTGAAAATGGGCCTAACATGTGTCCTGAGGTGCGTCCCAAAGGAATCATGGAAAAATTATGTCATTTGACTCTGTTTTTTGGAAAAATGAAAATTTTCCAAGTTTCCCCCACAGCGCTGCCTTTCCGCTTGAAATTTATGATGTGGGTCCCAGCGGAACCCCAGGTCCTTTTATGCCTTTAAAACCTTTTCGCTCAGAAGGGAAATTTTTCACTTTTCCTTTGAAAGCCTTCACATCTGCCGTTGATTGGGGAGAAATATTGACTATTTCCTTCGGGCCCTTGGGCCTTTTTAAAACTTTGAGTCATTTGAATATAAGAGGAAAATTTTCCAAGTTTCCTATGATGATCCACCTTCCCACCCCTTTGAACCGAGACATATTTTTACTTTTTCCTTTGTCGGGCTTGTGGGCCATTTTTAATATTTTAGCCTTTATGATGCAAAGAGGCAAAAACTTTAAGTTGCCTCATATGGTCCGCCTCCCCGCCACTTATGAATTTTCAAATTTCCACGTGTCACCACGGTGCACCTTGAGGTGGTCCCGAATATTTGATACACTAAACGAGCATGGGCTTTCCACGTGTCATGCTCCGTCAAAAATTATTTAAAGGCTTGATGCTCAGCAAAAGGTGCCACTTGTCAAGCTCTGAGGAAGTCTCCTTTTGGCTGTTGAAAAGTATAAGTAAAATGAAAAGCAAGCAAAGGCCTCCACGTGTCATCCTGGACTTCTAAAAAACCTTTTGAAATTTTTCTAAGTATGGGAAACCTAGTGGAAGCTTCTAGGTGTCTCTATCCTACCAACCCTCCACATGTCCTCCTAGCACTATTTCTAAGCCAAACCGAAAAGTTGATTCTCAAACAAGTGCCATTCCTCCACATGGAAAATTTTCAAAATTGAGGATTTTCATAGAATTTTCGATGTAATTTAGCAAAGCTGCATCCACCAAAAGGATGCCATGTTTCCTTGTTGATGCAAGGATACCAATTTGACCAGGAGAAATGCCCCTGAAACTGTGAAACATAGAGAAATGATCATTTGAGCTTGAAAATGAATATTTCTCGAAAGATAGAGAGCTTATAAATGTTGCAAGGCCTGAACACAATCCTCAGGGACACACCAATTCATTCTTCTTCAAGTCTTTAGGGAAAAAATGACAGGGACAACATATATTGACTGTGAAAGATGGAGAAAATGGGAAAACGTGAGGTCTGAAGGAACAGAGCACGGGAGACCCAGTAATACAGAGCTCTTCTAGAGGAACAAAGGAACCAGGAGACAAATACGGACCCACACATGATCTTTGACCCAGGAGCAGATTAAAAATGATAATAGGACCCACCAAACACAACATAGGGAAGGATAAATTGGTAGAGGTTTTGAATCAATAGTTTTTCAAATACACAAATGGGGTGAGACTATTTTGAGCACCAACATTGGCTCTGACTTGGGGATGGCTACTCCCTTTGAGTACCACAAGAACAATAAGTAGACCAAGTGAAAAAATATCCATTGGGTAGCGGAGTCATCTTGCAGAGAGGAGAAACAAGAACCACCTCCATAAATGCACAAAGAAGCCAACAAAATAGGTCACCAAGGACCAGAACGAACCAAAACACAAGGATAGGAAACAAACAACAAACTATACACTATACAAAAGATGTTTACCCTAACTCAGGGGAATCAATCCAAGAAATTCTTTAGATGCCTTCCATTAACAGGCAGTTTGAGAAGTTCACCATCTAGATCCCTCAAAAAGAAGGTGTGTTCACCAATTCTGATGTCAATAGAGTAAGGGCCCATGCACAATGAGTCAAACTTTCCATGGTTTCCCTTATCCTCATGTCTGTTATCCCATAGTAGCACAAGATCTCCAATATTAAAGGCTCTGGGAGTGACCTTCTTGTCAAATAGGTTCTTTATCTTTTCTCTGAACTTTATATGCCTCTGGTGGGATTTCCTCATCTCTTCATAAAGCTCAACAATCTGGTTGATGCGGGCATTATAAATACTCACTTCTTGATCTTCCAATTGTTGAATGAACTGATATGAAGACAATTGCATATGCACGGATAGTAGGGCCAGAGTCCCATATACCAACTCAAATGGACTCCTTCCAGTGGCTCTTTTAACAGTGATCCTATCAACCCAAATAGAAAACTTCAACTATTCACCCCATTTTCTCTTGTTCAGCTCCAAGGTTCTCCTGATAATCTTTAGGAAATTATTATTGTTGGACTCATCTTTTCCATTTCCTTGGGGGTTAGAATTAGAGGCATAAGTCAGATTGATCCCATATCCTTTACACATTGCCACCAAATTTTTAGCTCTGAAGCTCATGTCATTATCAGCTATGATTTTGACTTGTACTCCAAATCTGCAAATAATATTGTTTAACAAAAAATCCATGACAAGTTGGTGTGTAGCCTTCTTGGTGGGGATTACTTCTACCCACTTGGTAAAGTAGTCAGTGGCTACAAGAATCCACTTATGGCCAGCACTTTAAGGGTCTAAAATCTCACCAATGAACTTCATTCCCCATTTCTTGAATAGGGCTTCAATTGACATAGGATGCAAAAGCAGGGAGCCTTGAGCAAGTTCAGTCTTCCAAAGAAACGATGGCAACTTTCACACCTTCTAACCAATGTGGTTGCATCATTGAAAATATTTGGCCACCAATAACCAAATCTTATGATCTTATGTACTGTGAATTTTGCAACAAATTTCCCCCCACAAACTCCTCCATGGAGATCAACAATTATTTTGGGTGCTTCATCTTCAGTGATAAATCTTCAGAGGACTCCCTCTAGGTTCTTCCATGCCAACCCAAAATCAGTAATGACATATTTCTAGGAAGTCAACTTAAGAGATCTCTTCTAATTCTTACTCTAATGCTTAGGGTAGTTTAAATGTCTGAGATAGAACATTACATCCTTGTACCACTCAGAGTTTATCAATTTTTCAGAAATAGCTGCCCTTTATTCTTTGACTTCATTTACCTCAATGGTTTGCAAGTTACTCTCAGCCATAAGCTTAGCAAACCCAAAACCTCTCACCAGCTTTGTGGTTTGGATATCCATATCATACTCCTGTAACTTGTTCACCCACCTACATATCTTTCTTGAGACTTCCATCTCTGATAAGATGTCTTTTACCATAGTATGTGGAACATAAGTAACCACTCTTGAACTTAAGATATAAGGCTTGAATACCTTTGTTTCTTTTACTAAGGAAAATGCCTACTTTTCCATGATGGTATATTTTAGTTCTGCTCCGTACAAGGCCTTACTAAAAAATGAAATGGGCCTCTCGGCCCCTTCATCATCCTTCTGCAACAGGATAGAGGAAATAGTGCTTTTTGAAGCAAAAGAAAATAGCTGGAAAGGTTTCTTGTAATCTGGGGCTGCTAAAACAGGGGCATGCTTCAATGCCTATTTGATTCCTTTGAAAGCATGGATGGCATACTCTTCACATTTGATGACTTATTCCTTATTGAGCATGGAAGTGATTGGGATGGTCAACTCAGTAAAGTTTGATATAAACCTCCTAATGAAGTTTATCTTCCAAAAGAAAGATTGAATCCCTTTCTTGGTTGTTGGGATTGGGATCTTGCTAATGGCCTCCACTCTTTCTAGATCAATCATCACTCCCTCATGTGACACAATGTGACCAATAAATTTTTCTTTTTGCACTCCAAAGTGGCATTTATTTGGATTGAGTGAAATGCCATATTCCCTACATCTGATCAACATCTTCTCTAAGTGTAGAAAATGGTCACCTCTCTTTCTTGAAAACACAGTTAGATCATCTTGGTAAACAACAATAAAGTCATTCATGTAACTAGCATAAGTAACATCCATTGCTCTGTGAAAAGTGGCTCCTACATTCATCAGACCAAAGGGCATCCTGATATACACATATGTTCCCCATGGAGTCGTGAAGGCTTTCCTTATCCTTTCTGATTCTTTTACCATGACCTGGTTATAACCAGAGAAGCCATCTAAAGTAGAAAGCAACTCATAACCAATCACCATCTGTAGCTTGTGTTACATGTTAGGTAGATGATAGTTATCCTTCATTGAGGCCTTTTTTAGATTCCTAAAGTCCACACACAACCTAATGTCACCATTTTTCTTTCTTACTGGCACCAAGTTGGTGACCCAAGAAGAGTACCTTGTGGGTTGGATAATTCCTCCATATCTCAGCTTCTTCAGCTGATCTTGAATTTTGAGAGATTAGAGAGGATTAATTGGCCTCTGCTTTTTCCTAAATGTTTTTACATTGGGCTCCAAGGGAATCTCATGTCGGAATAGGTATTCTTTGTATGCTTTGAGCTGAGAATAGGTCCAATCCAAGCAATCCTAGTATTTCTTTAACAACTGGACGTATGACTGCTTTTCTTCTTTCCTAAGACTGTTGCCCAGCCAAATATTCCTTGGCTTTTTCTCTGTGCCAAGGTCATGCTCCTCAACATCCCTTGATGCTTCCGTATGCCTATGAACAATGCGATCAACATTATGAAAATTGGACTCAAGAGTAACCATCCCTTTAGGAATGGTGTTGGTCTTTAGCTAGATGATACTTTTGCCAAATAAGGTTTCCTTCCCCTCTGTTGCATAGACCATTAGCTCCCAATTAATGTTTCAATAAGAAAATTCTCCTTTGTTCTGCATAAACCTCTAGATCTGAGCATCATCATCAAAAACCTGCAAATGTTTTATATTGTCGGGGATATAGGGTTTTGTCATTACCTCAACCTCATATTCATAATAAGGGGATGTAGCAGAATTGTGAAATTGAGACCCCAATACTGCCAACTTGTCTACCAATTCATTGAACCTCCTGTCATGGTGCACAATGTTGAAGGAGTCAAACATCTCAATGAAGTCCCAAACTACATGATTATATTGCTTCATTCGCTGATTTTTTGTGGCATACATTTTTCTGACTTGCTTTATAATCAACTATGAGTCTCCTTTGACAATTATGTCCCTAAAACCATAATTCCAAGAAATTATTAGACCTAACAACAGTTCCTCATACACAGCAATGTTGTTAGTGCACTCGAAGTTAAGTTTGAAGGAAAAAATGAATCTTTCCTAGCTTGGAGGAATTAAGATAACACCGACTCCATTTCAAAATTTGGAGCAAGCCCCATGAAACAACATGGTCCAAGTAGAGCCGTATTTCTCAAGACGCTTAGACTCCTCAATTCTATGCTCCCTTTCCTAAAAAAATCCTACAAAGTTGTCAGCATCAACATTTGTGTACAATACCTCATAGGATGCATTTTTGGGATCCTTAATAAGGTGCAACATTTTCTTCTCCCCATACAACCTGACAAGGTTGACTTCAACTGGGATGGTGGCATAAGACATGTCCATTTGGACACTCCCACCAACACTTGCAGCCCATTTTCTTGATAGTAACATACCCCATTTAGTTGGGCAATCAACTATGACAACATCAAGTTTGAAATTTTTACCTGGATAGGCTGCAAGCTGCACCACCAAACCCTTCACACATCCCACTACTGGCACCTCTCTTGATTCCATGGAAATTCACTTCCCATATGCTATTTTTACTTTAATATTCAGATCATTCATGACTTCAAAAGGAATGAAATTGCATGATGCCCCTGAGTGAAACATGTAGTTATGGAGCAGTCTATCCTTGATGGTCAGAGTAGTGAAGAATGGATCCACATTCAGCTGAGAATCTACCAAGTATGTCCTTGGATAAACCTCAGGTGGTTCAGCTAGCTGTTCTAATGTTGATGGTGTCTCAGACCCTTCAATGACTGGAGGATTCTCCACAATGTTCACATTTCTTCCCAGGGAAGCCTTCTCCTCATTTAATCCCAAGTACTCAAATGCTCTTCTTTTGTGCTCAGGAATCCTAAGCATCTCAACAATTGGGACATAGACTTTGATTTGACTCAAAACTTGGTAAATGTCATATGGGACACTCTTGGGAAAGGAAACATTGGAAGAGAGGATAATAGACTCATTAGGTGGTACAAGACTTTGTATAGCTTGAGCATGAGGAGGAGTGTGATTTTTTCTTGGAACTGCAGGGCTCTTCACAGGTGCATCTTTATTAGGATCCTCTTTGGTAATATTTGAAAGTAGGGTAACTTTTGGCTTGGCTTGAGGCCCTACACCTTTGACAACCCTACTCCTTGTGTTATATTCCTTCTCTTGGGAAACAACAACATTCATTAACAATTACCTATCTTCCTCAGATGGGATTCCTCCATCATAATTTTTTTATCATTAAAGCCCTTAGTTATTCAAAATAATTATTGGGAAATTCAAAATATTGTACATTATCTACTTCTAAAGTATGAGAGAGAGGAGGAATATGTACCCTATGAATGTAGTCCCAAAAAGTGGTAGTAGTTCTAGCACTTATCACCTCAATTGAGGTTTCCCCTTGTTATGAGATGGTGGAACAACTCATCATGCACATATCATCATCATTGTCATCATCAACTTCTCCCTCTTCTTGCTGATCCTCTTCACAAGGAGCATTGGGCATGAAACACTTGTCACACCAATCAATGACTTTTGCTTCTTCTAGAACAACAACTCTATCAGCCAAAGGATCAGACACCATTCTATTTTCTCTGCCTTCGGGCTTCCTATTTCAAAATCCTACAAGTCCCTTGCCTCTATCATCAGCTCTTTGATGATTTGTAGGTCTATCTTGGCCTTGTTTCCTGTGTTTTCCTTGGGAGCTCTACCCAACTCCTTTCTCAGCTCAGGCTAGTTTGTAGGAGATATCCTTGATAGTCCCTACCAAAGTCTTCATAACTTCTTCCAAATTAGAAGCTTTACTTGTCTGAGGTTTTTCTTGGTTAACCAACTTTACACCTTCCCTATTTGAAGGATTCCCAATTGCCTTGATGTTATTCTCTATTTGTAGAGCCATGGTGAAGTCCTCCCTCAAATTTTTGGGGTTCTTGTCTCTTAAGTAATAAGAAGCATTTTTATCAAATGCATAAGTATATTTGATCAAACATTACTCATCACAAGGCCTTATTCTAACAGGAAATCTTCTCAAGGTTTTATTAAACCTTGTATTGAAACCATGTACTGACTCATTGTGATTCTTCTTGATGTTTTCAAATTCTGATAGAAGAAACCTTGGATCAGTTCTATCACCATTTTGCAATCTAAATGCATTGTTCATTTCAGCCAAAGAATCAATAGAATTATTTGGCAATGCTTTGTACCATTCCCTTGCATCATCCTCTAGAGTGTGAAAAAACAATTTGATGTACACATCTTCATGTTCTATCTCAAAATATTCCATCATGTTGAGGAAGAGCTTTAGATGCTGATCACAAGTTATGGAATTGTTTCCTTAGAAATTTGGAAGTCTGTTCCTCACATATTGAGGTACTGCATTTGGATAACAAGCCATCCCCACAAAATTTATAGGTCAAAATGTGTTTTAAAAAAATGGGTGTTTGCACTTAGGCATATTAATTTGAGGAGGTGATCTTGGAGGGGTGACAAATTGATCAGGGGAAGAGGGTCCTTGGAACACAGGAGTGTGGATTTCAAAGTGGACACCCTCTAAAGGCCCGGCTCCTTGGAAATCCCTATCAACTTTAGAAAAGACAGGTGTAGAATATGAAGTAAATATTTCAAAATCAAATGAAGGCCCCTCTCCCATTAGAGAATTCAACTCCATACAGAGGATACCTCATTCAGAGTCACTTGAATGGCAGTCTTCAATGATAGGCCGGTCACTTTCATCAATAGAGATCCCTCTTCTTTTCTATTGATTACCCATGATTCTCCTGGCTTTCCTTCCTTCTGATTTTGCTTTTCCTAGCTCTGGAAAAAATGTCCTAGTAGGATCCCTAGAAAAGAAAGACCTTCTTCATTCCATCTTTGAAAATATTAGTAACAAAACTTACTTGACAGAGGTTTAAGACACTGGCCTTTATCAAAATCAAATCAATCAGGGAGTCGCCACTAAGGATTTCCACCTTAGTTGTGTAGATGCACTAAATATGATCTGTCAAGTGTTTGTCAATGCAAGAAAATAGAAACAGAAAGTGTTTGACGTTTCTTTACCCAGATGTATCAAATGAAAGCTATTGGACTATGTGTGAAAATTGAAGGAACTGCACACAACACTAAGAGCATAAAAGAAGTGTTTTAACAGGGATTGAATGTGAACAATAGTCCATTACAACAGTGCCAGAAGCGTGTTGGAACCCAAATTTAATTTCCTTCAAAGGCCAAGCAACATCATGGATTCAACATGACACTCAGAGGCAGATAGATGATTGTATGTGTCATTTTGTAGCCAGGGAAGCAATCTAACTGATCTTTTAGTAGTTCATTCTTTGAAAGGAGTGGGTAGCACCTTGAAAGGATGTGATATTATCCTCACTATTTTAGGTTTTTCCTTTCAACCAAGGTAAGAGAACCTATCTTGTAACCTCTGTTATTTTAAAGGAGATGCAGATACCTTTCTTTTTCATGAGTTTTATAGAAGAGGCCTTAGGGAAAATATGATCAACACTCCAAACCTGACTCTCACGAGTTGTCAGTTCCAGATTATGGGGATATCTTCACAACAAGGCAAAGGTTACTAAAGAAATTCGGAAACCTGATTTGTTCTGCATACTTTAGTAAAAGGATTTCTGTCTTGTATGGGTATACAGGGCAGAAACAAGGATAGTATGCATAGCATTAGTTGTTTTAAATAAATTTTTGGTGGGAGGGGAGATACGGTGGACTTCACTCACTAGATCCTTGAGAGATTATGCAAAATGGAAAGACTCAATCAACAAAATGTCAAAAAAAGTTAATTTTTTTCCTCAACTAGAATATGTGCTTCAATGGAGGCCCAGATCAGCACTCTTCCACACAACCTGTGGGATTCTATCATGATGGCTCAAACTAGAGAACCTAATAAAGCACAGATATTTAAACCAATTCTTGCTTGAGGTGCACCTAGAGGATTGAAAATAATCTCTATCAACAAGATGAGAGAAAAGTGATTTTAAACCATTTATCCCACTCCTAGATGAAGGATCTTCTGAGAAATCGAATTTCAGATGCCACTAAACAATCAAAAGGAATGAGACCTATGTGATTTGACCAAAATTTGGTACAATATTGTAACAAAAACAAGAAAAACTACTTGTAGACATTCAAAAATAAAAGAAACACATTTTTCTCAAAACAACACATAAATAACTTGAATTTTATTAATTCTATTTGCAGGGGAGAGTTTCACAGAACAATCTCAGATCTCATCAATGGTTGTACAATTGTAACCACCTTGACATAATAAAACTTAATGAAAAAAGAGAGATACATGCTTCTTAAATGGCTTCTCAAAGTGGATGCGCTCTCGAAAGCTTTTTTGCTAGAAAAATTAGTCCTGACCTTTCCAAAAACTCCCAACCTTTTACACGAAATAAATTGAGCCATTTATAACCTTCACCATAGAGCCTATTCCTTCAAAAAGACAAAAACTTTAATTGCACCACTACTCGCCATGATTCTTTCGTGATTTGTAGAATTAGATCTGTAAAATTCTGCACGTGCTCGAGGGAAAATATATTCGATTCCATCCCACATTCAACCCTTTTCTTGGGAAAAACACACTTCCATCCATTCGCCAAAAACCTTTTCCCCTATTCTATCAAATCTGGCCCTTTACGTGCTCAGGAGAAGAAAAAAGGAAAACCAGATCAGGCTTCGAGACTTAGACAATTTTAATGGCGAAAGACGTTTCCAGATCTTCCCACCAAACTTCAGATTTCAACATTAAATCTCCCTCTACTTGGCATATAAAAATAGCAAGAAATGATGAAGACTCACACTTCCATACCTTTTACAGAGAAAATGGAGGGAAAATCAGATTTTGACACTCAGTAGCCATTGATCTTTGGTTTGTATATGGGCCGTCCATGTGGAAGATCCAAAAAGGGCTTGGGGATTCCTTTTGACCTTTATCCTGACCCTTTGAAAAAATGTAAAAATTTTACAATTTGTTGTGCACCTCTGCCTTTGAAAATGCACCTGACACATGTCCTGAGGTGGGTCCCAAAGGAACCGTAGAATTGTTTTTTCATTTGACTCTTTTTTTGGAAAAAGGAAAATTTTCCAAGTTTCCCCCGCAACTCCTTCTTTCCTCTTCAATTTTATGATGTGGGTCCCAGCAAAACCCCGGGTCCTTTTTGACTTTAAAACCTTTTCCCTCAAAAGGGAAAAAATTCACTTTTCCTCTGAAAGCCCGCACCTTCGCCATTAACTAGGAAAAAACATTGACTATTTCTTTCGGGACCTCAGGCCTTTTTAAAACTTTGAGTCATTTGAATATAAGAGGAAAAATTTCCAAGTTACCTCCGATGATCGGCCTTCCCACCACTTTGACCAGAGACATATTTTGACTTTTTCCTTTGTCGGGCTTATGGGCCATTTTTGATATTTTAGCCTTTATGATGCAAAGAGGCAAAAACTTTAAGATTTCCCCGATGATCTGCCTCCCCGCCCGTTATGAATTTTAAAATTGCCACGTGTCACCACGGAACACCTTGAGGCGGTCCCAAAAAATTGATACACTGAATGAGCATGGCCTAGCCATGTGTCCTGCTCTAGAAAAAATTGTTTGAAGGATTGAATCTCAATGAAAGGTGCCACTTGTCAAGCTTCAAGGTAGTCTCGTTTTGGTCATTGAAAAGTCTAAGTAAAATTCAAAGCAAGTGGAGGCCTCCACGTGTCATCCTGGACTTCCCAAAAACCTTTTGAAAATTTTCTAAGCATGGGAAACCCAACGGAAGCTTCCACATGTCTCTATCCTGCCAACCCTCCACGTGTCCTCTCGGTGTAATTTCTAAGCCAGACCAAAAAGTTGATTCTCAAACGAGCGTCGTTCCTCCATGTGGACACTTTTCAAAATCGAGGTTTTTCATATAATTTTCAAATTATTTAGCAAATTTGCGTCCAACCAAAGGATGCCACATTTCCCTGTTGATGCAAGGATAACAATTTGACTGGAAGAAATGCCCGTCAAACCTTGAAACACTGAGAAACTATCATTTGAGCCTGAAAACGAGAAGTTCTCGAAAGATAGAGAGCTTCGAAATGTTGAAAGGCCCGAACACAATCCTGAGGGACACACCAATTCATTATTCTTCAGTTATTTTGGGAAAAAAAGGCAGGGACAACAGATATTGACTGTGGAAGATGGAGAAAATTGGAAAAAGTGAGTTTTGAAGGAACATAGCACAGGAGACCCAATAATGTAGAGCTCTTCCAAAGGAACAAAGGAACTAGGAGACAAATAGGGACCCATACATAATCCTCGACCTATGAGTAGATTAAAAATGGAAATAAGACCCACCAAACACAACACGAGGAAGGAGAAAATGGTAGAGGCCATGAATCAACAGATTTTCAAAGACACAAATGGGGCGAGACTATTTTGAGCACCAACACTGACTTGTTCTAGTTTCCCACATACATTCACATGGGGGGATTACCTACCCCACTCACCCACTTGCCCACGCCTTAACCTAACTATCAATTTCCACTATTTTTTTATATTTTACTTGTTTAATTTAGCTGGCAGTACATTTCCCTCCCCTTATAAGAGCGACATCCTCGATGCGACATAACACTGAAGATCACAAGATATGTAGGAAGAAGGTTAATAATTACACATCATGTTTAACGAAACATATTGTTAGTACAACATGACCACAAGGAAGAAAACTAATTTTGACAATATCTTAAATTTTAATGTTATGTGAAGATTGATAGTTCTATTTTACCTTTTACTTTACTTCTTATTTAGTCTTCCTTTACCATATTTCTTGTCTCAAGATATTAAAATTTATTATTTAGAATTTTCAATTGTTTAATGTTTGTGGGTGCCCAATAGAAACTGACACCAAAATACCACATCAAGGAAAATCACTACACTAATGGTTAGCAAGAAATGTTTCTACATACTTTTACGACTGTATCACGTCACAAAAATACTAATTCCATCATGGAAAGAACATAAATAGCCCTCAAAACACAATACTTGTCACACATGATCCTGACACAAATGTGCTCATAACATAAGCATACAATTTAACAACATGTAATTCCAAAGAGTGCACATATACATGATTCAATTAACTCAAAGTATAACTGTAGATATATAGGGTCAAGATAGAAGCAACATCACAATACATAACCCAGACTCACAAGAGTATACATAAAACCATAATAACAATACCAGAATCCTCCTAAAACTTCACAAAACATCTTCATATACGTATCAAAGCATTATGAAACAACTACATATACCTCTCAAAGTATCACAAAACATCTATGTATACCTCCCAAGCTTCTCAAAACAATGATATACACCTCCCTAACATCACTTAAAAACTACATATACCTCATGAAGCATCACACACATAAAAATAAAACTCCAAGTGTACTAATCACACAAAAACAAGTCTCTTATACCTCCCTCAAGTCTGTTATGTCTCCCACAAGTCTCATATGCATTCCTCAAGTCTCTTATGTCTCTGAAAAGTCTCTTATGCATTCCTCAAGTATCTTATGTCACCCACAAGTATTTTATGCCTCCCTCAAGTCTCTTATGTCTCAATCAAAGAGGTCAGTCACCCTATGGACTTATGCACATAGAGTCCAGACTCCCCTAACCCAAGTGACATAATAACTAGTGGTTCAACAACCCGCTAGTTATTTGTAACTCCTTCAGGTGTAACCCTATATAATGAAGTGGGTCAATAGTTTGAACCAATCCATCATGCACACCATCACCCTATTCCACCCATTACAAAATTAGAAATAGCATAACAATCCATTTGAAATGCCAAGTGGCAAAATCTGAAGCCTTGGGCTAGGAAATATAAAAGAAATAAACTTGAAATGAAAATTTTAAACTATGAAAGACAAATGGATAAATAAGCATATTTAGTGTAATAATTTGTATGTTAGTGTAACAAACGAATAAAATGCCCAAAATACTATAATACATCAATCAAGAAACTATTGGTTTTAACAAAAAAGAGATAATGATAAATTTATGAATAAAATACTTATAGAGAAAATAGAAAATTAGAATCACTATGTGACCTCATACGGTCACCAAAGGGGTACTCAACGAGTTGCTTGAATTCAGACATCGAGCCTCGTCTCGTAAAATAAATTATGAAATAATACAATAGTCATAATCTCTTCCTGAATCATTCCTCCATACTCAAACCAAGGCTCAACATAGTCAAAATCACATAGTATTTCTTGATGGAAAACCCAATAGGAGAGCACACTGGATGCTAGTTTACATAAGTTGAGCCTAAGTTTGGTACGCATCCACAATATACTAAGAAATTTCAAAATATACTAAACATATAGAAGTGGTTTTTCAGTCTATATAAGATTCCACTTCCTCACTCATACTTGGCTCAAGATTATGAAAACTTGGTCCATGCCTCCTGTCTCCACACATACATATTTTTTTTATTTCCCTTATGGTTAGTTAGTGTACGGTTCAAAACATAACACATAAGTACATCACTATCACAAAGTTGATTCACATATATTAACCATATCATCGTTTGCATACTATATATATAGGGTATAACACATTCATTACTTTCATAGGTTACGATACATCACATTACAAAATACAACACCCAAAGTGAAATGACTATATAATAAGGATCACATGCTCACCATATGCCCCTAAATCATGACACAAGTCACCATAGATTACACAAATTATAAGTATGAGGAACACAATGTCTATCATTACAACAAATAGTGAAGTACAATTACAACATGGTGACACACATGACTCACCACAACATGGTGATGAGATCATGATATAATCCAATTCAATTTACCCTATTTTTTTGATACAATACAACTTCATATCACATAATGTCATTATTATTTAACACTCCAAAATCATCAATAACATTATCTTCAAAAACAACAAGGTGATACATTTGTTTCACCATTTTATTTATGGATTTAGATGAAACAGATAAGGGTATGGGCTAAGGTGGAATACCTGTTGTGATGGTCATTTTAAAGGTCATTGTGCATGTTCTGACTTCATGATCCAATGCTGACTGTGAGAGTTTCCTTTTGTCTAGGAGGAACTACCTGAAATACAAAACAAGACCACAAAAGGGAGTTAAATAGTATATGACAATGGAATTCCCAACATATGCTAGATCCAGGAAGTGTCATAATTCCTAGAAGGCATCAATCCACTATTTATAAATAATTATAAAATAATTTAAACATGTAAATAAAACATGTAAATAAAAGAATTTAATGATAGCATTTTGATTTGGGTGCCTCATATTACTATAAGTGTCGATATGATTAAATACTAAAATTCTATGCAGGTAAATACTTTGTGTTGGGTTGTGGGTAGCGCAGGTGGTATGTAGGTCACATAGAGAGTCTTGGTAAGGTTGGGTGAGATTTTGGGTTCTTTTTGGTGATGTAATTAGGTTGTTGGTCTAGAACGATATTATCAGACACAAAGAATGATGTTGGTCAGTGTGATCAATGTCGGTTTAGGTATGAATGATATTGGTTACTGTGGAAAGTGGCTGGGAGTCAGGTGGAGAGTGTTTGGATGCTTTTATTTCTTGGTATAGAGAGTTGGAAACATCTCTGTGAGGGATGGTGAGGTGATAGGTCCCCAATACATGTGGTATGGTTTTAAATGAGGTTTGGGGTAGTCTAAGGGTTGATTTGTTAGGTTGGGTTGAAATTCACGATGACTGATATCAATTAATGGGACCAATGTTGGTATAGGATGGACCGACCATGGTTAGGGTTAACCGTTGTTGGTGACTGTGGGGAATTGGAAGATACTATAGAATAATTTTTGGGTCCTCTTTTTTATTACACAAAGAGTTTGAAGGGTGTTTGTAAGGTGTACATGAGGGAGGTGATTTTGGGATAGTATTTTTTGATGTTTAAGTGGGGTGTGAGGGGGTGGTTGATAGTGAGAGAGCTGAGGCATAGATCTAAGTAAGAACAATGAATAGATGATGGAAAATAGAGAATACAACTGTAAGTGATAGAGAAGAAACCAACTTACTTGGAATTCAGAAAGATTCTAAATGCCTGTAGTGTTAGAGAGGTGGTTGGACATGCTGGTGACAAATGATCTGATGAAATGGTGCTTAGTGCCACGACAGTGCTTTTCAGAATGCTTCCATGAATGCAAATACCTCCTGACTAGTCTTGGTGCTTATTATGGTTGTTGAGACATGTAAAAGGGATCTGGTTCTTTCTTGCATGTAGATGTTCTTTGTTCATAAACTTGAGAATGTTTCCAACCCCTCAAACAAGGTTACTAAACTAGTTTTATGGTAACCAATGATGGTTTAGGCTGACCAACATTAGTTTCAGGTCGATCGGTGTCCGTTAAGGCGGGATATCCTGGGTGCTTTTCTTATATTAGTGGGAATATGGTAAGAGGAAGAATAAAAAAGAACTTTTAGGGTTTTACTAAGTCTTCACTCATTAAGGTAGGTAGGGCTAAGTCTTAGTTAATTATGGAAACATGTTATGAATAGGTCTATTGTGGCATATCTGGGTGAGGTGTCTAGGTGAGGTGTGATTCCATTAAATTAAAGTAATTAAATTAAAAAATGGGGTTAGGATGGGTATTAATTTAATTATAGATAATTAAATTAATATTAGGGTGGGCTAAAAGGGGCCATGGTTAGGTGAATATATGTTAGATAGTTATTCAAAAGGGGACCAAAGGGAGTGTGACCCAATTTTGGTGTTACATTTTCCCCCTTTTTTCATATGGTTTGTATTGGTAAGCAACGCTGACAAAAATAGGAAATGGTTGTGTCAAGTATAAGCGAGGGTGGTATTTCCCCAAGTGTGGGTGAAGGTAACTCCTTGCAAACTAGGAACTGATGAGGTGAAAGACGAAAGTGGTGAGTGGTTTGATAAAATGAGGAGGTGGGAAAATGAAGATCACTAGGCATATTGGGTAAAGTTTAAAGGTCAATCAAGTAAATAATTAAATGGGCCAAGGTAAAAGGTAGTGGTAGTTGAACACACACATGCATTTGAAACTGCGCCATGGTATAAGGCTAAACATCTTGTAAAATTTATGTCATCTAAGGTTCATAGGTCTATCCAAATAGGGTTGAAGTGATTCTAGTATCCAAGGTATAGGATATGGTGTGGAAACATAACAGAGGTCAGGTGCAGGAACATTTAGGTGTGTTCTACTACACCAAAGGTCAGGTCAAGATAAACAACATGTCAATAGGTAAGGTAAGTTTGGTAGGAAGAACAACATGGGTAATAGCATCACAGGATACACAGAGCATAGAGGGTCAAATGTCATATAAAGTGTTTCAAGTCAAGGTATATACTTAACGGCACAGGTAAGGCCAAGGTGTGGGTAAAATAACAAGTCCCTAAATGCAATTAAGGACAAGTATAGGGTATGTGTGCTTGTAGGTATGTGGTCATAAGTGTAGGTAATGGGAAAAGGTGTCTGAAAATGGGGAGTGATGGTAAAAAATTGTTAAAATGAGGTAAAATTAAGAATGGTAGGTAACCGATGCCAGTTGAAGGATGAATGATGTCAGTATAGTAGGAAACGACTTGACCAATGTCGGTCAAGTCGTTTTAGAGCTAAAAAAGGAAAATTCCAATTTTTACAGAATCATTTGTCATTTTCCATTTGTAGAAAAAGTCCAAAGAGCACATGAGAGCCATAAAAACAACAAGGTGAGACTAAGAGCTAAATGAGTAGATATCATAGCGGGTGATTGTTGTGTGGTTGGCGGGTCCACGAGATCAGGTCGGTGGATTTGATTGGTTGGAGGTGAGGAGGTGATTTAGGTCATGGTAGAGGTAGGAGAAGGTTCAGGTGGGCCACTAGTACAATGACCAGACATACCACTGCATCATCGGTAGCGAGATGAGGTAGGATCTGATCCAAATTTACTTTTGTAGATGGAAAGAAATTTTAGAAATCAGGGTGGATAAAAATGATTTTAGGTAGGAATTAAAGTGTCATTTGGAAATAAAATGAATGAAATGGGCGTAGGGAAGGTCCCAGGTAAGTGAAATGAGAGTGGAGATGAGGGTAGGTGAGGGTTGTGTAGGGTAAGGTATGTTATTAGGTTATATTTTTGTCAGTGCTTGAAAAAAAATGGTTTTTTTGGGATTGGGTGGTGCAATAGAGACCGGTGTCGGTCAAGGGTTGGCTGACACCGGTCGGTCCCAGACGAGATCATTTGAGCAGTAGGTGGCCGATGCTGGTCAAGGGTAACCGATACCAGTCAATAGTGACCGATGTCAGTCAACCGTGACTGATGGCAGTTAGGTGGAAGAGAAAATGGGTCCATAAGAGAGATGCAGTTGTAGGAAAAGGTATGCCATAAAGGGTAAGTGTAGGTCTATGGACAATAGGTAGGGTAAAAAGGTTTATAAGTTAGAGGTTTGACAGGTGCAAGACTAATATAGGGAAAATGGGGTAATCTTGAGAGTTTTTGTTTTGGATGGGATATTGGGTACATGGTTTTGTGAGAGGTGTGGTGGAGGTTTTAATAGTTTTTTGGTTTATGGGGTGTAGGTTGTTTACCAGTTATGTATGTCTAATAAGGTGCCACCGCTACTATTAGAGGTAGATGGGAGCGTGAATACGGCGGAGTGGCATCATGTGATAGAGGTGGGGTTGATTTGGATTAGGTGCTATAGGTGTATAGCCCGAGATCCTAGTTTGGTGGTCGTACTCATTGAAATATGGGATTTCGTGACCAACACCTTCCATTTTCGAACAGGTGAGGTAATAGTCACCCTGGAGGATGTTTACAGGATCCTACACTTGCCCATAGTGGGAACATAGGTGTATTCGATCACCTCAGAGGCATCAGAGGAGCCCATAGTGGTAGTATTTAGAGAGGTGATGGAGGAGATGAGGTACCATAGCGCCAGCTTGAGCTATGGAGAGATGTATGCAGCCTATCGAGAGGATATGAGGCTAGTGATGCTGATTATAGAGGTGGTGTGTTGTTTTGCATTGCCTGATTCAGAGGGTGGGAGATTGCCATATGAATTGATGGGGGTCCTCAAGGACATGATGGAGGAGAGGACGTGTTTTTCATGGGAAGAAGCCTTTTTGGTGCAATTTTACAAAGAGTTGTGGGCCTATGAGTGATTAGGGAGGTTCAACTTATGATGTACCTTCCTTTTTCATTGTAGGGCATACGAGCACATTGTATGCATGTGCTTAGTGGGCCTGTTCGCACTAGATGCATTTGAGGAAAAGTTTATCAAATTAGGTTACTAGTGATGGGTACCCGCTGGGGGAGAGCATAGGAAAGCCAGGGCTACACATGATGTAGCATACAACAGGTGCATGCTAGTGGGTTTATCTAGTCTAGACATTATCTTGAGGCCGTATATTAGCTATCCATCATACATGAGGTGGAAAATTAGCTGGAGGGGATTCATATTTTGAGATGGATAGAGGGGCATCATGTTGGTGAGCACTAGATGATGCCCATTGACAGGGTCAGTCATCACTTGGGGTTACCCAAAGACGTGCCACTTCTATTTCCACTATATAGGAGGGACAACAAGGAGAGAAATATGTCTCCACCATCACCTACAGTGCCAACCAGGCAGGAGGAGTAGTCCATAGATTGTCAGATTTATGATGCGGTTTATACACATGTATACAGATGGTGTTGATTATCCCAACTACGAGTAGCACCACCCAGGCAAGGTCAGCCAGATGTTACCACCCTCACAGTTTTAAGGAATACACTGCAGGGACAGATGGCCACCTTACAAGGCTAGATAACAGGTTTACAGGGGCATTTAACAAGGTCATAGGTAGAGGTGGCCACATTACAGGAATAGGTTGTGGCCCTTCAGGCCCAGATTGCAGCACATGGAAAAGTACCTACATAGGGAGGAGATAGAGACAAAGGGAAGATAGCCACCCTATAGGCATAGGTAGCAGGGTTGCAGGGCTAGTTGGCCACTATATAGGGATGGATTTAGCATTCCAGGCCCAGGTCATAGCTCAAGCACAAGCACAGGGTCAAGGACTGGGTCCCATGGTACAGGTATAGGGTCTGAGATCGATGGGGAAACCTCAAAATGTACCGATCGGAAGATTTAGGGATGCCTTGAATGATGCCATATATTATCAGGATCATTTGATGGCTACTAGGATAGATGTCCCATGTTATGCAAAGCACAGAATAAACCAGGCCTCGAGTGAGAGGATGAGATCTCGCACACATAGTGCAGAGAGTAAAAGGGGTTGATGAGCCCATAAATATGGTCATGGTGAGGCAACTAATTCATGGAGACCTGACCCAGGTATAACCATGGAAGAGGTCGATCCGAGACCTATGCAGGGTAGAGAAATGTTTGTCCTAGGGAACCACATGAGTGTGGAGGATGAGACATATGACACGCAAATGGACATCAGATGGGGAGATGACTGAGCCCCCCGTGAACCATAATTTTTTATTTTTGTGATATATATACGAGCCTGCGCACTATAGATGCGTGGATGTATATGAGAGATTGTGATTTTTTGTATATTATACCATCCTGCATGCTGTAGATGTGAGGATGTATATGAGCGATTGTGAGTTTTTGTATATTATATCAGCATACATGTCATAGATGCGAGGATGTACATGAGATATTTTGACTTTTTGTATATTATACTGGCTTGCGTGCCGAAGATTTTTAGACATTTGTATATAAGGGACATTTATTATCATTCTACCTGTGCCCATATGTATGGACACAAATTTTGAGGATTTATATTTATGGATAATGGTTACATTTATGATATGATGTTTTACTTGTGGTTGTGATTTCTATTATGATTGTGTATGTGATGGAAACTAGGTGGATTAGTCAAGATGGAGTCAGGTCATAGGCATGGTTGAGCTAGGTATGTTTAGGCATGGTGTATTTAGGTCATGTTTAGGCATGATTGAGGTATGGTTAGTTTAGGAATGGTGGAGTTAGGTCAGTTTAGGCATGATGGAGGTATGGTTAGTTTAGGAATAGTTTGAGTTAGGTAATAGGCATGCTGGAGTCAAGTTGGTTAGGCATGATGGAGTTAGGTATAGACATGTGATGTTTTGAAATTCCCAAATAATTTATATTATGGAAATATGAAATAATAAATGAATGATTTGGTGTTGTTGTTAAAAATGCTAGGTAGGTGTATGTGTATGTCAATTGGTTTTTTTTTTGGTTTAATTTCCAATTGTTGATAGAAAATGGAAACTATGGTAGAATGTGAATAGGAAAATTTAGGGGAAATGGGTTAGGGAAACTATTGGCTGAGCTAACCCCCAAGGTCCCCATGTCCTTAGAGTTCTACCTACATAGTCTCAGTGAAAAGGGAGCTCAGTCTGATGTAGTTATCCCATAAGCTAGGGAAAAAGAAGATGAGGTCGAGGAATGGGTTGGTAGGTTTTAGGCATGATTGAGTTTGGGTCATAGGCAAGGTTGGTTTTAGGTTGACTTTGGTGAGAGAGGAAAGTCTTAAAATATAGGTATCGATGGTCAAGTCCTTTACAGGATAATCCAAAAGTAATGAGAAAGGTGAATAGTAAGAGGTGGTAAAAGAGTCACTTAATTGATAAGAACCCTAATGACTCTACCATACCCAAGATGGGATTGTGAACTTAATACCCTAAAGGCATTGCATAATGGGCTATTCTAAGGGTGAATAAAGTCACATGATCAAGAAATCTCACTGTTGTGGAAATTACCTTGAGCAGAGAGAAAATTAGGGTGAAAATTCAATGAGGTGAAAGTGGGTGGGTTAGCATAACTTCGTGTATGATAATATGTTTACCTAGAAAGAAATCCAAGATCAAAAATAGGGAAGTCCATGACGAAAAATTTATCATTTTATTCATTTTTTTTTTAATAGACTGATCGATACAGGAAGTCTATATGGGATGAGTATATTGTCTCCTTGAGGTCTTCACGAAGCTGATCAATGTGGGAAGCTTCTGGATATTTTTATTGTATTTTTGCAATGACTTTATATTTTGAGATGTCCCTTTTTTAGGGAGTCATATTTTTCTGGAAGTGTGAGTCAAGGAGTTGAATCCCATTTTGTTTTTGGACATTTAAATCATCGACAAGACTATAGAGGAAGATCAGGTTCTTTATTAGAAGATAAAACCATAGCACAGAGAGGTTAACTATGAAAGAGGTGGTTTCAAGTTATGAACGACCATTGTATTCCATCTTGAAAAAGATGAAAAGTATCCATGAGAATCATGCCATGAGTAGATATGTGGTTCTCATATTGAAGATAAGGTTGAAAGGTGATGAGTAATCAAACGATTCTTGTTTAATCATTGATCCTCAAAACAAGAAACATGGAAGGTGAATGGTGCTCAAGGGATGAGTGGTCAATTGAGAGAAACTTATATAGGACTTGATGTAAATATTAAAATGGTTGAAGATGAAAGGAATTTATGGGATCAGGTTTGGGTTTACCTTTGAGTGAAGACGAATGTTAAACATTTGATCCATAGGCATGTGTAATGATATAGGGTCTAAGCCAATTAGGAGAAAATTTGCCCCGTTTGATTTTCTCTTCTTCGGTTAGGTGTTTATTTTCCTTGAGGAAAAGGTCACCAAATTGAAAGGTTCATTCGTAGACACAATTTTTGTAGGCATGTTTGATATGTTTTTTGTAGATTTTTAGATGGTCAAGAGCATTGAGATGATGTTCATATAATAACTCGAGTTGTGCTAACTGGTCCTAGGAAAAATCATCATCATTGAGCATGTCTTATATTGAGAAGTAGAGAGATGGAATCTGGACTTCGAGAGGTAAGACAACCTTGGTACCATAGTCCAGAGAAAAAGGTTTGGCAATAGTTGAAGTATGAATACTTGTGTGGTAGGCCCATAAGGTGAAGGGGATGTGCATATGCCAATCCTTCCCAGTATTGTCAACTAATTTGATAAGAATTTTTTTCAAGGCTTTATTGGTTGATTATGCTTGGCCATTGGTTTTTGGGTAATAAGGTGATGATAAACTTAGTTGGATACCAAAAGCATCGAAAAATTTACGTAGGGTTTTGTTTTTGAATTGCTTTACATTATCAGTGATGTGATTATGAGGAACACCAAAGCGACAAATGATGTGATGGTTAAAAAATTCACATATTTTCTCAACTTTTGTAGAAATGAGGGGAATGGATTCTATTCATTTAGTGTAATATTCAGTAACAATGATAATCCATTGATGGCATTTTTAAGAATGGGGAATTATCTCTCCAACAATATCCAATCCTCATTGAAATAAAGGCTAAAGGTCTCATGCGACATGTAAGGAATGACTAGGTTTGTTATGAAGATTAACATGTTGCTGGAATTTCACACAATGTTTGACATATTCACAACAGTCATGGTTTAGGGTTGGCCAATAATAGCCAAGGAAAATAATGCATTTAATGATAGCTAAACCGCTAAAGTGTCCTCCACAAATTCCATTGTGAAATTTCTTGATGGTGTAGGGAATTTTAGAAATTATAAGGAATCATAAGATAATAACGTCAAATCCACACTTATAAAGAGATCACCCATGATGACATAGAGAGAGACACTTTTGAGGAAGGCACATTGTCCATTACGAGTGAGATCAAAAGGTAGAATCGAAAGGGAAATATAGTCTACAAACTACTTAAACCACAAGTCATGTGGTTCAGGTGCAACGGTTCCGACGGAGTAGACCTCATGAGGTAAATAAGAGGGTGATTGTAACATTTGTATTGTGAAAAAAAAATTAGAGTCGGTGGGTGAAGCGGTTATATGAGAAGCCAAGCAGGCCATGGTATCCACCAACTTATTGGTAGAATGGGGGGTGGTTTGAAGTTCGTAACGGTCAAAGGTGGTCAAAAGTATGTCTACGTGATGTTTATACTTTTGAAGTATTTTATTACGACACTGGTATATACCATTGACTTGGTTTTTGACCAGCTAAGAATCACCAAAGATATTGATTGACTTAACATCTAAGGCATAAGCAGCCTAGAGACCCAATATGACTACTTCATATTCAATGATATTGTTTGTACAATCAAAATCTAGTTTGAAAGATAAAGGCATTAGTTCACCATCAACAGGAATGAGGATAACACCATCCCCACCCCCATGCTAATACTTGGAGTCACTGAATAAGACTCTCATTTGGTAAGTGGTATCATCCAAGGAGAGGGTAGGAATGGATTCATCTAGGAAATTGATGTTAAAGGGTTGATTCTTAGAAATAGGTGTGTCTTCCAGTTGGTCAAAAATTGTTTGGCCTTTGATGGATTTTTTATGAATAAATTCAAGGTCAAGGTCTACGAGAAACATGAGCCAACACGCAGTGTGCTGATGTTGATAGGGTTTGGTGTACGTGTAATGTAAGGGGTTAGTATCTGTAACAACGAAGGTTTTTTGGTTGAGAAAGTAATGAAAAATCTTGGTGGCGACAAAAACTAAGGCTAAACAGATTTTTTCGGCATGGGTGTATCTATTTTAGTAGTCCAAAAGGGTACAAATTATGTAATAAACCTCTTGATCTCTATGCTTCTCATCCCGGTGAGTGAGCATGGCACCTAAAGAATGGTCGGTGGTGGAAATGTATAGGTAAAAGGGTTGGTCATTCTTAGGAGGGATGAGAACTAGTGGTTGAAGAAGGTATTGTTATAAGGAATTAAAGGATTTATGGTATTCATCATCCAATTTGAATGAGATGTCACTCTTGAGGAGATGATGGAATGGTTGATAACGGTAGGAAAGCTACGAGATAAAATGATGAATAGATTGCAACTTACCTTGCGAGCTTCAAAGTTGATGGAGATTAGTAGGTGGGGGAATTTTGAGAATAGCCTTCACATTAGCAAGATCGAATTCTATGCCATGATATGAAATGATGAAACCAAGGAGTTTTCCCAAAAAGTATTTCAAAAACTCACTTCTTAGGTTAAAGGTGAACACAATCCTTGATGAGGTGGTCAACGAAAACCTTAAGGACTATCATCTATTTAGCCTAATGTCTTGATTTAGTAAGAAGGTCATCTAAGTATTCTTTCAATATGTTATGCATGATGTGATATTAGATATACGTCATGGCTCATTGATATGTAGCACCAATGTTTTTAAGGGAAAAAGGTAAGACTCAATAGAATAAGGTCACCCAAGGACTGATGAAGGAATTTTTTTGTTGATCTTATAGAGCAAGTAATATTTGATTATAACTTGAGAAACCATCCATGAGTGATAGCATTTCAAGGCCGGTGGTGAGATCAACTAGTTTTTCAATGCCTGGTAGGGAAAAATCATGTTTTGGAAAAGCTAGTTTGAGGTCACGGAAGTCCGTGAAAATGCGGAGTTCCCCTATTTCTTTTCTGACATGAAAGATGTTCGAAACATATTTGGGATAGTCAATGGGTAGGATGAAGGAAACTGAGAGAAGGCTCTGAAATTATTCTTTGAGAAGAAGAGAAATGCGAGGATGCACTTTCTACAACTTTGATTTTATGCGTTTGGCATAAGGAATGGTTATGATATTGTGGACCATGATTTTTTTGTCAATACCCGGTATATCAACATAGGACCAAGAAAAATCATTGCTATGGTCCCAGAGGAAAGAGGTAAAAGCTTCCTATTTAACAACATCTAAGGACTGACCTATATTTAGAATGTGTGGATTATCCTGAGTATTAATGTTGATTTCGATAGTCGATTCGTTCAACATGGTT
This sequence comes from Taxus chinensis, assembly GCA_019776745.2. NCBI lineage: Eukaryota > Viridiplantae > Streptophyta > Pinopsida > Cupressales > Taxaceae > Taxus > Taxus chinensis. The sequence continues at coordinate 387,608,214 of CM034155.1, forward strand.
TACGTCTCAAAGAGTAACGACTGGTGAATGTAATAATCCTCCACACCCATATAGGTAAGGATAGACTCATCATTTTGACATTGAACAACGTTAATATAAGGTATATTATCATTTATCATGGCAGAATACATGAAGGGAATAGAAGAGGGAGCCTCACCATCACGTTGATAAGTCAGAGTTCCGAAGGAAATTGTGTTCATGAGAAAAAAATCTAGGATGGCTAGATTCGGGATCTATGGACTCCATGGGTGAAGATGGTAATGTTGCTGAATGGGGTGGAGAAGGTTTTTCTTCCTCAATGATTTTGATGTGGGCTTTCTTAGAAGGTGATGTGGAAAATCCAATGTCACTATGATCATTATATTTTACAGGTGGTACATGAAATGACAGTATGGAATCCTTCTTCATAAAAACTGAAGCCAAAGCCTTTCCATGTGCAACGATGAAGGAAAGTGCCGATAAAGTGGTGTCTAGTAATCAATTGGAGGTCATATGAAAATGGTCATGTTTGGGATGGAGGTTTGCATGAATAAGTGGCAATATCAAGTCCCCCATACGTTATATTAGTGCGAAGTTGAGGAGAACTGTAAGGAAAAACCTCACCTACTTGTGAGTCATAACTAGGGTATTGGTGCAGGTTCCCATAATCTTGTGGAGTGAGGAATGTGTTAATATTGTATAGGTGGTACTCCCCCAGAGTGAGGCGTTGAAAAACACCTTCCAAGGGATAGGTATTTTATAAGTGGGTGGCAGGGATAGATGAATTGCTAGATGATTAGGAAGCAGATGAGTCAACTAAAAGGGTTTTGGTGATAGTAGGAATAATAAGGTTAGATGTGGGATAGGTGGCAGCAGCATTGGTGGATGGGGTCATGGGTGAAGGAAAAGTGGGGGTAGTGGTAGATTCCTTGACCAGTACAAGTACAGATATTGGGACAGTATAACATGTTACACGTTTTGAATCATGACGGGTTGATGGGGATGGTATAGTTATGCCCTTTATGCTTGAATTTTACATAGTGGTGTAAAGTTGAAGGGGCACAACCCATAACGAAAATCCAGGGTCTATCGAGCAATAGGTTATACTGGAACTCCCCTTCTAAGACATAGTATAGTTCCGGGAGAGTGCAAGGGCCTACACAACTGTGAAGGATAATGGTGCCAAGGGTGGAGGTGATGGCGTCATTCAGGGAGCACAACATAACTAGGTTATTATGCATACAATTATAAGGGATACACATTTGAATATATGTGTGGGAAGAGATGATGTTAACAATAGAAACACCATCAATCATGATGCATTGTATGCATATGTTATTAATATAGATGAAAATGAATATGGTGGGATCAGGGTCATTTGACTTGAGCGGTACAATCTCCTTATCAAAGAAGATGAGCGAGGTGACTTAAAGAGTGGTAATGGGTGTAGAAGAAGGAGATGATTTGGTTAGTGAGGCCACATGGTGACGGGTTATAATCGACGCCACTGGTGTGGGGTCATTGGGTAGAACTTCAATTGATTACAAAATCTTGATAAGGGCCTGTCTATGTGATTCAGAAGTTTGGACAAGATCATACAAAGAGATATTTATAGGAGAAAAATGTAATTATTTTAGTATTGTGCGATGGGTGACCCTGTCAAAAATTTGGTATGTAGGTCCACGGATGGTGATTTTGGGTGTGGGTGTAGATGGTATATTGGGTACAAGGTTGGTTGATGGGCTAGTTTCTTTCTCTTTGCCTTTGTCTTTCTTAGTGCGGGTAATAATGTGAACCATGTTAATCTGAGGGGATGTTGATGGAGAAGGTGTGTGTCATGAAAGGTATAACGACATGAGGGGAAAAATCCTAGCGGTGGAAAAGAACCTTGTGAAATAAGTAGGGTGCACTGACATTTGGGTGGTGATTTGACCAACTCTCTAATACTGACCATGTTGATCTCAAATTTTGGAGGTGGGAAAAATGGTTATGGGCATGGAAATATTGACCACTTAATGGGTAAATGCTGATGATGTGTGGTAAAAGGTGAAGGTGGAACATGGTCCTCATTAAGAAGGTCATTGTCATCGAAGTTTTGTATAGGAGGAAAAAGTTGGAGAAGAATAGTCTTTAGAGCCTTAAAATTTTCTACATCATATCCTAGCACACGATGATAGCCACAAATCTTTGTTTTATCAAAACCTTTTGGTTTGGGTTTGAGAGGATCGTAAGGTCAAAGGGGCGGTAATGTGATGATGGAATTCTCTCAAAGATTAGTTAAAATATTGTCATAGGATCCCACTAATGGATCACAATGGGAAGGGAGTGTGGGTTTGGGTAGAGGTTTGGATAATAATGAGGGAAAAGGATTTATAGGAGGGGGAATGGGTTGGTCTACTAGTTTGATAAGTGGTATGGTCTTATGTTTTACTATCATCTATTTGGGTGAAGGTAGGGTAGAAGAACTGGGGATGGAAGGTTTGGTTCATCTAATTACCTTATTTGAGGGTAGCAGATTCTTATCTTTGCATTGTACCTTCTTGGGTAAAGGTGAAATAGGAGTGCGGGATGTAGAAGGGAAAAAATATGGTTGAAGAGGATGGGCTACCCATGGGGGAAACTGAGTTATGGTGGAAGTGGTTGGTAGAGGTTGGGTAAACGACATGGATTAAAGTTGTATAGGCAAGGTTGGGGTTATAATAACTGATGGAGGTATAGGTGGCAAGAATTGCACAGGTGAGGGTGAGGGAGTTCGGTTTTTAGGTGAATGAGGTTTAACAAAGGCTCGTGATGGAGTAATAGGTTGTTTAGATTTTAATTGGCTTTGGACAAGAGACTGTTTGATCAGGGTAGATGGATGGGGCTTAAGGATGGACTGAAAAGGGGAAGGTGAAAAAGGCATCGTAGGTGACACCAGTGTATGCAGTTTAGCAGGTTGGTTTTTCTTTTTAGGTAGAGGGATAATGTTGGTGCGGGGTTAGGAAGATGTGGCTAAGTCTAATTTGATTGGTGGGTGAGAAAGGTTGGATTTCGGTAGACACCAAAGGTAGTGATGGGTCTAGATACAAACTAAGACATAGGTGTGGGTAGGCTTTCAGGTTTTGAAATGGTTTTAGTCACGGGTAAAGGTTTAGATGTAGGTATAGATGATGAAGAAGTTGTTTCAATAGGCATGGTCAGTGTTAATTTAGTTTCTGAAAATATATTTGTGTAGTTTTTGGAAGTATCTGCAAGAAATATTTGCGTTTGATTCAAAAAGGGAAGCCGAAGATGTCCCCATAGCATGGAATTATCAAAGTAATCAAATCGGTTAGCTAGCCATGAAAATGGGACTATTGAAGAAGAAGATGGAGTTTGTTTGGTGGGAATCTCTGTGAAATATGTCTATGAGATAGCGAATCGGCAAGCCTCATACTCTGTAGGTAAAAGAGTTGAGATCATGTTAATGGGGTTCTGGGATGTTTAGGGGGAACTGCCCCCAAATGGTAGAGGTATGTCTGATGATTCTCCCATGGCTAGGAGAGATAATAGGCGGGGTGATGTAGAATACTCCCTTAGTGGAGAAGAAAGCAATGATGATTCTCCTATGGATGGAAGAATAAAAAGTGTTGACTATTCGGTAGGTTGTGAGGTAGATGGTGAAGCAATATCAGTAGGAGGTGTGGGTTCCTCCATGAGAGAAGGGGCAAAAGGAGGGGACTCCTCTATGGGTGAAGGATTAAAAAGGGTATGCTCCTCTATGGGTAGAGGGGCTCATGCCAGAATTTCCTCAATAGACAAAACAGGTGGTATTTGAAGAATGGTTGGTACAATATCAAAATTCACGTGGACTTCACAGACATTGTTTTGGCAGGACGAAGGTTAACTATTTTGAGTAGATGATGGTTTATTATTAGGGAATTAATTTTTAAAGAGGTGAAAGTTTTGATTTATTGGCATGTTCGGGTTGTCCATGACAAGGTCTTCATTATCTATCATCTCTTGGACAATGTTCCTAAAATTTATGGAGTTTACTGTCCCTATGGATTTTAACATGATGGTAATTATAGTAGTCATGTTATTTATACCATGCAGGCATAGGACAAGCAGTATCAAAACCTCTATGAGGTTTTATGGGAGGAAGTGTAAAGGCTCTGTCTTTAAGAAGCTTTTGCAAGACTAAAGAAGAGGTTTCTCCAATCAAATATTGGAAGAACTTTGGGCTTGATTAGAAGGATGAGGTTGTCCTACCTTGAGGACTACCACATTGGCATATCCTTTGGGCTTTGAATAGTTAATTTGGGGTTTTTAAGATGAAGAATAGTTGTTTGATTTGAATAGGGAAATCTTGTTTCGTAATTGGATTTTTCATTTCTTCAATGTCATGAATTTCTAACTTTCATGCCATGGTGAATGCTTTGTCAAAGGTTCAAAAGGCTTGAATCTGAAAATCTTGTGAGATGTGTCTAGCACAAGCTCTAGTAAACAACTCAATATGTTCAGTCTGAGGTAGATGGAATGTCAATTGGTTAATAAGACTCTGCCGGACGGGAAATGAAATTTGTAATAGATTCGTCTTCATATTTTTAGGTTGAATAGAGATCGGTAATGATGACTTTCTTTGTAATTTTGATTGAAAAATGTTCAAAGAAATCTTGGGCTACTTCATTAAAGGAATAAATGGAATATCGAGGTAGTCCACTATAACAGTCCAATACTTCTCCTGCCAAGGACATTGGGAAAGTTTGTAAGAGCAAAGCGTCATTGTCGGTGATTAGGTAGCACCCATGTTTGAATGAACACAAATGTTACTGTGGGTATTATTTACTGTTGAATTGATTGAATTTAGGATTTTCCCAATGCACAGGATAGGGGCGAATGGGAATATATGGATGGATAGGATCATTACAGATTTCTTCATAAGATAAAGAATTACAGGAGCCAGAAATAGATGATTCCAAGGTATTCATATTTTACATCATCATTCTAATGAGGTGATTAGTAGGTTTTTATGAATGGGTGCCCCCTACAGAAAAAAGGTGGTTGATGTTGAATGTATGAAGTGGGTGGTATGCTAGTGTATGGTAGCGCGTTGAGTATGAGAACTATGCAGGAGGAATAGATGTAGGCAAAACACATCCAGAATAAGTGATAGATGAGGTCAGGGGTTTTTGGTAGTATATGTAATATGGGTGGGGCACTCGTAACAATTCTAGTGGTGATTAGGGGTAAGGAGTGTGCGAGATAGAAAGGATGAGGTTTTGATAAGGGGTGTAAGTTGTTTACACTGGAGGTGGTTGCGATGGAATCAGTATATGTAAAGAGGAGGGTGCAAATGGGGCTATATTTAATGTGGTTGTTGGAGGGATAATTTATGTCACAAGTGCAATATATGATGTAAACGTTGTAGTTATAGCAGCTATGGGATCTAACTGAGACAAAATAGGTGCGAAAGTGGATGATGATAACATTGAGATGGTGCTAATTGACGCATAAGTGGGGGCGAGAGAAGGAGGGATAGATACAGGCATGTCATTTATTAACTGTCCTAAGGAATTCTGGGTGGAAGAATGAGCAAGGTAGTACTCGAGGGTAGTGGGAGTTTTGTGAAGGAGTCTTGCAAAATCATCATTGTCAGGAGTGATGGAGATAAGTTGAGTCAAATCCATAGGTGACAAGATGGATGGAGGTGATGGAGTAGGTTGGATTGGTTGAGAGCTAGTGTGAAATACAAGGGCGTTAGTTTGGCTGCAAGTCAAAACCATGTGAATTAACATATATCAGGTGAATTGTACTCTATAAATGACACAAAGAACAACACAAATGGGAAAAAATAAATTTTGAAAGAAAAAGTTCGTAAATGTTTAGTTAAATTCAAAACAGAGTGACCAACGCCAATTACAATAACCAATTATGGTTAAGGGGTGACCGATGGTGGTTACAGGAACCGATACCAATTACTGTGAGAAAACAACAGTTTCACAAAAGGAGTTAGAAATTGATGACTGTTAAACATGAAAGTTGTATTTGATGATTGTTAAATGATAAAAAGAGACTCTAAACAGAAGAGAAGATGAGATAAGTATCCTTTGGGTAAACTTACTAGAAGAACAAGGAAATGACACCGGTTGAGTAAACTGATGATGGTCAAATGTAAACAAATAGTGGTCACTGGACCAATGCCGGTTACTATGAAATATGAAGAATGAAGAAACATGCATTTTTTGAGAATTTAGATGGGATGAATAATCAACCCAGAAGTCTTGGGATGAATAATCAACCCAGAAGTCTTGGGATGATAAGATGAGGTCCTAACACAATCAAATAAATTCAGAATACTCCAACTGTGAAGGCGAAGTGCAAAAGGATAAAAGAAAGCTAAAGAATCATATCCTCACACCTCAAAATCAAGAACAAAGTTAAGAAAACACACATTCTTAAAAGTGAATTTTATGTTGTTTTTAGCTTATGCTATTTAAGAATGAAATGTAAATTCAGAACACAGTTTTTGGTTGGGAAGGCTTCCTATGAAGAAAGAAATTCTAAAGGTGAGGTTTCTAGTTATGTTTTGGTGGGGGCGGGCCATTCTCTTATGGGGTACTAGATAGAGATAACCAGTTGGGTGCCCACTGTCAATCCTCTGATCGTGTGATCTTTTATAGATTCTTCTAGGTGGGATGTTGTTTAAGATGATGAGTAAATTTAAAAAAATTATAGTTTGGCAAAGACAGAGAGAGAAGAAATTTCTTTGTACGGTTTAATTGTGTCAACCATCAGTTGGGAATGACTTCCAGGGTATACGTTTCCCTCATTTCTAATGTGATATATAATGCAGAAAATCATAATGCAATGCAAGTGTTTTAAACCCAAATCGAAATGTGATATTTTATGTAATAAGTGATCAACGAGAAGAGGGATACTCTTTTAATTAATGCAATGCAAGAAGAAAAAAGTATTTCGTTTTAAGCACCAAATGACAAAATGTCGTTTAGATAAGTAGAAGAAAGGAATATTACCAAGGAGAATATTAAATGTGTATTTTTTTTTGAAAAGAAAGAAACATATAAGAAAGTTCTCCCTATATGAAGAAAATGCAATGAACCCAAGAGAGGGTCCCGCCAAGTTGCCAAAATGTTTCACCATTTTTTCAATGGATTTGGATGAAATAAATAAAGGTATGGGCCAAGGAGGGACACCTATTACGATGGTCAGGGTAAAGGTCGTTGTGCAGGTTCTAACTTCTTGATCCACTATTGAATGTGAGATATTCCTTTTGGCTAGGAGGAACTACCTGAAATACAAAACAAGACCAAAAAAAGAGAGTTAAATCGTATATAAAAGAGTACTGCCTAGCATATGCTAGATCTAGGAACTATGATACTTCCTAGAAGGTCGTCAATTCACTGTTTATAAATCAATATAAATTAACTTGAACATATAAATAAAATAATGTAGTGCTAGTGTTCTTATTTAGGTGCCTCATATTACTATCAGCGTTGATCCAATTAAATACTAAAATGTTATGTAGGTAAAGGTTTTGGGTTAGGTTGTGGGTAGCGCAGGTGGTGTGCAGGTCACAGATAGAGTCTTTGTAAGGTTTGGTGAGATTTTGGGTTGTTTTGGGTGAGGTAATTAGGTTGATGGTCTAGAACAGTATTATCAGACATAGATACCGATGCTGGTTAGGGTGACTAATGTTGGTTTAGGTATGACCGATACCAGTTACTCTAGAAAGTGATAGGGAGTGAGGTGGAGGGTGTTTGAGCTCTCTTCTATCTTGGAATAGAGATTTGGAAAGGTATCTGTGGGGGATACTGAGGTGACAGGTCCCCAATAGGTGTGGTAAGGTTTTGAGTGAGGTTTACGGTAGGCTAAGGGTTGAGTTGTTAGGTTAGGTTGACAGTCATGGTGACCCATATCGATTAAGGGGACCGATGTTGGTCTAGGACCAACTGACCATGATTAGGTTTAACTGATGTTAGTGACTATGGGGAACTGGAAGATGATTTAGAATGTGTTTTTGGTCCTCTCTCTAATTGTATAAAGAATTTAGAGGGTGTTTGTAAAGTCTACGTGAGGGTGGTGGTTTTGGGATAGGTTTATGTGAAGTTTAGGTGGAGTGTGAGGGTGTGGTTGATAGAGAGAGAGAGAGATGATGATGGATATATCTAAGTAATATCAGTGAATAGATGAAGGAAAATAGAGAATACAACTGCGAGTGATAGAGGAGAAACCAAATTTCTTGGAGTTCAGAAGGGTTCTAAATGTCTGTAGTGGTGGAGAGGTTGTTCGAGATGTTGGTGAAAATTGATATGTGGAATGGTGCTCAGTTCCACGACAGTGCTTCCCAGAATTCTACCATGAATGAAAATACCTCCTAATAAGTCCTGGTATTGGCTATGGCTATCTGGACATGCAAAAGGGCTCTGGTTATTTCTTGCATGTAGATCTCCTTTGTTCCAAAACATGAGAATGTGTCTAACCCCTCAAACAAGGTTACCAAGTTGGTGATGTCGTAACCGACGACAGTTTAGGGTGACCGGCATCAGTTTTGGGTTGACTGGATTTGGTTAAGGAGGGATATCCTAGGTTGCATAAAATAGTAGATCTTGGCTATCTTTTTCCATCTTTGCTCGTTGGAATTGTGTATAAGTGAAATATTTTTCTTAGATAAGGAGTATGGTCAGAGGAATAATAGGCATGTGATTTTAGGGTTATACTTATTCTTAGCTCATTAATTTAGGTATTGCTTAGTTTGAGTTAGTTATGGAAACATGTTATGAATAGGTCTATGGTGAGGTGTCTGGGTGAGGTGTCTAGGTGAGGTGTGTATCCATTTAATTAAAGGAATTAAATTAATAAATGGTGTGAAGATGGGTATTAATTTAATTATAGATAATTGAATTAATATTAAGGTGGGGTAAAAGGGGCCATGGTTAGTTGAATATATCTAAATTTTTTATTCAAAAGGGGATAAAGGTGACTATGACCCAATTTTGGTGTTTACAACATCATACATGAACTCTTCATAGAATCCACGAATGAGAGTGAATAATCTCATCATAAGCACATTAAAGGGATAAAAAAACATACACTAAGTGACATACACCACATGTGCATTCATAATGTCACAATTACATCGTTGTACACATTACAACATATATCACATTACTCTTCCAATATTCACCATCACCATGAAAAATAATCACTACTCAAATCTATCCCAGAGGTTTAAAAGCATGAACCTTAGATCTTATACCAAGTGTAATTCCCATATTTGACACACACACATATAATAGTAAAAATACCACAATATTTTTTTTTTCTTATAGTGCTCACTACACAACACCAAAAGGGCTCCAAGAAGAGAAACCCAAAAATTCCTAAGATACTTGCATAAGCCATCAAGTCACATTGACACACAACAACACCATATACATGTAGATGCCACACTTTCCCTAATAAATGAATGCTAAGAATGACCTAACAAAAAGAAAGGTACCGAAGGATTGGCAAACCCACAACATGTCATTACCATAATTACATCTTAGTTATAATTAACATTCCAAGAATTTTTTTATATGAGGATAATTTTATCCATTTTCTACCTATAGATTCTTAAATTCATTTCACATTCAACTTACAGTTTGACCATGTAAGTTGTCTCTTTTATCCCTTATGCCAATACCCATAACTTACATAATTATTTGGCATATTTCAAATTACATACAAAGTTCCTAATTCTCTCATTCTTATGTTAATATTATGCTTCCCAAATGTTTATTCAATGTTAAAATTTTAGCCTTGCAGAACAATTGAATCTAACATGATGTAAAGAAAGAAATCTTAGGATTAAGGGATATTTAGATTCAATATAAATTTTTCCTATAAAAATTCTTCATTCATAGAATATTTATTTCCCTACCATAGTTAATATAGTCCAATAACTTGTTGAATCATTCAAAATTTCCACATCAAGAAATTTTATTTAGATTTATGTATTTTTTTTTTCTCCAAGTTTGGTCTCACCAAGGGAAATTCGTATTATTTCTAACACATGATGAAAATGTTTAATTGAGTTATCAGGACTCCAATAGTGACATTATTGTTAACCTGAAATATTGTTTTACTCTTATTTTCTTTACTCTTACATCCCACTATGGTCTCATTATTAGTAGTTTTTTATAAAAATTGTAAACAAAATAACACATATTTTTCACTAATGGATTCGCTACTACAAGGAGTGTAATCTAGCATGAGATATCCCATTTATTTTCTCTTATACACTGTACTATTAAATGCAATTTGCAACAAAAAAATCAAATTATGTCATTTAAATCCCACCATGAGATCAATCATAGGAATTTAACCTACTACCTTTGTTTTGTTTTGGGCCACTCACTAGGGTAAAAAGGGAAACTTGGCACATGGGGTAATGAGACCCACCCCCCCCCCTTTTTTTAATTTTCTACACTTCTCTTAAGTCAAATTAAATTAAATACTATCGTTTTTTCTAAGAGTTATGTACAATTTTGAACCAAAATTTAACAACTTAATCAACCAAGGTTTGGTTTAATTCCAATTGCACCGAAGGATATACACCCTTCCTATATATGATTTCAAGGTGAGAGGACATATTTATTATAAACAACCTTCATGAAAGAACAATGTGTTATGTTTTTAGTAACCAAGGAAACACATTTATCTGTGAGGAAATACAAAATTAGAGTTTACGTCATAGCACAACTAGTTCACTAACTCCATTTGTGCCATCTAGATCCCACAAGGAATTCATTCGATGATGAAGTTAACTTCTAAATATAACTTCGTAAGATTTGGTAGTCCACTGGGATCCTAAGGAAGTATTAGTTCTTCTTACACCAGAAAACATTTTACCATGTCGTTCCTAACCTTCGAGTTTACGATGAAATCACTAAACATACTAACTATGATGATAACTCAAACTAGGGATATTATTTACTTAATTCAGAAGGTTTCATCGAGTGTAGATATTGAATTTTATCCTAAGGTTCTATTTTCCTACACTACAAAAATTCATGCAATAACGGTGGTTATACACGAGTCTTATACTAGGGTTGAGTGTTTCATTTAGATCTATTATTTTTTTACAAGGTAAGAATACAACACAATAAATAATTAATCATCTCTTGAACACTAGAAATTCGCTACAAGATTTTATAATCAAATTTATTTAACATACATATCTAAATTTTACAATAGAAAATTTGAGGATCAAGATAACAGCCATGTGTAGAGGAACATTTCGCTTTAAACCCTAACATCTAAACTATTACAGAAATTTCAATTATAAACCTTTTCATACTTTGTAAATATTTAAATATCCTCTACAGTTTCAATTATCTTATATATATGCAACCCTCTTTTTTCCATATGTAAATATAAATCAAAATAACACTTGTAATTACTTGCACATTTCCCAAAGCATCCTTAAAACTAGCATCTCATTCATATTACTAAATTTCAATAAATAAATTTAATGTAACATAACAATACATAAATTCTAATAATATACAATGAATCACAACCACGTTGTTTCGTCATCTTGCTTGCATCATGAAAAAACCGGTGAGAATGAAATCAATGATAAATCGTTTGCATGACATCCACCTAGATCTAGTATAATTAAGATTTTTAGTTCCCCATTTACATAATAAGAATAATAATTTTCATTTGTAAGGAGAGGGTTAGAGACATATATTTATTTCTTTTCACTTTACTTCATTCCTTTTAACCAAGGAGAGCAAAGAGATAGGGGGAGAGAGAACCACTATTTTGTCAAAGTTCAATTTCACATAAGTCACATGATAGAGTTTCAAACAGTTAGTTGCAATTGTCAACAAATTTCCACAGGGATTTGGTAACCTGATGACATTCCATAACTTTCTTTTTACGTTTTCCTACTAGCGATAGAAAACGTTCAATTTAGTCTCAGAGGCTTAGAAACCGTTTTCAAATGTTTTCTTTCAGTGAGAAAACATACCATGGGTAAGTTTTTGTATGTCCTCCTATATACCAATAATTCACTAGAATTGATGGAGTATAGAATTGATGAACGATTTATGATTGTCGGCCGATTTTCTTAGGTCATCGGTCATAATTGACCTAGTCTTAAAAAATCAAAATTTAGCTCAACAGATCATAAAACGACATCCAAAAATGATGTTTGTTGGACGAATGTGCACTGATAAATTTCCTACAAGTTCCCCTATGTATTTATAATTCACCAGATTCGATGGGACCGAGAAATAGCAAACAATTTACAAACGGTGACAGGTTTTCTAGAGCCACTAGTCGTAATTTGTCTATTTTTGACCTAGTCAAACTATGACCGAAGGCCTACAAAATGCCTTTTTGAAACTATTAATAAGAGTGTTTTTCCCCAAACTGAAGATTCTAGGAAATTTTCTAGTAAAAATACAAGAGGTTTGTGAAGGTGGATATGCATTTCATTGTCTAGTATTCAAACGACGAGCCAATTCAAAACCCAAATTTTCAAATTTAATAGCTTCCTACAGCTACAAAATGGTGTAACAAGGATCCTAGAAGGGGGTCGAAAAGATCACAGACAATCATTCATTGTCAATTCAAGGATTAAAGTGACTCCTCACATAACAATATAAACATAGGAAACTAAACATCTTCTTTTTGGAGTTACGAAGGTTATTTTGCAAGTCTCTAAAAATCACAATTTATCTATTTAAATCAAGAAATGGTCAACATATTTACAGGGAAGTCAACTTCCACTTGCCAATAAAAAGGAGTATCGTATCAATATAGTTTGGTAAGGAATTTTTCTAGATTATCTCAAATGAGTGTTTGAGTTCATTGTTTCCCCACCAAGGATTATTTGGATTGCGTAAGTTACGATATGACATCTTATTGTTTTGAAAACATGATTATTTAAACAATCAGATCTATGGTAATCCTATAGTTTAAAATGTTATCCTCTTGCAAAAGAAAAAATAAATGAAAATAACTATGAAAGATAAAGAGAGATGAACAATTACTAGAAATATTAGTCTCTGAAGAGCAAGAGATGTTCCTGGTGGGTTTTCCCACATTCTGCAAAGCTTCAAATATATTTTAACATTCTGCCAAATATATGTGACGGGTAGGCTCTTCAGTGAGTACAATATATTTACTATATTGATGTACCATTACAATGCCCACATCGATAGATCACGTTATGAACCTATGCTAATTGCAAGTGACTCTATTGTTCGCACCAAAAAAATTAATGTTGTAAGTAAAATATGAGTTGCATACTATTTCAAAATGACTGCTTGTAGATCAAAAAAAGGCAGCCCAAGAAAGACAAAACAAATAATAGCAAGAAACCCTCAATCTATTCTCTGGTAGAGGGAGAGTGGGATAATCCAGATAGATGGTCATTAGGATGAAAGTGAAGAATATGAGGACCCTTATAAATGTCATCACCATTTCTTTTCAAATATAAGCTATTCTTCCCATTAGCTTTACCTGTATACGTATCTCAACAATAATTAATCTTTTCATCTTAATGAAGGCCCCCATAAGAAACGTCATGGTTGAAAGCACATTGTCAATTATACAGAACAAATTTGGTGAAGTGAGTTTCAAACCAGCGTAGTATCCTCCAACCAAATTCCATGTATTATCCTTATCTCTCCACGCAGCCCACATATAATCCAACTCACCCCCATATATGGATTATTTACACGAGTCAAAGATACATGGCAGTTACAGTGGATTTTAAGAATAAATATATTTCTTCCTCTGTAAACAATAACCAACACAACAACAAAAAGTAGTTTCCTTCCATCTCAGATGAAAATTAAACACATTCATGTAAAATATAGGACTAAATCGATCAATTCATATATAGAAATATGATGGATATAACCCATAAAGGAAGGATCTTAAGACAACTATCAGCAAGATATTTTTTTATCATGGACCCCTCACATCCTTCCCTCACTATAACTATATAATTTGTGCTCGATTTTAAACATGAACAATGGTTTTAGCATGGTTTGGCCTTTGGATTCTCAAAAACCTTATTTGCAATATTGGTCAAGGAAAGGGATAGGTATTTCTTCTTCTAGTTTCCCACGTTCCTTTAGAAGGAGGGTTACCTACCCCACTCACCCACCCTAGGATTTGCACATTACAAAACTCTACTTTTGACCAACATGGGATTGTCTTAAGGTGTGGGACCCTTGCAACTGAGAAAAAACTCCAGAGAAGGCTAGTTATTGACCTATTCTAATGCTAACCTACTCCTAAACTACAAATTTCAAGGAACCAGAGGAAGAGAAATACATAAAAATGTAAATCCTAAACTAAAAGAGGTGATAGCACCAAAACATGATTAGAGATATTCCTAGTGAGTGAAAGTGGATAAAATAAGGAAGGAGAGGAAAAACAAAGTGCCACAATCCCAAAACACATTTTTAACCTCCAATTTCATGGAGCACAACAAATCTAATCCCTGTAAAGGAACACAATATGCACAATATACCTACAAAATATAATAGAAGGCGAGAAATGCAATATAAATCAAGTTATGGCAAGAAAATCCACAAAACACTAATTTTATTGCTTAAAATGATGCACAATCCATTACAATACAGGTACGATGCAAGAATGCTTCACAAAATGCATAAATTTCAGTCCTGTAGCTCACAAAAATGCTGGAACAATTTTGGCAAAGGTCCTTTACAATTTTGAAATCTCTCCCCCTTTGAATGAGGGGAATTTACATATATATAGAGAAAAGGAGCCACCAACCAATATCCTTCATTAATTGCATGTATGGAGGTATGGGTTACCATGCCTCATTAATATGGTTTTTGAACTACCTTGTATGATGTCATTAATTTTTGGATGTATCTGAAACTCTTTCCTATCACCCGAAAAAAATCACTAGCTGACACACGACAAGGATGAAAGAATCGCCGCTGAAAAGAGGAAGGATTGTCACATGACAAGAAGAAATGTCATTACACAAAAGCAAGAGGAGGTGATGAGGAAGGCATGTAAATAAAAGGAGGTTGATGCAAGACATGAAGTGACACTGACGTGCGATGAGAAAGTGGAAGCTATGAGGAAGGTATGTTGTCGCACATCAAGAAGAAATAATTGACGTGTGACAAGGGAGGATGTTGATGTGTGACGTGGAAGGATGTTGACACACGATGGGGAAGGAAAGTGATGCGCAATGGGGAAGGACTTTGACGTGTGATGGGGAAGGATGCTGACACTAATGCGCGACAGGGAAGGACGTTGACAAGTGATGGGGAAGGATGTTGACACGTGAACAAAGAGGTGAAAATCCATACATTTTTCTAGCTAACCATTAATGAAAATCCTGGAAATTCCTTTTAAACTTCTTCCATTAACTATTAATGCCCTGACCTCTTGAAGGTTAATCCATTTTACAAGGGGTTGTAGAAAATGGATAATAATTGGTGACTTGTGGGGTGGTCTACCTACTAGATCTAAAAGACCAGTGATCTTGCATCCATTGGGTACGGAGTCATTCTGATTGTTGAAACCAGCCTAATGTACAAAACCTCTTATGTCTCTGGGACACTTTTGAGACATTACTTCATTATCGGATCTTTCCTGAAACTAGAAACTACAGCAACAACAACAACAAAGCACAACTATGTATAGAAAACCAAATCATATATATTCCAAATGGAACATGCAAAGAGTGCACAAGCACTTATCTGAAATCAAACCTAGCTACAAAAGAACAATGTGTTGTAAACACTTGGAGGAATTAAAAAATATAAGCTAGTATGTACAAGAAATATACTCCCATCAGTGGTAATGCTTGAGATACATGTCATTGACTAGGATTTGTAACTCTTCCCCGTCCAACTTTATCAATTGGAAAGCATTATTTTCTTTACACCCTAAAATAAATTAAGGGCCACTCCATATTGCATAAAACTTGGAGTGCCTTCCTAGTTTGGGTCTTTTTGCATCCCTTCTCAGAACAAGGTCTCCCTATTGAAAAGTTCTATTTTTGGCCTTTCTGTCAAAACTCATCTTTATTTGAGCTTGGTCTTTCTCCATTGTTTTCATGGCCTGGTTTCTTAGCTCTTCCAACTCCATGAGCTTAGCATACCTTACTTCCATAGCTATAAAATCAAACAACTCCAATTGCTTGATAAGCTCCAGGTCTAGTAATTCAAGGGATATTAGGAGCCTTACCTCCCTTCCATAAACCAACTTGAAAGGAGAATAACCGGTTAACTTTTTGGGAGTGATTCTGTCATCCCACAAGGCTGATTTCAATTTGGTATGTGAAGTCCTTTGATTCTCATCCATGGTTGTTCTTATGATTCTCAGCAATTTCTTTTTCATGGACTCTACTTTTCCATTACCCCGGGGGTAGTAGTTAGAAGAAGTGCTCAAATAGATTCCATTTCTGATAGCCTAATTAGATATCTTTGCTCCAATGAAAGCCAAGGCATTATTTGATATTATAGTGGAAGGAACACCAAACCTTGTTGCAATAACTTTGTAGAAATATAGAATGATAAAGTGCAATTGTTTCTATCCACTTAGTGAAGTAGTCTGTGGCTGTAAGAATCCATTTTTGGCCTAGGCTTGAACTTGGATTGATCATTCTAATAAAATCAAGCCCCCATTGTGTGAAAGGCTACTCAACTGAGATATAACTGAGTGGGAGAGCTGCTAGCTTCATTTTACCTATGAAGAAGGCACACTTCTTGCATTTCTTGATCCATGAGTAGCAATCATTGAAAAGGTTAGGCCAATAATAACCAGCCCTCATGATCTTAATTGTTGTTTCTTTTGGGGAAAAAAGACCTCCTTCCTCTCCATCATGAAGCTCATGTAATTCCCTCTCTATCTATTTTGTCTTGATGCACCTTAGGAGGACACCATTCACATCCCTTTTGAAAAAAATACTATCTACAAGCACATATGAGATGCAATGAAGTCTGAAATACCTCCTTTTGGACTTACTCAATCCTTGAGGATTTTGACATGTTTGAAGGAAATGTATAATATCCCGAGTCCAACAAGGAATGGGTATGTCACCTGCAGTCTTCTCTTGGTTATCTTGCAACACCATGACAGCTTCTTCCTCCTCTCTTGATTCAGCATGTAGGTTAGAAGCTAGCTGCTCACATAACCCTTTTCCTCTAACTAATTTGGTCACATTTATATCAATATCATACTCCCTGACCTTGGTTATCCAACCAGCTCTCTTTTCATTCAAAAGTTCCTTGTCAAAAGAAATCTTTTACATCAACATGTGAACTAGATGCTTGAATTTCTTCAAAATTATAATCACAAGTACACACTTCTCAATGAATGAATATCTCACCTCGTAATCTTGAAGGCTTTTGCTGAAGAATGTGATATGTTTGGTCTTGTCCTTATTTATTTGGTTACACAAGTATGGAATATATTACATTCATACCTCCAAAATCATATAAGATAAAGTCCTTCGAGAAATCTAGATTTATGAGGGTTGGAGCCTATGTAATGGATTTCTTTATAGATTCAAAGCTTTCTCTTCCTTCAGCAGTCCATCTAAAAACCATGGTCTTCTTCAACATCACTTTTAGTGGCTTGACAAGATGGGAAAAGTTAGGAAAAAACCTCCTAACAAAATTAATTTTCCCAAAAAATCTTTGGAGAGCCTTCTTGTGATTTGGCAATGATAATTCTTGAATGGATTCTACCCTCTGTGGATCAATTGCCAACCCTTCCTTAGACATGATGTGTCCTAAGATCTTGCCTTCATGAGCTAAGAATATGCAATTTTTCCATATTCAAAGACACTCCAAATCTTCTGCATCTTTGGAACACTTGTCTAAGGTGAAAGAGGTGACTTGCTACATTCTTAGATAATAGAGTGATGTCATCTAGATAAACAAGAACCATCTTATTGATCAACCCTTTGAATGCCATATCCATTTCCCTTTGGAAAGTGGCTCTAGCATTTAACAATTGAAATGGAATCTTCTTATAAGAATAGGTGCCCCACTTCATAGTGAAGGTTGTTTTGAACTAGACATCTTCCTTCATTGTGATTTAATTGTAGCCCGAGTAGCCATCTAAAAGTGAAAACCTTTCTGATCCAGCTATCAATTGCAAGATTTTCTCCATGGAAGGAAGTGGATAATGGTCTTTGAGAGAGGCTCTATTCAAGTCTCACAAATCCACACATAACCTGATTTCCCCATTTTTCTTCCTAACCGACACTAAATTTTCTACCCATGAAGAGTGCTTGATTGGAAATATGATGTTTGCTTCAATGAGTTTGTTCAGTTCCCTTTTCATGAGAGGCTTGATATGAGGATTAACTAGCCTTTACTTATTTTTGATGGGTTTAGCTCTTGAATCTAGTTCAATGGTGTGTTGTGCCAATTTTGGTTTAAACCCTCTCAAATCTTCATAAGTACAGGAAAATACATCTAGAAATTCTTGGCAAAGTTGTATGAATTCATATTTTTCTTGTTTAGTGCTTACCTTTCCAATTTGAAGTGTTTTTCCTTCTCCAACCAAAATTGGCTCGAAATCCTCACTTTTGACCTAAATATTGGCTTTCTCTTTACAAAATTGATCGTTCAGGTTGAAGATGGACTCCAATGTAACTAAACCTTTTGGAAGCTTGTTTGTCCATAGCTTCACTACTTTATCTCAATATTGCTTCTATAATTTGTCCTAATTTCTTGAAGAGAACTCAACCTCTTCCTACAATAAATTAATGATCTGTCGATCATTCTCAAATACGTGTCAGCTCGTGTTATTATCTGGTATAGCTAGCCTCACAATCACATGAATGTGTAATTGTGTTTTATCTCTTTTGATATTGTCCACAACATCAAATGTTGCTTTAATTACTACAAGCCTATCTATAGCCTCATTCTTCTTACTCGTTATGGCTTGAATATTGAATGATTCAAAATCATAAATTTGATCCCATACCTGATGCTTGTAGGCCTTTAGTAGATCATTCTTGGCAGCATGTTTTCCCTTAACTTGGTTGATGATTAACTCACTATCCCTAAATACTTACAGGTTTTGTATACCCCTCTTTCTTTCCCAATTCAATCCATGTATCAAAGCTTCATACTGAACTGTGTTGTTTAAACAAGTAAAATGAAAAATGGAAAGCTGAGTAGTACTTCATACCTTGTGATGACAAGAGCATCACTCCTCCCCCTGTGCCTTTTTTTCTCCTTGATCCATTAAAGAATATCTTCCATAATTCATTATCATCTTTTTGGTCTAGCTTGGTGATGCTAGGAAGAGGTGGATTATCTTCATGTAAACAATAGACTTGTAGTTTAGATTCCTCCATTTCTTTATAAGGGTTGAAATCATGCCTCTTGTTTTCCCATTCATCAAGAGTCAATTCTAGAATGCATCTGATTTTGGTATATGCTTCATGGCACTTGGATAATCCTCTTGATCAAATGTTGAACAATTTACATTAATTGGACTTGGTATATGAGGCTCTATGTGAAATTTTACAATGGGCCCAGATATGATTGTAGTCTTAACTCCATACCTTGTTCTGAATAACATATGTGACCAATCAACAGACAAATAGCCTTCAATTTTATTAGTGAAGTCCCTTGACAAACATTATGCAAAGACTGGTGGCAAGTCTATGACTGATACATCTTGTAAGATGGTCACATTAAAACATGCATGTAATGTGAGGCTAAAATCCTTGATCACTCCAATCGTTGTTACTATTGTCCCATCTAGTTGCACCACACCCTTAGAGATGACTTCATATTGAAGACCCAACTAATCAGCTATTTGTTTTGGCATGACTTAGCTACTTTCTCCTGAATCAATCATGCAATTATGCATCAGCTTATCTCTAATGATCAACAAGATATAGAATGGAGGGGGCTTTAAATTTTTACCTTTGTGATCTCTGTGCTTTCCTTCTTGTTGAGTTGCATTGGTAAGAATTTTTTCTTGTTGATTGGGTGAATGATTTGATGTTGAACAATTAGTCATGGCTACTTGTAACAAATCCCATTGGCCTGAAATCTTCAACGATTCCCACATATAAATGTTTACATTTGTCTTATTCATTTGATCAATAATGTTAAAAGGAGATGGGATCTCCTTCTGCTACCCCTTACCTAGCATGAATTTCTCCTATGCATGGGCTACTGCAACTAGCACCTGAGTTAGCTTAGAAGGTGGCTTGGGCTGACCTTACACATTAAGAGCTGCACTTTGACTACTAACACCTTGTGGAGTAATAGGAGGTTGAAGATCATTCGAATTTGATGACTTTCCTTCTCCAATATTCCTTTTCTTGGACCATGTATTGGTAACTACACTTTGAGAAGGTGCTTGATTTATACCATAGAAATATTTAGACTAATAATTGACAAGTGTGGTCTCATTAGGAGACGTCCCTTGCTAAGTTATTTCCTTCTACTTGATTTCCTTATTGGCCTATCTCTTGTTCCACACACGTTGTTTTGTCAAAGCACCATTGAAACACATCGACTAGTTATGAGATTGATTATATGGAAAATACTAGTCATATTCCTAAGCCATGTTATTTTGCACTAGTACCAAGGCTCTAGATGTGGATGAAACACTAGGATTGTAAGGTTGGAATGGTCTATTAGTAGAAGGCCTGACTTGGTTCTAATTTACAACTTAAATGGGTGGCCTATTAGGCTAATATGGAGGTCTATTGGGTTGATTTTGAGGTTGATACAATCTGAAATTTTGAGTGTGCTACCTCTTAAGTGTCACTAACTCATTACCCAAGTTATGCAATTGCTTCATGACTTCTTAGAGCTTGCTTGAGGTGCTAGAAGATGAGGTAGAAGCTTCAGTTGAATTCTAATTTCTTAGGGCAGGAATGGGAGCTAATGTGGGTGCTTAACTAGTGCTTGGAGCTCCTAGTTTTGGATATAGAGGCATAGGTGGCCTAGGTGCAAGTTTACCATCCTGAATTAAGAAATTTTCAGCTCTAATAGTAATATTATAGGCTGCAGATAAATTTATACCTCCCATTGATTGAATCATCATGTAAATATCATAATTTAAAGCTTTAAGGAAGTATAGAAAAGCACCTTCTGTTTTTGGTCTCACGGATAATGGAATCCTATCCCATATCCTTTGGAATCTGAAGTTGAAATCAGTCAACTGTTCATTAGGATCCCTCTTGATTGTTGTCAACTGCTCCAATAAAGATAGATTATCTCCCTTTTCCCCAAATTGATTATGAAGAGCTTTGCACAAATAATCCCAATTCTAGAAAGACCCTGTTATTATACTTCTGAACCACTGCAAAGCTTTACCTTTAAAGGAAGATGCCAACAACTTAACAACAATGTCCATTTCAGCAATTTCATGAATTGCACAAACATTTGCAATGTCTTGGATGTGGTCAATCAGAGTTTTCTGGTTCTCTCCAATGAAATATGGGATGTTATTCAATGTTGTAACTGGGACTAGATTGTGTGCATTGAGAGAAAGCGGGTTGTTGGAAATGAAGTTGACATAGGGATTGGGATGCGTCATCTTGATTGGTCAGAGAACTCTAGTTGATTGAATGAAAGGCCTTCTAGGTGGAGGTGTTAATAAGGTTATGTTCAATGGAGATTCTGACCTCTGAGCTCTTCTTCCCCTTCTTTCTCTATCTGGGGATAAATGTAGATAGATAAATATCCCCTCTTCTCTAGTTCTTGACCTTGTTTGTATTCTTCTCATGAACTTGATAAACTAGGGGTGTTGGAACCACTAGATTCAAGTAACAAAGTCACCAGATGTATTTCTCCAAAGCCTCCAAAGGTTATAAATTTACCAAGACACACACCCAATCTTCATAAAATTGAAATATTGACCTCTAGTCCCACCAAGCATGCCAGAACTTTTATATCTAAAAAGTATAACCCTAGGATTTTCACATTACCAAACCCTACTTTTGACTAACATGGGGTTGTCTCAAGGTGTGGGACCTTTGCGATTGAGAAAAAACTCAAGAGAAGGATGGTTCTTGGCCTATTCTAATCATAACCTACTCTTAAACTACCAATTCCAAGGGACGAAAGGAAGATAAATACATAAAAATGTAAATCCTAAACTAAGAGAGGTGATAGCACCAAAATAGGATTAGAGAGATTCCTAGTGAGTGAAAGTGGATAAAATAAGGAAGGAGAGGTCAAAAAAAGTTCCATAGTCCCATAAAAACATTTTTAACCTCCAATTTCATGGAGCAAAACAAATTTAAGCCCTATAAAGGAACATGATATGCACAATATACCTAAAAATATAATAGAAGGTAAGAAATGCAGTATAAATCAAGTTAGGGCAAGAAAAGCCACAAAAAACTAATTTTTTGCTTACAATGATGCACAATCCATTACAATATAGGTACGAGGCAAGAATCCTTCACAAAATGCATAAATTTGAGGCTTACAGCTGACAAAAATGTTGGAACAATTTTGGCAGAGTTCCTTTACAATTTTGAAATCTCTCCCCCTTTGAATGAGGGGAATTTATATATATACAAAGAAACGGAGCCACCAACATATATCCTTCATTAATTGCCTATACAGAGGTATGGGTGACCATGCCTCATTAATATGGTTATTGAACTACCATGTATGGTGTCATTAATGTTTCAATCATATCTGAAACTCTTTACTATCACCAATGAAAATCACTAGCTGATGTACAAAAGGATAGAAGAATCGTTGCCAATAAGAGGAAGGATTTTTGCATGATAAGAAGAAATGATGTCACACGATAGTGAGAGGAGGTGACATGTGTCAAAAAAATGAGGCTGATGCAAGACAAGAAGTGACACTAATGTGCGATGAGAAAGTGGTGGAAATGAGGAAGGTATGTTGTCATATGTCAAGAAGAAATGGTTGACATGCGACAAGGGAGGACATTAACGCGTGATGAGGAAGGACGTTGACGCTCAATGAGAAAGGACGCTAACATGTGATGGGGAAGGATGTTGATGCATGATGTGGAAAGACACTGATGCACGATGGGGAAGGGCATTGATTCACAATGGGGAAGGGCATTGATGCACAATGGTTAAGGATGTTGATGTCAGATAACCATTAATGTAAATCCTACTCCAATTATTCACCACGGCAAGCTGGGTAAACTGCTTCCATTAACTATTAATACCCTATCCTCTTGAAGGTTAATCCATTTTTCAAGGGGTTGCAGAAAATGGATAACACGCACTACATCATTTTAGATTATGATTGTGTTCTAAGATGAGGTTTCTTTCCTCTTAAACGTAGCTTGACCACTCCTTTGGTAGTTGATCCTAGTAAAGATTAAAAATATGTCTTTACATGATAAAAAAATTATATTGTCAATGGAATTTTCATCATTTCAAATAATAGAGGCATTTCGATAATAATAAAGTATTAGACGACTCTATGTTATTCTTTTTCTTCAATTTTTTGAAAAATAGGAAATCATTTTTTGTACAATTTTTTTAAAAAATTACCAACCATAAAAACAATCCACAGAAGAATGATAAATTTGTAAGTAACTTTAAATAATTTTTTTATACTTAAGATCTTATATATGAAACTCATTCAATGTTTTTGTAATGGGCATTTAATTCTATTTATAAGTTACTTTTATTCTCTTGTATTAAACAAGTGATCTATATATTGTACATTGTCAAAGAATAAGTAGGTATTTTATAAATGAATGTACATTCATCGCTGGAATACATTCAAAAAATTATATTTACATAGAATTTTGTACAAAAAAGTGAAATATTTCATATCTACTTTAAGACATTGAAAAATGATTCATCTTCATTATATAAATTGTCAATCTTCTATCATAAATAGAGATGTCTAAATTTTACCTTTTGAGAAACAACTAAAAAAGCAAAAAGTCCAAATATCAAAATGACATTAGAGTTATTACTCGTCAGGATTATTTTCAAATTTAATACAGTAATAATGTTTTATATAACATTGAATAACAAACCTACAAGATTTTTATCAAATCCTTATGTTATGCGTAGTCATGTCACGAAATGGATTTATTTGAAATACTTAAAACTATTATATTTTACTCTCGTGGATGAATTTGAATGTAATTATATTGATAACCATTATTTATTTTCATGTATGGAGTCTATATATAGACTTGTAAAGTATACACAATGGACTTGAATTGTTGGTGGATTCATTAAAAGAGAGAGTAAGAATGGTGTTCTCAGTCTGATGTACAAATCTATTAGATAGGATATATGATTCTTACTTCGGCCAACACGATGGGATCTCCTCTAAGTTGTCAATGCATTAGGCTAAGGATAACCTCGAGAGAGTGTTGGAACCCTTAATTGATCATTGAATTTCTATAATTGTTTGGGTTTAGGGTTAGTAAGAATGTAAAACTTAAAGCTTGTAAAGGTGATAGACAAACACACTTATTGACTAGTAAAAGAACTTTTGAATTTCACTAAAATATATTTCTAAGATATTTACACTCACAAGGCATTACAATGCATTTTTTTGGGTTGTAAAACAATAAAAATTTCTTAATGGAGGTGTTGTAAAATAAATAGCATATAATGGTATGATAAATTAACTGAAACATGCCTTTAATTTTATTTAAACTCTATCAAAAAGCTTATGAATGGAGGAATTAATATTTTATTCAATCACAAGGTGGAAATGTACAAAGTTTTTACAAAATAAAAGTGTAAAAATCATTCACCCTTTGTGATTTGCAAGAGCACACAATATATCAAAATATTATTCATCCAAACCCTCAAAAAATAGTTTTTGAAGGCCCACCTTCACTCTTAGTTCTATTTTGAGTTAACTCCAAACATATATTACATGTGTACGGTCAAACTGAGGTTGACCCCTCACACAATTTTTACATGAAGTGTATGGTTCCCCTTTGCATATTTTAAGGTATACTCAATTTACAAAGAAAAGACTATTCTTAACTCATCTCAAAATAAAATATTGATTCAAATGTGTATGAGAAGGTCTACTTGGATCCTAGTTACCACTTGACTTGGACCACATGCATTATCAATCATTGATTATTTCTCTTCCTCATGATTGCATGATGTGTAAGGTGTAGTTTACATGATCTTTTGGCCTAGTTAATACATTATCAAAAGGCACACTCATGTCTCTCTCATCATGTGGGCATAACAGAAAGGGGCCTATGGCATATGACCCATGCAAGGTATATAATAACCCAATGCTTTTGAATTTTCACAGTCGATGGTTTGAATAATTTAAAAACCAAACTACCAGCACATGGTGGAAATCACGTAATTACATTATTATGTTCCCCTTAACCCTAACTCTATTTGAGTTAGGGTTACTTGTTATCTGCCACATGTCCCTCTTAAGTTACTGGTTGAGTTAATTGAAGAAAAGGGACCCAAAAACCTAATAATTTACTTCATTTCACCTTTCGAGATTTCTAGAGGTGGTGGATGTACAAGGAGACACTACTAGAATTTTTCCATCTCCATGATTTTGGACACGTAGCATACATTTTTAAGATCTAGTTTAGATGTTTGAGCTTCATGAACCTAGTTTAGAGGCTATGTATGGTAATTATGAAAAAATCTAGGATGTTTTCTATTTTTCATGTATTTGGGATTCCATTTGTGGGCATGTGGAGATCCTTTTCCTATGTGTTACCATTGGATCCAAATGTATTTCAATAGATCCAGTTGGCACAGAGATGGGTAAGCTATACTTTTTCTTGTAAATTAACTTTCCCAAAAATATTGCTATGCCTTTGTAAGTTACCCATTTTTGGGTGTTCTACTTCCATTCTAAACATTGCAATACTAAAGAATGAACTTTTTTATTTTATCTACGTTTCACTTGTCAAAAAATTGCTTACTTCAAGATGGATTCAAATATTCTCTTCACTTGCTACTGGGTTGATATTGTTGAAGGTGGGTGGCTACTAATAAGATTTCTCTACACTACCCACCTCCATTTTAGAAAGTCAAGCCCCTGTAGGTAAGAAACTTATAACATTTTATTTATCAAGAATTTATTTATTTTTGAGTGGGTGTTATTTTAAGTACTTACACCTCTGTAAATGGGTTGTCCATTCTTTTCGATTATCCTACAAATCTAAGTTTTAATCATTTCCTTAGTCTTTTGTGAGATTTTCTTCTTTCATTTGTTTGACATTGGTGCTTGAATTTCTATTATCTTGGCTTGTATTTTACATTTTGAGTGTTGTGGGTATCACTGCATTGCATTGCATTTTATGTTTCCATGTTATGTGAGATATGTTGCTTGTGAACTCGTGACTAGATCTAGAAAAGAGAAACACGAAATTGGATCTTCTACCCATATAGTCACAATTGATGGGTTTTTATTTCTTTTTTTTTTCAAAAATGGTTAGTATACGCAGCCAAAATTGCACAAGCTACTTTATCAGAAGAATGGTTAAAA
Organism: Taxus chinensis; assembly: GCA_019776745.2. Taxonomy (NCBI): domain Eukaryota; kingdom Viridiplantae; phylum Streptophyta; class Pinopsida; order Cupressales; family Taxaceae; genus Taxus; species Taxus chinensis. Next base: position 387,634,667 of record CM034155.1, read on the forward strand.
AAGTCCTAAGTGATGATTCACATCCTTTCAGAAGGTGTTCAAGTTCCTAAGCTCATCCGTCATATATTATTTTCACCTAGATGCTTGTACCTAGCTTTTCCAAGCTTTCTAAAGCTTTATGTTCCTTTCTATGCATGTTTTAGCCTTTAGTTCCAGCACCACCGCCTTACCTAGGCAACAGTTCTGAGACCGCCGACCTGTGCAGGGTGACGATCATATGTGATTTTTCCATAATTTTTCATGTGTGTTTTTAACACACGTGATTTCACTTAACTTGACTTATAGGGTGCGTTTGTGAACCAAATTATCTAAAAATATTCTTGTTTACATGGTATTCCCTCCCTCTTCTATTTTTCAAATAGATTTAATTAGTTTTAACTACGTCTTTACCCAATGATTTGGCACTCTAAGGCTACCTTGTACATGAAGGCACACCCCAGCTAGTTCTTATATATTCAATGATTTTATTCAAGGAAATCACCTAGGAGTTTTGTGTCTCTTGAAAAGTATTTTTGTCACAATTCTGCTAAAAATTGGATAGCCAAAGCTCAGATATCTTGTGGTATCTCTCTTCTACTTGTATTACAACCAAAATGTCATCAAGTTGTCATTGCTCAAGAACCTTCTCCTACTGATTCCTTTGAATTTCCAATTCCTTGGACTCATATGGACACACAAAGAAAGAAAGGGTAATCTGAGGGGGAGAGAACAAATACAACAAGATTATCCAAAGCTGATGTTTATCCACATTGGAGTTATTTGTTTGTTTACTTCATTTGTTCAAGTTTTCAATTATAATTTATTTGTTTCAAATCCATATCAAAAAGAGTAGTAAAATTGTTCATTTTAGTTAATCAAGCAATTACAAATAGAGAAAAACATTAGAACACTTTCTCTTTGACATTACTGGGTGAGTTGTGGGGTACAATACCTCTTCTCGAGTTATGATTTGTTCTCTACCTCCGAGGTAGGGTTTAAAAGGTTTTGATTAAATTAGTTGAGTTATTTTAGATCTAAATTAACATAAATGCACAAGTAATTAACTAAAATCAGCTGATTACTTATATTTAATTTCAATCATTAGATTAAAAGCATTGTTTAAAATCCTAGAAAAAAAATATATTTACTTTTTTCTATATTAGTTTTCTTTCATTTTTTTATACGGATATACTCTGAAAATACAAAAAACATAGCTTAAATTTTGTTCGATAGTTAGTTTACTTTATCAGGATCAATTTGATTCAATCCGCATGACCATTAAAAGTCCATGATAAGAGAAAATGTTTAGTCATGATCCATTGGTCCCACACTCGAATAGACATGAGTTGTTGACCAATATTGACACAAGATTACACTTGTCAGTCTTACCAATACCTACTAGGTATACTAAGAAGATAGAATAATTAAACACATTAAAATTTTTATATGATCAAGCCTACAAATATTGGACTGCTCCTAGAAATAGGGATTTATTATGCCTATGACCATACAAATACCGCAGCCTCCACGAGTTCATGGTTTTCATTCCCAGGTCCCACAACCCAATGGGACTACTGAGTAATTAAACATCGACACTAGTTTACATGCAGTCATATTTAAATAATCACCACTTCAACTCGACATCGTTGCTCAACTTTTAGTGTTGAATATCGTAACCGATCAGGCTAAGGATTTCTATACTAGATCAAAGGATCTCCCATAGACTGTGTGGTCCCATCATACCTCTAATTTTCACTTGCATGACCTTGTATTGAAATTTATACGAGGCATCTACAAGTCACTTTCCACATGTTCCACAGCCAATAGATAGAATCTCAACAAATTTTGATATTGAATAGATCCTCTGAGTAGCCATTCTATCTGACCATTCCATTACACCACTTTAGGTTAGGATGGATCTATTTACCCTAGACTCAGATATTCTAATAGTGCGTGCCAAAGACATAAGATTTCCGAGCATTATCTTATTCATTTCTACCACACATACACACCCATTTCCATTCAACACCAGCTATCTCGGTATGACCTCAGGAGGTTGGGCGCGAAGAAGGTCATGTGTTTATTTTCTTTTGTAAAAAATGGTGAACCTGACGTGAAGATCTATTCTCTAAATGTTTCCACTTTCTTCACCAATTTTCCTCTCTCTTATTAGTCTGCAGGTATTATTATACCCGCCGAATATGTCAGGATACGTTGAATACGGTCGACCCCTCTTGGGTTTTATTTTTTTTTATGGATATACTGTGAAAATACAGAAAACATAGGTTAAATTTCGTTCGATAGTTAGTTTACTTTATCAGGATCAATTTGATTCAATCCACATGACCATCAAAATTCCACAACAAGAGAAGATGTTTAGTCATGATCCATTGGTCCCACAATTGAATAGACATGAGTTCTTTACCAATATTGAAACAATATTACACTTATTAGTCTTACCAATACCTGCTAGGTATACTAAGAAGATAGAATAATTAAACACATTAAACATTGTATATGATCAAGCCTACGATTAGTGGACTACTTCTAGAAATAGGGATATATTACACCTATGACTATACAAAGACCACAGCCTCCACGAGTTCATGGTTTTCATTCCCAGGTCCCACAACCCAACGGGACTGGTGAGTAATTAAACATCGACACTAGTTTACATGCAGTCATATTTAAATAATCACCACTTCGACTCGACATCGTTGCAAAACTTTTAGTGTTGAATATCGTAACCAATTAGGCTAAGGATTTATGTACTAGACCGAAGAATATCCCATAGACCGTGTGGTCCCATAATACCTCTCATTCTCACTTCCATGACCTTGTCTTGAAATGTATATGAGGCATCTACAAGTCACTTTCCACATGTTCCATATCCAAAAGATAGAATCTCAGCAAATATTGATATTGACTAGAGCCTCCGAGTATCCATTCTATCTAACCATTCTATTACACCACTTTAGGTTAGGATGGATTTATTCACCTTGGATTCAGATATCTTGATATTGTGTGGTGAAGACATAAGATTGCCAAGAATTATCTTGTTCATTTATACCACACATACACACCCATTTCCATTCAACAACGCCTATCCCGGTACGACCTCGGGAGGTCGAGTACGAAGTAGGTCATGTATTGATTTTCTTTTGTAAAAAATGGTGAACCTGATGTGAAGATCTAGTCTTTAAGTGTTTCCACTTTCTTCACCCATCTTCCTCTCTCTCATTATTCTGTGGGTATTATTATACCCACCGAATATGTCAGGATACGTTGAATATGGTCGACCCCTCTTGGGTTTTGATGTGTAAAACTATCAAATGAATAGACAACAACAATCACCTTCTCTCTCTACATGGGTAGATTTATATTTAATTTCTCAGGCGTAAAACACCCTTCCTTAGGGATCCAATGTTGGATCCTCCATATAAATTGAGAAGCTTGACCAAATCACATAAAAACATTCTCCTGAGAAGTCAATCTCTAACAACATGACTTTCACTGGAGAAGTAGGTTCATCTCCTTAGGTTTTGTTTAGATAACTCATTAGCATGCAGTAAAAAAAAATCCCACCCCTAGATGATGATTACTTAGCACAATACACCATAAGCAAACGATGCTTCTGAAACATAAACCAGTGTTTTGATAGGTTATAAGGACATGTTGATTTCTTTCTGAAAAATAATAGAAGTACCCCTCCAACAATGGATAACATCTCCAATGACGGGTAGAAGAACAGTGAGTGATTCATAGTAGGATACCACACTTCTAAACAACCTCCAAAAGTTCAAAAACAAGCTCTGAAAAAAAACATGACCCAATAAACAAGGGACATCATCTCGGCATTAGTGGAAAAATTCAAAGGGTTAGAGCCTACCCAAAACACTCAAAATTCAAATGTTGGGTAAACAGGAGTTTATCACTATCCGCAGAGTTATGGACAAATCCCTACTACGCAAAATCCTTGAGTTTATACAGATGCTCCATGCCATGTGGATTTGCTGAGAGGAACGAGAACCATGGGTATGCACCGCATGCCACATATGGATATCTATAACACGCACTAGTCAGAAATACGTTCTCAAATGCCATACCATCTTTAAATGCCACGTTCCTTAGGTTTGTGCCTTCAAATCCATATCAAAATAGTGAACCCCCTTACATGAATACATATTCTAAATGATGAAAGGGGGATATGTAAACTTACCCATGTCCATATTGTAAGCCATAGGGTATGCCCTATGCCCCAACAAATTGATACGTCGTACCATTTCAACAATTAATGTAACCTCCACATCCCCAACAAGTATCTTCAATGGTTCAAACATATGTAACGGGAACTTATTCTTAATACCTTAACGAGCCCCTAGACTTCTCCATATGGATTGTCATGCTCCCAAAACCCTTTCCTAATCTTTTGAAGTTGAAAGCAGAGGGAGATCCTAATGCACATATCAAATCTTATGCAATGGACATTCGAGAGTTGCTCATGTGGGATGAAATTGTTACAAATATTTTTCCTAAGACCCTAGAAGGTATCACTCTTGATTGGTATTATAGGATAGTATAAGTTTTGTACATTCATTCATACAACTTGTATTAGAGTTCATTAAAGCTTTTGATATGAACAAACTTCTAATAATAGGAATGAGAGAATTGTTTGATATCAAACAAGAGCATAAATAATCTACTACCTATTTCAGTTAAAGGTGGTGAAAGGTCCTTCATTCCTCTGCAAGTGATCCAAACATGGATCATACGGTTCTTTGTTATATATTGTTCCACTCTCTCAATATAGAGACAAGGGAAGAATTCCATAAATTTTCGTTAAGGAGGTACGAAATGGGTACTAGAGGGTGCTCTCCAAATTTTTCAAGATGCCATAGATAGTGGTCATAATACCTATGGAACCAATGGGAGGTTAGTCACTCGTAATCAGGGTAACTCTTGTCACCCCAACAATGCGAGTAATAATCAGGGACCAAAGGTCCTTAACAAGAATTGTGGAGTTATGACTAACGGTGTTACCGACTAGCCAAATAATCCTAATGTTGTTATCTCTCCCAATACGAACACTACCAATAACAAAAACAATAATATGAATGTCAATAATCAAATAAAGAATAAATTTTTACCTTCAATCAATGTTATTGATTTAAATCATCCTCAACAACAACAATAACAAAAATAACCTCAACAATCAGGACAAGTGTAGACCCAAGGTCCTAATCAATACCCAGGTGGGTATCCAAACAAATTCAAAACTCAACGGCAGAGGTTCCCACATTGTAGTTATAACAATAATTAAATGAACAATGATCGTAATTTCAGATCACAAGAAAACACAAAATAAAGACCTCAGGACTACAATTTCTATTTATATTTCCGATTTCACAGGATCAACGAGCATGGCACTAGAACATGCCATGATGGAAACAAATTCATACAACGTTTTCCCAAAGATCAGAGGAAACTCTTTGTAGAAATTTTTCTAGAAAATATGACATCACCAATGCAAAACATATAAGTAGCACCAGTTTCTCCTCAAAACAAACTGCTAGGGATCTTTATTGATCCTCTCCCTACGTGCCCAAAAGGCAGGAGAATAGATCCCAATGGTCCAAACAAATGGATTGTGATAGGAGGAAATGATCATGAAGCCTAAAATTTTACAAACCCACAAGCGGAACATTGCTTGGATCGTCACCAACAAATACAAATTGTGGGGTTCATGTAATTAGACACCAAACCTCATATTAATGCCACCTTAATAACTAAGGATTATTCTTCATAGTCGACACCCATTTATCCACAAATAATAAAGGATATCCAATGAACACTTTCTAAACTAGTAGGAGCATATGATTTAATCAATTACTTGACGAAGATGTTTTCTCACATTTGCTTCATGGATTTGCTAAAGAACTCCCCAACTCATAGAGTTGTTTTATTAGGAGCATTGGGTCTTGCTCACTTCATCAATGTCACTCCTCCTCCTGAAGAAAAATTAAACCATGTAGAATTTGATGTCTACCCTAAAGGGTAGGTAGATAAGGATACTGGGTTTGTGTTTGACATAAGAAAAATGCCAACGGATGCTGAAATCGCATATATAGGTGACCCAACCTTGTATTTCTAGGTATGGATCTGTACAATAACTACTATAAACATGGGATGGTTGATGACGGGGAAGTAATTAACATAGTCCCCTTCACCTTCATTCAAAAAATACGGTATGGAGAAAAAATTGTTCCTTAACATGAAATACGCTAAGGGGTTACAATAGCCTGAAGATAATTTTGATAGGGACCATAGTGTTACCAGTCACATTAGGTTCCATGAATGTGTTATCTAATTTTTCCCTTCAGGAGAAATTACACAAACATGACCTTGTACATAAAGAAATTGGACAGATCATTTGACCATGGGAGCTCATATTCTGATTTCATTCATTCATGTTACAGGTGGGCTCAAAAATGTAAACACTGTTAGAGGAAATAAATGGAAGGATGGTTCAATGAATATCTCATAGGTGGCAAACTTGAAGGAAGCTCATATCGAGCTAAGAAAAAAAATTGAGGGGCTCCGAAGCTCAAAGTTTTAAGACTTCAGAGGTTTTACAATTTGCAGTTTCGGTGGACAAACATGCAAAAAAAAAGAAAAGGGCCCGAAAAATTGAAACCCCAAATTCTAAAAAGGCTTGGGGGTATTCGGGGTCAACTCCATTTTCGTAGTCAATGTCGTCGTAGATTGGGGATGACTAATTCTGAATTTCAGACTTCAAAGGTTCGAAGGTCTCAACAAGGTTGAAAAGTTAATAATGTCATGCAAGGAGAAAATGAAGTCTGAAACATGAAGTTTGAATTTCAAAATTCAAGCTTTCAGAGGTTTGGAGGTTTCAAGGACTCAAGCGGATGAACAAACCCCAAAATCCTGAAACTAAAACCCTAAAATACTGAAACTTGAACCACTGAAATCCTGAAACCTAAACCCCGAAAAATGGAAAGGTTTGAAACCTGAAATATGAATTTTGAACATCAAGGTTTCAACATTTTGGAACATTGAAACCCTAGAACATGAAATTCATAACTCAAAGTTTGAAACCTAGAATCCAAATTTCAGACTTTGGGGTTTTAGATTTTTAGAGCTTTTGTTGACTCAACTACATGAATAGTAACCTAAACTTCGAAATCAAAAGGTCCAAATTTATTAATCCTGAAGGTATGAAATTTTGGATTTTTGAGGTTGTGATGCATTTCAGAGTCTCAAGAAATAGAGCCAACCACTTGGATTTATTGTAGTATGACACCCTCATCTTCAGATGGCCATAACTTTTGACTGGGAGCTCGGATTTACACAATACAATCCACCATTTTAGAGAATGTTTCCAAAATTCTCACCTACCATAATTATGAAGGTATGGTATTCATTTCTTGGCCAACAAGGAAAATTACATAGAGGTATGGGTTTTGCAGTTGTACCCATCATTGTTGCAGGTGATTTTACTGCATTTTTGGGTGGTTGAAGCAATATTTTGAATCCTTCTCTCTCCCTTCTATCATTCTTCCTATATATTATAAGGAAAATCTCATTTTTAAAGGTTGGAAACCTTGTACATGCCTCTCCATTCTTTTTCTTCTTCTTCTTCTTATCTGTAAGATATTTTGTGGAGATTCCAAACCTCCGTAATGGACATTGTAATCAAAAAATTATGCCTTTGGCCCTAAATATGATGTATTGTATCAATATTGAGAGAAATAAAACCATATATGTGGATGTTTCAAACCCTCTTCTGTGTTCTAATGCATCTTTCTTATCTTTCATTGCATGCAAGGTTATTGTGTATTGTTGTGTTTTCACTACAACATTCTAGTTTTGGTGTGTTTATTATGAAGGTTATTCAACATCCTTCTTAGTGCATCACCTTCCCTAGAGTAGGTTTTAATTTTTATGCATTTCCTATAACTATGTCTTCTTGGGAAACCATTAGAATAGTGTTAGATATGTAACTCTCTGTACTTTGGAGTAGTTATCACTAACATATGATAGGAAGTCTGCCTTCTCTGGAGAGCTATCCTAATTGTAAAGTCCCACACTTTGGGATAAATCCATGTTTGACGAATCGCACTGACATCCTCAACCATTCACTTACAACCAATCTGGGGTATTGTGATTTCACCATAACAAATGGTTATCATTGATTTTTATATTATAGATCGGGAAATGAACTATAATATGATTCTTTGTCACCCATGGATACATCACATGAAGGAAATCCCTTCTACATTATTTTAGGAAGTAAGATTCTTATACTTAGGAAAGGCCTTCATGGTGCAAGGCGACGCAAATCCTTTTGATACACACTTAGGAAATTTGAAGAATAAATTAGGAATCCATTATGGGTTCAAGCTCCAAACAAATCACTTTAACAAACTAGTTGGTTCAAAACTTAAAGTAAAATTTGTCCCCAAAATAGAGTTAGAAGTCACATGTTTGATTGAGGACATTCGAGCAGTCAAGGATGAAACCATCATCATAAAGATAGTTTCCTTAGGAACAAAAACAAATATTTTCAACTTATTGGAGAATGATCTACTTATTATCCCTTCATTTTATTCAATGGATATGGGACATACCCTAGGACTTGACTCTCTTCTAATAGATGAAGTCTTTATGGTGGAAGTAACTATGGAAAAGGAAGAAGATACGAAGAATTATCCAACATCCATTTTTCTGAGTAACTATTGAACTCTCCATTTAGATGGAGCTCGATTTCATTTTAGCGTCGGGGAAGGTGTTATCCTTCCCTCTCCCGAAGAAAGGGTTATTTTGTTCTCCTTCAAGTTAAACTTCAAATGTACAAATAATTCCCAGGGCTAAATACGAATCCCTCCTTTGTGGCCTCATTGTAGATAAAAGGATGGGTGGTGGTAGTATTATAGTGCTGGGTCATTCACAATTGGTCATAAATCAAGTCTCTAAGGTGTATGAGACTAGAGACAAGAATTTGCAACTCTACAAAAAAAATGCTTATTCTAACAAAAGGGTTTGACTTCGTATCGATCGAAGCAATTCAATGAGAACAAAACCTTCTTTCAGACTCTATAGAATTTTTTTTTCCTACTTAACTCCAGGTAGTTAGTTGGAAGATATAAAATTCATTATATTGGTTTATGCTTAACCTTTTGTTTGTAAAATACCGATAACCCCAATGTTGATATACAAACAAGCCGAGAGAGATTATATCATCTTAGACAACATTGATAGTGATGAAGAAAATATTAGATAACTAAATGCCTATGTACGATTGCATCTTTCTCATCACAAGGTTGATTTGTCCCTGATCCCACATTCTTCTTCCTATTTTGGAAATCCTATGATAGAGTCTTCTTTGGGGAAAGATCACGAAATTTATGAGGTCGGAAAAGAGGGGGATTTACAGTTAACTCTGGCGCCACCTATTTTTGAGGAGGGAAACACCTCCTTAATTAAGGGAATGATCGATATACACATCAAGATGGAGGAAGAGCCAAGTGTCCTGAAGCTAAGAGCTTCTCTAACTCTAGAGGAAATAGAAATAAACACGTAGATTCTAAAAGAGCACTCAAAATATTTTTCATTTAAATACATGGAGATGAAAAGGATTTCTTTTGATGTTTCGGTCCATAACCTCATCACCAAGGTGGATGCCAAACCAATAAATCAAAATTCAAGGCCTATGAAGCCAAAGTTGACTCTCATGGTGAAAGAAGAAGTGATGAAAATCTTGCAAGTAGGGTTAAAAAAACTAGTGTATTAATCCAAGTGGGTGTCCATTATTGTTCACGTTCTAGAAAAGAACAGGAATATCCATTTTTGTATTGACTTTCAGAACATTAACAAAGCATGTCCCAAGGATGATTTCCCACTTCCCTGCATTGATGTCATTATTGATGCGACAACTGGTTATGAGTTGTTGTCTCTCATGGATGGATTTTTCGGATACAACCAAATTCACATTTCTGAGGAGGATAAGACCAAGAAAAATTTCATCACTCCTTGGGGAACCTGTTGCTATGCAGTCACACCATTCGGGATCAAGAATGTTGGAGAAACCTATAAACATTCCATGATGTATATCTTCTATTATTTTATCGACAATATTGTGGGTTATTACGTTAATGATATCCTAGCCAAAGGAAGAAAATAGTGTGATCACCATGAGGTGCTTCACATAATTATCTCTCGGTTAATCGAATATGGCGTCAAAATAAATCTAGAAAAATGTGTATTCAATGTAACAAGAGGAAACTTGTTGAAATACATCATATCTTAATGAGGGATTGATGTAGATCTAGCCAACATCAAAGAATTACTGGAGTCAATCCCACCATCAGACGAATCTAGTGTAAGGTTAATTCCTGATCTAACATTTTTTCTATTCATCGGATTAACAATTTTCTAAAAAATGATTTCATCATTGAGTGGACGGAAGAGTGAAATGAGGTTTCTGAGTCATTGAAATGATTCTTACTCTTGCCACCTACATTTAGGGCTCATAAATTAGACCGATCCCTCATTCTATATTCAAGGGAAACAAATGTCTCACTAGCATGCATGTTATACCAGGAAGATGATGATAAGCGTGAACATGTGGTTTACTTTATCAATTGAACACTACTTGACTACAAGACACATTACACATAGGTAGAAATGGAATGCCCAGCTATAATGTTTACAACAAAGAGGTTGAGATATTATATATTGAACCAAGAAAAAAGTGGTGATTATAAAAAGTGATCATTTACAGACTTATCTAATTCAAGGTTCGTTGTCTAATAGGATTGGGTGCTTTTATAGGATTAATGGGTGAGTTTGAGTTGACCTTTATTAATCATAAACTTGTTAAAGGACATGTTATTATGGATTGGTTAGCTGATAACCTAATAGAAAGAGGTAATTTACATGATTAATACTTTCCAGAAGAGTATGTATACCATGTGGAGATCAAGCCCTAAATCACTACATGTCCTTGGTACAATGTAATAATCAATCTCATTATGGACTAGGCATATCCCAAAGTGGCTATGACTTATCAAAGGATATGGTTACGCATTATAACTACTAAGTACGTGATTTTGGAACAATTGCTCTATCACAGAGCCTTTGATTAAATGTTATTAAGATGCGTTGACGAAGAAGAATCCCAGAAAACTCTTTTATGAATTGCATAGTGAAGTATTTGGGGTTCACTTCGGATTCATACCACTACTCAAAAGATGCATCCGATGTGCTACCTCTCACCCATGTTAGAGCATGATGTGGTAGAATTTATATGTAAGTTCCATAAATTCCAATATTTCTTCCATGATATCCACATATTAGCACATGAGTTTCAACTGATTGTGAAACCATGGCCCTTTTCCACATGGGGTCTAAATTAAATATGGAATTTTTCCCCTTCATCAACTAATAGCCATAACTTTATAATCACGATGACCGAGTACTTCACAAAGTAGGTAGAGGCCATCCCTCTTACAACCATACAAGGTTCTGTAATTGCTAAGTTTATTCTAAACCATATCATTTGTAGGTATGGTGTGCTGCAAGTCATTATCTCAGATAAGGGCGCGTCTTTTAAAAATGACGAGGTATGTGAATTATGAGAGAAATTAAAGATAAACCATCACACGACCTCTTTGTATTACCCTCAAGCCAACAGATAGGAAGATGAAACAAAAAAAAAACATTAAAATCCATTCTGCTTAAAAATATTAAGGAAAACAAATACGATTGGCATTTGAAATTATACCCGACCTTGTGGGCTTATCGGACATCAATAAGAACACCAACGGGGGAAACCCCGTTTTCACTAGTGTTTGGTTCAGAAGAAGTTCTACCACTATAAGTTGAAATACCTAGTATCTTCATCTCATTATAGAGATTTTTTTTAGAATAATCCTATCAAGAGGTGCGACTTTGTCAATTTGAAATCCTTTATGAGGCTAGGCTTAGTGCTGAGAAATGGCATAGGCTTATGCTGAGCGAATGTGCGATAGTATAAAAAAAGGGTTTATGAACATGAAATATATGAGTGAGATCTTGCATTAATACTTGATAGCTGGATAGAAAAAAAATGGGTAGAGGTAGGAAATTCAAGCCCAGGTGGTTGGGTCCATATTGAGTAATGGAAGAATACGAAAATGGGGCATTTTTCCTGTGTACACTAGAAGGTGAAGATTTCAGTGATTCGTCAACTCTCTTCACCTAAAGAGGTATTACGCATGATCCACATGCATTTCCATATGTACACTACTCCATCCACATTGCATTTTCATGTGTTTTTCCATTTCGTAAATGTGTAATCAAGGGACTTATTATCATAATAGTAAAAATTATGAAAGCACTGGCAGAACATTCGAATAATATATCTTCAAATCTTCATGGTATCACAAAATGTTTCCAAATCATCTCATTAGTTCAAACATGAAAGGACAAGCTTTGATATTAATGATACCAAGGCCTGCATACTTGGTTCTACTCATAGTTTCTTCTAGATTAGTTGTTTTTTCCTATGGTATGTTCTAGAAGCTTCATGGTGTCACATCTATCCCATATAAATATATTTGGAAATATGAACATTCTAAACATTTTTTCTAAATGAATATGTCAACTACAAGTCAATAAAAAAAATTAGTTTACACAATTCTTTTTCCTACCAACCTTCAGTGTTGAGTCCACCTCTCTTACTAGTGGTGTACAGTTGGGAGAGGAGGGAAGTTCCCTTACTCACCTATTCCTTTTCCATGGTGATAAGCCCATGCTTACTGCTGGTATCATGGGGCAAGGTGCAGGGGGTCTCTTTGAAAAATTAGAAAGTTAAAGAAGTTCATTCAAATACAGTGAAATTATAAATCCAAAAAAAGTTAGTTAGATGTCTAAAATTCAAAAAAGAATTCATAACCTCAAAACCATATTTTTTTAAACAAGTGGCCATCTATAGATCTAAGTCTAGATAAAATTGAAAGCAATTAACGTGTTAAACTATGTAGAAAACTTGTGTAGAGTTAGATGGTATGTTCTGAATTTGGTTTTTGTCAAATCCTTCTCTCTCTCTCTCTCATCATTGTCGTTCAAGAAATCTTGGTGACTTGTGCCCCTCTTATCTTTGGGTGTTGATCCCTTGTATATTATTGGTTGAGGGGGGTTAAGAGTGGGGTATGTTCAATCTTTCTATCACATCACTTTATCACCATGTTTTTTCAAAACAATATGAAGTACCAAAATTTTCTCAAAGAAATTAAAGGTCAACATTACAATGTGTTTGCATTATCATATATCAACATTACAAAATACAAAAAAAAAACATTCTATTCGCACTTATATCCATTGCATACATTATGAAAATATAAAAAACTACAAATTCTGAAACATCTTGAGTAACATATGAAATCAACCAGGAAGAAGTCAACAAAGATACATTGAATTATTGAACAAAAAAAAATATGATTCTATATATATCATGATCAATCTAGTTTTAGTACAATGCCATCACACACTAGGTGTGGTCAAAATTCTTACAATGAGCATAAGATATACCAAATAAATCATATAGTGCCCAACAAAATGGAATCGAAGAAATAAAAGGCCTAATGTCTTGTCAGTCCCTGTGATGGTGCATGGATGTGTTCAAGAATCCTATTGTGGCTCTGATGATGGGAATGAATTGAATGATGGGAGTGCTCGTGGTGGAGGCCACTAACTATAGTTTCACTATGAGAGTGACTCTGCCTCATCAATCACTCAGCTATCTCATATGTAGTCACCTTAGTATAGAGAGAGGTCATGACCTTTTTTGCCCTTCAGATGGGTGCAAAAACATCAGTGTGTCTACCAGATGCAAATGGATACCCTGTGTCCTTAGTTATCTCATCTCAGGTATTCCCCCAAGGGGGATCAGAAATGTGTCCCACATAAACTTGTCGAATAATATCTCGTCACTCCTGTGTAATTGCTACAAGAAGGAAAGGAAGAAGAAACGAGGAGTAAGAAAGATAAAAAACCAAAACAAAAAGAGAAATACCAACTAACATTTCAAACTAAAAAGTTCAAGATAAATGTATTTACAAACTGAGATCTTCTAAAACCCATGTGGGATTGCCTTGCATTGATGAAGGTGCTATTGTAGGTACCTCACATGCCTACCCCCTCCTGAAACTATGTATTGACCAATAATAGATCCTTCATCTCCTCCCTCATCCTGAGGAAGTGGCTCATCTGAGACAAATGTATCCTTATCCGTTCTTGCCTCCTTCTGCTCTACTCTCAACACATCCTAAGTGTCATTCAACTTAGGGTCACTCTCTTCATCCTCCATGTGATTTGTCTTGCCATCCTCAGCAGATAACCCCTCGTCTTCTATCTCATCTTCTTTATACTCCTTAGAGGTCAGATTCCACATCTACAGGCTCATCATCCCTCCCACTGTGAGCGAGAGCGGCCTCAATCTAGAGTAAAGGTGCTGGAGGGGAACCAACTACCCATTGGGTACGAACCACTCACATAACTACAATAGGCACTCCTGGAGTAACAACTATTTAACTTGGATCTCTTCTAAGGCCCTTTCGGGTCTCCTGAACGGTCCTGTACACAATTGCCACTACGGGAAGAATATTAATGTAAGGGAGACGAAAATTCTAAGGAACTCGGTCAAATGGATGGATCTCGACCCTCCTTTTCCTATCAAATAACTAACCAGTAGTGGAGAAAGCTACCACTTTGGTGCCCTCCGATCCCACAACCCTACGATGTCCAAGTAGGGAGTTGCAAAAATTTATTTTGTAGTCAGAAAATCCACTAGCTGATGTGGTACCTTGAGAACTGACATCCTTATCAACCTAGCTGCCCTTACAGCCCCCGGTCCTGTATGGGCACTCCCCTCCCATATTGGCTAATATGCTCATATAGTGAGCTCATGACTAGAGTGGGATGGCTCGATGAATGTCCCTGTAATCTGGAAATCTTGTATAAGTCATGATAAGTGGTCTAAATGATGTCTAATCCCCAAGAATAGGTACAACCATGTGCCTTAATCAGTGTAATAATCAGAGACAAGAAATAAAATAGAGTATCACCTACTTTGTCCACAATCAACTGTGAGGCCAAGATATCCATGATGGCCTTACAGATGACAAGGATAGGAGTATTAGAAAAGGATTGGACCTTCATCCCCTTATTTAAGAAAAAATATACCATGGCATCCCCCATGTAGGTGGCCCGATGATTCATCTTAGATATAGATCCTGTTATTTTCATTGTCAACCTCCTCCGAAGTATCGAAAGCTCAAGAATATGGTACATGTCCTCTAGGGTGATAGTTCACTTACCCCTAACACCTGACAACAATAAATTGTTCTGGTCTACATCCCTATAAGAAAATAAGTCACACATTATGTGACAAACATGAGTAACATGAGGCAACCGTGCAATACTCCATATTCCTGATCTCTAAAGGATATTTGTTTTAGCCTGAGTCAGCTGATTTAAAATTTCTTGGAGCCAATCACATTCCATCTCAAAACCCCAATGGATATATTATTCCTTCTTCTCAATCCACCAGAACAATAGAAAAAGATAAATTTAGAGACATATTTCAAGAAACAAGCTCATCAAAAACACGAAAAAACATTAAAAATTCACAAAAAAATGAAGTTAGCATAAGTTCTCGTCATTCTGTTCAGAACCACCACCTAGTGCAGGGCATTTTTTCTGCAACCGCCACCCTAGTCAGGGAAGCGGGCCTGATCCAGTTAGCCAAATCGGTTTGTAACCCTAAAAATACTCAAAAACATGAAAAAAGACCAATTTCGACAAAACAAAAGGCTATCTTGTAGGAGGCCTACATATTCATTTAAATCACGAAATTTCAAAAATAAGCCCTCCTAGGTGAATATTTAATCATTTTTACATTTTATGTTTAAAAATGCACATGTGAGAAAAACTAACCTTGGACCGCATAGATCTATCTTAAAGTTGTGGAGGCATGATCACGATTTCACAATTAATGCTTTGACTATCCTTTCGATGAAAATGGTCACCGTTGGTCTAAAGCTCAAAAATCAACAAGTCAATTGCGCAAATGAATTGAAAAATGGGTGTGTCTATATATATATATATATATATATATATATATATATATATATATTGGTATAGCCTTGTTTTGATTCCATATATTCGTAGCACGGGAGCATTGGAATAGGTAAGTTTTGATTTTATCCCTATACAAATGGTAAGTCCTCTTTTCGTTTTAGTTTAGAGTTTATTTTTCGATATTTTATCTATCTGCACTTGAGTCTTCTTTTATTTTTGTAGGTAACGGGAGTTTGGACAATGAGATTTTGACATATGGGAATGTCAGGTATGATATTCTAACTCCCCATTTCGGGACCTCCATACTCAAACTCTACATTTTACACCTCTTCATGGCTAAGATTCTTCTCCAAGGGGGAAATATGTATGCACCCAAAGTTTCACTTGATACATTTTCAGAAAAATGTTTACAAAATTCCCCAGTGATGATTCATGTCCTTTGAAAACGTGTTCGATTACCTAAGCTCGTCCACAGTATATATTTTTCACATAGATGCTTGTTCCTAGCTTTTCCATGATTTTTCTATCTTTCCATTCCTTTCTATGCATGTTTTGGCCTTTAGTGCTACGATCACCACCCTGCGTGGCCGGCGGTTCTAGGACCGCCACTTAGGTAGGGTGGTGGTCCTGTGTAATTTTTGAAGAATTCTTCATACTTTTTTTAACACATGTGATTTCACTTAACTCGACTTCTAGGGTGCATTTGTGATTTTTTTCCCCTAAAAATAGCCTTTTTGCATGGTATTCCCTCCCTCTTCTATTTTTGAATAGATTTATTTAGTTTGAACTGCATCTTAACCCAATTATTTGACACTCCAAGGCTACCTTGTGTAGGAAGGCACATCCTAGCCATTTCCTAAATATTCAATGCTTGTATTCAAGAAAATGGCCTGAGAATTTTGTGTATCTTGTATAGTATTTCTGCCACAATCCTGCTAAAAAAATCATAGCAAAACTCAAATCTCTTATGTTATCTCCCTTCTACTTGCATTGCAACAAGATTACCTTCAAGCTGCCATTACCCAAGTGCCTTCTCCTACTGCTGCCTTTGCATTCCCAATTCAGTTGACTCATATGGACACACAGAGAAAGAAAGGATAATGTGAGGGGATGAGAAAAAATACAAGAAGATTTACCAAAGATCTTGCTTATCTAGGTTGGAATTATTTGTTTTTTTAATTCATTTGTTCAAGTTATTAATTTAGAGTTATTCATTTCAAATCCATATCAAATAAAGCAGTAAAATTGTTCATTTAATTAAATCAAGCATTTAAAAAAAGAGTGAATCATTAGAAATATTGCTCTATAGGTTTGGTTCATACTAGACTGTTGAGGGATAACCATTACAATGAACCCCACACACTACACTATAGGTTTTACACATACACATCACATCCTTTATCATCCATTCTACAGTTAGTCTTCATCCTACATTATACTACATACCTCTCATGTACATACTAGTCATTTATACATCATCTATATTATACATATTACACTAGTCGTGATTACATATTCCAGAAGCTCGTAGCATGGGTCCTTATAAAATCCAATCTATTGCTTCTTATCTACCAATAATTTCATTTAATCTTATCATTTAATGTTATAATGCATTAAAATTATACCATGCCTAATTTGGAATCCTAAAAGTTGACTAGAATTAAGTAAAATCCTAGCCCCTATCAGCTTGGTCCCAGACGTTTCCAGACCTAAATGTCTAGGTCCTTTTGAGGCTATTTGTCTGATTCTGGCACTTATTCTTCTTGTTCAATGATTAGTGAGTAGTTTCCTAAAAAATCACTTTTGACAGAAAACTTCTAGCATTTAGAGATGAAAATGAATATCAATCTATGATATTCAAGTTGGTATTGGGCCAAGTTGGATTTGAACCAGCGTAGTTAGATAGGGACTCCCATATCTATATGGACTGAGAGGCCCTATCTAAAATTATATATCTAGAGGGGGGGCTATCCTTCCATATATGGACGTCTAGATCCTTCCGAGCATAGCATCTAGTCTATATAGAGATATGGAGATAGAGGGCCATCGGCGCCCTTGTCTATTCTTACATCTGATTCATGCCTTCTACATTTAGATTAGGTTACACCTTATAAATGGGTATATATTTTTATCACTACATATTCTAGTTCTATTTAAACCTATCACTACATGCTATATATTTCCTATTCTATACTCACTACACATCATACATTGCATTGCCCACACCACGTATTTACATATCATACTCATCACTTGGTTGTTTATACTATGTTTTCTTCTACACAATGCAATCGCCATACTATGATGAACTTTATTTCATCAGTCCATACTCGATTATCAAGGGTTTACCAAAAAAATGGACCGTACATTCATCATGTGACATTTTCCTCATGTAATATTTCTAGCATTAGTGACATACATATTCAGTTAAATTTTCATACATTTTATCATTTTGAAGTGGTATACACTTTAGGCTAAATCACCACCCCCATTTTCATCCTGTGGTGGTATAAACTTTAGGCTAAATCACCATCCCCATTATCATCATGTATTGGTGTATGCTTTAGGATAAATTACCACCCTCATTATCATCTTATATTTTTATACACCTTAGGTTACATCACCACTCCGTTATTGTTAATCACATAGTGACATACACCTTCGGTTAAATTGTCACCCATTGTATCATTTTGAAGTGGTATACAAATTAGGTTACAACACCGCTCCCTCCTTTCATACACATTATGTTAAACAATCATCCATTTTCATTCTTTCATCATATAGTGACATACGCTTAAGGTTAAATCATCACAGATCAATTCAACAATCCATGATATACACTTCAGCTATAGGTTTCACGCATATCTCTCCACATGTTGCATGTCATCTCCATTACATATACACATTCACCAAAACGTGCTAGGAATAACCAACACTACTCGACCATTTACCGATGACACACAATGATTTACAGTTCATTCTTGACTGCTGAGGGGGAAAACAATATAAACATCACTAAATACACATTCCATCCACTCAAGGGGAAAGTTTCTCTTATCATTCCATCTTGCATTCCATTCCATCCATCCATAACATACTACATTATCTGGGGAACATTTACTCTTTATTAGTAGTGTTTTTCATGTTCACTTTATTACACATATTAGATTGTTTTCTTATATATCCTTATCATACACACATGCATGTTCAAGCCTTTGTTTAGTGTGATCACATCTATAGGATTCTACACGCGGAATGGATGCTTTCCCTCTACCCTTCCTATACTAGTTGTTGGGGTCATCCACATTCATCTTCTCCACGTTCTATGGTTTCATTTTGTACTTAACATCTTCTATTACTTGCTTATACATGCTTTGACATATTCGTTATCTCTCTAACATGCTAATGGGTGTTCTATGTGAAGCTTTGGTTTTGCATGATTACATGTTTCCATGACTACTTTGTTTATGCTTGTCTTCTTTGTTTTCTATTGTATGTGGTCTCTTTCCTTTGCTTGTGTGCACACTTGTCTATTGTTCGCGGCTATGATGGCCTTGTTGAAAATTTTCGCCCCACAAGAAAAAATGGGCAACCCAGGCCCACATTTTGTCTGCAAGAAAAAAATGGGCATATCATCAAAGTCTAATTTTCGTACATTCCAGTAAAACCTCGTAGCTCCCGACACTGAGAAAATTCCAAAAATTCAGAGATTGGAACTTGGGGTTAAAATTATCATTTTGTATCCATAAAGACACACCGAACTAAGATGGAGCTCGACGAGCAAATCATCAGGTTGGATCTTAATTGAGGGGAAAAGTCAAGGGATAACTCACCTAGTAGCTCGGTGAGCTAAACAGGAAGATGCAAAGGACTAGCACAGACGAGCTTGGTCCATGAGCTATACGGCAAGTCACAAGCTTATCAAAGAGAACTCGATGACGAGCCGAGTTGAATGAGATTGGCCATGACAGCTGGTTCAACTTGACACGGGAATAACGAATCAAGGAAAACGGCTCTCATCACAGATGGGAACTCACTCAACGAGTTAGAGCTCGGGTATGCCAGAAGACACGTAGGGTAATACGATTCATGTCAGACTAAGAAAGGAAGAATGCAGTGGAAGAACCAAATCATAAATAGATAATTCGTGTCATGAGAGCTCGTGATCAAGTCAAGTTTCTCATATTCACGATGGAGGAAATGTAAGAATCGAAAGGGATATGACAGCAAAGAAATACAAATGAGATGATTCAATGAGATGTCATGAGCCAAACCCGACAATAGGTTATGAAGGATGAGCGATCTTACGAAGGCCAATGTGGAGTACATAACTCGGCCCATGGAATCAACGTCTATAGAATCCGGAAGTAACATCGGGTAGACCTAAAGTCGGGCCGAGATCACTCCAGGATCCGGCTATCAAAATGATGGGCTCGGCATTACAGTGGACTCAAGGAAAAGGCGAACCGATCTGACATGAACTTCAGACACGATGGAAGACATAGGAGTCTAGTCATCGAAAGGGCTAAGGAGAGTCGAGCTCGAGGAGATCATGATCAATGCAACAAGAAAAGGCACAACTCTGTGGTCGAACTCAGACGGGAGTTCAGAGATGGCATTTTCACATTTTGGGAGTGCGTCAACTTCGCTGGTAGCGAGCATTGAGTATCTGAAGCCCTAATGGCGGGAACAAATGGAAAGATTTAAATCCAAACTTCAAATTTAAGTGTTTAGAATTTCGGGGATTTGGAGTCTTGGGAGCTCGCGCTGAATAGTGCTCCGAGGCCAAGAAGAAGTCTGAAACCTGAAGTCTGAATTTCAGTCTTCTGGATTTTGGCATTTCGAACATTTTAGAGACTCGGACAGGTGAACAGTGCCCCGACTTATGAAGACATAAAGCCCGAAAACACGAAGGTAAAGCCCCCGAAATCGCATATGGGAAAGTCTAAGAGTACGTGGAAAATCAATGGGCATGTGATGGTTGAAGCTCGGTCAATTAGCCGACAGAGTAAAATGCCAGACAAATGGTAAACAGCTTTCCATGTACGTATAAATGGAGGATCAACGTGTAGTAGACAAATGGATCCACACGTGGATTTTAACTCAACAGAGCCAGAGGTCGAGCCAATAAGGGGAGTGGATCTTGGAGGTGGAAAAGTGTACAAGGCCATAGTGCCGCATGGAAAACATATGCCAAGCCCAAAACGGGAGATAGTAGTGAGTAAATGATGGGAGAGTTCATTTTGGTGGCAAGGGTAATGCAAGGGTAATGCAGCGGGCTCACGAAGCCAATGAAACAGAGGGGAATGTCGATCTTGGAGAACCAGTGGAATAGTGTAAACAATAAGTTTTTATGGGTGCCGCAGTGAGCAATTTCTAGATTCCTCTTCTCTCTCTCCTCTACTGGAAGACATATGCCAAGCCTAAAAGGGTATTATAGTAGGGATTGTAAATGATGGGAAAAGTTCATTTTGATGGCAAGGGTAATGCAATGGCTCACGAAGAATGCACCCCAGGGGAATGTTCATGAAGCTACAAGGGCTAGGAACTGGGGCTTGAAACCTTCCTAGAGAACCAATGGAATATTAAACAATAAGTTTTTATGGGTTTTGGAGCAATTTCTAGATTCCTCTTCTCTCTCTCCTCTACTAAGAATTTCTTCTATAAGTATTGTAAGGGATTGCAAAAGAAAAAGCTTGATCACCTTCTTCTCCCATGCATCCCATTTATTCTTGGGGCTTGAAGCCTTCCTCAAATATTGTAACGGCTTCATGCCTCCTTTACTACACCATTGTACTATGTAAATTTTAAATGGAGTAATAAAAACTATATTTATGTTGCATCTTTTCTAACCTTTATTGTTTAATTGTTTGCATCTTACAGGTAAGTAAAGCAAGTTGGGGGGGAAAAAGGGGTCATAAGTGGATGACATATTGAAAATAAAAATAAAATCTCAACTTGTAAGGATGATTAGCAATATGTGCACTCAAAATTAGAAAAACTTATATAAATCTGAATCGTACCATCCTAAATCTAGTTTCAAAAATACCAATTTTTTAAAAATGGACAAGTTTAGCTATATTAAACATTCAAAATTCAACAACTTGGTAATTTTTTTACAAAAATTCTATAACATTGTAGTTTGTTTACTCGCGATTTGAATGGCCAATACTTGTTTTTTCTTTCCTTTGGTGAAAATTTAGATGTCGCTTTCTATCTTGGGATATATTTTATTTGGTATTTTTTTAGCAATATATATTTTTTTACTATTTCCATGAAAGTGGTCTAAAAATACTAAGAAAATGGAGCACTTTCTTTTTTCCCGCCATGACGTCATAAAAAAATATCGAAATCAAATAATTGTTTTTGAATGTGTATATAATTTTTCCATGGTTGGGATCGTATAGGTTTGATCACATTCTGACAAGTGAAAGAAAATTTGAAGTCTTAAACGTAGACATGAACATTTCGGGAAAAAGTGTCTTAACAGACCTACTATTAATAAAAATTATAAAATGATATCTATCATGTTGTATTAACTTTAAAATCATTATTTCTATAAAGCTAATAGTCTCTCATACGTTATGGTACCATTTTGTGACATGTTTTGAATTTTTCGACATGGATCAAGTTTGAGGAAGGGAAAATTTGATGTTTTAATATTTTTTTATGTAAAATTAAGGATTTGATATCCACTTGTTGGTTCCCCAACTTGCAGCACTTACACTTATCTCTCTTTTTACTTTCAGCATCTATGTATAGTTCTTATTCATTACAGGTTTGATTTGTTGTGCTCATTCGGGAATGATGTATTGAATGCAATGTAGTTTTTTGTACAAAACCAACCTTCCTAGTTTCATTCTTTCATTTTTTTGCAGGTAGGGGAAGTGATTAGCAATCCTTTCTTGCGTATCACCATTTCTAGTGTATTTTTATTTTCCATGCAATCCTTGTTTCCTTGTCCCCTTGGAAGTATTAGATTAGGATTAGTGAGTAAATTTTTCTACAATAAGAGTAATTAGTGGTAGGTAGATTATGAGCAGGAACTGACATTCTCAAGAAAGCTATCCCATTTTGTAATGTTCTACACTCATGATAGCTCCATGTTATGCCATCATGTTGAATGACCCATTCAAAATTAGGCCATTTGGGGGGTGTTGTGATCCTGAATCAACAGTTTTGGCATGCCTGATGGAACGAGGAGTCATTCCATAAGATTTGAAGACATTTTACAGAAATTTTGAACTAGAAAATTGTAAGTGTTTCAATTTCATAATTTCCACCTCACACGCAGAGTTGTGAAGTCGAATTTCAAGGGGATTTCATGAGTGAAAACGTCTGAATTTCACTAATTTATACATCATAGCCTAATCTTCAAAAGGGTGTCCTTAAATTTTTTACCAATTTGATATTTTGAATTTTAAGGTTTTTCAAATTTAGGGATTTAAAGATTCACAAATTTGTAGGTTTTCCATTTTTTTACCTTTCTAAATTTTAGGTTTCAGGATTTCAGGATTTTAGAGGTTTTGAAATTTCAAAAATTCAGACTTTATGAGTTGTGGCAATTTCAGGATTCAGAGTTCAGAGGTTTCTTTGGACTACAAATTTTGGGGTTTCCTCATTTTGAGGTTTAAGACTTCTGTGCACTTCATATTTTGGAGTTTCGACCACTTCAAATTTCAAAGTTTTCAAGAAAAGCTAGCTTCAAAATTTTAGTTTTCGGAGGTCATTTGTAGCACTCTAGTTAAACCTTGTAACTATTTTGAACCTTTCAATGTGTGCATACAAGTATTCATTTCATTTTATGAATTTTTTTGTGCACTTGGTGGAACCTCTATCTTTGGAGACACACACAAGCATAATAGGAAAATCCAATTGGGTCCAAAAACTTTCTCTAAGTAGTAGAATTTACTTTTCTTCACCACCCATTTCCATCCATTCTCATTCATTTGCCTTTAATTTTCTTCTATTTATGAATTTTTACAACCATGACTTCATTCCCACAATGAAATTCACACTTTCAGTTGCAACAATGTCAGTCAGACATACCTACACATTTGTAACATATATTTTGGGGATGTTCAATACTATGTATGTTCCTATGGACAACAAATGGACTAGTTTTGTTATTCATCAAACTATTCAGGTTTTCAAGACCAAGCGTAAAAAAAATATGGAGGCTACCCTACATCCGAAGATCTTTAATTAAAGCTGAAAGTGTAAGAATTAGAGGAAAAAATGTGCATCAAAGAGCTATGACTCAAATACAAGCATGTAAGATTGGTTTTATGACCCCTTGTCTATTGGTGTGTGTGACATCAGTAGTCATCATGCACATCACCTGGTGAGTTATCTCACCTTGTGAGAGTCATAAGTCTTAGGAATTCAAATGAAAAATGTCAGATTCTATCATAGAATTTGTCATTGTCATTTACATCAGTATGTCATAGGAGTTACATTCCTTATTTGGAATTGTAATTCCTCTTTTAGTGGCATCATATGTGTTTGTCACATCATATGCATCAGTGGCATCATTGAGGTTCTTTCCTTGTTTAGGCATGGGGGTTACACAACACCCCTATTTTTACTTCCTTTTTTTTCGATCTATGAGGATGAGTAGACCTGTTTTCTTATATACATTTTCTTTCCATTGTTTAAATCTTGTTTATTGCATTGGAGCTTGACGTTACCATTGGAGTACAACTTTATTGTGGTGCGTTTTTTTTGACATCGGTTCTCACAAATCCCTCTTTCATGGTATCAGAGCTTGTTTCGGTAAAACGAGAACTCTACGTTTATCAGTTGCTTATTACTTCTGCTTTCTTCTTATTTCCTCATGAAATTTTTTTTCAATTATTACTTTGGAATTGTATTTCTCACCTCATGTTGAGGTTTCGTGAAATTACAAGTTTGGGGTGTTATACCTTTTTTTATCATTTTTCTACCGAGTAGTTGCTTGTGCAAGCTCTCACTTTTGCATGTGCTCTACATCCATATATCTAGATTATAGTGGATGTTGTTTTTGGGTTGTTTCTGTGTTACTTTCTTGTTATGTTTGTGCTCAAATTCAGCTCCTATAGGATAAAATAAGTTTTGTTTCTTGGTATTTGAAAAGTGTTGTGTTGGATCCTAGAACTGAGTTAGAATGTAGCTCATAGTATTGTCCTCTTTCATGCTCGGCTATATTCCCTTTTATCTCGCAGACTAGGGTCTCTTACATCTATTACCATACTCGATTCACATCCTGCATTGTGCTTAAGGTCATTGGTTTGGGTTGTTATTCAACTCGTTTTCTTGCTACACTGTTGATTTTTCCATTTTGGTTTCATGTTGTTGGAGTCTATTGTGCATTAGAAGATTCAACCTATCCACCTGCATTGAGAGCTTGTTAAAAGTTCCTAGTTCATTTTTCTTCTTCCTTCGCCTCGTGTGCAGCTCTTAGCCTCTAGAACCTTTGGTCTATGTTCCACCTCTGGTGTGGTCATCCTCAACTCATGTTGCAGGCTTATTGATCGCTGGATCTGCTAACCTTACTTGTGCTTGTGTCTTCTTTGAATGAAGAACACCTGGTCTTGCCAATAAACTACAAACCATTGTAATGTGATGCATAGATCATGCTGCATATAACAAAATTTGCAATGAAAGATATGTTGAGGATATCTAGGAACATAGAGAGCTCTTGATGGCAGTCATCCACAAACATGTCATTACTTGAGTGACAACAGATTGATACAATAGCTTTGTCTAATATGCCTAGCTCAGGCAAACCTTGCATCACAGTGCTATCAAATGGGAGGTTTGAGATTGCTCAACATTCACCTGCCTACTTTGACTTAGCAGAATTAAGGGAAAGGAAAAACAACTCGGTTCAACGCTTTAGAAATAGCTCGGCCTACCTTGTAACTTCATGCATTATCACTTAGGAAGAATGAGAGAGGGAAGAGAGAGGAATTCCAGATCTACCCCAACCACTTCTAGGTTGCATTTAACTCATCTCATTATGGCAGAAGCGGTGAATCCTGGAAAAACGGTGGACTATCTAGTAGAAACGGTTGAACTGTCTGTTGTATTAAAGCTGGTTATTGAAACGTCGCTTCTATCTATTATTACGTGCCAGAGGTGTTTCTCAATTTTATCACTCTAATCTAAACCAAAATTCAATATTGACCCCAGAATTGTGTAGAGAATTTTTCTAGCTTTCCATTGATATAAAGAACGTGAAGATCCGAGCTCTGGATCGAAAGATATGATGATTTGAAGATTTAGGGCAAAAAACAGGCCAAAACGGATATTTGAATTTTTTCCCGCACTCTGCCACTTGGATGACACGTGTCGGACTTTGATTCATCCATGGGTTCATTCTCCAAAAATTCCTTTTGGGTCTTTAAACTTGGACACGTGGGCACGATTTTATTGGGTCGGGCCTGAGGGGCACACTTGGAAACTTTTCAACCTTCTGACACGTGGCAACGTTGCATTACAAATTCAAATGGCGAAGCTCCTTCGGATTTTCACAAATCCACCTGCCAGCGTCCCTTTGGCCGGCTGTCCCAAACTACCTGGGAAAAATGTCCTCCAAACCATTAGATTTGGGCTCTCCTTAGATTCCTGATATGACGAAAAGTGAAGGAGCACATGAGCACATTTCCATTGGCTCTCCAACCTCTTTCAGATTTTCGCGCACCTAACGCGTCTCATTTTGGCGGACTAGTATGTCCCATCGGGTTTGAAAGAAGTCCCCGGCATGTGTTGGCCGAACCAACGTGTTCACGTCCTCCGACTCCAACTTTCGCTAGATTTTTCAAGCTATCCTTGGATTGTCCTGGGAGCGGAAAATGATCTCTGCATGCCGCATCGGGTTGAAATGGTTGCTCGACATGTGCTTGCCAAACCGTGCTGATCCGACGTGCTTCCGCGTACGCTTTGTTCCAATTGTCCCAGACTAAGCGAAGCGAGACTTAGGAAAAATTTTCGACATGTTCTTCTGGCCGATTCGGCTTTTCACGCCCCACGCGTCCCGATGTTCCCAACTGACCTGGATGCTATGCAGACCGCCTGGTAGCCTTTCGGCCGATTCGGGCCCTGACGTCCCAACTGTCCCTAGTGGAGACCTTAGTCAATTTTCTCTGTATTTCGGCCTTTCAAGCCTGGCTCTTTGCAACCTTTCGGAGGCCCACATACTTTTAAATATGTTGGGTTTTCTTCTTGGACAGGAGGGTTAGAGAGAAACCGAGGGACCACCCGAAACATGATTCCTCAGGCCTTGAATCATGTTCTACTTGCTCGGGCCCTGTTGACAATCTGATCCGTGTTATCCAAAATTACCTTGTGTTCAGCCGGGGAGGGAGAATTTTGGATAACAATTTTGGCGACTTTTTGGGGTCACCTGCCTGCTAGGTAGAAGATCAGTGGCCTTTTAACAATCCATTGGGCATGGAGTAATAACTTGCAAGCCAACCTGATCTAATCTGATATCTGATCTTGAGCCTGATACCGCAACTCATTCCTCCGAGAGCACACTGAACTATAGAAATTCAACCTAAGAGTGACAAAACCTGTGCCAAAGCACTTAGGGAAAAATGAAACCTAACTACAACCAGACAATGTGCATACGCACTTAGAGGAATTGGAATCTAGGCTAATAATTACAAGGGTAAACCTTTTCCTTCTTCAGTAGCAATGTTTAAGATAGATTCTGTTAACTAGAATCAGGAGTTTTTCTCCATCCAACGCAGACAATTGGAAGGCATTACCAGTCTTACATCTCGTGACCATGTAGGGGCCACTCCAAATGGCATCAAACTTGGAATTCCTTCCAGGTTTTGCAACCGATCTGCATCCCATTTCAGAACTTGGTCCCCCCTCCTATTAAGGTCCTTGCTCCTGCCTTCTTGTCAAACCATCTTTTTACTAAGGCTTGATCCTTTCTCAATCATCAGAGCGTGCATGTTCTCTTATTTCTTCCAATTCCATCAACTCTGCGTACCTGGCCTCCATTGGTTCGAACTCAGACTAACTCCAACTACTTCATGAGCTCTAATGCTGGCAATTCTAATGATATAGGCAATACTGCCTCCTTCCCATAGACCAATTTGTAGGGAGAACTCCCTGTAGACCTCTTTGGTGTTATCTCTGTTAGCCCATAATGTTGATTTTAGCTTGGTATGCCATGTCCTTTGGTTTTCA
Organism: Taxus chinensis; assembly: GCA_019776745.2. NCBI lineage: Eukaryota > Viridiplantae > Streptophyta > Pinopsida > Cupressales > Taxaceae > Taxus > Taxus chinensis. The sequence continues at coordinate 387,662,972 of CM034155.1, forward strand.
TCTAGATTTCTTCTGATGATCCTTAGCAAACTTTTTGTTCGTGGACTCTGCCTGTCCAGTACCCTATGGGTAATAATTTAAAGAGGTGCTTAAATAGATTCCATTTTTGACATCCCATTCTGTAATCTTAGAACCTATGAATGCTAATGCATTATCTGATATGATAGTAGCCGGCACATCGAACCTGGTCATTATTTCCTCATAAAATTCTAGTACGTTGGACTCACTTGCTTCTTTGAGCGCTACTATTTCGGTCCACTTGGTGAAATAGTCTGTCGCCGTGAGAATCCACTTGTGGCCTTGGCTTGAGTTTGGGTTAATGACCCCGAATGAAGTCCAATCCCCATTGCATAAATGGTTGGTCAACCAAAATTGGATGCAATGGAAGCACTGCTAGTCTTTCTTTGCCTGTGAAGAGTGCACATTTCTTGCACTTTCTTATCCATGTATAACAGTCACTGAACACTGTGGGCCAATAATACCCTGCCTTCATTATCTTGAGAGCTGTTACTCGTGGGGCGAAATGTCCTCCGGAATCTCCATCATGAAAATCTCGTAACACCCTCTCAATCTGACCTATCCCAATGCACCTCAATAGAACTCCATTGATGTCTTTCTTAAACAAAACACCATCAACAAACACATATGGAATGGATTGTAATCTAAAGTATCTCCTCTTTGCTTTGCTCATTTCTGGAGGGCATAGGCCTATCTGTAGGAAGTGTATCATATTCTGAGTCCAACAGGGAGTGGACACATCATCATTTTCCTATTCTTGACCATCCTGTAGTACCAAGATAGCCTCTTTTTCATTACCTACTTCAACTTGCTAACTCATGGCTAGTTGTTCGCATAGTCCCTTCCCACGTACTAGTTTGGTAACCTTGATATCGTTGTCATATTCCATGACATGGGTTATCCATCATGCATGCTTCTCATTCAGATCCTTGTTTAGAAGGAAGTCCTTAACTCCCGCATGAGAGACCAATAATTGGATCTTGTTGTTTGAGACTAGGTGTTTGAATTTCTTTAAGCTCCTGATCACTGCAAGGACATGCTTTTCAATGAAAGAGTACCTAGTTTCGAATTCCTCCAAGCCTTGACTGAAGAAAGCAACTGGTTGCTCTAATCCCTCTTTGTTTTGTTGTACCAAGATTGTAGAAATTGTGTCTCCGCCACTGAAGGCATATAGCACGAAGTCCTTGGAGAAGTCTGGATTGACGAGGGTTGGAGCTTGACATATAGCCCTTTTTATTGCCTCAAAACTTGCTTTGCCTTCAGATGTCCACTTAAATGCCATGCTCTTCTTCAATATCAGCGTTATTGGCTTCACGAGAGCTGCAAAGTTTGGAACAAACCTACGGACAAAATTTACCCTTCCTAAGAAGCTTTGAAGAGCCCTTTTGTGACTTGGCAATGGCAATGCTTGAATTGCTTCAACTCTTTCTGGGTCAATCACCAACCCTTCCTTCAAAACAATATGGCCTAGAAGTTTTCCCTCGTGAGCCAAGAATATGCATTTTTTGGGATTCAATGATACCCCAAATCTTCTACATCTCTGAAATACTTGCCTCAAATGACAGAGGCGATCCGCTGCATTTTTTGAGAATACAGTGATGTCATCAAGATATATCAGAACTATTTTATTGATCAATCCCCTAAATGCCATATCCATTGCCCTTTGGAAAGTGGCTCCAGCATTTGATAGCCCAAACGACATTTTCTTGTAGGCATAGGTCCCCCATTTGGTGGTGAAGGCCGTCTTAAACTGGTCATCTTCTTTCACCATCACCTGATTATACCTTGAGTAGCCATCTAGGAGAGAGAATCTCTCTGAACCGGATACCACCTGCAATATTTGTTCCATTGAAGGAAGTGGGTAATGGTCTTTGAGAGATGCCCTATTGAGGTCTCGAAAGTCCACACATAACCTAATTTCTCCGCTCTTCTTCCTGACCGGAACCAAGTTTGCAACCCAGCTTGAGTGCTTGATCGGGAATATAATGCTCACCTCTACTAGCTTGTTTAGTTCTTTCTTCATTAGAGGCTCAATGTGAGGGTTGACAGGTCTCTGTTTCTGCCTGATGGGCTTAGCATCTAAATCCAATTCTATGGTATGTTGTGCCAACTTCGGATCGAATCCTCTCAATTCTTCATAGCTCCAAGCGAAGACATCTGGAAATTCTTGGCAAAGCTATATGAAATCTGATTTCTCTCGCTCAGTGGCAACTTTACAAATTTGAAGTGTTTTGCCTTTCCCAACCAGAATTGGCCCTGAATCTTCTCTCTTGACCTGTATGTTAGCCTTTTCCTTACGAAACTGGTCGTTAGGGTTGAAGATAGACTCCAATGTTACTAAACCCTTAGGAAGCTTGTTTGTCCGCAGCTGCACTACTTGATCCCCATACTGCTACTCTAGTCTGTCCTGATTCCTAGCTAAGAATTCAGACTCTTCTTGTAAGAAATTGACGATCTGTTGATCGTTCTCAAACACCTACCAGCTTGTGTTATTATCTGGAACTGCTGGCCTCACAATCACGTGAATATGTGGTTGTGTTTTTCCCCTTATGATGTTTTTAACCACATCAAACGTTGCTCCAACTGCTGCAAGCCTATCTGCGGCTTCATTTTTCTTCCTGGGTATGGACATAATGTTGAAAGATTCGAAATCCTCAATGAGGTCCCATACCCTATTCTTGTAGCTCTTTAGCAGGTCATTCTTTGTGGCATGTTGTCCCCTGACTTGGTTGACAATAAGCTCACTATCTCCAAACACCTGCAAGTTCTTTATGCCCCTTTTCCTGGCCCAATGAAGTCCATGGATCAAGGCCTCATATTCAGCTGTGTTGTTTGAACATGAAAATTGGAAACGAAAAGCTAAATAATATTTGATGCCTTGAGGTGAAATCAACACTGCACCACCTCCAGCACCTTGTCTACTTCTCGAACCGTCAAAAAATAATTTCCAAACTTTGTTTTCATCCTTTTGTTCAGGCTGCATGGTGTCAGGAATGGGTGAATTTTCTTCATGTATACAATACATGCCCAATTCAGATTCTTCAATTTCCTTGTATGGGTCAAATTCATGATTCTTGTTCACCCATTCATCCAAAGTTAAATCAGAAATTCCCTCGACCTTAGTACCCGTTTCTAGATCATTTGGATACTCGTCCTGATAAAAAACTGAGCAATTTGCATTGATAGGACTTGGTAAATGAGGCTCAACATGGAAATTAGCAATTGGTTCTGACCTGATTGTTGCTTTGGCTCCATACCTTGTCCTAAAAATCATGTGTGACCAATCTGCAGATAAATATCCACCGATTTTCGTAGTGAAGTCTCTTGATAGACACAACGCAAAGAGCGGCGGAAGGTCAATCACAGACACATCTTGCAGAACTGTAACATTAGGACAGGCATGTAGCATTAGGCTTAACCCCTTAATGACCCCAACTGTTCGAATTGCTGTTCCATCTAGCTATACTACTCCTTTCAGCACCGGTTCATACTTCAAACCCAGTTGATCCGCTACTTGCTTCGGCATCACTGAACTACTTGCCCCTGAATCTATCATGCAGTTGTGTACCAAGTGGTTTCCAACAACCAACGACACATAGAATGGTGGAGGCTTCAAATTCCTGCTTGTCTGGCCCCCATCATGTTGCACTACATTAGTGAGCACTTTCTCATGTCCCCGATGTGATGCATTTGGAGCAGACCAATTATCCATGGTAGCTTGCAATAAATCTCGTTGCCCTGGGATCGCCAGTGATTCCCACATGGAGATGTTCACATGTGTCTTCTTCATTTGATCGATGATGTTGAAAGGGAATGAACTATCCCTTTGCTGTCCCTTACTTGGTACAACCTTTTCTGAAGCTACAACAGGTACCTTAAGCTGATTTTGCACATTTGGAGTTGTGTTTGGTCTACCGACCCCTTGTGTAGGAGTGGTCTGAGAAACAACTGGATTACACGGTTGTCCCTCTTCCATGATTTTCTTCATTGACCGTGTACTGGTAGCCACACCTTGAAAAGGTTGTTGGTTAACTCCACAAAAGTCTTCCGTTTGCCAATTTGCCAATGTGGTTTCTGTTGGAGGTCCCTCTTGTTGTGTTTCTTGCTACTGATTCTCTTCTTGGCTTGGTTTATGAGGGACACCAATGGTTTGCACCATCAAGGCCTGATTTAGTGCACCATTGAAACATGCTGACTGATTGTGAGGTAGATTGCAAGGGTAACACCATTCATACTCCTGTGCCATGTTATTTTGTGTTGGAACCAATGCTCTTGAGGATGTCGTTGCATTTGGATCATACGGTCGAAATGGCCTAGCAGCCTAAGGTTGTCCTTGGCTTTGGTTTTGATTCACAACCTGAGGTGGTGGTCTATTTTGTTGGTACGGGGGCCTAGCCTGGTACTGTGCTTGAGGCTGATACGGTTTAGCACTTTGAGTTTGCTATCTTTTGATAGTCACTAGCTCATTTCCAAGGTTCTGCAACTGTTTCATAACCTCTTGCAATTCCTTTGAAGTACTTTAGGGAGTTGACGCCTCATTGTTGCTTTGATTTCTAGGAGTTGGAACGGGATTCAACTCTGGTGCTTGACTGGTTGTAGGATTTCCCATATCTAGATAGAGAGGCATTGATGGCCTTGGTGCAAGCTTACCAGCTTGGATCAAATAGTTCTCTGCTCTGATAGCTGTGTCATAGGCCCCTGGCAGCGTTGTCCCTCCCATTGATTGGATCATCATGGCTATGTCTGAATTTATAGCCCTTAAGAAATAAAGGAATGATCCTTCGGCAGTTGGTCTAACGGCTATTGGAATTCTGTCCCATGTCCGTTGGAACCTGAAGTTGAAATCTGCCATTTGCTCGTTAGGAGCCCTTTTGATTGTTGTCAGTTGTTCCGATAAAGACAAATTATCTGCCCTCTCCCCGAACTGGCTGCAAAGAGCTGAACAAAGTTGGTTCCAATTTGTAATAGACCTTGCTGCTAGGCTCCCAAACCATTGTAAGGCCTTGCCTTTGAAAGATGAAGCCAACAGCTTGACTGCAACATCCATTTCATTTATTTCATGGATTGCACATGCATTAGCAATATCCTGGATGTGATCAATAGGAGTAGTATGATTTTCACCTGTGAAGTAGGGGATATTCTTTAGTGCTGCAACTGGGATTTGATTCTGAGCATTTAGGGCAAGTGGACTACTTCCCATGAAATTGACAAAGGGATTCGGTGGTAGATGCGCCATTATGATTGGCCTAAGAACCCTAGTTGATGCAAGAAAAGGCCTACCAGGTGGAGGTGTAGACAAAGTCCTGTTAGGTGGGGATGGCGATCTTTGTGATCTTCTTCCTCTCCTTCCCCAACCTGGTGAAAGTTTCAAATAGACGAATATCCCTTCTTCTCGAGTATTAGACCTTGTCCGAATTCTTCTCATGTGCCTAGGCAACTTGTGCTGCTACACCGCTGAATTCAATCCCTTCGGAGTCGCCAGATGTGTTAGAGAACAAGCCTATAAAAGGCTGGATTTTGTCAAGTTACACACCAAACTTGACAATATTGAAAATATAATTTAGACATTGAAGGACCCAGAGGAGACAATCTTTAATCCGGAATTCGGGCCTTGTTGTGCAGCTGCGGATCCCTGAAAGTACAGGCGGAACTCAGGTCATGCGATGCAACTCACAAAACCCGAACTGCTATGTGTCAGAACTTGGAAAATGTCTGACATCCCTCGAAACCTGATTTCTTTGCTGTCGGGAATAGGACCATGTAACGCATCCCCCAAAACCCGAATTGCTGCTTTGATGTTCTCGGATCCCGAAAACCCGAAATCACTAAATACCCGAAATTTTGAAGATAAAAAAATCAAAAAACTAAAGATACCCTTTTGAAGATTACCCTCAGATCTACCAACTGTTGAAATTTTGACCTGTTTTGACCAAGATAAACCCTTGAAAAATGATTTCGGAGTTCAGGCTAGGAGGTGCAAAATTTGAAATTTGTAAAAAAGTACAATTTTTAGTGCAAATTTCATGAAAACTCCTTCAAATTTTGATGGAATGACCTCTTGGTCCCACCGGGCGTGCCAAAACTGTTGGTATCGAATCACAACACCCCTATGACTCTGCAATACGATGGGTTGAGAATCTCAGTGCGATTGCACAACATGGAGCTTTTCCCAAGTGTGGGACCTTACGAAATCGAAAAAGCTCTCCGGGTGAAGGCCGGCTCCTATTCCTCTGTTCAGATACACCAATAAAATGTAGAGGGTTTACTAAAAACCTAATCTAACTTGCCAAGGAGACAGGGTAGAGAATGCATAAAAAATAAAACCTAAACTACGAAGGTGATGCACCGAGGAATGAAGGACATATGTCTTGCCAATAAACACAAACCATAAAAAAAATGCAATGCAAGATATTATGCACAGATAGCCAAATTCACAATGAAAGATCCAAAGGATGCAAATAACGCGTAGAGGGTTAAAAAAAACATCCACAGATATATAATAATTTTCTCCAAAGGATGATACAGCACTGCAAAAAATGCCAAGAGGCAAGGTTACATTGCAATTTCAAATGGGAAGGTCTTTTGCTCCACAAATCCACCTGCCAAGGAGAAGAAGGGAGGAGGCACAAAACAAAAATGTCCGACCCTTAAAAACAACCTCTCCTTACATTTTATGTAAGAAAAAGAGAAAGAGGAGTGAGAAAATCGAAATTTCTTCCAACCACCTCCACATCTGCACCTAACTCATCTCATTATGGCGGACTGTATTTCGAATCGGGTTTGAAAGAAGTCCCAGCATGTGTTTGATGTCTGTTTTTTCCCGAAACCCGCTTCCCTCGTGATTTCGAGCTTTCCTTTGTTATTGGGGGCGGAAGGTGGACCTGCATGCGCTTCAGGTTCAGGGGGTTGCTCGACATGTTCTTGCCCCGTGCTTCCCCAACGTGCATCCCCGACGCTGAGACCCGATTGCATTTGCGTCGGGATTTGGAGACCCTGCTGCATGGCCTTTGTTGTCGGGTTTCGGAGGCCCGCATACATATTTTCTTCTTTGTCGGGTTTTGGAGACCACCCGACATGTCCTTTTTTGCTGTTTCTCCGCCCTGCTGCATGGCCTTTGCTGTCGGGTTTCGGAGGCCCGCATACATATTTTCTTCTTTGTCGGGTTTTGGAGACCACCCGACATGTCCTTTTTTGTTGTTTCTCCGCCCTGTTGACCCGATCCATTTTCCCGATTTGCCTTGTGTTCAGCCGGGGAGGGAAAAATATACAACAGTTAGTATCATAAGCCTAGGTCAGGTGAATAACAATAATCTTGGCATTGTAATATTTTTTTTGGGTGTATTTTGTACTTGTTTTATTATCCTTTCTTCGAGTGTCGAAGATGGAGGGTGAGGTCCGAGGTTGGAAGGAGGCTAATCTCCCCTTGTAATTAAAACAAACCCTATATAAAATTTGGTGCCATTTCTAACGAGTATATATATGACACACTTTGCATGCATTTAAGGCACTTTTAAAATCCATTTGCAGGCTTGTTAGCAATTTTTTCATCAGTTGCGGGAATTCTTTTTTGCTATAAATTTCGACTCATTGCTCCGTTTTGAGCACTTCTTTAGTCAAAGTTGCATATATTTTCACACTCTAGATGATGGGATTGTTAGTTTTGTAAATGCGGTATTTTATAAAGTTCTGATTCTTGGGGGTGTCTTTGTATTGCTTATTTCAAATCATTTCGAATCATCTTGAGCATTTTTCTATCCCTTTTATTGCTTATGGAATTGTGAGTGCGTCCGCCACAATATTACAGCAAAGGAATTATTTCGTGCAGCCTGAGATGCTATTTCTCACAAGGATTTCTCTTCCCCTTCTTGTTTTCACTCATTCTTGTGCTTTCTTATGATGCCGAACAATTGTGCCCAAAAAACCTTGATTGTTATCTCCACTCATGCTTGTTAATACGCTGATTACATGGTGAGTGATAGGCTCTTTCTCGACGCATAGTCACATCTAATTGTAATCAAAACACTAAACTATAAAGTGTCGTAAAAAAGGTGGGGTTAAACTAGTATTCTTTAAAGGATCCTCTCGTCATGGAAATTGAATTTCATCACTCTATTGTTCAACTAGGACAAGGAAACTACCTAAGATAGAAGAATGTAATACTCGGTCAATGTATTATGTACAACTTGTTACCACATCTTCTTGGGATTGCACCTAAGCCTATTGACCACATTCATCAGTAAAATTGGTTGAATGAGAATGACATGGCATACGGGATTCTTTATCTTACTATACCTAAGGACCTTCAACATCGAATAGAATTCACCGAGTTTACATACCGAGATTGGACCTTCATTCAGAATTTTCATGGATAATTTGATCCTCCATCTGGTTATGGATATTATGGTGATCTTGCATCCATGGAGGAAAGTGATTTCACTGATACTTTCTCTTACAAAGGGCCTCCCACATATATTTCTTTATGTGATGACAGTTCCACTGACATGGAAAGCCTTAGTTCTACTTCTGATGATGAGGATTGTGCACCTAGTTCTTATGTCAAGAGTACTACAAAGGACTCTTCTCCTCCTTCTCTCACTATTCCAGAGAGTGTTGACACATCCCACATCCTATCAGATATCGAGCAGTCTCCTGTTCAGTCTCATACAGTCATCACACCTGCCTCTTTTCTACCTTCAATGTTTGATACCCGTTTCACTCCTCTACCTTCATTTAATGACCCATACCTATATGATATTGCTCTTTTGGTTATTGACCCCCTCATTTGGATGAGTATCTGCCTGACCTTAGTCATATTTTGGCAGATTACACTTGTGATATACTACAAGTTCCAAATCCATCTACAGGTATTTTATAGGAGTTCATCATCTTCGTTGTTGGGAGTGCCCCTTCTGGGAATCTTACCACTTCCACTTTTCTAGAGACCTTCATTATTCCACCCTTGCTTATGGAACCATTTTCTATTGTGGGGGATGTTTTTTTGCATTTACATCAGTTGGACATCCTTTCTATAGGTGTTCCCCTTATTCACTCTGACAGTTATACGCATGTTACATTACCTTCGATTCCTTGGCTCTCACTTGCTAGACCTATGTCATAATTTCCTGGACCAGACTCAAAGTTCTTTGTGCTGCTCCAATCAGTTTCCTTTGCGGAGTGGGCTGACTTCCAGCATGTCATTTTTTTCCTTCCTAAGGGTAGGTACATAGTCCGGTGCGGGTTGCTCTTCTTCAGCCCATGGACAGATAATCTCGTGATCGACAATATTTCAGGAGAATTCTTAGAGTTGGAGAGTTTAGATCCGTCCATGACATCTCGTACATCCCTCTCGTCTCCCCCTTCTCATCCTATTTTTCCTTCTAGAAAGATGTTGTTTGTATATGGGCACCTTATCAGGCATTTAGTTGTTGGGCCCGATTGACACATATTTCTTAGTTATCTAGGGGAGTCTTCTTTTATGTCCTTGCTTACCATGACTTCTTCCTTGGCTTCGATGAAGGGGGGTGTCGATTTGTGTGACATGTCTATTCATTGTCCACATCACCTGATGAGTCATCTCTCCTTGTGAGAGTCATAGGTATTACGAAATCAAATGACAAATGTCAGATTCTATCATACAATATATCATTGTCATTTACGTCAGTGCGTCATAGGAGTTACATTCCTTATTTGGAATTGTAACTCCTCCTTTAGTGGCGTCAAATGCATTAGTCGCATCATATGCGTCAGTGGTGTCATTGAGGTTCTTTCCTTGTTTAGGCATGGGGGTTACATAGTACCCCTATTTGTACTTCCTTTTTTCGATCTATGAGAATGAGTAGACCTATTTTTTATTTACATTTTCTTTCCATTGTTCGAATCTTTCTTATTGCATTAGATCTTGACGTTACCATTAGAGTGCAAATTTGTTGTGGTGAATTGTTTTTGACATCGGTTCTTGTGAATACCTCTTTCATTGTCCATGGTTAGGTCCTATTCCAAACTGTTAGATCTTACATAAGAAGCTTGACTTTATTATTGAGACATTTCCAAGGCTCACAAAGTGGATCTAAGAAATAAGATGTTTTGTAGATAGTTCCAATAAATCTTACCAATGGGAAACCCTTACATTTTCATCCCACAATACTCTCTCCACTCCTCAACTTTCAAAAATTCATTCGAAGCCTCATTTCCCAAGTTCCCCAATTTGGTGCACTTATTGTGGATTCCCTTTCTTCATCTTCCACTCTATAAGATGACCTCATTTTCTCTACACTTTTCCCTTCCAAACATAAGTCTTCTCCATAAGAGTATGAATCTCCTCTTCCACCATAACCTAAACAAAAAATAATGGTGACCTAACCCGCCCCTCCCCTTGCATTCCTGAATCCACATTAGAAATATGAAAGCATGCTCCTAAATATTGGGTTAAATAACATGCTATGAAATATTGGGTTGAATATTTCATACTTGTGGGAAAAAATTGTGATCTTCAAGTCACAAAATTTGCAAATAAACTAAAATAAATATTTAGAATTGGTTTTCTAAGTTGCCATTTTTCAACTCCAATAATAGGTGAATTTCAAGGTGACCCCGTAGGGCTGGAAAATCAACAACAACCTTCAGCAGCATGCCATGTGTGGAAGTTTCAGAAGGGATAGAAAATAAGGATTTAATAGAATGCAATGATGTTAAAACTTTAGAATTATCTTAATCAAAACCTTGTAGTGTGTAATGCAAATCCAAAAATCATCAGTTGTGTGCTTCACACTTTAAAAAATAAGGTTTTGGGACAGTTCATTTAAGTCTCACAGAATAGGGTTGCAGACAGGAACAGGTCAACGTCTTAAGTGAAGACAATTTTCTACTCTCACAAATCTTATTTTTGATATTTTCTTTAACAAATTAAGAGTGTAAGCAATACAATAGGCCTAGTGCTACCAAGTTTTGAAATAAGATCATCGGTAGGTAATTGGTCTTCGGGTTTCAATTTCAATAGGGTTCAGGATTAGTCTACAGGTATTTAATGACTTTTTGCCCAATGGATAAGTCAAGGCTATTGGAATAGGACAACTAGCCAGTAGATGTCCCCATGATTCACCAAATATTTGACAATTTTCACCCCATGGGTAAAACTGGCCAACCCAAGGTTACATCTAGTCTGCAAGAAAAAATATGGACAAATAATTAAAGTCTAATTTTCATACATTCTAATAAACCCTCATAGCTCCTAGGACTAAGAAAATTAAAAAATTATGAGAATGGAGCCAAGGGTAAAAATTTTCATTTTACATCCATAAAGGCCCGTTGAGCTAAGAAGGAGCTTGATGAGTTCCTTGGTGATTAACTCTTTGAGTTGGATCCACATTAAGGGGCTGAGTAAAGAGATAACTTGTTGAGTATCTCGGAGATCTACTTAGTGATCTAACAAGAGGATGCGAAAGAATAACATAAAGGACCTTGGTCTACAAGCTATGTGGCGAGTCCTGAGTTCATCAATGAGAACTCAATGGCAAGATGAGTTGAATGAGGTCGGTTTTGAGGGATGATTCAACAAGACAAATGAAAATCAAATCAAGGAAAAGGGTTTGGGTCACTGTTAGGAACTCACTCATCGAGCTAGATCTCAGGGATCCCAGAAGCCACACATGCCAATATGATTCAAGTCAGGATCACGAAATAAGTATGCACTGGAATAACCCAATCATAAAATAGAGAATTAGTGTTATGAGATCTGATTCTTGAGCCAATTTCCTCGGCTTCACGATTGAGGAAACATAAGACTTAAAATGGATTTGGTAGTGAATAAATAGGAATTAGAGTATTCATTCAAATGTCATGAGGAGAAACTGAAAAACAGGTTATTAAGGATGATTGAGCTCATGAAGGGTAATGTGGAGTGCATAAATCACCCTATGGAATCAATTTCCATAGAATCTGAATGGAACATCGGGTAGACCTTGAGTTGGGTGGAGACCACTCTAGGATCCAACTATCAAAATTATGGGCTTGGTAGTACAATGGACTCAATGTATAAGTGGACTAATCCGAAATGAACTTTGGCCATGATGGAATACATTGGAGTTTGTTCATTGCAAGGGCTAAGGAGGGTCGAGCTCATGATAAGCTCGGCGAGATCATGATCAACGTAGAAAAAAAAAGACACAACCCTATGGTCAAAGTTAGATAGGGGACTTAAGAGATGGCACTTTCGTATTTTCAGAAGTGTTCGACTTCAGATTTAGTGATCATGGAGTGTCTAAAGCATGAACGACGGGAAATAATGGAAATCTCAAAATCTTAACTTCGAAATTTGGATTTCAGAGTTTCAGGGATTTGGAAGGAATGAAAAGAAGATTATTCAAAGCCGTGATATCAAATAATAATAGCTCACCACAGTAGATTTGCAAAATACATGAGATAAAATACCCTATATCGAAATCCATCATAATTAATAATGCTCAATGCTTTATAATATAGTGACTTGAATTAGTCAATACAAAAGATGTAGATATATAAGGAGGGAAGTGAAACTACTACTTAAATGAGTGGTGAATAACTTTAAATAAATGATACTGGTAGTTAACTCCACAAGCCTAGTAAGCTAACTCCATAGAACTAGAAAGATAACTCAACACAACCAATACACTAACTCCACACAACTAGTATACCTAAGCAAGCCAACCCAACAAGTGTAGGGATAACACAAGTATAAGAATAATCCTAATAAACAAATAAAAGGATAAATAATAACCTACACTAATACCCTCCCATAAAAATATCTTAGGAGGGTGGAAAATAAGGTCTGATGAGGTACCCACATACAATAACTAGGAAAATTAGACACCCCTAGGTACCCAAAACTAGTAATAAAAAAATAGAGAGATAAAAATCCCGTTGCAAGGTATCCCAAGAACCTCGGATCCAAAAATTAATATAATTCTAAAGAATTTCGGTGCACATTGTGGTCTAAATCCACTGCTCAAACATAGAACTAAAAAAAACTAACACTGGGCTTCACCAGAATAGTTGTATACAAAAATACTATCAGTAGTATGATGTCGAAAGTCTAAAAAAACACAAACGTAATTTGATAAACTCCTACAAATATGTGTGACACAATCCAAGAATAACCAAAACAACAAGGAAAAGACATGAGATCCAAAAAAATTGGAGTGCCACAATCCAAGAAAAGCAAAGGTATCAAGGCAAGGACACAAAACCTAAAGAATCAAGATCAACTGCTACAAATAGGTGTGCCATGATCCAAGAACAATAACCAAGGAAATAATCCAAGGACATGAGATCCAAATAAATATGAGTTCCACAATCAAAGAAAATCCAAGTTAACAAGGCAAGCACATGAAACCTAAAGAAGCAGTATCAAAATGTAACAAGGTAACGACATGAAACCCAAAGAAGTAGTATCAACACCGCACCCTCCCATACTGCTAAATGTGTAGAGTGAAACCACAGATCTATATGAGTTTCCCAAATTCAACTACTCAAACACTTACAAAATAACACTCGTCTTCACTAGAATAGCTCCCCCATAAGAAAGACTGTTAACATGCTAAAATAGTGTCAAAAATACAGATCTAAAATATCTCAACAAACAAGAGAGATATAAATGGTGGCACTCTTTAATTGAGTGTGTGTTACAAAAATGGAATTTTAATTTTTTATTTTATTTATTAAAATTGAGAATTCCAGTGGAACAAACATGAAAAAAAATCACTTTTGAAACATACGACTCTCAAATTCGAGTTAATGATAAAAAGATATAAATTTATTAAGTTTGTGTGTCAATAAAAATTAAACAATTTCCCTACAATCTTCGATTTATTTTCTGGAAAAAAAACTTTCCAAATTATATATCTGCAAAACAAAAGAAAAGAAAAAAACCAAGTACCAAATGTGAAAAAAATAGAAAAAAACATAAATGGGTTTTCCATATTTTCTATCTCTCTACCATTGATTTCCAAGATCCCCAAAAGTAGCACACATCTACAAGAGCCTCTCAACATAAAGGAATTGTTAGAGAAAAATAACAGTACCCTCAATGGCCTCGGATATGGGTGTGGCATTCGGTGCGATCTAGATAACATTAGACCATATCTCAAGTTGCGTGACTTGCAAACTTGACATGGACCTCGAGAGAAGGCTGGTTCTTGCTCCAAAACTACCTACCACAAGCTACTCAAGTGCAGGTAGACTATCTAATCCTAATCTAACCTACCAAGGGACCAAGGAGAGAGAGAAATATATAAACAAAGCCTACACTAAAGTGGTGATATACCAGAAAAGGAGGGTGTTAATCACAACCTCAGTTGCCTGAAGTGAAGAGGGGTGAGTGATGGAGAGGATGGGCAAGATGCATCACAAAAAAAAGAAAAAGTTCACATAGAACAACACTTCAACCCATTAAACACAGCTCCCAAAACCTGCAATAGACATAAGAAGTATGCATAGTATACCCTGTAATGATGAGAGGCTAGAAGCAACAGTAAAATAAGGAAGGATGGAAAAAATGCATTAAAAAACATATTTTATTGCTCCAGGAATTCACACAGTTCATCATCAGAGGGCAAGAGGCAAGAGAATGCCATTACGGAGCTAAGGGACGAGTCTTAGACTCAACATTCCACCCTAGGGAAGAAAGAGAGAAGCGGGGCAGGAGAGAAAAGATAAAAAACCCTTTAAAATATGCCCCTCCTTTATAATATATAGAAGAATGAGAAGAGGAGAGAGGGAAATTTGAATTCTGATTCAACCACCCCTTCAATGCATTGAATTCACTTGCAACAATGATGGGTTCCCTAACAGAGTCCATACCTTCACATGTTGTTCCTTGCTGGGAAATAAAGGAGGCCCATTATTCATCATGGTGGAAGGTGAGAGACTTGACAGCCTTAAAAATCATAGACTAGATCATTAATGGTGGCAGATGAGTAGTAGGTGCCGATAACTCTCCAAAAAATCATTTTGCACTCAATTTCGAGCTTCTAGTCAAAAAGTATGGCCGTATGAAGGTCGAGCATCAGGCGTTTAATGCAGGATCATAATATGTGAAAGAGTATGTCCATACAGGGCCCACGTGACATCCTCGTGCACTTTGAAGATTCAACCCCCTCCTCTCGATCCTGTAATTGTGTTGATGATACATGTGGCATTCCACATGGGCCTGCTCTATTTCCTCTATGTTCTGCCTAAGTCACTCCCACAAGTAGAGACATTATGCCTAACCTGAGACATGTGGAGGCTTTGTGCGTGTTTGGGACCTACCCCCAAATCTCACTTTTGAAGTTGCGTCGAGATGACACGTAGCTCCTTCTGCTGGCTCTATATTATTTCAACATTCGGTGAGACACTTTTCGGACCTAGGACAAATGGCGTGTTGGCGCTAGTTTGGGTCCTACCTTTTGGATCACGTCTTTGAATTTGTGTCATTGGGACGCACGGCTCCTTCCACCAGCCTTGCCTTATACTTAGCCAATTCGGGCCTCATTGAATCACTACCTGCCTTGCTCCTTGGGGTGAGTAAGGGGGGCTACTTTATATAATGCCAGAACTCTTTTTCAGGTGCGACCCTTAAAATTAGCTCTTGAAATTGTGACAGTTGGACACTTGGCATCATCCATAGGAAGCCCCTTGGTTTCCTTGTGTTTAGCTCGGTCCCTTCTTTGGTGGGGAAATATGCCTAACTCGAGATACGTGGAGGGATTCCCACTCATTTGGATACCTTGTTCGGACCTGACCCTTGAAGGTGCATTGTTGACTCATGTGGAGGCTTCCGCTGACCCTGTTGTACTTAATTGATTCCGGACTACTCCTTTTTCTCCATTTTTTTGATGGGTCCCTTCTTCTTATTTAGGAGTGATTATGTTGGGTCTTGGACACATAGAAGCTTCCCACTCATTTGGGAACCTTCTCCTCTTGCACCTTTTGGAACTATACTGAGCTGACACGTGGCTCCTCCCATGAGTCTTTTTATACTTGGGTGATTCGAGCCTCGAGTTTGAATCATATGCATAATCCCAAAACTTTGGTCCTTTCCCAATTTTATTTCCTTTTAGCCTCTGGTTCTCTTTGACGTCGTTTGGCATCAAATTTTACCCTGCTCCTCCACTTTCGGACCGAAATGCCTCTTGATTCGGATTTGAATTGTGGGATCATGGGACTAAACTGACACTTTGATTATCTCTCTATGCAGTGTCATGTTTGATCAATTTTTCCTAGGAGGAGGTAAAATTGGATAAAAATTTGGTGACTCACAGGGACATCTTCCTTGTTGCATCCATTGGGCATGGAGTCAAAAATGATATCCTGCTATGGACCTTATTATTGAAATGGACTCTCCAATTGCTTGCACTTGATGATGCTAAGCCTGCCCCACTATCTACACTCTCAATTTTTTCAAGAGAATATTGAAGATGATGTTTCTAAGAGTAGAAAATTTTATTTATCTGGGGCTTTCACCTATCCCTGGAAATGGACTCCCTTAAAAATTGATTTTAGTTACTCTATATTTTATTCATTTTGAAATCAACAACTGTTCTAGGTAACCATGGGTCTACCCGGCATAAGTACTGAAGGGCTTGGCACATTATACCTCTGGAGAAACACGAACGAAACTTATATACAATGATAAAATCGTACATGCCTCAAATAAGACATGCAGAGTGAGCAAAAGAACTTATCCTGTTGAAAGAAAAATCTACTCCTACTCCTAAACTAATCCTAACAAAGAAAATCTAAACAAATCCTGCCTTAGGCAGGGAGAAATAACTTCCCTTTCTTAAAAAAATGCCACCATGTATATGATTTAGAAATAAAAATGGAATTTATAATGAGTGAAAAACTAACAAGAGGTCGATCCTCCACCCAAATTATCAAGGTATTAACATCAATCAACAACACCTCCTCAATCTGATTGACATTGGACTCCTAGAGGTGTTAATGGTGACCCTTGGTGCTTTGATATTCATCCTCATGCTCAGAAGTGAGCATGACTGGTGTTTACTTCTCCCTTACCTCCAATGAATCCAAGTACCTAATTGGGCACGGTCTAATCCAAATGATGCACCCATTGCTCTGAAATTTGACTCCAAAAATGGAGTCTTCTTACGGACCTTCTTGGGTGGATGGTATGGAAGATATGGGATCCTCATGTTCTTTTCCTTCCTCCTCCTGAGAAGAACATGGAAGACTATGATCCTCCAAACTTTGTTCTAGAGGTTCGTTGTGAGATGCCGGCTACTATCCTTGGACACTCTCCTTCATGGCAGCGGACTCATGTGCTTGTAAGGTGGATGACAAAGTGGAAAATGATGTGATCTCTTTGGTCTCCTTTCCATCAAGGCAATCCTTCAAGTCAGACAGATAATCTACCTCCTTGTTGTGTATGCTTGGCCTCATCTATGATGTCCCTCAGATCCAAAATTTTCTCACCATGGTTCCCCTTATCTTCAAAAATGAAGTTTGAAAGCTCAAACTCTTCTTCAACATTAGAGATTGAAGGTGGTGAGGTGGGAGGAAGAACTGAAGGTTCTTATATGGTGTGCTCTGCGGTTGAAGCCTCTTGAACCGTATGGTCCTCCTCCGTCATCGATTCATGAACCAAATAAGGCCCTTCGAATGAAAGAAAAAAATATTCAATAATGTTTTCTTCATTAAGTGGCCTCAACATTGATTTGATCTCCTCCAACTGATCCTCTTCAATGGGACTTGGAGCTGGTCGTCCCTCCTCTACTACAAACTCAGCTTCCAACACTTGTGGTGTTACCTTGGCCTCCTCTGAAGGTATAACCATCAAGGGGATTTTTGTAATCCCAAACTTGAGAGCCTATGTTGCTAAGCTTTTGATATTTTCTTCTCTATTTGGCTCTCCTTCATTGGTTTTTGAAGTCTCTCCCTTACATGGACTCAAGATAGTAGGAGGAGTGGTGGGTGGGGTCTCCACTACATGTTTCCTTGTTTTTGGTGGAGGGGAAGGCATTGATTTTGGTTCTTGCAGAGGGGAATTGGATATAGAAGGGAAAAGGGTAGAAAAATTAAGGTGAGATGGAAGACTAGGGGATGGAGAAGGGAAATCAACACTTGGGGCAGTAGATGGGAAGTTAGACTCATGACACTTCCACGATGATACTGATTGAGAAAGATGAAAAAAAACTATGAGGTAGTAGAATTAACCATTGAGAAATTTTCTTATGTCCAACTCATAAGCCTCAATCTCCTCGGTCCATTGCACAAGTTGGGGAAGCATTTCAACCATGAAGTCAAGATTCTCCTATGGGCTATAGTGTCTTGGAAAAGGGCCTTCCCATGGATAAGGTGCCTTGAAACCAATCCTGAACACCTTCGTCTATGTTATAACACTTTACTACACCATGCTAGCCTCCATTCTTTGAATCTTCTTCAGCAAACCAACATTCTCCATATAGATTTCACCATGGTATGTGTCCTCGTGTTCTTGATAAGCTCCATGGCAAAAATCGTTTTAACCCTGCTTATATGGGTAAATATAATGGTCCTGTATTTGATCATAATGTTGATCTCGAGGATTTGGGAAATGCATTGGAGGTGGAATGCACTGTTGAAGGTGCTACAAGTGTGAGTTCCATGAGGTGAATGAAGTGATGATTGCAAAAATTCATGTAATGGAAGAAAATTAAAGATATGGAAAGAAAATGGATGGGAGGTCTGCAACTTTAGAGAATTGATTATTAACCAGATGGAGTCGCCAGATGTGATGAAAGTACCTCAAAAGGCTGAAATCTTCACCAAGAGCACATCGAACCTGATGAAGTGAAGTGGTAAGGTGCTTCAGACCTATCCCACTAGGTGTGCTAAAGTTTTTAGTGCAAAATCACAGGACCCTTGAATGTCCTCGGATGTCAGTGGGGCACTCGTTGTGATTTGCACAACATTGGATCATCTCTCAAGCTATAGGACTTACAAACTTGAGATGGACCTCTAGAAAAGGTTGGTTCCTGATCCTAAACTACCTGCCACAAGCTACTCCAATGCAGGAAAATTATGTAATCCTAATATACCCTTCCAAGGGACTAGGTAGAGAGATAAATGCATAAACAAATACTACACTAAAGTGGTGATACACTAGAAAAGGAGGGTGTTGATCACAACCTCAGTTTCCTAAAGTGAAGAGGGGTGAGTGATTGAGAGGATGGGAAAGATGCATCACGGACCAAAGAAAAAGTTCAAACAGAACAACACTTCAACCCATTAAACACATCTCCTAAAACCTATAATAGACATAAGAAGTATGCACAGTATACCCTACAACGATGGGAGGCAAGAAGAGAAATTAAAATAAGGAAGGATGGATAAAATACATCTCAAAACATATTTTATTGCTCCAGAAATTCACAGAGTACATCATCAGTGGGAAAGAGGCAAGAGAATTCCATTACAGAGCCAAGGGAGGATGCTTAAACTCCACATTCCACCCTAGGGATGAAAGAGAGAAGGGCGCAAGAGAAGAAAGATGACCAACCCTTTGAAATATGCCCCTCCTTTACAATATATAGAAGAATGAGAAGAGGAGAGAGGGAAATTCAAATCCTACTTCAACCACCCCTTTAATGCATTGAATTCACCCATAATTATGATGGGTTCCCTAGCAGATTCAATACCTTCATGTGTTGTTCCTTTTTGGGAAAGAAAAGAGGCCCATTCTTTATCATGGTGGTAGGTGAGAGAATTGACAACCTCAAAAATAGTGGACCAGATCATTAATGGTTACAGGTGAGCAGCAAGCACCGAGAGCTCTCCAAAAATTCCTTTCCCACTCAATTCTGAGCTTCCACTCGAAAGATATGGTCGTCTGAAGGTCAATTTTTGGGTGTTTAATCTAGGCTCATAATATGTGAAAGAGTCTATCCATACAGGGCCCACATGGCAGACTCATGCAGTTTGAAGATTAATCCCTTTCATCTCACTCCTTGAATTGTGCTAATGAGACACGTGGCATTGTGCATGGGCCTGCTCTGTTTCTTCTATGATCTATCTAAGTCCCTCCTGCTAGCGGAGATATTGTTCCTGACCCAAGACACGTGGAGGATTTGCGCATATTTGGAACCTACCCCTGAATTTCACTTTTGAAGTTGTGTCGAGCTGACACATAGCACCTTCTGCTGGCTTTGTGATTTTTCACTGGCCGGTTAGACCCTTCTCAGACATAGGACACGTGGTGTGCTTGCGCTAGTTTGTTGTCCTACCTTTTTGGATTACGTCTTTGAAGTTTCACCTTTAGGACGTGTGGCTCCTTCTTCCGGCCTTACCTTATACTTAGCCGATTCGGGCCTCATTGAATCATTGCTAGCCTTTTTCCTTGGAGTGAGTAAGGGGGGCTACTTTATATAATTCCATAAATCTTTTTCTGGTGGGACCCTTACAGTTAGCTCACAAAATTACAATAGTGGGACACTTGGCATCATCCATAGGAAGCCCCTTGGTTTCATTTTGTTTAGTTCGACCCCTTCTTTGGTGGGGAAATATGCCTAACTCGAGATACGTGGAGGGATTCCCACTCATTTGGAGACCCTATTTCGACCTAACCCTCAAAGGTGCACCATTGAGACACGTCGAGGCTTCCACTGACCCTGTTGTACTTAACCAATTCAGGTATGCTCCTCTTTCTCCATTTTTTGGCTGGGTCCCTTCTACTTATTTAGTAATGACTATGTTGGGTCCTAGACACATGCAATCTTTACGCTCATTTGGGGAATTACTCCTCTTGCACCTTTGGGAATTGCGTCGAGTTGATATGTGGATCATCCCGCTATTCCGTTTATACCTGGGTGATTCGGACCTCGAGTTTGAATCATATGTGAAGTCTAAAAACTTCAATCCTTTCACAATTTTCTTTCCTTTGAGCCTCTCATTATTTAACCCTATTCCTTGACTGTCGGATCTGCCTTCCCCTTGATTCAGATTTAAAATGTGGGCTTGCAAGACTAAACCAACCCTTCAATTATCTCTCCATGTAGGGTGGTGTGTTTGATCATTTTTACTTGGAGAGGGGGGTAAAATTGGATAATAGGAACTCTACAATGCCGAATAAAAAAACCCATTATTGAATGCAAAAAAGCCAGAAAAATAAGGAAATATTTTCTCTCTACTTTCTACCTCCCCGACACTAATTTTCCCATGACACGGATATCAAACATTTCCTCTTACCTGTTAATTCTAAGAAATGGAAGAAAAAAACTCATTACCGAATGCAAAATACCGAAAAAAACCTAGAAACTGTTGTATTGTATTTTCTACTTCCCCAAAATTGATATCCTCATGCGACAAATATCGAATATTTCCAGATTCTCAGGAATGTTTCAAAACAAATCAAAAAGCACAGTTCCGAATGTAAAAAACACAAAAGAATGAGAAACTATTTTACTAGATTTTCTACTTCCCTAACAAATATTTCTTCCCCTAACATGGATTTCCAAGCGGATCTTTGTGTACTATTTTCTACCTTTGTAAAACGAAAAATAACTAAACAATAACATGTTTTCTTTAATGGCCAAGTTTACACTTGTTTCATGGGTTTTTCTACCTTCTGAATAAAAAACAACCCTCTTTTTTACGTAAAAATGGATTCTGCAACAAAGTGCTAATAAATGCTAAAATATATGAATATTAAAAAAAATTCTTGCAAAATAATTACAGATGGATGTCTACATCATTTTCTGCTCACCTACCATGAAAGGAATGATAATAATATTGTTCCAAGCCACAATCTAAGATGATAATAGCAGACCACATTAGATTTGCAAAACAAAAGATCTAAAACACCATATATGGAAATCCATCATAATCCATAATTCTCAATACATTACAATACAATGATTTGAATTACTCAATAAGAAGGATGTACATATAGGAGGAGGGAAGTGCAACTACTACCTAAATCAATGGTGAAGAAGTTCCACTAGCTGATATGAGTAATTAAGTTAACTCCACAAGAGTAGTAAGCTAACTCCACACAACTCGAAAGCTAACTCAACACAACTAGTAAGCTAACTCCACAAAACTAGTAAACCTAAGAAAGATAACCCAAAAAGTGTAGGGCTAATAGAAGTGTAAGAATTATCCTAATAAAAAAATAAAAGGATAAATAATAACCTACACTAATAGGATTCAGGGTCTTGGGATATCGTGGTGAATAGTGCTTCGAGGGCAAGGAAAAGTCTGAAATAAAATGTCTAAATTTAAGACTTCAAAATTTTGAACATTTTAGCCACTCTGGTAGGTGAATAGCGCCCTATCTTCTGAAGACGTGAAGCCCGAAAAACTAAAGGAAAATCCTTCAAAATTGCATAGGGTGAATTCTAAGTGCTTGTGGTAACTCGGCGGGCGTGTGAGGGTTAAAGCTCAGTAAACGAGCTAACATCGTAAAATGGTAGAGATATGGTAAATAAATCACCATGCACATAGAAATGGAGGATCAACATGGATTTGACACATAAATCCACAAGTGGATTTTAACTCAATAGAGTCAATTATCAAGCCATTAAGAGGATTCTATCTCAGAGGTGGTGGAGTGTGGCAAGGCCATAGTGTCATGTGGAAAACATATGCCAATCCCGAAAGGGGAAATAATAGTGAGTTAATGATGGGAGAGTTTAATTTGATGGAAATGGTAATGCAATCATCACACAATGAATGAAGCGGAGGGGAATGTTTTGGATGAGCCACTTGTATGGGATAGAAAATGAAGATAAGTAAAGCTTGTTGATAGTACGATGGGCTTGATGGCACTAATAATGCATAATAGGTGGGTTGACCTGTGGGAAGAGTTCACTCACTAGCTGAGAGATTCAATATAAACAAAATTTAGGGAATATTTTGCAAGGAGCACAAGGATGGATGTAAATTTCAGAGTTGAGTAGAAAAGCCCGAATGAATCCACCATGGGCCAATCCAAGTGTAAAAAAAATAATGGGGTTAGTAGTGAAAAGTAACTCGTGGACATGCCAAACGTAACTTTCCCACATACAAATTAAAGTTTTGGAGTCCAAATGATCTCACAAGAAGATGATGAAAGGTGAGCTAATGTTCCCTACAATGAATACAACGGTCATTGAACATTCAAAAATCCCCCTCACTGCAAATTTTGTAACCCGAAGTTGGGTTTCTGAGTATTACAAAGTTGTAGTCGATGGAGAGAGGAGATGAAAATATACAATATGGAAGAAAGAAATTTTTTATTTTTAGATGTTTCCAAAACCTAAAATTTGTAGACCCTCAAGACTCTGAAATGGCATAAATTTCACCCAGAATTTTTGTTGTGCACAAAAAGTAAGTCATTGGAATGATAAGGACACAATCTACAATATGAAAACCTTAAATTCAAAATTTTAGAGGTTTAATACCTCTGAAATTTTGGAAAATTCTATAGTGAGAAGTAAGTCAGGGCCATTAATGAGGTTGGTGAGAGAATAGGTAAACATGAAGCTACAAGGGCTAGGAGCTAGACTCAAGTGCAATCATAGCTAATTTTTTCAAACACAAGGTAATTTCATTAATAGAGTAAAGATTTTACCAATCTTCAAGCACCAATTATATATTAAACAATGATTTTTAATGGGTTTTGGAGCAATTTTGGGATTCCTTTTATCTCTCTCCTCTACTAAGAATTTATTCTATATGTATTGTAAGGGAATATACAAGTAAACATTTGATCACCTTCTTCTCCCATGCACCCAATTTCTTCTTGGGGCTTAAATCCTTTCTCAAATCATGTAATGGCTTCGTGCCTACCCTCTTACAACTTTGTACTATGTAAATTATATATGGAGGAGTAAAGGGTATATTTGTGTTGCTAGTTGTCAAACTTTTATAGTTTTAATTTTTACGTCTTACCTCTCTTTGTACTTGCAAGATCTGTGCATATTTCCTATCCATTATAGGTTTGGTGTGTTGTTCTCAATCAGGAATGATGTATTGAATGCAATCTAGTTTGTGGTGAAAGACAACCCTTTTGAGTTTCATTCCTTCATTGTTTTATAGGTAGGGGAAGTGATTATAACTCCTTTTCTATTGTATCACTGCTTCTAGTGTAGGTTTTTTTTCTATGCAATCCTTATTTCCCTGACCCCTTGGAAACATTGGATTAGGATTAGTGAGTAGTGTTTTTGGAACTAGGAGTAGTTAGTGGCAGGTAGGTTAGTAGTAGGAACCGGCCTTCTCCAGTGAGCTATCATTTTTTGTAATGTCTCACACTCAGGATAGCTCCATGTTATGCTATCATACCGAATTCCCCATTAAAACTCATGCCATTTAATGGATGATATGATCCCACATGAACAGGTCATACATGTAATGTGACATTGCTAGTCATGTACCATGTTTGCAACCTGCTTTATGTGGTCTACTTGTTTTATTATCTATTTACACTATTATGCTTTGTAGTTTCAACATTGTCTCTGTATTTTACACTTTTCTTATTGCATGCATATGTTTTCAGACTAACACTTGTTTTGGATTGCCATCCCATTTTGTACATGCCATTGTATCTACCAAACATTTTCCCTCACCCCCTACAAGGAAGAGTTATACATGTTAGTGTAGTTGGTCCTCTTTTGGGGCCGCATTCCCCTTTTAGTGATGTCACATGTGCCCCAAAAGTGGGGGGAATCATTGAGGGTTTCTACTAACACATTGTATTTACCCTGGTTCCCATGTAACTTGTGATTTTAGACCAATTTATAAAATCCATACATAGCGACCTTTACAGGACATGGTTTACTTTGGAAATTCTGTGGATCAGTTACAAGATTGGAGGTTATAGTTGGTGTGCCTCCCTATACTTCTCCATCTCGTGGCATCTGATTGCCCAAAAAAATAGGACAATATACAGATATCTTCAAACATTTTAGTAGAATCAGTTAAAGGTTAGAGAATACATAGCATTTCCTCCCTATACTTCTTCATCTAGAGTTGTGTGAGATCGCCCATAAAACTTGTGACAGTACATGATATCCTTCTACACCATTTCTCTTGACATGGATAAGGTGCAAATGTTATATTTACACTTTCCTTTTCAAATATTTTAAATTTTCATACTTTACACATTTTTATATACATGTGTATTTTACATAGTGTTTTTACATACATATATATTTGACCACTTGATTGTTTTCTCCTTGCAAGTTCAGTCATATCAGAAACAAGTAGTAAAATTGGGGGCCACAAAAAAACAAAAACAACGATGACAATAACAATAACAACAACAAGAGTGATAATTGAGGCATACCACGACAGGAACTTGCCTTTACTAACCATCCAGATACACTACACACAACAAAAAATATACACACATTCTTCCCTAGGCTCCCTCTGATCACATTTTATGTGCATGTTTCATCTTTAGAATCCATGCTCCTCCCCGTTTTTCCAATCTATCATTCCACGCTTGAGTCTAGTCCTTTGAAACTGCTTATTCTAAACTCTACATTGATATCAGGCACACATCTCTATCTACTTTATGTTACAGAGTGTTCCACTCACCAACATAAAGGGGGGGAAAATATAGACATAAAATCACACACTTTAGGCATTATTTAGCCTGTTCTTATACTACTAATTAGAAGGTTCTCAACTGAATAAAGTACTAAATAATCCCACATTTTGGTCATATTTTTTTAATATTTTTTTTCGTCATTCCTGCATATTTTTATATACTTTTTTCACAATAGTCTTGTCATTCTAGCCCAAAATTGGGGCACCTAGACCTGTACTGGGGTGCCCCGAGGAATCCTAGTCCCACTTGGGGTGCTCTGATCCATGTTCCACTTTACCACTTCTTTTTGGGGTCTTTCTATTCATTTGTATTCTTATATTTTTCAAAATTGGCCATGTCAGGGTTAACTACCAAATTAGATAAAGAGAACCATATAAATATAAAGTTATATGACCATAATAATGGTACTATCATCATATACTACTATAACTCCATCTAGAGTATCATCGATTGCATATATTACATCCACATAGTACCATACATCAAGTCTATGAGATATGCATAAAAAAACATCATCAGAAGAGGTATTCTATTCTATTCTATTCTATTCTATTCCATGCACGCGTGGTATTAATTTTCTATAGTTATTATTGCTCGCTACTTCACAATGTGTGACTAACATAAGAGCACCTAGGACATGACATGCATGCGCGCGCACACACACACACACACACACCAGAACTACATATGGGTTCAAAATTTAGTGAAATACTTTATGAGAAGACAACTAGTTTTGCAGTTGAGGTAAGTCCAACACATTCATTCTACATATTTTATTTTTCCTAGAGTTTGATACTTTTTTCTTCCTTACATGTCATCATCGCATTATTCAACATATTCGGCACATCCCAACAAATATAGTGTGGCAGACATGTAACATGTTGAGATACCTTGTGACCCTGTAAAATTTAGATTTAGAGCTTTTACAGAGGGCAGTGCACCTAATTTATAGACCAAGACACGTAAGGGTGGTCCAGTACCTTCCCAGTAAGTTCATATCCTTAAGATCTGGCCTTTTCAATACTTTTAAGTGATCCTCTTCACTTCTAGATTTTATTATCATACCTATGACAAAATCCAATGATATTTTTTAATCAGGTAATTCATTTATCCTTATTTAATTGTAGATTCAGGGTTTTGTTTCACTTAGTGTATATAATATCAATTATTCCATACTATTTTAGTTCATATTTTACAGTGGTTTAGTCCTCTTATTTATATTAACTAGTGGCCATACATTCCATATTTTAGTTTTCTAGTTTTTTAAGTCAATCAATATGAAGCACATTTCATTCATGTTAATCATATAATGGTTAATGGTGTGATGTTAAGAAACAAGGTACACTACAAATATCCAAAAAATAAAGGCATTCTTGAAGAATACTTTAAAGGTAAATCTATATTATATTCTTTATTTCATGCACATGCTAATACAAAACATGATTGATTGATATGTGGGTTTAATTATATTATTGTAAAATGACGCACATGTTATAGAATATAAGATTAGCTATTGGGGTGTTTGCACCCAAAATGTTCATTGCTACATCTTCAAATAATTCTTTCTGTTAAACATCAACACTTTCCTATCGATTTTTTGACATTTCTCACACTTTTACGAGAGGTCAACTCAAAACTTTGGTTTCTAGGATTGAAGGGGCTAGGCTAAGTGACCTAAGTAAGAAAAAATGGGTATGAACTATTGTTGTGTTTTTTTAAAAATGTCAATCCTCCTCCTAATATTTCATCTCATTCATCATCCCTTAAGGAAATGCTGCAATACCCTAACACAGAAGGGAAAGAAAAGTCAAGCTGAAGATGGAAATCCCAAAGTGAACAAAGGGATAGTCCATTTTTCAAAATTGAAGTAGGTTGTTATTTTCATTAATTTTAGTTTCATATTTAATCGAGGTACATTTGATTCGTTACTTTAAGATTAAGTGAACTTGCTTAGGGTTTTGAGTTTTTCAAATCTCATTGAACATTACGTTAATGAAAAGGAATGCAAAATAGATTTGTACAATTCATCACAAAAATTCATAGGTCCATAGGTCCCATACAATTCATGGGAAATAACTCTAAGGTATAATAAATAGAAAATAAAATGCATGTATGTAAAACTATGAATGTAAGAGAAGGGAGAGAATCCATCATTTCCTATATTGTGCTGGATTTTTCTTGCAACTCCTTAGTTACCGTCTTCCTCATTTTCATCCTCTTTATGTTCTCATGAAACACCTAAAAAAGAAGACCAGAAGTATGTTAGAGCTTCATATTTTTTTACCATCCTCTAATATTCATAGATTCAAACAAATTTACTTTCTTCCATATGTACATGAAAATATTATTAAGTAAAGAAGATAATATTTAGATACAGAAGATCATAGGTGGAAAGGAAAACAAATTATCACATTTAGAAGCATACTAGGAGATGAAATCATAAAAATAATTATAAGAAATGCATATGGCCTTCATTCCTTTTCTAATTGGTTCTCTTAGTGTCCAAGTACATATTACAAAGAATTTAAATTCTAAAAATCCTTAGAATAATACCTTTAGGATCTCAAATAGAAGAAAAAATTTCAGCAATACAAGTTCCATAAAAAGACAAATCTGTATTAAGGAAGAGCAAGGCTAAAATCTACATTTTGAAAGGAAACACAATTTGCATTAGTAATTATTGATGAATATAAATGTAAAGTAATCAAAGAATTCATATTCAATATGAAATATCACCGGTAATGTTTCAACTACAGTATGCAAACTTACAAGGAAAGAAGAAATGATCATAAAAGAAATCATCAATGAAAGATATAGATTTGAAAATTTAGAATTGCAGGAATGAGATTGTAGTTTCAATACTTTTTAATTTCTATCATGCTCAGTGGGACACTTAATCATATCTATCAAGTTTTCTTTTAGATGAAGATGAGCATGCTTTCTTTGCATTGTTGTTCGTAAGGTGTTAATCAATCAAGATCAACATCTATATGTATGCTTTGTAGCATTCATCAATAGGAAACTTGATACAAACAAGGATTTATGAATAAAAATCATTCAATAGCAATCAAATTAATATCAACTTCTCATTGTGTTGATTGTTCTGAATGAGGATTATGATAGATCTGTTCTGCTACAGTGAAGGATAGTCACTGCTAGAAGGAACTAGTTATAGTCATCTCCAAAAGATTCAAAGAAAATAAATTTTCCACCTCTGTAAAAAATTAATTTCAAACAAGTAACCCATGTTTTATGCCTAAAGTCATATACAAATCAGGATCAACAAGAGGTATTCCCCTTGATTTCATTCAATTAAAATTAAATTCAGCTATGAGAATAAGAGTTGGAAATACCACACACTATAATAGACCCAATATTTCCAATCCTCCGTCCCCTAACTTGAATCTTGTGATTTAGATTCAAATTTTTCCTATGGCTTCCCGAGATAAAATTGATAATTTTCTACCATTTACTAATGACAATCCCTTGTTAATAATTTTTTACCATGACATACCCCAACCTACTTTAAAAGGCTTTCAATTGTTTACTATTAAAAACCAAATTCTACCTGTTAAACACATTAGAGATGTTGCAACCCTTTTTTCTTTGCATAATATTACTCATGAAGACATTGCTTTATGGATGTTAGTTTCTTCTTTTAAATCCTAATCCTTTCAATGGTATAGGAGCCTAAGCTTATGATCAATCATAACTTTTGATGCATTAAGTACAACCTTGTGTAAGAAATTTGATGAAAAATATGATAATTTATCCTTATTGAGAAGCTTTCTACTACTAAATGTGTAACCCATGAGTTCATGAAAAACTTAAACTTAATATTTACTAGAACATGGGATACAATACAACCAACAACTTATCCTTTTGTTGATCATGCATTCCTTTAATATCTTAGAGATTTAAAATGTGATATTGTAGTAATGATAAAGTCAATGGGTGGTTCCACACTTTCTATAGCCTATGACATAGACATAAAATATGTAAGAAGTCTTATTCAAGCTAAAAAATTATCCCTAAGGCCTTCAATTCCTATTTATGCACATTTGGATCCTATTCCATCACTTATTCAAAGGATAGAGCTGGTTGTTTCTACTTAACCAAATGAATTAAGTAAGATAAATTGAACCTTATAGTCATTTGGAAATGAGTTAACATCAATGAAGAAGAAAAATTTTCAGCCTAGCAAGCCTTACCAAGCCCTTTATCAAGCTCTTACTAAACTTTATCAGAAAAATCACAATTACAGAGCTCCTTACAAACTGAAACAAGTTGATCCTAAAACCCCTTTTTCCTCTAATGACATTTTATTGATCAATATAGCTCAAAAATAAGAATGGTGTTTTCCTTGCAGTCAGCCCCATCCTTAATTTTCATTTCCACAACCGAATTTGAACTTGAGCCTTGGCACCCAAGCGAAATATGGAACATAACATATGCCTCAAATTGAATGTGGATAACAAGAGGCACAAAATCAAATCCATCTAGAGCAAGAAATGGTTAATTATGGGGAAGATGAACGTTGTGTAGTCTTGACCAGATCTAAAAAGATAAATCTTTAAAAATAAATTGGTAAGGAAAAGGGTTCAAATTGGTAATAACCAATTTGAGTTTTTTTTGCATAATCTATATTCAAATCTTAAAATGCAAATTTTAGCAGAATGTAGATGAAAACCAGCAACTTATACTAGCTTTAAAAGATGCCAAAAAAACCATGAAACACATCCACACAACTCACGTCTATTTTTTATATGAAATTTGATTTTCTTAGAAGCCAATATAAGCAACAAACAATGAAAAAAACATCTAGAAATTGTACCCACAAAATATTTATGAATTATACACATAAAAGTCTCCAAGAATCATGCAACTCAATATTTCAGCGTTTAAAAATATGAACAAATTGATTACAAAACTATTTTTCCCCAATTATTTTCCTATGTCCTCAAACTCTACCGTAGTTTGGTCACTGCACCCTAGAAAAATAGTATAACTACTAGAAATGCTAAAAAGTTCTTCAAATCAAGTTCCTTCTTTAATGTAAAATGGTGGCGAAAGGTTTTCATCCTTCACCCAAGTCTAACGAAGGTTTTTCATCCTTCATGAAGATCTCACATGAGGTTTTTTGTCCCCAAGTGTATGAATAAGGAGAAAAACTCTCTCTTTGCCAAGTATACAGAAAATATGCCAAGATAGCTGGAAATGAACTCTCTCTTCTCCTTTTATATCTTTCCTTTAGTGCCAAAATTTATTTAGACAAGGATGACCTTGATAATAAAAAGGTACAATAAAGAAAACATTATATTATTAGCTAAATATTATTATAAAGTGCTCAATAATCTTCTCCTTCACTTCTTCTTATTTTCCATGGAGAAGGGAATATGGCATGAAGAACAATTTTCATCTCTTATGTGTGAAAAAGGGACATTACAATCCTCCCTCCCCAAAATTTCTTGTCCCAAAGCAATTGTAAACTCATTACATTCTTTTCCCCCATTTATTCTTCCTTTTTATTTTGAAGGTCATCATCATTAAATGGTGAGGGTTGCATCCTAGGTAAGGCATTTGTAACCATATTTTACTTCCACTTCATTCTAAATTTAAAAATACAAATGTAATCATGCATCTCTCCTCCAAAAATCAGAATAGATAGGTCTGAAAATCAAACATCATAATCTAGTTTTATTCGTACATTAAGCTAAAATAGTCCTTTCTCAATATTCCATGAAGGAATGCCCTGAAAACATGCAAATATACTTCTTCTTGTGGTTGTTAGTGACAACCCCTATTCTTATTTTCGCACATTCAATCCTCTAATCATGGTATAACAATTACCAAACTGAAATATCACAAAGGAAAGAAACCCCATGAATAAAGTAAGGACCAAAATTTGATTTCGATATTCTAAAAAATGAGGAGCAGAAAGCCCATGATTAAATTCAGTAGTTATCTTGGCCTCAAGTTTGAGAAAATTAACCTCCCTAACATATCCATGAATTCTGATTTCAATATTTTCCAAGTGGAACTCATACTCCATATGACTTTTAAAGTCAAGTTCCTTTAATTTTTGGATCTCTAGATGCCTCCAAACATTGTATGACTCAGCTGAAATGAAAATAAAATAGTCAAAGAAAAAATTGTAACTTATAATGGGATCATATAACCTACAAATAGAACCATCATTCTCCACTTCAGTGACCATGTGAATACCTGCGAGTTTACCATAATACTATCCCTTTTCCCCAAATTATTTGGCTATTCTCATTGAGTCATGGGTTAACTATCCATAGAGACAATATATAGAATTCCTTTCAAACTTATGCTTCGTAAAACACATCATATTTTCATCTTATTTGATCTTCTTCCATATGAAAAGATAGAAACTGAATTTTATAATTTCGCCCTTGTTTTGTCTCATGAAGTTGTCCAAATGATCAACCCATTGAGTATCATGGATGACCATTAAAATATTTCTTTGAACATTAGATTCCGGTACTAAATGGACTTTTTTTTTTATAGAGAATCAACCCATTTACCAATTTATAACTCCCAACACTTATTACTCCTTCAAAAACATCACTAGAAAATTTATTCTTTGCATACTCATCTAAAATCAATACTTTCCATCCAACATTAATTTTTGATAAAGAATAGAAATATGATTCGCATGAAATTCCTTCCTCTACTAAATAATTAATTTCATAAGTGCTAGGAATTATACATTGCAATGAGACTCTTTTACCTTGGTCCATGTGGATTTTATTCATGATTTGATAGTTGAGGTGGAGATCTCCCAATGAATGCCACAAATAAACCCCAAAAACTATATCAAACTCAGCCATATCAATCACAAAAAAATCAGCACATACCTCATATGATCTCTTGGTGATGTGGAGTTGAGAACACCTTCTTGTACATTGCATAGAGCACGCATCCGCTATCCTAATAGTGAATCCTTTTAAGTCCTCAACCATCAATTTCTTATTTTAAACCAACCATATAATTATGAAATTATGAGTATCCCCTTCATCACACAAAATTGTGACAATGTGCCCATGAAGAACACCTTAAATAATAATAGGGTTCTAACTTGGTGCTCAAATTAAAGTACCAAGATTGCTAGTTACCTATTCTGGATATTTTTCCAATATGCAATCATTCCTAATTTCATCCTCATTCCTATCCTAATCATCTCAATTTGAAAATATTATAATGTAATTAACCTTATTTTTTGCCAAGAAAAAAAATTCATTTGCAAAACAATAACACCCCTTACCTTCTTACCCGATGAAGTATGATGTGCAAAAAGGTGTTCAATCATTGGTTATAAAAGAAAAAAAAATCATGTGTGAAACATGAGTATTCCTAACCATCCACTCATCGAATAAAACTCAAAATGATGCAAAGGCCAAAACCAAAATACCTTCATGCTGGGGGCTTCCCATGACTATCAAAAATTGTGAATTTAAACTAGCATGCAAACCATATTCCAAAAACACGCTACCCTCATGCTATTTGTAATTCTAGTTGCTTACCTTAATTATATCTTTATATAATGTTTTCTTGACAATTTTCCCATATCATTGAGCTTTCATTAGGATAGAATGTATTTCTAATGACCTTCCTTTAAGTGTTGTTATCTACAGACCAAAAGATCCATCTTTCGTGATGCTAAGACCTTCATGGAGAAATTATTCCTCTCTCCTTGACCATATAAATTTGGCTGAGTGATCTATAATACATTAATCATCATGATCCCAAAATTCATTCCCAGGGACATGTATAACAACTAACATATAGATCAAATGAATGAAGGAAATGATTATCTTTTCAAATATAAAATATTCTTTGGGAGGGGAGAAAATATTCATCAATTATCCTTTAGAATCACCCGTATCCCATTCCCTCATGTGCATTGTATTAGGATCTTGTAAACTTATCATTTCCTTTTGTATCCTCTTATCATTACTCAATAGATGCCCCAATAAATGAAAAGATCGTACTAATAACCCAAAAATGTGTATACCAAACTGTGAGCTATCCATCCATGTTACAATATCCAATGTGTTTCTCCATTTAATGTCATTCCCCCTTGAATCCACTTATCTTCCACAATTGGAACTACCTTTACCATGAAATCATATAAAATTCTTGCACACATGCATGTACCATCCTCATGGCTTGTTCTTGGGTCCCCAACATCATCATTTTCATCCTCATGAAAATAGAAAAATTTCTTCATCACATTTCCCAATACAATAATTAGAAACCAATGGAATATCATTTAATATCAATGCACTATTACCTTGGGACTCATCCTTCAAATCTTCCATACCGAACCTTCCTGTAATATTTTCAATAAAATCCTCTAAGAAACAAAATGAAGCTTTTCCTTAGGTCTCTATCACATGGTACAAGCAATCCCTTTCTATCCATTGTAATATAAAAGGGATGAATTCTGGGAAATCCTCCACACGCATAGGGTTTGACAATAAGTGTGTATCTAATTCTAAAAAATATTATCTCACTGAAATTTTCTTAGTGTCATGAAAAACATTGATCTTATCCTTCCGTACCATAAATTATTCAAACATGAAACCCTAGGAATTTGGAGATCCAATTCCTTTATACCATTGTAATAACCCTTTTGATGGTTTTATTGAATATTCTATATGCTAGTCTTAAAATGCAAATTCAAGCACATTGTAGACAAAAACCGGCAACTTATACTAGCTTAAAAAGATGCCACAAATACAATAAAATACATCAACACAATTCTTCACTATTTTTTATATGATATTTGATATTTTTAGAAGCCAATATAACCAAAAAAACACTAAAAACACACTGCTGGAGACAAATACACACTAAAAATTTCAGCCATTAAATAATTCTGAAATGTAGATATAGGAGTATCCAAAATTCATGCAACTCAAGATTTGGTCCTTTAAAAATATGAAAAATATGATAACAAATAAAAAATTCTCCAATTATTTTCCTTTTTCCTCATACATTACCCTAGATAGGTCACTCCACCCTTGAAAAATAGTATAACTACTAGAAATGCCTAAAAGATCTTCCAATCATCTTCTTTCTTCAATGCCAAATGGTGATGAATGGTTTTCATCTTTCAAGAAGACCTCACATGAGGGTTTTCATCCCCAAGTGGATGACTAAGGCGAAACAAGCTCTCTTTGCAAAGTATAGAGAAAATGTGCCAAGGTAGTTGCAAATTAAGTCTCTCTTCTCTTTTTATAAATTTCCTTCAGTGCCAAAACTTATTTAAACAAAGGCCAACCTGTATATAACAAAATATCACTAAAGAAAAAATTACAATATTATTTAAAATATATTATAAAGTTCACTACGGCCTTCTCTTTCATTTTTTCTTTTTTTTTGTGGAAAAGGGATGGCAAGAAGACCAATTTCAATCTCTTATGTGGGAAAAATAGACATTACAAAATGTTTTTCCTATTTAAGATAAAATTTTGAGTAGTTCTAGTACAATTGAGAAAGAGAAAGAAGTACCTAAAAACCTAAATGTCACAAGTCCCTTTGTACCATAGATTTCTAAAACTCCAGAAAAATAATATGCTCCTTCTAAGGCTCATTCTAAGAATATTAAAGCTGCATTAAATAGTGTTGAATTAATTAAAAAGAGCAATGTTAATATATCCTTGTGGGATTATTTAAACATTCCGGGGCAACGGTATATTCATACTATGGAACTAGCTAACTTGCAGCTATCTTGTAAATAAGCTCAAAGGGGGCCAAATAAAGATGTTATGGATCTTATGATCATCCACCACGAAAGAATGAAAGAGGTAGAAATAATGGTGTTGAGGTTACTAAATTCAACAGATGTCAAGAATCCACCTCCTATTTACCTATCACTCATTATTGACAATCATCGATTTCACAATTGCAAGGTGGATAGCAGGGCAAGTAGTACACTCATGCCAAAGGCTATAGTAGACAAGAGATGCTTTAATTATGATCCAACTATGAAAAGAACATTACATCTTGATGGGATGGAAAAAAATACAATTTGTTTGGTAAAGGATTTAGAGGTAACATTACATGCTTTTCCTAATGTAACAATTTTACAAGATGTAACAGTTGTAGATTTACCTACCTTCTTTACTCTTTGGTTGTCAACAAATTTCACAAGAAATATTAGTGGGTACCTTTCCTCCGATTGGTATTAACTTTTCTTTACAATGAGGTATTGTAAAAAACTTAGTATTAATTCAAAACCAATGGGAGTGTTCCATGATGAGCCTCATATTCCAAAACCAATTTCCAATTATGTTGTAATTGATAAATTTAATTTTGATATCAACGATGGGATTTCTATTTTAGATGGTGTCTTAAATTTGGTCATGGATGAAATTATACAAGAAGTGGGATACATGACCTTTTTCATATTGTAGTGCTATAAATTTTAGCGAAAAGAGAATGTTCCTTCTCACAGAAAGATACAACATAAAACACAAAGATGCTCAGGAATAAAAAGATTTTACAAGTCCGGTTGTATCATGAATTTTAAAGCATCATTATTCAATTTACAAAATCCATCGTATTCCCAAACATGTATCATATAGAGGAAACGCAGAGGAATGAGGCACGTAAAGATAAATAGACTGATACAAATTAAAAATGTAAGCTCACAAGAGAAAGTATATGACACAAATTCAACTATTGAAACCGGTATACAGAACTCAAGATCTAATCCTTTTTCTAAAAATGACAATTAAATGCAACAATGACTCATTACAAAGGAACAATATTGAGAAAAGTAGCCATGCATTCCACATAGCAGCACACAACCATACAAATGAAACAACAATTTTTTTCAGCATAAATGAACAAGAAATAGTGATTCTTTGAGTTGTCATATAGATAATGAAGGAATTGCCACAAAATTAGAGGCTCGTGTTATAATGAAGTAATTAGGTGAGATTATTAGGATCCCACATGAATACTGAACTATAAAGAGATATAGAACTAAACCATCAACAAAAATGGTGAACATCTGAGTTAAAGCATAACCAAGATTTGAAAAATAAAGGGAATGGTTACTTACTTCGCATGGCCAAATGCAACAGCCACGTCTGCAAGCTGGAGCCCAAAAACTGGAATCAAATCTAGTAAGCCATAGCTAGGGAAGTTTTAAAAAAATAAGATGCAACCATTATTGGTGTAAATAGCAAGTTTTGGCAGAAACAAAGTAAATAACTGAGTACCAAACTCGTATTTCCTCATCAAAACAATACCAAGTAAGAAAACAAACAATGAATTGTAAACCAAAATATAAGCTAGTGGTAACAAAAAATCAAAACTTTCCAAACAATGGCGATCATTAAAGCCTTAGAAGCACCTTGAAATATAGGAGATAAAGATGGACAAATCCCAGATCCGCAAACGTTCTGAACAGATTTTAAAAATAATCAAACCCCAACAAATGTGGATAGAAACAAAGCTTCAGGAGACAAAAATGGAAACATATAATTTAATAGGTACATAATAGCACCAAAATTAGGAGCAATGAAGCATGACAGAGTGCAATTTCAACCACATTTATGATCAAATTAGCTCATGAAAAATATGGCAAGGCTCAGGATACAAATAATAAACAGGCACTAGCCATAAAAGATGGAGGAAACCATAACGGCTATAAGCTCAACCAAATACAAACAATAACGACATCCATGACTATGAGAAACAAAAAAATTGAATCATAATCGCATCCATGTTTACAAAATAAAGGAAAAGTTCAAATATCCTCAAATGAGAGATTCAGAATATTCATGGCCGCCATACAAAGTGCCAACATTTCCCTAGAGCTCTAGATGCTTCCAACAAACAAAAATGAAAATAAATGAACTTTATGGTTTGAAACCTAATTCCACACCTTTCCCCTTATTCAACCAAATCTCAAACTCTATTTTTACGTGGGTTAATTACTATGCTACGAAAGGAGGTTTCTGATGTAATGGAGTGCTGGAAGATTTTTTTGTAGCAAGTGCCATTTATGAGGAATTTTTCTTCCATTCAAGATATTTTTGTAGAGTTGTGTATTTAAGATAAATATTCTTGTGAGTTATTTTTCCTGACTCCTTTAAGTTCTACATAAGCTATTTACCATAATGCAAAATAGGTTTTTGTGACCACATTTTAGTGTGCATGCTTTTGTAAATTGTTATTGTGAATCATCCCTTAGCACCTTCAATTTTTTTCCATGAAATTCATTCACAACCCTTTATATTTTTCAAGTCTCATTATTTCTCTCCATCGGTTTATGTATGTTTCTTTTATCGAAAAAAAAAACCTTGGTTTATCACCCCATTTTACATCTTCGAGTTTTCTTTGTGACCATTAACCCACCAGCTTAGTTTTAGGAGATGCCAAAAGGGAGCCAACTTTTTAAAATATGGCGATTCACCTCAAATCCGAGATACCCATAGCCTGTGACGTGTCAAATTGCATAATCACTGAAGTGAGGAAAGAGAGGGATAATCAAATATACCATTCATCAAACAGGGTGCACTTTTTCTAGATAACATGCTTTCTCTAAACATTAAATTTGGACAACTAGGAGGATGGTGGTAAACGTATATAAAGGGTGAAATTGATTCATGAAACAAAAATAGATGTGTAGGAGATATTATCTCATGAGATAGCTAAAGGAAATCAATAGAATGCACATGATGTTGTTGATGAGCTGAAAACGTTCCCATAGAAAATCATGAATGCTTGCACAATGCATACACTTAATAGAGGGAATAACATAGTCTTTAAATGCTTAATCCACCCATTCCAAAGGGTGAAAAATCATCGATTATTGAACATGAAATACAAATTCTCCCCATCCTTGTAGGATTTATAGTGTCTCCTTCACAACCACCTATAGAAAGGAAGTTGACATTTTATTTAGTATATCAATCATTTATCCTTGTCATTTGTACCCTCCAATGCTTCCTCTTCATCCAAATTTTTCTTATTTGTTAATAAACAACATAGCATAAAAAATTGAAAATCATATCCATAGGAGTTGTGGATGTGTAAGAGATATACATAGTCCCCTTGATGTATATATCATGTTTTCACTTATGTTTACCTTTTTATGTCTAACCTTCAATCTCATGTTATTAAAATCCATGAAAAATGTGATTTGAGTTATCTATGAAAGTTAAAAAATCCAATAAAAAGTGGGGCATTTGATGTTGGTATCGATTAAGAAATATTTACTATCAAGTTGGTAGATATTAAAAAGAAATTAATGTTGAACAAACCTTGCATTTTATAGATGATTTTGTGATGGTAAGGAAAGTAATAAGATGTCCATATGTAAATTTTTGAAATATATAAGAGGATATCATACATTCCCACTGATAGATTCTCCAACCTAAAAATATTTTTCCCTCAAACCCCTTATTCATCAAGACTCTTCCTATAGCTATTGTCTCACTTTCAATCCTTCAAATCTAACTTGTTTAATGTCGCCCTATCGGTGGTTCCTATTTATATTTTTTAGTATGGGTAAATATCTTTTTTGAAAGGGACTATACCCTTGTACATCATTGCTCAAAATCCATATTTTACCCCAAAAATCCCAACAATAGAAAATAATATGCCAAGATTATAACCAGTAAAAGCAGTCCAGCTACTAAAAAATAGTTAATAAACAACCACTTAACAACACCACACCTTCCCAACAACCGCACAATAGGCTAATTTCCCATATGTATAAATGATGACAACCAAAAGGACAACAATCATACCTTTTTTGATACAATGGGGGATTTATATTTGGCATTTCCATTCGTTTTCCTATCCACCACTATCCATTCCTCATTTCCTGCATCAAATGAAATCAGAACAACTGCAATGGAATTTATAGGGATGTGTCCCGAAGGAA
The DNA here is from genome assembly GCA_019776745.2 of Taxus chinensis. Classification (NCBI taxonomy): domain Eukaryota; kingdom Viridiplantae; phylum Streptophyta; class Pinopsida; order Cupressales; family Taxaceae; genus Taxus; species Taxus chinensis. The sequence continues at coordinate 387,702,469 of CM034155.1, forward strand.
GGGCGGTCAAAGCATCCTTGATCACTGAATCAGCACCCTAAAGAGAAGAATCTAGAGGTAGTTTCTCTATATTGTTCTGTGAACCATCCGTGATAGGTGATTCAACTTGCGGGGGCCACTAGATTCTTTAACCGGATCTAAATCAATTTTAAGATGTTCAGGTAGAGAATCCTTCCTCCATGCATGTTTTGTCTTACATTTGGAATGTTCACAATCATCTGTAATATGACCATTTGGGAAGTAACATTGACATCTGAAGGCACATCCCTCATAGTCTAGCCTCTGCACTTAGAGCCTTTAAAAAATCTATAGATTGATTTCTTCTTGTAAGGCTTTTGAGGTATCAAGATCTACAAGGATTCAAGCATAAGTAGTATGGGTTTGAATGGAGGTCTTATCATCCACTTCAGCACATGATCCTAGAGTATCCCCTATAACATGAGACAAGATATGTTCGAAAGCTAAAGCCAAAGATCTGGAAAGTGAACCCAAATCGAGCAGGTATCAGAAGATTCTTTTAATAGGTCAAAAGATAGATATGGTGGCTTGGACATAAGCTCATGTTCCCTCCAAACCCAATGTTGGCTAAAAATTGAATCCGTATCTTTAGGGATCTCAAAGACAACAATGAAATGAGACTTAGCACAACGATAAAGCTCAATCTTAACTTGTATCTTTTCTCTCCATCTTTGGGCTATCTAGTCATGAAGTTGAGAAAGCATAGGAATTTTTTTTTGAAATCTGCATATGAGACCTAGCTGCGAAAGATTTTCCTCCTCCTTAAGAACCTTTTAGAAGCAAATCCTCATAAATTTCAAGCATTGGGGTATCCTGAGAGGGTTTTAAGAGCTCGTTTCTTGCATTCTCCTTTTGTTTAGAGACCACTGTAGTATTAGATTTGGATCTATTAAAGTTATCATGTTTTCCCTAGTTCTGAGTGACCCATGTTTCTCTCTCTCCATCACTAAATCCATGCATAACAGTATTTGTAGAATGGGAAAGGGATTTATTAGTGTTTAATGGATCTGGTCTGCCTTAGTGGTCCCCATCAGAGGATATCCATAATTTGAGAGGACCACAATTTTGATCTCCATTTCCAACAAAGGCATAATTCCTGCAGATTGGATCTTCATTTTCCTTGTCTCTAGCTTTATTCCCCCATATTTGTTGTTTGCACCAGGGGATTTCATTTTTTCATGGCTACTGAGTATTTTTGCATGTCCGTTAAGTATTTCCCCTTGTCCACCCGCAGGTTTACCCTATGAATTGCCTTTTTGGTCTCTGTTAGTAGCAACCTACATCAGAAAATTGCTAGGGCTGTGAAAGTGCTAATTATAATGGATAATTAAATTTACTTTTTCTTGCATACAAATATATAACAAAAAATTTTTTTTTGGCATAAAAACCTTGTTGAGTAAACATAAAGACATCATAGTCCATTATTTTATTAACTAAATAAAATTACCCAAAGAAAGGAAATTTTATTGTTGCTTTTTAAAGGCTTTTGGGTATGTAGTACACATAAAAAATAATACACGATGGTGGGTCCATTCATTGATTTTTTTGGCAAGAAGAGATGATGTTTGAATTTGTACAACACAACAAAATTGAATATTTTGTCTTCTGTCAAATACCATTTTTTTCTTCATTTCAATATTTCAATATTGAACAATGAGAAGACATAATGGAGGAAGAGGATGTTGAATAATACAAGATAGTATGTATGCATAAGTGTGTGTAATGCCCCTTCCAGGGACATCGAAAAAAAACACATCAATAATGACTAGAAATTTTAGGGTAATTTTTTTTTTTTTTGTAGTGTTTAGTTAAATTATGTACTAATGCATCTTGTGCGACTTTTTCCTGGTAACTACAATTTTCATACCATTAAATTTTATTTTTTTAAATCTAAAATATTTACTAACCCTATCTCGAATTTAATTATTTACTAAATCATATCTTAAATTTTACTAAGGTCCTAAACGAATAATTCTAAATCTTACTTTCTTCCATACATATTCTTCTTGTTTATTTTTCCTTATATAAAATATATATATATATGTATACTCCTTTATTTTGTTTCGTTTTATTACACCTATATTTGTGCTTATACATTTGTTTATTTGAATATCTATTATTACCACTTTTTTTTTATCTGCTTACCCTTACTACATTATTCTTTGTTTTAGGATATATATATATATATATATTCACACACACATATATATATATATATATATACATATATATATGTATAATATAATATATATGTATTAGGTTTGTTTTATATATAATACTGTTTAGCACATAAATCAGTTACACATTTATTTGCTAGGTATTATAATTTTAAAACCACATACACAAGAAAACAAAGTTAAAATCACAGGTGAGAGGAAGGTCGGGCGGCGGGTGAGGGTGCAGGAGTTGCAGAAGGGGGGGGGGAGGCGCTGTGTGTGTGCTGGCCACGTAAAAGGGTCGGTGTGGCCGTAGGGGGGGACGACGATGGTTGAATGCGCGGCCTGGACAGGGGCAGGGAAGGAGGCGCGGCCGGAGGCGGAGAATAGGGGCGGTGGCGGTGCTTTGCGGGGGGCGGTGAGGGACAACACAATGGCTGGGTCGGTGGGGGGTAGCGCCCCCACAGCAATTTGGTGGTGCGGCCGGAACAGGTGGGGGGAGGGGTTCGACCCTACCCCAAAGTTTTTTCTTTTTGAAAAAAAAAATCTTTTCACAGCCTGCGCTGGGGGCCGAACCCCCAAACAAATATATATATATATATATATATATATATATTTTATATGTATTTATTTAAAGCATTATATATATATATATATATATATATATGTTTACTACCATCCTAATAGAAAGAAATAAGATAAAAAATGGTTGCCCTATATGAAAATAAATACATACACAGCTGCATATTTCCAGAGAAGAAGATAAGAGAGTTTTATACAAAAATGAAATACGTAAGCTATAGCTTGACCCATTTACTTTCACAGGTATTCCAAGAGAACTTGATCCAATTTTGACTGATTATTTCTTTGGCAACTATCAAAATGTCATTGTTCTTAACATGCCCACTTTCCTTTGAACACAAGTAAAAAAGATTTTTTTTTTCACAACACTTACAGGTAAAATATATTTTTCCATATGATAAAATGAGATTTTGTTCCATCTAAAGAGCAAGCACAAGTAAATGTATAGTTTAAAATATAAAAACCAGCAGTGCTTAGTTATTCTACCCATATGCATTTACTCTTACAATATGGATTGGAAGGAAAACAAACCATTTTCCAATAAAAGGAAAAACTTATTTCTAAAGGAAAATTTATCAAACAATATAGGGTTGCTTCCTAAGCAAATCACATTAAAACTTCTCTATATATTATTATTTCCAAGAAGCTATAGTAAAGGAACTAAAGGTAAGATTTCTTCAAAATAAAACCCAACAACTAACAACTCTTTCATTCCAAAAGAGATTATCCACCATGTTTCGTGCTTAAGAAATCATCTATTACAATACTTTATTTTATCTTCTTGTTCAAGTTCACATATGCCACAATACATATCCACCCAAAAAGGGTTTAATACAATATCTTTTCAAGACAAAAGAAGCTCACACAAGCCATTCTTTCCAAGATACAATGAGAAAAAGAAGAAGTCCATGAAATGGTGAAGGAGACAAGAAGAAAATCCAAGTAGACAAGGGTCTTCATACATCTTCCAAAGGCTTCCCAACTCCAAAATCTTTTCAAGGCCAACACAATGAGAAAGGGCTTGTTTAACCACCCAACCTTTAGGCATCATCACATGCCTATCCCAAGGTTGGGAATGCATGCTAGCCTCCCCCAAGCCCATGGGAAAGAGGATAGCTAACCAACACTTGCACAAGGTAAAGGATGCACTAACAATAATACAAAACATGCAAAGAAAAATAAGACACAAACAAACAAGACTCCAAAAGAAAACCACAAGGAGGAGAACCCATGTTCATCCCCCAAAAATGGGGAAGAGAGGAGAAAGTTCTCCAAAATAAAACATCAATATTTTATGCACATAACACATCTTCTTAACCTCCTTATTGCTCCTTAGTCAAAACAAACCCTCCTTATTCCTCCCCCTTTCTCCATGTCCTCCTTGGAAGGATTTTCAAACCCCAAAGGGGGTTTCCTTACCAAGGATGGGAAAGGAGATTCAAGCCATATGAATCCACTTCCCCACCTCAACCATTGAGGGGAAAAATAGTAAGACCCTACAAGGCTTGGCCATCAAACCCTGAGGGTTGAGAGGGAAAATTCCCTCTCTCTTCCCCCACACTCCAAACTCCATCATGCCATATGATGGAGGGAGTAAAAACACAAAAACAACACAAAAAATTCATTCAAAAATCACAATTTTCAACAATCAATCTAACAACTAAAATAAAGCAACACAAATACAAGATCCAAGAGCCTACCTCAAGGAAATCTCTCCAAAAAGCTTCCTAACTTCAAGATTTCAACCACTTAGCTCCAAGCAAATCCCCAAGCTCCAAATCACCCAAGCATCCAAGCAAGAAAAATCCAAGGAAAAAGTCCCTTTTTTTTTCTCCATGAATGAGAATATGAAGAGGAGGGACCAAGCATCCTCACAAATGAGGGGGTGACATGTGTCACCCCTCTCCCTCCTCATGGTCAAAGATGCTAAGACAAAAGAGAGAAAGGGTAAAATTATCTTTTTACCCTCTTCTCCCAAATTTCCTCAAATGTTAGCAAGACAAAACAAGTTGCACTTTTGATAAACACACAAATCCACATCCCTTACATGGATGTGACAAAACAAGGGTAGAAAGGGAGGGAAAACTCCCTCTAGCCTTGAAAACAAGCCCCCCTACCCATTAGGTAGGGTCCAAGGGCTCATTTTAGTGAAAGGGGGACTCCCAAGCTACAAAGGGGTCCCCAAAAATGCCCAAAACACCCTAATTTCGGGTTTTGCATTTTGGCACAAGGGTAGAGGGTGTGGGGACCACCCAAGGGTCTCTCATGTGACCCTAAACCATTGTGATTAAAAGACTAATTAACAAAAATCAACAATTTAAAAGAAAGTGGGATTATTAACTCCCAAAACAAGTTTACAACTTTACTAACAACCCTAAACACAATTAATAAATTAAAGCAAAATACTTTACATACATTGGGGTCACTCAAAGTGCCCAAAATTAATAATCATCTATCCTAGGGCTTCACACAGTGAACATGGCTAGGACTCAGCCCGTGCGCTGCTTGTGCAAGTTTTGAGTAACTGGCCTGAATCCCACGTTCTCCTGTAAACCTGTCACCTGCACACTCATTGCACACATTAACTGCACCTGTCCAATACAATATAATTAAATGACATAGTAAGATATCACTACATGCTAAACTAACCTAACATCCTACTGAAATCCAAAAGCCACAACGTGCACAATTATATCCCATATTCCAAAAGTTAGACAAGATGATAAAACGACATATAATCCCACCATGCAACAACTATCCATCAATATAATTAGGCTCCAAGCACATCATATTTCATTAGTTTCCATGTCATAACGAGAAAAATGTGACAATAAGAACCTTTGCTAAATTGGCGCTATACGCCTGAATGTCACATATGTCTAATATAATCAAACATCTAAAAATAATGTCCAAGATAACACCAATCACTGTCAAAACATGTCAATGAGCACATAAACAAAAAGCTACTGAGCTATAGAAAGTGTGGGCACTACATCCCCCTCTACTAAATTTAGACTTCCTCTTGGAAGTCACTGAAAGAGGTAGGGATATCTAGCCCTCAACGGAATCGCATACTCCCAAGTAGCTATTGTCTCGTCGTACCGGTCCCACTGTACTCTAACCTGGTCCAAGTCTCGACCCCGAACAGCCAACCTCCGGTGCTCCAGTATGCGTACGGGCTCCAATCTCCACTGTCCTCCGTCCTCTACCTGTAATGCCGACCAATCCAAGACATGAGAAGCATCAGGTACATATCTACGTAGTACAGAAACATGAAACACATCGTGGACCCGTGCAAGGCGTGGTGGAAAAGCTAGGCGATAGGCAACTGGACCGATGACCTCTAAAATATCAAAAGGCCTCACAAAACAAGGCGATAGCTTAGAACCCTTTCCATAACGGATAGGACTCTTATGCGGATGAACCCTCAAGAAGACTTTGTCACCCACTGAGAAGTGACGATCAGTCCTCTTGGTGTCTGCATACGCCTTTTGGCGTGCTGTGGCCTGCTCAAGACGCTGTCTAATCAACACAACCTGCTGCTCTAAATCCTGAAGGTAGGCTGGTCCCAGAATGATCCTGTCATCTAGTCTATCCCAACTCAAAGGTGTCCTGCAAGGTCGTCCATAAAAAGCCTAGTAAGGAGCCATACCAATGGAACTATGATAGCTGTTGTTGTAGGAAAACTCAACTAGATGCAAATAATCCTCCCATTTCCTCTGCTGATCCATGACATACATTCTCAACATGTCCTCTAACACCTGATTAACCCTCTCTGTCTGCCCATCTGTCTCTGGATGATAAGCTGAACTGAAATTGATCTGAGTTCCCAAAGCGGCCTGAAAGGAAGTCCAGAATACTGAAGTGTAGATAGTATCCCTGTCATTAATGATGGTCTTCGGAATCCCATGCAACCTAACAATGTCCTCCATAAATACCTTGGCAATGGCCTTTGCATTATAGGTGACCTTGGTTGGCGAAAAGTGCGCAACCTTAGTCAACTTATCCACGGTGACCATAATGGCGTCATGGCGATAAGAAGACATAGGGAGTCCGACTATGAAATCCATGGAAATCACATCCCATTTCCACTCGGGAATATCATGAGGCTGTAAAAGTCCTGCGGGATGAGAATGCTCTGCCTTGACTCTCTGACACTCAAGGAAACGTGCAAAAAAATCTGCTATGTCTCGTCGAAGACCTGGCCAATAATATAACTCCCTCAGATCAGCATGCATTTTCTTCACTCCTGGATGTGCCGCATATGGGGCTCGATGAGCCTCTGTGAGGATGAAGCTACGCAAATCACCAGACTTAGGCACGTAGATGCGCCTGTGGAATCGAAGTAAACCATCTGTCTCTAAAGCACACCCAGAATATCTGCCCTCTAAAGAACCCTGAGACTCTAACATCTGTTTAGCTCCCTCATAAAATCTGTCCTCTGGAAGGTGCTCAAGAATCCTGCCTCTCAAATATGACTGAAGTGTCAAAGAAGCAAGCACATGTCGTCGTCTGCTAAGGGCATCTGCAACAACATTTTCCTTCCCTTTGATGTACTGAACCTCCATGTCATACTCACATAGGAACTCCATCCAACGCCGTTGACGAGCGTTGAGGTTCGGTTGTGAGAAGATATGCTACAAACTCCGGTGGTCTGTCCTCAAAATGAAAGGCCTACCCAAAAGGAAGTGTCGCCAACGCACTAGAGCATGTACAACTGCTGCAAGCTCCAAGTCATGAGTAGGGTAATTAAGCTCATAGTCCTTGAGCTTACGAGACTCAAAAGCAATAACCCGACGCTCCTGCATAAGAACTGCTCCCAAACCCTCTAGTGATGCATCTGTACAAACAAAAAAATCCTCTGTCGGGTCTGGAACTGCTAAGATGGGCGCTGTGGTTAACCACTCCTTAAGCAACTGAAAGGCTTGCTCACATTTTTCTAACCAATCGAACTTCTTCCATTTCCTCTGAAGAGAAGTGATAGGGTGAGCAATCCTAGAAAAGTCCTGTACAAACCTGCGGTAATACCCTGCCAAACCCATGAAACTCCTCACCTCAGTAACTGATGTGGGTGCTGGCCAGTCCAAGATAGCCTGTATCTTAGAGGGATCTACAGAGATACCCTTGCCTGAAATGATATGACCCAAGTACTGAATCTCTGTCTGAAAGAAGCTGCATTTTTCCAAGTTCCCATACAACTTCTGCTCTCTCAAAACCTGAAGTACCTGCCTCAAATGCTCCTCGTGTTCCTCCTCGGAACGAGAATAAATCAGTATGTCATCAAGGAACACTAAGACAAAGCGATCCAGAAACGTCCTGAATACACCATTCATGAGGCTCATGAAGACAGCTGGGGCATTGGTCAAGCCAAATGGGACCACTGTGAACTCATAATGCCCATATTGTGTGCGAAATGTTGTCTTATGGATGTCTGCATCTGAAATGCGCAACTGATGATACCTTGACTTGAGATCGATTTTGGAGAATACTCTCGCTCCCCGCATCTGATCAAAAAAGTCATCAATCGTAGGGAGCGGGTAACGGTTCTTTATTGTGACTTTGTTGAGCTTCCTAAAGTCAACACAAAGCCTGAGAGAACCGTCCTTCTTCTTCAAAAATATGACTGGCGCTCCCCAAGGAGATACACTAGGGCGAATGAGACCCTTATCTAATAACTCCTCTAACTGAATCTTGAGCTCATGAAGCTCTGGTGTCGTCATCCGATAAGGTGCCCTAGAAACTGGTGCTGATCTAGGTACTAAATCAATGGTGAAATCCACCTCTCTGCGGGGTGGTAACCCTGGAAGCTCGCCTGGAAAAACATCTGCATACTCCCTCAAAACTGCATGATCATCTAAAGGTGAATGCTCTAGAATGCTCTCAGATCGATCACTGATAGTGATAGCAAACAACTGACAACCCTTATGCATGCTCTGCTTAAGTTGCTTAGCCAATATCATGCGCAAGCAGATAGGTCTCTGCATCCCTGATATAACAACTGCACTCCCAAGATCATCCTGACACTCAATGACCTTATTTCTGCAATCCACCTTAGCTCGATGAGACTCGAGCCAATCCATACCCAAAACTACCTGATAGGAACCTAGAGGAATAACTCGGAGGTCAAGAGTAGTGGAGAAGGCTCCTAAATCAAGTACGCAACTCTCCACATACGAGTCCACGGCGAGTTTGGCTCCAGAAGCCAACTCAACCTGCCAACTATCTGGCTGCCTAGCCACCACTAGCCCACACTGGTCCACTATAGAAGGTGATATAAAAGAATCTGAAGCACCTGAATCAAAAAGTACTGAGACAGAAATACCCCTGATAGTACCTGTTGTCTCAATGACCATGGCCTGATGCTCGGCCTAGCGGTTGTCAACCGCTGCATATACACGATGGGCGCATCCTACATCACCCACCGTTTGCTCGGATCTAGCAGCTCTCTGTGCATCCATGGTATTGGGTTTGTGCGGGCACATGCACACATAGTGATCTGGAGATCCACAAATGAAACAACCTCCTGTACCCCTCTGAGATGGGGTCCCTCCTGTACTCTGGTGTACTGATCCTGCTGGTCCAACCCTAGCAGACTGCTGAGTGCGAGCTGGCTGTGTCTGCTGAGTGCCTTGCCCCCTATCTCTGGCTCCACTAAAACCACCTCTAGCAACACCTCTCTGAAATCCCTGTGTCTGCCTAGCCCCCTGCTGCGGGTGGCTCTGCTGCTATATCTGTCACTGAGGGTGCGGTGGAGCTCTCGTGGCTGCTGGCGGAGGCCAAAATCCTCCTCTAGGGGGTGGTGCAGAACCTCGTGACCTCTAACTCTGAAATGCCTCTATCCTCTCCTGAAACTTGCTCTTGTTTCTATCACGATGCTCCTGTGCCTTGGTCCTATTCTCCTCTGCTAAGTAGGCCTTCTCAACGGCCTTCTCAAGAGTGGGAGGAGATAGCATCCTAACTGCTCTTGGTATGTCTGCATTGAGCCCTCGAATGAACCTGTTAACCTGTAATTTCTCATCTTGCAGGTAATCCACATACTGCAGAAGATCCAAGAACCTGCTTTCATACTACACTACTGTGCCAGATCCCTGTCGTAAGTCATGAAACTCGTCGATCCTCTTCTAAACAAAATGCTCTGACATATATCGTGCCCTAAAACGCTCCTTGAACAACTCCCAAGTCACTGTCTCTCGGGTCAGATGGAGCTTCCGCTCCTCATTCCTCCACCAAACGCCTGCTACGTCTTGGAGGAGGTGTATGGTGAACCTCGCCTTGACGTTGCTCTCGTAAGAGTGCAAGCCAAAGCAACTATCTAGGCTAAGGAGCCATGACTCAGCCCCAAATCCATCTGTAGAGCCAGTGTAAGTGGGCAGCTGCAAACGAAGAAGATCCCGGATCACACTACCTGTATCTCGATCCTGGCGATGTAGTCCTACAGGCGAAGGGAGTCGCCTATCCTCGAAGGGTCCCTCGAGACTGTGTGATCGGCTGCGACGGAATGAAGCTGCCCTCTCATGAAGAATGAAAGGGCTGCGTGACCTCTCCCACCTCGGTGTGTCGTACTCTGGCGGCTCCGAATGCGCGTCCTCGCCTATCGGCTCCTCGCCTCCCAATGGTGTCTCCACCCTCGTCTCCTATGGTTGTGGTAGGTGCTGCTCCACAATGCCTATCAGCTGGCGCAAGGCCTCTAATATCCGAGGCCCAAAATCGGGCGTCGTCGGCTCCTGCGTAGATGCGCTACGCCCCATACCTCTGCCTGACCGTCCTCGCTTAGGTGCCATCCTGTGCACGAGGTGAGCGAGCAATTTATTAATTTAAAATTTAATGGTAGAGGGTGACTTATTTTAACTGTTTATTTTTATTTGTTTAATAAATTTTGGTTTGTTGAAATTGACATTAATTAGCTTGATTTTTTACCCAGTGGTCCGCGAGTGCGAACCCCATGCTCTGATACCAACTGTAATGCCCCTTCCAGGGACATCGAAAAAAAACACATCAATAATGACTAGAAATTTTAGGGTAAATTTTTTTTTTTGTAGTGTTTAGTTAAATTATGTACTAATACATCTTGTGCAACTTTTTCCTGGTAACTACAATTTTCATACCAATAAATTTATTTTTTTTTAAATTTAAAATATTTACTAACCCTATCTCGAATTTAATTATTTACTAACTCATATCTTAAATTTTACTAAGGTCCTAAACGAATAATTCTAAATCTTACTTTCTACCATACATATTCTTCTTGTTTATTTTTCCTTATATAAAATATATATATATATATATATATATATATGTATACTCCTTTATTTTGTTTCGTTTTATTACACCTATATTTGTGCTTATACATTTGTTTATTTGAATATCTATTATTACCACTTTTTTTTTATCTGCTTACCCTTACTACATTATTCTTTGTTTTAGGATATATATATATATACACACACACACACACACACACACACACACACACACACACATATATATATATATATGTATAATATAATATATATGTATTAGGTTTGTTTTATATATAATACTGTTTAGCACATAAATCAGTTACACATTTATTTGCTAGGTATTATAATTTTAAAACCACATACACAAGAAAACAAAGTTAAAATCACAGGTGAGAGGAAGGTCGGGCGGCGGGTGAGGGTGGAGGAGTTGCAGAAGGGGGGGGGAGGCGCTGTGTGTGTGCTAGCCACGTAAAACGGTTGGAGTGGCCGTAGGTGGGGACGGCGATGGTTGAATGTGCGGCCGGGACAGGGGCAGGGAAAGAGGTGCGGCCGGAGGCGGAGTACAGGGGCGGCGGCGGCGCTTTGTGGCGGGCGGTGAGGGACAGCACAATGGCTGGGTCGGTGGGGGGTAGCGCCCCCACAGCAATTTGGTGGTGCGGCCGGAACAGGTGGGGGGAGGGGTTCGACCCTCCCCCAAAGTTTGTTTTTTTTTTCTTTTTAAAAAAAAAAATCTTTTCACAGCTTGCGCTGGGGGCCGAACCCCCAAACAAAAAAATATATATATATATTTATATGTATTTATTTAAAGCATTATATATATATATATGTTTACTACCATCCTAATAGAAAGAAATAAGATAAAAAATGGTTTCCCTATATGAAAATAAATACATACACAGCTGCATATTTCCAGAGAAGAAGATAAGAGAGTTTTATACAAAAATGAAATACGTAAGCTATAGCTTGACCCATTTACTTTCACAGGTATTCCAAGAGAACTTGATCCAATTTTGACTGATTATTTCTTTGGCAACTATCAAAATGTCATTGTTCTTAACATGCCCACTTTCCTTTGAACACAAGTAAAAAAGATTTTTTTTTTCACAACACTTACAGGTAAAATATATTTTTCCATATAATAAAATGAGATTTTATTCCATCTAAAGATCAAGCACAAGTAAATGTACAGTTTAAAATATAAAAACCAGCAGTGCTTAGTTATTCTACCCATATGCATTTACTCTTACAATATGCATTGGAAGGAAAACAAACCATTTTCCAATAAAAGGAAAAACTTATTTCTAAAGGAAAATTTATCAAACAATATAGGGTTGCTTCCTAAGCAAATCACATTAAAACTTCTATATATATTATTATTTCCAAGAAGCTATAGTAAAGGAACTAAAGGTAAGATTTCTTCAAAATAAAACCCAACAACTAACAACTCTTTCATTCCAAAAGAGATTATCCACCATGTTTCGTGCTTAAGAAATCATCTATTACAATACTTTATTTTATCTTCTTGTTCAAGTTCACATATGCCACAATACATATCCACCCAAAAAGGGTTTAATACAATATCTTTTCAAGACAAAAGAAGCTCACACAAGCCATTCTTTCCAAGATACAATGAGAAAAAGAAGAAGTCCATGAAATGGTGAAGGAGACAAGAAGAAAATCCAAGTAGACAAGGGTCTTCATACATCTTCCAAAGGCTTCCCAACTCCAAAATCTTTTCAAGGCCAACACAATGAGAAAGGGCTTGTTTAACCACCCAACCTTTAGGCATCATCACATGCCTATCCCAAGGTTGGGAATGCATGCTAGCCTCCCCCAAGCCCATGGGAAAGAGGATAGCTAACCAACACTTGCACAAGGTAAAGGATGCACTAACAATAATACAAAACATGCAAAGAAAAATAAGACACAAACAAACAAGACTCCAAAAGAAAACCACAAGGAGGAGAACCCATGTTCATCCCCCAAAATGGGGAAGAGAGGAGAAAGTTCTCCAAAATAAAACATCAATATTATATGCACATAACACATCTTCTTAACCTCCTTATTGCTCCTTAGTCAAAACAAACCCTCCTTATTCCTCCCCCTTTCTCTATGTCCTCCTTGGAAGGATTTTCAAACCCCAAAGGGGGTTTCCTTACCAAGGATGGGAAAGGAGATTCAAGCCATATGAATCCACTTCCCCACCTCAACCATTGAGGGGAAAAATAGTAAGACCCTACAAGGCTTGGCCATCAAACCTTGAGGGTTGAGAGGGAAAATTCCCTCTCTCTTCCCCCACACTCCAAACTCCATCATGCCATATGATGGAGGGAGTAAAAAAAAACAAACAACACTAAAACTTCATTCAAAAATCACAATTTTCAACAATCAATCTAACAACTAAAATAAAGCAACACAACTACAAGATCCAAGAGCCTACCTCAAGGAAAGCTCTCCAAAAATCTTCCTAACTTCAAGATTTCCACCACTTAGCTCTAAGCAAATCCCAAAGCTCTAAATCACCCAAGCATCCAAGCAAGAAAAATCCAAGGAAAAAGTCCCTTTTTTTTTCTCCATGAATGAGAATATGAAGAGGAGGGACCAAGCATCCTCACAAATGAGGGGGTGACATGTGTCACCCCTCTCCCTCCTCATGGTCAAAGATGCTAAGACAAAAGAGAGAAAGGGTAAAATTATCTTTTTACCCTCTTCTCCCAAATTTCCTCAAATGTTACCAAGACAAAACAAGTTGCACTTTTGATAAACACACAAATCCACATCCCTTACTGGATGTGACAAAACAAGGGTAGAAAGGGAGGGAAAACTCCCTCTATCCTTGAAAACAAGCCCCCCTACCCATTAGGTAGGCTCCAAGGGCTCATTTTAGTGAAAGGGGGACTCCCAAGCTACAAAGGGGTCCCCAAAAATGCCCAAAATACCCTAATTTCGGGTTTTGCATTTTGGCAAAAGGGTAGAGGGTGTGGGGACCACCCAAGGGTCTCTCATGTGACCCTAAACCCTTGTGATTAAATGACTAATTAACAAAAATCAACAATTTAAAAGAAAGTGGGATTATTAACTCCCAAAACAAGTTTACAACTTTACTAACAACCCTAAACACAATTAATAAATTAAAGCAAAATACTTTACATACATTGGGGTCACTCAAAGTGCCCAAAATTAATAATCATCTATCCTAGGGCTTCACACAGTGAACATGGCTAGGACTCAGCCCGTGGGCTGCTTGTGCAAGTTTTGAGTAACTGGCATGAATCCCACGTTCTCCTGTAAACCTGTCACCTGCACACTCATTGCACACATTAACTGCACCTGTCCAATACAATATAATTAAATGACATAGTAAGATATCACTGCATGCTAAACTAACCTAACATCCTACTGAAATCCAAAAGCCACAACGTGCACAATTATATCCCATATTCCAAAAGTTAGACAAGATGATAAAACGACATATAATCCCACCATGCAACAACTATCCATCAATATAATTAGGCTCCAAGCACATCATATTTCACTAGTTTCCATGTCATAACAAGAAAAATGCGACAATAAGAACTTATGCTAAATTGGCGCTATACCCCTGAATGTCACATATGTCTAATATAATCAAACATCTAAAAATAATGTCCAAGATAACACCAATCACTGTCAAAACATGTCAATGAGCACATAAACAACAAGCTACTGAGCTATAGAAAGTGTGGGCACTACAGTGTGTCTTCTACTTCTTCAAAATGGACAAATAAAAAATGAGATATCTCATAATCATTAAAGTCCATGAGACCACATATATTTCAGGAATTTTAGGAAACACTTCATATGCTTCTAGATTCTATCTCACGTACCTTCTTTACTTTTTATTTATTTTTATTTAAAAAAATAATTTGGAATACCATGGAATCTTGAAGAAGCAACATAAAATACTCCATTTCCACCTTGTTTAGGATATGACATCCACATGATAAGTTCAACATGGAAGCAAATGGTAAAATACATGAGAAAATAAGGGAATTTATTGAACAACTTGGAAGTTTGTGACATGTTAGGAAGCAAGGCAAAAGTTCTTATACAAGTTTCATCACTCTCATGAGAAGGATCCCTAAAAAGGACACATTATCACCTTATGTTTTGACCTTGTGTTCCAGTTGGTGTTAAGGAAATATGTGGCAGAAAATTTTAGACTCCCATAGGGGAGAGCCACCAATACTTGAGCATGGTCTGATTGTGGACATAGAGTTTTAAATACACAACACTAAATAGTTGTCATAGTACAAATCAATAGTTTTCATATCAGTACCTAGCGATAATTTAATTTTGACATGATAACACCCAATCACATCATGGAATGTGATATTTGCTATTATTAAGTATTCAATGTTTAAGCATTATCACCTTTGTTCAAGTATTGGTTTCCATCATGGTGTAGTGTAACTTGAATTTATTATTTTAAATCAATTAAAAAATATTTTTCCCTTCAGTAAAACACTCCTGAAAAAATCATGATCCCACATGGTATAGATTTGATTTTGTGGACACCTTAACTTAGGGTGCACCACTACTAGCTCTTCTCCCCCACATCCATAGTTTGTATACATTTATTGAAAGTCTTATAATTTAAATGGTTTTCTTAAACCCCTTTTGAAGCTTCATTTTTGGTAAAGGCTAGCAATATGCTAGTAAAGATTAACTTGTCAAACTAAACACTAGTTGGTTATAGATAGAGAATTGATAACCATTCAACAAAATAGACATCTCTATAAATAATGTATTGTTCCATTTATTATAAATTTAACTAACAAGTCAATCATTTTTTAATAATTTATAATTGGGAATTATCTTGAATGTATTTTTTATAATAAAAATTATTTGCTATTACTATTCCATTTCTTCAACCAACAAACAGTGTGAATCCATTGCATTGTATAATTTATAAATTTTGGGTTGTCATTAATTCCTTTCACTCTAAAATTGGCAAGTATTTGGGCCACGCCTAAATGATTGACAGTGTAAAATAAATATAGAGATATTACCAAAATGAGTGAAATACTAAAGAAGTCCACACATGGGGCAGAGATTCGTTCTCCAAGTGTGCTCTACGGTGACATGTGCACTTTTGTACATGTTATTTACCAGCTAGAACTGTTGTTGACGCCCGCTCAAGAGGACCCAAAGCTCCACCCAATTTTATGTAAATAAAAAACTATCACATCAATATACATCAAAATATATATATATATATATATATATATATATATATATATATATATATATATATATATAATATATATATATTCAATCATGTGACTCAACTTTGGTTTTAAATTAATTTACTAGGCTAGGCTTTTACCGCCATGTCCACAAACCTTCGCTAAATACCCATTGAAATCATTTATGAGCGTGCTTCAAGCTCAGATTTCTTTATGCATGTGCGATATTCTTGATGCGTTCTTTCAATGACCAATTTCTCGGCTTCAAGTGTATTGTGCTAGAGTGTTGTGCTGTTGAAGATTTCCAAATGTGAAATCTTGAATTTCACCTTAAATCTACTCGTCCTTCTTATAATCTAAATATCTGAAAGATATGATAAACAGTTCATAAAACATTAACGCATTTTGCGTAAAGAAAGCATCACGTCCAACCCTGGATCTAGAGTACCTACGGAAATAGATAACATGAAAAATAAAAAATAAAATGGTATGGAATATCCAAACATTTTGTAAAAATAATAGGAAAATAGAATTACTTGAGAAGGTCTTAAGAGTATATTTGTGCTTATGGGAGGAATTAACTGAGATGAAGGAAGGCAAAGTGAGAGAAGCGGGAGGGAATTTCAAGTACTGACCTGGTGGGAAAAGTGGCACCTGTGGTGTAGCAAGCGGAGGGGAAGTTGGGCAGAAGCTACATTGATATCCATATTGTTAGGAAATTAATGTTTACATTTGAGGTGTTAGTAATTATGTAAATGTAGAAATGTAATTACTATTGTAATAGTAATGTTGTTAATAAACAAATCACGAATATCGGTTTGGTTTGTTAATTAATATTCGAAAGTAATATTATTATAAACAATATTACGATATAGGTTATTGAGATATATTTTTATAACAATATATCGTTAGTTGTTTGTTAGATTGAGGTGAGATATTGGTCGAGATTTTATATAAAATATTTTTCATATATATTTGTAATCATCTTTGAATGTTTTGATATGATGAGAATAGTGAAAGATGTATATATTTGTATGTGTGAATTAATTAAGTCTATGGGTTATGTGAAGTTCTTCCCTATAAGTCTGTTTCATAATTTAGATTTGGTATAAGATTAATTCTGATCATAGAATCCTAATATATTATCAGGGGAAGATCTATTATATATTGTTTTGGTTTCCCTGTAGCATGAGAGAATAATCTGAGGAGTTTTGTAACACCATATCAAGGAGTGAACATATGTAATGAGGGGCATAGTCATGAATCGTCTTCTAGCCTAAGGGTTATAGTATTCAAGGCATGCCCAAAAATGGCATGGCACTGCATTTGCATTGGCAACCAAATGGTATATAGCCACATCAACGTTAGCAAGTGAGGAAGAAAAAGTACTACCATTTCTAAGGGATGGTCATGTAATTTTGTATGCACTAATTTGGGTGCTTGTATCTTAAAAGGTTTTCCCAAAGGATGAATCCTATCGCAAATTGAAAGATGTTGATTTGGATAAACACAAAGCAACTTCAAAAGAAATGACTTCTATAAGTCCCATATTTTCTCGAGGAAGCTTCTCTTTGGGAGGATCTGATATTTCGAAACCCCAATTTAACAAGCTCCTGAAACAGGTCACAAGCCATCTTTTGTCGATCCCAAAAATATTTTTGCAAGATGGAGTTTTTGGTTCATCTCCAAATATTGATTCAAAAGTGTGAGTTGTATGTAATCAACTTTAAGCTACTGCTCAAATAATATCTGCACGCAATCTGTTGTCCTTTTCATCATGGCTTATTTTGCTTGCAGAATCCGTTGTCTTGTTATTTTCACTAGAAAAGAAGGTTCAAAGTATCACAACTATGCATAAAATATTTGTTTTAAAAGGTGCAGGTGTTGCTTTGTGTCATGATTGAGTTTTCATTTCCATGACACGTTCCATTCAATGAAGTTCATCTTCTTAACTGACTATTGATATAATCTACAAACCACATGTTGCAGTTTGACATCATACCATATCCGATGACGTGGATCTCCGAGAGATTAGGATGTTGACTACGTTATGAGTGCCACATTCAAATGTGGTATACTACCTAGGGATACTATTCATAGTCATATGTCTAAATTATGTGTCCAGTTTTAGTGTCATTTTAATTTTATTCACGAATTTTATTTCTATTGTATAGTTAGCATTTTACTTATAAAAGGCACCATTTCTAGGTAATTTAAAGTTTGTTTATAGTTGCCATAGTCCAGTCAATAAATTCAGTATTATATAAAATTTGTATTAATAAAATATTGCCTCATGGATGTATTTTAAGTGTTATCCAACCTTCGAAAAATTTATTGTTTGATATTACGGGAGGGATACTATACAAATATACCCAACGTGAAAATTATTGAGACTTAAATTCCAAATCTACTAAGTTAAATAGCATATTGTTGAAGGACAAAGGAATCAAATGTTGGAGGTCAATAAATGACCTCTCGTCAAATCACCAATGATGGGGACGAATCTCTGATTTGGTGGCACATGTGTGTAGTGTATTTAGTGTTAGTTGTTCATATTTCCAATATCGTGTAAAGAATAAGAATAGATGTTCATTCTTTTTTACATGTATATGTGGCTATTCCTACACAGTTCTTGAATGTAATAGCATAGTGAAGAAAAACGAACACAAAGAAATGTAGTATCATGTTTCTTAAAGAGGTTGAATAGTCAGATGTGTTATTGTTCATACCTAGGTGTGTGGTTGGCCTCTTGAAAACCATTGAAGGTTGTTTAGATGTCTTCCTGCTTGAGATACCATATTGCTATGTCAGATGTGTTCCCTAGAGTGCCTGGTTGATAAGAAAATGATTCTTCAGTGTGTTCCCATCCTCGTCGGTCAGATGTGTTCCCAGGAGTGCATGGTTGATAAAAAGTTGATGTATTCCTTCTTATACCTCTAGTTCGAGTGTGTGTCAAGATCATGAGAAAGCATGGGCAGCATGCTGTAGAGGAAGTGTGAAAGTTATTTTGCTACCATGTAAACATTAAGGGGGGGAATGTTAGGAAGTAAATGTTTACATTTGGGGAGTTAGTAATTATATAAATGTAGAAACATAATTACTATTGTAATAGTGATGTTGTTAATAAACAACTAACTAATATAGATTTGGTTTATTAATTACTATTTGATAGTAATATTATTATAAACAATATTAAGATATAGGCTGTTGATTATATCAATATATCATCAGTCGTTTTTTAGATTGAGGTGAAACATTGGTGGAGATTCCATCTCCCTAATTATAAGAAATACTTTTCCTATATATTTGTAATCATCTCTAAATGTTTTGGTATGATAAGAATAGAGAAATATATATATTTGTATGTTTGAATTAATTTAGTCTGCGAGTTATGTGAAGTTCATCCTTGTGCATGTTTGGTTCATAGTTTATACATATATGGTTAAAACATAATTAATGCACATATCTGAGAGTAAAAGAAGGGTGCGAGAAAGAGGATGGGAGAAATCAATACATCACTCTCCGAGCTTAGAGGATTTTCAACTATTGATTTCATTTGGTGATAATGTGCCGCTGCCACAGACAACAACAATATAAACCACATGAACTAGATCACCTGTGTTTTTCTCGTACAAAAAAATAATTGACATAACAGCAAAAATGGTTATCATGTTCTTTAATAGTGTTGGAGTTGGGGATATATTTATAGAGAAATACCATTAACAGACGGAGAGCATAGTGATTGTATAGACAGAAAAAATTTCTCTACAATTACATGGGAGGTGGTGCAGTTGAATTTCTTGCAACAAAAAACATTCTATCCCTGTTAATAGTCGTGAAGCACAAGTACACATGTTCCTCCAACTCATCAAACTACTGGTTAAAGTTAGAATGATTCCGTTTGAGCTGTCCCATGACCTCTTGGATGGCTTGCAAAATCTCTAAATAGAAGTTATTCATACCATTTTCATGCTCCACCTAATTGCGTATCTGCGTCACCAAACCGCTAATGGTGTCAAAATTTCTGTTGAAAATATAGGTTTCATTTGCCGCAGTGTTAAGGTATGCATGATGATGCGTAAGCACACTTACCCGAAGGATACTAAAGGATTTTAAGTAGAATCAGAAGTGGAAGGAAGAAGGAAAGGACAACACCATGGTCCACGCCACAATAGAAATCAAAGCGTGTAATGCTAGGAAATATGCACACACGGAAAGCACTGCAGAGGACGCAACAACCAAATCTAGAGCACCTCTCTTATACCCCTTCACTATTTTGAGCCTTGTGTGGAATTTTTACCCATGTATTTCCATGGTTTTGAGCATGGTGTGATAACCGTCACGAATATCTTGGAATTTGTGTGTCGTTTGATCGGTGAACAGATTGTGTCCATAGATAAATAAATGGAGCTCCGCAATGGAGAAATGACATTGATTGTTGGTTAAATCGGTTGTGGTAGGCGTGAATGAACTTTAAATTGTGAGGGATATTGATTGTTAGATACAGAGGGTAATCATTGTAATAGACAAATCTTAGTCTTCTTTCTCTGTATGTGCTGTGTAACGCTTACAATTTCAACGTTCTGAAACTACATAAATCCTTAAACAATTATCCAGAAAGTTGCAAAAAAAATTTATTCTTATTTTAATTTTTGAATAGGGTGCAAGGGTGTTAAACCCTAATATACATTTAAACAATTCCTACTAGCAAAGTTTAATTTCATAGGATAGATCTAGTCTAATATTAAATAAATAATTATTCTCAAACCAGTTTTATTGACAATTTATTTATCAACAATTAGGTAAGTGTCCATTAATTTCACTTATTAGGTTAAAATAGTTTCCCCCTTAGGAATTAATATTCTACCCACAAATAAACAACCCTTACCCTCAGTTACCTTAGCTCTCTTAAATCATTTGCCTTGAAGTCCATTTAAATAATTATTAAAACATACTAGTAATTGAATAATTAACTTAACCTACAAGGGTGTTAAATGACCTCATTCACTCATTTACACATACCCTTAAATTATCTTAAAACCCCATAATACATATCCCCACCTAATAATTGTAGCTTTGATTCTCAACCCTAGGATCAAATCAATCATGGCCACTAGATCTTAGGGTTCTATAGTAACCCTAACTATCTTTATGAATTCTTATTAAACTTTTTTCTTTTCCCTAGCCTCATCATTTGGTCTATGAAAGCCATGAAAGCTAGATGATAAAGAACCATGAAGGAATTCACAAAATTAAGCTTAGTTTAGTTTAGGTTGTGGATTTATTATTGGAATGTCTCTCATTTAAAGATTGAAGGGGTTTCCACTCCAAATCTGGAGTTATGATTTAGTTAATTCCATTTTTATCTTCTATTTGGGAAAAAACCCTACTTCATTTTAAATTCAAGAGATTGAATGCTTTTAAATACCCATATGAGGATTTACAAGTTTATAACAATGAATTTATGCGCTAAGGGCTTGTTGGTGATTTCTTCTTCAAATATGCAGGCTTAAATTTTTAATTAAACCAATTTAAAATTTACACAGACACGGATTTGTATTTTTCCACTGTCACTAATGGAACCTCCGCCCAAGGTAGGCCGGCAGTCCGAAGACCACCACCCTACCTGGATGATGATTCACAAACCGTTGCCTTGCTAGAGTGGCAGTTTAGAGACCGCAACTCTTCACAGGTCGGCAATCATGTTCTCTAAAAATAGAACCTTCAATTCTAATATTTTTCCACAAACAAGTTTTACTGGAGTGTTTTATAGTTTCTCCTTAGTTGAATTTATGTTCCTAAAGTCTCCAGTTTAAAGGTTTAACAATTTATTCATTCCATGCTTAAAATCATCACATTTAGAGATTTTCTATTTCTATAGTAATAAGAACACAACTAAAAGAACATTTTTATTTTCTTGCAAATTCAAGAATAAGAATGAAGCTTAACCCACTCCTAATATTATTATTTTTCTTTCCACAACAAAATGCAATATTTCAGCATAAAAACTTACTTAATTTTTATTGCACCTTTCCATCTCTACTACAACCATTTGTTCAAGTAACCATAAGCAACTTATTTCACATTCAAATTTGCAATGTATACACCATTAATGTTTTACAATTTCTATGCTCTTCTTTTCATTTTTACAGTAATGCAACTTCAACAATGATAATGAACTTTATTTTCCTTGAGCACAAATATTTTATTTCAATGCGAAGAGCTTTCTTTTTCACAATACATTACGACTTAATTAACCAAAATATACAATGCAAATTTTCTTTCAAATACAATACTAAAATTCTTCCACCTAAGTGGGAATTACAAGCAAGATTTTCTAACAACGGAGGATTCATTTTAGCACTACAAAAAATGATACAAATTCCAAATCTCCAAAAAGAGCTCCACCATGTTTTCACTTGATCAAAAAAAAAATGGGGAAGAGGCAACATTCTCCACCCAACCAATAATCTAATGACAAGAAGAAGTTATCCTCCTCATTGGCCCCCAAGCTCCAACCAAAATGCAATAAAACATGGATTAGACTCATGGAAATCATTAAAATGCTTCCACATCACAATACAAATATTTCATAACTATTTCAAACACAATCAACACCAAATACAATAACAAGACATAAACTTATAAAATATACAAGGATTGAATATGCAAAGCCAACGGAGCAAGGATCTATGGGGAGATCATTTATGCCCCCCAATAGGATTAGGTGCACACCGTAAAACCTTCACATATACATCTCAAAACCCCTACACAACTCTTATGCATCCCTCAAGATCCTCTTATGCCTCCCACATTCTCTTATGTCTCCCTTATAATAACCAAGTAAGAAATGCTAGCATTTTATTGTCCAAGGAAGGGCACCCAACCCAACTCCCTTCCAAAACATGAAATAAAATCTTATGCCTCCATACATATAAGATCCCCATAGCCGTATCCTACACCATACTTAGGCAACCTACCCAAGAACCCAATAAGCATACCCAAAACATTCAATAACATACAAATATACACATACAAAAGAAAACAATTGAAACAAGGGTATAGCTCCTACCTTTCCATGGTAGAGCTTGATCCAAGAGTCACACAACAAGACCCTTCAAGCCCAATACAACTCCCAAAATATTACAAAATTCAATAAGCACTTCAAAATCCTCCTACTCCAAAAATACAAGAGCACAAATGAAATGAAGTAAGCCCCAAACAAACAAATGAACTTGCATAAATAGAAAATGAGAGTGGAGGGTGAGGTTTCTCCATGTAGGATGCAACATCACTTATCCTCAACTCCACATTATAAGTCAAACCTCAACCCCAAAGCACAATCAATTGGTGGTTGAGAGGATGACAAACCTCTTATACACATAATCCCAACCCACACCCCCTAAGGAGAAACTTTTAAACCCATATAAAACAAGTGTAATGAATGCCAATTTTGGTCTTAAAAAACATATAATGGGGTCCATTTGACCCCCCCAATACTTAGATAGGTTTGGTATAAGAAATTAATATGTGTGGGACAATCTTATTTTTTCCCACAAGTCTCAAAAAATGTCCATTAAGCCCAAATCTGAATTTCCAAGGTAAGGTAGATTGTACAACACTCAAAGTTACTTACAGTCAACATAAAATCATATAGTCCAAAAACTAACAACTCTAATAAATGATTCCATTGTCACATTCAAAAACCACTTAATAACATGATTAAATTTCTTAATGAAGCACATTAATCAACGAGGATTAAATAAATTACATCACAAATAAACCACATACTCTATGATAAATAAATAAAAGGAAAAAAGTGCACACAAGCCCATGGTAACAATTGAAGGTCATCCCCCCATGGGGACCCCCTAAAAAAATTTAAACACACAAACAACAACATAACACAAGTTTCCATGGTGACCTTTATTGTATCCATCTATTATTCCACCGTTATTGGTCTCCAATCCCCCCTTTTGACTATTGTGATTTAATCACCAACAAAAATCACATAATACCTCCTTTGGCCTCGTAGCCATATCAAAAATATCAAGGATAAAATATATGCATATCAATCAATAAACATCAATATATAGCTAAATTATCATCTCAACTAAATAATGTTATCATTTATCTAAAATTTCCATAACATATCAATTCTATCTTTTATCAATTTCAACAAGATCACAAAATTAGTTCACAAGGTAAATCCAACTCAATATGAAGAGAATTCTGAATGTTAGTATAATATACACTAATAACAAATTATCAAAATTAATATGAAATGTCTTTCAATATCTATAAGAAACCACAAAAATAAAACTATGAATCAAATTCCATTGCTAGTCAGAATATCTATATCATCTAACATCATGATAAACAAAAATGATACAATTAAACCCATTTCTATAGTCATAGTAGTAAAAATAATATATATTAAGTCTCAAAGTGGAGTGGGCACTACAGCCTCCTCCCCTTAGAATTGAATTCCTCTTAGAAGTCACAAAAATAGGTGTGCTAACTAAACTCGTAGAAACAAACATCCTACCATGTAGCAGTAATCTCATCATTCATGTCCCACTAGACTTGCACCAGGTCAATATTCTAGCCTCGAAGGCCCAACATCCTGCACTCTAAAATACATATGTGCTCTACCATCATCTTTCGCTTATCCTACACGTGCAATGTGTTCTAATCCAATACATGAGATGGGTCTATGATATATCTCCTAAGAAAATATACGTGAAACAAATCATGCACGTGAGACAAGTTGGGTGGCAAGGCTAGACGATAAGCTAAGGGACCAATCCACTCCATGATCGCGAATGCACCCACGAATCTAGGAGACAACTTAGAGTCTTTTGTGTAATGGATAGCACTCTTATGAGGTTTGACATAAAGAAACACCTTCATGCCCACCACATAACTATGTTCAACTCTGTTATGATCTGCTTACTTCTTTTTCCTGTCTTGTGCCTTCTGTAATCTCTTCCGAACCAAAACAACCTACTACTCCATGACCTATAGCCAAGCTAGGAAAATAGATACATTTTCCATAGTTCTATCCCAACTCAAAGGTTTCCAATACTCCCTACCATATATTTCCTAAAAAAATTTCATCCCAATAAACTCTGAAAACTATTGTTGTTGTAAAACTCCAACAAATACAAGTATTCCTTCAATTTCGACTGATGATCTTGTTAGCATTAGTTAGTTTAATACATTGTTGATTATATTTGTTGATGGACCGTTATAACTATCCTCCTTCCTCTCGTAGCCTTTATATGGCTATGCTCTTTTGTTTTACAAACATATACATTGAATATAATTAAGTCTTCTGCAATTGATCTTTGTTCCATCATTGGTATCATAGCATAGACTGTTTGAAGGAATACTTGTGATGCAGGTGTATGTAACAGTAACAGTGACATGAGAGGATCGTTTCTAGTATTGGCATGTTATGATTGATGTATACACTTTTTTCTCTCCACTTTATATATAAATCCCACCAAAGGACTCCATCTCATCCTTCACATTCAGGGGTTATCATGACAAAGATGATGTTGTTGAAGGAGAAAAATCACTAGCAACCCTAGAAAGTATCTCTTTCTCTGAAATTGTTGATCTACCTGCATAATAAAAATTAGTTATTTGGCATGTTTTTGTTTAGAATGAGGTTCCTATCTTCTATAGCAAGCATGGTATTAGGTAGTCAAGAAAAAAAAAGGGCTTCTACGGTTAATAATACAATTATAATAAATACATTAAATGAGGCGTGCACAATACCAAACTCTATGATTGATTTTTTCCTAGAGAGCTTTCATGTTGGGGAAGAACTTGGTGTGTTTTTTGGATCATCTTGTTATAATTTATTTTCATCAAAAGTATTATGATCATTATATTCTTACTGCTGATGTCTGAAAATGGAGAAATAAGCATGGTAAGGTGAGGTGTTTCTCACGACGCTTATAATTATTTGTTAAAACTGATCAGAATGGAGGAGCTTCACAACATCTCATAACACATTGTTCACAGGAGGACGGAGGAAAATGGAGGCTAGAGGAAATCTAGTGACCTCTTGCAAGCCGTGAGTGACAAGGCCGACGAAAGAGATTGTGGCAGAATAAGGTATTAAGGACCTATTCCTCAATTTTGGTTTGAGTTTATTTCAGTTTTAGTGTTGTTTCCATGTTCTGTTGTTTTGTGATCAGATGTTGAAAATGGATTATTCTGGAGCATCATTTTTTGGAGCATGTTCTTTGATGTGATTTATTTCTTAGTGTTCTTATTTTACATTATGGTAAAAAACAACTTATTCAAGGGAAACAATTAGTGGCAGTGATTTGTTTCCTTTGCTGTTAAAGATTGGCTAAATGGTGATCGACATCAGTGGCTATAACTAAGAACATATTTTCTATGATTCTTATAAGTGAATGTGGAATATTTATTAGTGCATGTAGATGTTTTCTTGTGTTTTGTGGTTGTTCAATAAAGTACAGATGATGCTTAGTTTCCTGTTTGGGACCTCCTAATTGAAGAGCGTCATGGGGAGAAGAAAAACACTGAAAGCAGCCCATGGTACTCAAAATTGGGTTCGTGGTAATCCTATAAAACCATTGAGGTATCATCCTCTTGGGTTCGTGGTACACCTGTAAAACCACCGAGGTAAAATCCTCTTGGTTCATGGTAAGCTTGTAAAACCACCAAGGTGAACAGTCAGAAAGTGCTCCTATCCCTCTAAGTTTATGGTCAACCTTAGAAAAACCATGTAGGGACATGCTCATGTGAAGACCCTCTTTGCGGTGTTCTCATTAAGAGGGGGGGCATCCAGTATCAGGAAATGTATGTTTGTACGAAAAATGTAATAAAGGGGGGGGAATGTTAGCATTAGTTAATTTAATACATTATTGATTATACTTGTTAATGGATAGTTATAACTGTCCTCCTTCCCACAACCTTTATATGGCTATGCTCTTTTGTCTTACAAACACACACATTGAATATAATTCTATCTTCTGTAATTGATCTCTTTCCCATCAGATCCATGATGTAAATCTGAAGCATGTCCTCTAAAATATGATTCACCCCGCTATGTTTAACCATCTGTCTCTACATGGTAGGTTGTGCTGAAGTTGATACTCATCCCAATGGCCTACTGCATGGTAGCCTAGAAGTGTGATGTGTACAAAGTATCACAGTCACAAATCATATTCCGAGGACTAATAATCTCATTTAGGTACACTCTCGCAACTACACTAGCTATATAGGTGGTCTTCACTAGAGAAAAATGAGCAACCTTAGTCATTATATCCAATGTGACCATGACGACATCGTCGTAGTATCTTGACGTCAGTAGCCCTACTATGAAATCCATGGAAATTGTGTACAATTTCCACTCTGGAATAGCATGTGGGTAGAGAAGGTCAACTAGGTGTTGATTCTCGACCTTCACCCTCTAACAGACTAAACAATGTTACAAGAACTAAGCTAGATCTCTCCAAAGACCTCTCCAATGGTAAAGCTATCTCAAGGTGGCATGCATTTTCCCAGATGGGATGAATAAGGTACATGACGAGCCTTTTCCAAGATATCATGTCTCAAACCTCCATCCCTATGTACATAGATCTAGCCTCTATGTTAGATAAGTCCATCTGAATCATTTGAAAATCCATCAAACTTCCCCTCGAGGGGTCTCTAAGACTCAATATCTGATCTAGCTACAAGGTAAAAGTTTTCATTAGGAAGCTATTACAAAATCTTGCTCAACAAATTTGTATAAACTTAAGTAGCCAAAACCAAGTGTCTCCATCTACTCAAAGTGTTGGAAAAAACATTCTCCTTCCCCTTCACATTCTATATCTCCATATCGTACTAAAAAATAAAATCCATCAAATGTCGCTGAAGAGTATTGAGATTGGGTTGCATGAAGAGGTGACGTAAGCTCAAATGGTCTATTTTGAGAATGAATATCCTACCAACAAAGAAATGTATCCATTGAACCAAGGCATGCACAACTGCTAAAATCTCCAGGTCATGAGTTGGGTAATTATTATCACCGACTCACAACACCATATTGTTTACATAAGTGTGTGTGCTTGATCTCACAGTGTGATTAGATAACATGGGTACTATCTCCAAGCTGTGGGACTTGCTACTTGAGATAGGCCTCCAGAGAAAGTTGCTTCTTTCTCGTAAACTACCTACCAAAATCAATTATAATGCATGAAATACTATTTGTCCTAATCTAAATTTCTAAAGGACCAGGGAGAGAGAGTGCATAAAAAAAATCCTACACTAAAGTAGTGATACACTAGAAAAGGAGAGTGTGAGATTAGTCTTCCAATATGTGAAAAGTGGAAGCAAAATACATGCCAGAAGAGGTGATAACAATTCTCCACAATCCAGCAACTACAAAAACATTTCATACACACAAAATGATGATGCATCCTTGCAAGAGCATAAAATAGACACAATATATATGCAATGAGATTGAACGGGCAAGAGGAATGCAAACAAATAAAGAAGGGGAAGACACATCCATAAAATTACATTTATCGTTTCATGATATGCACAGTTCAATCTATTACAAGAGAAGGGTCTGGATGACCATTCAAGGATTCAAATACAAATGCCTTCAACACATTTTCTTCACAAAATAAATTTGACAGAGTTTTGCTACTAAAAACTATGTCCTTTTACAATGAGCCCAACACTCCAATTTATAGATTTCTTAGAAGAGAGAGAGAGAGGGAAAGTGAAAATACAGAAATCTATCCTTCAACAACTTGAAAAAGGTAGTAAATGAAGTGAAATGATGTTATGTTTCTTGTAGAATGCTCTCCATAATGTCCCATAATGTGCAAAAGTGACAAATGTCAGCCCATGCTTCATTGAATGCATCCCAAATACTAAATAAAACACTATTCTTAACCTCGGCATGTTTTATGAAAAAAACAATCAATCCTTCATCAAATTCTAAATTTATTTATTTCTATGCATCTAGCTCAAATCCATGATTCCAATGGTACCAATATTTCACTTTTTCGGTGAGAAATGCAAAAGTTATGGCCTTCTGATTTCGGGAAGCTATTTTGGGTTTGCCAAGCATTTCTGTCATTTAATGGGATTGAGCACTTGATTGACTGGAGATGAAGATGTTTCCTTTATTTTCATAAATCTACACTCATAAAAATTTTGGCATAGAGGACATCGTGCTCATTCCAGAAAGTTAAATTTTGTGAAAATCAGAGATCGGGGTTAAAATTTATGGCCATTTGAAGTTCGGGAGGGTCAGACACTGAGTTTGCTTTGTATGCGGGTATTTTGGATATATCGAGTCCTTGTGTCCCGGATGTCTCAAAAAAAATTCTTCACTTCACCAAAAAGCTTCTTCTTTGTGACATTTTGGCAAAATCGGGTCCTCAGTGAACTCGTGTCCCAAGCGCACTTGGACCTTCTGGGCCTCCCTTCTCCACTTTTACCAATTTTCTCTTAGTGCGACAATTTCAGGTTTAGATGTGCCATGTGTCCCTTCGTTGACTGGGATATCATGATTGTTGACTGCCAATTTACCCATTTTTCAGTATGATTGGCCCGTTTGGCATTTTGGAGCCCGCGCAAACTTGTCTCCCAAATATCTCAGAAAAAATTCTCTGCTTCACCCACAAGCTTCCTCTCTGCAACATTTCAGAAAAATTGGGTCCTCGGTTAAGTCGTGTCTCAGTTTTCCTATGGACCGGGTGGGAAATTTCAACCTGATTTCACCAATTTTCTCGTGGACTATGGCCTTTTTTGGATTTTGGGCCCCAGACGTCACCTGCGTACCTGTGCGGTCTGGGAATAAAAATACCCAACTTCACCGATTTGTATGTAAATCAGTCATTTCGGCTCCGTGGGTCCTGAGTGTCCCAATGCCTCACGGACCATGTGGGACAAAAATTTCTGATTTTTCCACATAACAAATGAATGCGGCCATTTCATGTTTTCAGGTTCCAAATATCCCGCACGTACATGTGCGGCCTGGGCCCCAAAACCCCGATTTAGCCACAATACACTAGCTGAAGCCAATTGTTTGGATTTTTCATTTTATTCTAACTCCTTAAATTTATTCCTTGGATGCGGGGGATTAGAGAAAAGATAAGAGGAACCTTAAAACCTTATTTCTCACCCTCAAACAATTTCAACTTTCTTGAGCTTGAAGAAATTGCATAAGCTACCAAATTTTACCTTGAGGGGTGGATTTTGGATAACAGTAATTTAGCTCATGATATTTGAGTTTTCGAGACTCAAAGACAACCACATGGCCCTCTTGCATCAATACACCTCCTAGTCCTACCAAGGAATCATCTGTACAAAAGAAGAACTCTCCTTATGGATCTGGCACTAGAAGAATCGGTGCTAACGTACGGCATCTATTCAGTGTACTGAAGGCCTACTCACATGCATCGGACCAAAAAAACTTCTTTCATTTCCACTGAAGAAAAGTGATGGGTTGCGCAGTACGAGAAAAGTCTTGAACAAATATCCTGAATTACCCTGTCAACACCATGAAATTATGTACCTTGGTCATACTATTTGGTGCGGGCCAATCCATAATAGCTCAAATCTTAGAAGGATCAATGGTTATACCTTCCCTAGAAATGATGTGACCCAAATACTGCATCTCTGAGTGAAAGAATACACACTTCTTGAGATTCCTGTAAAGTTGCTACTCACAAAGACACTGCAAAACCTGGTGAAGGTGCTCATTGTGCCCGTCATGTGTACATGAGTAAATCAAAATGTCATCAACAAAAATGAGCATGAAGCCATCCAAAAATGTCTTGAATACCCCATTCATCAAACTCATGAATACTACCAGTACATTTTTCAAGCAAAAAGGAAATATTATTAACTCGTAGTGGTCATATCTCGTACGAATGGTTTTCTTATGAATGTATTCTTTTGTGATCATCAGATGATAGTGTCTACACTTAAGATTGATCTTGGAAAATATTGTGCCCTGTTTCGTCTGATCAAATAAATCATCAATACATGAAAGATTTAATGATTCTTGATCGTTAGTTTCTTCAGCAGGTGATAATTGATACACAATCATAGAGATCCATTCTTATTCTTCACAAAAATAACCAGTGCACCCCAAGGGGATACACTAGGATGGATTAGGCCCTTCTCCATAAGGCCCTCTAGCAACAACTTGAGATCATAGAGCTCAGGGGTAGTCATCATATAAGGTGCTCATGAGATATTCTATGCTCACAGAACCAAATCAATGTTAAAATCTATCTCATGTGGGGGAGGTAACCCCAGAAGCTCCCTTGGAAAAACATCTGAAAAATCCCTAAAGATAAGATGATTGTCAAGTGACAGCCCACTCGATTCATTCTATGATCTATCACTAACCATGATAGCATATAACTGGAAACCTCATCACGCACACCGCTTAAGATGCATAGCAGATATAGTGTTAATAGAGGTGGGTCTCCTAACTCCAACTATCACTGACTCCACTCCCAAATCATCTGCCCATGATATTAATTTACTGTAACAATCAACTCTTGCCCTATGTGCAAATAAGCAATCCATGCCCAGAATAATCCCATAGGAACCCAACGAAAGGATACAAAGATCTATTGTCGTGGAAAAGGGTCTTAGGTAAACTATGCACTCCTTGACTAAAGAGTCCAGTGAGATCTTGGCTCCAGAAGCCATGTCCACATCCTAACTGTGGCTCTACCTAACTCTCACCGGCCCGTATCACTCTACTATAAATGGGGAAATAAATGAATATGATGAGATTTGAATCAAATAAAACACGAATAGAAATGCCATCAATGCTACATGTTAGCTCAATCATCATGATCTAGTGCTCTACCTAGAGTTTCTCTACCACTACATATATCCTCTAGTTCTTAGCCATGTCTCCTTTAGTAGGCTCTGAAAATGATTCCTTACCCTTGATATTAGGGTTTATAGGGCACTCTCTCCAATGATTCCAAAGTACTTCACACCCATAGAAACTACCAGGTCCCCGCCAATGAGAAATAGCTCTTGCAGGTAATCTAATGGTCTGTGCCATGGATCTTGATGATCCTTTTATAGGCTGCTGAGGTTGTTACTAGCGAGCTCCACCTGGCTAAACTATATGGGGTTCTTGAGTCCTGACTAGTTGCCTAGGAGGAGGCCCCATATTGCATCCTCTCTCAGCATCAAATCTCTGTAGAGGCCTAAATCAATATTGAGTTTATAGCTACTATTGTTGAGGTGGCTGTTGTCATTATCAGATTGAAGATTGTGCAGAACCATGTCCACCACTAGGAGGAAGATCTGACCCGCTTGATATGATATCCTGCATCTGTTGGATACAACTCCGCACCCTATCTCTAGCCAATTGCATCTTCCCAATGGTTTCCTCATTAATATAGGCCTTCTTGAATGGACTCTGTTAGAGTTTATGGGAAACGAATGCACACTTCCCTTCCAATTTCTAGGTTCATTCCCCTAATGAACCTATGGATCCTCACCTGTTCTTCCTTTATATAGTACAAATACTGAACTAGGTCCAAGAAATGACTCTCATACTCTGCCACCATCATAGATGTATGACATAGGTCATGGAACTCATGTATCCTCTGTTGAATGAACTTCCTGGACAAGTATCTACTCCTGAACTGCTCCTTGAAGAGATCCCAAGTGACTGTCTCAAAATCCACATGGAGCTTCTCCTCCATGGTCCTCCACCAAACCCCGGATCTGTCGCTCAGAAGGTGGATGGAAACACGAGCCTTCATGTTACTTTTACATGAACATAGCTTGAAGAATCTACTCAAGATGACCAACCATGCCTCTTCGTGAAAGCCTCCAATGTCGCCAACGAAATGAGATGGATGAAGTTATAGGATATACTTGATTTTATTCACCACTGTAGACTATCTTCCTCTAGGTCTCTCGACATGATCATCGCGTTGTCTAGGGCTCCTAGATCCCTCCCTGTGTCCTATATCCCTGTCATCATGTCCTCTCTATGGTGAATCTTGTCTAAATGAATTCACGTGGGATTTCTCTACCATATGCTCATCACTGTGTCAGGAATGTTTACAAGCCTCTATTGATGACTCTTTGTCTTGTCTGTTGTGCCTCCCTCCCATGTATCCTCCATGTATAACAACATTAAAATCCTATACCATCTGAAGTATCTGAGGTAATATGGCTGCTATCGCCTAATTATAGATACTTGTAGTTTGATCAATACACTATTATTTCTAATGGTGCACTAACGCTTATTCCCTTTACAAATTGACGGTACACTTCCAGTTAGACCTATCTAACTCCCTTCTCACGACACCCTTTTGGTTTTTTTCCTCTTATAAACCATGTAAAAAGGCTATTATAGCCTCGTTCTAACTACATTGGCTTCTTATTCTCTTATATCCTGCTTCTATTAGCTTGTTGGAATATTAATCCACTTCATTGGATTGATTAAACCCTTCAGAAACCCTTCCAAAACCATAATTATTCTCTAAGATAGATTAATTTGTCTAACCTAGGTTAAATACCCTAAACATAGTCAAATCACACTTTGACTTGCAAAAAGTGCTTTTTGGACTTTAGCATTTGTCCCACATGCACCGAAAATCTCCCACTTTCTTCCAAATGGAAAAATATAAATAAGGCTAGACCCCCCTCCCTCATTTCATAAGAATTCTCTCTTCTTCTTAGCACAGATTATAGTATTTTGTTTAGGCTTTAGAATTGTAGTTCATTTTATTCCATTTGAGCTATTAGCATTTGCTTTTTTATTCTATATAAGTCAAATATTGAGTAAAAGGGAAGAACCATTTGCATTGAAGCCATTAATGGGGAGATCTCTTTCTCTTAAAACACTAAACTGAATGCTTAGATTCTCTTAGGTTCATTATTTTAAATTTTCAAAGAATATAGGTTAGTTTCATTTGCATAGTTTGTCATGTTTACTTCAAATTAATGAATGCAAAGTAGAAAACCTTGATCATTTCTTAGCAGATGGTCCATTAATCATGATTGTTGAAATCCTTTGGGGTTTCTTTAGAGATTCTTATCCTAATACCATGGCTTTTGCAGCTTTTCATTGAACACAAAAGTAGCCACAACAAAAATAAACATGATAGCTAAAGTTTTGGTATTCATCAAATGGAATAACATAAAGCTCGTATGGGAAGGAAATTTTCGTGTATTAGGTTGTTGTAAGAGTTCAAAATTTCATAAATAAGATTCACCTTTTATTTTATAATTTTCTCTTATATGTTTTAACTAAACATAATAATAGGTTGATGATGCCACTATCCGCATGTGGTGGGTTGATGGTTGACCTAGGAGGATATTAATAGACAAGATGTTGTTGAATATACAGTAAATTTTACATTGATGGTGTACATGGTGATAGGTATAATATTTTATCTCATAAGGGGCATATATTGATGATCATGAACTTGAAACATACTCCTATTGGACTTAAGATTATCAATAAATATCCTTGAATTTTTAAGGAAATTGGGGTAATCAACATAATAACAAAAAAAATTCTTCTATGAGGGCTCATTTAATTATAGTAAGGAAAATTTGGACTGATATAAAGAAGAGAGGATCATTATTTTAAAAGGACCCATTTCAGGATGGAATCTATGCATTAAAAATGGATGTCGATGATGAATTAACTACGAATAGAAATATCCATTTGCAGATGGCTGGATCTCCACAGTGACAAAGATAGTATCTCATAAAACCATGATACACTTAGGATCCTACTCTAAATTTTCTTTTTCAATGAACATTCAAATCGAATATTTTTAATCATTATATGTCCATTAATGCTTCGAGTGAGGAATGAATCCTCCTTCATTCTATTAAGTGGATTTGACTCATGGGTCTATAGAGATTAAAAAAAAAAGGGGTCTACAATGTTTGCGCTTATCTACTTTACTATGAAGCTTGTTGAACATTGCTTGGAGGTCATGTTCGAAGATGTTGTAAAGGTGTGATGGACATGTAATAGTTTGATCAATACACTATTATTTATAATTGTGCACTAATGCTTATTCCCTTTGTAAATTGATGGTACACTGCAAGTTAGACCTATCTAAATCCCTTCTCACGACACCCTTTTGGTTTTTTCTCCTCTTATAAATCATGTAAACAGGCTATTATAGCCTCATTCTAACTATTATTGGCTTCTTATTCTCTTTTATCCTGCTTCATATTAGCTCCCTGAGAATATCAATCCACTTCAGTGGATTGATTAAACCCTTTAGAAACCCTTAAAAAACCCTAATTACTCTCTAAGATAGATTAATTTGTCTAACCTAGGTTAAATACCCTAAACATAGTCAAATCACACTTTGACTTGCAAAAAGTGCTTTTTGGACTTTAGCCTTTGTCCCACATGCACCCAAATCTCCCTTTTCTTCCAAACCAAAAAATATAAATAAGGCTATACCCCCTCCCTCATTTCATAAGAATTCTCTCTTCTTCTTAGCATAGATCATAGCATTTTGTTTAGGCTTAGAATTTAGTTCATTTCTTCCATTTTAGCTATTTTCTTTACTTTTGCATTCCACAAGTCAATATTGAGTAAAAGGGAAGAACCATTTGCATTGAAGCCATTAATGGGAGATCTCTCTCTTAAAATACTAAACTGAATGCTTAGATTCTCTTAGGTTCATTGCTTAATCTTTCAAAGAATATAGATTAACTTCATTTGCTTAGTTTTCATGTTTATTTCAAATTAATGTATGCAAAGAAGAAAACCTTGCTCACTTCTTAGCACATGGTCCATTGATCAGATTGTTAAAATCCTTTGGGGTTTCTTTAGAGATTCTTACCCCAAATCCATGGCTTTTACAACTTTTCATTGAACACATTTGGTATGCCCGGTGGTGATTTTGTCAGGTGATTTTGTTTATTTCTTGTATTACATTACATTCGTGTATGTTTAATGGAGTTTTTTGTTTTTAGCACAAGAAGGTTGTTTGTATCTTGGATTTTCATGTCATTTTACGCTTTCGTCACATACTCACATTTTAATAAGGACCCATTAGGAGGATTCTAAGAATTATGATGATTAAGTATCGATAGCAATTGATTTCCAAATAGTTCAATATCATTTTTTCTTCTAGTTTCTCATATTCTCTGAAAAATTTCTTTCTGTTGTTTATCTTTTTCGATCATCGATTGAGTTTCTTCATCACCCCATCGACACTAGAGGGGGAATTCATCCTCCTTCATTCTATTAAGTTTTATTCTACCCCTTAAAAAAAAAATCTACTTGTTTGCGCTTATCTACTTTCTTTGAAGTAACATAGCTTACGTCACCTCGAAGAGGGGAAATTATGGACATGTGTAGTTTGATCAATACACTATTATTTCTAATGGTTCATTAACACTTATTCCCTTTGTAAATTGATGGTACACCACCAATTAGACCTATCTAACTCCCTTCTCACGACACTCTTTTAGTTGTTTTCCCTCTTATAAACCATGTAAATAGGTTGTTATAGCCTCATTCTAACTACATTGGCTTCTTACTCTCTTCTAGCCTACTTATATTATCTCCCTAGAATATCAATCCACTTCATTGGATTGATTAAACCATTCAGAAACCCTTCTAAAACCCTAATTACTCTCTAAGAGAGATTAATTAGTCTAACCTAGGTTAAATATTCTAAACATAGTCAAATCACACTTTGACTTGCTAAAAGTGCTTTTTGGACTTTAGCCTTTGTCCCACATGCACCCAAATCTCCCTTTTCTTCCAAACCAAAAACTATAAATAGGGCTATACCCCCTCCCTCATTTCATAAGAATTCTCTCTTCTTCCTAGCATAGATCATAGCATTTTGTTTAGGCTTAGAGTTTAGTTCATTTCTTCCATTTTAGCTATTTTCTTTACTTTTGCATTCCACAAGTCAATATGGAGTAAAAGGGAAGAACCATTGGCCTTGAAGCCATTAATGGGGAGATCTCTTTCTCTTAAAATACAAAACTGAATGCTTAGATCCTCTTAGGTTCATTTATTAAGCTTTCAAAGAATTGAGATTAACTTCATTTTCTTAGTTTGCATGTTTATTTCAAATTAATGTATGCAAATAAGAAAACCTTTCTCACTTCTTATCACATGGTCCATTGATCAGATTGTTAAAATCCTTTGGGGTTTCTTTAGAGATTCTTACCCCAAATCCATGGCTTTTCCAACTTTTCATTGAACACACTAGTATAGGGGTGGTAAGTCGAGGTCTACATAAATGAACCCCTTATCTGGTCTGCACATCCTACACAGACCAAGGCGAGAGTTACTTTATTACTCTAGGTTTTGTTTCATTTTTCTAGGGTTTCTTCATTTAAAATATCATGCAAGTCGTGTGATCTAGGTGTAGAGTTTCACTATGTTTTCTTATTATGTCGTATGTTTCCAAGTGTGCATGGGGTCCAAGCATTGAAACCATGGCTCTAATATGAAGTGTAACACCCACAATTTTGACGTTATAAAACAACATTAATCCTTAAACAATTATCCAGAAATTTTCCACAATTTTTTTTATTTTTTTAAACAGGTTTCAAGGGTTTCAAACCCTAATATACTTTTAAACAATTGCTACTAGCAAAGTTTCATTTTATAGGATAGATCTAGTCTAGATTCTTAATTGATTTATTCTCAAACCAGTTCTGTTGACGATTTAATCACCATCACTTAGGTAAGTGTCCATTAATTTCTCTTACTAGGTTAAAATAGTTTCCCCTTTAGGAATTACTATTTAACTCACAAAAAAATAACCCTTACCCTTAGTTACCTTAGTTCTCTTAAATCATTTTCCTTTAATCCCATTTAAATAATTATTAAAATATACTATGAACTAAACAATTGAACTTAACATACAAGCATGTTAAATGGCCCGATTAACCCATTTACACATAGCTTTAAATTATCTAAAAACCCCATAATACATATCCCCACCTAATAATTATAGGGTTGATTCTCAACTCTAAGATCAAATCAATCATGGCAACTAGAGCTTAGGGATCCATACTAACCCTAACTATCCTTATGAAATCTTATTAAACCTTTTTGTTTTCCCTAGCCTCCTAATTTAGTTTATTTTCTTTCTTTAATCCTACAAGTTGTGGGAGTGGAAGCCATGAAAGCTAGAAGGGAAGGAACCATGAAAGAATTCACAAAATGAAGATTAGTTTATTTTAGGTGTTGGATTTATTATTGGAATGTCTCTCATTTAAAGATTGAAGGGGTTTCCACTCCAAATCTGGAGTTATGATTTAGTTAATTCCATTTTTATCTTCTATTTGGGAAAAACCCTACTTCGTTTTAAATCCAAGAGATTGAGTGCTTTTAAATACCCATATGAGGATTTACAAATTTAGAACAATGGATTTTTTCCCTTAGGGCTTGCTGGTGATTTCTTCTTCAAATTTTTAGGCTAAATTTTTTACTTAAACCAAGTTAAAATTTATAGAGATGCGGATTTGTATTTTTCTGCCATAAGTGACAGAACCACCACCGAAGGCAAGCTGACAGTCCTAGGACTGCCATCCTACCTGGGTGACAATTCAAAAACCATCGCCTTAACTGAATGGTAAGTCCGAGACAGCCACTCTGGAAACAATTTGATTTAACAGTTCTTTAATTTTGATATTTTCCAACAAATTTTTTTTACTTGAGTGGTTTACAATTTCTCCTTAGTTGAATTTATGTTCCTAAAGTCTCAAATTTAAGTGTTTAACCGTTTATTCATTTCATGCTTAAAATCACCACATTTAGATATTTTCTATTTTTATAGTAACAAGAACAAAACAACAAGAACATTATCTTTCTTTCAAATTCAAGAGTAACAAGGAAGCTTAAATTATTCCTAATCTTATTGTTTTCCTTTCCACAATGAAATGCACTATTTAAACATAATAAATTACTTAAGTTTTATTGCACCTTTCCATCTCTACTACAACCATTTGTTCAAGTAACCATTAGCAACTTATTTCACATTCAAATTTGCAATGTATACACCATTAATGTTTTACAATTTCTATGCTCTTCTTTTAATTTTTACAGTAATGCAACTTCAACAATGATAATGAACTTTCTTTTCCTTGAGCATAGATATTTTCTTTCAATGTAAAAATATTTATTTTTCACAATACATTACAACTTAATAAACTAAAATATACAATGCAACTTATCTTTCAAGTACAATACTACAAATCTTCCACCTATGTTGGAATTACAAGCAAGAATTTCTCACAAAGGAGGATTCATTTTGGGATTACAGCAAATGCTTCAAATTCAAAATATCCAACAAGAGCTCAACCATTTTTTCACTTGATCACAAGAAAAAAAATAGGGGAGAGGCAACACTCTCCACCCAACAAATAATCCAATGAGGAGAAGAAGCTATCCTCCTCATTGGCCCCCGACCCCCAACCACAATGCAATAAAATATGGATCCAACCCACAGAAACTATTACAATGCTTCCACATCTCAACACAAATATTTAAAAACCATTTCAAACAAAATCAGCACCAAATACAATCACAAGAAGGAAACTCGCAAAATATACAAGGCTTGAAAATGTGAAGCCAATGGAGTAAATATTTATGGGGAGATAACTTATGCCTCCCAATAGGATTAGGTACCCACCTTAAAACCCTCCAATATACATCTCCAAACCTCTACACAATTCTTATACTTCCCTCAAGATCCTCTTATACCTCCCACATTTTCTTATACCTCCCACATTCTCTTATACCTCTCTACAATCTCTTATGTTTCCCTCATAAGAAACAAATAAGAAATGCAAGCATTTTCTTGTCCAAGGTGGGGAACCCAACCTAACTCCTTCCCAAAACATGTACTAAACTCATATTCCTCCCTACATATAATATCCCTATATCCCTCTCCTACACCATAATTAGGAAATTTACCCAAGAACCCAACAATCATACCCAAAATATTCAATAAATACAAATATACACATATAAGAGAAAACAATTGAAACCTGGGTCTAGCTCCTACCTTTCCATGGTAGAGATTGATTCAAGAGTCACACATAAAGCTCCTTCAATCCCAATCCAAATTTCACGAGCTTTAAAAATTCAATAAGAACTCGAAAGTCCTCCAATTCCCAAATGAAATGAAGTAACCCCCAAATTAACAAATGAACTTGCATAAATACAAAAGCGAGAGAGGGGGGTGATATGGATCCATGTAGGATTCCGGATCACTTATCCTCAACTCAACATCAAAATTCATAACTCAACCCCAATGCATAAAAAATTGATGGTTGAGAGGAATGACAAACCTCTTACACACACA
Source organism: Taxus chinensis (assembly GCA_019776745.2). NCBI lineage: Eukaryota > Viridiplantae > Streptophyta > Pinopsida > Cupressales > Taxaceae > Taxus > Taxus chinensis. The sequence continues at coordinate 387,743,046 of CM034155.1, forward strand.
ATCCCAACCCACACCCCCAAGGACAAACTTTTAAACCCATGTAAGAAACGTGAAATAAATTCAAATTTTTTCCTTACAAAACACATAACATGGTCTATTTTTGACCCCTTAATCCATAGATAGGGTTGGTATAAGAAATTAAGAGGTGTGGACCAAGCTTATCTTGTCCTACAAGCCTCAAGAAATGGCCCTTAAGCCCAAATCCGAATTTCTAAGGTAAGTTATAGTGTAAAACACTTAATGTTACCTACACTCAACTAAAAATCACATAGTCCAAAAACCAACAGCTCTAATAAATGACTCTATTGTCACATCCCAAAATCAGTTAATAACATGATTAAATAAATTACATCAAAAATAAACCACATACTGTAGAATAAATAACTAAATGGAAAACATTGCACACATGCCCATGGTCAAAATGGGAGATCATCCCCCCATGGGGAACCCCCAACAAAATTAAAACACAAAAACAAAAATATAAGACAAGTTGCCATGTTGACATTTGTTGTATCTATCTAGTATTTTGTTGTTATTGGTCTCTAATCCCCCCTTTTGATATTTGTGATTTAATCACCTATAAAAATCACACAATATCTCCTTTGGCCTCATATCCACATCAAAACAATCAAGGATAAAATATACGCATATAAATCAATAAACATCCACATATAGATAAATTATCATCTCAACTAAACAATGTTATCATTTGTTTAAAACTTTCAAAACATCTAAATTCTATCTTTTATTAATTTCAACAAGATCACAAAATTAGTTCACAAGCTAAATCCTACTCTATTTGACGATAATTTTGAATGTCAGTAATATATACTCTAACAACACATCATCAACACAAATATGAATTGTCTCTCAACATTGCTATGAAGCCACACAAATCAAATTATGAATCAAAGTTCTTCAATAGTCAAAAAATCTCTATCATCTAACATCATGCTAAACCAAAATGATACAATAACATCCATGTCTATAGTCAGAGTAATCAAATTCAACATATAAATAGTGTCGAAGAGGAGTGGGCACTACATACCATGAAATGTTTTTGTCCTTAGAGCAAATAAAATATGAATATTCCTTCTAGATAAGTTGTGCACTGTGAGTGATTCAAATATGAATATTTTAACATTGTATGGTTGTGACAATGGGACAGGGTCACTCCAACTTGAAAAACATCTTCAATGTAATTATATAAATATTTAGTTTAGTAATAGTGTTATAATCAAATGCAATAAAAATTTATAGTTTAAATATACATATGAAACACTTTGTGAACAACCTAAAATGTAATTGAAGCACCCTGAATCGTACTTGTAACAGGGCTTTATTTGATAGCCACCTGTGCCTATCAACCAATTGTTATGTTAAAAAATTATCTTAATAACTAGAAATCATACTTGAATTGTAAAATGGAAACACTGAAGGGGATATATTGATAAAGTCAAATTGGAAGGATTAGAAATTGCAGCTAAAGGGATCAAAATAAAAGGGATAATCAAATAGGTTCAATAGTTCAAAACCCAAGTGAAATACTTACTTTTGTATCACTTTGTAGTTATCTTTTTTAGTATTAACCTCAACTAATCATGGTGCAACATATGATACACAAACAATCATCCATAATATAGCCCCCCCAACATCTAGTCATATGATTGACAAGTATATTTTATTTGTGAATCTTGTTTTTTTATTGTTATTAATAAATATATGGAGTGAATATCATCAGCTAGAAATAAGGGGACAATTAAATAGGTTCAAGGTTTAAAACCTAACCACATATCCTCATTTTTGTAGCCCTCTGTTGGGAACCCTTTTATTTGAAAGCTCAAGCAATTACAAGGAAACAAGGGATACATGATCAGCAATTGATAATTGAGCCTCTCGAATGATTACTCATATGAGTAACAAGTAGATTTTATTTGCCAAATTATTTTGTATGACATCACCATCATCAATTAGACAAAGTTTAATTTAGTAGATAAGATGTAGACATCAATGGAATGATAGAAATAAAAATGTATAAGTTAAATACATGAATGTCTTGCACCCATACCATGGCTAATATTGTTCCTTGGAAAATAATATCTACTATATATGTTCTCCACTTTATAGTCTTGATCTTGTTTAATCACATGGACAAAAGTTAAACTTCAAGGGGAAAAAATAAAAATCGGTAAAATCCAATAGGTTGTAAGTTATAAATCAAACCCAATACTTTTTTATCGTAGCACTTTGTAGAATGCCTTCATAATTTTAATCATATTAATTTCAAGAAAATAGTCAATACACATACAATCATCAATAGTTGAGATCCTCCATTGGTTGGTGATATGAGTATGATCTAGAACATATGTTGCATTGAAATTTCTAAACTGAGACTCCACGTGATTTTAAAGATATTCAAAATGAAATTTATGTCTTATTTAAAAGGAGAAATTTTAACTATTGAAACCATGAAAGTTTATCTTATAATATTTAGGTCTATAATAGATTCCTTGTACACTTGCAAGCCATAAAAAATTGGGGAAAATCATGTAGGCTCCAAGTTTGAATCCGAACCCCATGTTTGTTTGTTCTAGAAATTAATAGCTCACCCTTTCTCACAACATCAGTATCATCAATTGGACGATGTTTAATTTGGTAGAAAATACACAAACATGAATGGAAATCTAGAAATTATAATTTCAATATTAAACACATTAATGTCCCACACAAATTACATGGCTAAGAGAGTTCCCTCCTAAATAATATTTTCTATATGTGCTCCACTTTGTATTTTTGATATTTGTTAATCATTTGAGTGTAAGTCACGCTTAAAGTGGTGAAAATAAAATATCAGGAAAATATAATAGGTTCTAATCAAAATCAAATTCAATACTTTCTTGCTGAAGCAATTTGTAGACCGACTTTTCAATTTTAAACTTCATTAATTTCATGAAATTAGTCAATGTTTGGTGCCCAACATGTTTAATGAAAAATAAAAGAGGAATTAGGTGAGTGGGTAAAGGTATGTGGAAGGTGGGGCTCTCTGACACATCACATCAGAACCCTCAACTACAAGTCAGACCTGTCACATTATTACGAGAGGAGGTGTTTTGAGACAATAATAGAGACAATACTTAACCATTTCATTTCAAATAGAGACGATAAACAAGTTATGTATTTTCTCTAATATTGTCTCTAATTATTGTCTCTCCAGAGACAATATAGATTGGTATATATTTTGTCTCTTGAGAGAATATCATTTTTGTGTCCCTAGAGACAATATACAATACTAAGGTTTTATCTCTCTAGAGACAATACTAATTTCAAAAAAATTGTCTCTAAAAACGATACGAATGTAAAGAATGAAAAAACTGAATTTTAAGAATAAATAATAACCAAATCTCATATAGTGCAATCAATAGCTAAATATCATCTATAATGTCAGAGTAGACTGGTAATTAATATTATAAATTAAAAACAATTTTATTTGAATCTTGTGCCCAAAAATGGGTCCACAAACATTTTATTATTATCAAATAAGATAAAATACAAAAGGGTGCCTAAATGTCGTTAACCCTTGCATACAATGGTATACAGTTATTGAGTTAAAATTAGCAATTGCACTAGAAGGTGCAATGTACACATTGATAGTTGGCATCTCTTGTTTCGCTTTTCCCTTAAACCATGGTGTTTACCACCATGATTGGAAGCTTTTCAATTTCACGCATTCATCCATAATGTTGAATCTCTTTCAGCACTTTTAAAATATCCTCTATTTTTCATGCAATCAACTATCATATGCACTATTGTTTCCCCCAAAACATTGTTCTCATTTGAAATGGTAGATGAAGAATAGAGAAATGTATGTAGCAAAGCACACCTTCATAAGAAGGGTAAGGTCAAATGGAGAATTCACAATTCTTTTGGAAATAACAGAAGCTTTACATCAACAGATTCCCAATATAATTGGCTCACTGTAGTCCATGATAAATCTGTAAAGATGCTTCCAATAAAAGAATGAGAACCAAAATTTAACTAAGAATCAGGAAAGCTAGATCTTCTAGCATATGCAATTGCCTGCAACAAATAAGACCCTATACATCATTAGTCGCATGATGCATCAATAGAATTCAATACAAACAATGGCATTCTGTGAAACATGAGCATAAAAATTTCAAATCACATAAACCGGTATTGCCTTGAACCAAACAAACTAGATAGAAAAGATGCATGAGAGAAATGAATGGTTGAGTTTCCTTTGTCAATGAACTCGGGAAAAATAACATCCAAATGAGGGATAAAGTAGGATCATGGATAAGCACAGGATCTGCTGTACACTTCCAAAACCGAGTATGTGGAAAATCTTTTCCCTTGTTGATATGCTCTAGAGTTGAGAAAATGTTAACTGCTTGACAAGGATTTTCTTAGTATAGGTTGGTACTACAAGAAACGACATGGTTAAAAAATACTAATTATTAAACTATAACAATTACAAATTTATGTAAGAGATGTGAAATCATTTATGGGAAAAGAATTCACAATGTATTTATCAGCCATGAATTCAAAGGATACAATTTATATCCTTGTGCACTAAATATTTGAAATCACAGACATGCATCCAGAGTATACCTGTCAAAGAATTTATTGAAACTGTATCACTAGAAACACCACAACTAATGGAGCCGACAAAAAAAGTTGAATTCCTCTCATTCTTAGTAACACAGTAAGTTGGTTCTAGTTGTGTGATGGTGTGGCAATCAACAAGCTTGTGCACATATCAAAGCAAGAACTGCACCATTAACCTCATTATCTACATTTATTTATTGACTTTAATTATTTTTGTAGGGGTAGAAATCTTTCACAAGGTAATAACTTGAAAAATAGAAAATAGCAGTAGCATGGAAATCAAGAAAACTCAAAGCACGTGTGGGAGATCAAGAAATAGTCTACGCCAAAGCCAAGAAAACATAAAATTAGCCAAGCCTGCAGACAACTCATAAAAAATTGATTTATCCTATCCCACCGAATTTAGAGAAAGTATTTGGCTGGTCCTACCCAATAACGAATTATATTTTTCAATCCTATAATATTGCCACAGGAAAATATTGACCCACGAAGGTTGACTACGGAAGGGTTTAAAGGGGTATCACATTCTTTGGGCCCACAAAGCTAGACCGTGGATGCTTATTATGGTCAAAGGTTCTGAATTGTAAAAGAAATTCAAACTAAATTAAGAACCCTCCTATGTATCTTCACATAGCTGTCTATTTTTTTAATTCTAAGGAAGCAATTTATATAATGTAAATGGCAGTTAAGGAGCGATGGAAAGGAGTTACTTAATCTGCATCATTTGTCTGTAATTCTATGTCTTGATCCCATAGACGATGTTACAGGGTAATTTGAGAAGGCGCAACAGAAGAATTTGTACATTCACATTATCTTCCTGCACATATATAATTTCTATATTCTAATTTTTCTTCCCATAGATGATGCTAGAAGGTTTCTACGAACATTATATGTTACTCAATAAAATATTCAAATGCCTAGAAAAATAAGTTTTATAACGATTGGTATTCTAACCTTGACACATTTGGAGGCGGACCCATGTTGTTAGATTCTCTCCCATGACTGCCAAGAAGTAATGTTGCAGAGTATGGATTCCAAATGCAGCTAGACCTACTCCATCAAATATCAAGGCATACATTGTAATTCTCCTTTCCATCAAGACATAATCAGAGTAGTAGTAACATCTCAGGATTTGGCTAATCATCATGGAGAAGATTGGAAGTGGAAATCCAGCCAACACAGATCCCATAAAATCAGCTATTGCATATTTCCATTGGGATAACCTTATTTTCCACAACCTATAGAAATCCCTGACATTGCGGTTCCATCTCATCTAGAGCTAATGCTTTGGTTATGTCTGCCTCAGAAGCCAAACTGTTCAGCTTTCTGATATATTTTACTAAATCGGATATTGAGATTCTACATTGGTCATTTTGTAAAGCACGTTCAGTAATATTTCTATACAAAGGGTCAGTAAAACATTTTCAATGGAAATTGATATGCACAAGTAAAAACTATCCTCCCTTGTATAACTGCTATGCACGTGTAAACATTCCCTATCCAAGCGGTATGGACAGGAGTGTATAACTGCTATGGCGTGTACATTCCCTATGGTGGACAGGAGGTGAGCTATGACAATTGTAAGCCTTCCCATCATAAGAAAATCCAAATCCTTCCACCATTTCCATTCCTTGTAATCTCACAAGTGAAGCATAGGCATCACCCTCAGCTTTGGCAATCAACTCTTAGTGACTTACAATTTCTACTATCCTCCCTTCGTGTAGAACTGCTATGGCATGTAATTCATGATGGTGGATAGGCAGTGAGTCATGACAGTTGTAAACCATCCCATCATAAGAAAATCCAGAGCCTCCTACACTATTTACTCATAAGATGATTCCAATGCACTCGTGTATTCATCCAACAGTAGAATCTTTGGATTCTTGAGTATGGCTCTTGTAATGGACACTCTCTGCTTTTGACGCCCAGAAATCCGGATGCCTCTCTCACCTGTCCACATGAAATTTGAATAAACAAATTTCTAATTATAGGAATCTTTTCATTAAAAATGAGTAATCACTGATAATGAAACAATGTGAATTCTGCCACCGTATTTTTAAAACATATTTTAAACTTGTAAATATATTATATTCCCCCAAACCTTAGTATGGTAACCATCCAGCAGGCCACTAATAAAATTGTGGGTGTTTGCAGCTTTTGTAGTCTCCATCACCTCTTCTAGAGTAGCCAAATTATTTTCATATAGAATGTTGTCAATTATGTTTGTGGCAAAGAGCACGGGATCCTGATTAACAAGCCCAATTTGATCTCGTAGCCATTTTATGTTAAGGTTTTTCAGGTCATGCCCATCTAGTAGCACTTGGCCTATGCACCAAAAAAGAAATTGAATTTGGTATCAAAATAAAATTACCCTACCATCTATAATAGGTCAATGGGACAGGATAACAATCTCCAGAACACCCTTAGCATAATTACAAGAAACTATAATAAAATTAAACTTAAAAAACAGAAATGTCCAACTCTGGCAGTCTCTAGCTATGCTGCAGCAGATCAAATATACTATACTATCCCATATCATGTTCGGGTCATAATTGTATAATCTTCTTTGGTTGATTTGTTATCGCTGGATCAATGATACACTAAATAGAAATGGATCTTAAGTTTTGATTACAAATGCCTTAAAATTGACGATTATTTTCTTTTTTTATTAATAGAACTAGTAATGATATTAAGTTGCATTCCACACCCCAACCTAAATAAAAAATCATCAAAAACAACTAAAATGCATTAATCACAGGTTAAGATATACTAATAAAACAAATGTGCTCTATTTAATGCTTAATAATATTAAAGGATACCAAAGAGGAAGCACTCGTACCATCTAAGGCTGTGAAATTCTTAAAAGTAATAAAGAAAGTGGACTCCATATAGACTTTGGTTGAAAGGCAATAAAAAGGTTACTTATAATAGATTTGTGATTTACAACAGTCTTTGTTACACACAACTACTACTAGTGATAGGATGGAGGATAAGAATCTAGTAGTGGTTGGAGAACCATATGGGATCTTTGGGAATAAGTAGAACATATAGATACAAAGTTCGTCTCTAAGAGCAACTCAAGATCAACTTGTAGAATTGATGTTGCTCCCACAATCTACATAAAATTTCTTACACTCTTAAAGTGTAAACAATTAAACACAATATGTATAGGAAGACCCATTATTTTGACATGGATGAATCTAGAACACTATTATTCAATATAAACAGGTATTCAATGCCTTAAAATAATCCTAATCTACTATCTAAATCCTTTGTCGAGAATTCTATAAGGGCCACACAACTCTTGCATGTCTAGCAATAAGCTCGTGGCTATGTGAGTTCCTCCAACTTTCCTACTTTATTATATTGAATGTTTCACTCTTATTTGGATCTGAAACAATCATTAACTTTAGGCCAATTAAATATGAAAGGAGAAATACCTACTAGATAGGGTCATAGAAATGCTCTATCATGGAGACAAGGGTACTTTTTCTAGATCCACTGCTACCAACAACAGCTACTGTCTCACCCATGGGAATTTGGAGACTGAAACTTTTGAGGACCATAACATTAGGTCTGGCAGCATAGCTGAAATCCACATTCTGAATATGGATCTCGCCCTTGACTTCAACAAGCTTTAAGCTATTGATGCATCCATTTTATGAATCCTTTGATACTTTTCTGGTATTGATCATATCAATGATCTTTGCGGCAACCACCTTTCCCTTGCTAAATGTACCCAAGTTGGAGAATTCGTGTCCTAATGATCTGTACATAAAATACTAAATTAGCCTAGTCAATTCATGCCCATTTGTTGCATTTGAAGAGAAAATTTCTAGTCCAGAAACCTCACATTCCTCTCATCATGAAAAAAAACATTGCAGTGACACACTTTCCACCAGGGGACTTCCCATTTCTTATTAGTACCCCTGCATACTAGAGAACCAAAGACCAATCACAGAACATGACCCCATAAGTCACTCCAATGCCTTCACCTTTTGCAAGCCCACTTTTGTAGCCCAATTTAAGACCTTCCTCCAATGCATAAGAGTATGAATTAATGGCTCTACTCTTGACCACATATGAATACACTATTTTGACCTGCCCAATGACCTACAATACAAAATAAAAATGCATACATACCACTGCGTTAAAGCATCCAACTTCCAAGTTATTATTAAACAACTTATAAGGAAACTCTTAAGGGTTTTTTTACCTCTTTTGCAATGGTTCCTGCATCTTCATATGATTTTTGACTCTTGGAAGTTAAGCCCTGGAGAGCATAAGCATACAGTCCTCCGGCAACCATAATGACATGACAATGGTCACAGCAGCCAATCTCCATACAGAATAAAATCTTATAATAAAACCTCCAACAAAATTTTCCAAATAGTGAATAAACACACTAACATGCATGCAATATTAGTTGTAATCAGAACATTTTATAGTGGCAATTCACTATACAGTTCAATAGAGTTTCATGCTATTCACCACATGATTCACTTTTAGCTGCAGTGAGGTTTGAAAATCCCCATGGACATCAATTACCATGTGATTACAACAATTACCATGTGATTCAACATATCATATACTACAAATTTCAAATAAAATGTAGACTAAATTAATTACCAGAGGAAAGGGAATTACCATACAATTTTACTCTTATATAATATATAGAAGAACAAACAGAATTCACAGACAATACCATGTACATATTGATATTAATAAAAACCAGACTCATATTTAGATACTTTTAAGTTTTAACATTTAATGTTCCTTCACGAGCAAGGACTGCAGCTTAAAGCACTAGTAACATTTTTAAAATTTTGGATATTATTTGAAGCCTACATTTTAAAGCATTTTTTTAACACAATGGGAAACAAGGTTGGAAACGAAAGCTGCTGAATTCTTATAATTTAATAAGGAAACCAAATTGATAAATCCCTTCTAGTTCTTGAAATTTTAAGCCATTAACTTCTCTGGATTTGTTTGGCTCATGTTCCATGGGATTGCTTTCTAGTCTTCTTGTTACCATGCACATTTGTGATTGTCAATTTGGGTTAGCAGACAATTTTTATAACATGGCTATATGAGAACATTGGAAAAAGGCAATTTCAATGCAAGATACCACCAAACATTGATTTGCATATGACCAGAGTCATTGGGCATCCTACAACAATCATTTTAAACCAAGGCTCTCATATCCTTTGGATTTTTTGGAATAATCTTTAGATATTCATGTATACAGAGCTAGCCTTATCAACCTATTTCACTCCATAGGATGATCATCAAACTGTTATTGTCAACTAAACCATTGTACATATTTTGCAATGTCAAACAACAAGAATCTACACACCTGGGATAAAAACCTTCCTTTAAATAAACATAACTGCAACGAGGCTCATTGCAACCCTAGAATATCAATCATTTAAGTGTTTAATAAGTTCTGCTAAGAGTTAGCCCAGTAACTAGACTCGCTACAGCAACCATACTACTACTAAGCACATGGGATCTCCAACCATACAACCTATGTGTGTAACTACATGTTTAATAGTATGTTTAATGAACTTATTAAGAAGAACCTACCATTAAATCGTAATAAACTCATGTGAATAAGAATCCAAGTAAGTAAATAATAAGAATGGAAATTTGAAATTCCTTGTAGCTTGAGACTAATATTCAAGGTGTAGTGTACATATATAACACTCGGAACAAAAGAATGATTTGAAACAACATAAGGCTTTTATCTTTTAAAATTATTTTTCCAAATCACATGTATAACCTAAATTTTGTGTGCTTTGATAACTTCACTATATCCAGTAGCTACCCTTGGAAAATGAAAAGGCCATAAGTAGGGCTTTCTCTAGAGGTCATCTTGAAAGAGGTTACATATAATTTTATGTTCAAGATAATGGTTAAGTCCTTACTCAATATCATAGCTTTAAAAAAGTGAGCACATTGAATAGAAGAGAAACCCACCTCTACGACATCCCCTCCACTGCTAGGAGTAACAGGATGCCTTTGACATGTGCCTATTGAAGAAGTGATGGGATCATTTTGATAGTATACATATGAAGGCTAGTGAAAATTTGAGGAATTTCCGACCAGATATTCAACCAATATTTAAAAATATAGAAATATGTTAGCAAAAATTCTGCTCAAATTTGAGAACTGGCCCCATGTGAACATCTATAGCCATGTATGGTAATGGAATAGTCAAGAAAACTAGTGCAGATCAACTTTCTTACAGAATCCTAAGACCCCAAGCCCATGTACAGATAATCCTAAGCCCCCAACACAAAAAAACACAATTTTTGTTTTGTCAAAAATAGAAATCCAAAAAACAACCCATTAATTGTTTTTATTTGAAAACATAGTTGAATAAAACACAGAATATGCATTCTTTGCTCAGAACAAGTTTTGTTCGATGTAATATGTCTTAATGTTTCTGTCTGTGCATCCATGGATGGTGCATAATGATTAACTGTTGCACCATGAAATTTTATAAATGGCATCAACATTGCCACTCTTCTTGAACTGTCTAGATGAAAATTATGCATTCTCACAAGAATTGCCAGACACACTAGTTCCAATATCTATTTCTAGCATTCTGAGCACCAAAATGCTTTGAGATTGACAATTTTTTTCAAATCCATATTCTGTACTAGATGTCGTTGTTCCCTCCTCATATGTAATAACAAAATTATTAATTTTAACATGGAGACCTAAGAAAAGACTTTCCACCTTCTTTACAATCATCTAAACTCCATCATGAACACTTGGATAACTGACAGTTACCTTTTCATGGATCCTAGAGCCTTTTACATATTTTGGAGTAATATGTGAAAATGATGCACTTTGGAATTTACTGATGAAGTAGAACATTGTTCGGTACTTTCAGAGGTCTTAACCTCAGTTTATGGAAAAAAAAAAAGATCAATCTCCTCCAGTTCAACCTCACACTTGTCTAATGGCACTTTCCATGGTATTTTGATTGATATGCTATTAACAAATCCTTTTTTGATACTGACTACAACTGCACCCAACTTACCAATATAGACCATCTTCAAATACTATACAAGATTCACATTTGCTAAATTAAAAAAAATCATAAAGAACCATAAATAAAAACAGAGAAAATGTTGATTGGTCTAAGTTAGCAACAATTTAACATTAGAAACTGGATACCTAAACTTTTCTCAGTACCAGACATACCTGAAAACGGTATTTTAACACAAGATACATATAAGCCACCACATTTGAAACTCAATTATTACCATACATAACTGAAAACCATATTTTAGCACAAGATATCTACGAGCCACATGATAAAATGGCCACTGATCGATGTTCTCCACAAACCATGCATTTATAACAATAGTGCAAAAAAGGGGAAATCAATGTCATGAAACAACGTGGATGGATATTCAACTTCCTAGAAGTCATAAGAGAAACCATTCTTTACATACGCCACAATCAGAGGAGACATCTCTATCAGGCATTTCTCGACAGAGTTTCAGTTCCTTATTAAAAATCCCATTTTACGCATACCCTGTAACCATAGCATTCAGTGAGACTAGGTCTTGGTTGATGAAATTTCTCAAAACAAGTTTATTCCTTTTCATCTTTCCCACATTTTACATACATATCTATAAGGGAACTCATGATAAATGCCTAGAATACAATCCTTTGACTAATTTTTGTGTATCTTCTCCCCATGCTCCAGATATATTCTCAAATGTGAAATCATGTGAAATCATGCAAATGAAAATCAAAGGTGGAGCAGTAGATATATCTAAGGATATACGATAATGATGTGCTCAGTATCATCAATACTTACAAGCAAATAGGAAATACAAAATTCCTCAAAATATATACTTGAAAACATCCCTGGCACCAATAGGTGTTCCATTAACAAATATAATGTTGTCCCATGTAATATTTGCTTGAAGAAAATCCATATGATCAATACCACTACCACTCAATGTCGTTGGAGTTTCATCCATACCCAGTGCCATGCTTGGCAAAGCACAATCTCCGTTGATCCATACAGTACTAGTTTCATCATGGGTTATGATTTCTTCGAGCACCACTCCATAGGTGGCACAAGTAACAAGTGTGAAATCATTTGGGTTCTATTCTTGTCCATTACAGCAAGTGAAAAACTATAATGCCTTGTTCTACATTACACCTGTTCATCCTTCGGTGATCGATTGCTAAGCATGGAACGTCATTGTGCCTTCGTCGATCATTGGTGGGCTTCGCCTTGGTCACAGGGAATACTCAATCATCTCCCTCTTCATCGTGTTGCTGGTGTCATGTTGTTGTTGTCGTTACTGGCCCTTGCAACCCCTGTTACGATTTCCTTGTTAAAAGGAAAATCATGTTCTCTTTTACCGTACTTGTTTGTCGGCCCTTATTAATAGGATTAATAATAATTATTATTATTAGGTTATAAAATAATAATAATATTATTATTATTTTAGTTGTCGAATAACAATTACTATTATTATTATTTATTTATTTATTGTGTCGATTTTAGGAATATTATTAATTACCTGTAAGTTAGCTTATTTATTTATTTATTTTATCGGACACTCTCGAAGAATGAGCCCCGATTCACGCATGAGGAGGACCTTGTTCATGGGTGATGCCATTGCTTAGGAAGTGGTGTTTATTATTAGCGTTTAACATTTTATTTGTGGCCGTCCAGATCTCTTCATTTGCGGTGTATACATACTTTCTTTTTCGGTTAGTGTTTTGGTTGTATGGGGGCATCCACCCACCCCAACTAATACTTTTACCCTTACTGGCCACGTACACTCATTTCCTTTTGTTGAAAAGACCTGGCTGCGTGGAGGGTGGAGTTATTAAAATCTAGCCATGTGTTGTTAATGCTCTTCTCCTTCCTATACGCCATTCTTTTTCCTTTGCCTGGCTTTGCAGTCAACTAGGTTATAGCTGACAGTTGGGTGGTAATTTATGTTTTCCGTCCTTGCGTGAGGGATATGGGAGTCGGTGGAGTCCCGTTTTTCTTCACCATGATCTTATTTTGATTCTTTTATTAAATGCGTATGGGTGCAATAATGGGTATCTTCCCGGGCTGTAGACGACTTTCTGTTGTCGTGGTTTTTCCTGTCTCTGCCTTGCTGCATTTTTCCCCCCTTCCTGTGCAATCTGAATCCAATCTCCCTTCCTCGTGTGCATTTTTCTTCTACTCTTCCCATGGATGAGGGCCTGTTAACACTAAAGTATGGATGTGACTTTTATTTGTTGTTTCTTGAGGTGTTTAAGGTGAAAGAGGAGTGATGTTTCCTTTTGCTGGCCGCGCACATCTACCAGCGAGTGAAGTAGGCGTGTTTCCTCCACTTCCTTTGGGTGCTGCGAGGTGTGTTCTTGTCGGGGATCCACAGCAATAGCCTGCAATAGGAGTTAGCCAGGCGGAAGACATGTTGCAGTATGGCTGAAGCCTTTTGAGCGCTTCCAACAAGCAGGTTTTCCAACTATGTTGTTTTCAGTTCTGTATCGAATGCATCCTCTGATTCGGGTTTCTGCTTCATGATATCTTTATCAAATCGACTATGTGACAGTGAGAGTGTTACCAGGAGACCTGATGAAGTTTTTTTGCAAATATTCTCTATTGAAACCTTTCTGCTGTTTTACGATGTAACCCATGGAAGAGGATCTCATAGAGGTGGATTTTTTTCATTTCAGTGTATTCATGAAGCACAATTTGCTTTGCTATTATATGAGCTTGTTCAACGAGTGACTAAGTTGGTAGGCATAAAGGTTTCTATTGGAATTATCACACCTTACAAGCTACAGCTGTAATGTTTGCACCGAGAGTTTGATGTTGTCCTCAAATCTGATGAAGGAAAAGGTTTATATATCATTACGGCAGATGCCTTTCGGAGCCAGGAGCTTGATTTAATCATTATGTCTTGTGTCCGAGCTTCAAATCATGGGGTTGGCTTTGTAGCTTATATTCGCCGCATAAATGTGGCACTAGTACGAGCTCGCAGACCACGTTGGGTTAAGGGCAAAGCAGCTGCATTGAAGCAATCTAGTGACTGGTCAGCCTTAATTGAGAATGCTAAGTCTAGGGACTGTTTTATGGATATGGAGTCTGTACCAAGAGATTTTTTTGGTTATAAAGCCATCTTCTTTTTCTTCGTCTTAGACTAGGGCTGCTCCTAATATAAGAGCACCAAGGTTAGGAGGTCGAAATCAAAAACAATCAGATGCATATGGAGATGGTGGAGGTGTTTGGATGAATGACGAAGGATCAAGTTCAATTACCAAAATGGGGCCTACAGAATTTCTAGGGCTAATTGGGAGCTCTCTACCCAGGCTAAGAATAGTCGAGAATGGAGCTTGAGTTCCCAGCCTATAAAAAGGGGAGATTCAACCTGAGGATTGTTGTTGCTGTTTCGGGCGGTGTCCATGAAACCTGTTGAATCTGGAGAAAAAGGAAAGATATTTCTACACTTTTCTACTATTATTTTATTTAAAATTATTGTGAAATCGAACCACTTTTCCTTGCATTGATTTGTCAGTTTGATGTCATGATGGGAGAATTCACCTTTCTGGTCGTTTCTTCTTGTTTTAGCTTTTATCGTTGTCAGTATGTTGATCAAAAGGATGCATGTGCCCTCTCCTCTGGGTGTTATGTTTCTCTTTCTCAAGTGATAGACCTTCGTCTGTTTGTTTATGTATTAAATCTTCTCTGCGATTGAGTTGCAAGTTATTATGTTGATCAAACTAGTATTTTCGTTATCATGGAAGTAAGCTTACGATAACTATGAAGCCCCTCCCTAGTACCCAAGTTTGTCTTTAACTTTTTTTTTTTGGTTAGCTCCTTCGCAAGGCCCTTTGATAACCTTTTGGCATCAAGAAAGAAAGGTTGTAGGATTAGTGTGATCAATGCTTGGGCTGGCCAGCTTAGAGTTTTGGTATCAAAACTTTTTAAATGAAAAGGTTTATGTGCAATGTGTTTTCCATCTCGTGTGTTTAGACTATTATATTATCTTTCATCTTGTTTCTAGGCTTTTAAGGCCATTCTCAAGAAGTACCTTGACCATCCCTATCAACTTGAACCATAACTAACTTTCCGGATCAACTAAGCTTGAGGTTTCATTGTGCGAATCCAGTACCGCGTTGACACTAGAATAGTTTTGGTCTAATCCCCCTCTCAGAATTATTGTTGATGGCACTCTTCTATTTTTCCTAACTTGCATTGTTTTCTCCTTTGTAATGTTAATGCTATTAATTAATATTGGTCAGTTTTTATGCACGTAATTACTTTAATAGTTTGTGATGGAAATTTCTTTAAATGTGATTAATCTTCGGGAAAAAATCATCTTTCATTTGATAGTCTTATGGATTCATAGCGGAAGGTTTTGTTTTGATAATGTCACTTAGAAATTATGTTTGTTTCTATGTGTGATGGTTGACTGTGTTACCAAGGGTTTCCTTAAAAATATTGTTGTTTTGGGAAATAGGAAATTTATTTTAAATTAACTGAACTTTAATAATTGATGTGGAGGTTTGTAAATTTTTTAGGGTTATAAAAGTTGTTGATGACATTTTTGTATACTCTTGGTTGACGGACTCTTTTTCTTCTCTCGTGCGATTGCTACTAGCCTACAAGGAATTGGCCTTCTTGAATGATTGGGAAATCTCTTGGAGTTAGTGGCCAAAACTAGTTTACTTTGCTTATGCTTCGAAACTTATGCTGTGTGGATACTCTATGTGATTTCAGGTTTGAAACTCATTTATACATGGATTTTTGTGTTAATTCTTGAAACCGTGGTTTCCATTTTTTCTTGGGCCGATCAACTCTTGTTCTTCTAGAAATATAATATTATAACCTATGCATTTGGTACCTGTGATAAAATTCTTGATGGTTGGTACTTTATATCAAATCGCACTCTTGTGATTGTTATTTAATTATTTACTTGGTGGGAATCCTGCTTTGTTAGATTGGTTATTTCTCCTTATGGGGCCAAGGGCCTTTCTCTTTCGGTTGTTATATTTTCGTTGTCTTTACTCCTAACAGAAGTACATGGTCTCCTTCCTTGTTTGGCATGGTGGAAACTTATTATAACTTGAAGTGTTGATAGTGTTTAGAGGTTTGACCCAAATTCTTGTAATAAAGTGCTTCTTTTCATGATATTGATAGATAACAGTTATGGTGGGTTTGTGTAGCCTTATCTTGCTCAGTTCTCATGAGCTAACTCTTGTAGAAAATTTGTTGCAGATGGATTTTGTGTGTAGATGAGGGATAGATTTGTAGACTTTTGTCATCAACCTCAGTTGAGAAGTTCCTTTGGTCGAAACCTTTTTATGTTGTTCAACTATTGTTAACGTCCAGTGGAAAGTTTAAAAGAGGATTAATGTCTTAGTATAAATTATTGTGGACTTTGTCATCTGAAATTTGGAAACCTTGTATTGTTTGACCATCATTGAAATTATAAGAAAATTTGGTTATTGTTGTTGAGTGACTTTGTTGGAGTATCAGTATTTTAAGAATTGATGTAATCTTGTTTTGTTCTTGTAAATGAGTGTTGCTACAACCTTTCCTTGAGAATAAATTTTGACTTAAACCTTGATATGACTTAGTAATAAAGTGTCATAAGTAAACTAACATGGGATTTTTTAATACTTCTGGAAGTTAAATTAAAATTTGTATTCAAATAAAGTAACGTAGGGGTCACTAACTTGGGAGCAAGAAATTCTTTAAGTAAACAAGGGTAGGACTATCATTGCAAGTACACTTTATATCATGATAACCCTAGCTCCTCTAGTGAACATTATTCCTTTTACGGTGAAATGAATTGTTAGTTGTTTGAAGATGATAAGATTTAATAAGCCAGAGAAAACAAATTCGAGACCTCACCATCTTTCTCACTGCCATTTGGAAAGTAAATTTTTACTCCTTGTTAATACTTTTAGTGAAGCCTAGGTAAAGTTGTTGATAATTCTGGTTAAGAGCCCTAACTTCAATTAAATACTGGCAATAACTAATGAGGTCCTAAAATGTTTCATCTCGACCTTCTCCCTCTAACCCTTTTCCAAGGCACTTTGTATCTCTTCTCTTAAGTGTGTTGAACTTAAAACCATGTTGTCTTGTGGGCAAGAACGAATCTTAGTAGCGTTAGTGGTGAGCAGATGGCCTTGTGGAATTTAAATACTCCTTTTTCTTGATAAACGAATTAAGCAAATAAATGTCATAATAGAGAAGATTTAAAGATAATTACTCAGTGTCAAAGGAATAAACTTGGCTTGGCAAGTTGAATTATACGAATCATATCTTGAGCCTCCTTAAAAACGTAAGCTAGGAATTGCAAGATGTCCTTTTAAAATAAATAACCCTCAAGAATATCTCATTGTGGTTGGCCCTAACTGTAAGTGTGTTCTGTGATTGGACTTCTATGTTGTCTTGTCAAAAAGAAAAAAAATGTATTATCCTTTTGGGTGTGAACATTTCCATGCTGACCTTGTAGTCATCCCCATAACAAGTGGTTCCCAGAGTTGGTTGTAACTTTGTGACGACATGTTGTGTCGTGTTATGTGTGGAAGCAAGTAAAAAAAAAATTATCCTGTCTTTTACTGTGTTGTTCGTGTGTGAGTTTTTTGGGTCGTTACACTTTGTATCAGAGCATAGGTTCATGCTCTCAAACCTATGGGCCGGATTGGTGTTGTACGGTGATGTTACGTGGTGGTGGTGGTGGTGTTACATGATATTGTTTCATGTAGATGATGGTATTGCATGATGATGATTTATATTAGAAGAGTAATGTGGTATAAGTGTGATGTGATCCATGTTGTAATTGTGATATTGTGAACGCACATGATGTGTATGTCACTTTGCGCGTGTTTGTGATCATGTTGATATGTTGGGGATGGGAGTATTCTCTCTCCTTCTTGTGGATTATATGAAGATTTCACGTGTGAATTATTGTTTGTGATGTGTGAAAAGAATTATAATGTGGATGACGTAGTGTTGGAGGATTGTGGCATATTGTGGTATGTAGGTGTATCAATGTGTTGTATGACTAGATTGACGTTAAAAGAAATGAGTTGTATCATGATGTTTTTACCATGTTTTGAAGAAATGTGTGTACCACCTTGTTATGTAGCAATGGATGTTATGTGGAGATGTACTATGTTCATCGTATGTATGATGTGTGTAATATGTAATGCTTCATATTGTGATTTAGGGTCATACGGTGAGTGTATGAACCCTATCATATGGTGATTGCACTTTGGGTGCAGAATGTGGTAAAGTGGTGTGTTACACCCGATGAATGTATGATTGTGATCTACCTTGTATATGTACCACCATTGTGTTAGTGATGTAGTTACATGTTATGTTGTGAACCTTACACTAATCGACCCTAAAGGGAATCGGTAAAGTGTGTGTTTAGAGTGAGGAAAGGTGTAAAGTTGACCAATCAATAAAGCCAACCTTAGGCTTAGTAGATGGTGGACCGTCCTCCTCTCTCTCTCTCTCTTTATGTGGTTGTTGTATGGGTACAACCTTAGTGTATCTATGACTATGTTTAGCCTTGTAGAAGTGGTGGCGGGATGATTCAGACAGAGGTGATGAAATTGTACTATTGATGTTTTATTTTGTGACTGAGACTCAATGTTCCGAGTGCTAACAACTCGTTGAGTACCCCTTTGGTGGCTAGATAAGGCCACACAGTTATCATAATGTGACATTATTATAAGTTGATTTTATTCGTAAATTGAGCTTTTTACCTTATTTTGTAAGGACGAGCAGCTTTTCTTGATTGCCATGCCTTACAATTTTGGGAATTTCCTTGGTTTGTGGCACTAACATGTGGATTTTGACACTAACTATGGCTATTTGGCCATTTATTTTGCTTGGTTTTGGACCTTCTTTTAAAATTTTAAGATTTCACCGCCTTGCCCAAGGCTTGTACTTTGCCACTTGGCACTTAGATTGGATTGTTATGTTAGTTCTATTGTTGTGATGTGTGGAATAGGGTCATAAGATGCACCATGGAATGGTTAGACCTATGGACCCACTTCGTTGTATGGGGAACGCCCCAAGGAGTTACATATAACTAGTGGGTTGTTGAACCACGCGTTATTATGTCACTTGGGTTAGGAGTGTTCGAACTCTATGTGTCTTGGGCCATAGGGTCAACCGGCCTCCTTGAGGGAGGAATAAGAGTTTGAGGGAGGCATAAGAGACTTGAGGGAGTCATAAGAGTTTGAGGGGGGCATAAGAGACTAGAGGGAGGCATAAGAGTTTGAGGGAGGCTTATGATATTTATCTGTATGGTTGATGTTTGAGGATATATGTTGAGTTATTGTGATTTTTTGGTAGTAGTATTTTGACGTATGTGTTACTCATGTTAGATGGATAAGTGTTGTGATGTTGTGGTTATGTCATTGATGCCCTTGTGGACCCTATGTACATGTAGTTTTGATGAGTCATGGAAAATCCTCATGCGTGGAATTGAGGAAATGTCTGGTGGATTGTAGTACTCTTTTGTTTGAGTATTTGGTATGTCATTCATTGATGTGTGTCGAGTACTATGTTATGTGGACTGTGCCTATTCCATTCCGTATTTGAGTAACCTTTTGCGGTGTAATACAATCATGAAGTATATACTTGTGTGCTTGTGAATCTATAGTGTCTTTTGAACCTGATAGGGTGTTGTGTTAGTAGTTCATGTTGGGCATCCACAATAAGGAATAAACCAAAACTCTTCAACAATGAAATTTTAAAAGAAATTAAACCAAGAATAATGCTAATGGAAAGGAACTAATGAAATAAACAAGAGGGAACTTCCAATCTTCACAGAACCTTGAAAGTTAAAATTTCTACCAAATGTTCCTAAGGCTACCCTATGGCCATGCTTTAATCAACTAAAATTTTAAATCATAGGGTGTGTTTTCTTCTTTATCTATCCCTTGTTGCCTACTATTTCCTTTCCTCTATGTTACGTCGCATTGAGGACGATGCTTTCTTAAGGGGAGGAGAATGTAATGCCCTGTTCTATGTTACACCTGTTCATCCTTCGGTGATCGATTGCTAAGCATGGAACGTCATTGTGCCTTCGTCGATCATTGGTGGGATTTTCCTTGGTCACAGGGAATACTCAATCATCTCCCTCTTCATCATGTTGCTGGTGTCGTGTTGTTGTTGTCGTTACTGGCCCTTGCAACGACTGTTATGATTTCCTTGTTAAAGGAAAATCATGTTCTCTTTTACCATACTTGTTTGTCGGCCCTTATTAATAGGATTAATAATTATTATTATTATTAGGTTATAAAATAATAATAATAGTATTATTATTTTAGTTGTCGAATAACAATTACTATTATTATTATTTATTTATTTATTATGTCAATTTCAGGAATATTATTAATTACATGTAAGTTACCTTATTTATTTATTTTTTTATCGACCGCTCTCGAAGACTGAGCCCCGATTCACACATGAGGAGGACCTTGTTCATGGGTTATGTCATTGCTTAGGAAGTGGTGTTCATTCTTAGCGTTTAACATTTTATTTGTGGCCGTCCAGATCTCTTTGTGTGCAGTGTATACATACTTTCTTTTTCGGTTAGTGTTTTGGTTGTATGGGGGCATCCACCCACCCCAACTAATAATTTTACCCTTATTGGCCACGTACACTCGTTTCCTTTTGTTGAAAAGACATGGCTGCGTGGAGGGTGGAGTTATTAAAATCTACCCATGTGTTGTTAATGCCTTGCAACCAAATTAATAAAGAAAACATTTTTTTTTTTTGCTCTTCTTCTTCCTGTACGCCATTCTTTTTCCTTGCCTGGCTTTGCAGTCAACTAGGTTGTAGCTGGCAGTTGGGTGGTAATTTATGTTTTCTGTCCTCGCGTGATGGAGATGGGAGTCGGTGGAGTCCCGTTTTTCTTCACCATGATCTTATTTTGATTCTTTTATTAAATGCGTATGGGCGCAGTAATGGGTATCTACCCGGGCTATAGATGGCTTTCTGTTGCCGTGGTTTTTCCTGTCTCTACCTTTCTACATTTTCCCCCCTTCCTGTGCAACGTGAATCCAATATCCCTTCCTCTCGTGCCTGTTTCTTCTACTCTACCCGTGGATGAGGGCCTGTTAACACTAAAGTATGGACGTGGGTTTTATTTGTTGTTTCCAGAGGCGTTTTTGGCGAAAGAGGAGCGTTGTTTCCTTTTGCTGGCCATGCACATCTACCAGCGAGTGAAGTAGGCGCATTTCCTCCACTTCCTTTGGGTGCTGCGAGGTGTGTTCTTGTTGGGGATCCACAGCAACAGCCTGCAACATGAGTGTTAGGATACGTTGGTTATTAGATTAGTTGTCTTTCTTATCTTGTTATCTCTTCTTCCATTATTCTCTGCAACTATTGTGGATCTTCTCCATTTAGTTAGGGAGTCTAGTACAGATTTCAGTCCTATATATATTGTACGTGTGCTTTGTTCTAGAAAGAATAATATGAGATAAAACTATCTCTTTTGTTTCTCATTCCATGGCTCTCTCAGTTTGGTATCAGAGCATGGCAGAGATCTGGGAGGCGTTGGACAGGTTTTGAGCGAAGGAGATTTCCCCAGGGTCCTTTTTTCCTGCCATAATGGTTCCAGTATTTCAGTCCCCCTTTTGGAGTCCATTGTGCAGGAAATTATTAGCACGCATGCCGAGGGGTGCCATTTGAACACGCTTTCCATAAACAAGAGCTCCCTGGCGCCGAAGGATTTTGGATGCGATATCCATGTCATAAAGAATCGTGGCTTGCAATCCTGGAAGAAAACCTTCGCCTTTACCGGAAACCTTGCAGAAATCTTATCGGAATGTAGGATTTTGAAACTGCGCAAGCTACCGCTGAACCATTTGATTCTCTCCTCCTCGTTGACATTGAAAGGGGGCTTTTTTAAGCTCACATTCACCTACACCTGAAGCTTTTCCTCGACCATTACAGAGCACCTGAAGCTTTGCTGCTACGTGGAAGAGTCCTGTTGTTGCTGCTGCGTGGAAGAGTGTGCTGCGTGGAGAGGAAACATTCTTGTTGAGGCCTGGGACAAGCTGGACGTGGAGATATCACCGGGAGAGAGAATTTATTTCTGTGCGCGGAGACCTTCAAACACTGTCGAGGTAGTTTTGAGTCTATAACAGTCTCTTCTACACTACATCGAATGTCGAGTGTAGACAACTTGATTGAAAGCGTCAACGACACGGTCGCCACAGCTGAAAGCCACAACATAAACTTGCCAGCCAGAGAACACCATGGAGAAGCTCCTGAGAGCTCTGGGTTCTACTTTGCTTTGCTGAACGAGCTTCGAAAATGCGGCAATCTTACATTCGACAAACTAGTTCGAGAAGGACTCCTTGAGTACTTTCTTTTCGACGTCAGCTGCCAAGCAAAGCGAGTACGGGAAGAATTAGAAGCCGGATACGACGTAGATTGTGATGACGAAGAAGAACGCCCTGCAAAGCGTTGCCGTCTCACAGCACGCGAATATCGCGAGCATCTACGAGCTATTCATTCTCGACAGTGAGTTAAAATTGTAATAACTTTTTCAAATAAATAATTTTTTTTTATTACAATGTCTGCTCCGAAGTTACTTCTGTCAGACGCTCAGTTGCTCAAAGGGCCTAATTTTGCGGCCTGGAAGACAAAAATGAAGACAATCCTTCAGTTTGAAGGATTATGGGGAATTGTCACAAGGTCTGTGCCTGCTCCCACAGCCCCCGATGAACTAATAAAATATGACATGGCTAGTGCTAAAGCCTTGATGCTGATAATGCTCAGTATCAGTGATGATGTGCAACCGCATGTTCGGAATGCAGAGAAACCCAAGGAGGCCTGGGACAAGTTGGAAACCATTTATGAAGCCAAAAATCAGACAAATATTCTTCATCTTCAGTCGAAGCTACACACCCTCTCTATGGGGTCTGACGAGAAAGTGGAGGAATTCCTGCGTCGCGTGGCTGAGTTGAGATCGGAGTTATTGGCGCTCGGTGAAACGGTAGACGATAAACTACTCGTCCCAATCACCTTGAGAGCACTCCCTTCTCAATTTCGAGTGTTTGTTACAACACTGAATGTGTCTAAACAAACAGTGACATTCGAAGAGCTTGTGAATTTGCTGCAGCAGGAAGAAGCTATCACTTCATCGCATGGGGAGTCTCAGGACAAAGCCTTGTTCTCAAAGCCTAATCGTGGCCAGAAGAATCGGAAAGGTCCCCCAGAGAAGCCAAATCCAGTGCAATCCAAACAGAAAGATCAAAAGTCAAAGATATGGTGTCACATTTGCAGAACCAATACTCACGACACTGATCACTATTGGCACAAAATCCTGAAACAAGGGCCTTCAAGCCATATAAGCACATCCGGGTGCACATCCGGGCATGAAGATTTTCAAAAGTCTAAACGACGTCCCCGCTGGAGAAAGCAAAAAGGACATCTTGCAGCCCAACTAGAGGATGATGAATCTGATGAGGAGACATCAGAAGGAGCCCATTGTAGTAAGAATCTTGTACTCATCTCTCAAACTTCTCAGCCCACGAAGAAATTCTGGTTGATAGACTCTGGTGCAAGCAAGCATATGTCAGGTGACAAGAAGCTGTTTGATTCACTACACGAAGAGCCAACTGGAGATTGAGTTTGGATAGCGGATGACAAAGAGTACATTGCAGAAGGAATAGGAAATGTGACCATTCCTCTGGGGCCACGAAAATGTACACTTACAAAGGTACTATATGTTCCTGGCTTGACCAGCAATCTTTTGTCAGTTACTCAACTCTTGAATCATCACCTTAAGGCTGAATTTCTTGTTCAAAATGGCATTAAATCATGCTTAATCTCCTGACAAGGTACGGTTCTTGCTAAAGCCTTTGTAAAAGATAAGTTATTTGCTTTAGATACTTTTTCATCTTCTACAGTAGCTTTATCTGCTTCAACAATAGAATCAACTGCCTTATGGCATTTTAGATATGGACACTTGTCGGTCGGTTCACTGCACCAGATGATTTCAAAAGCAATGGTCCGTGGACTACCCAAATTGTCCAGTTCCTTGCCTATTTTCCCTGGTTGTCTTGCAGGAAAACAACATAGAGATCTGTTTCAAGTGAGCACCTTCCATGCCAAGAAGTGTCTGGAGGTAATTCATACCGATCTGAACGGCCCATTGCCTGCTTCGTTTTTAGGATACAAATACTTCCAGTTGTTCGTGGATGACCACTCTCGCAAGATGTGGGTATATTTCCTAAAGCAGAAAAGTGAGGCTCTTCAACACTTTCAGAACTTCTATCATCGTGTTGTCAAAGAGTCTGGAAAACCACTTCTTCTACTCCACTCAGATCAAGGGGGGGAATTCACATCAAAGAAGTTCTTGGCCTTCCTAAACCATCACGGCATTAAGCAGCACCTGACTGCTCCCTACATGCCCCAGCAAAATGGCATTTTTGAGCGTCGCAATCGCACAGTGATGGAGATGGCTCGCTGCATGCTATCAACTGCAAAGCTAGGAGAACACTATTGGGCTGAAGTAGTTCAAATGGCTGTATATCTTCTCAATAGGGCACCAACAAAAATTCTACTGAACAAGACGCCAGAAGAGGTATGGAGTGGTAAAAAACCATCAATTTCTCATTTGCGAGTATTTGGTTGCACAGCATACATGCATGTCCCAGCTCAGAAGAGAAAGAAGGTAGAGCCAAAAACACTCCCGTGTATCCTTCTTGGCTACAGTACTACCTCGAAGGCGTATCGTCTCATGGATCCTGAGACAAAGAAAATATACGAGATTCGGGATGTGGTTTGTGATGAGTCATCCTTTGACTCAATAGTATCAACAGAAGATCCACTTCCAAACACATCTCACCGATTAGTCTCTGAATCAGATGATGAGCTGGAGGAGACTACTCAGAGAAACAAAATGCTACTAGGAGAACTATTTGTTGACCTTGGAGAACTGCAGAATGTGACTCCACATCAATCCTCACGGAAACGACACAGTTCTTCTCAAAAGCAGTCAAGTTCTCATCCGAAGTGGGTACAAAGAACTATCAAGGACTCAAATTTGCAACAACTCCCAGATACATCATCCGGAGTCAAAACAAGGAGTCAAACAAGAAATGAGGTAAACTTTGCACTCATGATTTCACTGATGAATAGCTCCGAGCCAGATAATGTTCGTGAAGCACTCAGTAAAACTCAGTGGAAGGAAGCTATGGAAACAGAATATGACTCGCTCATGAAAAATCAGACATGGGAGCTTGTCGATCTGCCTACAGGAAAGAAACCCATAGGCTGCAAATGGGTCTTCAAGACAAAATATAAGGTAGATGGATCCATCGACAAACATAAAGCACGACTTGTAGCCAAAGGATATGCTCAGAAAGAAGGCATCGACTATGAAGAAACCTTTGCACCCACTGTGAAGATGAAGACCATTAGAGTAGTTTGCGCACATGCAACACAGAAAGGATGGAGACTTCAGCAAATGGACGTCAAGAGTGCTTTCCTAAATGGTGATCTGAAAGAAGAAGTATACATGACCCAACCTGAAGGATTTGTTGATGAAAATCAGCCTAAAAAGGTATGTCGTCTCATCAAATCTCTTTACAGACTGAAACAAGCTCCCAGTGCATGGTATATCAAGATCAATGATCACCTTTTGTAGCATGGGTTCACTTGTAGTCCCTCAGATTCAAATTTGTATATAAATAAGGTAGGCAAAGAAATTATCATTCTGGTTGTTTATGTAGATGATCTTGTGATCACTGGTAGTTAGGAAGATCAGGTTGATATTGTAAAGAATAATCTCAAAAGAACCTTCGACATGACAAATTTGGGGCTACTACATTACTGTCTTGGCTTGGAAATATGGCAAAAGGAGCATCACATCTTTGTCTCCCAGAAAAAGTACGCCAAGACACTCCTGGAAAAGTATAGAATGTCTGACTGTAAACCTATATCCACCCCCATGGAAAAAGGCTTGCAACTTTCAAGATTCCAGGACTCACCTCAAGTAGATGCTACTCTCTACAGGCAATTGGTTGGAGGGCTCATCTATTTGACATACACCAGACCAGATCTCTGCTATGCTGTCAGCTATCTTTCCAAGTTCATGCAAGAGCCAAAGAAATGTCACTGGAATGCAGCAAAGCATGTTTTGAGATATGTCCGAGGAACAACTAATTATGGTCTGGAATATAAAAAAGAATGATCAATTTTTTCTACAGGGATATGTCGACTCGGACCATGCTGGATCTATTGATGATAGGAAGTCAACTACAGGATACATATTTCATCTCATATCTGGACCTATCTCATGGATAAGCAAGAAGTAGAATGTTTTTTCTATCTCATCCACAGAGGCAGAATATCACGCCGCACGAGGAGCTGTGTGTGAAGTGATATGGATATGTCACATTATGGATGACCTAGGAATTCCTGAAAAACAATCACCTATTCTCTATTGCGACAATCAGAGTGTGTTGAAGCTCGTGCAGAATCCAGTCTTTCATGAATGAACAAAGCATATTGAAATTGACTGCCATTTCATTCGAGAGCACGTCTTGAACCATCAAATTCAGCTCCAGTACTGTCCTACTGAAGCACAAGTTGCTGACATTCTCACTAAATCTCTTGGAAAAGTGAAATTTGAATCTTTCAGAGGTCACATTTGCAAGAATAATGTAATAAGGGGGGGAATGTTAGGATACGTTGGTTATTAGATTAGTTTTCTTTCTTATCTTGTTATCTCTTCTTCCATTATTCTCTGCAACTATTGTGGATCTTCTCCATTTAGTTAGGGAGTCTAGTATAGATTTCAGTCCTATATATATTGTACGTGTGCTTTGTTCTAGAAATAATAATATGAGATAAAACTATCTCTTTTGTTTCTCATTCTGTGGCTCTCTCAATGAGTTAGCCAAGCGGCAGGCATGTTTTAGTATGGCTGAAGCATTTTGAGCACTTCCAACAAGTAGTTTGTCCAACTATGTTGTTTTCTATTTTGTATCGAATGCATCCTTTGATTCGGGTTTCTCCTTCAAGATATTTTTATCAAGTCGACTATGTGACAGTGAGAGTGTTACCAGGAGACCTGATGAAGTTTTTTTGCAAAGATTCTCTATTGAAACCTTTCTGCTTGTTTTGCGATGTAACCCATGGAAGAGGATCTCATAGAGGTGGATGTTTTTCATTTCAGTCTATTCATGAAGCACAATTTGCTTTGCTATTATATGAGCTTCTTCAATGAGTCACTAAGTTGGCAGGCATAAAGGTTTCTGTTGGAATTATCACACCTTACAAGCTACAGCTGTAATGTTTGCACCGAGAGTTTGATGTTGTCCTCAAATCTGATGAAGGAAAAGGTTTATATATCATTAAGGCAGATGCCTTTCAGAGCCAGGAGCATGATGTAATCATTATGTCTTGTGTCTGAGCTTCAAATCATGGGGTTGGATTTGTAGCTGATATTCGTCGCATGAATGTGGCACTAGCACGAGCTCGCAGACCACTTTGGGTTAAGGGCAAAGCAGCTGCATTGAAGCAATCTAGTGACTGGTCAGCCTTAATTGAGGATGCTAAGTCTAGGGACTGTTTTATGGATATGGAGTCTGTACCAAGAGATTTTTTTTGTTATAAAGCCATCTTCTTTTGCTTCGTCTCAGACTAGGGCTGCTCCTAATATGAGAGCACCAAGGTTAGGAGGTCCAAATTAGAAACAATCAGATGCATATGGAGATGGTGGAGGTGTTTGGATGAATAACGAAGGATCAAGTTCAATTGCCAAAATGGGGCCTACAAAACTTCTGGGGCTAATTTGGAGCTCTCTGCCCAGGCTAAGCATAGATGAGAATGGAGCTTGAGTGCCCAGCCTATAAAAAGGGGAGATTCGACCTGAGGATTGTTCTTGCTGTTCTGGGCAGTGTCCTTGAAACCTGTTGAATCTGGAGAAAAAGGAAAGATATTTCTACACTTTTATACTGTTATTTTATTTAAAATTATTGTGAAATTGAACCACTTTTCCTTGCATTGATTTGTCAGTTGGATGTCATGATGGGAGAATTCCCCTTTCTGTTTTTGTTTCTTCTTGTTTTAGCTTTTATCGTTGTCAGTATATTGATCAAAAGGATGCGTGTGCCTTCTCCTCTGGGTGTTATGTTTCTCTTTCTTGAGTGATAGACCTTCGTCTGTTTGTTTATGTATTAAATCTTCTCTACGATTGAGTTGCAAGTTATTATGTTGATCAAACTAGTATTTTCGTTATCATGGAAGTAAGCTTACGATAACTATGAAGCCCCTCCCTAGTACCCATGTTTGTCTTTAACGTTTTTTTTTGTTAGCTCCTTTGCAAGGCCCTTTGATAATATTTTGGCATCGAGAAAGAAAGGTTGTAGGATTAGTGTGATCAATGCTTGGGCTAGCCAGCTTAGAGTTTCGGTATCAAAAATTTTTGAATGAAAAGGTTTGTGTGTAATGTGTTTTCCGTCTCGCGTGTTTAGACTATTATATTATCTTTCATCTTGTTTCTAGGCTTTTAAGGCCGTCCTCAAGAAGTACCTTGACCATCCCTATAAACTTGAATCATAACTAACTTTTCGGATCAACTAAGCTTGAGGTTTCATTGTGCGAATCCAGTACCGCGTTGACACTAGAATAGTTTTGGTCTAATCCCCCTCTCAGAATTATTGTTGATGGCGCTCTTCTATTTTTCCTAACTTGCATTGTTTTCTCCTTTGTAATGTTAACGCTATTAATTAATATTGGTTGGTTTTTATGCACGTAATTACCTTAATAGTTTGTGATGGAAATTTCCTTAAATGTGATTAATCTTCGGGAAAAACTCATCTTTCATTTGATAGTCTTATGGATTCATAGCGGAAGGTTTTGTTTTGATAATGTCACTTAGAAATTATGTTTGTGTCTATGTGTGATGGTTGACTGTGTTACCAAGGGTTTCCTTAAAAATATTGTTGTTTTGGGAAATAGGAAATTTATTTTAAATTAACTGAACTTTAATAATTGATGTGGAGGTTTGTAAATTTTTTAGGGTTATAAAAGTTGTTGATGACATTTTCGTATACTCTTGGTTGACGGACTCTTTTTCTTCTCTCGCGTGATTTCTACTAGCCTACAAGGCATTGGCCTTCTTGAATGATTGGGAAATCTCTTGGAGTTAGTGGCCAAAACTAGTTTACTTTGATTATGCTTCAAAACTTATGCTGTGTGGATACTCTATGTGATTTCAGGTTTGAAACTCATTTATACATGGATTTTTGTGTTAATTCTTGAAACCGTGGTTTCCCTTGTTTCTTGGGCCGATCAACTCTTGTTCTTCTAGAAATATAATATTATAACCTATGCATTTGGTACCTATGATAAAATTCTGGATGGTTGGTACTTTATATCAAATCGCACTCTTGTGATTGTTATTTAATTATTTACTTGGTGGGAATCCTGCTTTGTTATATTGGTTATTTCTCCTTATGGGGCCAAGGGCCTTTCTCTTTCAGTTGTTATATTTTCATTGTCTTTACTCCTAACGGAAGTACATGGTCTCCTTCCTTGTTTGGCATGGTGGAAACTTATTATAACTTGAAGTGTTGATAGTGTTTAGAGGTTTGACCCAAATTCTTGTAATAAAGTGCTTCTTTTCATGATATTGATAGATAATAGTTAAGGTGGGTTTGTGTAGCCTTATCTTGCTCAGTTCTCGTGAACTGACTCTTGTAGAAAATTTTCTGCAGATGGATTTTACTTGTAGATGAGGGATAGATTTGTATACTTTTATCATCAACCTGAGTTGAGAAGTTCCTTTGCTCGAAACCTTTTTATGTTGTTCAACTATTGTTAACATCCAGTGGAAATTTTAAAAGAGGATTAATGTCTTAGTATAAAGTATTGTGGACTTTGTCATCTAAACTTTGGAAACCTTGTATTGTTTGACCATCATTGAAATTATAAGAAAATTTGGTTATTGTTGTTGAGTTATTTTGTTGGAGTATCAATATTTTAAGAATTGATGTAATCTTGTTTTGTTCTTGTAAATGAGTGTTGCTACAACCTTGGCTTGAGAATAAATTTTGAGTTAAACCTTGATATGACTTAGTAATAAAGTGTCATAAGTAAACTAACATGGGATTATTTAGTACTTCTGGAAGTTAAATTAAAAGTTGTATTCAAATAAAGTAATGTAGGGATCACCAACTTGAGAGCAAGAAATTCTTTAAGTAAACAAGGGTAGGACTATCATTGCAAGTACACTTTATATCATGATAACCCTAGCTCCTCTAGTGAACATTATTCCTTTTACGGTGAAATTTGTAAAATGACCCTAAGGTGAAATGAACTGTTAGTTGTTTGAAGATGATAAGATTTAATAAGCCAGAGAAAACAAATTGGAGACCTCACCATCTTTCTCACCGCCATTTGGAATGTAAATTTTTACTCCTTGTTAATACTTTTAGCGAAGCCTAAGTAAAGTTGTTGATAATTCTGGTTAAGAGCCCTAGCTTCAATTAAATACTGGAAATAACTAATGAGGTCCTAAAGATGTTTCATCTCGACCTTCTCCCTCTAACCCTTTTCCAAGGCACCTTGTATCTCTTCTCTTAAGTGTGTTGAACTTAAAACCATGTTGTCTTGTGGGAAAGAACGAATCTTAGTAGCATTAGTGGTGAGGAGATGGCCTTGTGGAATTTAAATGCTCCTTTTTCTTGATAAATGAATTAAGCAAATAAATGTCATAATAGAGAATATTTAAAGATAATTAGTCAGTGTCAAAGGAATAAACTTGGCTTGGCAAGTTGAATTATATGAATCATATCTTGAGCCTCCTTGAAAACATATGCTAAGAATTGCAAGATGTCCTTTTAAAATAAATAACCCTCAAGAATTTCTCATTGTGGTTGGCCCTAACTGTAAGTGTGTTCTGTGATTGGACTTCTATGTTGTCTTGTCAAAAAGAAAAAAAATGTATTATCCTTTTGGGTGTGAACGTTTCCGTGCTGACCTTGTAGTCATCCCTGTAACAAGTGGTTCCCAAAGTTGGTTGTAACTTTTTGACGACATGTTGTGTCGTGCTATGTGTGGAAGCAAGTCACAAAAAAATTATCCTGTCTTTGACTGTGTTGTTCGTGTGTGAGTTTTTTGGGTCGTTACAAAAACACATAAAACCTCACCAGTAAGCCCTTCTCTCACCTTGGCCTCTACCAGGTCTACCATTTATTGAGACAGGCACATGTTCACTTGGACTTCGCCACAGGAGGAAGGAAAGTAGGCGGTGGCTACAGTGGTAGTGAAGGAGGCTTGGTCTCAAGCGGCCATGGTGCAAAGGTGTGAAATCTCACACCTGTACGATATTT
This sequence comes from Taxus chinensis, assembly GCA_019776745.2. Taxonomy (NCBI): domain Eukaryota; kingdom Viridiplantae; phylum Streptophyta; class Pinopsida; order Cupressales; family Taxaceae; genus Taxus; species Taxus chinensis. The sequence continues at coordinate 387,775,044 of CM034155.1, forward strand.
GTAAGGGTTTGAATAGATATGTGGCTGCATTTACTCCCAATAAAAAGTTCAAATCCCTAAACGGAATGAAGTTACCTTTGCCTCTAAATGTCCAAATTTTTTTCAATAGGGTAAAAATAAACTTATTATTATATTAAATGAAAAAAATTTAGAGACAAAACTAAAAATTTAGAGACAAAATTAAAATTTTGTCTCTAATTATCGTCTCAAAATATCCCACATGTAGTAGTTTCATTCTCCGTAGACAATGATACAAATAGTTTATTTTTATCTAGAGACTTTACCCATGCTCAAACCCCAGACAGCACTACAAATTTTAACAGGAATTGGATATTTGTAGTGAGGATGTGAGGGGACAGTGCAAAATGGAGCTCCTACAGTAACCGTCCTAAAATTAGTCTCTTTTGGGGAAAATACCCCTACGCATGGAGATAATATGCATCCTTAATGTCTCCTCATATTAGTATACATAAATTTATTTATCTGGATTTGGATTTGTATATGTAGTGGCTTCAATTGTCTTGGGAAGGAAACTATTGCATGTTTTTGTTTTGTTTGTTTTATAAAAGATGAGGTCGACAATTACCTTACAGAGTTTGTTGAAAATGTTGTTGAAGCTTTTAAGCAAATATTGTGGTAAAAATCCATTCCCTTTGCCAACATACTCCTAGCATGTTCTGAAATGGGAGCTCTAGACTAGTGTTTTGATATCCATCAAATAAAAAAATGTAGAGGATTATTGTCAGATGTTGTAGTTGCAATTGCCGTGGTAGACATGTATGAAAAATATGGAAGCATAGATAGGAACATGAATTCTTTAACAACATGTATCAAGGAAAAATGTTATTTTACTGGAAAAGATTGAATTCAGGATATGCACAAAATAGGGGTTGCTTTTTGGTTTTCCAGAAAAATGCCTCAGCTAAACGTCATCTCATGAGGTGTCACGGTTGTAGCATATGCCCAAAAATGGATTTTTTAAAGTTTCCTTGGAATCTTCCAAGTTCCCATAGAAAGGCATAAATCCATATTGTTCAACCTATTTCATCATTCCCTATTGTTTGTGCCAAAAAAAAGTGTGAAAATAGAGATTTTTACACAATAGTTGAATTTTTTGGAAAAATGACACAAGGTAATAGGGTCTCATAGAAGAATATCATGACTGGTTAAGCTTCATTTTGTGTTATTTATCTAACAACATAGGTTTAGAACACGTTTAACAGCCTTAGACATGTCAGCCACCTCAAGGAAAATAAAAAAAGTTACCATTAACGCACCAGTTAAGCCTAAGGTGGTTGTTTAGAATGGATCTGATGGAAAGGTGTTTGGTAACTTTAAGATAGTGTAAAAATATGAAATCTTAGGAAAATATCGTGAACTTCTTGATGAAATTCCAATTTGAGATGCAGAACCAAGTATCACAATTTCGAACGTCTTCGTTCATCTAGGCATTGTTCATCTCTCCTTATATTTAGAATTTTTTATTTTTTAGTTTTTAATTTGCAACAAAATAAAATTTTAAACTGTAGCATTATCATAAAATTTATAGTTTTAAATAAACTTGTTTTCAAAAGAATAAGACGTCATATCGTAGCTTGCACAATCTAAATATTCCTTGGTAGACAAGCATGAACTCAAAACCACATTTTGAGATGATCTAGAAAACTTCCTGACCAAACTAGATTGATATAGTGCCCATTTTTATTGATAAGTTGAATGGGGCTTCCTTGTAAATATGTTTACTGTTCCCTTGTTAAAGCACACAAGTAACTATTTTTCAGAGACATGCAAAACAATCTTCGTAACTTTGGAAAAGAGATGTTAAGTTTCTTTTGTGTTCCTTGCTATGGGAGGAGTCACTTAAAGCTATATATCATCCAATTTTAATCGTCTGTGCTAATTTTGACGCTCCTCTAGGAGTCCTATTACCTCGTTTTGCACTTTTAGGAAGTTGTTAAAATTGAAAAGTTGGGTAACATATCAGCTGGTCGTTTTGACCTTGAACAACGAAATGCTTATCCGCCTTGGCAAAACTCTAGTATTTTTACTATAAAATTTCATGGAACCTTCATTTTCAGGAAAAAACTCTTCTAGATAGTTTGGCAAGGGAATTATTTAGGCCTCCAGTCATAGTTTGACTAGTTCAAACTGGACCAATTATGACTAGTGGCTCCGGAAAACCCATCGCCATTTCAAACTCGTTTGCCAATTCTCAGTTTTGTTGAATCTAATGAATTATCCATATAGATGGGAACTTGTAGGAAATTTCATGTTGGGTATTCTTCCATTGAACGTTAATTTTGAATTTTATTTTCTAAGCCCTCGAGCTAAGTTTTGATCATTTGTAACTAGGTAAATTATGACCGATGGACTCAAAAAATTGGCCGCCAATCATAAACTATTCACGAGTTATGAATCCCATTAGTCCCTTTAAACTCTTGGTATATAGTTGGATACATAGGATATCTCCCTTATGAATTTTCTAATCAAAAGATAGTTTTTGAATGCACTTTCTTAGCCTTCGAGCCTACATTGAACATTTTTGCAACTAGCAGAAAAACGTAAAAAGAAAGTTATAGGACCCTTGTTGGGTTACCAAACCACTGTGGAATTTTTTTGACACTTTTAAATAACTTTTTGTAACTATATCATGTGGCTTGTAATGTGAAATTTGAATTTTGGTAAAATATTGTTTCACTCAAATGAAGTGAACTAAATACATGCCTCTAACCATTTTCCTTTCAAATGAAAACTATTATTGTTATAATGTAAATGTGAGACTAGATAAAATTAATTATGCTAGATCTAGGTGGGTGTCATTCTAAAAATTTATCATTGATTTCATGCTCACATGGTTTTGTAATATGGAAGTAAGATGGCGAAAAGGCGTCATGTAATTCATTGTTTATTATTGTAATTTATATATTTTATTGTTAAATTTATATATGTATAATGTAATTTCCATGTAACAAAAAAATTTGTATATGAAATTTGGTAATATGTATGAGATGCTAGTTTTAGGGATGACTTGGGAAATGTGCATTTAGTCATAGGTGTCATTTCAATTCATATTTACGTATGGTAAAAGGGTTGGATATATATATATATATATATATATATATATTGAATTAATTTGAATTCAATATCTTATAGTGCATCTCTAGTGTGCAATAGATGATTAAATAAATGGTGTAATTTTTGTTACCTTGAAAATGTAATAAAGGAATCAAACGACAACAATCAATGCTAGTATAATAATCATGCACAACTTTTCTTCATCTGTGATCCTTATTAGAATAGAATAAATTGGAACCATAAAATGAACTTAAACTTTGCACTCGGTGGTGTCTCCTATTTTAGGTAAGTAAGAGCCCAATTTAAATTTTTCGTCATAGCTGGTATGTTTAGCGACATCATTATGAACCCAACAGGTAGGAACAACATTGTCAAACTTTATTTAGACTATGTAGTTCCCTTCTAGGAATGGAAATCATGTGTGTAGGAAGGAGAATATAATCTTCTTAAGGTAGTACTCTATAGGTGACCAAACTCCAACATAGTGTAAAATGCTCTTTAACTCCGCCTTACGTGTTAGGTGGCAAAGATTTCCATCTACTCTTGAAAGTAACCTTTAATAGTGTAACGCCACGAGGAACTACTCGCATGAGGCCTAAAGAAAACAGGTTTAGAGAGAGAAAATTATGAAATAATTATTTTTTATAGGTTCGGGTTACAAGAGGATAGTTGCGAGGCATCGGAGAAGATTATCGATCTATTAAAATCACCTCAAATTTCAAATTCAATTATATCTTCGTTACTTTCCCCAACAAGGTTCTAAAGTTTAAATTAAGAGACTTCATTAGCTTTTCCACAAGACTCCATTAATCCCGGTTGGATTAAATAATTTAAGGACCCTTAATTAAATATCAAAATTTAATAATGCAAAGACCTAAATTCTTGTAGTCCAAGGTCATACAATACAAAAGTTAATTTCTTGCCTAGAGGGTCAAGTGAGCACAACTTTTGCTAAATTCTCCCCCCCTCTTATTTCTATTTATCTTTTTAATTAGCACCAAAAGGAGCCCATCACTTAAGTGGTGTAGGATATAACCTCCACCATTGGATCTATTTTCTCCCCACCCTTAGATCTAGGTTGGGCAAGGAAAACCCTAGAAATCCTTATGTTTTTTTTTTTTATCCCTTTTTGTTTTATTTCCTTCTTACACCCAAAGCTCTTATTTCCTTTTTATTTTTGCTTGCAGGTTAAGGGGGGAAGAGGAAGGAGCTCCATTCATGGAGGCCATTACAGCCATGGGGACTCTTCTCAACAATTTTCTTTTTGCTCAAGCTTTAATGGAGGAGTTTTTCCTTGTAGATCTGACCTGGTTTGGGTTGTTTGTTTGCCCCATACCCTAAACCCGCAGGTTCAATATATATATATATATATATATGTATATATATAGATATATGTATATGTATATAGATATATGTATATGTATATATATATACATATATGTATATATATATATACATATATATAAGAGTGTTGATGGCTGCCTACGGGCTGAGGAAGGGGCGCAAGGGGCAAGCCGCGCACAGGCCGCATTATGGAATGGCCGCGTATACAGGCCGTTTTTTTATTTTGTATATTAAAAAAAATTGTTGTGCATATATTTTGTTTGTGGATAGTTTATTTGGGGGGGGAGGGGCGTCGACCCCATCCCCACCCCATATGGTAAATGGGTTGGGGGTGGGGTCGGCGCCCCTCCCCCCCAATCCTTAGTGCTGCCCATGGGACAGGTCGCGGCCTGTACAACCGCCTCAACAAAAAAACGCAGGGTTTTAAAACTTATTTCTTTTTGTATTATTTTTTTTTTTAAAATTCGAATATATGCATATATATTTATAAATATACATATATATATACATATATATATATATATATGTATGTGGGAATGGCACAATATATATATTTTTTGAAAAATAATTAAAAGGAACTTGCAGTTTATTAAAATCTATGTATTTTAATAATACCTATCTTATCCTTATTAAAATATTTTAATTATTGAGAATAGTAAATACTATATATATATTTTTTTAATAATAATAAATATAAAAGGAGATAAAGGTAAGTTATAAACTTGTTTTAGTTCCTCTTTTCCTCACAAATTGATAATTTTTGCATGTAAGGTAGAAATATGTGATATTTCATTTCTTTAACCAATGATGGAATGATTTGTAATGAGATCCAATTAAGAGACTCTTCTACAATTTAATATTTAGTCTACTTGTTGTTCAAAATAGAAGTAATTGTGTTTTCAAATTTCTATCTATCAACAAGAAGGAAATTAGCTTTTACTACACACATAATTTGATTAATACAATGAATTAAAACCAACATTTCACAAGAAGGTATTTACAACCAATCTCTCTATTAGTATAATCACAAAATTGACACAAGCCTTTTGCACACATCATTTCTTTATTTCCTTACAATTTTCTCAATAATGTAAACATCTTACAAGTAGAATTTACATTCAACCATGTAATTTTTGATACAATATGGATTACAATGTCCTTTATTTTTAAATAAAAAAAAAAGATGATACAACTCTCTTTCTCCTACAAATTTACAACAAAATGAAGTATAGAAGGTAAGTGGAAAGAGTCTTCACAAGCTCCAATGTGCTCTTCATCCATGTTCCAAGTTCCAAGTAGTTCAATCACAACCAAGATAGGGGGAGAGGCAACACTCTCCTCCCAACCAAAATTCAATGGAGAAGAGAAGCAATCTACTCCATTGACCCCCGAGCCCCAAACACAACACAATGAAAGGGTGGTCTCCAACTCAAGGCAACAATACTTGCTTCCACAATACAATTTCTTCACAACATTCAAAGCTAAAAAAAAGAAGAAGAACAAAGAGACACATAAATAACACCAAACATTTCGCAACAAGGCTTTCATCAAAGCCAACAAGAGAAGGAACTATGGGAATGTTTTCCTTATGCCTCACAATTGAGATGAGATTCCCATCCAAAACCCTCCACAATAAAACTCAAGCCCCTATGACTCTTATGCCTCCCTCAAGTACCCATTTTTCCTCCCATACTCTTATGCCTCCCTGCTCTTATGGTTCCCTCAAGAACAAGGTAAGAATGTGAACATTCTTACCCAAGATGGGCATCCCTCTCAAACTCCCTCCACAATATCCTATTCTACTCTTATGCCTCCCTCATGAGTTTTCCCATAGACCTCTCCTATACTACACATTAAACATTCTATCCATTTTTCCACAATACACAAAAACAAACATGCATTTTCTACAATTTTAAGCACAAAAGCAACAACAAAAGAAAGCACAAAGAGAGAATTTTTCCTACCTGTCCATTGGAGAAGCCTAAACCAAGAAGCTTTGTCCAAGCTCCCTCCAAACAATCCAAGAATGCAAGTCCAAGCTCCTTTTTTTTTTCTCCCAATTCTTTTCTCTCCCAAAAATAAAATAACCAAAAGAACTCTTTCACAAAAAAAAACTCCAACCCCCTCAACAAGAGAGGAAAGTTCCATAAATAGACAAAAGGAAGAGTGAGGATGATGTGGCTCCTTGTAGGATGCCACATCACACATCCTCAAGACCACCTCCCTTTAGTCAACTCAAATCCCAAAACATCATAAATGGGTGGTTGGGTTGAATGACATCTCTTATCCACATCCATCCCTTCCCATGTGTCCTAAGGCACAATTAAATGCAAATGGAAGAAAAGTGCACTCCAAAGTCATATTTCTCTTCCCAAAACAATAAATAATCCCCTTTTTGGCTTCCCAACCCATAGATATGGTTTGTAAGGGGTTTTGGGAAGTGTGGGACAAGTTCAACTTGTCCCACAAGTCTCCCAAAATTGCCCTAAATCTCAAATTCGAGTTTCAAGGGATTTGGAGTGGTCAACACTCAAAACAAGCATTCAATACAAGAGGAAAACACAAGGCTCAAGGAGCCAACCATCAAAAATTAATTGCATCCACTAGACTTCCCTCCAAAACTTTAAAATTTAAAACAAGATGTTAATTTAATCTAAGCACACTTACCAAAAGGAATTTAAAAAAAAATATCCCAAATAAAATCACCTACTAAAGTAAGTTAAAACAAGTAAATAAAATTCTCACCCCCTTGGTCACATTAGAAAATTTCACCCTCATGGAATTTTTTTTTCTTAACACATAAAAGAACAAAGGTAACACAATACAATTCACTAGTTGCCTTGACGACCAAATGTTGTAACCACCCGACATTCTGTTGTGTTTGGTTCCCAATCCCCCTTTAGGTTGTGATCATGTTTTGTTTCCTGCAAAATACGAAATACCTTCTTCGGCCTTACGGCCATGTCAAAATATCCAAAATAACCATATGCATGAAATTTATTAACATCTATATGTAATTCAAGCAATCATTATTTCTAGGTCTAAATCACAACTTAATTATGCATTTCATCATTATCCAAAATTATAGTAATATAAATCCAACAACTACATTCTACTCATCATGGCGAAGAAATCCAACGTTAGAACACATGCAATATATCCATATAAAAATAATATCGGTATTCAATAGTCTGTCCATGAGTTAGTGTAGATCATACTGAAAACAAAATCCAATCATAGTCCAAATGCATCTACTCACAAAACATCATGCTAATCAACGTAAGTATAAGTCATATCCATATCCAAAAGTCTGCATAACTCAAAATGATAATCAACTAAATGTCATAGGGAAGTGGGCATTACATCCCCCTCCCCTTAGACTAGACTTCCTCCTGGAAGTCACTGAAATAAGTGTGGAAACTGAGCTCGCAATGATGTAGCATCCTCCCAAGGAGCAGCAGTCTCATCGTACCTGTCCCATTGGACCCAAATCTGATCAATCTCTCTGCCGCAAAGGCCCAGGGTCCTGCGATCTAAAATGTGCACGGGCTCCACCATCACCTGCCCCTGATCTTACACCTGCAATGCAGTCCAATCTAGCACATGAGAAGGATGAGAAACATATCTCCTAAGCACAGAAATGTGAAAAACATCATGGACGCGCGATAAGCTAGGTGGCAGTGCTAGATGATAGGCTAAGGGGCCGAGGCGCTCCAAGATCTCAAAGGGTCCCACAAACCTAGGAGCAAGCTTAGAACCTTTTCCATAACGGATAGGGCTCTTATGCGGTCTGACACGAAGAAACACCTTTGTCTCTACCTCAAAACTGCGATCTGTCCTATGCTGGTCTGCGTACTTCTTCTGTCTATCTTGTGCCTCCTGCAATCTCTGTCTGATTAGGGTAACCTACTGCTCCATGTCCTGTAATAATGTTGGCCCAAGGGAAACCCTATTCTCAATCCTGTCCCAACTAAGAGGTGTCATGCACTCTCTGCCATATAATGCCTGAAAATGAGCCATGCCTATAGAAATCTGGAAACTATTATTATAAGTGAACTCTACCAAATACAGATACTCCTCCCATCTTGACTGATGATCCATCATGTACATCCTGAGCATGTCCTCCAAAATCTGATTCACCCTCTCTATCTGTCCATCTGTCTCAGGGTGATAATTTGTGCTGAAATTAATCCTCGTCCCTAGGGCATACTGCATGGTGGTCCAGAAATGGGAGGTGTACAGAGTGTCGCGGTCGCAAATGATCTTCCGTGGGATCCCATGTAATCTGAAAATCTCATCAAGGTATACTCGTGCCACCGCACTAGCCATGTAAGTAGTCTTCACTGGGGAAAAATGAGCTACCTTCGTCAATTTATCCACTGTGACCATGATGGCGTCGTGGTGGTATCTCGACATCGGCAACCCAACAATGAAATCCATAGAAATGGTGTCCCACTTCCACTCCGGTATGGCGTGAGGATAGAGAAGGCCATCTGGATGATGATGCTCGGCCTTCACCCTCTGACACTCTAAACAGCGGGATACAAAAGAAGCTATGTCTCTCTGAAGTCCTCTACAAAAGTACAAATGCCTCAAGGTGGCGTGCATCTTCTTCACCCCGGGATGGGCTGAATACGGTGCACGATGAGCCTCTGTCAAAATGTCATTTCTCAAGCCTCCATCTCTAGGAACATATATCCGACCTCCGTGTCTGAGAAGACCATCTGCCTCTAGTGAAAATCCATCAAACCTCCCCTCAAGAGGTCTCTGAGACTCAATCTCTGCTCTGGCTGCAAGGTAGAAACTATCCTGAGGAAGCTGCTGTAAGATCCTACTCCGCAAATCTATGCCCACTGAGGTGCCCATAGCCACATGTCTCCGTCTACTCAAGGCATCTGCCACCACGTTCTCCTTTCCCTTCACATGCTCTATCTCCATGTCATACTCACAAAGTAACTCCATCCAACGCTGCTGGCGAGCGTTGAGATTGGGCTGCGTGAAGAGGTGGCGGAGACTCAAGTGATCATTCCTGAGTGTAAATCTCCGGCCGAGAAGAAAATGTCTCCATCGCCCTAAGGCATGTACCACTTCTGCAAGCTCAAGGTCATGGGTGGGATAATTGAGCTCATAATATTTGAGTTTGCGAGACTCAAAGGCAACTACTCTACCCTCCTGCATTAACACACCTCCAAGTCCTGCCAAGGAAGCATCTGTGCATACGTAAAACTCTCCATGAGGATATGGCACTGCAAGAATAGGTGCTCTCGTAAGGCATTCCTTCAGTGTACTGAAGGCCTACTCACCTCTATCAGACCATAAAAACTTCTTCCCTTTCCGCTGAAGAGAAGTGATGGGGTGCGCAATCCGGGAAAAATCCTGAAAAAACCTCCTATAGTATCCTGCTAGACCCATGAAACTACGCACCTCGGTCACACTAGTGGGTGCTGGCCAATCCATGATGGCTCGAATCTTGGAAGGATCGACTGCGATACCTTTCCCAGAAATAACATGGCCCAAATACTGCACCTCAAGCTGAAAGAACGCGCACTTCTCCAAGTTCTCGTAAAGGCACTGTTCGCGAAGACACTGAAGAACCTGGCGAAGGTGCTCCTCACGTGTGCATGAGTAAATCAGAATGTCATCAAGGAAGATGAGCACGAAGCGATCAAGGAAGGTCCTGAATACCCCATTCATCAAACTCATAAACACTGCGGGGGCATTCGTTAAACCGAAAGGTACCACTGTAAACTCGTAGTGGCCATATCTCGTGCGGAAAGCTGTCTTGTGAATATCTGTCTCCGCAATCCTGAGCTGATGGTACCCTGACTTAAGATATATCTTGGAGAAAACGGTAGCCCCCTTCATCTGATCAAACAAATCATCAATGTGTGGAAGGGGGTAACAATTCTTGATCATTACCTTATTCAGCTGACGGTAGTCAATGCACAACCGAAGAGATCCATCCTTCTTCTTTACGAAGATAACTAGTGCACCCCAAGGGGATACACTAGGATGAATTAGGCCTTTCTCCAGAAGGCCCTCAAGTTGTAACTTGAGCTCACATAACTCAGGAGTGGTCATCCTATAAGGTGCTCGTGAGATAGGCTCTGTGCCCGGAACTAGATCTATATGAAAGTCAATCTCACCTGGGGGAGGTAATACTGGTAGCTCCCCTGGAAACACATCGGAAAACTATGATAAGATGGGATGATCATCGAGGGAAGATCCTATGGACTCATCCTCGGATTTGTCACTGACCGTAATAGCAAACATCTGACAACCCTGTCGCGCGCACCGCTTAAGCTGCATAGCAGAAATGGTGCGAATGGATACGACCCTCCTAACTCCTGATATCACTGACTCTACTCCAAGATCATCTATGCAAGCAATAGTCTTGTGGTAACAATCCACTCTAGCTCTGTGAGCGGACAACCAATCCATGCCTAAAATGATGCCATAAGATCCTAATGGAAGGATCCTAAGATCAGAAGTAGTGGTGAAGGGTCCCAAATTCACTACACACTCCTTAACTAAGGAGTCTACAGAAATCTTGGCTCCAGAATCCATCTCAACGTCCCAACTACGGCCTTGCCTAACTGCCACCAGCCTACAATGCTCAACTAAGGATGGTGCAATAAAAGAATCAGAAGAGCCAGAATCAAATAATATAGAGGTGGAAATACCACCAACACTACCTGTCGTCTAAATCACAGTACTCTGATGCTCAGCCTGGCGGTTCTCGACCGCTGCGTAGATCCGATGACTCCGTGCAATATCTCCAACAGTAGGCTCTTAGCTCTATGTCTTACCCTTGGTAGGGTTATGTGGGAAATCCCTCCAAAGATGTCCAACAACTCCGCAACCATAACACCTTCCTGGTCCTCTCCAGTGGGAAGCAGCTCCAGCTGGTACTCTAGATGACTGAGATACAGATCCTGACGATCCGGCTGTGAACTGCTGAGGTCTCTGCTGACGAGCTCCTACTGATTGAGCTCTTGGTGCACCTTGTGTCCTGATGGGACCCCTAGGAGGAGGCCCCATACTACATCCTCTTTGTGCATCAAATCTCTGAGGAGGTCGGTAAGGTGGGCAGGTCTGCTACTGCTGCTGCTGTGGTGGCCTGAATGAAGCTTGCCCTGAACTCTGTCCACCACGCGGAGGAGGAACTGACCCCTTCGACCTATCATCCTACATCTGCTGGATACGGCGCCGAACTCTGTCTCTATCCTGCTATGTCTTTCCCCGTGTCTCCTCTGCAATATAGGCCTTCTCCATGGCCTCTACTAATGTCTGTGGGCAGTGAATGCGCACTGTGCCACCTAGATCCAAGTTCAGGCCCCGGATGAACATGTGAATCCGTACCTTCTCATCCTGCATATAGTCGACGTACTGGAGTAGGTCCAGGAATCGACTCTCATACTCAGCTACTGTCATCGATGCCTGGCAGAGGTCATGAAACTCATCTATCCGCTACTGAATAAATCTCCTGGGTAAATACCTACTCCTGAAACGCTCCTCAAATAACTCCCAGGTAACCATCTCTGAGTCAACATGGATCTTCTGCTCCTCGGTCCTCCACCAGAATCCTGTTCCATCCCTCAGAAGGTGAATCGCTACACGAGCTTTCGTGTTGCTACTACAAGGACAGAGCTTGAAGCATCCGCTCAAGCTCACCAACCAGGCCTCTGCCTGAAAACCACCTGTATCACTTGAATACTGAGATGGTCGCAGCTTCAGGATCTCCCTGATATGGTCTGCAGCTGATGTATGACAAATCTTAGGTCTCTCTGTATGCTCCTCCCTCTGTCTAGGGCTCTCAGACCTGTCCCTGTGTCCTGAGATCCTGTCCTCATATCCCCTCTGTGGTGACTCTACCCTAACCGACTATGCGTGGAAGTTTTCTACTCTGTGCTCCTCGTTGTGTCGAGGGGATGCCTGGGCATCTACTAATGGCTCCAGACTATGTCTAGCAAGTCGTCCTCCCAAGGGTTCTCTGCGTATAGCGGCATTGACATCCTGCAGTGTCTGCAAGATCTGAGGTAGGAGAGTTGCTATGACCTGCTCTGGCGGTGGTATGTCTAGGTCTATATGAAGAGACCCCTCGCCCAATCCATGCCTCCCACACAGATCAAGGCGGGAGTTAGTTCATTGTTCTAGGTCTTGTGCCAGTTTTCTGAATTTGTTGTTTACTATAATTATAAACATTGTGGTTTTGTATTTTAAAAGAGTCAGCTCTTTACTAAGTTAAATGTTCCTATTTTGTGTGCTCTGCGTGTGCCCAAGGGTCCAAGCTTTGAACCCCTGGCTCTGATACCAAAATGTAACGCCATGAGGAACTACTCGCATGAGGCCCAAACAAAACAGGTTTAGAGAGAGAAAATTATGAAATAATTATTTTTTATAGGTTCGGGTTACAAGAGGATAGTTGCGAGGCATCGGAGAAGATTATCGATCTATTAAAATCACCTCAAATTTCAAATTCAATTACATCTTCGTTACTTTCCCCAACAAGGTTCTAAAGTTTAAATTAAGAGACTTCATTATCTTTTCCACAAGACTCCATTAATCCCGGTTGGATTAAATAATTTAAGGACCCTTAATTAAATATCAAAATTTAATAATGCAAAGACCTAAAGTCTTGTAGTCCAAGGTCATAATATACAAAAGTTAATTTCTTGCCTAGAGGGTCATGTGAGCACAACTTTTGCTAAATTCTCCCCCCCTCTTATTTCTATTTATCTTTTTAATTCCCACCAAAAGGAGCCCATCACTTAAGTGGTGTAGGATATAATCTCCACCATTGGATCTATTTTCTCCCCACCCTTAGATCTAGGTTGGGCAAGGAAAACCCTGAAAATCCTTATGGATTTCCTTATGTTTCTTTTTTTTTATCCCTTTTTGTTTTATTTCCTTCTTACACCCAAAGCTCTTATTTCCTTTTTACTTTTGCTTGCAGGTTAAGGGAGGAAGAGGAAGGAGCTCCATCCATGGAGGCCATTACAGCCATGGGGTCTCTTCTCAACAATTTTCTTTTTGCTCAAGCTTTAATGGAGGAGTTTTTCCTTGTAGATCTGACCTGGTTTGGGTTGTTTGTTTGCACCATACCCTAAAGCCGCAGGTTCAATATATATATATATATATATATATAGATATATACATATATATATGTATATATATATAGATATATACATATATATATGTATATATGTATATATATATACATATACATATGTATATATGTATATACATATATGTATATATATATACATATATGTATATATATATATGTGTGTGTATATATACATATATATATATATATATATATACATATATATATATATATATATATATATATATGAAAGAGTGTTGATGGCCGCCTACGGGCCGAGGAAGGGGCGCAAGGGGCAGGCCGCGCACAGGCCGTATTATGGAATGGCTGCGTATATAGGCCATTTTTTTTTGTATATTAAAAAAAATTGATGTGCATATATTTTGTTTGTGGACAGTTTATTTGGGGGGGGAGGGGCGTCGACCCCATCCCCACCCCATATGCTAAATGGGTTGGGGGTGGGGTCGGCGCCCCTCCCCCCCAATCCTTTGTGCTGCCCATGGAATAGGCCGCGGCTTGTACAACCGTCTCAAAAAAAAAACGCAGGGTTTTAAAACTTATTTCTTTTTGTATTATTTGTTTTTTTTAAATTCGAATATACGCATATATATTTATAAATATATATATATGTATGTGGGAATGGCACAATATATTTTTTTTTTGAAAAATAATTAAAAGGAACTTGCAGTTTATTAAAATCTATGTATTTTAATAATACCTATCTTATATATATATTTTTAATAATAATAAATATAAAAGGAGATAAAGGTAAGTTATAAACTTGTTTTAGTTCCTCTTTTCCTCACAAATTGATAATTTTTGCATGTAAGGTAGAAATAAGTGATATTTCATTTCTTTAACAATGATGGAATGATTTTCAATGAGATCCAATTAAGAGACTCTTCTACAATGTAATATTTAGTCTACTTGTTGTCCAAAATAGAAGTAATTGTGTTTTCAAATTTCTATCTATCAATAAGAAGGAAATTAGCTTTTACTACACATATAATTTGATTAATACAATGAATTAAAACCAACATTTCACAAGAAGGTATTTACGGTCAATCTCTCTATTAGTATAATCACAAAATTGACACAAGCCTTTTGCACACATCATTTCTTTATTTCCTTACAATTTTCTCAATAATGTAAACATCTTAAAAGTAGAATTTACATTCAACCATGTAACTTTTGATACAATATGGATTATAATGTCCTTTATTTTTAAATAAAAAAAAAGATGATAGAAGTCTCTTTCTCCTACAAATTTACAACAAAATTAAGTATAGAAGGTAAGTGGAAAGAGTCTTCACAAGCTCCAATGTGCTCTTCATCCATGTTCCAAGTTCCAAGTAGTTCAATCACAACCAAGATAGGGGGAGAGGCAACACTCTCCTCCCAACCAAAATTCAATGGAGAAGAGAAGCAATCTCCTCCATTGACCCCCGAGCCCCAACCACAACACAATGAAAGGGTGGTCTCCAAATCAAGGCAACACTAATTGCTTCCACAATACAAATTCTTCACAACATTCAAAGCTAAAAAAAAAAAAAGAACAAAGAGACACACAAATAACACCAAACATTTCACAACAAGGCTTTCATCCAAGCCAACAAGAGAAGGAACTATGGGAATGTTTTCGTTATGCCTCCCAATTGAGATGAGATGCCCATCCAAAACCCTCCACAATAAAACTCAAGCCCCTATGACTCTTATGCCTCCCTCAAGTACGCCTTTTTCCTCCCATACTCTTATGCCTCCCTCCTCTTATGGCTCCCTCAAGAACAAGGTAAGAATGTGAACATCCTTACCCAAGATGGGCATCCCTCTCAAAATCCCTCCACAATATCCTATTCTACTCTTATGCCTCCCTCATGAGTTTTCCCATAGACCTCTCCTATACTACACATTAAACATTCTATCCATTTTTACACAATACACAAAAACAAACATGCATTTTCTACAATTTTAAGCACAAAAGCAACAACAAAAGAAAGCACAAAGAGAGAATTTTTCCTACCTCTCCATTGGAGAAGCCTAAACCAAGAAGCTTTGTCCAAGCTCCCTCAAAACAATCCAAGCATGCAAGTCCAAGCTCCTTCTTTTTTTTTTTCCCAATTCTTTTCTCTCCCAAAAAGAAAATAACCAAAATAACTCTTTCACAAAAAAAAACTCCAACCCCCTCAACAAGAGAGGAAATTTCCATAAATAGACAAAAGGAAGAGTGAGGGTGATGTGGCTCCTTGTAGGATGCCACATCACACATCCTCAAGACCACCTCCCTTTAGTCAACTCAAATCCCAAAACATCATAAATGGGTGGTTGGGTTGAATGACATCTCTTATCCACATCCATCCCTTCCCATGTGTCCTAAGGCACAATTAAATGCAAATGGAAGAAAAGTGCACTCCAAAGTCATATTTCTCTTCCCAAAACAATAAATAATCCCCTTTTTGGCTTCCCAACCCATAGATATGGTTGGTAAGCGGTTTTGGGAAGTGTGGGACAAGTTCAACTTATCCCACAAGTCGCCCAAAATTGCCCTAAATCTCAAATTCGAGTTTCAAGGGATTTGGAGTGGTCAACACTCAAAACAAGCATTCAATACAAGAGGCAAACACAAGGCTCAAGGAGCCAACCATCAAAAATTAATTGCATCCACTAGACTTCCCTCCAAAACTTTAAAATTTAAAACAAGATGTTAATTTAATCTAAGCACACATAGCAAAAGGAGTTTAAAAAAAAATATCCCAAATAAAATCACCTACTAAAGTAAGTTAAAACAAGTAAATAAAATTCTCACCCCCTTGGTCACATTAGAAAATTTCCCCCTCATGGAATTTTTTTTTCTTAACACATAAAAGAACAAAGGTAACACAATACAATTCACTAGTTGCCTTGACGACCAAATGTTGTAACCACCCGACATTCTGTTGTGTTTGGTTCCCAATCCCCCTTTAGGTTGTGATCATGTTGTGTTTCCTGCAAAATATGAAATACCTTCTTCGGCCTTGCGGCCATGTCAAAATATCCAAAATAACCATATGCATGAAATTTATTAACATCTATACGTAATTCAAGCAATCATTATTTCTAGGTCTAAATCACGACTTAATTATGCATTTCATCATTATCCAAAATTATAGTAATGTAAATCCAATAACTACATTCTACTCATCATGGCGAAGAAATCCAATGTTAGAACACATGCAATATATCCATATAAAAATAATATTGGTATCCAATAGTCTGTCCATGAGTTAGTGTAGATCATACAGAAAACAAAATCTAATCATAGTCCAAATGCATCTACTCACAAAACATCATGCTAATCAACATAAGTATAAGTCATATCCATATCCAAAAGTCTGCATAACTCAAAATGATAATCAACTAAATGTCATAGGGAAGTGGGCATTACAAATAGTTAGGATTATTGATGAAGTTAATACATAACACTTGTCATCTCCTCCCTCTCATTCTAGCCACATTAGTTTGTAACAACGCTATCTTTCTAAGAGTTAATTAATCCTCACAACTAAAATTTCTTGTACTACATGTAAGAAATGTATTCAATTGATCCTTTATATAGCTTAAGAGTCATGGTTCAAAACAACGACTATGTGGTGTATCCTTAGCATATATGGGGTAAGTAGTGTTATTTCTTAATCACAACACCCTATTGTTTGCACAAGTGTGTGTGCTTGAGCTCATAGTGTGATTCGATAACATGGGTACTATCTCCAAGTTGTGGGACTTGCTAATTGAGATAGACCTCCAGAGAAAGGTAGTTCTTGCTCCTAAAATACCTGCCACAATTTACTCTAATGCAAGTGAAAACTATCTAATCCTAATATAAATTTCCAAGGGACCATAAAGAGAGATTACATGAGAACAAAACCTACACTAAAGTGGTGATACAATAGAAATAGAGAGTGAGTATAGCCTTCTAAGGTGTGAATAGTAGAATAAAAATGCATGTTAGAAGAGGTGATAACAGTTCTCCATAATCCAACAAGTGCATTCACTACAACATTTCATACATACACAATAATAATGGATCCCTACAAAAACATAAAATAAACATAATGTATTTGTAATGATATTGAAGGGGCAAGAGGAATGCAAACAAACATAGTAGGGGAAGATACATCCAAAAACTTTTATTTATTTCTTCATGATATGCACAATTTAATCTATTACAACATAAGGGCCTAGATCACCATGCATGGAGTCCACTACAAGGGCCTACACAACATTGGCTTCACAAAGAAATTTTCACAAAGTTTTGCTACTCTAAACTATCTCCCTTTACAATGAGCCCAACACTCCAATTTATAGAAATTTGAGAAGAGAGAGAGAGAGGGAAAATGAAAATCCTGAAATCTATCTTTTCACCACTTGCAAGATGTAGTAAATGAAGTGAAATTGTTTTTTGTTGCTTTCAAAAGGCTCCTCATACTATCCCATGACTTCCAGCAGTCAGAAATGTCAGCCCATGCTCCATTGAAGGCATCGCAACTACTAAATAAAATTATTATTCCAGACTTGGAATGTTTTCTAAAAATTACCATTTTTTTCATCAAATTATTAATTTCATTCTTTCTGTGCATTGGTCTTGGATCCATGATTCCAACGGTACCAATTTTGTGCATTTTTGTTGAGAATTACAAAAGTTATGGCTTTCTAAGTGTGGACAGCTATTCTAGGTCATCCAGGCATTTCTGTCATTTAACAGGACTGAGCACTTACTTCACTGGAGCTGAATATGTTTCTCCCATTTTTATATTTCTCTCATTTAATGGGATTGAGAACTTACTTCACTAGCGTAGAGGACATCATGTTCATTCCAGAAAGCCAAATATTTTGTAAATCGGAGCTTGGTGTCAAAAGCTATGGCCATTTGAAGTTGGGGTATGATTTGCAGTGTTTTCCTTTGCATGTGGCTATGTTAGGTATTTTGGGTTCAAGTGTCCCAGATGTCTCTTGTTTGTATTGATCCAAAAATATCCACTTCACCCGCAAGCCTCCACCCTGTCGGCATTTTCGGTAAAATCGGGTCGTTGGCGAACTCGTGTCATGCATGTCCTATCATTGACCAAGCCATCGATGTCATTGACTACCACTTCACCCACATCCCTTCAACCCACCTTGCAAAATAAGAAAATTCAGGTTATCGGGTTCCAACTATCCTGCGCATACATGTGCTACCTAGATTGTTTTGAACCAACTTTGCCGCATAACTAAGAAATGCGTTCATTTTGGCTCTGTAGATCCCGCGTGTCCTAGTGTCCCATGGACTATGCAGACCAAATATACCTGAATTTTTTTATTTGAACTACCTGGGGTGATTTTGGGTTTTTAGGTCCCAGATGTACCACTTGTACTTGTGCGTCTTGGGCCCCAAAAACCCGATTTACCCGCAATACACTAGCACAGGCCAAAATTTTTACATTTTTTTTCATTTTTTTCAACTTCTTGTATTTTTCTCTTGGATGGGGGGGTTAGAAAAGAGCCAAATAGACCTTTGAAACATGATTTTTTGCCTTTCAGCATTTTTGATTGTTCCAACATGAGGAGATTATGCAAGTTATCCAAATTACCTCGAGGGGTAAATTTGAGATATCAAGTAGAACAAACACTTCCTTAGTATCCTACTGGACTACCAAGTCTTACGAAGTTAGATATAGAAATTTACTTCATCATGAAATGATTTCCTTGCGGGATACAAACAACTCCAATGGAGCTAGTGAAATAGTTGTACTATGACTTAAACTCTTGTTAATGATATATTTAGTTCCTCATAGCTAAATGTGTTACCTTGGCTAGTGACAAGATAACGCCTTGGTCTTTTGTGCAGGTTTTATAGGGTAAATATGTTTTAACACCTTAATATGATCTATAATAAGGCATATAGCCCTGAGTACAAATTATAATTAAACTAAACCTCGTTTGATTAGGAGGTTAAATTGTGGTTAGAAAATTGTAAGTAAATATTTGTAGATGAAATTGATTTCAAATATGTTGACGTAAGATAATTGAAAAAATTGGTCTCGTAATCCCTTGTTATGCCCATTCATGACATTCAGAATAAAATAAATTTCACATGCGAAATCATGAAATGTGGAAACATGGGATCGTATGTTGAAAAAAAATCACGTGTGGTTCGTGTGTAGTCATAATGCTTCCAATCATGTAATTCTTCAAGATTTCAGACAAGTACCTTCATAAATCTTTTTGTTATAAAGTGACGCCAATAAGAGACCTAAGAAACAATGTAAACGAGATGAAACACAAGAGTATATGTGATAATGGTATAGGAAAAAAATTTCACTTGAAGTCATCATGGTTGATTTAAGCATTAACTTTTCTTAAGAATGGATACAAATTATGCTTCGTGGGACTAGGCATTTGAGCCAATATAGAGTCCACTAAAAATAAAATAAAATAAAATATATGACATGTACATGCTTAATTGACTTAAACTAAATTTGGAACTAAAATATCCATAATATGAGAACAAAATTTATTCTAATGGAAAGAAGTTTATAGGAAAGGGAAACTTGAACCTTCACCTCCTTTGAATCATATAATTGTTCCCTCGACAACTTCTAGTTGGTTCCCTTCCATAATGAGGGTAAAATTAAATATCAACTAAAATTATTTTAAGAAATAAACCTTTGATGTAAGAATGAGTTATTGGGAGACTCATAGTTTCTTAAAATTGACTTTAATTAACAAATGTTCTATGGATAATTAATGGGATTCGATAAAGGAATTAATTGTGCATTCTTCTTTAAATACCATTTTCCTGCAAAGTAAAGTAATCTGAAGATTGTAAAGTATAATATTGTAAACCTCAAATGTGTTTAAGGTCATATAATGGAAACCTAAATTTAATGAAGATGTAAGCCATAAAAAGGCCATGTCATGGAGTATGCCTACCTGATGTTTCTTACTGTAATTGGGTCATTGTCCTGGTTTATGTCGTTGAGTATGACATTGATGGGTACCCTATGTTATTCTATTGTAGGAGTGGGTTCATTTTTATGTAAGTGTGTTATGCATTACTGAGTTTCTCTTCTTGGAGACCTTGTGGTGTTGTGTAGTGAGCAATGTAAGTCAAAAAATAAATTATTCTGGTATTTTTACTGTTTTATTTTTGTATAAAATGTGGGCATTACAACTTTGATATTATGGAATCAAAGTTACATATACGTGGGTGAATCTACCAAAAAAGGAGAGAAAGTGAAAATTAATAGAGGAGATATTTTTATCCCTATAGGAAAATCATGGTGATCATACTATCTATTACCATATGAATGTGTCCAAAGTGGACTTCCAAATATTCATATTTACTTAGAACATTGATAAAGATATTTCCTTATTTCACATATCATCTTAGTACACTAGATTGTTTTCTGGATATTATTGTGATTCCATTACATGCTAATCTAACTATATTTTCATTTTATCAAATCTAATGTATTATAACATTTAATGTTCAAGATTTAACATATTTCAAGATTAATTTAGGAGTTCCTACACTACATAGGTTTTAACAATTAATATTTTTTGGGTCATTGATTGGGAAGAAAACCTAATTTCCCTATCAAATTTGGAGTGAACTCAGCTTTATATGGGGAGGATACACAACATGGGATCACAGGCTTTCTAGGTAAAGTCACACAGGAACACCACCTTGGGCAAGACCCACTAAACATCGACTCCCAAAACCTCTGCATTTCATACATAGAAACCTATGCATAGTATATCCTGCAATAGTAGAGGCAAGAAGAGATTATAAAATAAGCAAAGGATGGAAAAAATGCATCGTGAAGCCCACATTTGATTACTCCATGAGTGTCACACATTGAACTTGGACTTAGTGGGAAAGAGACATGAGGATCTACCATTTCAGAATAAAAGAGAGGAGGCTTTTTCTTTCAGGCATTCATTCCTTGTTGTTGATTGTGATATGGGGGGTAGGACAGAAAAAATGACCAACTCTTAATTGGTGGAAGAAATGCCCTCCCTGTACGAAGGATATAGAAATGATTTAGACACTGAGAAAGGATATCACATGGTCAATACATGGTCCTTGCAAATATCCCCTTTGATAGTAGATCACATATCATGTAAACAAGGGGTTATGATTTGGGTAAAACTCAGTGTACCGTGGGTAGGTAAATAAAAAGTGTATATAGTGGTGAAAGGATGATGTTCCTCCTCGTTCTCCATGTTTAATCCTATCATGTATACAGTAAAATCTCTATCGTTTTGAAGTTGTTAGGTCCTTAACAAAATATTTGAAATAATGCAGTGTATTACATTGATGTAAAAACTAGCGATGAGGATACTGATTCATACATTGAGACATGATCACACAACAAAGCACTCTTTGATGACTTTGCTGACACTATTCTATTTGAAGACTTTCTATTCATATAATTCCCGGACTTTGTTCCTTATACATCATCATATTATAAGTCATGATAAAAAAATCAAGTAGTCTATGTTGATCTCTATCCAAAACAATGAGACTATCAAAGAGTTGGGTTACTGATGACTCAAGACCCTGTTATTTGGTTTCTTGTTGGAATATTTTAGGGATTCATTATCGAATTAAATTAAAATGCTTGACTTCTAGGCCTTTTTTTCTTGGGTCGAGTACCCTAGTCCAAAAAAATAATAAATAGATCAAATAAACCCAATATGGAAAATAAAATGCTTCCATAGTGGCTTCTGATCCCTTCTCCATTCATTCGAGGTGTGGTCCTAAGAAATAAAAAATACCATTGGCTACCATTCAAGTAAAAAGATTATAATGTCAATATGCGGTTTCACTAAGGATCTGTACATCCCGTCTTTATATAAGCCTTCAATCAACTTATATTTTTTGTACATTACTTCGAAGTGCGACTTCCTGTTTAATCTCCTAGCTTATCTGTCTATCCAATAAACTTGATACACTTATCATGGATTACTAATTAAACAAACACTCTGCTCACAATGTATATGAATTATAAATGATTATGAATGTTATAACGAATCTTAAATATGATGCTAATACGTGAACGCAATTATGTGTCTTACTCTTCCTTATAGAAATCATTAGCTATCTCCCTTCCTTTCCTAGAGTTAACGTTTATTACATGTAAAAAATGAAACTATGCATGTTTTGACCTTTAACAATTCTTCAGCTTCGGCTGCATGTTTCATGAGGCTTGAGGTGATAAATTTATAAAGGATAATTTAACAATAATTCCAACATGTGGATCGTTGTGCAGTTATTTGATGTTAACAACAATGTATTCATGTAATAATCCGATGATGGTGCTGTTACGGTACATGGAAACATTTCTATTTCTGCTTTTGACTGCATTAATACTCATGTTTCAATATATTCACCTTGTTCAGCGATGTTGATGAATGCATTCACACTAATAATGCATCTATGTCACTGTGCTTGCATTCTTCATAGTAGTCAATATGAGTGTATGTTTGAATCAAATGGTCAACTTGACAGTCTTTGAATGTTCTTCTTCAATGTGACATAACCATACTTTGGTAATTTTGCTATTTTCTCATTACATATTCACTAACTAAGTTATAACCGAAATTGTCCGGTTTTCCATTTATCTTGAGGTATATGTCATAATGACATATCAGTGGCGAAAGGTTACTCCACAAACACTGTGCGCTTCACTCTTCTCGTTGAAGTCTGCAGTATTCTTTTTGTTGCTGTCCTTAACGAATTGTCTGTCTCCATAATTGGTGAAAGATGAAACTAAGAGAATTCTTGCAAGCATTTTGAAACTTCTTGCAAATTATACAATATGTCAATTCACACGATACAACTGATGGATGTTTATTTAAGGTACTTCAAAACCAGCTAATCTACTCAGGCAGGTTTTTGGATTATATTTGCTTTGGTTCCTTTACTAGTAGGTCACTTAGTTCAAATCATGATGGGTTGTGAAAAGGAAGTTATTAGGACATATAATACCAATGAAACTCAAGGTCCCAACCTTACATTACAAATATTTGGCAACATTGAAATTATGTTTTTCTTAAATGATCCTATTATACGTTGTATTATATTCACTTCAAGGAAATTACTATGCATCAATTGATATATCCCCTATGTGGTAGTAATAGGTTTGAAGCCACTTGTTTACTACTATAGATTCTAGGTACCGCCTACTCAATGGAAGAGTGAATATGATTAGAAATATCGATGATTGTGTATCATTATCGAGATTTATACTTTTCATATTAAATATGAGAAGGATTTATATTGATGTGTGATCTAATGTAAAATTGATCAAATTTATTATAAATACCTCTTAAATATTCTTTAACGTTGCATTTCAAGTGTGGAACAAAATAATATTGAGCGATCAATGTTATTCGATGTTCATATAAATTAAACTATAGAAACACTATTCGTGATAGTATTACAATCACACATTCATAATGTTTTATCCTATGCAATGTATAAATGATTAGTTAATAAACCTAGTGAATATATTGCAACAAATTGGTGATATTAAGAATTGGATTAGATTAAGCCTGTCTATTAGGTATCACCAATCAAACTTAAAATTATAACTTGATGGTTCAAGTATAAATGGGTAATAATTAAAATTAGGGAAACCCTTTCATTATGTGATGCAAGCGTTATAGTTAACAACTTTGATGGAAATACATGAGCACTCCCACAACCTAAAAAAAATACTGCAAAGTAACTAATTAAAATTAATGAATGAAGCTTACACAATTCGATGAACATACCATGGAAGAGAGCGACTGAATTAGCGATCCTTATGAACATAGAGAAATAAATGGCTTTAAGGAGCAGCGACCCTATAGGGCAGTAGCTGGACAAAGTTGTGTTGGTTTTTTCCTTTTGTCTGGAGTTACTGATTATTCGATGTCTCCCTTCTTCTACTTGGAGGAGAGGGTATTTACGAATGGTGGTCCACATTTCCTGGAGGGCCTGAAACTGTGCCCTGTTTCAGCATCTTCCCAACGATGGGTTGTAAGGTTGTTCGGCTCAGAGCATCAGGAGACTGTGAAGATCTCCAATAACATGGAGCGATGATGGACCATATCATTTGGGCATTCCTGAGCTGGATGTTGACATTGGTTTGTAGAGAAAATATTTAAATAATTCAGTTGCGGGTAGTTTTGTTGGTATTTGACCAAACATAGATCTAGTAAGGGATTGGTAGCAAAAGGACACCATGGAGCTGCAAGGTGGAGGTATAGAGCCTTTGCATGGGATGGCTTAAAAACCTTTTATCTCCTTGAAGAGTCGGATTCCGTGAAAGTGTTCACAGGGGGTGTACATGCTTCTTTGTTAGAGTTTAAAACCTCAGTCTCCAAAAAATTGGCGTCCTGGTATTTTACCAAAGGCTACACTTCACTGAGCTGTCTTATTTGTGATTCAAGCCTCCCTGATCTACCTCCTGGAATGTGCTTCAGGAGCATACGTAAAAGTAATTAGATTATGGAGTTACGCAAGCTATGAGTGTTCTGAGTTGTAGTCGATCCTGTATGGTACTAGCGCCCATTCTAGACTGGATTTTTCTCATCTTTATATCAACGTTCTAGTGTGATCTAAAGAGTGCACCCTTTAAGATAGTTTTTGGACTCTCCAAATTGATACATAGGATAATACCCCCTCCTATTTTATTTTTAGAATGAAAATCCTATTATCTATTTTTCCTACAGAATAGGCGGGGTGTACGTCGAGGAATGGTGGTGGAGGTGTATTGACCTCACAGCAAGAGATTTACCCAGTGTGTGATTTCTACCCTATACCTGTTACTCAAATTGATGATGAGCCTGGGGATTTCTGACAACGAGGATGATATAGACGAATACAAAAATAGGCCGATGGTCTGGTAGCAGATATTCCTCTGGTTTCATCGTTTGTGGATCATGGTAGAACTGAGCCTCTGCGGTCTAGAACCGATATTAGGTAGGAATCCATTCAAGGGACATATGGCATCATCATCCAGGAACCATTAATGTTAATGGTGAGTTGAATGGCGGGCCTATCAGGATAGGTTCTTCAATATAAATTTTGAAACAATGACTAGTACCGCATTATAATACCATTTGTGATTGGTGAAGTATAGTCAATCCTAATAGTTTCTACAATCCCCTTGAAGTTACTTCTTGGCCCCTTTGGAATATACTAATTTGATATTTCCTTATGCAAAAAGTGTAACACACCAAAAATACCAACACAAGAACAACACAGTGAAATAGAGGAAAACTTATTTTTTGACTTGCTTTGACTCAACGCGACACAACATGTTGTCACAAGGTTACAACCAACACTTGGAACCATTTGTTACAGGGAAGACCACAAGGTCAGCACAGAAACATTCACACTTATCAAGGACAATTTATTTTTCTTTTTGACGAGACAACATGGAAGTCCAATCCACATGACACACTCATAGCTAGGGCAAGCCGCAGTAAGAAATGGTTAGGGTTTATTTATTTTTGGTGAGAAACCCTTTAGCTCATGCCTTAAGTTTTCAGAAGGGATCAATATATGGTTCGCACAAATTCATCTCACCAACTAAGTTAATTTCTTAAACACTGAAGAGTAGTTCACTTAAAGTCTTCTCCTACTTACTAAATCTTAATATCTTCTAGAAAATTAACCATTGTTTTCATTTAAGCTTGTTTAAGGGTTCACCCCAAAGGGATAGCGTTCACTAGTTTAGCTAGGGGTATCAATTTATAAATGTTTACTTCACAAGGGATGTTTTCATTTTGATAACTCATGGAAGTATTTGGTTTCAAGTAGATCACCTTTACATTTATTTGTTGAATATAAAATTATTATTTTTGTTTAGCTTCTTTAAGGGTTAACTGACTCATTTTACTTTACTTATAAAATATTGTCGCTAAGTCTTAGAAAGATTTAACTTAACAATTTATTCTTAAGATCAAAGTTTTACAATACTCATATCAATGTAAAGATTGAATGCCATTTCATCACAAGGATAATTTCAAGCTTAACTACACCAGAACAAGACACTTTATTTCACCATTACCAAATAATACAAGGCAAGAGGTCGTATCAACTCTCTTTACAAGCAATGTTACACAATTTACAACTCATTGGACACTTTTACAAGGAACTTCATAATTGTAAAGATGAACATTTAACACTCTTTTCCTCTAGTCTACTCGCATAATCCATCTGCACAAATATTAACTAAAGTCAGTTCGCAAGAACTGAGCAAGATAAGGCTACACAAAACCACCATAACTATTATCTAACAATATCATGAAAAGAAGCACCTTATTACAAGAAATTGGGTCAAACCTCTAAACACTAAGAGCACATCAAGTTATAATAAAGTCTATAACATGTCGATCAAAGAAGGAGAAGACCTTGTACTTCAGTTAGGAGCAAATGCAACGAAAGTAACAATCATATGAGAATGGCCATTGGCCCTATAAGGAGAAAACAACCAATCTAGCAAAGACAATATCCCCATCAAGTAAGTAATTAAACAATAATTACAAGATTGAGAATTGATCTATATACCAGTCATCTCGAATTTTATCAAAGGAACCAACGCATAGGCTGAAATAATATTTTTCCAAGAGAACAAGAGTGGATCAGCCCAAGAAGGGGGAAACGCGGGTTTCAGAAATTAACACAAAAAGCCATGGATAATAAAGTTTCAAACCGGAAATCAATTAGAGTATACACACAACATAAGTTTCGAAGTGAAGGCATAGTATACTAGTTTTTACCATTAACTACAAAGAGATCTACCAACCATCCAGGAAGGGTCAAAGTCTTACAGGCTAGTAGCTAGCATGCGAGAGGAGAAGGGGCTCCGTCACACAATGGTATACAATAATGTCATCAACAATTTTATAACACTAAAGGTTTGCAAACTTCCACAACAATTCTAATGTTTGATTAATTTAAAATAAATTATCCATTTCCCGAAACAACCATATTTTAAGGCAACCCTTGGTGACACAGTCAACCGTCACACAAAGATACAAACATAACTTCTAAGTGACATTATCAAAACAAAACCTTCCGTTATGAATCCATAAGATTATCAAATGAAAGCTGAGTTTTTCCCGAAGGTTAACCACATTTAACGAAATTTCCATCACAAACTATCACGGTAATTATGTGCATAAAAACCGACCAATATTAATTAATAGCGTTAACATTACAAGGGAGAAAATAATGCCAGTTAGGAAAAATAGAAGAGCGCCATCAACTATAATTCTGAGAGGGGGATCAGACCAGAACTATTCCAGTGTCAACGAGGTACCAGATTCGCACAAAGAACCTCGAGCTTAGTTGATCCGTAAGGCTAGTTATGGTTCTAGTTGCCAGGGATGGTCAAGGTACTTCTTGAGGATGGCCTTAAAAGTCTAGAAACAAGATGAAAGATATTATAAGAGTCTAAACATGCGAGATGGCAAAACACGTTGCACACGAACCCTTTTATTCTACCAGTTTTAGTACCACAACTCTAAGCTGGCTAGCCCACACATTGCTCACACAATCCTACAACCTTTCTTTCTCGATGTCAAAAGGTTATCAAAGGGACTTGCAAAGGAGCTAACAAAAAATGTCAAGGACAACTTGGGTGCTAGGAAGGGGGTTTCATAGTTATTGTAAACTTACTTCCATGATATCGAAAATACTAGCTTGATCAACATAATAACTTGCAACTCAATCACAGAGAAGAATTAATACATAAACAAACAGACGAAGTTCTATCATCCGAGTAAGAGAAACATAACATTCAAAGGAGAGGGCACACGCATCCTTTCGACCCACATACTATCAACGGTAAAAGCTAAAACAAGAAGACACAAGCAGAAAAGGGAAATCTTCCATCATGACATCCAACTGACAAATCAATGCAAGGAAAAGTGGTTCGATTTCACAATATTTTTAAATAAAATAACAGTGGAAAGGTGTATAAATATCTTGTCTGTTTCTCCAGCTTCAACAGGTCATACAGACTCCACACGGGCCAGCATAAAACAATAGCATGAGACAAGGATGTGAGTACTGCTGTTGGCGATGTCAATGGGCCAAGTGTGATAACTGGATCGATTGATGGGGCAGAAAAATTAACCGTTGAAACCTTTCGCAAAAAAAACCTCACACCGCCTCGTAGTGTCAGCTAGAATCCCATAATCTTCCCCATTTGGAAAAACAGCCAACACCCATGGGTGGGACTGATATAGAGATGTCATACTATCACCATAACCCCAAGCATCAGTGTTCCACGTAAAGACATGCTTTCCTGTTCGCTCGAGGGAACCACTACCTTCTCCAGTGCCATATAAAGAAGAGCCGTGAGGGAGCTCAATGGTGACAACTTGTTGACCATGCACGCACTCACAAGATGGAATATAATCTGGCACCCCCGACATCCAATCTTAGGTTGGTAGAATAGATGAACATACTTCAGCTTGTAATAGAGGAGATATGTTGTACATAATGCCACTTGGGTTGCATGCATGTCTCAAAATATTTCGCTATTGACTTTACTAACAATTATTTTCATATTATTGTCAACCGCAAAGAAAGACAACTGAATCACCAAACAATTGCATTGATGCTGCTGGTAAACATACTTCAATGATCTACCATTACTTTTGAGGACTAACTGTTCAGCCAAAGCTTTACTATGCCCATAGGGGTCAACATGATCCTCCAGAGAAAATATCGCAATGCTTCATTGCCATTAACAATCTCCTTTCCCGCATATACAACATTATATGTGCTTGTATATATAAGTCTCCTCACACCATACTTAACACAGGCATCCAATACAAGGCAAGTCCCATGATTAGAAGCTCAGACACAAGACATAATGATTACATCATGCTCTTGGATCTAAAAGGCATCCACCGTAGTGATAAATAAACCTTTTTTTCCTTCTTCACATTTGAGGACAGCATCAAACTCTGGGTGCAAATATTACAGCTGTAGCTTGTAAGGTGTGATAATTCCAACAGAAACCTTTATGCCTGCAAACTTAGTGACTCGTTGAAGAAGCTCATAATATTGTCTCTCATCTTGTAGTGATTGATAATCATGGCAGACAGAGATGGAGTTGGATTAAACAAGCTGCAGTTCACCACAAGAATCCCAATATCCTTGGGCCCCACTCTGCTTTTCTCAAACAGTTCATCCAAGGCACCAAACATCACCATCTCTGCTTTTGCACGGGATTCTTTCATGGTTAGCCTAGGTGGAGAAGCCAAAATGGCTCCTGGAAAGTATGAGTGCTCACCTATGCCAGATTTCTCAAGAATCTTCCTCTGGAACTCCAGGTTGTTATCATCAAAAGGCCCTGAATCTCTAGAATGAGACATGAAATAGTCTCTGGTAACCCTGAACTCGTCAGAAGGCTTATAGCTGGAAAATTCCACCAAATATATGGCTCTTGGACTACATATAAGATAGACGCAGGCAATGCATCCTACCAGGCCAGATACAGAGAGCAAGCTCACAACACAGTAGTCTTGATGCCGCTGAGTTTGGCAAGCCAACAAGACTGGCCAAAGTGTGACTGAAGTCACCGGAATCAGACACAAGAAGGATACAGATCGCATCTACGGGCAGAGTGAAAAAAAAATGACACAGCAAAGTAATTTATGCTTCGTGAATATTCTGATAAAAAATAGATCTGCTTGTATGAGATAATCTTCCATGAGTTACAACGTAAGACAAGTAAGAAATCAATAGAGGATCTTTGTACTAAATTTCATCGGGTTTCCTGGTAACACTCTCACTGTCTCTTAATCGATTTTGAAACAAATATCTTGAAGGAGAATCCCGAATTTGAGGATGCAGGTCGATGCTGAACAGATAACACAAGGTTGGACAACCTGCTTGTTGGAAGCACTCAGCAGGCTTTTACCAGGCTGCAACAGGCCTGCTTCCCTAGCTAGCAGCTTCTCCTAACCACCACTTGGACAGAAGCAGCTTTCCAAAAAGAAAAAGCAAGACAGCTCAATTAAAACTTTATCTCGTTCTTCTACTACAGCTGCAAGGTTTTGCAACCATTCTTCACGACTTTGGTCGCGTGCAACCAAAACAGCAGGTTCAGCACCAATGGTTCCTTGAGATTGCCCTGCAGCAGCTGCATATAGTCAAACACTTCCTCACGACACTTTTCCTAGGAGAAAAAATCAGTTGTACGCCCACTAAAACTGCCTGTACAGCATGATTCTTGAGACCCACGCCCACCTGTTCGCATTTAAGGAGGATCAGAGCGAGATTTTGGCGAAGAAAAAATGTGACTCCACCCACTCCCGTCTCCCTCACGCAAGGACAGCAAAGAAAACGCGGTGGTTAGGAGGAGGCAGGTGGCAGTGGAGGACAGTCAGCAAAAAAAGAAGAAGCCGATGCCCAGCGGGCATTACAGTTATTAATAAAAATAATTCTGTACCAACAATTCGATATTGAAGAATAAAAAGAAATTTTCATACTTATTCTCACATGGCTACGTTAAAAAGCAATTGCTCAAACTAAATAGAACAAGCATTGAATTAAGCAGAATAAGAAGTTCAAGAATATGGTTGAGGATGCTACAGGTTGAGTAATCCATCTTTAAAACTGCCATTTACATTTGCCTCAAAGATTCCTAGGCCCAAACAGCTTTCATAATGAGGAAAGTGAGCTTAAATATAGAAACCGTTGGTCCACTCCAAACCCATTTCTTAATGGCACTAAAATTATAATGCTACTACGTTCACGAAAACACATGACAAACCACAAAAACATGAAAAACCTTCCAAAGTTGGAAACACAGCCTGCACCAAAAGTCGGGACCTGCGCGATCGAATTGCCACGGCCAACAACTAAGCCACGCTGTTTTTTTTGCAATTATTTTGGGAAAATATGTCTTTGACGTCATCTGCCAACGTATGTGATAGTTAGGCTAATTGCTCATACACTTTAATAAAAATTAATACTTATCTTATTTTGATTGACAGGATTTTAAATGACTTCGTCGACCAGGGTTTTCTCTGGCAGCAAACCTGTTCAAATGTAAAATTAAAAAATAAAATACACATTCCACCGCTTTTTTCTCCACGCCTATTAAAAAACTACTTCCTTTGTTACAAGCGCTAAAGCAGGTTGATCACGGTTAGAATAGAGCCACATGGATAATTATGAAGTTAGAAGAGTCAGAGACGTTCAATGATTAAGGTTTGTCAATACTTGTGAGCCTCAGTTTCTATTATATTTAAAACTAGCAATCGCATGTGTACATTGCAATGTGAACGCCAAATAGTATAAGTTAATTGATTTAGAGGGATAATTATAAATTTTGTAGTTGATGTTGATAAGGGGTGTGATTGATTTTGGTTGTGTAGAAATATAGATGAACCACTTCATTTAAAAAGCACAAACATGAGGCCTATCCCTTAAAACAATTCAATATGCTAAAAAGTGATATAATGTACAAAGCTTTGGATGGAAGCAACTATAACTTGCATGGTTCTTTCTCAGGTTTTTAAAACTATAGGCATTTGTATGTAGATATAATGAAGAAGACATCAAAAATGTGATGTTGTTAGTTTACATAAAGAAGCGAGCAATAATAAAAACAAAAAATTGAACATGTATGTTGTAAAGTGGTATTTTATTGGTGTAGAAATATAGTTGAACCACTTCATTTAAAGGTATCATCTCTGCATTTCAAACTTGTTACAAATTCGTACATATACAATTGCCAATATTATATCATGAGTGGTAGCATTTTGCGGACTATTTTATTTGAACTTAACATGAATACATGAAATGCACAGATTTGCAAGCGAGGGAACTCTGGAGAAAGTTGTGAATGTCAAATCTTGTCTTTCAGTGGTTCCAATGTCGACAGTTGCTCTATGCAATTTAAGTCCCTTGGACATGTGGATATTTAATCCCCAGGTCATTTTAATCGACAATTGTCTTTGATTCCCTCTTGAAACAGGGGGTATGGGAATATGTAACGGTTTGGAGGGATCCCAACATAGGCCGTTGTATCTATCAAATTTGGAAACAAATAAAGGAAATGCTGGTGGTGGCATTGATGCGTCGTAGACAATGTCGGTGATTGTTCCTATAGCACCATTTGTGAGGCCTATATCAAGCCATAAATTTGCAATAAGCATGCTTTTTCTTTTCTTGCACAACAAAACTTTGTGTTCCAACTGATCATCATCTGGATCTCCTAGTCCAGCCCGCCTGTTACTTTCAGCAATGGATTGGGTGATTGGAACTGTCAATGCCTCACCATCTGAAGGTTGTGGGAGTCCACGAGATCATTTTTTGCAAACAAATGTGGTGCATCCTTAAAATGTTGAGCTCCTACTGAGTTAGGTGTCAGTCGGTGCGAGACATTAATACTTCTCAGTCCTCAATAAGAGGAGTTGAATCTCAGATGTGGAGCAGTAAATTCTAGAATGAAATGAAACTCGTGCATTGTTTGTTCCTTGTTGCCGAAATATTGTTTGCAATGTAATGAAAGAATGAAAACCCTTCCAAATGTTGGCTCCATAGGAATTACTTGCATAAAGAGGACTATCCAAAACCGATGGTAACTGGCCGAGGTCACCGAGGAGGATGGCTGATCTATTCCCAAATTCAAATGTTTTTTATCGTGGGAAAGCTTCGTGTAGCCTAATGTCAATTTTTCTTAGCAACTTTGGGCCGATGAAACTCATTTCATCAATAAGAACATATTTTATATGATTTAGCGACTCTTGAAAAGATGATAATGTATGGCCTTCAAGGGGTTTTAGTTCTTTGAAGAGAGGATTTGTGTTGTATGCAATACAAGGGCAGTTGACATAGAGGCACATTTCATCCTTGAATGCTGAAGGTACACGAACATGAGAAACATGTATGAGAAAATTCTAAGAGTTGATTCCATGATACAATTATTTGAGAAAAGTGAAATAAAACGGTCAATGGAGATGTTATCTCAATTCAACAAGAGGGGAAACATTATAAAAAATACCTCTAATCCCAAAAATCTTTAAGTAGTTGGAATTTGCAGAGGTCCCATAAACCCTCGACCTTGTGGATGTGATTAAGACCATTTCATTTCATTTCTCTTTGTAGAAAAAGATTGGAAAAGTTTTTAAATTGTCTACCTACAAAATTTGGACCTCTTAATGGACCATGCATTTGATGGAAGTCATTTCCCGCTCATATAATAAGTTTGAAGAGCAAGATGTCAATTGCCACATGTTCTTTGTTCTCACATGGTGTCAAATTCTTAAGTTGTATGATGTTTGCTAAAGACTCAATATAAAAAACATGTAGTGTGTTATCCGTTAATAAACAACATGCATAATTTGCTTGGGGAAAAATATAATATACACATAATTTTAGAGGAGTGGATGTAAAATTTTATGAAACCTTGACCATTCAAGGTGGCCTTTCTACGGCAGACTTGGAAGTGGAGGAGCGCGAAAAACAGGTGATAGAGACGACCGAGAGCATAATTGTTTTACGAGAAATAAAAATGGTCAAGATGCACTTCACAGGTTGTGCCTTATCATCATTATGCCAAAATAACAAAAAAAAAAAAACAAAGCAAAGGATTGCACTAATTATTATTTAAATGACACTCTTACGAGGGGAACGACATGAATTGGAGATGTCATCAAGACAACTTCAAGATCTTAGAGGCTCAAACAAATCCACAAAATGTTGTGGATAGAGAAGCCAATGGAAACGATACAACAATTTGGCCACCTACAAGTGAACGATGGAAAGGCCAAGACCTTCCTGGGGTTTTGATCTACGAAAATCCCTCAAGCATATGCCATTGAACGCCACTAAAATATGGCCTGAAAGTAGAAGATTTTGTGACATGAAGGACTCGAACAATATTCCCCCTAGATGGAAGTGTGTGTGTGTGAAAGTTGACTTATGTTCAATTGTTCATGATGTGATAAGAAAATAATTGGAGCTTGTTACTTCTTTAAAAGCTACAAACCAAGGTACGATGGTCTTGATAAAACTGTGAACAAATTAGCAAGCCATGGCATGGGGCACAATACACACATTGCTTCACTATGGTTGGGTCCCCTGTGGCGAGAGTGAGTTTCTCTGGGTTTACCAATGGACAAGCCACAAGGATGGCTCCCTAAGCCAGATTGGCTACCTATAAGATTTTTATTGGGAATAAGAATGCAATGTTGATATCAACATTATCGATGCCATGGAGAAGGTTCTCGTTGATGACATAGATATGACTTCTCTCTTGGAGGATTTGACAAACCCCTTTTTATTTTTCTCTTAGAGGATTTGACAAACCCTTTTAATAAGATAACATGGCACATTAGATGACCAATGTGGGAGAGGGGTGTGAACAAATAATTCTTGGGGACGAAGTACTCATGTCCACGTGTCTTATTGTGATTAGTTTGATATATTTTTTGGTAAAATTGTTATTATTTGGAGCAATTGTTGTGATTTTTAATGGTTGAGATCATACATTTGGTTGATGCATTGAAGATATGAAAAGAGGACCATCGGATTTACGATGAAAAACAAAAATAGTAGTAAGACCACATCCCTAATAACCACATGAACAACTTCCACCAAAGACGACCATTCAATTTACCAGGAAAAACAAAAATAGTAGTCGGGGCACATCCATAATAGCCACATGAACAAATTTTGGCAATCCGGACTTCATCGTATGTTTGACTATTCACTCTCCGTCCATCGTCTCGTCTGAAATATTAGAATTAACAATTTACTAAATATTAGCATTTGATTGGACAAAAAGTTTGAAATTATGTGCTCGAACTCTATTAAGAAACCAATATGTTGTGGAAGTACTTGTATATTGAGAAACAAGTAAAAAGCGTTTTAAGACTTCTACAATTCTTACTTAGTAGCAAAAGCCTTCTGGAAAAGACCCTCATTCAATTTTGACTTTCATTGATGTTTTGGATTACAAATTTTGTTTGGTGAGGAAAATGTTATCTTCCTGCTTTTTTAAGGATTCCATGTCCCATAATTAGTAGCAAAAACTTCTGGAGAAAACCCACAATCAATTTTGAAATTCATTGTTGTTTCAGATCACACTACATGATCCATCATCACAATGAATTTCATAACTGATTGTAGGGCTTTTCCAAAAGCCTTTTGGTACTATATTGCTAGCCTCATAATTCCAGAGGTGATGCCTTTCATGAAACCTTTGATACTATTTTAGAAAGGGAATCAACTTTAGCAAAAAATCTAGGACACTGAAAAAAAAAACAAGATATGTTAACGTAATGCATATGGGTAGAAATTAAAATAATGAATTTAAAACCATCTGAAAATACGTGTTCTGTGATTTTTCCTGCATTTGTTTATTGTGTGATTAGAAGGGGAAATCTGGCTAGAAATGGAAAACTGAAAAAAAAATTTGTTACAAGAAGCATTTAAGGTTTAATAAAGAAGTATGAGAGCAACAATTTTTTAATTAGTTATGGTCAATTAGAGATGAAATTTATATATCCGGGACAAAAATCAACTGAATATTTTGCAATTTAAAATTTTGAATACAAGGTCCAAAAAGGTTGTAGGAATTTAAGTTTTTCTATGTGGGTAATGATGCATCATCCTGCATTGTAAAAAATAATTGAATGATTCTCTGATGCTGCAATGTCATTATTAAATGATGAAAATGGAAATTAGGATTAAAAGCACGAGTCCAGTGTGCATAGCCTAGTGGTAATTTAATGGGACTAAACCTAGGATGGGGCTGGGTGCTATTCCTGGGTGAATTTTGATGGAATAGAGCCCCTTAGACAGTGGTTTGTACCCCGAGGGATTTTTGAGTCTGGCAGTGAGCTGATTGATGTCGCTGTAAGGGCTCTTAGTGCTTCAGTGTTTTCCCTTAGCAAAGTAGGATTGGAAATATAAGATACATAGTCCCCTGTAGCAAGAAATGTGAGGTCTGTTAGTCGTCATGCGTTATAATGCACAGAAACAGGAATACCACGGACACGTGCATTTCTGTATTAACATTAAGAAATTAAAATATGGTTAGATCTATGATTTTACTTTTAATTTTTTAAATAAATATAATAGTAATTATATGCATATACGAAAACTTGTTTCTTATTCACAACCTTTGTCAATTGTGTTACTTGTTACATTTCCTTTGCATCACATTACTCTGTTTTTCGTTTGTTGAAACATAGATGTTTTCTTTGTCAAAAAATAATTAGAAAGTAGCAGCATTGACTCTCTTAATATCTATTCATTAATATCCTCTGGCACTTCCCCACTTCCCGGTTTCATGGAAAATAAAAATTGTTAAAAGAAATGGTGCGAAAGGTTTTGGTCGGGTTTCTGGTAATGCAGTTTGCATAAGCAATTTTACTCTTGGATGCTGACACTGATGAAGTGATAGAAATAAAATGCATCCGTCGACGGTTCCGTGTATTCCAGGGTAATCTAAATCGTTCGTTTCTTCATTAAATTTCCATAAATAGCAGGTTACATTGAAAATATATTATTCATCTCTGTCGATTGCCTCTACTCAGTCTTGAATCTCTGTTGTAAAAAATGATTTTTCTGAGTCTCCTAATGAGAAGGGGTTCTAACTTCGTTTTTACATCCTGCAGCCCAGCTGGTTCGTAAGTCGCTAGAAAACGTTGCGGCGGCGGTAGTGAAGGCGTTGACGTCAAATTCATGGCTGCGTGAAACATAAATACATGCTTCCAGGGTTGTAATGTTTGCTTGTTATTCGAGAACTGTTAGATCTGAGGGGATTTATGCAAATACGTGAAAATGGTTTACACTGTGAGGTTTAACCTCAATTCTTTCCAGATAAGTGACTGCCTGTCAAAACCCCTGTCAAACTGTCAATTTTATCATAGTTGGAGAAACATCCGCAAGAGCCTTTCCCATAGGGGGAACGCCTTCGGCATAAATATTCATTGATTTGCAAAGATTACGGTTAATTATGCCAAAAGGCATGTGTTAAATGAACTTGCGTCGCCTTGTTTCGCACATAGTGCAGACAATCCGATTGTATGAATTCGCAGGCACATGACGTTGAAGGACGGTTGTTTTGGGACCGTCCACGTCTCTGAGTGCATATACCGAGATCCGAAAGAAAAGGGTGGTACTTGTGATGGATTTGAAAGAGAAATGAATGCAGATTCCCAGGGTCTGGCAGATGTGAAAGGTCATTTACTGTTTTAGAAATCGTGAACGCGTTAGCGTTGTCGTGGATTTGAAAGATCCTTTTGCGTGCCTGTATTTTCCAATGGCTCTATCTTTTCCATGTTTGAAACCCTTATCCTTTTATTTGCAGTGGGTTGTGACTAGTGTATAACCTTTCTATCATTATGTTCCCGAATGCTATGGAGGCGGATTTAATTTCATTTGATGTCGATGTCTGTTTGAGCCTTTTGTTTGATGTGTCGGCTAATATTGCTTAGGGTTTCAATTTCCATCCCTTATGTGGTCAATGTTCTCATCTCACAGAACATCGTGCCAGGGATCAAATTCAACAAGGTAATATTAGTTTTTTCTGGCTTTTTTGTTTCATCCCCAAAGTTGTGAAATTAAATATCAGAGTCGAAATCGATTAGGGTTTGGTGCCTATAACCGGTTCGAATGAGGAGTCGTGGTGCTAATTTTTGGATGTCCTGGCTTTGAGGTGCGCGGCTTACTATCGGGAGGGAGCTCGATTCGTTAAATGGTAAAGCCAATATATCTCTAATAACTCATCAATGTATGTGTGACTGTAGATAGAATTGATCACCTTATGTATGTAAATGTGCAGGCATGCAGTAACGAGTATATTGAATGGACCTTCAAGCTTAGAAGTTAAGGAAGCTGCGTGGGGGCTTGCTCGCTATGCGGTAATCACCTTTTTTAATATTTTTATTTTTTGGACATGTATTACCAATGCTTCTTTTCCTTTTCAAGGTATAAAAACGAGTCAGAGACGAATCAAAGATTCCAAACATGTTCTACATGAAGTAACTGATTTTCAACCTTAACCCAACTCATACTCATGGCATTCATTGTTGATATGAGTCATTCTTCATAGTACATTAGTTATAATGTACCATGGTCTATGCATTCTTCCTTGTTTTTCCTCTTTCTATACCAAGTTTCCTATATATATAATTTCTTTGATTACCACTTTGATTATTCGATTCACAAGGCAATCCAAATTTGAGTTTCTAGTGTATTTTCAACTTTTGTTTTATTTTCTTGCATTCTGAATTTTGAATCTTTCCATGTCTAAATCATTTCTATTTGTGGAATTTTTGCTGACATACATGTCATGTTTGGTAGTATTAGACATTGCAAGTGACCAGAGAGAGTGTTTGTAGTGCCCACTCCTCTTCGTCATAGATCTTACCCTGATTTTTAATTATTTTGGATTGGAGGCATACACTTTGTTATCATATTTGATCGGTAGACTATGATAGATGGACATTACTATATTGGACTAGCCTATTTGATAGCCAATATGGATACTTAACACTTTTGATGTAATGCCCCAACCTTCCTTGTCTCGGTCAGCATTATTTCTTGACTGCGTAGAGGATGGAGACATTAAGTATGACGTGATGGAATCCTTGTTGGTGGCCGTACCCACTGTTTTCCCTGATTTGCAAATATTTTTGTTTTCCTTTTCGACCTGCTCACGCAAAGAAAATTTGGTGGCCGCACATGCTCATTTATTAAAATGTTGACTTGCATCTGCTGTTCACGTGGTCTACCTGTTGTGTCTGTCCTAAACCACGAATGCTTGTTTGCGCTCCATCAAATGCTGCAACAGATGAATTGCTACAGCGTTTTCTAGATAGTGGATTCATTGATGGTGAAATGAAGGTCTGTCGCCCTGATGTTGCGTGGGTGGGCGTGGGTCTCAAAATCGTGTTGTACAGGCAGTTTTAGTGGAGCGTAGAACCGAAATTCTCCTAGGAAAGTGTCGTGAGGAAGTATTTGGCTATATGCAGCAGACCTGATGAGATCCATAGAGGATGGATTTACGTTTGGGTTAGCCTTCGCGGACAGGGACTCCTTCTTCATCGACACGTAGGCGAGGACCAAGCTGGAGCTCTCGCCTTGTGTTACACATTTGGCATTGTCACCTAAAGCGTCTCAGTTGGCTGTATTCAGGCCGTTTTGAGCGCTTCCAACAGGCAGGTTGTCCAACTATGTTGTTATCTGTTCAGTATCAACTGCATCCTCAATCCAGGATTCTCCTTCAAGCTGCGTGAGCCCTGGCATATGTAGTGCCTGAAAACTCCATTGACGGCTGTTTCCGCTGGCGAGGGGTGAAAGGAAAGAAAAGGATTTCCAAGCTTTCTCTCAGCTTCATCAGACAAAGTCGTCCTTGAAAACGTTGGCACTCAAATGGATGAAAAGTGGCAGCAGCTCCTTCTATTAATCACAACCTCTCATTACAAAAGCAGCATGGTAAGAAGAATGCCACAAGTTCCTCCACCTGCAGCCCACCATCGATGAAATCTCCAAGGTAAGCTCCAACACATCCCTCCACAGAAATCGGTAGCTACGAGACTTTCAAACCCAACTACAAGACGACCTTCACCTTGTCAAGAAATTGGAGAAACTCGCCAGTTTTAATCTCTAAAGAAGATATCGATATGGAAAGAAAATCCTCAAGCTAGAAAAGAATGTCAACGACTTCATGCTCACACAAGGCATGAGCAGCCTTATGCTTGATGTCTGGAAGCTTGATGTGGATTTCAAGGGCTACAGCAAGTGCTTTCTATGCCTTGAGGAAATGGGTCGCCATATAATTGATAGTGTCAATGCTAAAATGACTAATGATGTTGTTTCTTATACACTTATGCTTCAACAAATGAGCACAGATCAACTTCTGTGTAGCAAGGATGATGCTACGAGTGGCGGTGCCCAAGATCTCATCGACTGTAGTGCCCATGTCCCCGATTTTCCAAACTGTGTTGTAGGATTGAGAAATGTCATCAACATTGTCAAACAAATTCTATTCCAGAATGACGTTGATATAGTTGGGATTAAAGGAATGGGCGGAAGCTGTAAAAGCACTCTTGCATTAGCTCTCTGCAATGATCCCCAAGTTAAAGGCACGGGAGACCTATGCAATTTTGGAGAAAATGTCTTGGGAGATGAAGGTAGCAGGATATCTTTTCAAATCCAGAACATGTACTGATTTTGTTTCTTAAAAATCGATTATGTGACAGTGAGGGTGTTACCAGCAGACCTGATGAAATTTATTTACAAAGATTCTCTATTGAGATCCTACTTGTTGTATGATGTAACTCATGGAAGAGAACCTCATAGAGGCCAATCTATTTCAAATCATAATATTCATGAAAAACAATTTGCTTTGCTATTATATGAGTTCCTTCAACGAGTCACCAAGTTAGCAGGCATAAAGTTTTCTGTTGGAATTATCACACCTTACAAGCTACAGCTGAAATGTTTGCATCGAGAGTTTGATGCTGTCCTCAAATCTGATGAAAGAAAAGGTTTATTTATCATTACGGTAGATGCCTTTCAGGGCCAGGAGCATGATGTAATCATTATGTCTTGTGTTCGAGCTTAATATCATGGGGTTGGCTTTGTAGCTGATAATCACCGCATGAATGTGGCACTGGCACGAGCTCGCAAAGTAGCTGCATTGAAGAAATCTAGTGAATGGTCAGCCTTAATTGAGGATGCTAAGTCTAGGGACTGTTTTATGGATATGGAGTCTGTATCAAGAGATTGCTTTTGGTTACAAAGCCATCTTCTTTTGCTTTGTCTCAGACTAGGGCTGCTCCTAATAAGAGAGCACCAAGGTTATGCGGTGGCTATTATGATGGATACAGAGGGAAGTGAGATTCATATGGGAGATCTTGATGGTGGTGCTATTTTAGTCAAAGCTGATATATTTGAAGACCATGGCCGAGAGGAATATGCGACCCGACCAAACTATGGGCAGAGATGCACATTGCGGACTATATAATTGATTTTATGAAAACAAGAGCATGGCCGTTAACAAAGTT
The DNA here is from genome assembly GCA_019776745.2 of Taxus chinensis. Classification (NCBI taxonomy): domain Eukaryota; kingdom Viridiplantae; phylum Streptophyta; class Pinopsida; order Cupressales; family Taxaceae; genus Taxus; species Taxus chinensis. Next base: position 387,816,637 of record CM034155.1, read on the forward strand.
TGGACCTTCAGTAGGCTGAGGAGGAGGAGTTGCGCTGGTTGGGTTGCTGTTGTAGGCCCTGTCCATCTTGTTATCGACTGCGGGATCTTAATCAGGCACGATATTCTCTATACCATTGATTATTATGTTGTTATTTAACTGAATCATTAAATAACTCTACTCTTCACATAAATGTCTCGTGTGATGGTATGTTGTTTGGTTTCCACTTCCCTTGCTCATTTGCATTCTTTTTGGCGTTAGAAATGATTGCGCTGGTTGAAGCCTTTTATATTGTTTTTTGGGTTTTAATAAATATTAGTTGGGTGAACTTTGTTCTTAAGAATAATAAAACAAAAGAGGTGGGGGTCCTGTGATGGAAAATTCCCAAGTTCTTTGTGTTGGTCTCACGATTTGAATGTTTTATCAAACATTGTCGTTGGACTCAACTTTATAGTTCCTTTTTTGTTCTTATTCTTGTTTCGGTTCGAGATCTGTAGTTCTGGTTTATGTTGGGTATTTACGAATTGGTGATTGAGTACTGCGAGTGCATTGTGTATAGGTGAATGATGATATTCCTGTCTCTATCCTTTTCTTTTAGTTGTTTTAGGTTCTAGTAACCCTTCTCGGTTGGCTTGGTGTGTGCTTAGCTGGACTGATTTTTGAATTGAGCCAAGTTGATATTACTTACATCTAGGTTAGTTGCTTTTGTTATATTTCTTTTTGAATCACTCGAAGAAATACTTTTATTCTTCGAGTGTCATGGTTGATCTTCATAATTTGATATCAATTCATGTTCACCGTTTGGAGATTGTTGTCTTTGGAATCACCTTCTCTCCCTTGGTGACTGTTGTATGTTTTGAGGAATGTAATTGATCCTATGGAATATCTTCTTTAGACGTACTCACATTTCTTTTGGATAGCTTAAAATGTCAGAGGAAATACTCTTTTTCTTACCTTGATTTTGTTTCACACATGTTGGAGGATACGAGATCTACTTGATCATTAGTGAGGAAGTTTTCAAATCTTAAAATTGGGATGTTGGTTTTATGCGTAAGAAATTACTCTACGTTTTGCTCCGTAAAGATGTTTAAAATTCATTCTCCTGTGACTTAGAGGCTGGTGTGTTTGGAAACTCATTGGTTGACTGGTGTTTGTGATGATCGTTGTGATACGAACCTCCTTGCTATCATTGTAGTAGAATGGTTATGTGTTGACCAGAAAGGTTAAAGCCAACTTGTTGTTGATGACAGATCCTTTGGAAGCTATGTATCATGTGTTGTGTTCTTGTGAATGATTGAGTAACCCTCCTGTAAGATTTATAATGGTTATGTTTGGTCTTGCCAAGTTTGTCCTTTTTCTTAAGACATTCTCTTGATTAGAAGAAAGTTTAATAGAAGGATTATTAGGATAGGATGTGGCCCATACGGGGTCATTTGTGCGTTTCATCCCTTTTATTTTCAATTTAATTATTCTGTACTGACATAAAATTAAGTGTTTTAGGCACATCACCTTAATATGAATAAGTCATGTTGGTTTAGATATTCTCATGTTGATTGATTGTTTGGGATCTTCCAGTGGCATAGTGAATCCTTGGCTTGGTGAACTAACTTAAAAAAATAGGGACAGATCACGTTGGAAATTAATTCTCTTCTTGTAATTGTTTTTGTTTTGAAATGTTATCTTGTTAAAATGACGGTCATTATTGTGATATGGGTGAAATTCACTATGATGTTTATTAACTTATCCTATGAGAAAATGATAATTAAATAGAGTTAGTGTCGTCCCTTTTTATTTAGACATTTTATGCTTTTGGACAACTCTTTAATTTCTCTTTCTTAGACTCTTGGATTATTGTTTTCTTCATCAACAGTGCTTTTCTTCCTTGAAATAGTTAGATAACAACATATTGCCTTAATGTTATAGTTTTTATTGTGCTCAGTTCTTGCGAACTGACATGTGCTAACAAATGTGCAGGAGGATTTCCTGAGTAGAAAAAGGAAAGGAAACACATGTAGAAAGGCGATTCCAGCCTTCTTAGGAACTCCTGTTGTACGAATGTTTTTCTTTTGTTTTAAAACATTGGTACGGAAATTGTGGAGACTATTTAGAAGGCATTGCGTTATAATTTTGTATTGTTCTCATGTAGGTTGTTGTTATCGTTTGAAAGTCAATTTGAGAAATATTATTGTCAATAAAATTAAATGGACTTGTTTGGACATGTGTATCCTTCGTTGAATTTTCACTGTTCAGAATATGATTTATCTTGGAATTTTCAAACCTAAATATAATTATCTAAACTTGAATCAACTTACATCGCTTTAGTTACCTTGATCATATGTCGTTTGGTAGAGGACTATGTTTTGGATCTAACAAAAAAAAAAACAAGTATACCTGGTGACCCCACGTAAACTAATCAACAACCTCTTATTGTGGTGAATCCTTAGAATGGTCTTAAGGTGAAATCAATGATTAAATATTGGAAGATAATAAAATTATACTAAATAGAAGGAACTTGATTAAGAAACTCTTCGATCTATCTTACCCGTTGAAAATGTAAACAGTGTATTTATGTCTATATCTTCAAGTGAAGCCCAAGTGAAACCTTTAATATTTCTGGTTAGACTCTTGACCCCAATGAAATCTTTATTAACAACTAATAAGATCTTAATGATGAATCCAAGATTTAGACAGTCATGTACTGAAATAAAATAAAATAAAATAAAAATGACCGCTTGAAAAGATAAAACATATATGTTTAAAAGCACAACGTTGAAAACAGTTTGATGAAGTTAAGAGCCTTGTGAAACTAACTGCCTCCTAACCAATGAATAAGTAAATCAAGTAAATGAAGCAACCTCTTACCATCCAATAATTGGTTTACACTGTATATTAACATTAACAAGGTAGGGGAAAATTCTTCAAAGGAGACATGAACTTCAGATTCTCCTATCATGATTCCTCTGGGAAAAGTAAAGAATGTAAAAGCACTTACAGCTAAAACATGATTCTAAAGAAACCTTCTGTGGGAAGACCTTGTTTGTAAATTGCATAGTTTAGATGAACCATTGTGTCCTTAGTGTGTGCCTCATGTTTATCTGTAACCAGTGTGGGTCCGTGTTGTGGAAAGCATGTCTTTAGTTGGTTGCATTCCCTAGAGAACTTGTGTAGTGTCGTATTATCTTCAAGCAAGTCAAAAAAAAAATCTCCTGTCCTTTATTGAGTTGTTCATGTGTGTGATTTTTGGGTCGTTACATTTGGTATCAGAGCATAGGTTCATGCTCTTGAACCTATGGGCCGGATTGGTGTTGTGTGGTGATGTTACATGATGGTGGTGGTGTTACATGATGGTATTGCATGATGATGATTTATATTGGAAGAGTAATGTGCTTTAAGTGTGATGTGATCCATGTCGTAATTGTGATATTGTGAACGCACGTGATGTGTATGTCACTTTGTGCGTGTTTGTGATCATGTTGATATGGTTGGGATGGGAGTATTCTCTCTCCTTCTTGTGGATTCTATGAAGAATTCACATGTGAATTATTGTTTGTGATGTGTGAAAAGAATTGTAATGTGGATGACATAGTGTTGGAGCATTGTGACATATTGCGGTATGTAGGTGTATCAATGTGTTGTGTGACTAGATTGGTGTTAAAAGAAATGAGTTGTATCATGATGTTTTACCATGTTTTGAAGAAATGTGTGTACCACCTTGTTATGTAGCAATGGATGTTATGTTGAGATGTACTATGTTCATCGTATGTATGACTGTGTAAATATGTAATGCTTCATGTTGTGATTTTGGGTCATACGGTGAGTGTATAAACCCTATCGTGTGGTGATTGCACTTTGGGTGCAGGATGTGGTAAAGTGATGTTTTACACTTAGTGAATGTATGATTGTGATCTACCATATGTAAGACGTTATGGTAGTTACCACCATTGTGTTAGTAATGTAGTTACATGTTATGTTGTGAACCTTACGCTAACCGACCCTGAGGGAAATCGGTAGAAGCGTATGTTAAGGGTGAGGAATGGTGTACCATGGGTCAATAACTCGAGTCAAAACTTGGTTTAGTAGATAACATGTGATTCTTTCCTCTCTCCCTATGTGGTTGCATGTATGCAACCTAAGTGCAACTATGACTATGTTTAGCCTTGTCGAAGTGGTGGCAGGATGATTCAGATGGAGGTGATGACAGTTGTATCATTGATATGTATTTTACGAGCTGAGGCTCGATGTTCCGAGTGCTAGCAACTCGTTGAGTACCCCTTTGGTGGCTAGATAAGGCCACATAGTTATCGTAATGTGACGTTATTATAAGTTGATTTTATTCGTAATTGAGCTTTTTACCCTATTTTGTACTGACCAGCAGCTTTTCTCGATTGCCATGCTTTACAATTTTTGGGCATTTCCTTGGTTTGTGGCACTAACATGGGGATTTTGATACTAAATTTGGCTATTTGGATATTTATTTTTCTTGAATTTGGGTCTTCTTTTAAATTTGGAATTTTTACCACCTTGCCCAAGGCTTGTACTTTGCCACTTGGCACTTTGATTGGATTGTTGTGCTGGTTCTATTGTCGTGATGTGTGGAATAGGGTCATGGGATGCACCATGGAATGGTTGGACCTATGGACCCACTTTGTTGTATAGGGGTACGCCCCAAGGATTATAGATAACTAGCGGGTTGTTGAGCCACGCGTTATTGTGTCACTTGGGTTAGGAGTGTTCGAACTCTATGTGTCTTGGACCATAGGGTCAACTAGCCTCCTTAAGGGAGGCATAAGAGTTTGGGGGAGGCATAAGAGACTTGAGGGAGGCATAAGAGTTTGAGGGAGGCATAAGAGACTTGAGGGAGGCATAAGAGACTTGAGGGAGGCTTATGATATTTGTTTGTATGGTTGAGGCTATATGTTGATATTGTGATGTCTGTAGTGGTCTTTTGATGTATGTGTTACTCATGTCAGATGGATATGTGTTGTGATGTTGTGGATTGTGATTGTCCCTTGTGGACACTATGTACCTGTAGTATGGTTTGACGTTATGTGAATTTTTCATTGATGCAAATTGAGGAAATGTCTGGTGGATTGTAGTACTCTTTTGGTTGAGTATTTTGTATGTCAGTCATTGATGTGTGACGAGTACTATGTTATGTGAAGTGTGCCTATTCTATTCCGTATTTATGTAACCTTTTGTGGTGTAATACAATCTTGAAGTATATACTTGTGTACTTGTGAATCCGTAGGGTCTTGTGAACTTGATAGGGTGTTGTGTTAGCAGCTCATGTTGGGCACCCACAATAAGGAATAAATCAAAACTCTTCAATGATGATATTTTTTTTTTTAAAGAAACTAAAACTAAGAAATAATGATAATGGAAAGAGACTAATGAAATGATGAACAAGAAGGAACTGCCAATCTTCACAGAACATTGAAAGTTAAAATTTCTACCAAATGTTCCTAAGGCTACTTTGTGACCGTGCTTTAATCAACTAAAATTTTAAACCATAGGGTGTAATTTCTGCTTTATCTGTCCTTGGTTGCGAACCATTTCTTTTCCGTTGTGTTATGTCGCATCGAGGACGATGCTTTTCTTAAGGGGAGGAGAATGTAATGCCCCCCCTGTTCGGCATCGGTCAGCTTTCACTATTACATCCTTGTCCTTTTGCGTGTCATTGAATGCTGAATTGAACTCCCCTTTCTATAGTTAGGTGACTCTTACCCTGTCCTGCGCTTAAGAAGTGGTTACCCGTCTTGGTGCCATGGTCATTCCCTGCCTCGTGTTCACTTTGGAATGTCAACCTCTAGTTTTCTTCGCTTGATTGCTTAAGCCTATTTGCAAGTTATTTTAATCTTTGGGAGTAAAGGATAAAATTTCCTAAGGCATATATGATTCCCTTCCTGAGCTATAGATAATCATTATTACCCATATCAATTCTGCTGAGATGTTGGTGTTTGAGAGGCTATAACATGATGAATAAGTATAGTTGTTTCTCCATTGAATTTCTCTTAAACCTAGGATGTTTCATGGAATCATCTTACTCCTTCTGTGCTCGCTTGTTTTGTGAAATCATTCATGCATGAAAACTGATGATGAATTATTAACTGCATCTCCTAAATGTCCCCTAAACTTGTGCTTGATAAAGCTCTTTGTTCTTTTACGCATATGAGTATAGTCTCATCCTTTGTGGTACAACTTTTAAACATTAGACACCTACTTAGAGTTTGAACATTTTTTTTTGTAGTTGATATTCCTTTCAAAATGTGGAGTTTGTTAGTTGTCCCTCATTGCAGATTCTTGAATACTTGCTTTCAGTTAATAGAAGTTGCAATTGAATTATTGTGCAATACCCCAAAGATGAACTATAGACCAACATTTTCCCCCGTTGCTTTGATTTGTGAATGCATTCCTTATGAAATGTATATCTCTTTACTTATGTGCAAGCATGCTCTAAAATATGAAAGTGAACCCGTAGCTACAAGTCCATGATTTGGCTATAACCTTTGTTGTATATGAGTGATCCTTTTGGAAATATCATAGACTTGTAGTTGTCACGGTCAGCTTCACCTCCTTCTTGGCGTGGAGGGTGGAGTTATTAGTGTCTGACGTGTTGGAGTCTTCTGGCTGGTGGTTGCACTACATTTACTAACTTCGTGATTTGCAAATCTTCCTTGCTCCTTGTTTGACTGCTTGTTTATCCTCTCGGACCGCGTGAGATCTCCCTTGGTTAGTCTACATGTGGAGTGGTTGAGAAGGCATTGAAATCTTGTCTGTCAAGTTCTTTTTCTCACGGTTTCTCCTAGACGCCTCCTTCTTCCTCCCCTAAACCATGAATGCTTGTTTGCGCTCCATTAAATGCTGCAATGGAAAGATGAATTCAAGCTAGGAATCATGTTCTGGATAGCGGACTTTCATGGTGAAATGTCATGTTGTGAGTGAGGCATGGAAGGTTATTGCCCTTGATGTTGTCCAGAAGGTGGATGTGGGTTCTCAAAATCGTGCTGCACAGGCAGTATCAGTGGAGCGTAGAACTAAACTTCTCCTAGGGAAGTGTCGTGAGGAAGTATTTGGTTATATGCTAATGATGCAGCTACAGGGTAGAGAAGTAAACTTATCTCAGAAAATCAGTGGCCTCCAGAGAGAGTTAAGTGCGACAACTGCCACAGGGCGATCCCAAGGAACTTTTGGTGTTCCATCCTAATGTTCTGGTTGCACGTGACCATAGTCGTGATCAAGTTGTTGCAAAATCTTACAGCTGTAGTAGAAGAACGAGATAAAGTTTAAGTTGAGCTGTCTTGCCTTTTCATTTTGGAAAAGTGCATTAGCTTCTGTCCAGGTGGTTCCCAATTTAAGATGGCACAGAAGCTCAATGCAAATCTTGGAGGCAATGTTTTGCAAGATGAAGGCTGAGCATGGCGTTCACCTACTGTTCTAGTACTGACCGGAAGTTATTCCACATGTACATGAGTTAGGGAAGTGTATGGTCTTAAAAATCGATTATGTAACAGTGAGGGTGTTACCAGCAGACCTGATGAAATTTATTTACATTGGGTGCTACTATTGAGGTGTCTTCTTGTTGGGGATCCACATGCAACTGCCTGCAACTGTAACCTCATAGCCAGGCAGCAGGCATGTTTCAGTATCAGTAGATAGCCTTTTTGAGCGCTCCAACAACAGATTTGCTTTCCAACTTCGTATGAGCTTCTGTTCAGCATCGACTGCAAGCCTTGCAGGCATAAACTTATGTGTTGAGTACTACTAGGGCCTGCACCTTACATGCTACGGGTGATTTGGTTGCACTGATGCAGATTTGAAGGCATTGTCAAGAGGTCAAATCCGGTACTGAAGCTGATGCTATAGGCTGTGTGACAGTATCATTACCTGTACCACAAGATGCGGCTGCACTTAGAGCAAGGAGCCTGATTTCAGAGAATTATAGCTCATGTGTAATGAGCTTACCAGTCATGGGTTCATCACCTATTGTAGGTAATAGATGTGGCACGCATGATTGTGGCACTGGCACAAACTCACAAGTTGGGTTAAGAGCATGCTGCAAAATCCCTGGGAGAAATCAGGGCCAGGTTCAGCAACTTAATTGAAAATGCTAAGTCTAGGGACTCAAGGTGGATGCAGTATGCAGTCAGCACACACTGAGCAGAATCAAGTGGTTACAAAGCTGGATCTTCGTTTGCTTTATCTCAGCACAAATAGGGCTCCTCCCAAGTCCCATGAGAGCTCCAAGTTTTCTCCCCCCCCCAGCTTATCATCCCAGACTTGCACAAGTCATATCTCATAAAACAGATTCAATGTTACGATGCATCGAAGGATCCCATGATATTGTAAAACGAGGCTTTAAGGAATTTACCCCGATCAGTATATGCGCAGAGATGTTGGCATTGCAGACTATACAATTGATTTTATGAAGACAAGAGCATGGTCATTAACAGAGTTTGCACCTTCAGCAGGCTGAGGAAGAGATGTTGCGCTAGTTGGGTTGGTGTTGCAGGCCCTGTCCATCTTGTTATCGACTGTGGGAGCTTAATCAGGCACGATATTCTCTATACCATTGATTCTTATGCTGTTATTTAACTGAATCATTAAATAACTCTACTCTTCACATAAATGTCTCGTGTGATGGTATGCTGTTTCGTTTCCACTTCCCTTGCTCGTTTGTATTCTTTTTAGCGTTAGAAATGATTGCGTTGGTTGAAGCCTTTTATATTGTTTTCTGGGTTTTAATAAATATTAGTTGGGTGAACTTTGTTCTTAAGACTAATAAAACAAAAGAGGTGGGGGTCCTGTAATGGAAAATTCCTGAGTTCTTTGTGTTGGTCTCACGATCTAAATGTTTTATCAAACATTGTCGTTGGACTCAACTTTATAGTTCCTGTTTTGTTCTTATTCTTGTTTCGGTTCGAGATCTGTAGTTCTGGTTTATGCTGGGTATTTGCGAATTGGTGATTGAGTACTGCGAGTGCATTGTGTATAGGTGAATGATGATATTCCTGTCTCTATCCTTTTCTTTTAGTTGTTTTAGGTTCTAGTAACCCTTCTCGGTTGGCTTGGTGTGTGCTTAGCTGGACTGATTTTTGAATTGAGCCAAGTTGATATTACTTACATCTAGGTTAGTTTCTTTTGTTATATTTCTTTTTGAATCGCTCGAAGAAATACTTTTATTATTTGAGTGTCATGGTTGATCTTCATAATTTGATATCAATTCATGTTCACCGTTTGGAGATTGTTGTCTTTGGAATCACCTTCTCTCCCTTGGTGACTGTTGTATGTTTTGAGGAATGTAGCTGATCCTATGGAATGTATTCTTTAGACATACTCACATTTCTTTTGGATAGCTTAAAATGTCAGAGGAAATACTCTTTTTCTTACCTTGATTTTGTTTCACACATGTTGGAGGATACAAGATCTACTTGATCATTAGTGAGGAAGTTTTCAAATCTTAAAATTGGGATGTTGGTTTTATGCGTAAGAAATTACTCTACGTTTTGCTCCGTAAAGATGTTTAAAATTCATTCCCCTGTGACTTAGAGGCTGGTGTGTTTGGAAACTCATTGGTTGACTGGTGTTTGTGATGATCGTTGTGATACAACCTCCTTGCTGTCATTGTAGTAGAATGGCTATGTGTTGACCAGAAAGGTTAAAGCCAACTTTTTGTTGATGACAGATCCTTTGGAAGCTATGTATCCTGTGTTGTGTTCTTGTGAATGATTGAGTAACCCTCCTGTAAGATTTATAATGGTTATATTTGGTCTTGCCAAGTTTGTCCTTTTTCTTAAGACATTCTCTTGATTAGAAAGTTTAATAGAAGGATTGTTAGGATAGGATGTGGCCCATACGGGGTCATTTGTGCGTTTCATCCCTTCTCTTTTCAATTTATGTATTCTGTACTAACATAAAATTAACTGTTTTAGGCACATCACCTTAATATGAATAAGTCATGTTGGTTTAGATATTCTCATGTCGATTGATTGTTCGGGATCTTCCAGTGGCATAGTGAATCCTTGGCTTGGTGAACTAACTTAAACAAATAGGGACAGATCACGTTGGAAATTAATTCTCTTCTTGTAATTTTTTTTGTTTCGAAATGTTATCTTGTTAAAATGACGGTCATTATTGTGATATGGGTGAAATTCACTATGATGTTTATTAACTGCTCCTATGAGAAAATAATAATTAAATAGAGTTAGTGCCGTCCCTTTTTATTTAGACATTTTATGCTTTTGGAAAACTCTTTAATTGCTCTTGCTTAGACTCTTGGATTATTGTTTTCTTCATCAACGGTGCTTTTCTTCCTTGAAACAGTTAGATAACAACATATTGCCTTAATGTTATAGTTTTTATCGTGCTCAATTCTTGCGAACTGACATGTGCTAACAAATGTGCAGGAGGATTTCCTAAGTAGAAAAAAAAAGAAAGAAAAAGAAACACATGTAGAAAGGGGATTCCAGCCTTCTTAGGAACTCCTGTTGTACGAATATTTTTCTTTTGTTTTAAAACATTGGTACGGAAATTGTGGAGACTATTTAGAAGGCATTGCATTATAATTTTGTATTGTTCTCATGTAGGTTGTTGTTATCGTTTGAAAGTCAATTTGAGAAATATTATTGTCAATAAAATTAAATGGACTTGTTTGGACATGCGTATCCTTCGTTGAATTTTCACTGTTCAGAATATGATTTATCCTTGGAATTTTCAAACCTAAATATAATTATCTAAACTTGAATCAACTTACATTGCTTTAGTTACCTTTGATCATATGTCATTTGGTAGAGGACTATGTTTTGGATCTAGCAAAAAAAAACAAGAGAAACAAGTATACCTGGTGACCCCACGTAAACTAATCAACAACCTCTTATTGTGGTGAATCCTTAGAACGGTCTTAAGGTGAAATCAATGATTAAATATTGGAAGATAATAAAATTATGTACTAAATAGAAGGAACTTGATTAAGAAACTCTTCGATCTATCTTACCCGTTGAAAATGTAAACAGTGTATTTATGTCTATATCTTCAAGTGAAGCCCAAGTGAAACCTTTAATATTTCTGTTTCGACTCTTGACCCCAATGAAATCTTTATTAACAACTAATAAGATCTTGATGATGAATCCAAGATTTAGACAGTCATGTACTGAAATAAAATAAAATAAAATAAAAAAAATGACCGCTTGAAAAGATAAAACATATATGTTTAAAAGCACAACATTGAAAACAGTTTGATGAAGTTAAGAGCCTTGTGAAACTAACTGCCTCCTAACCAATGAATAAGTTAATCAAGTAAATGAAGCAACCTCTTACCATCCAATAATTGGTTTACACTGTATATTAACATTAACAAGGTAGGGGAAAATTCTTCAAAGGAGACATGAACTTTAGATTCTCCTATCATGATTCCTCTGGGAAAAGTAAAGAATGTAAAAGCACTTACAGTTAAAACATGATTCTAAAGAAACATTCTGTGGGAAGACCTTGTTTGTAAATTGCATACTTTAGATGAACCATTGTGTCCTTAGTGTGTGCCTCATGTTTATCTGTAACAGTGTGGGTCCGTGTTGTGGAAAGTATGTCTTTAGTTGGTTGTATTCCATAGAGAACTTGTGTAGTGTCGTATTATCTTCAAGCAAGTCAAAAAAAAATATCTTGTCTTTTACCGTGTTGTTATGTGTGTGATTTTTGGGTCATTACATTTGACATGATGTGACTTATATGATGGATTACATTCATGGATTGACATATCAGTTTTGTATGATGATCTAGAGTTACTACTTTATATATGTACAAACTCATTAGATTTTGGTATACAAATTTTGTTAGATGATCTAGTTAGTCTTGTGATCTTATTGTTAATTGATGAAATGATAGAATTGAAATATTTTTGAAATTGTGAACAATTGGTGAAATTGTTTGATTTTAGTGATGATTTAGTTATGTTATTGATTATGTGAATTGATACTTATATGTAGCTTTTGCTTTTTTTCAAGACGTTGATATGACCACAAGGCCAGAGACGTATTGTTTTGTTTTTTGAAGGAAATGGTAACACAACAAACAAAAGGAGATATGAGACCAACAATAAAGGGATTTTAGGTATTGGCAATAGGTCACCTTCATAACGTATGTTTTGTATGTTCTTATGTTGTTGATACTTTCTTAGGAGATCCCCATTAGGGGGGAAGGGGTGGGCTCAAGTGTGACCTTGGGTAAATTTATTGTTTTCCCTTTTGTTTTTAATTATTTTTTGAGTATGTGAATTATTTTTGTAATGTGATTCACCTTTATTATTATTAGTTAATGTACTCCATTTTAGTTGATTAATCTTGATTAATTATTGTAATGTGGGATGTGACCAAAGGGGGTATTTAATGTTAGTATATTTTCCTTGATTTTATGTTGGATTTGAGAGGATTTTACTGGTGTTAAGTGTTGTGTACTCAGCTTTGCATGTCAAAATCAAATTTTGGCTTAAGGCCCATTTTTTTAGTCTTTTGGAACAAGTTAAGCTTGTCCCATACCTATTAATTTCACCTACCAACTATACCTATGGGTTAAGGGGTCAAAAATAGACCCCATTATGTGTTTTGTAATGTAAAAGGTGATATTTGTTGCACTTTCTTAGATGATTTTTTAATTATGTCCTTTAGAGGTGTGGGTAAGAGTTTGTGTGTGTAAGAGGCTTTTCATTACCTCAACCACAAATTTATTGAGCTTTGGGTTTGGGGTTGTACCATCTGATGTCGAGTTGAGGAGAAGTGATGTGGAATCCTACATTGTGCCACCTTACCCTCCTCTTCCCTTTTTCTATTTATATAAATTTATTTGATAGTTTGGGGATTACGTGTTTTATTTTCACTCTTTTATTTTAGAGGATATTACTTTTGGAGTTTGGGAATTTGTTAGTGCTTGATGGGGACATGGAAAATCTTGGAGCTTGTGTTTGTGATTGGATAATCTCACAATGGAAAGGTAGGGATGTCACACAAGTATTTTTATTTTTATTTTGTTGTGAAAATGGTTTTAAATGCATGATTGTTGTATTTTTTTGGGGTTTTTGATATAGAATGACCTTTAGGTTGTATAGGAGAAAGAAATGGGGATATTTCCGAGGGAGCCATAAGAGTATTGTTGCATATCTTGGGAGGGATTTGGGTTGGGTGTCCCACCTTCGAAGATAAGTAAAATTTGTGCTTATCGTTTATGTCTTATTTGAGGTAGCCAGAAGAGTTGAAGGTGGCATAAGTATTTTGAGGAGATATAAGAGTCTTTTTGGTGTGATTTGAGTTTCTTGGAGGTTTTAAGGTGGATACTCAATACCTTTGGGAGGTATAAGTGAATCCCCTTGTTTCTTTTCTCTCTCTTGGCTTAAATATTGAGCCTTTGTGCTTGGGAAATTTTTAGGTTTATTGTGATTTTGTATTGTGTTTATCATGTTGAAATTTTTCTTGAATGGTTGCTATGGAAGCCCTGTAAAAGTTGTCTTGGTTGTCTTAAAATTCTCATTTCTTCATTGTTGGAGCTTGGGAACCAATGAGGAGGAAGGATTCTCCTTCTCATTTGATTATTGGTTGAGTAGAGAGCATTTCCTACTGCACTTATTTTGTTATTATGATTGGATTTTGGAGAAATGAAGGATTTAAAATGGTCACCATGGAAAGAGTTGATTTGTGGAAGAATAAAAAAAAGAGATAGTTATTATTGTAAAAGTTTAGCCATGTTGTTTCCACTAAAGTGGAAGGCTTGTGTACTCTTTCATTTCAAAATAGATTCTTGTAATTTTTTTCTTCAAGTTTTGTATTGGAAGTGATTGAAAAGGGATTCTTGAAAGCTGTATTCATTTACTATGTATTCCTTTAAATCTAAAATGTAACGAGCTTCTTGTGCCTATTTCTTGTAAAATGATTGTTGAAATGAAAGATGGATGTTGATGTTATACTTGTTCTCCTTGGAAATGGATGTCATTTTTATTGTGAAAAGGAAAGAAACTTTCATTTAGAAATGGTTAAATTCTTTCTCTCTATGAGTTCGATGTATTGTAGTTGAAAACAATTACCTCCTGATTTTATTGCAAAAGATACTAGGTTAGGTTTTTGAAAATTTAGTCAAATTTACACAAGTTATATGAAGAAAGTATTCCCTAATTGCTTACATTGGGTTGATAAAAAAAAACAAAAATCATTAGATTTGACCATTCCACATCCATGAATTGGTAGAAAACCATATCCATTTTGCATTGTATTTCATTAAACAACAAAATTTGATTTTATTTGTAAAATAATTTAAAACAAAAAGATACAATTGTAAGTATATATACCTATATAAATTTATCCTATAAATTTATATATTTATATATATTATAATATAAAATTTTAATATAAATTTATATATGTATATATATTATAATTATATATAAGTTTTAAATAAATATATTATATTAAATAATATAACACACACACACACACACAAATAAATAAAACTTCATATTAAAAATAAAATAAAATAAATAAAGTTTGGTAAGCGGCCACACCTATGTAAAATATGGTAAAAGGGTTTGGGGGGAGGGTGCTACCCCCAACCCCTACCCATATACTATATCGGGTGGGGATGGGATCAATGCCCTCTCCCCCAAAACAATTTTAAACTTAAACAAAATACACATGGCTGATGCATTTTTATAACTTTGTGCTTTTTTTAATCTATGCAGGAAAACTATTATTCGGTTTGAATATTAATGAAATATATATATATATATATATATATATATATATATATATATATTCCCCAAATAATTATACCACTTATATACACATGGCCTATATGCATTTAGGTTTTTTAATCACCCTAGTAAAACCGATATATATATATATATATAATACTTATTATATATATATATAACATTTTTTAAAATTTGTGTTGGAGTGCATAGCTCCTCAAATCTTAAATAAAATGCGGCAATAATATCCATACCCGAATAGGGTAAATTCAAATGCAATACACAAATAACAAATAATAATATGAGAAAACCTTAAGAGAGGGTTGCAAATGAAAATAAGAAACTAAAAATGTGTATATCCATCCATGAATTTGAGTAACCTTCCATGGCTTCCCAAACCTACAAAATAAAAATGAGAAAATATGGTAAAAGAGTGAATAATAGTAGCTCATAAAGATGACTAGGCTTAGAATGAATACCTAAGATATAAGGGATCTAAATGAATCAATATAAGAGGAGGGAATCAATCCTACAATTTTTAGGTGAGGGTATTCTGTTGGAGCATGATTTAAACTAAGTGTATGTGTAATTTGTAAATGGGGACACTAAAGGGTGTTAGAGTGTTAGGATTAAAGTGTGACCTTTATTGCTTTAGATAAGTGAATTTTATAAAGGACTTGACTTTAAGGATTAATTAAATTGATTTTATACATGGACAACTAGATAATGTTATAATAAGGATAAAAATTATTTGAACTTAATTATATGGTTAGGGTAAGTTGAGACCCAAGCCTTAGGGTATTAAATGAATAACTCACACTTTATGCAAGGAAAAATAAGGAGAACCCTAGAAAGGGATTAAATACCGAAATGGTTAGGAATGAATTAATAATATTTAAATTATTAATTAAATTACAATAGATTTACAATAGGTGGAATTTATTAATTGAGTAATATTTAAATCTAGTTGCTAGTTGTTTGGGTGTGAACCTTTAAAACACAAAAAACCTTATTCCGTAATTTTTATCCTATTTAATTATTGTGTTATATCTTGGGTTTTGAGTCTGGAAAATTGTGGGTGTTACACTTGGTATCAGAGTCGTAGGTTCAATGCTTGGACCCTTGGGCATGTTTGGAAACACAAACAGTTCACTTAGTACAACATACAACTAGGTCATACAACATTACATGATATTTTAAAATGTATACAACTTATAAAAATAAACCAAAATGTATATGATGATGTAATAACTCTCATCTCTATCTATGCAAGAGGTGCGTATTGGATGATGAGTTCTTGCACATTGAGTTAGACTTAAAATCCCCACAGAGTAGGTAGTTTTCGTTATAATACCACAGATTTTATAGACCTTACAAGAGGTCAATGCAGTTATACGAGGTAGAACAATAGGAGAATGACCTTTCCAACATGATAAGGAGCAATCACTTGAGGTTTAATACCCATCAATACATAATGAGAAGCATAGAGAAGAGAACTCCTATATGGAGAAAACTAGACTTGATTCATCTCAGAGGGGACATGGAGATAAGGCTACATGACATAAAGGTAGATCTAGGAGCCCTAGATCAAAAGATGAGCGTGTAGAGAGACCTAGGGGTTTACAGACATCCATTAAACATCATATCAGGGAGATCCTAAAACTATGCTTCTCTTGTAATGCTGGTGATACAGCATTTTCAAGAAGAGCTTGGTTAGTGATTGAGAGGGCTTCAAGATGTACTAGCAACTTGTGTTATGATTAATCTTCTGAGAACTAAGTGTTTGGTTGAGGAGAGGAAGCTTCAAGATGTACTTGGGTCTATGTATTAGCAACATGAAAACTTGTGTTATGATTCATCTTTTGAGAGATGAACCAGGTGTTTAGTTGAGGACTATGCAGCACCTAGAGCTAAATCAACTGGATCTTGTGGGAAACAACCACAACAGTCCATGGCATTTGATCATTAGGATCCATGACATAGACCAGAGCTTAGTCACTAGCTTGTCAGTACCTCTTAGATCTGCATCTCATTGGACGGCCCCAGGTAGTTGTTATGGATGTGGTGTAAATGGACACAATTGGAGAGAGTTCCCACAAAACACTTATAACAAGGGTAAGGAATGTAATTCAAAGCCTAGAGTTAGTGATATGAGACATAGTCATTGGATTTATGGATCAGTCGAGAACCACCAGGCGGAGCTTTAGGGTAGAATGATAGAGACTACAAGTAGCATTGGTGTTATCCATACTTATATATTGTTTGATTCTGGCTCTTCTGATTCTTTTATCACACCATCATTAGTAGAGAGATGCATGCTAGTGGCATTTAGGTAGGTCATTGGTTGGGATGTTGAGATGGATTCTGCAGGCAAGCTCTCAGTGTACTCCTTAGTTAAGGAGTCTGTAGTGGGCCTATGACCCTTCACCACTACCTTGGATCTTCTTATTCTTCCCTTGGGTTCATATGGAGTTATCATGGGCATGGATTGGTTATCTACACATAAAGATAAACTCAATTATTACAGAAATGTTATATCTTTTGTAGATGATTTGGGGATTGAGTCGGTGATGTTTGGAGTTAGGAGACCCATCTATTTTCACATCATTTCTGCTATACACCTTATATAGTGTGTGTGATGGGGATGTCAGATGTATTCTATCATGGTTAGTGACTGATCAAAGAATGAGACTCATGGACCATCATTAGATGATAATCCCATTTTGTAGGAGTTTTCATATTTTTTTCGTAGTGAGCTGTCAGGGTTACCTCTCCCATGTGCGATATACTTTCATAGTGATTTGGTTCCTAGAGTTGAGCCTATCTCACACACACCTTATAGGATGACCAACCCTAAGCTATTGGATCTCAAATTTCAGTTAGAGGGAATTCTCGAGAAATTCCTAATCCATCCTAGTTTATCTCCTTAGGGTGCACCAGTGATTTTTTTAAGGACAGATCCTTACGTTTATATGCATACTACAGACATGTGAAAAAATTAAAGATCAAGAATCGTTACCCCCTTCCACACATAGATGGTTTATTTGATCAAATGAAAGGGGCGACAATGTTTTCCAAGATAGATCTTAAGTCTGGTTATCATCAACTGAGGATTATATATCCATAAGAAATATTTCCGTATAAGATATGGCCACTATGAGTTCACGGTTGTTCCATTTTGTTTCACGAATGTCCCTGTAGTGTTCATACATTTTATGAACAAGGTGTTAAAATATTTCTACACCATTTTTTACTCGTGCTCCTAGATTATATTTTTATCCACTCAAACTCGTGTGAGGAGAACGAGCAGCACCTTCATCAGTTTTTTCAATGACTTAGAGAAAAACAATTATTATCTCTCGTAAGTTGACCCTTGTCAACAAATGAACAAAGGTGTTATGATCTTGCTTTATCTCTCACTTCCATAGATACAATAAAAACACTGCAGGTTTTTTATTATACATATTCTTGAGGTAAGTATTCGGTATCAAGGTTGTTTCCTTGTTGATGTATCCAAAACTAATTTATTTTGGTTTTTGAGGGTAAGAAGATTGTTATAATTGAGTTGAAATGGGGTGATACACAAATTTTATTGAGGGATTTGACTAAATACATGAATAATAAAATTTAGAAATAAGTTAGAGATGTATGAATGAATTGGTTTTCAACTTAATCCCGAGGAAAACATGTGTATGTTGAGGGATAAATCACAACAACACAAAGCTAACATGCACATTAGGAATGAAAAGAAAGCACCTAATTTCAAGCTAGGCTAGATAATTAATCAGGGAATTTACATTCACGTAAATTAATATAAAGATAAACACTAATGCAAATAATTTGAAAGGTAATAACTCGTTTTCATTCAAGGAAAAACTATAAATCATATGCTTCAGCAATCCTGTGTCCAAAGATTCATCATGTGCCTTACTAGTGCACACAATATAGAGCAAAAATACTTCACCCAACCCCTCCTAAAAATATACTACAATTTTTATTCACCCATGCATACTAATTTTACCCCTTTATCATGAATAAATAAAGGAATAAAAATAGACATGCTGATTTTGAAGAAGAAATAATAGCCTTAGTTATAATATTACACTTTAGTGAAAGTATAGTTGACTCCTCTATTTTTAATACAATTAATAAACTTGGGTGAATATTTTTTCTAACTTTAGCCTTTTCTTGTTGTGTAAGTCTCCTCCAATGTAAGTGCATGTTCTTTTTCTTCTTGTGGATGATGTGACACCTACACATCATCCACTTGTAAGGGTATTTTTGTTTTCTTCTAAGTTTTGTCCTTTTATGAAGGGATGCAAAATTATACTCGCGAAAAATAATGATTTGATTTCCTTTTCTTAGAAAAATACTCTATATTTACTGTGGGGACCACCTGTCCATGTGCACATGCTAGAAATAATATTCTCCTTTATTTTCCCTCTCTGACTTGGTATAAGGTTCTTTATTTATAATAAGGTATGTTTGAAAAAAATAAGGTAATTATTTACCCTTCTCTGACCTTGGCACTTAGAAAATATTTTTAACCATACATCACTTGGCCACCTTTTGAATTAATCATGCATTATTTAATAATTACCCCCTTTTTATTATAATCATGGAATATTATTTGGTCAACATATCGTGTTGAATTTTCATAGCATATCCTTAAACCTTATTCTAAGGCAAGAAAAGTGGTCATTGCTTCAATGATTTGACCTCCTTGGATTTGAATGCACAAAATTTTATCTTCGGCTCATGTTGATTATTGCATGAGACATAGATATTATAAGGTTTTCAAAACTTAATCATTTTATTTGAAAATTCTTGTTCCCCCTTGACAATGGATAGACCCTTGAGATCCTTTGTCAGTGAATGTTTTCTAACTCGATGTGAGTTAGGATTCTCTTTCTAGTTGACATGTATGTATTTGTAATTCTAGGTCAAGTTTTGGCAAACATGTGGTATGCATTTAGAAGCATTGATCCTTTTCCTTTTCGATCTTGGTCATTGATTTTTTAACTCGATGGTGAGCTAGATAGAAAAAATCATGGACCCTAACTTATTTTTACATTTGCATTTTCGAGCTCAGTGCTCGTATGACTCCTTTTGTAGACTCACTCTATGTATTTTGAGCTTGTATCCTTTGAAGTATGTTCAAACAATGGAGGTTTTAAGTTTCATTTCAATGTCATTGGCTCTTAGTTATTTCAACTCTCATCCATTGTAAAAACTGTAAGTCAATTTTTCTTCAATCACTCTGCTCTACTTCATTTGATCTAGAAAACATGAATATTTGAGTTATTTGTTTACTTGGGATTCCATTACTTCTCAATACTTGTGATTTATTTGCATAAGGTTGTCACTTTTTGTGCTTTTACTAGCCCAATTTCTAGATATGAGGCTCTGTTTTGATCTTCCTCAACCACACCGACACTGTAATGGGCAACTGTTAGACACTATACTTATAGAATTTGAGTTTATATTCACGTGAAATTCAAGATTCTAGGTATTGATCCTTTCTAGATTTGTCTATGCTTTCTCCCCATGGAATCTCACTGGTTCATTTCTCCCATTCGGAGCTCTAGAACAAATTTTGAAACCCCATTTTCTAACTTGCAAAGGCATTATCCTTTGAAGTCATCCTAATCTTGATTACATGGGATTTTCTGGTAAGTAAAACTATTCTTCCATCTCCATCTATGTATCTTAATTTTGTAAATATGAGTTTATTTGGCCATGAATTGATAGTTTGAGTTCAATATGTTTTTCCTTTAGTGTTTCCATGATCATTTCTGTTTGACTGGAGTGAGGGTTTTTCCCTGAGCTTGTGTTCTGTGTTATTTTCTTCATAAAACAAACTAAAACTTATTCTTTCTTATGATTTTAGGGATATTTTTCTCTGTATCCGTACTTGGTGCATATAACACAATATGGGTATACCCATTTTTCCATAAATCCTTATTTTATGTACTACGTATTTTGTTTCTAAATTTCATGAGATGGAATTTATTGTGGACTTAATTTTAGTGGTTTGACGAATGACATTAGATGATATGGAGTTACTTTACTAATCTTATCCCTCATGAAAAACAAGATCTTATCCATTTCCGCTAAGTTGTGTTGAATATAATTATTGTTTTTATTGATACTTCATGTGGAGTGTTGATCTGTGTTTCCAGCTTCCTTTCCAGGTGAGTGTATGAGTAATCAAGAAACAAAAAACCACGTTGAGTATATAAGGGATTAATACCTTGTAGATGAAGATAGATGCTATGGGCATAAAGTTGATATCGGAGTCCTCAGTGCGATCTCGACAAACCTGTAGCTCACATACACTAGGAAAATAAAGATTAGAAATTTTATATAGGGGTTGCCTGACAAAGCAGATCCGGGAAGCGTTAAATTCCTCGATCGCTGTTAACTCCTGTGTGATAGGAATAATATTACAATAGCATCAAAAAAAAAATGACGTACAAATTGATAAATAAACGAACCTAGATGGTACCGGTATGCAAAATAGATTACCGATCTGATGCTTGCAACATGAGTCTCATTACATGAACCCAAATAATGAGTAGAATGTCATGGAAATCCCACGTGTTATCACCCAGATAGAATAATAATGATATTATACAATAACTAAAATATCGCAACATTCACCTGAATTTTCTTCCCCTCATTTGAGGGGGAGAAGACACATATTTATAATTTGAATTTGAATTTAAATATAGGATTAACGAATAACCATAATTTGCAAAAGTGATTTTGATTAAGAGGACATGATAAAGAGTTTATTTGATGGTAGGGTTTATGATGTGAAAAAAAATAAAAGGTGTGATCTGGAGTGGGGACATGATTAGGTGTAATAGTGAAGGCATGTGTTCACTTTAACTATTGATTTTTTTGGATTTGTTGTCAGATAGGGGATTTTGGAATTATTGACTTCATGGGTGGGGTTAATAATTTAATAATTTAGAGGGATTGAATTTTTAGGTGGAGATTGATTTTTAGGTTGGAACTTGATTTTGACTTAAGTGGGGAACATGTCGGACTGGACAGGTGGGATGATAGATTGTACCTTTTGAATTTAGGAAAAGATTGTCGAATGTGTATATCAATACTCATGAATTAATAATTTATAGAAGATGGAAATAATAGCAAAAAGTTGAATTATCAAATGGGTCTACATGGGGCCCATTTGGTAATTAATTAAGCAAATGGATAGGATTTCATGTAATTTAAGAGAAAGAGATGCAAGAATAGAAGTAGCGTGAATGTGAGATGATTGAGGCGCGATGTATCCAAATTTAGGTGTCTACATTTACCTCTTTCTATTGAGTGGTTTGCGATAGCAAGCCGCGAGAAAAAAAAAAGGGTTAGATGAAACATGTGTATGAGGATGGACGAAGACATGACCAAAGGCAAGATTCCCCAAGCAAAGAAGGATTGTAATAAAAAAAAATGTATGGTGGTGACTTCAATATCACATCGATAGAGGTCAATTCCAGTCTCAATGGAGACATACGACAATGTTTTACAGACCACTGAGTGGATGAAAACCACTGTAGTATGGATGTAAACTGTGATGACCAATGGTTCATAGGAAAAAATTGAAATATATGCAACTGAATGTGAAAGATGTGCAAAATCCTTTGTTTGCAAGGAATCGTGTGAAAAATCACGCATCCAAAAATGGACGAGAATGAAGATAATGATGTGCTAGCACAGGGCACGGAAAGGACACAAAGTGAGTTATATACACCAAAAAATACAAGGATGAAAAAGGCACCCCGTGATAAGACATGAATATGACATAATGGGAGATGGATATGTAAATAAAATTCCCGAGAGGGAATAACCATAAATGTGCATATGAGGAGAAGTGAGGATAAAAGGGTGAGATAGAATGCCCTAAAGTTGTAAATAAGATAAATATGATGAGAAACATGCATAAGTGTGAGTATATTATAATGTAAAAGCATTCCTACTTGTCCAATAAGTAGAACAGGAAGTCAAGATACTTTTGCGACAAAACAAAATCAGAGAAAATATGCATGGACGAGTACAAGATCAGATAGGTGGTGGCCGTTATGGTATCCTCCAAGACAAAAATGTCCCAGGAAGATGGGATGAAATATGTGGATGATAAATGATCGAGATAAGAGAAAGTGGACATGGTTGGAGTAAAAAGGACGTGGTGGAGGAGAGAGGTCAAGTAGGGAAGGATGATAAGAGAGGTGAGAAGATAGACGAAAGCAAAAAAGATAGATAATAATATTCAGCAAGAGGGTAGTGGAAAAAGATAAAGGGGAAATAAATAGGTAAGGTACGAGGGACCTGGAAAAAGAGAAAATAGAGATAGTGAGTAGGAGGAGAAGAGAGGGAGGAAGTTTAAACAAGAAGAAGACGAGATGAGGAGGAAAAATAGATTAGAAGGGAGTTGAATGTATAGAGATATATCATAGTAAATAAGAAACAAAGATAATAAAGAGGATAAATGGTGGCACAAAGAAATGACGAAGGACATAGAAGAAGACAAGAAAATGACAGAAGAAGGGATGAAAGGGAGATGGAGATCAAAATAGAGGGAGAGAAAGAATAGATCATGAAAGAGATGACATAAGTGTTAAAGAAAAGTTATGAAGAATATGAGAAAAGGACGATTGGAGAGATGAATATGTATAGTAGGATGGAAAGATGAACGAGATGAATAATATGAAGAAGTTAAAGAAGATGGGGGAGGAGGTAGAATGGAAAAGAGAAATAAAGGAACCATACGGAGCTAAGAATATAGGGGTGGTAGAGAAAGAAGCTCAGTAATGGGGGAAATGAAAATAAGAGGGAAATAACTGATGATAAAACAAAAATAGGAAAGAAATTGAATATGAAACCGAACGTGTGGAAATTCATGTGGATGGTGAGATGGCTAAGAAGATGGGACAACACTGGGGAGTCATGTTATCAATGGAGGAGTAAGGAAAAAGTTTGAGGAGAAGAGGAGATGAAGATGATACAAATGATATGAAAGAAATCCGGATGTAGAAAGGAGGAGAGGAAAATAAAGAAAATGATGCAAAGGCAGTATGTGATGAAGATAATAGAGATATTAAAAAAGGTGAATGGAAGATGAGAAGGCAATACCAATGGATGGATGTTAGGAGAAATACCTCGATAATGATTAGAGGGAAAAAAAGGAAAAAGGGAGGAAGAGAAAATGGAGGAGGTGAAAAAGAGTGAACCGGTATTAGTAGAATGGGAAGAAACAAGTTTTAGTAGAATTCCACCATTAATTCTTAGCGTGAGAATGGAAGATGAAATAATGTTAGATGAACCATGATAATGACGAGTAAATATGGGAAATTATTCTAGAAAATGGACCAAAAAGAGTAAAGAAAGAAGGGCTAACGATATGTAAGAAGATAAAGGCGAGGAGAGAATGTAATAAATGAGGATTTGGATGAAGATGACAAGTAAAGATGAAGGAACAAGGCATAGTAAGAGATGGTATGAAGTAGTAAAGATGGATTTTAAAATGAGGGATGATGGAGATGAAATTTGAGGGATTTTGAGATATTTTGTATGATGAAAAAGAGATGATAAGAGGATGTGTTTGTGGGGAATGAAGATAAAATATGGATGATGGGAAGATGAAGTAAAGAGGAAAGGTAAGGAGATAGACCATTCTTAAGAGAGACTCTTAAGTAATATCTCCATACCGTAGGAATGGTTAAGTAGGATCACCAAGCTGGAGAAGAAGAATGATGAAAATACTGAGTGATGTATACCAAAACAGAACACGAAGTGAAAGGAGGTAATAAAAATGAAACAAAGGAGTGTGACATGAGTGGATGGAGGAATGTATGCAGTGTAAGATGGAGAGTGTAAGGATAATTATTAATTAGGATGCCTATGTTGTACGAGTGATGATGTCAGAGCGTTAAGCAGCAGTATGAGTGAAGATGTTTCTATCATTGAAGGGAACATAAAACAATGAAGGAGTTTCTACAGTGGTAGGATCTTAAGAAAGAGTTGCATTGTGATTAAAAATATTGCGTGGAATGGATGATTAAGTAGGATTTTCAAGATGAAATAATAATGGAAGGGAAATGGAACAATAAAATAGATGGTTGTAAAACTGTATTAAGAGAAAAACACAAAATAATGGCCCAGGTGGATGACACATGAAGTGGGTGAGAAGAGTAACGGAGAATGAGATGAGGTGATTTTTAGGAGAAAATTAGGTTGATAAGAGGGCTAGGAGGAAGGAATGGTCAACATACATGATCAAGAATGAGACCTTGTCTAGAATGATAGGTTTACCTCGAGAAGGGTTTCGGTGTTGCACCAGGAATTATGTAGATGTGCCAAGCTAGGGGTTAAAGGTCTATGATGATGAAGAAGATGATGTCAATGATAGATGACAAACAACAATAAGAGCGATGAAAAATAAAAATTTTGGGTGATTGTAGAGAAGAGAAGGATGATGCAAAAGAATGGATGGAGAAAGATAACATTGGTCATGGTGGAGGATGAGAAGTTTCCGGATAATGGATGCTACTTAAGAGATAATCTCAAGTGGAATTCACAAACTAAAATGGAGATCAAGTAGAATTGCCAAATTGAATAGTGTATTAAACAGAGTGTTTAGAAACAGTAACACAACTCATAGATTTATGGAGGATATTTATAGGGGACATCTTTTTTAAAATAAGAAATACGGATGTAGATTTTACGATATAAAATTTGAATATAATTGTAATAAAATATGATTTTGATGAGATGGGTGTCACATAACCATAGCAAGGGCCATGTAGGAAAGTTATTCTTTTAACCGAACAAGAGGTAAACAAGAAAGGTACTACTTAAATCATTACACTTGCACCCGATAGCAGGTGTTAGTACATAACTAACGAGATTTGATTATATTACGAGACCAAGAGGAATATATGGATGAAATATTCTCATAATCTTAATGTCAACATGATGAGGGATTGGAGATGTATATTGTATGTGGGAAGAAGGCTCTCCAAATATGGTAATCCTTAAGTCTATGCCCTAGCTCTGGGAAAGGGAAAGAACAATAATAGAAGAAATTTGATCAATGTGGGAAGCTTTCTTAATGCCATAACAAAAGAGTAGCCATCCTTCGAGGGTATGGTCTACTATATATACAACATAGATGGCGGGGATGATGGAAATCCTTCGAGGGATCGATCTAGTACAATACATAACATAGATGACAAGAATACTATAATAGTCATCCTTCAAGGGATCAGTCTATTTCTTTTGATTTTGATTTTATTTTTTAATTTGTATATGTATCTCTTTTTTTTGGATGAACAACTATCCTTTAAGGGATCAATCTATTTTTGGATAACTTTTGAGTTGTTTTTAGGATGTATGGATATTATCTTTACATAGGGGAGAGCTGGGGATAGCTAGGTAGACCACCTAGGAGGGGAGAATGAATGTACAAGAGACACCCCTAGACCCTGTACATGATTACAATAGGAAAATGAGATGGTGATGGATGTAATGATCATGGGGTTCTCACAAAATGAGAGAAATTATCCAGAGTGAATGTGCTACAAGTAGATTTGTGGTACTCATATTCGAGGTCATGATTGGTAGTGATGGTATACCACATGATTAAAAATCATTACAATGATAGATGGAAGGGGATATTGATGGAGGAATGATCTAAAGATATGCTTAAGTGGTCATTGATAGATATGCTAATAATAGTCAGGTTGCAAGTGCAATGGATTAAGAGGCTCTATCTTTGGTTTACAACCAAGAGAGAGAAGACATTAAAGTTACCAAAATATGAGATCTTGTAAAGGATTAGATGTGATAGATAAGAAAGAAATAGACAGCACTGGGACATCCAGGACAAAAGTACGCGGAGGACGCGAAAAGCCGAAGTGGCTGAAAGAAGCAAAACTATGACCACAACGGTGGGTTTTGATGACAATAAAAGGTGTCCCAAGAGAGACAAAAATATGCCCACAATGGTGGGCTTAAATGGAAATATGGTCCATCAACGGAAGGAAAAAAATGGCCACAAAAGTGGACTTAATGAAATAGATGGAAATATGGTCCCTCAAAGGAAGGATGAAAATGGCCACAAAAGTGGACTTTAATGAAACATATGGTGGCCCAAAAGAGACAAAAATATGGCCACAATAGTGGACTTTAATGAAGATGAAAATATGGTCCCTCAAAATAAGGACATACACGGCCCTAAAGGAGGACTTTGATAAAAAAAATCATGGCCACGAAGGTGGAATTCAATGAAAAAAGATAAATATAGCCTCTTAATGAAGAGACAAACAAGGCCACACAAGTTGGCTTAAGATGAAAAATATGGTTTTGTAAGGGAACAATGCAAATGGCCACAAAAGTGGGCTTCCAATGAGATGAATATTTGGATGGGGTTGGTTTAGATTGAATGTATTTGGATGAGATAACTAAAAAAATGTCTAGGATTAAAGTCTCCCAGCATGAAAGGAGAGTTGTTTAGATATGAAATGTATTAACTGGATAAGGATGATTGGAGGTGACTCCCTATTAAAAGAGATTGTATTATTGTAGGAAAATTATATGTAGATGATTAGGTAGATGTGTTTGGGATCATAGGAAAATAGTGTTGATGAATAAGGGGGGACCTTCTGTATGAGTAATAACATGCGAAGGAGAGATGTTAATGAACGATGGAGGAGAAGACTTAGATACTTTGATAGATGTGGAATTAATTGCAGATAAAATTGTAGAGTGACAATCCTTGAAAAGGTATTCACTTTCAATGAGGTCATGGATGAAAGTTTGAAGAGCTTTACAATGCTTAGTGTTGTGACTCGGGGTATGATGGTAGACAAAACTAAGGTGGGGATCAAACCACGATGACTTCCTACTATTTGGGTTTAATATCTTGACAGGTGGGATCGTGATGGCATAAATTTTTAATAAGTGTTGAAGGGTTTCCGCATTAGTATATGTATTTTCTTTGGACTGAGATGAAAATGCTTGGGATGTGGTCGTATGAGCTATCTTGGAGGATTGTGTCATGTCGTTTCATAATTTTGAGTCAAATCTCAAGGGAATGCTGGATATTTTTCATTTTGGTTGTTAGAGTGATTATAATGCCTTAGATGCAAATTGTTATTGCCCCAAAATAGATGATGCATTTTTGATATTTGTTGGTGAAATGTCTATCTTATTTTGGGGACACATAAGAGATTTTTTTGGATGTGTACCAAGGTTCTTGGATTTGGATTATGAGAAGCATTCTTGGGAGATGTGACACTGATTTCATTCGAAGATTTTGAAGGTTGTGTCATAGTTGATACAGGTGAATGGATTGGTATTTTGATGATGGATGTGGGAGTATCTACAGATGAGATGGGAGGAGAATTTGAAGTTGCTACTAGTTGAAGTGCTTTCCAATGTTCTTAAAATGATGTGGAATAAGAATATGGTGTGTTCACATTCACACTAATTGATGTGACTGGCATGAGTAGAAGTGTGGAAAGAGGAACTGATATAGAATCAATAGATGGTAGGATATGCAAAGGTGGAATATATGAGTATGGGGGAGTATTAGGAAACCCAATGGATGAGGATGTACAAATATGAGTTGTATTTGTTTTGGATGGGGAAGGATGTTCCTCCTGAGTGAGGAAATCATCTTCCTTAAAGAGGTCATGGACGATGGTCTGAAATTCCCTACACTGCTCAATGTCGTGGCCCGGAACATGATGATAGGCACAAATGCAATTGGGATTGAACCATGGAGGTTTCCTACTATAAGGATACCAATGTCTAATGGGAGGAAGAGTGATCGTAACGATTTGAATTAGATGTTGAAGGATATCTATCTAAGACCTAATCGAAGTGTCACATAGAATACCACTCTTATGGGTTCTAAGATGATGTTTTGGCTTGGATTTAGATATGGAAATTCAGGATATCGACATATGAGCTGATATAGGTGGTGAGGATGGGGATGGATTGTGTTGGGGTTTTAATGTTTTGGTTTCAGTTTTAGTTTTAGTTGATAATTTAGGGTCACATGAACTAGAATGAGGAGGTACTTGAATAACTTTCATGGAGAATCAAGGATCCTCTTTAAAAAATTCTTCACTTAGAGGTGACATGATTCTAGACGTGTGTGAAGAACGAGGGGACATTTGCATTTGGATAGATGAGGTCAATAGTGCATATGTTGAAGTGGAAGGAATATATTGGTTTTGTTTGGGAAGGATGCATCCTTCCTTAATTAAGTCCTGAATAATGGCTTGAAACACTCTAAAATGTTGGGTATAATGTGTAGGGGTGTAATGATATACACAAACAAGGCTGGAATTAAAACATGGTGGCTTCTTACTACTGGGGTCAAAGGCCATAATAGGTGGAAGTGTGATTGCAATTTTTTTTAGAAAGTATCAGAAGACCTCAATACATGATTCGACTGAAGCATTAGGAGGTGATTTTTCTGTGTAGAATTTCTTGGTCTTTAGAGAAGGAGTGGATGTTCGAGATAATTCAAATGTTGAAGATAGATTTTGAACAAGTTTATGTTTTGGTGGCTAATAACAAGTCGTGATTTTCATAGTGTTGGATGATTTTAGTTGAAGGGGTTTGGGGTTGGATTTTTTAGAAGAAGGAATATGATTTTCTTGTATAAGGGAATCTTAAAGCAATATTTTAGAGGTTCTTTCCTTGGGAGGATTGACAATAATTTCTACCAGAGAATCTAGAGGTGGTACTAATAGAGATATATGAAGGGATATTTGTTCATTGGAAACTAAGGAAGGTGAACATTGATTTGGTCGCACTGATGAGGTAGAGATATTATTTAAATTTGAATCCGGTTGAAGATTCTTCAAATGATCTAGAAGGGGAGGAAAATGTTGATGTGGTCTCAATGATTGATGTAATAAGTGCATGCATTGAGTTTGGATCTATGGTTGACATTATGGGGAAAGATGAAATAGATGTGGGTGATGGAGTGTATGAGGTATGTTCAAATGCGAAATTAACAGTGGATGTGGGAAGAAGTGCTGTAGCAAATGTAGATAGGACCGAGGTTGGTATGAGGGTGAGGTTTAATGGAATGAAGAAAGGGGGAGCTTCTAGTGAGGTGGATATGGTGGGTGATGAATAAGGTAATTCTGTGGATGGGTCTGGATTTATACCAGCAATATGTATAGTATTTATGATGTGGGTATTAGGCATTGGCGATGTAGAAGCAGTGGGATTTGAATTATTATCTTGGGTGTATGGTTTGGAAGCGGTTGTTTAAAAATATCTAGTGGTCGATTGGGTGACACATTTGGGTTATCCACTTGAAGTTCTCCCTGATCGATGAGTCTTTGGACCAAATCCTTGAAAGTATGACATGTCTCTATGTCATGTCCTCAGACTTGATGGTACTTATAGTAATGGTCTTCATGATACCACATAGGTCTTGGTTTAGATTCGTCAACTGGTTGGATAAGTGGCAGTGCGATCAAATGTGTTGTGATTAACCTGTCAAAGATGGTGTTTTATGATTCTCCCATAGGAGTATAATTGGGCATTGGTCATGTAAATCATTGTTGGGCTCCTATAGTAGATGTAGGTGTAGGAACTGGGATTGGGTCTATGGTTGGTATTATGGGAAAAGATTAAATATATTTGGATGAGAGAGCGAAAGGTGTATATTGAGGTGTAGAATCAATGAGGGGTGCTAGATGGACAATATTAGTTGAATAAGAATTAAAATTTGGTGGTTTGAAAAGTAGAAATGGATTTGTCGATGGTTGATTTGGGAATTTTTTTTGGAAGATATCCAAAAGTTGAGATTGAATTGGTTGGGAGGTTGTTTAATGTTGGCAAGTAGGGACATAATGTGATGGATGATATTTTTGAGATACAATAAGTGTGGTAAATGATGTAGGTGGGGAAGAAAATTTAGTATTGGCATAAGGTGACAGGGATAAAGTAGAATTTTGTGGCTGAGAACTAGAGTTACAGTGAAAGACTTTGTAAAGGAGGCTAGATGGAGATAAACATGAGGTATCAGTCGTGCTATCTTTATGAGGAGTAACAATAATTGATTTGGTAAGCATGAAGGGTGTAGTTATGGTTGGTGTGTGTGTAAGATAGGTATAAGATGGTCTTGGTTGTACAACACAAGGAGGGGATAGATAAGGATTTGAGGAAGCTTGGTATGTTAAATATGGAGGAGATGTTTGATAGGATTGTTGGTTAACACATTGATTGGGTATATACAACAATTGTGATTGTTGGTATATACAACAATTGTGAATGTTGGTAAATTGTGGTGATTGGTACATATAAGAACCATTTAGGATGAAGTTTTGTGCCATTTGAAATATAAAAATTAAGCAAACAATTATTTTTATGTGTTTATTTTTGTTTTGTTTTGATGAAGAACACATGTGAAAGAAAAAGGAAAATGGTTGTAAGAGGACCTAGAAGAAGGTAAACTATGTTTGGTTTCAGGTAAGTTATGGCTGCGAAATGTCTGAAATGGTTTCTTGTTGGGATATCAAATCCAAATAAGTGAACCAAGTTTAAGGAATGTTTTGGTGTGTTAATTATTTTCTTAAGTTTCAGGTAGTGTGTGATGATAGGTGTGATGCAAAAATTTAAATCCCTATTTACACTATGTGAGAAGGCAGAATGCATGGGGTTTGTTTTACTCCAAATTTGAAATATGAAGTTCGATGTTGACAATAAACAAGGAATGAGAAAGTCCAATGTAGAAAAGAGAAAATAGTGAAAGCTAAAGAATACTAGTATATCACTTTTCCTTTTTATCTGACACCAAGTTGAGCCAAGTGTAAGCTTTAAGCGATCTGGAAAGTGATTTTCCTTGTATAAGGGTTAACGATGTTTGAAAGAAATAATCACTGATCAGGAATGTCCAAGGACTCTATGAATGTGGGTGAGGTTGACAAGGGGCGCTGAGCAATGTGGTTTGAGTTTAGGACTTAATCTTTGGTAGCGTAATCCTACAAAACAAATATGTCAATTAGTACATATGACCCAAAAAGGGATAAAAATGATAAATAAATTAGAATAAATAAATTATCAGATCTATTCGAATACAAGTTAAATTATAAACTAACGATGAAATAACTATGATTAGATAATCAAACAAATATTGGACTAACGATGACAATAATTCCTGAATAAATACTTAATGCAAATTGTAATACCAAACAATAAACACTACAGTCAAAATAATAAATTACAACCTGTATTAGCCAAATAACAAACCAACCTAAGACGTATACAAATAAATGATAAATGAATAAAATAATAATTAATCACCTTATAGGATAAACACGTGACTAGGTATGCTGCATTTATTTATCAAATCTAAACAAACCTCACAAGAAAATGTTTATTAATGATATAAAATATATTTGAATGTTAATCTTTAAAATTTATGAATGTAAAATGTTTATTAACATTGTTGGACATTAATCTTATCACCCTTCATTATTAACACTTCCTTATCTTCTTTTTTATGCTTTACAAATGATCCTACCACACATAGATATGGCTTTTTATATTCACGATGACATTCATGAAAATTATAAATGAAAAATAAATACTTGATCGTAAATTGAATGCTATAAGAAGACTACTTAGCTACTAAATTCGAATACATTATTGAATGGTTGTGTTTTACATTTAATGGAAGAGCTACCAATAGCTCGAAATAAGTTCTAGTGAATTGTACAACCATTATCTACACAACTTGCTAAAAATGATAAATTAATTGATAGAAATAATCTTTTTATAGCCGCTATGTATAGGAAATATATGTTTGAATCTGACAAAGAAATATTATAATCTAAACTCAATAAGCATGGATGTTGTTTAGGAGTAAGATCTATTAAAATTTTGTCAAAACAACATTGGAAATCAACTTAGAATAACAACATTGGAATTATTATACAATCCAAATGTACTAGGCAACAACCTGCTGGAATTTTGCAACATGGTTTTT
The DNA here is from genome assembly GCA_019776745.2 of Taxus chinensis. NCBI lineage: Eukaryota > Viridiplantae > Streptophyta > Pinopsida > Cupressales > Taxaceae > Taxus > Taxus chinensis. The sequence goes on from CM034155.1 coordinate 387,849,369, forward strand.
GTTTTATATATACAATAAAGTGATGGGAATCACAGGAAATCTAGACAAGCAATCTCATTAGCTTATGGCGCTAAAGGGGCTGTTTTGTAGGCCCAAACTTTATACAATAATAATGCAATCACGTCCTATTTTGAAAGATTTGTTGTTTCCAAATAACATTGTTTCCTGATGATTGTTTATATACTGAATTTTAATGATTTGTTTTGAAAGGCATCGTGTGGTGGAAAGAACTACAGGTCAACTAATATATTTATAAACAATAAATATTTACTCCGATATGGTGACCTCGGATGTGGCTCTTCATAGAGATCACTGAAAATTGGAATAAGAAATATGCTATGGTATATAATGAGAATTAAAAACAATAGAAACTACAAAATATAGTCTTTCTAACAATTTATTTAGAAATTACTACGATAATGATAATCGCAAAAAAATTAAATGAGAAATACATAACTGGTTAAAACAATTATTTGCCAATGATATTGGCTCGATGTGTGAGAGATGGATAAATAAGGAGGAGTGTATGGAGAAAATTTCGATGCATTGGTATGGATTGAGAGCTACGTGGAGTTGGGAGGAAGATAAGTGGGTGTGGGAAATAGATCAAGAATAGAGAAGCTATTCTTTATATTTTTTGTTTGTATTTTTTATCGAGCATAAACTTGATACCAACTATAAGAAAATCCACAGCCAATCCAGTAAGAATATTATTTACCTTGATGAGGATACAAACCACAAATATTGAAAAAGATAATACCAAACCTTGCACACAAGTATGTTCAAAAGACAAAAGATTTTTCACAGAGATCTGAAAATGATGATACATGGAAATTGGTATATCCGCATTACCTACACAAAATGATCACAAGAACAAAGAAAAGAAATGACCAAATATTTGATCTGGTCCCACTGGGCATGCCAAATGTTGATTTGTGTTTCCAACTTCCTATCCAGGTGAGTGTATGACTAATCAAGAAACACAAAACACATCGATTATACAAGGGCTTAATAGCTTGGAGATGAATATAAATGCTACGGGCGCAAAGTTGATATCAGAGTCCTCGATGTGATCTTGGTAAACCTGCATCTCACATACACCAGGAAAATAATGATTAGAGATCTTTTGTGGGGGATGCCTGACAAAGTAGATCTGGGAAGCATTAACTTCCTCGGTGGTTGTCAACCCCCGTGTGACAAGAATAATAGTACAATATCATCCAAAACAAATGAAATATAAATTGATAAATAAACGAACCTAGATGGTACCGGTATGCAAAATAGATTACCGATCTGATGCTTGCAACATGAGTCTCATTACATGAACCCAAATAATGAGTAGAATGTCATGGAAATCCCACGTGTTATCACCTAGATACAATAATAATGATATTATAAAATGAATAAAACCTCACAACATTCACCTAAATTTTCTTCCCCTCATTTGAGGTGGAGAAGACTCATATTTGAATTTGGATTAAAATAGATGATTAACGAATAACCATAATTTGCAAAAGAAATTTTGATTAAGAGGATATGATGAAGAGTTTATTTGATGGTAGGGTTCATGATGTGAAAAAAAATAAAAGGTGTGATCTGGAGTGGGGACATGATTAGGTGTAATAGTGAAGCCATGTGTTCACTTTAACTATTGATTTTTTTGGATTTGTTGTTAGATAGGGGATTTTAGAATTATTGACTTCATGGGTGGGGTTAATAATTTAATAATTTGAAGGGATTGAATATTTAGGCGGAGATTGATTTTTAGGTGGGAAATTTATTTTGACTTAAGTGGGGAACATGTGGGACTGGGTAGGTGGGATGATAGATTCTACCTTTTAAATTTAGGAAAAGAGTGTCGTATGTGTATATCAATACTCATTAATTAATAATTTACAGAAGATGGAAATAATATCAAAAAGTTGAATTATCAAATGGGTCTACATGGGGCCTATTTGGTAATTAATTAACCAAATGGATAGGATTTCATGTAATTTAAGAGAAAGGGATGCGAGAATTGAAGTAGCATGAATGCAAGACGATTGAGGTGCACTATATGCAAAAATAGGTGTCTACATGGAGATCTAGTTTCCTTTTCCTTTATTGGTTCAACTCAGCCACCATTGAATGAAAATATGGATCTTCCTTTATCATTCAAACTCTTGTTTTCCCTACTTAAAACAACTTTGTTAAAGGTAAATCTACCCATGTCTATCTCTAAATATGGGCACATGTATTTTCATTTTCTGAGCTATTTTCCTTTATTTATTTGTGTTCCTTTTCTGAGCTTATTGAAGTAATTTTTCTATTCTGTTTCTTTGAATCTTCCAAACTATAACTCTAGATTTACGGCCTCTGTCATTTTACCCTTCCCCGTGTTGAGCTTGGTTGATCCTTGTGGCCATTTTTAATTGGTTCCTGGGTTGTAAATCTATTAATGGTTTGATCCTTGTATAGAATGGGTCTATAATTTGGGTCCCCCATTCTCTGTTCATCTAAAAACTCAGGTTCCCCCATGTTGTCTATTCTCCATGGTCGGGATTTGTCTTCCTTATCATTTCTGCCCTAAGTACTTGAAGAAAATGAATGGATGTATCCCTGAAGAATGTATTTGAGCCCTGTAACATTTCTAAACTTTCTATCCTTGAAGAAAATTTCATTTCCAGGCTCAAATGGTCATTTTTCTATATTTTACGATTTGACGGGTGTTTCTCCCAGTCAAATTTGCATCCTTGCATCTATAGGGGATGTGGCACCTTTTGGTTGGACGTGCGGCTCAACTGGGTACTTAGAAAAATTCATGAAAAGCCTTAACTCAAAATGTGTCCATGTGGAGGCACGGTGCTCATTTGAAGATCTAATTTTTGGTTTGGCCTTGGAGTAGCGCCAGGAGGACACATGGAGGCTTCCACTACTTGGCCCAGACTTAGACAAATTTTTATGTAGTTGGAGCAGTTTGGCAGAACAGGACACATGGCGAGCTCGTGCTCATTCAGAGTCTCCACTTTGGGCACCATCTTAAAGTTACACCATGGAGACAGTGGAGGAACATGCATGTTCGGGGACCGGCCCTTGAGTTTCATTTTAAAGAAGCACTAGGCTAACACGTGGAGGCCTCCACTCACTTTGCATTTTACTTAGACTTTTCAACAGCCAAAAGGAGACTTCCTCGGAGCATGACATGTGGCACCTTCACTGAGCTTCAAGCATTTAGACAAACCTTGTCAGAACATGCAGGACACGTGGTGAGCCCACGCTCATTCAAAGTATCAAAATTTTGGGACCACCTCAAGGTGCCATGGTAACACGTGGTAGTTTGAGACTTCAAAGAGGTGGGGAGGTGGGCCATCAGAGGCAACTTGGATTTTTTTTCCCCTTAAGGATTAAAATTTCAAAATGGCCCAAGCCCGATGAGGGAAAAATTCAATGTTTTTCCCCGATCAATGGTGGAGGTGCGGGCTCTCGGGGGAAATTTGGAAAAAATTTCCTTTTGATAAAAAAGAGTCAAAAGTAAAAATGGAAGCGCGACCCCATTCCAATCACATTTGGACATGTGTCAGGCTCATTCTCGAGGGCGGAGTTGTAGGGAAAATTTGGAAAATTTTCCCTTTTCAAAAAGAGAGTAAAATGGTAGAATTTGGCTATGGTTCCACTCCAATCACATTTGGACATGTGTCAAACTTGTTTCCTGAGGGTAGAGGTGTAGAGAAAAATGTGAAATTTTTCCATTTTTAAAAATGTTGTAAAAATTCAAGGGAAGCCCCTGGGTCTTTTCTAAATTTTGAAATCTGCCACATGGACGGACCCAAATTCAAAGTAAAGATCAATGACAGCTGAGAGTCTAAAATATGATTTTCCCCCCATTTCTTTAAAACATGTCTGGAATGAGTCTCCATGATTTCTTGGTCTTTTCTACATGCCAAGTAGAGAAGGAAGTTAATGTTGATATCTGAAGTTTGGTGGGAAGATCTGGAGGATGTCTTTCACCATTAAAATGGTCTGACTTTCGTGCCCGATCAGATTTTCTATTTTTCTTCTCCCAATCATGCAAGGGGCTAGATTTGACAGATTAGGGGTGGAAGTGGTTGGAAAATTGAAGGAAGAGTGATCTACCAGAGCAAGGAGTTGAATGTGGGAGGTATTCGATGAAATCTTCCCCCTCAAGCACCTGGAGACTTTTGCATATATGATTCTATGAATCATGAAAGAATCATGGCTGAGCACTAGTGCATTAAAGTTTTTGTCTTTTAAGAGGAAGGGGCTCTATTGTAAATGCTATAAATGGCACAAATTTTTTGTGCAAAATGGTTGGGAGGTTGGAAGTTGGAGGTCAGAATGCGGAGAGGTTGAAGAAAATTCCCAAGAGAAAATTTGACTAGAGCCATCCCTTTTGAGAAACCATTCAAGAAGCTTGTATATCTCTTTTGTATTAAAATTGATCATGTCAAGGTGGTTGCAAGTGTACAAGCCATTGAAAAGCTTTGAGACTGTTCTAGAAACTTTCCCTGCTGATAGATTTGATCAAACTTGAGTTATTTCTGTGTTGTCTTGAGTAAAATGTGTTGGTTTTATTTCTGAATGTATGCAAGTAGTTTTTCTTGTTCTTATTGCAATCTTGTATTAAAATCTGATTCAATCACATAGGCCTCAATCCTTGTGATAGTTTAGTGGCATCTGCAATTCCATTTCTCAGAAGAGCTTTCATTTGGGATTGGAATAAATGATTTAAAATCACTTTTCTCTCATCTGTTGACAGAGATTATCTGTAAGCCTTTGGGTGTACCTTAGGCATGATTTGGCTTAGAAATCTTGATGCTTTGTCAAGTTTTCTAACTCGAGAATTCATGATAGAATCTCAAATATTGTGTGAAAGAGTGTTAATCTGGGCCTCTATTGAAGCACACATTCTAGTTGAAGAAACATTTTAACTATTCTGTGGCATTTTGTTGGTCTGAATTTCCATTTTGTAAGGTTCCTCAAGGATCTGGTGAATCTAGTTTCACCTTACCCCACCTCCCACCAAAAATTCATTTAACAACAACCAAATCCTACCCATACTACCCCTATTTGTCATGTGTGTATGCCAATGCACAATCCTCATCACCTAAACATGCAGAAGCAAGCAGGGTCTCAAATGTCTTTAGTAACCTTTGCCTTGTTGTGAAAGTATCTCCATGATCTAGAAGTGACAACTTGTGAGAGTCAGATCTGGTGTGTTGATCATATTTTCCCCAAGGTCTTCTCTATAAAATTTATGCAAAAGAAAGGTACATGTATCTCCTTTCATATAACAGAGGTTACAAAATAGGTTCTCTTACCTTGGTTGAAAGGCACAACCTAAAATAGTTAGGATAGATCACATCCTTTTTAATGTGCTACCCACTCCCTTCAAATCCTGAGTGCCCACAAGTCAGATAGATTGCTTCCCCGGCTACAAAACGACATACATGATTTTCTATCTTCCTCTGAGTGTCATGTCTAATCCATGATGTTGCTCGGTCTTTGAAGGAGGTTAAATTTGGGTACCAACATAACTAGCGTCTGCCATTGATGGGTCTTGTTCAAAGGAGGTTGGAGTTTCATTGAGAGGGTAGTCCATATCTATTTAGCCCATCAACAACACCAACATAAGTCTGGCTGGGGACTTGTTAATCTGGAGTTTCATTGAGAGATTGATTTTTTGGCTAGTCCATATCTATTTGGCCCGTCAACAACACCAACATAATTGGTCAGTTCAAAATCAAGAACCTGGTAAAACACTTCTTGTATGCTCCAAGTGTTGTGTGCATTTCTTTCAGTCTTCACATCTAGTGTACTAGCTTTTATTTGATAAATTTGGGTAAAGAAAGGTTAGAGTCTTTCCATTTCCAGTTTCTTAGCATTGACAGACATTTGACAGATCATATTTAGTGCATTTGCACAACTAAGGTGGAAATCCTTAGTGGTGACTCCCTGTTGATCTGATTCTTAATAAGTACCAGTGTCTTAAAACTCTGTCAAAGTCAGATTTGTTACTAATATTTACAAAGCTAGAAGGAAGAAGATCTTTCTTTGCTAGGGATCCTGCTAGGACATTGTTTCCAGAGCTAGGAAAAGCAAAATCAGAAGGAAGAAAATCCTGGAGAGCTGTTGGAGGTCAGCAGACAAGAAGAGGGATCTCCATTGATGAAAGTGATTGGCCTATCATTGAAGATTGCCATTCAAGTGACTCTGAATCAGGTAGCCTCTTTGTGGAATTGAACTCTCCAGCTGGAGAGGGGCCTTCATTTGATTTTGAAAGGTTTGCTTCACACTCTGCACCTATCTTTTCTGAGGTTGATAGAGATTTCCAAGAAACAAGGCCTTTGGGGGGTATCCATTTTGAAAATTATACTCCTATGTTCCAAGAACCCTCTACCCCCCATCAGTTTGTCACCCCTCCAGGATCACCTCCTCAAATCAATATGGCTCAACCCAGGCCTCCATTTGTTGTAAACACCTTTGGACCTATAAATTTTGTGGGAATGGCTGGTTATCCAAATGCAGTGCCTCAAGATGTAAGGAACAAAATGCCAAAGTTCCAAGGAAACAATGCTATTACTGGTGATCAACATCTAAAGCTTTTTATCAATATGATGGAAGATTTTGAGATTGAACATGAAGATGTATATATCAAGATATTTATCCATACCTTGGAAGAGGATGCTAGGGACTGGTATAAAGCATTTCCAGATAACTCTATTGATTCTTGGACTGAGATGAGTAATGCATTCAGATTGCAGTATGGTGATAGAACTGACCCTAGGTTTCTTTTGAAATAATTTGAAAACATCAAGAAGAACCCTAATGAGTCAGTACATGATTTCAACACAAGGTTTAATAAGACCTTGAGAATATTTCCTGTTAGAATAAGGCCTTGTGATGAGTCATGTTTGATCAAATATACTGATGCATTTGATAAAAAGGCTGCATATTATTTAAGAGACAAAAACCCCACAAATTTGAGGCAGGCCTTCACCATGGCTTTGCAAATAGAGAAAAATATCAAGGCAATTGGAAAGCCTCCAAAAAGGGAAGGTGTAAAGCTGGTTAACCCAGAAAAACCCCAAACAAGCAAGGTTGCTGATTTGGAAGAAGTTGTGAAGACTTTGGCAGGGGCTGTCAAAGAAATTTCCTACAAGCTAGCCCGAGCTGAGAAGGGAATTGGGTAGAGCTCACAAGGTCAACACAAGCAACAAGGCCAAGATAGATTCACAAATCACCAAATATCTGATGACAGAGGTAAGGGACCTATTGGATTTGGAAATAGACAGTCCCAAGCTAAGGATAATAGAATGGTGCTGATCCTCTGGATGCTAGAGTTGCTATTGTGGAGGAGACAAATGTCATTGATTGGTGTGAAAAATTTTCATGCCTCATGCTCCTTGTGAAGAAGATCAGCAAGAAGAAGAAGGAGCTGATAATGATAATGATGATGATGTTTGCATGATGGGTTGTTCCACCAGCTCACAACAAGGGGAAAACTCAACTAAGGTGATAAGTGCTAGAACTGCTGCCACTTTTTGGGACTGCATTCATAGGGTACCTATTCTTCCTCTCTCTCATACTTTAGAAGTAGATAATGTACAAGATTTTGAATTTCCCAATAATGAATTTGAATATTTAAGGGCTTTAATGATCAAAAAGTATGATGGAGGAATCCCATCTGAGGAAGATAGGTAGTTACTGATGAATGTTGTTGTTGCTCAAGAGAGGGAATATAACACAAGAAGTAAGGTTGTCAAAGGGACAGGGCCTCAAGCCAAGCCTAAATCTCCCTTACTTTCAAACATTCCTAAAGAGGCTCCTAGGAAATATGCATCTACCAGAAGCCTTGCAGTTCCAAACAAAAATCATACCCCTCCTCATGCCCAAGTTGTAAAGAATCATGTACCACCTAATGAGTGTGTTAGCTTTCCTTCCAATACTGCCTTACCAAGGAATGTCCCATATGATATTTCCAAAGTGCTGAGTCAAATAAAAGTCTCTATTCTAATTTTTGAGTTGCTTAGGATTCCTGAGCACAAAAAGAGAGCATTTGAATACTTGGGGTTGAAAGAAGAGAAGACTGCCCTAGGCAGAAATGTAAATATTGTGGAGACTCCTCTAATCATTGAAGAACCAGAAGCACCACCAGCATCAGAAGATCTAGATGAACCACCTGAGGTCTATTTGGGGACATCCTTGGTGGAATCTCAAATGAATTTGGATCCATTCTTCACCACTTTGATCATAAAGGATAGACTGCTGCACAACTGCATGTTTGACTCAGGGGCATCATGCAATGTCATGCCTTTGGAAGTCATGAATGAACTAAACATCAAAGTGACAACAGCATATGGGAAGTGCACTACCATGGACTTCTAGAGAAGTTCCAGTAGTGGGATGTGTGAAGGGTTTGGTGGTGCAGCTTGCAGCTTACCCAGGTAAAAATTTAAAACTTGATGTTGTCATTGTTGACTGCCCAGCCAAGTGGGGCATGCTACTGTCAAGAAAATGGGCTGCAAGTGTTGGTGGGAGTGTCCAAATGGATATGTCTTATGCTACCATTCTAGTTGAGGGAATCCTTGTCAGGTTGTATGGAGAAAAGAAAATGCTACATCTTATTGAGGATCCCAACAATGCATCCTATGAGGTATTGTACACAAATGTTGATGCAGAAAACTTTGTGGGATTTGCTGATGGAAAGGAGCACAAGATTGAAGAATGCAAATGCCTTGAACAAATGGGCTCTCCCTAGACTCTATTGTTTGATGGAGCTTGCTCCAAATTTGGGAGTGGTGCTGGTATTGTTCTACTTTCTCCTGGTCAGGAAAAAAATGTTTTTTCCTTCAAACTCAACTTTGAATGCACCAACAACATTGCTGAGTATGAGGAACTGTTGTTGGGTTTAAGAATTTCTTGGAAATATGGTGTCAAGGACATCATTGTCAAAGGAGACTCAGAATTAATTGTGAAACAAGTCAGAAAACTATATGCCACAAAGAACCAATGAATGAAGCAATACAAGCATGCAGTTTGGGACTTCATTGAGATGTTTGATTCATTTAACATACTGCATCATGATAGGAAGTTCAATGACTTGGTAGACAAGCTTGCAGTGTTGGGGTCTCAGTTTGACAATTGCACAATGTCCCCATATTGTGAATATGAGGTTGAGGTATTGACAAGACCTTATGTTCCTGACAACATCAAGCATTGGCAGGTTTTTGATGATGATGCTCATATTAGAAGATTCCTACAAAACAAGGGAGAATTTTCTGATCAAAGTATTGATTGGGAGCCATTGGTTTGTACAATAGAAGGAAAAGAAACCTTGTTTGGCAAGGATATCATCTAGCTAAAAAAAATACCATTCCTAGAGGGCTGGTTGCTCTTGAGTCCAATTTTGATAATGTTGATCACATTTTTAATAGATGCATGGCAGCCTCAAGGGATATTGAGGAGCATGATCTTGGTACAAAGGAGAAGCCAAGGAAAATTTGGTTAGGAAGTAATCTCAGCAAGGAAGGAAGCAGTCATACATCCATTTGTTGAAAAAGTATCAAGATTGTATGGCTTGGACCTATTCTAAACTAAAAGCATACAGAGAGGACCTGTTTCAACATGAGATCCCCTTGGTGTCTAATGCAAAGCCATTTAGGAAAAAAAAGAGGCCCATCAATCCACTCTTATCCCTCAAAATGCAAGAAGAACTAAAGAAGCTAAGAGATGGAGGGATTATCCAGCCCACAAGGTATTCCTCTTGGGTTGCAAACCTAGTGCCAGTCAGAAAGAAAAATGGTGACATCAGGCTGTGTGTGGATTTTAGGAATCTAAATAGAGCATCAATGAAGGATAATTATCCTTTTCCAAATATGGAGAACATGCTGTAGTTAGTGACTGGTTCTGAGTTTCTCTCCACCTTGGATGGTTTCTCTGGTTACAACCAAGTTGTGGTGAAGGAATCAGAAAGGATCAAGACAACCTTCACTACTCCTTGGGGGACCTATGTTTATGTCAAGATGCCCTTTGGTTTGATGAATGCTGGAGCCACCTTTCAAAGAGAAATGGATGTTTCTTTTGCTGGTTACATCAATGAATTTATTACAGTCTATCAAGATGATGTAACTGTATTTTCTAGAAAGAGAAGTGACCACTTGCTACACTTGGAGAAGATGTTGATAAGATGTAGAGAATATGGCATCTCACTCAATCCAAAGAAATGCCATTTTGGAGTGCAGAAGGAAAAGTTTCTTGGTCACATTGTGTCACAAGAAGGAGTGATGATTGATCCAGAAAGAGTAGAGGCCATCAACAAGGTCCCAATCCCAAGAACTAAGAAAGGAATTCAGTCCTTCTTTGGGCAGATAAACTTCATTAGAAGAGTCATATCAAACTTTGTTGAGCTGAACCATTCCAATCACTTCCATGCTGAAGAAAGACCAGGTCATCAAATGGGAGGAGGTATTCCATCCAAGATTTCAATGGAATCAAAGAGGCACTAAAACATGCCCTTGATTTGGCAGCTCCATATTATAAGAAGCCTTTCCAACTATTTTCCTTTGCTTCAGAGAACACTATTGCTTTTGTCCTGCTGCAGAAGGATGATGAAGGGGCTGAGAGGCCAATTGCCTTTTTCAGTAAGGCCTTGTAGGGGCTAAACTGAAGTACACTATCATGGAAAAGTAGGCATTTTCCTTGGTAAAAGCAACAAAGGTTTTCAGGCCTTATATTCTAATTTTAAAGGTTGTTGCTTATGTTCCCCATACCATGGTAAAGGACATCTTGTTGAGAGATGGAAGTCTCAAGAAAAAGATGCAGGTGGGTGAACAGCTTGCAAGAATATGATATGGACATCCAAACCACAAAGTTGGTGAGAGGTTTGGGCCTGGCTAAGCTTATGGCTGAGAGCAACTTGCAAAATATTGAGGTAAATGAGGTAGAAGAAGAAAGGGCAGGTGTATTTGAAAGGTTGATGAATTCTGAGTGGTATAAAGATGTAATCTTTTATCTCAAACACCTGAGCTGCCCTGAGCACTTAAGTAAGAACCAGAAGAGAGCCCTTAAGTTGGCTTCCCAAAAATATGTCATCACTGATTTATGGGTTAGCTTGGAAGAACCCAGAGGGAGTCCTCTTAAGGTGCATTACTGAAGAAGAATCCCCCAAGATAATTGTTGATCTCCATGGAGGAGTTTGTGGGGGGCACTTTGCTGCAAGAGTCACAACACATAAGATCCTGAGGGCTGGTTATTGGTGGCCAACTCTTTTCAAGGATACAACCTTGTTGGTTAGAAGATGTGAAAGCTACCAATGCTTCTCTGGAAGACTGAAATCTTCAGGCTCCCTTCCTTTGCATCATGTATCAATTGAAGCCCCATTCAAGCAATGGGGAATGGATTTCATTGGTGAGATTTCAGACCCTTCAAGTGCTGGCCACAGATGGATTCTTGTAGCAACTGATTATTTTACTAAATGGGTGGAGGTAATCCCCATCAAGAAGGTAACACACCAAGTTGTCATGGATTTTATGCTAAACAACATCATCTGCAGGTTTGGGGTACCAGTCAAGATTATAGCTTGACAATGCCATGAGCTTCAGAGCTAAACCTTTGGTGGCAATGTGCAAAGAGTATGGGATCAACTTGACATATGCCTCCAATTACAATCCTCAAGGAACTGGACAAGTTGAGTCCAGTAATAAAAATTTGTTGAAGATCATCAGAAGAACATTGGAGCAGAACAAGAGAAAGTGGGGTGAACAGTTGAAGTTTTCTATGTGGGTAGATAGGATCACTATCAAGAGGGTCACTGGAAAGAGTCCATTTGAGTTGGTGTATGGGACTCAGGCCTTACTGCCTCTTCATATGCAACTATATTCATATCAGTTTATGCAACAACTAGAAGATCAAGAGGTAGGTCCTTATGATGCTCACATTAACCAGATTGTTGAGCTTGATGAAGAGAGGAGGGCATCCCACCAGAGGCATATAAAGTTTAGAGAGAAATTGAAGAAGTTATTTGACAAGAAGGTCACTCCCAAATCTTTCAATGTTGGAGATCTTGTGCTACTATGGGATAACAGACATGAGGACAAGGGAAAGCATGGCAAGTTTGAATCATTATGGATGGGCCCTTACTCTATTGATATCAAAATTGGGGAACATACCTTCTTCCTCAAGGACTTAGGTGGTGAAATTCTTGAGTTTCCTGTTACTGGAAGGAATTTGAAGAATTTCTTAGACTGATCCCCCTGAATCAAGGCATAAATCTTGTATATAATGTATAGTCTATCGTTTGTTTCCTCCTTTTGTGTTTTTGCTTGTTTCTGGTCCTTCGGTGACCTGTTTTTGCTGGTTTCTCTGTATGTTTTTGAAGATGGCTTTGTTTCTCTGCTCTATAAGATGACTCTGTTGTGCAATGGATATTTTTGGCACTTGATCTACTTTTTTCTTGTGGCACTCACAGGGGGTGCCCATACCTGAGTTCGGAGCCTATGTTGGTTCTCAAAATTGTCTCACCCCATTTGTGCCTATGAAAACTTATCGATTTACGGCCTCTGTCATTTTCCCATTCCCCGTATTGTGCCTGGTTAATCTTTCTGGCAATTTTTAATTTGTTCCTGGTTTGTAAATCACTTAAGGGTCTATATTTTGGGTCCCTCATGTCTCTGTTCATCTAAAAACTTGGGTTCCCCCATGTTTTCTATTCTCCACAGTCAGGATTTGTCTTCCTTATCATTTCATCCCTAAATATTTGAAGAAAATGAATGGATGTATCCCTGAGGAACGTATTCGAGCCTTGTAACACTTATAAACTTTCTATCCTTGAAGAAAATCTCATTCCGAAACTCAAATGGTCATTTTTCTGTATTTTACCGTTTGACGGGTGTTTCTCCTGGTCAAATTTACATCCTAGCATCTACAGAGGACATGGCACCTTTTTGTTAGATGTGGCTCAGTTGGGTACTTAGAAAATATTGATGAAAAGCCTCAACTCAAAATGTGTCCACGTGGAGGCATGGTGCTCATTTGAAGATCTGATTTTGGGTTTTGAGTTGGAGTAGTGCAGGGAAGACACGTGGAGGTTTCTGCTACTTGGCCTAGAACTTAGACAAATTTTTATGCAGTTGGAGCAGTTTGGCGAAACAAGACATGTGGCGAGCTCGTCTCCACTTTGCTCATTTAGAGTCTCCACTTTGGGCACCATCTTAAAGTTATGCATAGGATGACACGTGGAGGCCTCCGCTCACTTGCATTTTACTTAGAATTTTCAATGGCCCAAAAGGAGACTGCCTCAGAGCATGACATGTGGTGCCTTCTGTCTGAGCTTCAAGCATTCAGAAAACCTTTCCAGAATAAGACATGTGGCGAGCTCCCGCGCTCATGTAAGGTATCAAATTTTTGGGACTGCCTCAAGGTGCGCCATGGTGACACATGGTAGTTTGAAAGTTCAAAAAGGCGGGGAGGCGGAACATTGGAGGCAACTTGGATTTTTTTCCCCTTAAGGATTAAAATTTCAAAATGGCCTGCAAGCCCAATGAAGGAAAAAGTCAATGTTTTTCCCCGGTCAATGGCAGAGGTGCGGGCTCTCGAGGGAAATTTGGAAAAATTTCCTTTTGAGAAAAAAGAGTCAAAAGTAAAAAGGGAAGTGTGACCCCACTCTAATCACATTTGGACACATGTCAGGCTCGTTTCCCGAGGGCAAAGTTACGGGAAAATTTGGAAAATAATCCCTTTTCCAAAAAGAGAGTAAAATGGTAGAATTTGGCTGCAGCTCTGCTCCAATCACATTTGGACATGTGTTAAGCTTGTTTCTTGAGGGCGGAGGTGTGCAAAAAAATGGAATTTTTTTCCATTTTTCCAAAAACTTGTAAAAAGTCAATGGAAGCCCCCGCGTCTATTCTAAAGCCTGAATCTGCCACTTGGATGGCTCAAATTCAAAGTAAAGATCAATGATAACTATGAGTCTAAATATGATTTTCCCCCCATTTCTCTGAAACACCTCTGAGAAGTGTGAGTCTCCATGATTTCTTGGTCTTTTCTACATGCCAAGTAGAGAAGGAAGTTAATGTTGATATTTGAAGTTTGGTGGGAAGATCTGGAGGACGTCTTTCACCATTAAAATGGTCTGACTTTTATGCCTGATCGAATTTTCCATTTTTCTTCTCCCAAGCACACAAGGGGCTAGATTTGACAAATTAGGGGTGGAAGTGGTTGGAAAATTGATAGAAAGTGTGATCTACCAAAGGAAGGAGTTGAATATGGGAGGTATTCGATGAGATCTGCCCCCTTAAGTACCTGAAGACTTCTTACAGATTTGATTCTATGAATCGCAAAAGAATCATGGCAAACACTGGTGCATTAAACATTTTTTTCTTTCAGGAGGAAGAGGCTCTGTTGTAAAGTGCTATAAATGGCACAAATTTTTCATGTGCAAAAGTGTTGGGAGGTTGGAAGTTGGAGATCAGAGTGCTAGAGGCCGAAAGAAAATTCCCAAGAGGAAGGAGAAAAATTTGACTAAGACCCATGTCTTTTGAGAATCCATCTCAAAAAACTTGTTATCTCTTTTGTATTAAGGTTTTATTGTGTCAAGGTTGTTGCAAGTGTACAACCATTGACAAGCTCTGAGACATTATTCTAGAAACTATCCCCTGATGATAGATTTAATCAAATTCGAATTTTTCTGTGTTTTCTTGAGAAAAATGTGTTGGTTTTATTTCTGAATGTATGCAAGCAAGTTTTTCTTGTTTTTGTTGCAATCTTGTATTAAAATTTGATTCAATCACATAGGCCTCAATCCTTGTGACAGTTTAGTGGCATATGCAATTTTGTTTCCCAGAAGATATTTCATTTGGGATTGGAATAAATGATTTAAAATCACTTTTCTCTCATCCGTTGATAGAGATTGTCTACAAACCTTTCGGTGTACCTTAGGAATTATTTAGCTCAGATCTTGATGCTTTGTTGGGTTTTCTAACTCGATCCTTCAAGATATAATCTCAGAGATTGTGTGAAAGAGTGCTAATCTGGGCCTCCATTGAAGCACATATTCTAGTTGAAGAAACATTTTAGTTGTTATGTGGCATTCTATTGGTATAAATTTCCATTTTGTAAGGTTCCTCAAGGATTTGGTGAATCTAGTTTCACCCTGCCCCACCTCCCACAAAAAATTCATTTAACAACAACCAATCCTACCCATACTATCCCTGTTTGTCATGTGTGTATGCAGGAAATGCACAATCCTCATCACCTAAACACGCAGAAGCAAGAAGGGTCTTAAATGTCTTTAGGAAAATTTGCCTTGTTGTGAAAGTATCTCCATGATCTGGAAGTGACAACTCGTGAGAGTCAGATCTGGTGTGTTGATCATATTTTCCCCAAGGTCTTCTCTATAAAATTTATGTAAAAGAAAGGTACATGTATCTCCTTTCATATAACAGAGGTTAAAAAATAGGTTCTCTTACCTTGGTTGAAAGGCACAACCTAAAATAGTTAGGATCAAATCACATCCTTTTTAATGGTGCTACCCACTCCATTCCAAAGCTTGAGTGCCCTGACAAGTCAGATAGATTGCTTCCCCAGACTACAAAATGGACATACATGATTGTATATGGACCTCTCAGTGTCTTGTCTGAATCCATCGAGGCTGCTTGGTCTTTGAAGGAGATTAAATTTAGTTACCATATTTAATGCACAAGTTTAATTGATTCATTACTGGGTATGATCTATGTTAAATTATATTGGTACTGTTGGGTTGCAAAGAGTTCATGACTTAACATTACGTCCTAATGAAAATTTTAAAATTGGAAGATAAATAGTGATCTTTAATCATTCAATAGTAGTCTTCCATTTAATTCATAATTTAATGTACATTGGTCCCGCACAATCCGTGGGAAATGACCCAATAAATGTAATACGTGAAAAGGAAATTCATATATATAAAACTACAAATTTAATGAAAAGGGAGATGAGATTTACTTTCCATAATTAACCTGGATCATGAAGTGGACTATCTTCATTGTAATCCTTCCATGCTATACTGATGTTCCTATATATCCTGAAATCTTGATTCTTGTAAACTATGTATATGTTGTACTTGTTGTTTTTTGAATGCACCTGTAAATTTTGATTTGGAGGTCTGAATTATTAAAATATAGTGAACATTTGTACTTGTAATTTGATAGTTTTAGTACTTTTTTCCAAACAATTACCCATCATGAAAAGCAATCAGACCATTTTGTCTTTGAAACATTTGTTGTAATCTTGTTCAAAAGCATTTGCCACTTTGACTAGTGAAAATATGATTATAACAAGAGAAAATTGTAATGTTTTCTATATTCCTTTGATTACATAGCTTGATGTTGGAGACTAAATTTCAGAAACTTGAAAGGATTATGAATGAAATATAAACTCCCCTAATATTTTTTAACATGTTGATGCTGTTTTTTGAATCTTTGTAGAGAGATTCTTACAACTTTAAATGATCAACCTTCATGGAATGGCTCATCATGGATTATATACTATCAAAATAATTATATTTATTTTGATAGAATTGTATATGCCATATTTTTCATTCAGATCTGATTTCCTATGCCAAAATTTATTTAAGTATGAGTACCACTTTGTTGTACATTTATCATCTTCTCTTTGATTTGATATTCTCACCTCAAGGTTGTTGGTGCTCGTTTTGACCTCTCACCATTTTTACCTAACTTTCCTCTGATCTGCATGTTATGAAACACTTTATTTCTCAATTTAGATACTTTGAAAGCTTTTACCTCCATTTGAACACCTTGAGTTGTTTGCAGAATCCGTTTTCATGTTCCTCCTTGAAGAATTCTCCAAGTTTTCCCTGTTTTTTGCCCTAATTTCTTCAAAATCCATGGGCTTTTCCATTTATCCAATTTTTCCATGACCATGGAAGCTCGAGAATGATTTATTTATATTTTTATTCCTTTTAAAATCCAAATCCATTGTCTAGAGATGCTCAAGAGCATGATCCACATAGTTTTGTTTCGAAATTTTTTTCATCCATAGCAAAAAATTGGGTTCTGAGCATGAATGGTGAATTTATGTGTTTTGATGGTCTGATGGGTGTCTTTTCCCTGTCAAACGTATACCTTAGCATTCAACAGTCATGTGGCTTCCTATGGTTGTTAAGCTGGTATGGCGGGTGAATGCTTTAACTTATCACTTTTTGCTTTTTTGGAAAAAAGTGTCAAATTTGGTCTCGTAGCTCCGCTCAAATCTGATTGGTTCTTTTGGTGGTTGCGTGGATTCTTCCAATTGGATGGGGCATGAAAGATTTGTTTTTGAATTTTTTATTTTTAGATACATTGGAAAAAAAATTGAACTCACCCCACGGTCCCTCCAGGATTTGATCGAAGAAAAATTTAAGTAGTAGGAAAAATGGTCTTACCTTGACCCCGTAGAAGGACACCTGACAAAGTTGAAAGTAGAGATTTAGGATTTTGGAGGAAAGTTAGATGTTTTTCCCTTTTGGAAAAATGGATTAAAATTATAAAATGGAACCATGCCCCCACCAAATCATTTTTAAAACCTTAAGGCTTTTGAGGAAGAGCCAGGAGGACACATGGAGGCCTCCACACTTTGCTATTTGCGTGGAATTTTCAACAACCAAAGGACACTGCCCCCGGAGCATAAAACTTTGGTGCCTTCCACTGAGCTTCGAGCCTTCAATCACAATTTTTTTAGAGCCACGAAATGTGGTGAGTCTGCGCACTCATTCAAGGTATCAAATTATTGGGGACCATCTCAAGGGGCCCCATGGTGACACGTGGCAATTTGAAAAGTCAAAGGGGAGCAGGGAAGTGGGCCATTGGAGGTAACTTCAAATTTTTAACCCTCTGATATGCTCAAAAGGGTTAAGATATCAAAAATGGCCCGCAAGCCCAATGAAAGGAAAGGTCAATTCTTGCTCCAATCAACAGCGGAGGTGCAGGCCTTTGGAGGAAATTTGGAAAACTTTCCCTTTGTGGGAGAAAAGAGTTAAAAGTAAAAAGGGAAAGCATGGTTCCACTAGGACCCAGATTAGAAACATGTATCAAAAGAATTGATTAAGGGTGGAGTTGTGGGGAAAATTTGGAAAATTTTCCCTTTATCCAGAAAAGAGGGTCAAATGACAAAATTTGGTCGCATAGTTCCTTTAGGACCCACCTTAGGACATGTGTCAAGCTCATTTTTGGAGGGTGAAGATGCAAAACAAAATGTGAAATTTTTCCATTTTTCCAAAAGTTGCAAAAAGTCAGAGGAAACCCTCATGTTTGTTTTTAAGATTTGAATCTTCCATGTGGACGGCCCAAATTAAAAGTAAAGATCAATGGTAGCCGAGAGTCTAAATCTTGATTTTCCCCCCATTTTTACTGAAACATGCCTGAAAGTTTGAGTCTTCAAGATTTATTGGTATTTCCTACATGCCAGTCAAAGAGGGGACTTAGTGTTGATATCTCAGTTTGTTGGGGAGATTTGGAAGACATATTTTGCCATTAAAATGGTCTAACTATTCATGCTTGATCATATTTTTTGTTTTTCTTCTCTCGAGCATGCGAGGAGCCAAATTTGATAGATTAGGGGTGGAAGTGGTTGGTGAATTGAAAGAAAGATTGATCTACCAAAGGAAGAAGTTGAATACAAGAGATATTCGATGAGATCTACCCCTCGAGCACCTGGCGATTCTTTTTACAGATTCGATTCTGAAAAATCACAATGAAAATCATAGTGAGCACTGGTGCATTAAAAATGTTTTGATCTTTTGGCAAAAGAAGAGGATCTATTTTGAAATGTTATAAATGGCAAGAATTTTTTGTGCAAAGGTGGGAGTGTTAGAGGTCGAAGAAAATTCCCAAGAGGAAAATTTGACAAATCTTGTCTTTTGAGAAACCGTCTGAGAAATCTAGTTATCTCTTTTTGTATTAAGTGTAGACACTTTTTTCTGGTATATCACCCCTCTGTCATCTCACATTCATCCAATTTCCATCCTCACTTCTCTTTTTCTTAAATTAAATGAAATCCTATCTATTTACTCACATCATTTGATTAATTATGAAATGGTCCCCATGTAGACCCATTTGGTATGTCAATTTTTGGCATATCCCCATCCTTCACAAATTATTTAATCCATGGGTATTAATACCCCCATCTGAATCCCTTTTTTTAAAATGGAATCTTTTATCTCACCCAGCATGTAAATCATGCTCCCCACTCCATCTAATACTTCAATTTGTGGTCCCCACATGATCACATCATATCCCTAACTCAAGTTACTCTACTTAACCCCGGTTACTTGTTAACCTCAAATCTAACCTCACATCTTAGTTATAAATATGGGTTTATCTCCCATATTTCAAGGAAGGAACACTTAGAAAAGGAACAAGGACAAGAGAAAAAGACGAGAAGAAATATCTTAATTAATTTCTTCTAGTTTAAGGAAGAAACCTTTTCCATGGTTCATTATCTTGCAATCTTGATGCCCGCTTCATCTCCATAACAGAGCACAAGCTAAGTTCCCTCGTCATTTTAGTTACTTTTTGTTTTATATTCCATTAATATTGTTCATGATATATTATTATATAGTCTAAAATGGGGGTCAACATCCTCCAAGGAAGTTAAAATCCTATTGGAACTAGCACTATCTAGGTAACCCACACATATTATGATCTAATCTTATTTGTTTCAGTTTTACAGATCTAGCTTCTTTATATCATGCATCTATCTTATTTACACCCGTATCATCCATCATCATCTCCAAGGTACTAAGCCCTTGTATACTCGGTGTTTTTTATTGTTTCTTGATTACTCATACACTCATCTGGACAGGATGTTCGAAACACATATCAACATTTGGCACACCCGGTGGTTCTCGATCCAAGATCTAGTCATTTTTTTTTTTTTCCTTTTATTCACTTCGTGTAGGTTTGGTGTTATCTTTGTCTATAGCAGAGGTTTGTTTCATTTTCAAGGTAGTTATTTTTCTAGTGTTTAATCATCCTGGTACTAATATTGCATGGGAAACAAGTCTAGAAACTAATCTTATTGTCTTGCTTTTATTTGTAATCGTAGATGTATAATAGATAATTTTTTTCTTTTTAACGACCTTTTCTTTGACCTAATAAAATACGTCTATATAGTCATTTACATTGTAATTAATAATTATGTATAGATATCGTATTTGAAATTATACTAATCTATAGTTATTTTATAAAAACATAACAATCTATAGTTATTTATTTTAAAACTTAATAGAGAATATTTATTATTTAAATAAAAAAAATCAAATTAAAAACAAAACTTAATTAATCATAAAGTAAGCCTATCTCATCCCCTATCTATTTCTATCCCTTCCCCCCCACTCAACTCTCCAATGATCCCTCTCCACCCAAGCCACCATCTCTTTTTCCTCTCCCGAGCTCTTTACCCACTCCGCTCAGCCACTCCCTTATCCTGAGCTCGAGCTACACCCTCTCTGCGAGCATCCACCTCACCTCTCCCTCACGAGCTCCCTTAATCCTCACAAATTTACCACCACACTTCCTCCACTCCTATCCACACTTCTCCACACATCATCTCAACCTCCATTCCTCCCATCTAACTCCCCATCTCCCACTCGACAACCACACTCCTCCCCACAAGCTTCCCTGTCACCTTCTTCTGCTGCACCCCTCCATTCCTTCCTCCCATCTCCTATGCTCTCCATCCTCACTTGCCCTAAGCTCCATCTTTCCCACCATCACACTCCTCTTCCCACGTCCCTTCCATCCACTTTTTCACCTTGGCTCTGATAGTCCTCTCAACTCCCCTCGAAAACACTCTTCCGATCTAGCTAAGCACACAGTGCTATGTGCACACTTTCAATAGGAACCTTACACAAAAAAAACAGGGGGAATTATATGACATTATATGATTTGAACCCTTATATTGATGGTAAATTAAAACCAAAACTTCCAATTTATGTTTGAAATCAGTTTTACCATCCTTCATGGAAAGCACAAATTTTATATGACCTATAGACCTAATCGATCCAATCTAGTGAAGACATAGTATGGGATTGTGAATTAAACCCACTCCTCCTTCATGATCCTTGTTGTTCGACATGGCTCATTGAATGATCCATCCTGTGCCACCCATAATCTTAAATCCTACCCCATCTTCCTCCACTCGCTTCCTCCAACTCCCTCCACGTAGCTCCTTCCCTCCACCAACTTCACCCACTGTCCATCTGAACTCTCCACATCCCTGTCACTATCCTCAACCTACCTTTCACTCCAACTCCACTTAATCCTCATCCCCTTCCTTAAAACCACCTCCCTCCAACGTCTACATCAACTGACTCATTTCCTTCTCCCACTCGACCATTCTACTCACCCCTACCAACCCACTCACCTTTTTATCAACCAATCATTCCACTTATATTATACCTCGACCGAAAAATCCTTTCATTTCACACCTAACCCACAGACCCATTGTTTCTACTTCTACTATAAGCCAAACCAACCATAGTTTGTTCTCGTGCCATAACACAATGATAATTTCATATATCAATTATAGTTTGAAAGGTTGATTGACCATTATAGTATCCATTATCTTGTTTCCTCATTTATTTAAGAGTTTACTTCTCAGATGAGTCTTATAAGTTTTTTTTTATTTTTATTTTATAGTTTACTTTGTCACTCATCATTTAGAATATATTAATGCATTACGTGCTTTGACTTAATAATAACACTTTATATCAAATCATCGCACTCACAAATCATCTTAGGAATATATACTTTATTTTAAATATACACCAAAAGTTTACATCACACTCACAAATAATATTAAGATGATATAATTTGTTTTGAGTTTTATGAACCATTTACTTATAATGTATGTCCTTATTTAATTAGCGCCTTATTTAGTTTTTATCGAGTCGTCAAATAATTTAGTTTATCACCTTGAGCTTTGGCTTGTGAAAATTCCATTGTGATATCAATTAAGTTAGGTCATCTCAATTTTCTTAGGTCCCGTACATAGTTCATTTCAAATACACATTTAGGCATTTTTTGAATTTTTTTTATTTATTAATTCGACCATATTAGCTAATTACATTTATTTTCTTTTTGCAGGTGACACCTACAACCTAGTGACTACGGAGTAATGCCATCAAAGATCAATAATTAAGCATAAAATATGCCTCAAGTCTCTAGTCACCGACTCTGTCTGAGATTGTTCATGCTGCAATTTCAGGGTACCCGGGCATTTCAGGTCACTGACTGGCACTTCTAAAAACACCATCATCAAGTACAATCACATAATAGCAACAAGTGTTTCTCCAGGTATTTCTCATTTTTCTCTATTTTCTCTTTTCTACATCGAACTTTCCCTTTCTTGAGTGTCTATATACATCGAACATCACACTTTATTTTGGTTTAAAATGAACCTTCTGCATCCTACTTGATCACATAGCTTAAGTAAAGGATTTAACTCTCTGCATTTCACTTATCACGCATTGCCTAAAATTACACAAACATAATTAACACATCAAAACATTCCTCTCAACTAGTTAACTTGTTGGGACCTAAAAACCCAACATGCCACCGTCTCAGACATCTCCCAATCCATAACTGCTTGAAACCGACCTTAGACTCCTTTAGGCACCTTCATTACCTACTTTTCTTTTCTATTCACATCCTCTAAATTAATCATTATGTTAAAAAATATTCTTCTTGATTTGTTTGTCAACAATATACAAAAACATATGTTTCTCTATTTCACACCTTTTTTCGCTCTCTCCCAAATCGAGACAAACAAACAATCTTCTCTATCTAATAAACTTACTTCTTCTGATGATCTCACCCAATAGGATTCTAAATGTAAAGCCACGTCATTAGTCGCCCAACCTCCAGTCTCCATGGTTTCACCTCATGAGAACCATGTCATACAAAATTCTCCCCACCTTGACACCAATCCTCCTAACCACTGTCAAGCCAATCTTCCTAAATTGATTGCACCACCATCTCCTGCTCCTCTAGATACAATCAAATCTCCTCATAACCCCATATATGACTTCTTACTCTAAAAATATCCTATAATATCTGAATCCTCCCAATCTCCAAAATTGGTTGATCACATTCCACCCACATCCCATTTTGACAATTCCATTAATAAACCTGTTTAGCCGTCTCAAATTCTTAACACATATCCCTGCTTATCATCATGACCCTATTGCTCAGCAACAACATATGCAACAATCCCAACCTATGACACATGTTAGTATTTTCCAAGCAACTCCTCCAACATTTACATATCCACAAATTATTCAACTATCTTATCAAACCATTCCAAAAGCATCCTATCCACAAAATTATCGACCACCTTAGCAGATGCTTCACCAAACACCCACACACCCACAAACACATCATTCACCTTATCAAAATACTTTTCAAACCGCATACCCAATCCAATATTTTCTTTATAACACCTCGAGTGATTCAATTCACTCTTTAATGAATTGATTAGCTATTTTAGAAACCCTTACCATAGCACTCAAGAACACCTTATCTTATGAACACATCTATAATGAACTTATTCATTCTTCGGTTTTAATAAAACCCTACCCACCTCATTGGAAACTTCTTTAATTTAATACGTTCAATAATAAATAAGATCCCCAACAACATCTCCTCGCATTTAAAAATGCATGTTGTCTTACTGCGCATGATCATGATCTACTTCTTTACATTTTCCCCATGTCTTTGTCTAGTCCCAGGATAGACTGGTATAATAGTATCCCATGACATTCCTTATTCTCTTTCACTCAACTTGCACAGTTATTCTTAGAACACTTTTCTATCAATATCGCATACAAGATCACTATCGCTGATCTATATACCATTCGATAGTATGAAAACGAGCCCATCACTGACTTCATTACACGGTGGCATGTTATAATTAAATCAACTATACTTCACTATCCCACAAACCAAATTCATCGAATTATTCTCATGTCCATGTGTTAGACAAATATCATCCACTTTTCAGATCCAATCATCCCGAACCTTTGACGAAGCATTCACAATGGCTCGCAAGCTCAAGACCCATGCCATTGAGCAGGGTCATCTTAAATTAAGTTCAACTAAATTAAAAATTGAATCCACCCAACCATTCACATATAATGATGAGTTCAAGACTGCGGCCAACACTATGGTCATTGAACCCTCATCCCCATCTACACCAAGCACATGGTCTCAATAACAATCTTCTCAATCAAAAGCCAACTACACTCCTTTATGAGAATCATATAGTTCTATATTTGATAAGTCGATGAGCGTAAACTCTATCCAACTTCCTCCCATACAACCTGTGAAAAACTTGCAAGCCAAGCCTATTTGGTATCTTGAGGCCCACTTTTGTAAATATCATCGAGTCAAAGGTCACGACATTGAGAGATGTCATTCCTTCAAATATCGTTTCCAACAACTTTTAAATCAATGGGATATCCAAATTGATACCTCCACTACACAAACTAATCAACCACCAATGAATCAAGTTACCCTCTTTACATCTCAACTATCAAACGCTTGGATGATTGACATTGCCAACCAAGATATTATTTCATCACCAACTCCACATGTTCCCACATTGGATATTGTTCCTATCCCTTATTCAAAACCTATCACACCTACATCATTTTTCAATATTTGTCCTAAACCTGCACCTTTTCCTATCCTTATCACATCCACATCAAATTTAACTATACCATCCACTTCTGTCACTTCAAACATACCTCAATCTACCACAATATATTTATCTTTAGCACTTATTTTTGCCCCACTCATATCCATAGATATCCCTACATCTCTCCCATCTATTTCTTCCCCCCCCCCCCAACCCATCTGCCTCAAATACACCTATTACTACACCTACATTACTCACAACCATCCCAACTAAACTCAGTTCTACAACATGAACCCTTGTAACCTCATGTTCAACATCAATCCCTTTAGTAAAAATATCATTCTTACCCCTCAAAACATTTATGAAACAACCAGTCCCTTCTACTTCTACATCCAAAAATGCTCATTGCATTTGCTGCATTACCCATAGCTATAAGGTCTACTCCATCAGTTATCACATCACTCACATCTCCACATATTAATAAAGTTCTTACATATTTATCTATTCCAACAACCCCCTATACCTATCATTTCAAAAAGTTCACCTATCTCTACCTTGACAACCTTTCCTGTGGCCACGTTACCCATTCAATCCCAATACTCTTTACCCAATCCTTCTATCACACCAACCAAATCCTCTTGATTTACAACCTTATCTAAGATACCCTTTGGATCACCTACTATACCATCATATCCACCTAAATAAAATAAAGATGATTCACCTTCTCCCTCTAAAAAATAAACTCTTCCCATGCCAAAACTGAAAAAAATCCACATCTCACATAGATATCATTAATCGCATCATACAAACACCTATATTTTCATTAACATCTTCATTTTGTTTTAGGAAAGTTTCTCCATTAATAACCCACACCACCATTATTAGATCCTCCGGTTGAAATTATTGTCATCCCTACTAAAGGTAAATCTTCTCGGTTGAAGTCTAAGGCTCTGGGAAAACAACCTCGACAGTCCCCTGTGCCTCCTTGGAAACATTCAGGTTTTACCTCTTCTCAACAATCTAATGCCACAACATCCATGTCAGGATCAATATTTCCACCTATGACATCTTACAATAATCAATCCACATCTAAATGATACCATCCTTCAACCAAATTTGATTTGTCCTCCAAATTTCACACATCCAATCTACATCTACATTTTCTCCTAACTCCAAGTTGAGATATCTTATTAAAACCCACAAGAGTTACCTTCCCCATGATACTTCAATGGGGTCTTACACATATATATCCTTTCGACATTTAACTCAAACATCTACCATCAAACGTCCTCCTATTAAATCCTTTAATCCCTATGGTCCCAAGCCATCATGGTTAAATCCTAATTTCAGTTACACCTAACATCATACCCGAGGTCATGACATCAAATATTGTACAGCCTTTCGTTTAATCGTGAACAACCATATTGAGAAATATGACTTCCTTATTCAAAGGAAAGTTCCTTCACCATCTACCTTGAATCCAATTCATATCGCATCTATCAGATTTCCCATAATCCATCAATCCACATCGTCCCTTAGTATCCATCTAACCCATGTCATTCCTCCTAAGGAATACTCTCCATTGTTCATCAATATTGCTTATCATGCTAAACAAACTAATGGTCTCTGATCTTCTACCCCATCCAAATCTAAAACAATCTCATCTAAGATATTTCGACATCCTTTACCTCCTTCACATTTAACTTATTGGGGGAATAACCCTCCCTCACCCTTGAACACATCATCCATATAAATCCCTTGTTACTAGGGGAATTTGCTCTTTGACATTGTTTTGTTTACTTTCTTCACATCCATCTAATCTAAATTAATTATATCCAGATCCTCATCTCATTCTAAGCCCTCCTGTAAGGCCATATTTGTTCTTTTATGTTTGTGCATCTTTGGGAGTATCATATTTTTCATTGAAGCCCTCCTTTGAGGCCATGTGTGTCTCTCCATTGAGGGACCTTTTTCTCTAAGTCCACCTTTGTGGCTATATTTTTGTCTCTTCTGGGACACCATCTATTTTGAAGTCCACCGTTGTGGGTATATGTGTGTCTCTTTTGGGAAACCATTTATTTCATCAAGCCCTCCTTTTAGGCCATGATTGTCCTTCTATGTTTATGTCTCTCTTAGGGCATCATTCGTTTTCATCTAAATCGGCCATTGTGGTCATATGTTCATTTCCTTCAGGATATAGTTTTTTTTTCCTGATTATCTATCATCTCATCTTATTGCAACTTCATTGTCTTCCCTCTTGTGGTGGTAAACCAAAGACGAAATCTCTTAATGCATTGCACTTGCATCCAATATAGTGTTAGCATATCTACCAATGAGCACTTATACCCTTAGATTATTCCTCCATCCTTATCCCCTTCCATTTGTCATTGTAATGCTCTGAATTATGTGGTCCACCTTCACTAGTTTTATGTGACCCCATTACCATTACATCCATCACCTTCTCATTCTCCTACTACCACCATGCAAAGGGTAAGGGGGTGTCTCTTGTACATTACTTATCCCCTCCTAAGTGGTTTACGTAACTATTCCTAGCTCTCCCCCATGTAAAGCTCAAACTCAAGTATGCAAAAGGAAAAATCAAAGTTATCAAAATAATTATGATCCCTCGAATGACAACTGTTCATGCTAAGAAAAAGTATACAAATAAAAATCCAAGTAAAATAAAAGGAAATAGACCACTCCCTTGGAGGATGGCTATCATATTATTCTTTTCGTATATATTATGTATAAAGTAGACCATACCCTTGAAGGATGGATACTCTGTTATTATGGCATCTGAAGGTTTTCCGCATTGAATAATCTTCTATTATCATTATTTTTCGAAAGTTTCCCACATTGATCAACTTTCTATTAGTTTTCTTTCCCTTTCCCAGAGCTGGGGCATAGACTTAAGGAACACTACTTTTGGAAATCCCTCTTCCCATGTACAAGTCACATCTTTGATCCCTTTTTCATGTCAATATTAGGATTATGAGCATCCTTCATCCATATTTCCCTCATGATCTTTTTATATAACTAACTATCATTGGTTATGTATTAACACCTACTATTGGCTACAAGTGCAATGCCTTGAGTGGTACCTTTTCTTGTCTATCTCCAATCCAGTTCAAAACATAGTTTCCCTGCATGTCCTTGCTACAAATATGTACCATTCATCTCATTCGGATCATATTTTATAAAAATCATATCAAATTACACACTATGAATTTTATATCTATCTGTCATCTCCATGAATGCATTTGTAAATACACTTTTTGGTTTGTGAATTCTACTTGATCACCATTGTAGTTTGTGAATCCTACTTGAGGATCCTTCTCAAGGAAATCTCATTATCCTACAACTCCTTATCTCTTAACATGTTCAACACTGTATTTGATCCATTGCTCCTCACTCTCCATGTACACTCATCACCATTTATCTCCACATCATCCTTCTCACCTTTATGTCCCCTTCCACGATGTCAAATATCTGACTCCTCTTTCCTCTTGAGTTTCTCTTTTACTCTTCCACTTTTGGTTTGAAAATATTTCTTAACTATCCATATAGCCAGAGAACCTTAGCTAAGATATAACTTATTCCTTGGATCCTCATGCTGTAGAAGCTTCTCCACCATTTCCTCTTTCAACATATGACAATCACCACCACAAACGTCTTTACACTCCTCATTTTCCAATTAATAATCTTACATCATCACTATCACCATGTAGGCATCCCAGTTAAGGAATACCCTTACACTCTCCATCTACGTTGCATATGTTCCTTCATCCATTCATGTCACACTCCTCAGTTTCATTTTTATCACTTTGATATCACCTCCTTTCATCTATTGTTCCATTTTGGTATACACTACTTAGTATTTGCATCATTCTTCTTCTTCTTTGGTTTGTTGATCCTACTTAATCATCTCTGTCATAGGGAAATATTAATTAAGAGTTTATCTTAATCATGGTTAGCCATCAGATCCTTCCATCTCCCACCATCTCTTATTTATCTTATTTCTCCTACCTCTCATCATATCCATTCACTCCAACCAATCATTCCACACCTGCATCCAATACAATGTTATCTTTCTCTTTCTGTATCATCACTGTCGGTTTTGTGATATTACTTAAATCCTCCTGCAATATGGCGACCTTACTTAATATTTCCTCTTAAGCATGACTTGTCATCCTAAACTCCCCCACTACCCCACATTCTCTCCATATACATTTTCTCGGCATTCCCCATCATCACATCCTCTCACCTCCTCTTTCATTCTCACAAACACCACTTCCTAATTGTCTCTTTTTCATCTCCATCATCTATCACTGGATAAACTTACTTAACCATTCCTTCTCCATTCATTTCGTGTCTTGTTTCTTCATTTTTCTCTCATTCATTCTCATCCACTATATTCTCTTGTCATCTTCATCTTCCTACACATCGTTATCCCTCTTTTATTTACTCTTTCTACTCCATCTTTTAGAGTTTTCCCACATATCTACCCCCATACTTACCCGTAATTGGCATCGATCTTTCCCCCACATTATTTCATCATCATTTTATATTCTCGCACTAGTAATTATTGGTGGACTTCTCCTAAAACTCACTCATCCCCATTCTACACAACTTGAATCCTTTTCTTTGACCTCCTCTATTCTATCTTCGTTCCTTCCTTCCTTTGTGTGCTCTGATCATTATCAAAGGAATTCTCCTAATGTCTCTTCATTGGAATTCCCCCTCCCATTCTTAGTTTACTTTCTCCCTTGTCTCATCTTTTGTACCATATTTTCCTACTAATCATTATCGGTGGATTTCTCCTAACATCCATTCACTGTCATTATCTTTCCTATCCCTTCCTTTCTTTTTCCTTGCCACCTATCTATCTTCCATTCTTCATTGCCAAGTTCTTCATTGTCTTCATCATACACCTTTCTCTCTATTTTATCGTCATCAGCATATCCTCATCTCATGCGTCTCTGTTTCTCTTCAAATCGATGTCATTCCTTCCTTCAAGTTTCTCTTTACGTTCCTTGTACTTCTCACTTTTTATCAAATATCTTTGTTATTGGTTCTCTTCCTCCTTCCTAATTTTCTTCATTGTCTTCTCCTCCTTTCTAATCTTCATCTTATTTGACTTCCTCTACATCATGCCTTCCTCCCCATTTTACCTTGTCCTTCCTCCTTACTTCTGGGTCGAAACCCTGACTCTTCAACATTATCCCATTTCCTTTATCATCTCATCATCCACATGCATTTCCATGTAGTCAATTCCATATTATTTACCTTGGATTTCATCACTATGATTTGTTTCCTTCAATTTTCTTTGCTCTATCATCTCTTTCATTTTCCATTACCTCTCTATTTTCATCTACTCCATTGTTCATCACACCTTTCATCTTGAATAACTCTCTCCCTTTTTCATAATTTCATCCTCTTCTCTATTATTTTCTTATCTTCTCTTTGTTTGTCCTTATTCATTTCCCCCTTTCTCTATAATCCTTCCTTGTTATCTTCTTCCTCCCCTTTCATTCCTTATTTTCTCCTCCTTTGTCTCTGTCCCTCTATTCCATATCCATGTCACCTTCATATTCAAACCGTTCTTTCTCTTCTCATAATCAATCAATCCTCCTGTATTTTCCCTTCTCTCTTTCTCAACATCTCTTACATATAGCATTCACAGTCAATGCCAATGTTTCTCATTTTATGTATTGCCATCTATCCCTTTCATTACCCTCCTTGTTCTTCTCTTTACCACATTGGCCTCTTCTATTTTTGAGAATTGTGTCACATATTTTATCTTGTTCAGTCCTCTTGTATGGACATCATCATATCCATTTCTAAGAATCTCTTCCGATCTTCTTTTGAAATTTTTGTCTTGGAAGTTACCATAACGGCCATCACTTATTATCTAATCTTGTTCTCTTCCATGAATTCTTGATCTGCTTTTGTTTTGTCACAAAAGTATATTTACTTCTTATCCTACTTATGGAAGAAATGAGACTTTTTTGTCTTCTTCACCTTCTAATTTGCTAACACTTATAACATCTTTCCTATGAAAGATGATTGCCATCATATTTATTATCCTTTTAGAAAATTTCTCACCTTTCAATCCTATCTACTCATCCTGCCAGACATTTATGATTATTCCATATATGTCTTATATTGGGGTGCCTTTTCTTCCTCATATTTGTAGATGCATATAACTCAATTCTTTTCCTTCTCGTGCCCTATGTTGGGGCATCATTATCTTCATGCTCATCCCTTTTATGGATGCATGTTTTTTTTTCACGATTCCTCACAGACAAAGGATTGTGCACATCTTTCAGATTTAGTTGCACATATTTTGATGTTTTCCTATGACCCATTTTTCATCTTGGTTTACATCCTTATTGCAGTGGTCTTCACCCACTCACTGATCTATAAAAGATTTTGAGACCTTAATTTTCCTCTACCGATGTGATATTGGAGTCACCGCCATACCTTTTTTATTTATTGCAATTCTTTTTTTCCTGGAGCATCTTGTCTTTGGTCATGTCTTCATCCATGCTTAGAAAAAAATTTCATCTAACCCTTTTTGTTTTTGTCTCTTGGCTTGCTATCGCAAACCACTCTACAAAAAAGGGCAAATGTAGACACCTATTTTTGGTATAGCACCCCTCCGTCATCTCACATTCATCCAATTTCCATCCTCACTTCTCTTTTTCTAAAATTAAATGAAATCCTATCTATTTACTCACATTATTTGATTAATTATCAAATGGGCCCCATGTAGACCCATTTGATAATTCAATTTTTGGCATATCCCCATCCTTCACAAATTATTTAATCCATGGGTATTAATAGCCCCATTTGACTCCGTTTTTTTTAAAATGGAATCTTTTATCTCACCCACCATGTCAATCACGCTCCACACTGCATCTAATAATTCAATCCATGGTCCCCATGTGATCATATCATATCCCTAACTCAGGTTACTTTACTCAACCCCGGTTACTTGCTAACCTCAAATCTAACCTCACATATAAGTTATAAATATGGGTTTCTCTCCTATATTTCAAGGACTGAAGAAAAAAAGAAGAAAAGAAATATATTAATTAAGTTCTTCGAGTTTAAGGAAGAAACCTTTTCCATAGTTCATTATCTAGCCATCTTGATGCCTGATTCATTTCCATAATAGAGCACAAGCTAAGTTCCCTCGTCATTTTAGTTAATTTTTGTTTTATATTTGATTACTGCTATTCATGATGTATTATTATCTTGTCTGACATGGGGGTTGACATCCTCTAAGGGATTTAAAATCCTCTTGGAACCAACACTGTCTGGGTAACCCCCGCATATTATGATCTAATCTTATCTGTTTCAGTTTTGCAAATATAGCTTCTTTATATCATGCATCTATCTTATTTGTGCTCATATCATCCATCGTCATCTCCAAGGTACTAAGACCTTGTATACTCGATGTTGTTTAGTGTTTCTTGATTACTCGTACACTCATCTGGACATGAAGATGGAAATGTAGATCAAAATTAAGTTTTATCACGTCAATGTGGTTGTGAGTGTACAACCATTGACAAGCTTTGAGATTGTTCTAGAAACTCTCCCCTGCTGAGAGATTTATATAAATTTGAGTTACTCTATGTTTTCTTGAGAAAAATATATATGTTTCATCTCAGAATGTGTGCAGGTAGTTTTTCCTTGTTTCTATTGTAATATTGTATTAAAAATTGATTCAATCACATAGGTCTCAATCCTTATGACAATTTCGTGGCATCTACAATTTCATTTCTTAGGATAGCTTTCACTCGGAAGTGAAATAAATGATTTAAACTCACTTTTCTCTCATCTTTTCGACAAAGATTGTATGTAAGCCTCTGGGTGTACCTTAGGCATGATTTGGCTTAGATTTTGATGTTTTATTGGGTTCTCCAACTCGAGCCTTAGTTTTAGAATCTCATAGATTGTGTGAAAAGGTTTTGATCTGGGCCTCCATTGATGCACATATTCTTCTTAAAGAAACATTTTAGCTGTCTTGTGGCATTTGTTGGTCTAACCTGCCATTATGTAATAGTTCTCAAGGATATGATGAACCAAGTTCATCCTTCCTAACCTACCACAAATTTTTTTATCTAAAAAACAACTAATCCTGCCCATACTACCCATGTTTGTCCTGTGTGTGCACAAATGTACAATTTCCATTACCAAAGCATCTAGAAACAATCAAAACTCCAAATTCCTTTAGTATCCTGAACCTTTCCTAGAAAATATCTGTACTATCTAGAGTGACAATGAGTGAGAGTTAGATTTTGTTTCATTGATCATATTTTCTCCAAGGTCTCCTTAACATCTTCATTAGGAATCATATATCCATCTCATCCATAAACAACAGGCTACAAAAGGGTCCTCTTATCCTAGTTGAAATGCAAAACCTAAAATAGTGAGAATAGATCAAATCCTCTTGAGGGTGCTATCTATTTTTCCACATTTGAGTGACAAAGGGCCAGTTAGATCTCATCCCCTGGCTATAGAACGACTCACCATGATATAATTTTTTTCTAAGCTTCTTATCAAACCAGTGATGCTACTCATACTTTGAGGGAGAATCAATTTGGATACTAACACCTAAGTGGTGCCATTACTGGGGATTATTTTAAATAGCTATGAAATAATTTGCATCGCTGAGACTAATTTTCTGATTCACTACTAGTTCATATCTATTTGGCCCATCAACAACACCTAAGTGGCATTGTTACCATGGACTACAGTTCACATTCGAACCTAGGTAAAACACTTCTTGTATGCTCAAAGTACTATGTGTAATTCTTTCAGTTTTTACATTAAATCTGGGTAAAGAAAGGGGAGAATCCTTCCATTTCTTGTTTCTAGCATTGATTGACATTTGACAGATCATATTTAGTGCATTTGCACAACTAAGGTGGAAATACTTAGTGGCGAATCCCTATTGATATGATATTTATAAACCTAGAAGGAAGAAGGTATTTTTTTGCTAGGGATCCTGCTAGAACATTATTCCAGAGCTAGGAAAAGCAAAATCAAAAGGAAGAAAATCTTGGAGAGCTGTGGGAGATCAGCAGACCAGAAGAAGGATCTCCATTGATGAAATTGATCAGCCTATCATTGAATACTTCCATTTAAGTGACTCTAAATCAGATAGCCTCTTTGTGGAATTGAATTATCCAGAAGGAGAAGGTCCTTCATTTGATTTTGAAAAGTTTGCTGCACATTCTAAACCTATCTTTTCTGAGGTTGATAGGGATTTCCAAGAAAAAAGGCCTTTGGGGGATCTTCATTTTGAAAATTATACTATTTTGTTCTAAGGATCCTCTACCCCTTATCAATTTGTCAGCCCTCTAGGGTCACCTCCTCTAATCAACATGGCCCAACCCCCACCCAAACCCCCTTTTTTTGTAAACACCTTTAGACCTATAAATTTTGTGGGAATGGCTGGTTATCCAATTACAATGCCTCAAGATGTAAGGAACAGACTGCCAAAGTTCCAAGGGAACAATGATATCACTGGTGATCAAGATCTAAAGCTTTTTATCAATATGATTGAAGACTTTGACACTGAATGTGAAGATGTATATATCAAATTTTTTATCCATAATTTAGAAGAGGATGTAAGGGACTGGTATAAAGTATTTCTAGATAAGTTTATTGATTCTTGGACTCAGATGAAAAATGTATTTAGATTGCAGTATGGTGATAGAACTGACCCCAGGTTTCTTTTGACATAATTTTAAAACATCAAGAATAACCCTAGTGAGTCAGTACATGACTTCAATACAAGGTTCAATTAAAATTTGAGGATATTTCCTGTTAGAATAAGGCCATGTTATGAGTCATGTTTGATTAGATATACTGATGCATTTGATAAAATACTGCATATTACTTTAGAGAAAATAACCCTACCAATTTGAGGCAGGCCTTCACCATGTACATCAAGGTAATTGGGTAGCCTTCAAAGAGGGAAGTGTAAAACTAATTAACCCAGAAAAAACCTTAGACAAGCAAGGCTGCTAATTTGGAGGAGGTTGTGAAAACTTTGGCAGGGATTGTCAAATAAATTTCCTACAAACTGGCCCGGGGCTAAGAATGGAATTGATCATAGCTCACAAAGTCAACAAAAGTAATAAAGCCAAGACAGGTTTACAAATCACCAATGATCTGATGACTGAGGAAAGGGACTAGCTGGATTTGGAAATAAGTAGCCCTAAGGCAGGGAAAACATAATGGTGCTTGATCATTTGGCTGTCAGAGTTGGTATTGTGGAGGAGACGGATGTCATTAATTGGTGTGACAAATGTTTCATGCCTCATGATCCTTGTGACAAAGATCAGCAAGAAGATAAAAGAAGATGATGTTGATAATGATGATGATGTCTACACGGTGGATTGTTCAACTAGCTCAAAGATAAGGGGTAACATCAAATGAGGTGATAAGCGCTTTGACTGCTGTCACTTTTTGGGATTGCATTCATAGGGTACCTATTCTTCCTCCCTCTCATACTTTAGAAGTAGATAATGTATAGGATTTTGAACTGCCCAATAATGACTTTGAATATTTAAGGGCTTTAATGATAAAGAAGTATGATGGAGGAATTCCATTTGAGGAAGACAAGAAGTTACCGATGAATTTTTTTGTGGCTTAAGAGAAGGAATATAACACAAGAATTAAGGTTGTCAAAGGGACAAGGCCTAAAGCCAAGACAAAAGCTCCCTTACTTTCAAACATTCCTAAACAGGCTCCCAAGAAGGATGCATCTGCCGAAATCCATGCAGTTCTAAACTAAAAACATATCCCTTCTCATGCCCAAGCTGTCAAAAATCTTCTACCACCTAATGAGTGTGTTAACTTTCCTTCCAATACTGCCTATCCAAAGAATGTCCCATATGACATTGCCCAAGTTTTAAGTCAAATAAAAGTCTTTGTTCCAATTTTTGAGTTCCTTAGGATTCCTGAGCACTAAAAAAGAGCATTTGAATACTTAGGGTTGAAAGAAGAGAAGACTGCCCTAAGCAGAAATTGTTAAATATTGTGGAGACTCCTCCAATCATTCAAGAATTAGAAACACACCACCAGCATTTGAGGAACTAGGTTAACCTCTTGAGGTCCATTTGGGGACATCCTTGGTGGACTCTCAACTGAAATGTGGATCCATTCTTCACCACTTTGATCATTAGGGACAGAATGTTGCACAACTGCATGTTTGATTTAGGGGCATCATGTAATGTCATGCCTTTGGAAGTCATGAATGAGCTGAATATCAAAGTGACATTAGTATATGGGAAGTGTGTTTCCATGGACTCCAGAGAAGTGCCAATGGTGGGTGTGTGCATGTGTTGTTTTCAAAATAATGCTAATATGAGTAAAGACTAACAGCTAAATAGCCTTAACTTAGCAAGAATTGAACAAAAAACTAAACACCATCAAGATAAGAATTAAACAAGGGCTAGATGCTAGCATTCATCAATACAAACTTTGAAAATAACAAATGCTAAATATCTAAACTCCTCTATTCTCTAACAAAAAATAAATGAATGGACCTAAGTAAGCTCCATGGCTGTCGAAATAGTTGTCCTTAGTATGTTAAGTAGCCTAAGAATGAGGGCCCATCAAAGTTGGGCTACAAGACCCCTTTGACACATCCCATATGACCCAAGCACTTAAGAAAGAGGCTTAACTCTTCAAGATGATGAACTCTCAAAATGGCAAGGTGCAAGCTCTTAGTCTCTTTGCTATATGCTTTGCATTTTCTCTCTAAGGAGTTTAGGTGTAAGTAAAAAGGTAGGTGGAGGGCTCTTTATATAGCCCAAAGGATAAAGGATTCAACACATTCTCATGAATGTGGGATAAAGGTAAAAACATGATTAGGAATGGATAAGGTTCTTTATTAAAGGTAACCTTACTTTAGAAGGGTTTAATTTATGCTTAGCAAGTCATGGAGAGTTAAGGGTGTTTTAATTAATCAAAGGTGATTAACTAATAGGTAGCTGTAAGCTTATAGAAGATAATTAGAGGAATATTAGTACGATTTAGGCTATTATAAGGGGATTAAATCTATTAAATATTGATTTATTTGTTAAATGGAAGGGAAAGCTAATTATTTAATAATAATTTAATTAGCCTAGGTAGAAGGGGTGATTTATTACGAAGGTCATTAATTAGGGTATTTGTTGGATAGGCAACTTAATTAATTAGCTTAGTGTAATTAATTGATGATGATATGAGGGAAAATGAGTGCTTTTGATGAGATGTCGTTGATTTTCGAGAAAGGCTATAATTAGTGCAATTTAAGTATTTAAATTGCTTGGGCATAATTAAGGTGTCTACAGTGGGAGTAGTGCAGGGTCTAGTGGTGTAGCTTGCAGCTTACGTAGGTAAAAATTTAAAACTTGATGTTGTCATTGTTGAATACCCAGCCAAGTGGGGCATGCTACCATCAAGAAAATGGGCTACAAGTGTTGGTGGGAGTGTCCAAATGGATATGTCCTATGCCACGATTCTAATTGAAGGAAAGATTTTCAGGTTGTATAAAGAGAAGAAGATGTTGCACATTATTAAGGATCCCAACAATGCATCCTATGAAGTATTGTACACAAATGTTGATGTTGATAACTTTGTGGGATTTTCTGATGGAATGGAGCACAAGATTGAAGAATTCAAGTGTCTTGAGTAGGAAATATCTCCTTGGACTCTATTTTTTGATGCATCTTTCTCCATGTTTGGAAATGGTGCTGGTGTTGTTTTACATTCTCTAGGTAAGAAAAAAATGTTTTTTCCTTCAAACTCAACTTTAAATGCACCAATAACATTCTTGATTAGGAGGTATTATTTTTAGGTTTAAGGATTGCTTAGAAATATGGTGTCAAGGACATCATTGTCAAAGGATACTCATAATTAATTAAAACAAGTCAGAAAATTGTATACCATAAATAATTAGCGAATGAAACAATGCAAGCATGTAGTTTGGGATTTCATTGAGATGTTTGATTCATTCAACATAGTGCAACATGATAAGAAGGTTAATGAATTGGAAGACATGATTATAGTGTTGGGATATCAATTTCACAATTATGCAATGTCCCCATATTGTGAATACGATGTTGAGGTATTGACAAGACCCTCTGTCCTTCATAATATTAAAAACTGGTAGGTTTTTGATGATGATGCTCAGATTAGAAGATTTATACAAAATAATAGAGATTTTACTGATCAATGCATTGATTTGGAGCAAATGGTATGTACCAAAAAGGGAAAAGAAACATTGTTTGGCAAGGGCATCATCCAGTTAAAGACCAATACCATTCCTAGAGGGCTTGTTGCTCTTGAGTCCAATTTTGATAATGATGACATATTATTAACAGATGCATAGAATCCTCGAGGATTATTGAGGAGCATGACCTTGGCACAAAGGAGAAGCCAAGGAAAATTTTGTTAAGAAGTAATCTCAGCAAGGAGGAGAAGCAGTCATACATAAAATTTTGGAAAAAATACTAAGATTGCATGGCTTTGACCTATTCTGAACTAAAAGCATACAGAGAGCACTTGTTTCAGCATTAGATTCCCTTGGAGCCTTATGTAAAGACATTCAGATAGAAATAGAGGCCCATAAATCGAATCTTATCTCTCAATATGTAAGAGGAATAGAATAAGCTAAGAGATGGAGGGATTATCTAGCCTACAAGGTATTGTTCTTGGGTTGCAAACCTAGTACCAGTTAGAAAGGAAGAATGGTGATATAAGGTTATGTGTGGACTTCAAGAATCTAAATAGAGCATCAATGAAGGATAATTATTCTTATACCAAACATGGAGAGCATGGTGTAGTTAGTGATTGGTTTTGAGTTGCTTTCCACCTTGGTTGGTTTTTCTAGTTATATCCAAGCTGTGGTGAAGGAATCAGAAAGGATCAACACTACCTTTACTACTCCTTGGGGAACCTATGCTTATGTCAAGATGAACTTTGGTCTAATGAATGTTGGAGCCACTTTTTGAAGAGAAATGGATGTTTCTTTTGCTAGTTACATCAATGAATTTATTGCACTTTACCAAGATGATGTAACAGTGTTCTATAGAAAGAGAAGTGACAACTTTCTACACTTGGAGAAGATGTTGATAATATGTAGAGAGTATGGCATCTTACTCAATCCAAAGAAATATAATTTTGGAGTGTAGAAGGCAAGGTTGCTTGGGAACATTGTGTCATAAGGAGTGATGGTTGATTTAGAAAGAGTAGAGGCCATCAATAAGGTCCCAATTTCAAGAACCAAGAAGGGAATTCATTCCTTCTTTAGGTAGAAATACTTCATTAGAATATTCATATCAAAATTTGCTAAGTTGACCATTCCAATCACTTCCATGCTGAAGAATGACCAGGTCATCAAAAGAGAGGAGGCTGCCATCCAATATTTCAATGGGATCAATGAGGCATTAAATCATGCACCTATTCTGGTAGCTCCATACTATAAGAAGCCTTTCCAACTATTTTCCTTTTCTACAGAGAACACTATTGCTTCTGTCCTACTGTAGAAGTATGATGAAGGGGCTGTGAGGGAAATTGCATTTTTTAGTAAGGCCTTGCAGGGGGTTGAAATGAAGTACACTATCATGGAAACGAAGGCATTTTCCTTGGTAAAAGAAACAAATCTTTTTAGACCTTAAATCCTATTTTATAAAGTGGTTTCTTATGTTCCCTACACCATGGTGGAGGACATCTTGTCAGAGATGGAAGTCTCAAGAAAAAGATGCAGGTGGGTAAAAAATTTTGCAAGAATATGATATGGATATAAAAACCACAAAGTTGGTGAGAGGTTTGGGCTTGGCTAAGCTTATGGCTGAGAGTAACTTGCAAAATATTGAGGTAAATGAGGTAGAAGAAGAAAGGGGTAGGTTTTTTTTAAAGGTTTGTGATTTATGAGTGGTACAAGGATGTATTATATCTATCTCAGACACTTATATTGCCCTGAGTACTTAAGTTAGAACCAGAAAAGAAATCTTAAGTTGGCTTCCCAGAAATATGTCATTAGTAAATATGGGTTAGATTGGAAGAACCCAGAGGGAATCCTCTTAAGGTGCATTACTGAAGAAGAAGACCCCAAGATAATTGTTGATCTCCATGGAGGATTTTGTGGGGGGCATTTTTCTACAAGAGTAACAACACACAAGATCCTGAGGGATCATTATTGGTGGCCAACTCACTTCAACGATACAAATCTTTTGGTTAGAATATGTGAGAGTTTCCAGAACTTCTCTAGAAGAGTGAAAGCTTCAGGCTCCTTCCCTTTGCATCTTGTATCAATTGAAAACATTCAAGCAATGGGGGATGGATTTCATTGGTGACATTTTAGATCCTTCAAGTGTGTGGCCATAAGTGGATTCTTGTAGCAAATGATTATTTTACTAAGTGAGTGGAGGTAAACCCCACCAAAAAGCAACACACCAATTTGTCATGGATTTTCTGTTGAACCATATCATCTGCAGGTTTAGGGTCCTAGTCAAGATTGTTGCTGACAATGCCATGAGCTTTAGAGATAATCCTTTGGTGGAAATGTGCAAGGAGTATGGGATTAACTTGACATATGCCTCTAATTATAATCCCCAAGGAAATGGACAAGCTGAGTCCAGTAATAAAAATTTACTGAAGATCATCAGAAGAACATTGGAGCTGAACAACAGAAAGTGGGGTGAATAGTTAAAGTTTGTTGATTGGGGCAAACAGGATAACTGTCAAGAGAGTTACTAAGAAGAGTGCATTTGAGTTGGTATATGGGACTTAGGCCCTGATGCCCCTTCATATGTAACTATCTTCATATCATTTTATGCAACAGCTGAAAGATCAAGAGGTAAGTCTTTATGATGCTCACATTAACCATATTGTTGAGCTCGATGAAGAGAGTAGGGAATCCCACCAGAGTCATGTAAAGTTCAGAGAAATACTGAAGAATTTATTTGAAAAAAGGGTCACTCCCAAAGCTTTCAATGTTGTGGATCTTGTGCTATTATGGGATAACAGGCATGAAAATAAGGGCAAGCATGGAAAATTTGACTCATTATGGATGGGCCCTTAATCCATTGATATCAGGACTGGTGAGCATACATTCTTCCTCAAGGATTTATAGGGTGAATTGCTTGAGTTTCCTATTAATTAAAATCATTTTAAGAATTTATTGGATTGATTCCCCTGAATCAAAGTAAAAATCTTATGTATAGTGTATAGGTTTTTGTTTGTTTCCCATCTTTTATGTTTTTGCTCATTCTGGTTCTTAGTGACCTATTCTTTCTAGTTTCTCTGTTTGTTTTTGGAGATGGCCTCTTTTCTCTGCTCTACAAGCTGACTCTGTTAACTAATGGATGCGTTTTGAACTAGGTGTACCTTATTTCTTGTGGCAATCGCAGGGAGTGCCCATCCTTGAGTCGGAGCCGGTGTTGGTGCTCGTTTTGACCTCTCACAAGTTTTCCCCTAATTTTCCTTTGATCTACATGTTGTGAAAGGATTTATTTCTCAATGTAAATGCTTTTAAATATTTTACCTCCATTTTAATGCCTCGAGTAGTTTGCAGAATCCATTGTAAAGTTCCTCCTTGAAGAAGTCTCCAAGTTTGCCTTGTTTTTTCCCTAATATCTTCAAAATCTATGGGCTTTACCGTGTTTCCTATTTTTTCCTCGACCATGGAAGCTCGAGAATGATTTATTTATATTTTTATTCCTTTTAAAATCCAAATCCATTGTCTAGAGATGCTCAAGAGCATGATCCACATAGTTTTGTTTCGAAATTTTTTTCATCCATAGCAAAAAATTGGGTTCTGAGCATGAATGGTGAATTTATGTGTTTTGACGGTCTGATAGGTGTTTTTCCCCCTGTAAAAGTTATTCCTTAGCATTTACTGGTCATGTGGCTTCCTTTGGTTGGTTAGGGGATGGAGGGATGAATGCTTTAACTTATCGCATTTTGATTTTTATGCAAAAAGACAAATTTGGTCCCGTAGCTCTGCTAAAATCTGATTGGTTCTTTTGGTGCTTACGTAGATTCTTCCAATTGAATGGGGCATGGAGGTTTTGTTTTTGAATTTTTTATTTTGGGTACTTTGGTGAAAATTATGAACTCACCCTGAGACCCCACTAGGATTTGATCGAAGGAAAATTTAAGTGACAGGGAAAAAGGTCTTAACTTGACCCCGTAGAAGGACACCTAACAAAGTTTAAAGTGGAGATTCGGGGTTTTGTAGGAAATTAAGATGTTTTTCTATTTTGACAAAATGGATTAAAATTGTAAAATGGAATCGTGCCCCCGAAAAATCACTTTTGAAACCTTAAGGGTTTTTGAAGAAGTGCCAAGAGGACACATCGAGGCCTCTGCTCACTTTTCTTTTTGCTTGGACTTTTCAACGGCTGAAAGAGATTTCCTCAGATCCTGACACTTGGAACCTTCCACTACGCTTCAAGCCTTTAAATAAATTTTTCCGGGCCAGGACATGTGGTAATCCCGCGCTCATTCAAGGTCTCAATTTTTTGGGACCATCTCAAGTTGTGCCATAGTGACACATGGTAGTTTGACAAGTCAAAAGGAGTGGGGAAGTAGAACATCAGGGCTAAATTGCATTTTTTTCCCCCTGATATTCAAATGATCAAAACATGAAAATGGCCCACAAGCTTGATAAAGGAAAGGTCAAATATTTCTCTAGTCAACGGCGGAGGTGCAGGCCTTAAGACAAAATTTGGAAAATTTTATTTTTGAGAGAAAAGAGTTAAAGGTAAAAAAGGGATGCATAGTTCTACTGGGAACCACATTGGGACACGTGTGAGAAGCATTTCTCAAGGGTGGAGCTGTAGGGAAAACTTGGAAAAATTTCCCTTTTCCAAAAAAGACGTGAAATGAAAATATTTGGTCACGGTTACTTTGCAACCCACCTCAGGACACATGTCAAGCTCATTTCCCAAGGGTGGAGGTGCAGAAAAAAATGTGAAATTTTTCCATTTTCCAAAATTTTTAAAATTCAGAGGGAACCCCGGGGTCTAAATTTAAGATTTGAATCTTCCACTTGGATGACCAAAATTCAAAGTGAAGATCAATAGCAGCTATGAGTTTGAATCTATTTTTTCCCCTATTTTACCAAAACACACCTTGAAGTGTGAGTGTTCATGATTTCTTGGTGTTTCCTACGCACCAGGTAGAGAGGGGAGTTACTGTTGATATATGAGTTTCGTGGGGAGATCTGGAAGATTTATTTTTCCATTAAAATGGTCTAACTATTCAGCTCGATTGGATTTTATGTTTTTCTTCTCCTGAGCACGCAAGGATCCAAATTTGATAGATTAGGTGTGGAAGTGTTTGGTGAAGTGAAGAAAGAGTAATCTACCAATGGAAGGAGTTGAATGCGTTAGATATTCGAAGAGATATGCCCTCGAGAACATGGTGATTATTTTTGTAATTATGATCCTAGAAATTGTGATCGTGATCATGGCAAGCTCTGGTGCACTCAATGTCTGGATTTTTTGGGGGAATACTCTGTGGTAAAATATTATAAATGGCATGAATTTTTCATGCAAAGGTGGGAGTGTTAGAGGTCGAATAAATTTCCCAAGAGGAAAATTTGACAAAGTATTTCTTTTGAAAAGCTATTTGAGAAACCTAGGTATCTATTTTTGTATTAAGTTTTGTCGTGAGTGTACAACCATTGACAAGCTCTGAGATTTTTCTAGAAAATCTCCCCTGCTGAGAGATTTAATTAAATTCAAGTTATTTTGTGTTGTCTTGAGAAAAATGTGTTTGTTTCATCTTCGAATGTGTTCGGGTATTTTTTCCTTGTTTTTGTTACAATCTTGTATTAAAATATTGTTCAATCACACATGTCTCAATCCTTGTGACAATTTATTTGCATATGTAATTTCATTTCTCAAGAGATATTTCACCTAGAAGTGAAATAAATGATTTAATCTCACTTTTCTCTCTTCTGTTCAACAAAGATTGTCTATAAGCCTCTGGGTGTACCTCAGGCATGATTTGGCTTATATTTTGATGTTTTGTTGGGTTCTCTAACTTTATCCTTCATGTTATAATCTCATAGGATATGTGAAAATGTGCTAATCTGGGCCTCCATTGAAGCACATATTCTAGTTAAAGAAACATTTTAGCTGTCATGTGGCATTCT
Source organism: Taxus chinensis (assembly GCA_019776745.2). NCBI lineage: Eukaryota > Viridiplantae > Streptophyta > Pinopsida > Cupressales > Taxaceae > Taxus > Taxus chinensis. Next base: position 387,893,212 of record CM034155.1, read on the forward strand.
GTTGGTCTAACCTACCATTGTGTAATATTTCTCAAGGATCTAGTGAACCAAGTTCATCCTTCCTCACCTCCCACCAAAAAAATTATTTTAAAACAACTAACCCTACCCATACTACCCTTGTTTTTCCTGTGTGTGCAAAAATGTACAATTTCCATTAACGAAGCATGTAGAAACAATCAGGATTCCAAATGTCTTTAGTAGCCTGAACCTTGCCCATAAAATATCTCCACTATCTAGAGTGACAACTCGTGAGAGTTATATTTTGCTGCATTGATTATATTTTCTCCAAGGTATCCTTAACATCTTCATTAGGAAGGATATCTCCATCTCCTCCATAAACAACAGGCTACAAAAGGGTCCTCTTACCCTGGTTGATAGGTACAACCTAAAATAGTGAGGATTTATCAAATCCTCTTGAGGGTGCTATCCATTTCTCTGCATTTGAGTGATAGAGGGCCAGTTAGATCTCATCCCCACCTAAAAAATGACTCATTATGATCTAATCTGTCTCTAATATTATTTTCAAACCAGTGATACTACTCATACTTTGAGGGAGAATCAATTTGGATACCAACAAAGCTTATTTCAAAGATAAGTGTAGTTTGGAAGGTTCTATGTTATGTTTTCACATATGAAGATGTTTGGAGCCAAGTAGGTGTTTTCCTAGAAGATTAATAGAATTTTTTTTGTCCTTGAGATTGCACATTTGCTTTATCTTGTACTTCTTGATACCTACATGTATGGAAAATTTTGCAAGTTACATGGTTCTCTTGTGTTTGTAAGGTGAAAAACTGTAATATTAGTCCTTGTTGAAACAAGTTGATCCTTGTTCACCTTGATTAGGTGGTAAAACATTATGATTTTACCTATTTCCCATAACTATAGTTTGATAATCTTGTACTTAATACAATTAAACTATACCTTGGACTTATTTCTATGCACTATTTGATTCCATTATACTTGTTCATATGTTTGATTTATTTTATTTGTACAAAATATACTTGAAAATTTCTAGTCAATACCATAATTCTAATTGTTTTTTAATGCATGATTTTCTAAAGTTGTAAATATAATGATTTGAATCAACCCCTGAGCTTAATATTGACAACCTCATTTATTTTTACCTCAAGTACACTTATGCAGTTTGGAGGATAGCTTGGAGCAACAACTTTGAAAGGAAAACCTCTTCAAGGAAATGACGGGTTTCTTTTACCTCATTCTTCTTTCAATTTCATAAGAACATGCATTCAATTTTATTTGAGTAAGAAAATGTTACATCCCATGGATTTTGTGGGAAAGATTGAATTTTACCATGAATAAATGATATTTTTTTGTAATTGATTTGTGTACTTCCTTTTAGTTTCAGCTCTTATGATATGTAATGATTATATGATGAATTAAACAACTCAATAACATACTTAATGAAATTTAATCATAGGAAATTATTAAATTGAAAATACCTATAGCTTAATAATGAACATCTCCAATGCAAACAACAACTATGTTAGCTATTTTGGAATCCAAATACTCAAGTCTACCTCTTTCTCTTCCTTCCTCAAAGTTGTAACTTAACTCTTCTGAGATTTTATGAATATTTGATGAAGGTTAACATGGGATAGCAACATATGTGATGTGTTGCATTCTACAACAACAAACATAGCTGCATTTTTCCTTGTTCATTCACTTAAATGCAAACACGGTTTAAGTAGAAATGCCCCCCCTAGTTAGGTTCATTCATAAACTCCTTTCATCGAAAATAAAGTTTTGAGTTGCCCATTTTTTAAAAAGTGTAACAATTGTCCTTAATTTTGGCAATCCTTTAGAGAAAGTTGTCAACTAGTTTCAAAACTAATGTCATGGTCTAGTCTATTGGGCATGGAGTCAAAGAATATAACAAAAATCTACATTTTTAGAAAAAATGACGCTTCTGAAAAATAAACTAAAGATGGGAAAGGATATGGTAAACTAGATCATGTTGATGAATGTACTTATTGAATTAAAAAACATTTCTATGTGCATGAACTGAAGGTAGAGATGAATATTTTATTCAATGCGTGAATATAAAATCAAAAAATAAAAATATAAAGCACCCCCCCTTAATACATTGCTCTTACAAATGTACCCCCTAAACAAATCAAACTTCACCTTGCCGAGAGGCTTGGTGAGAATATCTGCAACCTGAGAATCAGTAGGGCAGTACTGGAGCTGAATTTGGTGGTTCAAGACCTGTTCATGAATGTAGTGACATTCGACCTCAATATGCTTTGTTCATTCATGGAAAAATAGGATTATTCACAAGCTTCAACACAACTTGATTGTCACAATGAATGATGCGATTTTTCTCTTCAAGAATCCCTATATCTACAAGAATGTGATGTAACCAAATCGCTTCACACATAGCTCCTCATGCGCAGTGTGGTATTCAGCCTCATTGGATGAGAGAGAAAACAAAAGTTTGCTTCTTGCTAATCCATGAGATAGGTCCAGATCCAAGATGAAAAACATATCCTGAAGTGGATTTCCTTGTCATTAATGGATCCTGCATAGTCCGAGTCTGTATATCATTGTAAGAAGAACTGACTGTTCTTCTGATACTCCAGACCAAAGTAAAATTTACCTTGGACATATCTCAACACATGCTTTGCTGCAATCCAATGACATTTCTTCGGCTCCTTCATAAATCTTGCGAGATAGATCACTTCAAAGCAAAGATCTGGTCTGGTATAAGTCAATTAAATGAGACTCCCCATGAGCTGCCTATAGTGAGTGCCATCTACCTACAGTGAATCCTGGAATCTAGATAGTTGTAAACCTTTTCCCATAGGCATGGACATTGGTTTACAATATGACATCCCATACTTGTCCAGGAGTGTCTTGGCATATTTCATCCGGGAGACGAAGATATGATTCTTCTTCTGCCATATCTTTAAGCGAAGACAATAGTGAAGTATCCCCAAATCAGTCATGTCAAATTATTTCTTCAGATCATTATGTACATTATCTACAAGATTGTTATAACTTCCTATGATCACAAGATCATCTACGTACAAAACCAGAAGCACAATCTCTATTCCTACCTTCTTAATATACAAATTTGTATCTGAGGGGTTAGGAGTGAATCCATGTTGTAATAGGCGATCATCAATTTTTATATACCATGCCCTAGGTGCTTGTTTAAGTCCATAAAGAGACTTTATCAAATGACATATGCCTTGTGTGGTTGATGCTCATCTACAAACCCTTCAGGTTGGGCCATGTACACTTCTTCTTTGAGATCACCGTTTAGAAAAGCACTCTTGACATCCATCTGCTGAATTTTCCATCCATTTTGTGCTGCCAGTGCACATACAACTCTGATGGTTCTGATCTTCGCAGTGGGTGCAAAGGTCTCGTCATAGTCAATTCCTTCTTGCTGAGCATAACCCTTTGCTAAAAAATCATGCTTTGTGTTTGTCGATTGAACCATCTGCCTTATATTTTGTTTTGAAAATCCATTTACAGCCAATGGATTTCTTGCCTAGAGGCAGATCAACAAGTTCCCACGTCTGATTCTAAATCAGGGAATCATATTCAGCATTCATAGCTTGTTTCCACTATGGTTGGTCTAGTGCCTCACGAACAGTGTCAGGTTTGGTGCTCTCAACAACTGAACTCATGAGTGCAAAATTTACCTCATGTCTAGCTTGACTTCGTGTTTTAACTCCCATGTAGAAGTATCAGGAAGTGAGTTCAGGTGTGCATCCCTGATAGTACTCTGGACCCATTTCAGACATTGGTGTTGCTACTAATGTGAAGATGTGTTTTCCAGTGTGCCAAGATCAATGAATAAGTTTCCACTCAGCTCTTCTTCTCTCTGAGAAGAATCATCTTGCTCATCATCTAGATATGTGAGCAATCTATGTGACGAGGTCAATACTAGATCTCCATTGTGTGGTACGGAGTCAAAGGACGACTCAACACATACCACATCTCAACTCTCGTAGATATTCTTCTCGTCTCAGGATCCATGAGATGATATGCCTTTGAGGTAGTACTATACAACAAGAAAATACATGGCAGTGTCTTTGGATCGATCTTCTTCCTTCTCTTATCTGGAACATGCATATATGTAGTATAACCAAAAACTCTCAAATGATAAATAGAAGGTTTATGACCAGTCCATACCTCTTCCGGTGTCCTATGCTCTGTAAGATCTTTGTGGGTGCCTGTTTGGGTAGATACACTACTTGTCTGGACTGCTTCTACCCAAAACCAATCCTCCAACTTAGCGGTCGAGAGCATACAACGAGCCATCTCCATGACAGTCCTGTTGCGGCGCTCGGAGATATCCCATTTTATTGGGGCGTATAGGGAGTAATAAGATGTTGCTAAATGCCATGCTGCTTTAGGTATACTAAGAACTTCTTTGACACAAATTCCCCACCTCGATCTAGAGCAGAGGAGAAGAAGAGGCTTCCCAGACTACCTGATGGCTTGCTGGTAGAAGGTTTGGAAATTTGCAAGTGCCTCACTCTTCCTCTGGAGGAAATATACCCACATTTTCTGTGAGTAATCATAAATGATGAGCTGAAAGTATGCAAAACCTTTGAAACTAGCTGACAAGGGTTTGCATAGATCAGTGTGAACGACCTGAAGAGGCTCCGTAGAATGATAAGATCTCTGTTTGAACAGACCTCTATGTTGTTTTCCCGCAAGACATCCCGAGCAAACAGGTAAGGAATGGGAGAGTGGAGGAAGCCCTCTTACCATTTCCTTCACACTGAGCTGATGTAGAGCCCCGACAAAAAGATGACCATATAGAAAGTGCCATAGTGCAATGGACTCTGCCTGAACATGAAGAGAGAGCAATGCTAGATGAAATGACCCCATCCAGTGTAAATAGATGGCCCTTCATAAATGATTGAGCAATAGACTGACTCTCCCTAGGAAATGATGTAGGAATTGACCCCTTTCTGAACAAAGAATTCGACCCACATTCTATGGTTAAGAAGCTAACTTACAGACAAAATATTTGAAGTCAAACCTGGAACATATAGCACCTTTGTGAGTGTACATATTCATGTTCCAAGAGGAATTATGACATCACCAATCCCCGCCACAATATACTCTTGATTGTCTGTGATGGTGATCCGATCTCCAGCGGGCCGGTCACTCAGAGTATGGAACAACTTCTTGTTGCTAGTCATGTGTTTGTTGGTGCCATAGTCAATCAACCAGAGATCTTTCTGATGGCTGCAAAGTCTGTGAGACTAGAAAAATGTACGGAATGATTTTTATCTGGAACCTCTTCATCAGAGGAAGCATCCTGCTGAGCAGTAATGTGGCCCTTCTGCTTCTGATTACGAGCATGCCATTGGAATTTTCTTGGAATATCCTTAGCCAAAAGTGCTCTCTTCACCAGAATTTCCATGCTTGCGACCGTTGTAATAAGAGTTCGCAGTCGTGTGCGTATTCCGTGGAGCATATGTGGCACCACCAATCCGCCTTGTTGTCCTGCTACTTTTGGGGTGGTCGCTGTGGTGGCTACTGTGAAGATGGCTGACTGAGCATGTTGCTTCTGATTTTGGGGGGCTGACTTGCCCTTTCCGAGGCTTGTTGTTATGTTTTTTCCTCATGATGAGAGCCTTATCTTCGAATTATTCTTGTACATTCTTGCATGGCTTCTTCCTACTGAAGATAATTCTCCAGGGTTGACAAAACTCACCTCCTATTGATTGATTGTCAACGTGGTGATCAGTGTCTAAAACCTGGTAGGAAGAGCTCGCAGGGTGAGTGGGATTAACAACTGTTCGTCCACTAGTTCACCAAGTGCAGAAAGTTTTGCATGTAACTTGGTCTACGCACCACAAGAAAGCTTCAACTAACTCATCATCATGCATACTCATTGTGTGAAGCTTTTTCTGAAGTTGCAACATTGTCATCAGATTCTTTCCTTTATAGATGGTACACAAGGTGCGCTCCATGTCCTGAGAAGAAGTGGTTTGCTTCCCAAATATGAGGCTGCACCTTATCAGAAAGGACTCAGGGTGATGAGCATTAATGCTTTTACATCAGACTTTTCATACTTATCCATTAGATCATCGTCTATGGGAGGGGCGTCTATGCAAGAGACATGATCCCCCAAAGATCTTCAAATTAAAGAATCGTCCACATTTTGGTTTTCCATGCGGAGAAATTTGACCCTTTCAACCAACCGGGCATCAGATAGCAATATTTTTGGAGCAGGCATTTTCCAAAAACTTAAAATTGTATTTTATTTATTTATTTGATTGTTCCAAAAATGGATTACAAATGCTTACTGAAGGAATCTGTCACCGAAGATGGGCTCTATAGGCTCGTGCAGTGAGATGCTGGACGCTCATGTGGGCATTTCTACTTCACATTCGTCATCTGCATCATAGCCGCACGTCCAAGTTCTACACAGATTCGGCGCACTTGACAACACACGTTGAACCATAAAGTAGTTGAACAATCCTTAGCGCACTAATCTCGTCAAAGATAATACGTTGCTGGTATTGTGTAGCAATTCATTGAGCAAGGCAAAATAACATGCCAAGTGGTGTCCTCTTGGGCATGTCAGAGGTGACCCCAGTAGATATTTGGTCGCTCTTAACACTGCTTTGGCATCAGAAATGTGTCACATGTAACGCGGTGACACTAATCTAAGATTTGTAGCCTCTCTCGCCAAGCTCTTCACGTTGCAAGTTTCTCACATGGAGCAAAGAAGAACAAAACAGTCACTCGTTGCTTTCACGCAATGCTGGTTTATGGTTTCCTACTGAAGGCATTTAGATGTTTTTCAATACCTTCATCTCAAACTTCCACTCAGCTGGACAAAGAACTCAACAGTTCACTATGCAAAGGAGTTCCATGCACAGTCTTCCATACGTACACAGCTTACTATATTTCTAGAGAACATGTGTCCACGCACAGCATTGGTTTCCACGCACGGGATGGAGTCTTCCATTTTTCGACATCCACCTTCAAAAAACTCTACCAAACGATCTAGTTATTCCATGCTGCAGGTCGCTTAGAACTTAGATCTCAGTCTCCACAAACTCACGCATAAAAAAAATAGAGTAGGTCACATTTACTATGATGTTGCCACGTCCAACTGCACGTCCACAGTAGAAAAAACGCGGTCAATCAGGCACTTCCACCAAGCCCACACGTTTCTACAGGGTAAGGAAACTCAAATCAAAACCATCCACCCAAGCAAACAAAAAACCAAAGATCCAATGAAAAAACTGATGTGTCGATCTTAGCTCTGATACTCAAATGTAATAGGAAAACAAATAAGGATAATGACCATGCCCAATCAGATATCTGGCTACCCTAGAGCCAAGAGCAAGAGTTGCCACAGGTAAATGCTCATTTCAGAGGCATGAGGTAGACAACTGTAACTGTTTGTAAAGGTCCATCAAGTAACAATGCCTCCCAGAACCAAGTACATAACAGTACTCTTCATGAGGTATCTCATTCTGAATTATATTGATACTTTGAGGAGGGTGACATGCCATCTGCATAGGCAAGTGTTTTCACTCTAAATTCCCAACCATGTTCTAGCGCCACACATCAACATACCATGGTACATCATGTAAGGATAGGGAAGCTACTTCTCCCTTCTCTGTTGTAGGTTTTACTTGAGTGCCCCTTGCCTCTCCTTAGTTTAGGTTAGTCATTCATGAGCTTTCTTTTAGTAGACACGATGTTTCTTGCTCACACTCTATAACGTTCCAATTTGAATATGTATGATTTTAGAAGTCATTTTTGTACATAGATCACAGACTGTGCTTTTGTTTCGGCATAATCCCTATGGTGCCCTTTCCTTTCATGTCATGCCCACAGCGCCCCTTTTTTTACTTCTTGTGATGACAGTTTAATTTTGGTAGAGGCAGTTCTAATAGTCAGTGCATAGCTTCCACTCATCATCAATCCAATTCCCGAATTTCATTCAAATGAGAGCAACAGTTCAGTTCAGAGTTCAAACATGGAGCTTCAAGTGAGCTCTAGGATATGTATCTTCAGAGTTGCATAGAAATAAACTCTTCACGATTAGTGCTTGAATCCATGCCTAATGGACTGTCATGAGAGGCGACTGATAACTTTCAGATCCCTAGCATACGAATGGATACTGAAGACCTTTTCAAAACTGTTATAAGATAGCTCTTAGGATTTGGATAGTCCTTACAAGAACAAAATGCTTTCCTTCCATCACTCTTCTAACTCCTTTTTTCCCTTGTGCACCTTTCTAACTACATTCCCAATTTGAAGTCCTATGACCATCATGCATGCCTCTTTACATCCACTTTTTTCCCTTTCTGCACTGTTCTCAACTTGATTGATGGATTGTTTTATAAATTTCATTCTCATCTTTTGAATCCTCTCGTGCCTAAAACTTCAATACAATGAAACACTTGTTCTTTAGTAATGGGCCCAATCATATTCAATGTTAACCTCAAATTTTGATAGTCAACTCGGTGCATACTTCAAAGGTATATCCAAAAGCAGAGGCCCAAACCATTGCCAACTCGCCATTGTGCTATACCCCAAAAATTTACATCGATCGTTGATAATTCTTCGAATCAAAAAATGGAAGGTGCTAAGTGTCATCTTTGAAATCTCCAACATTAATAAGACTCCCAAGATAAAAGACTCAAACATGCTAGCCCTCCACGTAGAAATTCTTAACATAGTTCAAATCAAAGGAGAGCGGGCCCATGAACAAGACTAGTATAAGAATCACGGAAGCCGCCACTAGGAATTATAATCATTTTTAAAAGTAACATCTGAATCACCAAGGTGACCGAAATCTGCCAAGACACGGTAGCAAACTCTTTAAAATATTGCGCGCCTCATTCAAATATTCATGATGGCCATCTTCTTTTGATTTGAAACATGCAGACTTTTCAAGAGAAGAATTTTTGGAAATGTCTTGAGATATCTACGCCTTGATGACAAAATACACTTTAATAAGATTTGGTGGGTAGATAACATGAAGAAACCTCTTATAATTAAAGCATAATTTTCTCAAACACCAGATTTGACATGACACAAGTTCGATCCGTAAGGATTCCTAGACTCCTTTAATCGATACAAGTAATTGATGAGACCTACAAGAAAATTTGGGGTAGATTTTAAAATAGAGGCAATAATCAATGGTTTCATAGCCTTAAAACTGATGTATTTTACCAATTCTCTTCTCTCTTCTTGAACTCCATGAGGCAAAACATACTTTTTTTTAGGATTTTCATAGGCTTAAAAACAGGTTGAACATCTTCTAGATTTAGCATGTTGCTTAAAGACTCCATTCAAATTTGTAATTTTGAGTTAGACCTCCATCACTTGGCTCTTGAGCATGTAGAATCGGCCTCCTTGGAAATTGTAACAGTTTTGTGCATTTTTGAAGTAATAGAATCATAACAATGTGACTAGATTGTCCTAACGTAAATTAAGCAAACAATCTTCTTGCCTCTTCTCTTCTATTATGTATTGTTTAAACTACTTAATGTCCCTTCATCCATATTTTTCTGTTCTATGACCAACTTTGGTGAATGCATGAATAAAATTGCTTGCTGAGGAGTGCTCTAGCCTCACTCACAGGAATTCCTCTTATTTCTCAATGTCAGATAGCTTTATCATACCCTTTTCATGGCAAACAAATAAATAAGCACCTTAAGTGTAGTTTACTTCATATCCTCTTTCCATTAGGTTTCTTACTTAGCTTAGAAATTCTTGGATACAGCATAGCAAGTAGTCACCTTCTCAGCTAGAAATAGATAGAGGAACCGGCCTTCTGGACCATCCTTCATCATCAGCGTGCAAGGTCCTTTAAAACTTAGGACAGTTCATTGTGGTCTTTTACACCTCTAAACACTTTTCAAGGGCCTTGGAGGTTTTCTAAAAACCAACATTACTTATTTATCTAAATCTATCCATTGTTACATATCTATGAGGTTCCTTGCCAATGAAAATATGCTAGCAGTAGATAATACTTGTCTTAACTACCTAGAAAACATCTTGCTTGATCTTAACAAAAATGTTGGTGAAAACTGTCTTGAACTTGAGATTTAGCAAAGCATGAATGAATTCAACTATGCTTGAATTAACCTGTATCAAATACTTGAATTTGATAGCCCAAAATTTGAAAAATATCTCTAAATGAAGTGTACCCTTATTTAGAGATGAAAGAAAGGGTTCTAACATTTTTTTATCTGTCACTTCCATAGATGCAATGGAAACACCCCAGTACTGTGGGTATACTATTATTTAGGTGAGTCTCTGGTATGAAAGGTAGGCCCTTATTGATGTATCCTAAATGATTTTAATAGGTTTTTAAAATGGAGTTTTATAGTGATAACAACATATGTTTGTAATTGTTAATTGAAATGGGGTGATAACAAAAAATTTATTGAGGGATTTGAAGTAATTATGTCACAATAAAATGCACCCTAGAAATAATTGCAGATGCATGAACCAATGGGTTTTCAGTTGATCCTAAGGAAACACTTGTATGTTGATGGAATAAATCATGGGTTGAAACAGATAGCTAACATGCACACTAAGACTGATAAAAAACCACCAAATTTATATGGCAAGGTAAGATAATTAATTCAGGGAATAAACATTCACAAGAGATGTAATATAGATATACACACTGCTCTAAATAATTGGAAAGGAAATGTACTGGTTCTCATTCAAGGGAAAAACATGTAAAAATATGATTTGACACTCAAAGATCCAAAAATTTCTCTTGTTCGTTTTCTGGGATGTTAAACACAATATATAGCAAAAATACTTCAAACTGACCTCCTAAAAATACTACAGTCTAAACTCGCCCATGCATGGTATTTTTAGCCTTTATCATTAATAACATGCAAAGGAATAAAATATTCATGTAGTTTACAATGACCAATAATAGACTTATTTCTAAAACTTGAAACTTTAGTCAAAGTGTAGTTGACCCCAATCTTTATTGCTTCAACAAGGTGTTGTAATGCAATCTCAGCATATCCTGAGCATACATAATCAATAACTCCCTCTACTTACTTCAATGCAAGATTATTGTTGATGCTGTAATCACAACAACCTTGAATGTTTGCAACTCGATATGTTGAAATGTAAGTGTGATTACATAACATGGAGCGTTCCCAAAGTGTGGGACTTTGTAATCGAGAAAGCTCTCCAGATGAAGGTCGGTTCCTATTCCTCTATTTGGATGCACACATACAAATTATAGAGGATCCACCTAAAACCTACTCTAACTTTCCAAGGAGACAAGGGTTAAGAAGATTACAATAAATTAAGCCTAAACTAACAGAGGTGATGCACCAAAGGAATGTTGAACACCTGCTTTTCCATTAAACACAAACCATTAAAATGTAATACAACCACCATGCATTAGATGACCAAGATTTCAATGAGATATCAGAAGACAACAATGAACACAAGAGAGGGCTGAAATTCATCCAAAGACTTATATTATTGCTCCATAGATCTGATAGAGTGCCTTACAATGGCCAAGAGGCAAAAATTACATTTTACACTTTTGATGGGAGGTTTTAACTCCAAAAATCCACTTACAGACAAGAGAAGAAGGGAGGGTGCAAAGAAATATTATCTAACATTACAACAATTCCCCTCATTACAATTTATAGAAGAATATTTGAAGGGGAGGAGAGAGAAAAATAGAAACCCAAATTTGCAAAAAAAAATCCTCCAAAAATCATTGTTTAATCTTGTAATGAGTGCATATTGATCTTCAAAATGTCTCTTTTCATTAATTACTTTCCTTGAGCATGAATGAATTGGTTGTGATTGCACCTCCTGTCTAGTCTAGTCCCCGAATACTCAAGATGATTCCTAATCCTCACCATCCTTCATTAATGGCCTCACCTACCATTTCATCTCTGCCATTTTTGGAGGTTCAGAAACCCTCAAAATCCAAAATTTGAAGATCCCATACTGTGGATCTCGAAATCACCTTTCTAATGTCTATAGATTCACAAGAAATGGTTTGGTATATTGGAAGACATCACTACTTTTGCAGTGCATGTTTTTGTGAGTTTCACCTTCAACTTCTCCTCTCAATAGCTGACTATATTTCTCATTTTAAAAATATTATACGCTTGCTAAATAATGTTGTGATTTTCTTTTCTTAACAAAATACTCAATCTTTACTGTGGGGACCTCTTGTCCATGTTCACATGATAGAAATATTATTCTCTTTTGTTTTCCCTTTTTTATTCGGTACAAGGTTCTTTCTTGAGATTAAGGTATGTTTACAAACAATAAGTTAATTATTTACCCTTCTCTGACCTTGGCACTTAGCAAATATTTTTTACCATACATCACCTGGCCACCTTTTGAATTAATCATGCATTGTTTAATAAACACCCCCTTTTGATTATAATCGTGGCATATTAGTTGGTCGGCATATGGTGTTAACTTTGCATAGCATATCTTTACAAATAATTCTAAGGTACGAAAAGTGGCCATTTCTTCAATGATTAGACCTCCTTGGATTTGAATGCATAAAATTTGATCTTGGGCTCCTCTTGATTATTGGATGGGACGTTGATATTATAAGGTTTTCAAACTTTAATCATTTTCTTTGAAAATTCTTGATCCCCCTCGAAGATGGATAGCCTCTTGATATCCTTTTTCAGTGAATGTTTACTAACACGATGTGAGTTAGGGTTCTCTTTGTAGTTGACACATATGCATTTGTAATTCCTGGTCGAGTTTTGGAAAACCTGTGGTATGCATTAAGAAGCGTCGATATTTTTCCTTTTTGATCTTGGTCGTTGATCTTTTAACTCAATGGTGAGCTAGATAGTAAAAAACACGAACCCTAAGTTACTTTTGCATTTTCATTTACGATCTCGGTGCTTCTGTGGTTTGAATTGGAGTTTTGGTTTCTTGGTTTGAGATGTGATTTTTATTTATCCATCATTTCAGATATTATGCCTCCTTTTTTAGATTTAGTCTGTGCATTTTGAGCTAGTATATGTGAAGACTGTGCATATGATGCAGGTTTTGAGTTTGCTTTTAATGTCATTGGCTCTGCTTTATTTCATATCTCAGCCGTTGTAAAAAGGTAAGCCATTTTTTCTTCAATCACTCTTCTCTATTTCATTTGAGCTCGAACAAATGAAGATTTGAGTTAGTTGTTTCTTTGGGACGCCATTACTTCTCGATACTTGTGATTTATTTGCACAAGACTCTTGGTTTTTGTGCTTTTTCTATCCGTGTTTCTAGATGTGGAGATCTATTTTTATCTTCCTTGAAAATTGCTGCCACTCAAATGGGCTACTATTAGACGCCATGCTTCTGGAATTGGATTTTATATTCACCTGAAAGTCGAGCTTCTGGGTATTGATCCTTTATGAATTCGTCCATGCTTGCTCGCCATGGAAGTTCATTGATTTGTTTCTCCCTTCTAGAGCTCTGAGACGAGTTTTGAAACCCCATTTGCTAGCTCGGCGAGGAAATTATATTTTTAACTAATCCTGACCTCATTTAAATGGGCCTTTCTGGTAAGTAAAACTAGTCTTCCCTCTCCATCTGGGTATCTTTATTTTTTAAATATGAGTTTATTTCGCCATGCATTCATGGTCTGAGTTCAATATGTGTTTCCTTTACTTTTTCCATGGTCGTTTCTGTTCGACTGGAGTGAGGGTTTGTCTCTGAGCTTGTATTCTGTGCTATTTTCTCTTTAAAATAGAGTAAAATTTCTTCTTTATTTTGAGTCTAGCACTATTTTTCTTTGTATCTGTACTCAGTGCATATAACACAATCTGGGTATACCTATTTTTTGTACTTTGTCTTTTGTTTCTAAATTGCACGAGATGGAATTTATCATGTACTTATTTTTAGTGTTTCGACGAATGCCATTAGAGGATATGGAGTTTCTATACAAGTCTTAGCCATCATGACAATCTAGATCTCTCCCATTTCCGCTAAGTTTTGTTGAATTTGCTTATTGAGCTTTGTTGATACTTCGTGTGGAGATCTAGTTCGCTTTGGTCTAATTGGTTCAACTCAGCCACAATTGAATGAAAATATGAAGCTTACTTATTTATTCGAACTCTTGTTTGCCCTATTTAAAACAACTTTGTTAAAGGTAAACCTGCCCCTGTCTATCTTTAAATCTGGCCACATGTATTTTCTTTTTCTGAGCTATTTCCTTGATTTTTTCGTGTTCATTCATGGTCTACAGTTGTGCCAGGAGGGTTTCATTCACTACATATGATTCGATCTTATTTAAGTAGTTTTATCTTCTGTTCATTTGAATATTCCAAACTATAACTATGAGGAAGTGGATATTTTGCTTTGTCATTCCATACCAATAGTAAAATCTTTTTGTTTTTGTGCATTTGTGTGACTTGATTATGAACTAGGTACTTCTTAACCTTCCTTGCAATTTGATCATTCTGGACTATGATTTTTTGTCGTCGAACATTTGGGGTTTTGAGTTCCGACCTTATAGACAAGAATGGTAAACACCTTTCTCATTTAGCTATTTGCATGTGTTTTAAAGAGTCAAGCAGATCGTGCACTACTTTATTGTTTCATATCTCTTTTGTATTCGATGAGTTCCATTCCTTCTCTTTCCTACTGTTATCTACCTGTAGGTTTTAAGTTCATATCAAATGCATAATAAAGGTCGTGATAGAGCTCTCTTTTAATGATCTATACTATTCAGAAGTTATGACCTAGATAGTCCTTTAAATCTTGAAAACTTGAACTTGAATGGTAATCTTTTCATTCAATAGTGCTTGTATCTTTTATTTTTGTGGCTTTTGGATCTTCAAGTGATTAAGGAATGTATGCATGATATAAATCTTGTTGCTTTGCTCATTGAAAAGGGAGATGAGTTGTACTTCCCATTGAATCAGGATTATAAGAGTAATCTCTTCCTTCTAAGGCTTCATGGATAGTGGTTCCTATACAACCTTTAAAGCTTGATTCCTGTACATTATGTACATGTTGTACTTGTTATTTGATTGCAGAAACATCTACCTTTTGATTTGGAGGTCTGAACTATTAAACTGTAGTGAAAAACTGTACTTGTACTTTGATAGTTTGAGTATTATTTTCCACAAACTTAATCATTATGAAAAGCAATCCGACCGTTGTGTTTTTGAAACATTTTTTGTAATCTTGTTCAAAAGCATTGACCACTTTTTTGTTGTGAAAATATGATTATAACATGAGAAAAATTGTAATTTTTGATGTATTTCTTTTATGACATTGCTTGATGTTCGAGACCAAATATCAAAAAATTGAAAAGATTATGAATGAAATATCATCTCCCCTAATCTTTCTGAACATGAAGATTCTATTTGTTGACTGATTATAGAGAGATTTGTACAATTTTACATGATCAAACTTCTTGGCCTGGCTCATCATGGAATGCATACTATCAAAACAATTATCTTTCTTTTGATAGATTTGTATATACCAGATTTGTCATTAAGCTTTTATTTCTTGTCCTAAAATGCCTTGAATTTTGAGTACCACTTTTTTAGACAGTTATCATCTTCTCTTTGATGTGATTTTCTCACCTCAAGCTTATTTCAAAGATGAGTGTAGTTTGCAAGGTTCTATGATTTGTTTGCACATATGAATATGTTTGTAGTTAAGTAAGTGTTTTCCTGTAAGATCAATAGAAATTGTCTTGTCCTTGAGACTGCACATTTTCTTTATCTTGTACTTATTGATACCTACATGTAGGGAAACATCTGCAAGTTACATTGTTGTCATGGGATTGTAAGGTCAAAAACTAAAATATTATTCCTTGTGGAAACAAGTTGATCCTTGTTCACCTTGATTAGCTGGTTGCACATTAATTTTTATAGATTTCCCATACCTGTAGATTGATAAGCTTGTACATAATGCATTGAAAATGTACCTTAGAATCATTTATATGCACTGTTTGAATCATCTATACTTTTTCATTTATTTTATTTGTATGAAATTTACTTGTAACTTTCCAGTGAATACCATTATTGTTTTTATTTTTTTGAATGCATACTTTTCTGAAGTTGAAAATATAATGAGTTGAATAAAACCCCGAGCTCAACATTGAAAAAAGTTTATCTTTTTTCCTTGGGTTCACTGATGCATTTTGCAGAGGACATCTTGGAGCAACAACACAGAAAGAAAGGAAAATCTCTTCAAGGAAATGACGAGTTTCTTTTACCTCATTGTACTATAAATTTCATATGAACATGCATTCCTTTTGATTCAAGTAAACATAAGTTACATCTCGCAGCTTCTGTGAGAAACTTTGAATTTCCTCATGAATAAATGATATTATTTATGTAATTGAGTTTTGTACTTCCTTTAACTTTAAGCTCTTATGATATGTAATGATTGTGTGATGAATTAAACAACTCAATAACATATTTAATAAAAATTAATCATAGGAAATCATTAAATTTAAAATACATGTAGCTTAATAATGAACATTTGAAATGCAAACAACAACTATGTTTGCAATTTTGGAGTCCAAATCCTCAAGTCTGCCTCTATCTCCACCTTCCTCAGGGTTGTACCTTAGTTCTTTAGAGATTTTGTTCATCTTGAATGAAGGTGAACATGGGATATCAACATAGGTAAGGTATTACATTCTACAACAACACACATAGCTGAATTTTCCGTTGTTGACTCACTTAATTGAAAACACAATTTAACTGTAAATGCCCTCGTAGTTACGTTAATTCATCAATTTCTTCCATCGAATACAATGTTTCGATTTTCCCACTTTTTCACAAGCGTATAAATTTTCAAAAACTTTATCGAAACATAGAGAAGTGTGCATTCTTTCAGAGAGAGTGTATGTATTTAGGCCACATTATTTCTAGGGAAGATATTGTAGTTGATCCTTCCAAGATTAGAGCTATCATAGATTGGTGAACAACTACCAGTGTGACCAAGGTGTGCAACTTCATAGGATTGGTAGGTTATTACGAGAGGTTTTTGTAAGGATTTCTCTTGTGTTGCACAACTCATACTTCCCTTCAACGGAAAGTGAAGAATTTTTTTTTGTTAGATAGATGTAAGCAACCCTTCATGAAACTGAAGGAATGCCTTATGAAAACACCTATTCTAGTTGTTCCAGATCCACATAGATATTTCTTTGCATGCAAAGATGCTTCATTGGTAGGGATAGAAGGTCTATTGATGTAGGATGGCTGTGTAGTAGATTTTATGTCTCACCAACTCAAGGATTATGAGATCAATTATCCAACTCATGACCTTGAGCGTGCAACAATTGTGCATGCTTTAGTGTGTTTGAAAAATTTCATTTTAGGCAGGAGGTTCATTTTTAGGACATATCACTTGAGCCTTTGACATCTCTTCATATAACCTAATCTCAACGTCTGTCAATGGCATTGGATGGAGCTTCTTTGTGAGTACAATATGGAGATAGAGGTTGTGAAGGGGAAAGAAAATGCGGTTGTGAACTCCTTGAGTTGTCGGAGGCATTTGGTTAGAGAGACAACAATTTGTATAGACTTGAGGACTAGGATCTTATAGCAGGTCCCATATGACTGCTTCTACTTTCAGTTAGAGTAGTGATAAATTTTTAGAGACCCCTTGAGGGAAATTTTGAGGGATTTCCATTAGAGTTAGATTGTTTTCTTTGAAACATAGGTGAGATCTATGTACCAAGAGATGGATGATTGAGGAAGGATATTTTTTCTATGCATATCTTACACCTTATTTAGCCCATCTAGGGGTGAAAAATATGCACGCCACTTTTAGATAGTTGTATCATTTGAGAGGGATACAAAGAGACATAGATACATTTATATCTCATTGGAATACCTAACCTCAACATCCAAATTTCCTTCTATATCCTCATGCCATACTAGAGTGGAAATAGAACCCCATTTCCATAGATTTGATTGTTGGGATACCAATTTCGATATATAACCAAGACACCATTATGGTCACGGTTGATAAATTGATAAAAGTGGCTCATTTTTCTCTACTGAAGGCTACTCATACATCGAGTGTTGTAGCACGAGTATACTTGGATGAGATTTTCAGACTGGAAGGAATTTCACGGTACATTATTTGTGACTGTGATCCCTTGTACATATCTCATTTTTGGAATACCATCCACCTTTCTCTCAGGATGAATATCAATTTCAGTACGCCCTATCATCCTAAGATAGGTGTAAAGACTGAGCAAGTAAATCTATTTGAGATTTTGGAGGAGACCAATCCCTTAGCCTACTGTCTAGCATTACCGCCAAACTTGTCTCTCATCCACGATGTGTTTCATGTTTTTGTTCTTAGTACATACATTCCATATCCTTATTGTGTATTGGATTGGACTACAGTAGGTACATGAGTAGGGGAAGGTGAGGCCTGTGTGCATTTTATAGCACATGACCCTAGGCCTTTGAGGTCGATAGATTGATCAACTTCTCGTTAAGTGGGATCAGTACGATAATACAATATCTACATGGAATGGCATCAAACCTTTGAGTACACAATCCCCAAACATGTTCTAGTGACTTCAAGAAGGAATTTGAGTCTAAAGGAAGGAGGATGTAGTGCCCACTCCTCTTCGACATTGCTCTTACTGTGACTTTTTTTTATTTTGGATTGGAGGCATAGAATTTGTTATAAAATTTCATCAATATACTTTGATAGATGGACATTACTATATTTTATTAGCATATTTGATAGACAATATGGATGTTTAGAATTTTTACATGATGCAACTTGTATGATGGATTACATGCATGGGTTGACATATCAATATTTGATGATGATCTAGAGTTAATTTTTTATATATGTACTGAATCATTGGATTTTGGTATACATATTTCTTTAAATTTAATATTTTTTTGTTAGTGGTAAATATTTTTTTTAAAAGGGACTATATCCTTGTACAATAGGACTCAAAATTCAGATTTTATAGATTCTACATTGCAAAAAGAGATCTAAATCTAGATTAAACATAATAGAACAAAAGCATAATCCACTCTACCAAGATCAAATCCTAAAACCAATAATCCTATAGCTAGAAAAAATCTAGTAGACAACGACTACTCAGCAACAACAACTACTCAACAATAGCATAACAGGCCTATAGCAAAGATGAAGCCATGAGAGGACCCAACATGACATAAATTATTCCTTGTTCGATACAATGTAAGGTTTAGATTTAGTGTATCCTTTCATTCGCATATCCACTACTTTCTATTTCTCATTTCCATCTTCCACCTAGATTGGAAGAGCAATTTCATTTGAATTTATAGGGATGCGACTATACGATAGAAAAGTGACATGCGAGCATGAGAATCTACAAGTAGCCCTTCTTCATACCCGATCTCCCGAGGTCATGCTGAGACAGCCAGTGGAAATGGAATATATGTGGATACAAACAAACTAATTGGGAAATCTTATAGCCTCAACATGCAATAATGGGATCTACGAGTCTAAGGCAAAGAAAGCTCTCCTAACCTGAATTGGTGTAAAGGATCATTTAAATATAATAGCTGCTCAGAGGCTCCAATAAATGTTGAGCTCTACTGAGATCCTATGTATTGGTTGTTAGATATGTGGAAAATGACTTGTAGGTGCTTCGTGTATATTTCTAGACAAGGTCATGGAAAATGGTAATGAGAGGCGTAGTGGGTTTGTAGAAACTATGGGTGGTTTTCTTGTCTATCCCAGAAAATGTCAGATTTATTGGCTTCTATGTTTAATACAAAAAATTGTGTTATGATATCTGGTGGGAGTGGTGAGGATCTAAATACTAGCGTACGTAAACTAGTGTCAATATTTAACTGACTTACATGCCTGTTGGGTTGTGGGACCTGAGCATCACAACCATGAGTTCGTGGTTATTGTGGACCTGTTATGGTCATGTGAAGAGTCAATCTCTTCTTCTGTATATCCAATGGTCATAATCCTTTTTACCTTCTATGTTTAATACCAAGAGTTGTGTGATCTTCTCATAATACCTTACAGGTGTTTTGACAAATTGCATATGTAAGCCCGTGTCTATGTTGATGAAAAGGTCACCTGCATTTGGCTACAGAACTAATGGATCACAACTGAATACTTGTTGTCTTTCGGGTTCTTTTATGGTCATGTGGATATCCTATCAAGGAAATCTATAGTTGGGTTGATTTGACCAAAATGTGTATGCTTTGTCATCTTCAATATTCAATTGTCTCAATTGTTCACTAATTTTTTGTGGGTTTATTATCGTTTGGAATACCTGAATCGTAAGCCCTCGATCTATATCTATTAACATTGTGAAGAGATATGGCTGGGGTACTACTGGTTTGAATACATAATCCCTAGGCTCTCTGGGTCCCGTGATTGTGATAAAAGAGCTAATCAAACTTTAACTAAAATATGTAAACTAACTATGAAATATTTATTTACACTATACTCATATTATTTTCATTTTTTTATTTTCAATGATGCGTATTTGAATGAAATTAAAAGAGAATCTATTCTAATCTATTCAGATAATGGACAATTAATCTAGTAACAGAATTAAAACAAGCAAGTTTGCCTGATATAGCTATTTTCCTCTACACTTGTGAATTTATCCTAAATATTTAAATAACTAACTAGTTTAATCGAAAGACCTTCAATCTTACCTCAGAAGTGAGGAGTAAATCACAACTTCTCAAAAGCTATCATTTCCCACAACTTCCGTGTTAATATTGAAAGTAAGCTTTAACTGAAATAAAATGATTTTCTACTCTATTTGATATATTGTAACTACAACTTTGATATCTCAAACCTAGAGTTTTATAGAATAGTTGTGAATCCAGTTGTGTTGTGACTCGTCCCCACAATTTGATCTCTTTGTTCCTTCATGTTCTCGTGAATCCAGAAAAGTGCAAATGTGATAGCATTAGTTGAAGAAGATACTAAAAAAATAACAGCTTTGGATATAAACTGAATACAATACAAGTAAGAGAGGGATAGTGCAAGTGAACAGAGCTTGACTATGTGATTCCTAGCAGGATTTATTGTGGGGATACAATGCAAATATACTGAGAATTATAGGATCTATTTCTTGTGACAAAAAAACAACCTACAAATCTAAGATTATCAAATGAACTCTAATCTAGAACTGAAACTATCTTATGCCATGCTGAATGCGTAGGATATCAATGGAGTAAAATGAAAGTGTGAAGATCAAATGATATCTAAAGCAGAAAGTAGAGGCTGAAAATTCATGCAAAATCTAAACCTATTGAAACTTATGAAATAACTTCAGAACCCACAAAATAATAATTCATAGAGGGAGAGGGGAAATTTACTTATAAATAAGTTGGGTATTTATAGCATTTGGATTCACCAGAGGGTAAGTTTGAATTGATCTCTTCTAATATAAACAAAGAGAAATCACTATTTTCCAAGCGCCAAAACATTAATGCAAGAAAAAGTGGTTGAGAAATGTGGATGAAAATTAAATTTTTAGATTTTATGAAATCGTTGGAATGTTTTGGAAAATGTGCACAAGACCGCCACTTTGTGCAGGGAGGAGATTATAGGATTGGCACCTTGTCTTAGGAGGTAGTCATGGGACAACCACCCAGGTAGGGTAGCAGTTTTGTAGCTTAAAGACCAAAATGCAAGGAAAATGGGGGTAGAGGTTAGAAAAAAACATACAAAATCTAGACAAGGATTTTTAGGATGCAAATGTATACTTGGTGAGATTTTCTGGATTCTGAACACCTTTCGAAGAGATCTAAATCATCATTGGGGTTTCCATAACCAATTTCTGACTGTACAGTATATACAATTTTGGGTATGTACATATTGCCCCCTCGGAGAAGCGTTTTACCCATGAAGAGGCGTAAAATGGTGGGTCTGAGTATGGCAGTCTTGAAATGGGGAGTTAGAAGCTATACCTGACACACTCATCTGTCAAATGTTGCCATCCAAATTCCCTCTATCTGTAAAAATGAAAAAGGGACTGAAGTGTAGATAGATAAAATAAATCAAAAAATAAATACTAAATTAAAATGAAATGAGGACTTACCATTTGCACGATTATAAGAACTTACCTCCATCGGCAATCCAACTATGCATAAAATCTCTCAAAACAAGATTAGAATATTATATATATAAAATGAGCTCATTTTCCTATTCATTTACGCGTGTTGATTTGGTGGTTTTTGAGCTCTGGGACCCACGATAACCATTTTCGACGAGAGTATAGTCAAAATGTTCATTGCGAGATCGTGATCATGCCTCTGAGAGTAGGACATCGACCCGCGAAGTCTTAGGTTTGTTCTTCTCAATTTATCATTTTTAAACCTAAAATATAGAAATGTTGAAAAAAAATTCTTAGGTGGGTTATTATTGGAAATGTTAGTTTTAAATGAGTCTCTAGGGGGGTCTCCCATAGGGTAGGTCTTGATTTTGTAAAAAAATGATGTATTATTGGTTTTTTAAAGTGTTTTTAGGGCTTTAGGGGCATTCACCGATTCAGGACAGGACTGCCACCCTACACATGGCGGAAGTCATGGGACCACTACCTTATGATGGCGGTGGTTACAGGACCTCTCAGAAGACGGTGATTAATGAACCACCGCTCTACACAGGCTGGTGGTTCTGAACAGAATGTAAAAAAAGATGTATTTTTAAATTTTTTTGCATTTTTTACATTTTTATATGTTCTTGATGATTTTTCTAGTTGGATTATGTTAGTAACTTACTCTTTTTCTCTATTTTGGGTGGATGTAGGATTTTTATATCATATGGAGTAGAGAGAGTGAGTGTGATTGGATCCCAACAGTGTTAGAGGCACTGACCCAGACAGAGCAAGACACTCTAGAGAGGGTCGGTATCTGGAGGATCGCAAATGTTCCTGATGTTGCACCTGATAGTTGTATATTATGTGACTTATTTTCATACTGGGATGCAGACTGGAATAACTTCCAGTTTCCAGGGGTTAGGGGTGAGTGGACTATCACCCTAGAGGATGTCTATCGCATACTGGGGGTTCTAATCTTAGGAGGCGGCTGTCTCTTAAGACAGTAGTATCTAGGTCTCAGATAGTTCAGTGGGCTACCTACATGGGAAATTTTGTTGTCTCCATGGGCTCGAAGAAGGTGGTGAAGGTATATTCCATTGCTTCGTCTCCTATCCCTGTGATCCACAAGGCTATTATGACTATCTTGGCCTTGCAATTGATTGGGGACAAAGGTGGGGATACTCTCTTATACTGTTGGGCTCCCATTATTTCACAAATTGAGGCCCATGGCCGTGTTTACACTTGGGGACAAAAAATTCTTGGGACAACCTACCATGATTTATATAGGGTGGTCAAATTACAGGGGTAGTCATTGAGTCACCCTACTCTAGTTATGAGTTGGGTGTATGAGCGCATCATTCCCTATGGGAGAGATGTATAGGCAGAGGATATGGGAGATTTTAGGGCAGCGAGGTAGACAGGGATGACTATACTCAAGATGCCACACCAGCCAATGGATTCTCTCACTATTGTAGATATGGATGCCACTCCTTATCAAGCCATAACAGGGTTATGGGGAGAGAAGACACATACATTGATTTCCTGATATACTACAGGTTAGTTGGTAGATAGGATGGGGAAGTTAGAGACCCACCCCTTTTATAGAGTACCTCAGCAATTTGGCCTCCCCCTACATTAATATGTTTCCTCCAATGGGGCCAGTACACATGTTTGTTTGTGAGGCCAGCGGAGGTCCTAGAGGTCGAGGTTAGACCATGGTTACTCCTGGATTTCCCATTACAGCTAGGTGGGTGGTTCATGCTCAAGGGGCATCTGGTCTTCCTCGAGCACCCTTACTTATGATCGGGGCTGCTTCTACTCATAGTGGAGAGGGAGATGAGACCATTGATGTGGACTCAGACTCTAAGGAGTTCACCAAAGAGGAGACAGTGGGGGATGAGATTGGAGGTTGGGCTAGTGGGACAGATGAGGAGGATGATAGTGATTCTAAGTGACATGACACTCTGGATATCTTGAGGGCCGAGAGGGTGAAGGAGAGTGCAGAGAAGGTGACCCTAATCTTAGAGGAGTTTCCTTCTCATGAATTAGGGGGAGATGATGAGTCCATGGTAGGATGTCACTTCTTTCTAAATTTGGGGGAGGCTCCACAATCGGTGGCAGCGTCAGTGGCAAGCATAGATCCTAGAGACCCTACCCAGATCCCATGAGATCTGAGTGAGTTAGTACTCTTTTCTCGATTCTGTTTTAGCTAGAAATTTTTATTTGATATTTCTCTTTTGTTTGTTTTTTACTTTATTTTTGGTGATTTTCTAAATTGTTATTTCTCTTTTTTATTTGCAGCGACTATTGAGGGATGGTGAGACTTGATTCACTGAGTGTGTGCAGACACCCTGTTGCTCCCTTCGGAGAGTACTCGGGCCGAGCTTACTACAGAATTTGGAGAGCCATCAGTAGCTGGCCGACATATTGATGTGTTTGCCCCTATCTGGAAGGTGGAAAATATAGTGACCTCTCTTCGTACTGAGCTGGATAGATATAGGACTACTGAGCGCTTGATGAGGAGGAGCCATTCTCAGAGTGAGACCACAGCTACTGTTCGTGATTGTTAGCCCTCAGTTCATTCAGAGCATAGTCATAGCAGGAGTCCTAGACGCCATGGTGCACCCTCTGAGGGATCCCATAGGGATGCAGAGATCATGGTGTCTTTTTGTAGTGATTTTTGTCAGACATTTATACGAGTGTTTTTGTACTTTTTGGGCTCATTGAGCGTTTTGACCATGTCTAGTCCATGATGGCATTGTATATAAAACATGATATATATATCTATTTGGATCTAGATCTTTTTGTATCTAGAATTTTGTGATTCGTTTCCCATGTGTAGACTAGATGTTTCAGAATCTCTTTTTTTTATATGCTTTTCAGAATGTATTTAATGGATGACAAGTGATAACAAATTTTGAACATAATGTTTCTATTTTTATTGTTTTTGTAATGCTGACATGTGATGATGTAAATATATTGTAGTACTAAACTTTTGGCTTATTTGGGAAATGTTCATTGCTTCTTGTTTTGGCAAAATTTGATGAATATATAGTGACGACGAGATGAACTTTCCCCACTCCCAACTCCACGTAAATAGTAAGATGTGAGAGCTTAACACCAGGAGATGGGAAGGGCACAAACTATGAGTTTGAATGAATGAAAATGATGAGAGAAATATGAGGTTTTGATACAAACCAAATTTAGACCTCCGTACTTACTCTTACTCGATACTACTACGTAGTTCAGAATGCAACTCATTTTCGAGTTTATCTAGACTGAAATCCGTGGATGGAAACTTGGTTTAAAAAATATGGTTTTGAGGATTTGATCTCTTTGGAATTTGGATACTTAATTTCACTTAACATATTTTCTTTACATTTTTAAAATGCTAAGTTTCATCGATTTACATGAATCGACCCCCTATGCCCTATCTCATGCTATTGGTAGGAAGCATGGGCTTATCACTGAAGGTAAGACATAGGCGAGTAAGGGAACTTTTTTTATTTCTCAACCTTGCATCAACAGTAAGATATGCGGGCTTATCACCGAAGGTTGGTGGGGAAAAGAAGTGTGTAAAAATAAAATATTCTATCCAGTTTAGTATTTTGATTCAATTTGACATTTTTGATTTTTGATTTTGGAGTATGCTTGTTTCAAATAGATGTAAGAAGGATAGATGTGACACTAAGAAGCTTCTAGAATAGACCATATGTAATAACAACTTAACCAAGTAGAAAAGAATGAGTATGACCAAGTATGCAGGCTTTGGTATGGTTTTTGACAAGACTTTGTTTGTCGAATTGATGAAATGATTTTGGAACCATTTGATGATATTATGAAAATTGAAGATATATGATTTGAATGCTTTTGCCAATATTTTCAGAAGCTTATAATGAATTTCTTAAGAATAAGTTCCTTGACCACAATATTTATGAAACGAGTGAACAAAATGAAACAAATAAGTGATTAAATGCAATGCAGATAGATATAATATAAAAATGGTGATGTTGATGACCTATGCGTAAAACCATTTAAGATGCAAGGAATTGACTATTTCATTGAATTCCTCACCTTCTAATGTACACAAGATATATGCACCATTTATGTAGTCTTTCATGACTCGATATGGGTCGAACCACTTGGGCCGGAATTTCCTTCCTTCACCGATTTTCTTATCAATCCGACTATCTAGCCTTAGAAGTAGATCTCCCTCATATATTTCTCATTCGTAGACCTTTTTGTTATATTTCTGGCACATCTGGTCAACATAGGCTCTGTGACATTGTTTGGCATTTAGCCTAGCCTCATCAAGGATTTTTATTTGAGAGAGGCATGCCTCTCTATAGGCTTCTTCTCCCAAGATCCCTTGTAATGAGATGCAGAGACTAGGTATTTCAACCTCAAATGGGAGAACTACTTCTTCCTTGAATACTAATGAGAAAGGGGTTGCCCCTGTTGGTGTTCTTATTGAGGTTTGGTGGGCCCACAAGGCCGGGTATAATTTTAAATGCCAATCCCATTTTTATTACAAAGATTCTCTACTGAGACATTATTGTTTTACAATGTAGCTCATGGAAGAGGGTCTCTTGGAGGCGGATCTATTTCAGATCAGAATATTCATGAAGCACATGCTTTGCTGTAATAATGGTGCATGCCTTTTGTGTTAGTGACAGATCACACCCACAGGCACAAGAGATCTATGTAATGTTGGAGAAAATGTCTTGGGAGATGAAGGTAGCAGGATATTTGTCAGATTTAGAACATGTGCTGAGTGAACGGGAAGGTAAAAATTTTCCTCTGTCACCATAGTGAGAAGATGGCAATTTCTTTTGGATTGTTAAGCCTTCCCTGTGGGACAACTCTCAGATCTGTCAAGAACCTTAATGTATGTGTTGACTGCCACACTGCACCAAGTTTGTCCAAGATTGTTGCAATGCAAATTGTTGTGAGAGAGGCAAAGCAGTTCCATTTCAAAAAAAAAAAGGGGAAATGTTCTTGTAGAGATTTCTGGTAATGCCTGGTGAAGCAAAGCCAGAAAATTCATTGGACAAAGATGAAATGATGATATCGAGTCTCTGTGGCATAAGCAAGGTGGAGAAACACTCTATTATATTAAGTTCAAAAGATCCTTCTAATAGATGTTGACTACCACACTGCAACCAAGTTATCTCCAAGATTATATTGCTAGAGAAATTGTTGTGGGTAATGCAATCCAGCTCTCTCATCTTAAACAATGACAATGTTCTTATGGAGATTATTGGTACTGCTAAGTTAAGCAAGCTGTAAGCAATGGGCTGCACATGTAGCACTATAACAAGGTGCATCATATGTCACTTGCAGCGATAAGAAGGAATCAGACTTTATTTTCACTTTCAAAAAGTATTCTTTTTTGAGTGTTAAGAGGAATGGACTATGCTATTTACTTCATCAAATCTGATGTATGGTGTGCATCTCTGGGATGAAAGGCAAGAAGAAGAGTAGGTGGATATTAGGAAAAGCAGGAGAGTACTACTTGAAGGAAATGGAAAGCTACTTGGGCAGAGCAGGAAATGTGAGAAAAACCCTGCAGTAAATCCAATGCTAGGAGACTACGAGGAGAGCATCTCTTGATATTTCTTTTCTCCAACTTTTTCATTCTGTATGGTCTTTTTCTCTGGATTAATTGGGTTGTCTTGTGGCCAAGGGCATCGTGCTTTTATTCATCACAGAGTTTTTCAAGGAATAATTGGTTGATAACAGCCTTGATGACCTCATAGGACTGCTGAAGCGAGGGAAGATGGAAGACAATCTCCTCGAGTTGTTTCCAGTGCAGAAGCATACTACGAGGCAGTGTGAGGTGGATTTGTGAGAGGACTCAATTGTTAAATTTTCTGCCCCATCTGTCTATCTAGTTATCACATTTGGCCCTTTGACATCACCACCAGCAGTACTCACATCCTTGTCTCATGCTATTGTTTTATGCTGGCCCGTGTGGAGTCTGTATGACCTGTTGAAGCTGGAGAAACAGGAAAGATATTTCTACACTTTTCTACTATTATTTTATTTAAAAATATTGTGAAATGGAACCACTTTTCCTTGCATTGATTTGTCAGTTGGATGTCATGATGGGAGATTTCCCTTTATGCTTGTGTCTTCTTGTTTAAGCCTTTGTCATTGATAGAATGTGGGTCGAAAGGATGCGTGTGCCCTCTCCTTTGAATTTTATGTTCTCTTACTCGAATGATAGAACTTCGTCTATTTGTGTATTAATTCTTCTCTGCGATTGAGTTGCAAGTTGTCATGTTGATTATCTAGTATTTTTGATATCATGGAAGTAAGTTACGATAACTGTGAAGCTCCTCCCTAGCACCCAATTTGTCTTTTGACATTTTTTTAGCTCCTTCGCAAGTCCCTTTGATAACCTTTTGGCATCGAGAAAGAAAGGTTGTAGGATTGTGTGAGCAATGCGTGGGCTAGCTAGCTTAGAGTTCGGTATCAAAACTGGTAGAATAAAAGGGTTCCTGTGCAACATGTTTTGCCGTCTCGCGTGTTTAGACTCTCATACTATCTTTCATCTTGTTTCTAGGCTTTTAAGGCCATCCTCAGGAAGTGCCTTGACCATCCCTATCAACTTGAACCATAACTAGCTTTTCGGATCAACTAAGCTGGAGGTATTCATTGTGCGAATCCAATACCTCGTTGACACTCAAATAGTTTGGTCTAATCCCCCTCTCAGAATTATTTCTGATGGCGCTCTTCTATCTTTCCTAACTTGCATTATTTTCTGCCTTGTAATGTTAACGCTATTAATTAATATTGGTCAGTTTTTATGCACGTAATTACCATAATAGGTTATGATGGTGATTTCCTTAAATGTGCATTGACCTTCGGGAAAAACCCAGCTTTCGTGTGATAATCTTATGAATTCATAGCAGAAGGTTTTGTTTTGATAAAGTCACTTAGAAATCTATGCTTGTATCTATTTGTGCGACGGTTGACTATGTTACCAAGGGTTGTCATAAAATATGGTTGTTTCGGGAAATGGATAATTTATTTTAAATTAATCAAACATTAGAATTGTTGTAGAATTTTGCAAACCTTTAGTGTATTAAAAATTGTTGATGACATTATTATATACTCTTGTGTGACAGAGCCCCCTTATTCTCTCACATGCTAGCTACTAGCCTATAAGACTTTGACCCTTCTTGGATGATGGGAAAATCTTGTAGTTAATGGTCAAAACTAGTATACTATGCCTTCGCTTCGAAACTTATGTTATGTGTAAACTCTATTTGATTTCCGGTTTGGAACTCATTTATACATGAATTTTTGTGTTAAATTTTGAAACCCGTGGTTCCCCTTTCTTGGGCCGATCAACTCTTGTTCTTTTAGAAATATATTATTTTAGTCTATGCGTATGGTACCTTTGATAAATTTCTAGATGACTGGTATATGTATCAAATCTCAATCTTGTAATTATTGTTTAATCACTTATATGATGGGGATTCTGTCTTTGCTAGATTGTTTTTTTTCTCCTTATAGGGCCAAGGGCCATTCTCATATGATTGTTACTTTCGTTGCAATTGCTCCTAACATAAGTACAAGGTCTTCTCCTTATTTGATGGACATGTTATGGACTTTATTATAACTTGATGTGCTCATAGTGTTTAGAGGTTTGACCCAAATTCTTGTAATAAGGTGCTTCTTTTCATGATATTGTTAGATAATAGTTATGGTGGTTTTGTGTAGGCTTATCTTGGTCAGTTCTTGTGAACTGACTCTTGTAGAAAATTTGCTACAGATGGATTTTGCGTGTAGATGAGGGATATATTTGTAGACTTTTGTCATCAACCTCAGTTGAGAAGATCCCTTGCTCGAAACCTTTTATGTTGTTCAACTTTTGTTAACATCCAGTTTTAAAATAGGATTAATGTCTCAGTATAATGTATTGTGGACTTTGTCATCTAAAGTTTGGAAACCTTGTATTGGTTGACCATCTTTGAAATTATAAGAAAATTTGGTTATTGTTGTTAAGTGACTTTGTTGGAGTATCAGTATTTTAAGAATTGATGTAATCTTGTTTTGTTCTTATAAATGAATGTTGCTACAACCTTGCCTTGAGAATAAATTCTGAGTTAAACCTTGCCATGACTTAGTAATAAAGTGTCATAAGTAAACTAACATGGGATTGTTAAATACTTCTGGAAGTTAAATTAAAAGTTGCATTCAAATAAAGTAATGTAGGGGTCACCAACTTGAGAGTAAGAAATTCTCTAAGTAGACAAGGGCAAGACTATCATTGCAAGTAAACTTTATAACACAATAACCCTAGCTCCCCTAGTGAACATTATGCCTTTCATGGTAAAATTTGTAAAATGACCCTAAGGTGAAATGAACTGTTAATTGTTTGAAGGTAATAAGAGTTAATAAACAGGAGAAAACAATTTTGAAACCACACAATCTATCTCTCAACCATTTGGAAAGTAAATTCTTTTACTCCTTGTTAATACTTTTAGCGAAGCCTAAATAAAGCTGTTGTTAGTTCTGGCTAAGAGCCCTAGATTCAATTTAATACTGGCAATAACTAATGAGGTCCTAACAATGTTTCATCTTGACCTTCTCCCTCTAACCCTTTTTCAAGGCATCTTGTATCTCTTCTCTTAAGTGTGTTGAACTTAAAACCATGTTGTCTTGTGAGTAAAAAGGAATCTTAGTAGCGTTAGTGGTGAGCATATGGTCTTGTGGGGTTTAAATACTCCTTTTTCTTGATAAACGAGTTAAACAAATAAAGGTCATAATAGAGAAGATTTGAAGATGTTTACTCAGTTTCAAAAGAATAAACTTAGCTTGGTAAGAGAAATTGTATGAATCATATCTTGAACCTCCTTGGAAAACATAAGCTAAGAATTGCAAGATATCTTATTAAAATAAATAACCCTCAAGAATAACTCTTTGTGGTTGGCCCTAACTGTAAGTGTGTTCTGTGATTGGACTTCTATGTTGTCTGTCAAAAAGAAAAGTAAATTGTCCTTGATATGTGTGAACATTCCGTGCTGCCTTTATGGCCATCCTTGTATCAAGTTGTTCTCAGTGTTAGTTGTATACTTGGTGATGACATGTTGCGTCATGTTATGTGTCAAGCAAGTCAAAAAAAAAAAGTTATCCTGTATTTCACTGTGTTGTCCTTCTGTTGGTATTTTTGGTGTGTTACACTTTGTCTTGTCCATTGGCTTGAGGGTAGTAAAGAGAGGTTGTATGATGGTTTATCTTGAATTTGTTGCATAATTCACAGACCTCATCATTCTTACAGGATGTGTCATTATCTAAGATAATGACTTGCGAGACACCGTACCTACAAATGATTTGGTTCAAAATGAACTTAGTGATTACAAAACCTAGTATAGTGGTGAGAGTCATGGCCTCTACCCATTTGATAAAGTATTATGTGGTCATTATTATAAAGTTATGGCCATCTATTGACAAGCGAGAGAATTTACCTATCAAATCTAGGCCCCACATGGAAAACAACCAT
This sequence comes from Taxus chinensis, assembly GCA_019776745.2. Taxonomy (NCBI): domain Eukaryota; kingdom Viridiplantae; phylum Streptophyta; class Pinopsida; order Cupressales; family Taxaceae; genus Taxus; species Taxus chinensis. Next base: position 387,924,765 of record CM034155.1, read on the forward strand.
GGGGTTGTGATTGGTTGTAGAGTTTGTGCTGGCATGTGAATATCATGAGAGAATTCTTTGCATTTATGACACTTACACACAAATTCTACTACATCATGTTCCAAAATAGGCCAAAAATATCCCATTCAGTGTGTTTTCGAGCAGTGGCGTGGCCACCAAAGTGGCCTCCACGTATCCCACTGTGGCATTCGTAAAGAATCTTTTTTTATTCTTCTGTGTCAACACATATTAAAAGTATTCCATCAAATGCTTTACGATAGAGAACCTATTCTAAAATAACATATTTAGCAGTGAGAATGCATAACCACCTTCTTTGTTAAGATGTGGTACTTTCTGGGTATGTATGGTCCATGATAAAATTGATGATGTCAGTATACCAAGGACATATAGAGATTGGGGTCTGGTTTTGACAAAGTATATGCATTCATCGGAAAATTCTAGATCTACCAGATCACCTCCATCTAATGGATTTTTAGCTAAGTATTCTATAATGATTTGTCCTTTAACGGATTTTTGGTTTACAAATGCTAATTCAAACTCACCCATTAAGGTTATGAAACATCCAACCTTTTTAAATAAAGATCCTTGTGTGAGGAATGTCCATAAATTATCTGTCTTTACAATGATCCTTATTTCTTGATTTAACATGTAATGTCTTAAATGTTTTATTGCGAAGACTATGCCAAGGCATTCTCTTTCTGCCTATGTATAACGTGTATTATAATCAAGCAACGTTCTGCTGATGAAATAGATTGCACGTTCTTATTTATCATTGTCTTCTTAAGCTAACATGCAGGCTAGCGAGACATCTGTACCCTACAAATACATGATCAAAGGATGATCTGGTCTATGAGGCATTAAAGTGAGAGGAGACAATAAAAAGTGATTAACTCCTTTGAAGGCATCGTTACGTTCTTATTTTCAATCAATTCTATAATATTTCTTTAATAAATTTTTGATTGGATGAACAAAAAAACTTAAGTCCAGAATGAACCTTTGAATTGCACCGATTTTCCCAAGAAATGATCTGATACCAGACTCATCTGATGGTGGAATCATTTCAAGAACAACCCAAATTTTGGTTGGATCAACATCAATCCCTCATGAGGATATAATGTAACCCAGAAGCTTGCCTCTCGTCACACCAAATACACATTTCTCTGGGTTCAATGTGATGCCATATTTGATCAATTGTCAGAGAATGATACAAAGTACTTATGGGTGATCATAGCGCTTCTTGGCCTTGGCCAACAATTCATCCACGTCAGATTCCACAATTTTATAAATAAGGTCATGGAATATTTATGTCATTTCCCGCTGGTATGTAGTTCCAGTGTTCTTAAGACCGAATGGCATGATAGCGTAACAGTAAGTTCCCTAAGGAGTTATAATCATGGTCTTGGCTTGATCTTCCTTTGATATTTTAATATGATTATACCCTAAGAACCCATCCATGAGAGACAACAGTTCAAATCTAGCTATTGCAATCAACAATAACATCGATAGATGGTAACAGGACGTCATCTTTGGGACAAGATTTTTTAATGTCCTAAAAGTCTATGCAAATGTGTATCTTCCCATTATTTTTGAGAACAGGGATGATATTAAATACCCATTGTGAATATTCAACTGGTTTGATGAATCCTACTTGGAGAAGTTCCATTACTTCTTCTTTTACCATGAGAGCCACTTCTGGTTTCATTAGTCTTGACTTTTGTTTAATTGGCTTTGCATTTGGTTTGGTGACAAGATTGTGTACCGCTATATGTGGTGCAATTCCCTTCATTTCTTTGTAATTGAATGTGAAAGCCTTTTGATGTTTCTTGAGGATCTGAGTATAGATTTCTATCTCCTCTGGAGTTAACAAGGATCCCAACTTCAAAATATTTGGTTCTTCCTCCGTTCCAATATTTATGTCAATTATTTCTTTGATTAAGGAATCGTTTCCTTCATTAAATTCAGGTGGGGCCAGAGGTAGTTCCAAACTTTCTCCATTCTCTACCTCGTAGATATTGATATTCTTGTGTGGGGGAGATTCTATCATGTGATTTTCAAAATAGGAAGAGGAATGTGGGATTAGGGAAAAATCTACTATGTGATGAGTGAGATGTAGTTCTTCATAGGTGTTTAGATATCTAAGAGTGACTCTATCGTTGTCAGAGTGATCTAGGATAGGAAACTCATTCTCAGCTTCTATACGTGTCAAGAGTGGGTTTGTTGGTATTTTACGCACCAATGGTTTAGTATGAAATGATACCATGAAACTTGTATTTTCCAAATCACTTCTTGGAGTGAAATGGGAAGCTGAGGTTTCCATTGAATCAGTGAGAAGGTTCTATTCTCTTGGGATTGATTTGATTGATATGAAGTCAAATCCTTTGGTTAGATCTAATACCACCGTTTTATAGAGTTGTAAGTGTTTCACTCTAGTCTCATATACTTCAAAGACTTGGTTTGTGACTAGTTGTGAGTCTCCTAGTACTCTAATGTTATCAACACCCATCCTTTTGGCTATGATGAGGCTAAGAAGGAGGGATTCATACTCAGCCCCATTATTTGTACATTCAAATTTTAATTTAAAGGCAAAGGGTAGGATCTTTCCATCAAGAGAAGTAAATATCACACCTGCCCCAGCTCCAAAGCAACATCTAGGTCCATTGAAATGGAGAGTCCAATATTTTCTTGGAAAAATGGATGTTGGGACATTCTTCGCATCTATTTCTTTTGCCTCAGTTACTTCTACCATAAAAAACTAGTCTAATGGAAGGGAAGTAATTCCTAGGGTGTATCCCATACCCATGAAATCAAACAATACGAGAATGAGTAGATCTTTCTCTAGTAACTTGACAATTTTTGTGGTAGTCCCTAATGATACTATTTATGTGACGTTAGTCTCACTTTTGAGTGCTGGAATGGCTTCGAGTAGATTCATAATTTCTAATTTTGTCGTAGGTATAAAATTCTATTCTGGTTTTGAATGGATTGGTTTGTTAAGTTGATTTGTTGGGGTTTCAAACTCAGAGTGAGCACTTGGTCTTTTCTTCAAGTCTAGTAGGTGTATATCGAATGGTTTTGAGTCACTTTGCGCCACAAATATTTTCCCTAGGTGCAAAAATCTAATTTCCTAGAATAATGTGAAAGGGATTTCCTTCATGCAGTGTATCCATGGTCGACCGAGGATCATATTATAGTTGGTTTACCAATCTATAATATAAAATTTGGTTAGGAATATCTTGGGTCCTAAGGTGACTGGTAAAACTATGGTCCCAATTGAAGTGTCCTTGAGGCTATCATAACCTCTAAGCTTATTTTGTGTTGTGGAACAATTTGTTTTTTCCATATCCTATATTTTGAAGAAAAGTGAAGGGGACTATGTTAATTATTGCCCCATCATCAATCATTACGCGCTTAACATAATTATTAAAAATCCATACCTATAAATGTAAGGCTGGGTTGCCTCTATGCGTAATTTTGGCATATGTTGGCATTTTGATTATATCAAATATAGACTCAGTATCCCTATCTGGCTGTCCTGGAGGGTGGACATAAAATTCTACATGGTTTACTTGTGTTTCAGGAGGAGGAGTGATGTTAATTAGATGACCAAGACCTAATGCTTTTAAGAGAGAAACCCTATGGGTGGGAGAGTTCTTCAACAAATCCATGAAGGAAATGTGAGAGAAGGTCTTTGTTAGGTAATTAATTACATCATAAGCACTTATGGGTTTTACCAATGTTTGTTGAATGTTGTCTGGTTATAATGGATTGTTTGGAATTGGTTGAGAAGAATAATCGTGTGTTCTTGTTATGGTTTCTACTTGTAGCTTGGTATCTAACTCTACCAGACCAACTATCTTGGTTTGCGGTTGAGTTCCTAATTAGGGTGCGATTAGTGGATTTAATGAAGTTGACGCTTCTTGATCTTTATTTCCTGTTATAACACCCTTCTTTGTTCCACATGGATCTAACCTGTTATTATTAGAGTGATTTGGAAGCGGATCGTTAAAAATCTTTAGGGTTGCATTTTGAGGGGGAAACTGCCCCTGTATAAGTGTTTGGCGTGGGGTACTACAAAATTTACTAAAAACATATCTATAAAGAGTTGTCTTTGGTCTTCTGGAAAATGTTACATGAATTTATTGTAGTCATGAAAAATCCTAGTATCATGGCCTTCAATCTTGTGGAAACCACAATACAAGTTTGGATTATAGTTTCGAGGTTGTTGGTTTGAAACCTGTTGTGGTCCAAAATTCTGACTAGGTTGTTAGTTGTTAGAGTTAAAAATTTGAGGTTTTTGCCTTGGGTTTTGATTTGGACCTTGTGTTTGGATTCTCTGTTCTTTTTGTTGTTGTTCTTGTTGTCGTGATGGATGATTAAAATCTACCGCATTGATTATTGGAGTAAAGTTGTTATTTCACGGATTGTTAATTGGTGGAAAAATGTTTAGGACGTTTTCCCTTTTAACCTAGAATGTTACTCCATTTTTTGTAACACCATAGTTTCTGTTAAGGATCTTGGGTCCTTAATTGGTATTTCCAGCATTAGGATAGGTTATAGTGTTTTGATTGGGAGTGATTAACTTCCCCTTTGTTCCATATGTCTTACGATCACTATCTATTGCCGCTTGATCGATTCGGATAGCACTTTCGAGTATTTCATCATAAGTCCTTGGTGGGAACTTCTGGACTTCTTCCTTTATCTCTCTATTGAGGGAATGAGGGAATAAGTCACATAGTTTCATCTGATCCATGTTTGGAGCACTTTTTGATGAGTAGAGGATATCTTTGAATAAATGAGCAGCGGATTCATTGTGCTCTTATTTAATATGTAAGAATTCCCTGATTCCTGTTCTTAATAATTTGTTCATATCAAAAGATTTGATAAAATATAACACAAGTTGTTTGAAAGAGTGTATCAAGGCTTCAGGTATTCTTTAATACCAATCAATGGCAATACCCTCTAAGTTTTTAGGGAATATCTTAGCAACAACCACATCCCAAGGGAGTAATTCTCGAATGGTCGTAGCATAGGCCTTGATTTGTGCATTTGGATCTTTGTCACCTTTGTACTTGGGAAAATTGGGAAGAGGTTATGGAAGCATGACACTTCGTATGGTGAAATATAGAGGCTCTTTTAAATATTACGAGTATGTCCCTACCACATAGGTTTTGACCATCGATGGTGCTTGCTGAGGGGGGTGGGGGGTGGAATGGGTTGTGTACATGGCATAACATATGTATTTACAGGGACATAAGGAAATCCCTGTGGTTGAGTGAATATCTCGGGAGAGGATAACATGTATCCCTGTGGTGATTTTGAATAAATGTTCAAGTAGCGAGGAACATTACTCTGGTATGGGTTGTTTTGTGCTAATCCGAGAGGTATCATACCTTCAACTAGAGTGACAATTAAAAATGTGGTTCTAGTTGGTTTTTTGCTATGGATAGTTATATGAATGTTGAGGAGGCATGCCTAACATGCCTATTCCTGTGAGGAGGTCAATTTGGTTGGGATGATGTGGAGGGTTGGGAATTCCTGCTTTCCTGAAATGTGAACTTTGATTTACCTGAGCAAGCTCTAGTCCTCTAAGCTTCTCAACTAAGGCTGAGATGACCTCGATTGGTGAAAACACAGTATTTTGCATTAATGGTGGTTGTTGTATACCTTGAGGTTGTAGAGGTGTATGGTAACCTGCTATGAATTGATCATTACCCTGTTAAGCTTCATTGAGAGTATTTCCCATAGGTGGAGGAATGGGGGTGTTTTCTTGGAGTAGGGTATCGGGTTGTGTTTACAAACTTCCTATAGGTGGGTACATGTTTTAGAAGCATTGTTCACTTCTAGCATAATGCACTAAATACTCCTCATCCAAAAATGGGAGTGGATCTGACTGTCTATTGATTTATGGTTTGAACAAAACCTGAGGAGATGAAATGGATTCTCTAGTAAACATCATATTGTTAGAGCCTGAGGGCTCTAGTTGTTGTATTTATGTGAGCTGATCCAACTCCTCAATTCAGAACAAGGAACTAGAGCTAGTTATTTGAGGAGGATTTTGTGATGACAAGTAGGTATTTGAATAGTTGTCAACCCATGCAGAAAGCGAGGGTGACGGTTGTCTATTTGTTTGACCATAATATTCTTCAAGACCTGAGAGAGGTCTACCATATGTATTGTATCCTGACATATTCGAGGGGTATATAAATAGTCACAGTATAATGGGAAAGAGTGAAGATGTATGAAAGAAATGAAAATAAAAGGGGAACAGTTGTTTGGTTCACGTCGGGTTCACCAATTTTGTACGATAGAAAAGTGACATGCGAACATGAGAATCTACAAGTATCCCTTCTTCGTACCTGACCTTTCGAGGTCATGCCGAGAAAGTCATTGGAAATGGAATATATGTGGACGCAAACAAACTAGTTGGGAAATGTTATATCCTTAACACGCAATAATGGGATCTGTGAGTCTAAGGCAAAGAAAGCTCTCCTAACCTTAATTGGTTCAATGGATTGTTCAGATATAATATCTACTCGAAGGATCCAATCAATGGTGAGCTCTATCGACATCCTATCTATTGGCTGTTGGATATGTGGAAAATGACCTGTAGGTGCTTCGTGTATATTTCCAGACAAGGTCATGGAAAATGGTAATGAGAGGTGCAGTGTGTTTGTAGAAACTATGGGTGGTTTTTCTGGTGTAGCCTATAAAATGTTGGATTGATTGGCTTCTATGTTTAATGCGGAAAATTTTGTTATGATATATGGCAGGAGTGGTGAGGATCTAAATACCAGCATACGTAAATTGGTGTCAATATTTAATTGACTTACATGCCCGTTGGGTTGTGGGACCTGAGGATCACAACCATGAGTTTTTGGTTATTGTGGACTTGTTATGGTCATGTGAAGAATCAATCTCTTCTTCTGACTATCCAATTGTCATAAGCCTTTTCAGCTTCTATGTTTAGTACCAAGAGTTGTGTGATTTTCTTAGAATACCTTATGGGTGTTCTGGTAACTTGTATATGTGACCCTATGTCTATGTCGATAAGAAGGTCTCCTGCATCTAGCTTCGGAACTAATGGATCACAGCCAAATATGTTTTTTTTCTTTTGGGTTCTTATATGGTCATGCGGATATCCTATCAAGGCAATCTATAGTTGGGTTGATTTGACCAAAATGTGTACGCTTTGTCATCTTCAATATTCAATTGTCTCAATTTTTCCCTAATTGCTTGTGGGTTTATTGTCATTTAGAAGACCTGAATCCTAATCCCTTGATCTATATCCGTTAATATTGTGAAGAGATTTGGTTGGGGTACTACTGGTTCAAATATGTAATACCTAGGATCTTTGGGTCCCATGATTTTCACACAAGAGATAATCAAACTTTAATTGAAATAAGAAAACTAACCATGAAAGATTTATTTACACTATACTTATATTATTTTTATTTTTGTATTTTCAATGGTGCATATTTGAACGAAATTAAGAGAGAATCTATTATAATATATTCAAATAATGGAAAATGAATCTAATAACATAATTAAAACAAGCAAGTTAGCCTGATATATTTATTTTCTGGTGCACTTGTGAGTTTATCCTAAATATTTAAATAACTATCTAGTTTAATCTAAATACCTTCAATCTTACCTACAAACTGAGGAATAAATAAAAACTTCTCAGAAGCTATCATTCCCCACAACTTCCATGGTAATACTGAAAGAAAGCTTTAATTTAAATAAAATGATTTGCTACTCTATTTGATATATTGTAACTATAACTTAGATAGCTCAAACCCAGAGTTTTACAAAATAGTGGTAAATCCAGTTGTGTCATGACTTGTACCCTCAGTGTGATCTCTTCGTTCCTTCATGTTCTCATGAATCTAGAAAAGTTTGAATGTAATAGCGTTAGCAAAAGAAGATACTCGAACAATGGAAATTTTTGATATAAATCGAATACAATACAAGTAAGAGAGGGATAGTGCAAGTGAACAGATCTTGACTATGCGATTCCTAGAATTATTTATTGCAGGGATACAATGCAAATATACTGAGAATTCTGGGATGTATTTGTTGTGACAAAACAACCTGTAACTCTAAGATTATCAAATGAACTCTAATCTAGAACTGAAACTATCTTATGCTAAGATGACTGTTTAGGAAAACAAAGGAGAAAAATGAATGTATGAAGATCAAATGATCTATAAAGTAGAAAGTATAGGCTGAAAATTCAAGAAAAATCTAAACCTATAGAAACTTATGGAAGAAATTCAGAACACACTGAATAATAATTCATAGAGGGAGTAAGGCCATTTACTTATAAGTAAGCTGGGTATTTATAGCATTTAGATTTACTAGAGGGTAATTTTGAATTGATCTCTTCTAATTTAAACAGATAAATAACTATGTACCAGGCGGCCAAAACATAAATGCAAGAAAAATTGGTTGAGAAATGTGGATGCAAATTGAATTTTTGCGTTTGATGAAATAGTCGAAATGTTTTGGAAAACACGTACATGACTGCTACCCTGCACAAGGTGGCAATTATACAACTGCCACCCTATCCTGGTAGGTGGTCACAGGACCACCACCCAGCCAAGGTGGTGGTCATGTAACTTAAAGAAAAAAATGTAAGGAAACAGGGGAAGAGGTTAGAACAAAATATACAAAAGCTAGAAAAGGCTTTTTAGGATGCAAATGTATACTTGGTGAGCTTTTCTGGATTCCGAACACTTTATGAAGAGATCTGAATCATCATTAGGGTTTTTGTAGCCAATTTCTAACTATACAGTACACATAATTTTTTATATGTATAGTGACCCTCAGTAAGGGGTGTCAAATCACCATCTATCACTACATCAACACCTTGAGAAGAGGTATTTTTAGGTTTCAGCTCTTCCATGATTGGTTATTCAGTTTGCACGGGTTCCACAATCAATTCTGAATAGGGGCTTATCGTCAAATGATCTGGTAGAGAATCCTTCCACCAAGAAGGCTTTTCCTTGTGTTTGGAATGTTCACATTCATCTGAAAGATGACCCGTTTGGAAGCATATTTGGCATATGAAATATAATCCCTCATAGTATATCCTCTACACCCACTTCTTGTCACCTATTTTTAGGTGAATTTCTGCTGGGAGGGCTTGAGAGGTGTCAATATCTACAAAAATTAAAACATAAGTTATATGTGTTTGATGGGAGGTTTTATCATCAAATTTCATAGAAGATCCTAGGGTATCTCCTATGAAAATGAGGCAAGATCTATACGAGAGTTGCAATGGAAGTCCTAGCAAACAGATCCATACAGGGAAGGTATCAAAGGATTCTTTCAGGGTGTGAAAATACGGATACCATGGCTTGAACATGAGTCCATGTTCACCCCAAACCTAATATTGATTAAATAGTAAATCCCTATCTTCAGGGTTTTTAACAGTAGTAATAAAATGGGCTTTAGCATAGGGGTAGAGTTCAATCTTACCCATAATCTTTTCTTTCCATCTTTGTGTAATCTAATCATGTAGCTAAGAGAGCTTGGGCCAAAACTAATGAAACCTACAAATTAAACCAAGTTGGGATTAGTTTTTATCTTCCTTTAGGACCTTCAACAATAGATCACCTTTTATCTTTAGCAGAGGAGTCTTTTGTGATGGTGTTAAAGGTTTTTTAGTAATTTTAAAATTATCCTTCTATTTGCAGACTATAGTAACACAAGATTTGGCTCTACTTTTCCCCTGTTTCTCCTAAAAATCAAGTCTAATAAATGAAAAATATTCATCCACAGAATGATGTGTATTTCTTTTGTTCTATCCGCTGTCAAAGAATCCATTACATGAAGTTTTTAGGGGTCAAATTTGTGGGATTTTACAGCCACTGCTAGAGATATCTCCTGCATATATGTCATCTCCTTTCTCACCAGACAGGAATATGCCTCCATTGAATTTTGAAACATAATTTGTGTCTTTCCTATTGCCAAGATCCAAACACTCCCGACCACCATGCCCATTTGAGATTCTTTTTCTTCTAGGGTTCATGGTAGTCTTGTTATTTTATTATCTAGTTAGTCTTGTGATCTTATTGTTAATTTATGAAATGATATAAGTCAAATACCTTTTAAATTGAGAACAATGGGTGAAATTACTTGATTTTAGTGATGATTTAGTTATGTTATTGATGATGTGCTTGATACACATATGTACATTTTATTGTGTTGATGAAATTGATATGGCCACGAAGCTATATAGCTATTGTTTTGAATTTTGTATGAAATTGTAACACAACAAACAAAAGGGGATATGATACCAACAATGAAGGAATTTGGTTTATTGGCAATATGTCACCATGGAAACATGTGTCTTGTATCTTGTTATGTTTTTGATATTTTATTAGGAGGTCCGCATTGAGGGGTGGCCTTAAATGTGGCCTTGCATAAACGTGTTTTTTTCCTTTTTCTTTTTAATTATTTGGTGCGTATGTGAATTATTTTAGTAATATGATTCACCTTTATTGTTTTTAGTTAATGTACTCCATTTAAGTTGATTAATCTTGATTAATTATTTTAATGTGGGATGTGACCAAAGGGAGTATTTAATGTTGGTAAATTTTCCTTGATTTTATGTTGGATTTCAAAGGCTTCTATTGGTTTTAAGTGTTGTGTACTTAACCCTGAATGTGAAACTCGGATTTGGGCTTAACAGCCATTTTTGGAGGCTTTTGGGACAAGTTAAGATTTTTCCACACCTCTTAATTACGCCTACCAACTACACCTATGGGTTAAGGGGTCAAAATAGACCCCATTACGTGTTTTTAAGGTAAAAGGTGATATTTATTGCACTTTCTTACATGATTTTTTAATTATGTCCTTTAGACGTGTGGGTAAGATTTTGTGTTTATAAAAAGCTTGTCATTTCCTCAATCACCAATTTATTGAGCTTTGGGTTTGGGGTTTAACCATGTGATATGGAGTTGAAGAGAAGTAATGTGGCATCCTACATGGTTCCACCTCACCCTCTGCATCCTATTTTCTATTTATATAAGTTTATTTGATAGTTTTGGGGTTACATGTTTTATTTTCACTCTTGTATTTTTAAGGACCTTCCTTTTCTAGTTCTTGTTAAAAGAGTGGGAATTTGTTAGTGCTTGATTGGGACTTGGAAAATATTTGCACCTATGTTTTTGATTTGATACTCTTGCAATGGTAAGGCAGGGACTTCACCTATGTATTTTTATTTCTATTTTGTTAAGCAAATGGTTGTAAATGGATGATTGTTGTATGATTTTTTGGTTTTGGGAATAAAATGATCTTTAGGTTGTGTAGGAGAAATAAATAGGGATATTTTGGAGGGATGCATAAGAGTATTGTTACATATCTTAGGAGGGATTTTGTCAGGGTGTCCCACCTTTGTATATGAGTGAAATTTTTGGTTATCTTGTATGTCTTATTTGAGGGAGTCATAAGAATTTAGGGAGGCGTAAGATTTTTGAGGGTGACATAAGAGTCTTGGTTGTATGTGATTTGAGTTTCCTGGAGGTTTTACGGTGGGTGCTCAACCCCTTTGGGAGGAATAAGTGAATCCCCATGTTTCTTTTCTCTCTCTTAGCTTGAATATTGGGCCTTTGTGCTTGGGAAATTTTTTGGTTCATTGTGATTTTGTATTGTGCTTATTGTGTTAAAATTTTGTTTGAATGGTTGTTGTGGAAGCCATAGAAAATTTTCCTTTGTTGTCTTATCCCTTTGATCCATAGGGATCCAAAAATAACTCCATCAGAAACAGTCAGCAAAGAGAAGAAAAATAAGAAACATACGTTTTGTCTTTTAAGTTACGAGACAACCACCCTACATAGGGTGGCGGTTATAGAACTTCTACCTAGACAAGGTGATAGTCCTTGAATTTCCAGTCTGCATAGGACGGCATTCCTGGCCATTACGGATAGAAAGCAAAATTCGTAACGAAAAGCATCTAAATTTGAGTGGATGTTCATTTCCCTTCTCCTTTATGACCTTTCCCTTTCTCCAGTGCACGGGAGGACATGAGAAAGGCTATAAATACATGATTATAGAAGTGTAGAAGATCATCGAAGCATGGGAGCAAGTGAGCAAGAAGTCTTGGTTCTGGAAATTGTATTTTATAGAAGAAATGAGTGTTGGACAAAGTAAGCAAGTAACTGAAAGGAATTGTTGAGATATTATCTACTTCCCTTTCTTACTTATTGTAAATTTTGTACCTATTGTTTTGAATTGGCCAATAGAAGTGGGAAGAAAGAGCAATTTCCCTTCCCAACTGGTTTTTCCTCCATTAGAGGTTTTCCAGTATAAAATCGTTGGTGTTATGAGCTTATATTATTCCCTTTACTACAATTGTTGATTCTAAGAACAATAGTAATTCATTCACTAGAATTCTTTGTTATTTTCTAATAGAAAGTAAAACAACAGTTAATAATTTTTTATTTTTGAATAATTCCAAATTTTGAAGAGTTTACAGATCATTTTGGTATCAGAGCTAACAAGTATCCAGGACTGTGGTATTTCATTGTTGAATTTGTATGACAATGACAAGATCTAAAGGTGAAGAAGCTTTACCTTGCGATCCAGATATTTCTACAAAGAAGTGGAAAAAGAGAATTTGGGGATAAATGGAGGAAGATAACATGGTCCGTACAATCAAGATGCTAGAGACCATGATGGATAGGATGTTTAGAAGGCAAGAGGAACTTGTAGATTTGCAGAAGATAGCTTCTGTCAAGCAAGACTCCATGGATTCGGTGGTTGGAGGCTTAGCCGAAAATTTTGGTAGAGGAAAGAGTCACAATGAGGAAGATTATGGGGAAGAGCATGAAGACGAGACTTCTAACACAAGAGAAAAGGTAAAATCTGAACATACTCCTTTTAAAGTTGAGACTAAAGTCGAAATCAAAAGATTTGAAGGGCAAGTAGATGCAAAATTACTAGATAAATGGTTAAAACAGTTAGAAGTCTATTTTAGCATCCATAAGGTCACTGAGGCACAAAGGATTACCTTTACACATCTCAAAATGGAGGGAAATGCTCTATTTTGGTGGGAAACTCATCTAACTACTGGTGAAAATAAGAAGCATCCTATTGTAAAATATTGACAAGAATTTAAGGAATTACTTAGATCTAACTTCTATCCTATTGGCCATAAAATTAATCAAATGATTAAATGGCAGTACTTTAGACAAGGCAGTGGTCAAAGTGTGTAGGACTATACTACAGAATTTTGTAGGCAAGCCATGTTGTTGAACATGGATTTGGAGGATGAGGATATTCTAACCAAGTACTTGGGAGGACTTCACACTCACATTTGAAGAAAAGTCATCTCCACAAAGCCCAAGGATCTCAATGAAGCTTGTGTACAGGCATACTACATAGATGATGAGAAAACACAAGGAGAAGCAAAGATGAGGGTAAAGTAGTCAACAAATCAATAGAAAAAGGATTATGGGAAAACAAGTAACAAGAGTAAGTTGAAAGGGAAAGGTAAAAAAGATGCCACTACTTTAAATACTTGTAAAGATCCCAATAATTTTTGCAAGAATTGTGATATTAATGGTCATACTGACACTACATGTTGGAAGTTACATCCAGAGTTACATCTGAAGAACCGAACCAAGGACTCAAAGAAGTCCATGATACCTGTAAAGACAGAATGGGAGGTAGAAATCGAAGATGACTCTAATGTAGATGAAAGGCTTGGATGCACGACCACCAACATGGATAGTGAATAGGAGATGATTAGACTATTCAAGATCAAAATCTAGATCAAGAGGAATAAGGTAAATGCTTTGGTTGATACCGGTTCTTAATCTAACTTGATTTCTGAGGCATTTGTAAAGAAGCTTTGTCTTGAGACTTACGAGCATCGACACCCATATCCTTTGGGTTGGGTGAAGAAGGGTGTTGAAATTTAGGTAAAAAGAAGATGTAAGGTCAAGTTTGGGATAAATTCCCAATATATAGATGTTTTTGAAGCTGGAATTATTCCACTTGATGCTTTTGATGTGGTATTTGGAAGCCCTTACTTGTATGTTAGGGATGATATCTTTATGAGATGGGAAAACTGATACAGATGGGTGAAGGATGGGATCAGTTACAACATTCAGGCACACCAGCGTAAGACATGGGTTACTATGGTAAGTGCTAACCAAGAAAAATGGCTTATTTAGTCAAATCATAATCAATTTGGTTTACTTTTTTTAAAGGATAAACAAGATGGGGTAGAAGTTTCAGATATTTCTAACCAAGGTAAAAAAGATTTGGATAGTATTATTCAGTCTTTTCAGGAAATATTTCAGGCTCCTAGTGGATTACCACCAAAACAGGAAGTAGAGCATGAGATTCAGCTATTACACAAGTCACCTCTACCAAACATCGGGTTGTATAGGAAATCCTTGCTGGAGAGTACTGAGGTAAAGAAACAACTCCAAGAACTAATAGACCAAGGGGTAATATGTCTGAGCACCTCACCACGAGGTTCACCTATTGTGATGGTGCCAAAGAAGGATGGTTCTTAGAGAATGTGCATCGACTACCACACTTTGTACAAGATCACTATAAAGAACTGATATCCACTTCCCCATATATATGATCTCTTGTACCAGCTTCAGAATGCCAAATGTTTTATGAAGTTAGATCTCAAGTCAGGTTATCACCAAGTTAGGATGAAGGAGGAGGATATATGGAAGACTACCTTCAAAACAAAACAGGGTTTGTATGAATGGTTAGTACTTCCTTTTGGATTATGCAATACACCCGCTACATTTATGAGATTGATGAATGATGTATTATGGGATTTCATTTATTCATGTGTCATTGTATATCTAGATGATATCTTTATTTTTAGTGTCACATGGGGAGAACACCTAACGCATTTGTAGCAAGTGTTAAAAGTTCTTAGGGAGAAACAACTATTTTATAATATTAAGAAGTGTGAATTTACCAAATAGTCACTTGTCTATCTTGGGCACGTGGTTGGAGGAGGAGAGCTATGAGTGGATCTAAAGAAGGTGGAAGCCATCACAAATTTCCCAACACCAACAGGAGCCATAGAGACTAGAATTTTTGTGGGAGCAGTACAGTACATGAGGAAGTTCATTCCGGGTTTCTCGACGATTGTAGCACCTCTACACATATTGTTTGTAAAGAGTAGGGATTTTTACTGGCAGAAGGAACAAGACAAATCCTTTGAGTTATTGAAATACAAGATTAGTCATGCTCTAGTACTTTCTCTTGCTAGTTTACAGCAACCTTTTGAAGTAAAGACAGATGCCAGTGATTATGCTATGGGAAAAGTTTTGCTTCAAGGAGGTAAACCCGTATGTTATCATTCTAAAACCTTCACTTCAACAATTAAAGGATATTCAGTATATTATAAAGAAATGTATGCACTAGTTCAAGCAATTAAAAATGGAAACATTATTTGTTGGGTAAAGAAACTATTGTGCACACTGACCACAAACCTCTCCAGTATTTGTAAGCATAGTCTAAATTGTAGCAGGCATGACACTACAAATGGATTGGGTTTCTTCAGCAGTTCCATCTAGTGATTAAATACAAGAAGGGTAGTACAAATTTTGTGGCGAACATGTTGTCTAGGCCACCTACACAGGAAATTTTTTTCCTGTTTGGCCACTATCTCTCAGATTGAACCCTTCATGACGGAAGCTTACGGAAAAGTATATGCCCAAGACAAAGACTTTAGGGTAACATTTCAGAAGTTACAGTCCCAAGGGACTGAAAAGACGCGGATTAAAGACTGTTGTCTCAAGGATGGGATGCTCTACTAATGGGGGAAACTTTGTGTGCCTAAAGAAGAAAGACTTCTATTGATGAGGGAAGCACATACCTCGAAAGTAGAAGGAAATTTTGTTGTTGGTAAGACCCTAGCCCACTTGCAAAGGTATGTATATTGGCCCAACATGTAAGAAGAAGTATCAAAATTTATTCATGGATGTAAACTTTGTTATACTAACAAGCCTAAAACTAGGAAGGAGGGTTTGTATATGCCTTTACTAGTACCTATTCATCCGTGGGAGGACATTTCTATGGATTTTGTACGAGAATTACCTATGTCTAAACATGGCCATGACTATCTCTATGTTGATGTAGATAGATTCAGTAAAATGTGTATTCTTATGGCATGTAAAAAGACAGTAAAAGCACATGAGGCAGCAGATCTTTTCTTTGCTAATGCATGGGTTCATTTTGGTTTGCCAAATTCTATTATCTCTGAGAGGGATTCTAGGTTTTTGGGGATGTTTTGGACTACTTTGTGGGACAAGATGGATACCAAGTTGTAGAGGAGCACAACTTTCCATCCATAGACAGATGGACAAACAGAGGTGGTAAACCGGAATTTAGTATAATTAATCAAAGGGTATAACAGTAAGTACCCAAGGACTTGGAATGAGTCCTTAGCCTACATTCAACATTCCTATAACTGGGAAGTACACACATCCAATATGAAGTCACCATTTGAAGAATGCTTGGGATATCTACCTACAAATATGCTGGATATAATAGTTAGGTAGCAAGATGAGGAGGAGACACGAGACAAAAAGGTGACTAGAGCAAACAAATTCATTGAGAGGAGCTGGAAAATCCATCTCAAGGTCAAAGAACAGCTAGAGAAATCTCAAGCAAAGTACAAAGTTATGCACGATCAGCATAGGAGGGAACACAAACTTCATGTTGGAGACAAATTTTGGCTTTACTTGAGCAAGGAGAGACTACAAGGTCAAGCACAGAAGCTTAAGCTACTACGATATGGGCCCTTCACCATATTGGAGCAGGTTGGGGAAAATGATTTTTGACTTGATTTTCCTTCATTCATGAGGATTTACTCTCTAGTAAACTATGAGAACTTGCACCTATATGAGCCATTCATGCTAGATGAAGATGAAGAACTAAAATTTCTACCTTCCATCAAGGATTGTGTCTTGGATGCATGGGGTGAATTAGAGAAGGATGTAGTGCTACAGAAGAATGTAAGAGAGACTAGAAGAGGTCCCAGGAGTCTTGGTGGATTGGAATGAAAGGAAAGACATCAAGTTAGGCCCGGTGGTACTTGAAGGAGAAAGTGAGGGAATTATACCCTCATCTACTCCCCCACTAATATTTTTTGGGACCAAAAGCCTCCTAAGAATGTGAGGTGTGATCCATAGGGATTTGAAACTAACTCTACTTCATCAGAAAATGTCAACACAGAGAAGAAAAACAAGAAATAGAGGTTCTATCTTTTAAGTTACATTACCACCTCTCTGCGTAGGGTGGCAGTTATAGAACCACTACCCAGATAGGGCAATGGTCCTAGAACTTCCATTCTACACAGGGTGGCGTTCCTGGCCATTACGGACATAAAGTGAAATTCGAAGCGAACAACCTCTGAATTTGAGCAGATGTTCATTTCCCTTCTCCTTCATGACCTTTCCCATTCTCCAATACATGGGAGGACATGAGAAAGTTTATAAATACATGATTGTAAAAGTGTAGAAGATCATCAAGGCATGGGAGGAAGTGAGCAAGAAATCTTAGTGCTGGAAATTGTATTTTGTAGAAGAAAGGAGTGTTGAGACAGAGGAAACAAGTAACTGAAAGGAAGTGTTGAGATATTATCTACTTCTCTTTCTTACTTATTGTAAATTTTGTACCTATTGATTTAAATTGGCCAATAGAAGTGGGAAGAAAGAGCAATTTCCCTTCTCGACTAGTTTTTCCTCCATTGGAGGTTTTCTAGGATAAAATTATTGGTCTTATGAGCTTATATTCTTCTCTTTGCTATAATTGTTGATTCTAAGCACAACAATAATTTTTTCACTAGCTATCTTTGTTATTTTCTAATACAAAGTAAAAAATTAGTCAATAATTTGTGATTTTTGAATAATTCCAAAGTTTGAAGAGTTTACTGATCACCCTCTCATTGATTCATTATTGGGGCTCGAGGGCCAATGAGGAGGAAGGATTCTCCTTATCATTAGATTATTGGGTTGGGTAGAGAGCATTGCTTACTCCCTTTATTTTCTTATTGTGTTTGGATTTTTTTAGAAATTGAGGAGTTCACGTGGTCACCATGTAAAGATTTTCTTTCTGGAAGATCAAAAATAAAAGAGATGGTTATTATTGTAAAATTTTAGCCATGTTGTTTCCACTTAAGTTGAAGACTTGTGTACTCTTTCATTTTAAAATGGATTCATATAATTTTTTCATCAAGTTATGTACTGGAAGTAATTGAAAAGGGACTCTTGAAAGCTATATTTTTTGACTATGTATTCCTTTAAATCTGAAATGTATCAAGTTACTTTTGCCTACTTCGTGTAAGATGATTGCTGAAATGAAAGATGTATGTTGTTGTTATACATATTAGACTTTGAAATGGGTTCCATTTTAATTGTGAAAAGGAAAGAAACTTGCATTAATAAAGGGTTATATTCTTTTTGTCCATGAGTTCAATGGATTGTAGTAGAAAATAAATACTTCCTCATTTTATTGCAAAAGATAGTATGTTCGGTTGTTGAAATTATAGTAAAATTTAAACGAGTTATGAGAAGAAAGTTTTATAATTAGATGTGTAAATTAAAGAATTATTCCCTAATTATTTACATTGGGTTGATAAAACAAAAAAAAAACATTAGATTTGACCATTCCACATACATGAATTTGTAGAAAACAATATCCATTTTTCCTTGTATTCCATTAAATAACTAACCTCAATTTGTTGTGTAAATTAAAGTAAAGCAAAAATATACAATTTTAGGTATATATACCTATATAAATTTATCATATAAATTTGTATATTTATATATATTATAATTATATATAAATTTTAAAGAAAATTGTTATATTTTTTACAATTATAAATATATATACCTATATAAATTTATATATATATATATACGTTTTAAAAACAACAGTAATTCATTCACTAGCTTTCTCTGTTATTTTCTAATAGAAAGTAAAACAATAGTGAATAATTTTTTATTTTTGAATAACTCCGAAAGTTTGAAGAGTTTACAGATCACCCTCTCATTGCTTCATTATTGGGGCTTGAGGGCCAATGAGGAGGAAGGCTTCTCCTTGTCATTAGATTATTGGTTGGGTAGAGAGCGTTGCTTACTCCCTTTATTTTCTTATTGTGTTTGGATTTTTGACTAATTGAGGAGTTCACATGGTCACCATGTAAACATTTTGTTTGTGGAAGAACAAAAATAAAAAAGATAGTTATTATTGTAAAATTTTAGCCATGTTGTTTCCACTTAAGTTGAAGACTTGAGTACTCTTTCATTTAAAAAGAGATTCATATAATTTTTTCATCAAGTTATGTACTGCAAGTGATTGAAAAGGGACTCCTGAAAGCTATAATTTTTGACTATGTATTCCTTAAAATCTGAAATGTATCAAGTTACTTGTGCCTACTTCATGTAAAATGATTGTTGAAATGAAAGATGTATGTTGTTGTTATACATATTATTATTTGAAATGGGTTCCATTTTTATTATGAAAAGGAAATAATCTCACATTAATAAATGGTTAAATTCTCTCTCTATGAGTTCAATGGATTGTAGTAGAAAATAAATACTTCCTCATTTTATTGCAAAAGATAGTATGTTCGGTTGTTGAAATTATAGTAAAATTTAAACAAGTTATAAGAAGAAAGTTTTATAATTAGATGTGTAAATTAAAGTATTATTCCCTAATTATTTACATTGGGTTGATAAAACAAAAAAAATCATTAGATTTGACCATTCCACATACATGAATTTGTAGAAAACAATATCCATTTTTCCTTGTATTCCATGAAACAACTAACCTCAATTTGTTGTGTAAAATAAAGTAAAGCCAAAATATACAATTTTAAGTATATATACCTATATAAATTTATTATATAAATTTTTATATTTATATATATTATAATTATATAAATTTTAAAGAAAATTGTGATATTTTTTACAATTATAAATATATATACCTATATAAATTTATATATATTATAACTATATATAAGTTTTAAATAAAAATATTATATTATATAATATATAACACACACACACACACACACACACACATTATATTATATTAAAAAATAAATGAAAAAAGTTTGGTAAGTGTCCATGACTGTGTAAACAATGGATGATTATAGTTAGAATGAATACCTAAGATCTAAGGGCTCTAATTAAATCAATATAAGGGTAGGGAATCAATCCTACAATTGTTAGGTTAGGGTATTTTGTCGAAATATTTTTTAAACAAAATGTATTTGTAATTTGTAAATGGGGCCACTAAAGGGTGTTAGAGTGTTAGGATTAAAGTGTGACCTTTATTGCTTTATATGCGCGCCTTTTATAAAGGACTTGAATTTCAGGATTAATTAAATTTATTTTATACATGGACAACTAAATATTGCTATAACAAGGATTAAAATTATTTGAAATTAATTATATGGTTATGTTAAGGTGAGACCCTAGCCTGAGGCTATTAAGTGAATAAATGAAACTTTAAGCAAGTTGAAATAGTGAAAATCCTAGAAGGGCACTAAAATCTGAAATTGTTAGGAAGCAATTAATAATATTTAAATTTTTAATGTAAGTAAAATAGATTTACTATATGTGGAATTTATTACAATAGTAATGTTTAAATCTAGTTGTTAGTTCTCTGGTGTTAGGTTGTGGATTTTGTTTTCATGTGTGAAAGTGTTGAAGACTGTACACTAAGAGTATTGTACACTTTCCACTGTAAATTTTTTGGGCCTTAAAACGTGTCTGATATATTGGGAAACGTGATTTTCTCATATGGGCGGGTTTTTTGACCCATAGGTTTATGGGATGGTTTTTTCCAATGGTTTTGATACCCACGGTTTTGTAAAACTCCTTAAGCAGTTGTCTATTTATATGGTTTTGCACATATAGTAGGTATAGTGTAAACATTGCAGATGTGTTTTGAATTCAGCTGCGATTTCTATAGAGTTTGTTGAACATAGCTCCAAATGGATCTGGGTATTGTATTCAGAGAGTGGTAGCTTGTAATAAAATTTGAGCAAGTGATTCTTAGTGGATGTAGCCCAAATTGGGTGAACAACGTTAAATACTGTCTCTTTGTGTTGTGTTATTTTATTTTACACTTTTATTTGAGATTTGTAATATTTTCTGCATATTAGTTTCTACTGTTACGAGTCTGTGAGGGATTATTCCGAATATTTTGTCACTTATTTCTTAACATCTGGGTGTAAAAATTTTAAACACACAAAAAAATTATCCCGTAATTTTTATCCTAATTAATTATTGCGTTTTATCTTGGGTATTTTGTGTGGAACATTATGGGCATTTCAGTGTTCCTCTCAAATATTTCAGTTGGCACCTTACATTTCTTATGGAGGGGGTTTTAACAAAAACCCTACAATAGGTTGTTGAAATATACTTGTCCAAACATACTATGTTCTCCTAAGTGCCTTCACCTCATTCTGATGAAAAAATCTGCTAATACACTTGGAAATTTGATCAATATCAACTACACTCTAGCTATGCAGATACCTCAGGCTTGTAAAGTGGGTGCTTACATCTGTAGATGCCCAGGTCTCCAATATCCTCCTTTGTTATACTTAAACTATAATTGATCAGATGATATCATTTTAAATATCATATACGTAATGTTGGTGCTCAAATTATTCTCACCCCGTTTGTCATTAAAATCCCTAAGTTTGCGACCTCTTTCATGTTTTTTATCTCCCCGTGTTGGTGCCGATAGACTTTGTCCTCCATTTGGTTTTTGTGATCAGTCCCTTCCTTGGTCAAGGATCACTTAAAGGTCCAATTTTTTTTTTGTTTCTCTATCCATCTGAAGGAGTCAATAAATTGAGCGTAAAACTCGGGTTGTCCCTTTCTTTCTATTTTCCACTATCACATTTAATTGTCCCTACTATTTTTTTTCCAAGTACCTGTGAAAATGTGATTGGATGTAGCTCGAAAGATCATCTTTGAACCTTATAACATTTCCAAATTCTCTTTCCTTGAAGAAAGATTCATTTCTAGGCTCAAAAGGTGGTTTTCCTAAATTTTTACGGTTTGACGGGTGAGTTTTCCCCATCAAATTTACGTCTCTGCATCAGTGGTAACGTGGCCCTTTTTGGTTGTATGTGGCTCAGTGGGGAACTCTAACAACTTTATAGCTCACTTCAACCCAAAAATTTTCCACGTGGAGGAACGAAGCTCGTTTGAAAATTCACCTTTTGGTTTGGCCTTGGAGTTGCGCTAGGAGGACACATGGAGGATTCCACAGCTTTTCCCAGACTTAGAAATTTTTTTCATGCAACTGGTATAGTTTTGTTAGGCCATGGACACATGGTGGGCCGATGTTTATTTAAGGATCCTCCTCAAGGTATCACCTTAACAATTGCGACACGGAGACATGTGGAGGATTCCGCCGGGTCTTCCCATACTTAAAATTTTCAAGCAAATGTCTAGAGGTTTGGGACATGTGGTGAGCTTGCACTTGTTCAAGGTCTCCTCTCTTGGCCACCATATTGAAGTTACACCATGAAGACACATGGAGGCTTCTGCTAGGTCTTCCCATACTTAGACTTTTCAAGCAAATATCTAAAGGACTAGGACACGTGGAAATATCACGTCTGTTTGGGGACCGACCTCTAGGTTTTATTTTGAATGAGCACCAGGAGGACACTTGGAGGCTTCTTCTCACTCTGCCCTTTTTCTTATACTTTTCAACATGCGAAGAAAAATGTCTTGAACCCTAGACACATGGCACCTTCCGCTGAATGTTGAACTTTTTAAACAGACTCTGTCGGACTGAGACACATGTAGAGCTTGCACTTATTCAGGGGTCTCTACTTTTGGGGACCATCTCAAAACTCACCATTGAGACACGTGGAGGACACCACTAGTTCCTTTTTTCACCTAGAATAATCAAATGCCAAAAAGTCATTTTTCCTAGGCCCAGGGTACGTGGAAGGCTCAAGCTTGTTTGAGACTTGCCTCTATGCTTCTCCTTTGCAGTTGCACCAAGGAAACACGTAGAAAACTACAATATAAAGTGGAATAGGGTTAGGATCAATGGTTCTTTTGCAATTCACCTATTTTTCCACCTTTTTGCTCTAAGACTCTTAAATTGTGATTCCAAGGATTGTTAAGGCTAATTTTTTACATGGGAATTACTCAGGCACTTAAAAAAGTGAGAATTACTAGAGGAAACAGATGTGGGCCAGAAAGTTTAGAGGAAAAAAAAGGAAAAGTGATGAAATGGTGAAAGTGCAGGCACAAAAGTTGAAAAAGGCATTGCCTCGAAAGAAAAAAGGGATGACCTGTCAAGTCTAGCTATGCAGAGGCTCCGAAAAATGATTAAAAAGGTGATTTCTTACATGAAAGAATCAAAATTATTAAAAAGACTCCTAAACAGTTATGGCATGGCGTCCTAGTAGTCGAGAGCCCAAGAAATGTTATTAGTTCACAATTGGTCCACCTGGCAAATTTCAGATCTGAATTTGGTAAACATCGTTGTCTTAGATAAATTGATAACAAGCAAATTTGCTTAGAATATTCTTCTCTTTTGGGGGGAAAATTCAGTGATAAAAGTGTATAAATATAATGAGAATACTCTTCCAAATGGTCATAGTTTGAATTTTTGAGAAAAAATTTGAGAAAGTGGTCTTCCCGAGAGACCAAAGTCAAGATAACCTATTATTTTCTTTTGTGTTAGAATTTCTATCATGTCAAGTTCATTGCATTTGCATAGCCATTTACGAGCACTAAAATTTCTTAGGAAGATTTCCCCTGCTGATGAATCTAAGTAATTTTGGAATTAATTTGTGTCCAATCTCTAGCAATTTTTGTCTGATTTGTTTTAGAATGTCTGTAAATATTTTCTTTCATTCTTATTGTAATCTTACATTGAATTTTTTTTTGGCATGACATAGGATCTCGTGCCTGTGATAGTCTAATGGTATTTGCAATTTAATTTCAAGAAGATCCTTAATCTTGGAAGAGATAAACAAATTTAAAATTAGTTCACTGTCATTTGTTGATAAATATTGTATGTAAGTATTCAGGTGCACGTTAGGCATGATTAATGAGAAATTTTAGTTTTTAATTGAGTCTTTCAATTCAAGCCTTCGTGTTGGATTCTAAAATATTATGTGAAAATGTGTTGACCTAGGCCTCCATTACAACACACCTTCTGGTTGAAGAAACATCTTAATTGTCTTAAAGATTTATGTTGTTGAAGTTGTTCATTGTTCTAAAGTACCTCCAAAGATCTGGTATAATAAAATTTATCCTACTTCATCTCCTACCAAAATCATTTCAAAACCATTGATCCACCTTCAACTACCCCTGTTTTCCATGTGTATTAATGAAGGAGAAAAATCCACTCGCAAAAATATATAGAAAAATCAAGATTTCTTAATGTCTTCAATAACCTTAGCCTTGTGTTGAAAATATCTCCATCGTTTAGAAGTGATAACTCTTAAGAGTTAAATCATGGAGCATTGATCATATTTTCCTAAGGTTCTCTTCATAGAATTTTTACAAAGGAAGGATATCTCCATATCCTTCACCAAACATAGGTTACATCAAGGGTCCTCTCACCCTGGTCGAAGAGGCATGGCCTAAAGTAGTGAGGAAAGGTCAAATCCTCTTAAATGTGCTATCCATCTCTCCACAAATCTGAGTAACAAAGGGTCAGTTAGATCTCATCCTCGACTACAAAATGACACATACTATGATCTATCTACCTCTATGCTCCCTGTCAAATCTGTGTTGCTGCTCATTTTGAAAAGGATAATGAATTTGGATACCAACACTCGTGGTGTTGTTGTCAGGGACTCTTTGAAGTATTTGAGAAAAGGTGTATGCGTACAGACCCTGGTAATGCTTGTTATAGATTTAAGGTACAAATGCATTGTTGAAATGTCATTATTTGCTCATATCTAGAAGAATTGTTCAAATTTTTGAGTTCCGAGTGTAATATTTCTAGCTTATATATTTATTACAGTAGTATTGTTATCATCGTTGATAAATTTGGGTAAAATAAGAGAAGATCTTGTAAGCTTTTCATGAATCTGGTATTGATAAAAATTTGATAGGTCTTTCATAGTGCATTTGTAGAAACTAAGCTTAAAGTCTTTAGTGGCACCTCCATGTTGTTTCAATTTTGTATAAATACCTGTGTATTAACATCTATCAAGTGAGATTTGTCATTAATATCTACAAATCTGGAAGGAAGAAGATCTTTCTTCACCAAGGACCCTAATAGAAGGTTGTTTCAAAAGTTGGGAAGTCTAATTTAGAAGGTAGAAGAATTTGGAAGGCTGTTGGAGATCAAGTATAAAGAAAAGAGATCTCCATTGGTGAAACTAATCATCCTGTGATTGAAGATTGCATTACTTCTGCAAGTTCTTGTAAATTAGGTAGCCTCTTTTTTGAATTAAATTCTCCATCTGGAGATCCATCATATGTATTTGAAAAATTTACTTCTTGATCTACCCATGTATTTTCAAAATATAATAGGGTTTTCTAAGAGAAATATCCTTTAGAGGGCATTCATTCGAAAAATTGTATCCCTGTACCACACAGACCCCTCACTCCTCATCATTTTTTTCCTCCTGTAAGATCATATCCTCAAAATAATATGGCTCAACCTCCACCCTGACCTCCATTTGTCATTATTTATTTTGGTCCCATCAGTATTAGAGGTATGGATGGCTATCCAAATTTTGTGCCACATGATGTCAGAAACAGATTACCTAAGTTTCAAGGAAATAATGCAATAATTAGTGAGCAACACTTGAAACTATTTGTCAATATGATCAAGGATTTTGAAATAGATGTTGAAGATGTATACAATAAATTATTTATTCATACTCTAAAATAAGATGCAAGGGATTGATATAAATCTATGCCAGATAACTCCATTGACTCCTAGACAAAGATGAATAATGCCTTTAAAATGCAGTAAAATGACAAAATAGACCCTAGGTTTCTTTTATAAGAGTTTGAAAATATAAAAAAGAATCCTAACGAATGAGTGCATGATTTCAAAACTAGATTTAACAAAACATTGAGAAGAATTCTTATCAATTTGAGGCTATGTGATGAATCATGTTTGATAAAGTATTCAAATGCATTTGATAAAAAAACTGCTTACTATTTGAGGGATAAGAACCCTAGGACTTCGAGGCAGGCCTTTACCATGGATTTGTAAATTGAGAACAATATGAGGGTAGTTGGAAAACCTCCTAAGAGGGAGGGTGTTAAAATGATCAACCCTGAGAAGCCTTAATCAAGTAAGGTTGTGTCTCTTGAGGAAGTGGTAAGGAATTTGGCCAGGGATATCAAAGAAATCTCTTACAAGTTGGGCAGGGTAGAAAAAGGAATTGGACAAGGTTCTCAGGGATAACATAGGCAACAAGGATAAGACAGACTTTTTAATCATTCTAGAAAATATCAGAGGTCTGATAACAGAGGTAAAGGACCCATGGGAGCTAGGAAACCCAAAGCAAGAGAAAATAGAGTAGTGTTTGATCCTCTAAATGCCAGAGTTGTTGTTGTTGAAAAGATAAATCAAATGGATTGGTGTGAAAAATGCTTCTTACCCCACCTACCATGTGAAGAATATCAGCAAGTTTAATAAGTTGATGATGATGACAACACTGATGATGATGCATGAATGGTGGACTACTCTACAAGCTCACAGTAAGGAGTAACTTCAACTGAGGTAATAAGTGCAAGAACTGCTGCAAGTTTTTGGGACAACATTCATTGGGTACCTCTTGTTCATCCCTATCATTCTTTGGAAATACATATGGTACAAGAATTTATACTTCCTAATAATGATTTTTGAGTACCTAAGAGATCTAATGATTAAGAAGTACAATGGAGGAACCCCATCAGAAGAGGATAGAAAGCTACTAATGAATGTTGTTATGACCCAAGAAAAGGATTATAACATAAGAAGTAAAGTTTTCAAAGGGGTAGGGCCTCAAGCCAAAACAAATACCCCAGTTCTCACCAATGTCCCAAAATAGACTCCAAGGAAAAAAACACCTGGCAAAGGACCTTTTGTCCCAAGTAGAATTGGTGTGCCCACCCATGCCCAAAATGTTAAAAAACTTGTACCATCTCATGAGTCTGTCAACCTTTCTACAAATGTTGCTTTACCCAAGTACATTCCCTATGATATTGCCCAAGTTTTGAGTCAGATCAAGATTTCTTTCCCAATTGTGGAACTACTTAGGATTCATGAGCATAAGAAGAGGGTTTTTTGAGTGTTTGGGATTGGAGGAAGATAGGAGTTCCCAAGGAAGAAATGTAAATAGTGAAAAAACTCCTCCTTCAAGCATTACAGACCTAGAAAAACCTCCAGCATTAGAGGAGATAGGTGAACCACTTGACTTCTACTTGGGGGTATCTTTATTTGAGTCTTAGTTAAATGTTAATCCAATTTTTACAACACTAATTATTAAAGATAGACTGCTGCACAATTGCATTTTTAACTCCAGAGCATTGTGTAATGTTATGCCTCTGGAAGTCATGAATGAATTTAACATTAAAGTGAAAGTATCTTATGGAAAGTGTACTGCAATGGATTCTAGAGAGGTCCCAGTTGTAAGGTGTGTGAAGGGTTTGGCGGTACAACATGCATCTTATCCAGGTAAGAACCTGAAACTTGATTTTTTTCATTGTTGATTACCCTACCAAATGGGGCATGTTGTTACCAAGAAAGTGGGCTACAAGTTTTGGTGTAAGTGTTCAGATGGATATGTCTTTTGCCACCATTCTAATTGAAGGAAGCCTTGTGAAGCTGTATGGAGAGAGTAAAATGTTGCACCTCATTAAAGATCCAAATAATGCTTCTTATGAAGTATTATATGTTGATGTAGATGCAAATAACTTTGTGGGGTTTACTGATGGAAAGGAGCACAAGATTGATTAGTACAAATGTCTTGAACAAGTGGGTTTACCTTGGACCTTTTTAGTTGATGGAGAATGTTCTAAGTTTGGAAATGGTGCTGACATTGTTATGATCTCCCCAAGCCAAGAAGAGTTTTTCTTTTCTTTCAAACTTAACTTTGAATGCACTAACAAAATTGTTGAGTATGAACCATTGTTATTAGGTTTGAGAATTGAATGGAAATATGGTATAAAGGATGCCATTTTCAGAGGGGATTCATAATTGATTGTCAAGAAAATTATGAAACTGTATGCTACTAAAAATTAGAGAATGAAATAATACAAGCATGCAGTTTGGGATCTGATTGAAATGTTTGACTCTTTTAATATCTTTCACCGTGATAGAAAGATTAATGTTGTTGCAGAAAAGTTAGCGGTGCTAGGATACATATTTAGGAATAGTAAAATGTCTCCATTTTGTGAGTATTATGTTGAAGTAGTAACAAGACCATCTGTCCTTGATAACGGTAAAAATTGGCAAGTGTTTGATGATGATGCCTAGGTGAAATGGTTTCTGTAGATCCAAGGTGAGTTTATTGACTAGAATATAGATTGCTAACTAATGATTTGTGTTTCTCGAGGCAAGGAAACATTATTTGGCAAAGACATCATCCGGTTGAAGACAAACATGATTCCTAGAGGTTTGGTTGCTCTTGAGTCAAACTTTCATAATATTGGTTGCATTTTTAAAAGAAATATGTCTGTTTCAGGAGATGTGGAAGAGAACGACTTGGGTACAAAAGATAATCCATAAAAAATCTAGTTAGGAAGAATTCTTAGCAAGGAAGATAAGCAGTCCTATATTTAATTGCTGAAGAAATATCAAGACTTCCTAGCTTGGTCTTACTCTGAGTTGAAGACATATAGGGAAGATTTTTTCCAACATGAGATTCCTCTTAAGTCTAATGCCAAGCCTTTTAGGAAAAAACAAAGGCCCATCAATCCACTTCTTTCTTTGAAAATGCAAGAAGAACTAAAGAAGTTGAGGGATGGAGGGATCATTTAGCCCACAAGGTAATCTTCTTGAGTTGAAAACCTAGTTCCTATCAGAAAAATGTATGGTGACATAAGGTTATGCGTAGACTTCAGAAACCTGAATAAAGCTTCATTGAAATATAATTTCCCTTCGCCAAACATGGAGAATATGCTACAATTTGTAATAGGTTCTAAGTTTTTATCTACAATGGATGGTTTCTCTTGATATAATCAAGTTATTTTGAAGGAGTAAAAAAGAATAAAGACTGCCTTTACTACTCCTTTGGGAACTTATGTCTATGTCCGGATGCCTTTTGGCTTAATGAATGCTGGATTAAATTTCCAAAGAGCAATGGATGTAGCATTTGTTGGTTATATCAATGATTTCATTATTTTTTATCAGGATGATGTAACTGTGTTTTCCAGAAATAGAAATGATCACTTGCAACACTTGGACAAGATGATAATAAGGTGTAGAGATTATGGCATATCATTGAGTCCCAAGAAGTGCCACTTTGGAGTGCAACAGGAAAATATTCTTGGTAACATTATATCAAAAGAGGGAGTCATGATGGATCTAAAGAGATTGGAAACCATCAGCAAGGTTCCAAACCCAAGAACTAATAAGGGAATTCAATCCATATTTGAGGAAATAAACTTTATCAAAAGGTTTCTATCTAACTTTAATGAGATGACCATCCCCATTACTAGCATGCTGAAGAAGGGACAAGTTATCAAATGGGAAGATGTTTCCATTCAAGGTTTCAATGGGATCAAAGAAGCACTAAAGCATGCCCCTGTTTTAGCAGCCCCAAATTACATGAAGCCTTTTCAAGTATTTTCTTTTGATTTAGAAAAATACCATTGCATTAGTTTTTTTACAAAAGGATGATGAAGGGTCTGAAAGACCAATTGCCTTTTTCAGTAAGGCATTACAGGGATCTGAGTTGAAATACACCAGCATGGAGAAGGAAGCAGTTTCTTTGGTAAATGAAAAAAATGTTTTTAGACCCTACATCTTGAGTTGTAAAGTTGTTTCTTAAGTTCCCCACACCATGGTGAAATAAATTTTATCAGAGATGGAGGTCTCAAGAAAAATATGTAGATGGGTGAACAAGTTGTAGGAGTATGACATGAATATCGAAACCACAAAACTGGTAAGAGGTTTGTGCCTAGCTAAGCTTATGGCTGAGAGAAACCTCCAAACTTTTGAGGTGAATGAATTAGAAGTAGAAAGGGTGGATGTCCCTGAAAAGTTTGTGATTTCTGAATGGTAAAAATATATAATGTTTTATCTCAGACATCTATGCTGCCCTAAAAATTGGAGTAAAAATCAGAAAAGAGCTCTTAAGTTAGCCTGTCAAAAGTTTGTCATCGCTGATTTTGGGTTAGCTTGGAAGAACCCCAAGGGAGTGATCTTGAGATGCATTACTGAAAATGAGGTCCCCAAAATAATTTTTGATCTCTGTGGAGGGGTATGTGGGGGAAATTTTGCTGGAAAAGTTACAACACAAAATCTTGAGTGTTGGTTATTGGTGGCTAACTTTCTTCAAGGATATAACTTTGTTGGTGAGGAAATGTGAAAGTTGCTAGAATTTTTTCAGAAGAATGAAAGCTTCAAACTCCCTTCCTTTACAACCTGTGTCATTTGAAGCCCCATTCAGACAATGGGGAACGAATTTCAAAGGGGAAATTTCTGATCCTTCCAATACTGGTCATAAATTGATTCTTGTAGCCACTGATTATTTCACTAAGTAGGTGGAAGC
Organism: Taxus chinensis; assembly: GCA_019776745.2. NCBI lineage: Eukaryota > Viridiplantae > Streptophyta > Pinopsida > Cupressales > Taxaceae > Taxus > Taxus chinensis. The sequence goes on from CM034155.1 coordinate 387,955,474, forward strand.
AATCCCAACCAAGAAGGTGACACACCAAGTTATCACGGACTTCATGTTGAATCAAATCATATGCAAGTTTGGGGTGCTAGCTACAATATTTGTTGATAATTCCATGATTTTCAAAGCTAAACCTTTGGTGGAAATGTGCAAAGAGTACAAGATAAAATTGACATATGCTTCGAACTACAATCCCCAAGGAAATGGACAACCTGAGTCGAATAATAAAGAACCTTGGAGTTGAACAACAAAAATTTTGGTGAGCAACTGAATTTTGCTGTTTGGGTTGAAAAAATCACTATCAAAAGAGCTACTGGTAAAATCCCATTTGAATTGGTATATGGAACTCAAGAACTATTGCCCCTCCATTTGTAATTATCTTCATTTTAGTTTGTTGAATAGATTGAGGACAAAGAAGTTAGTCCATATGGTACTCAAATCAATCAAATTATTGATTTGGATGAAGAAAGAAGGGCATCCTATCAACGACATGTGAATTTCAAAGAAAAGTTGAAGAAGCTATTTGACAAAAAGGTGACACCCAAAGCTTTCAGTATTTGGGATCTTATACTTTTATGGGATAGCAAACAAGGTAAATTTTATGCATTGTCGATGGGCCCATATTCAATTGATATTAGAATTGGTGAAAATAACTTCTTTCTAAAAGACTTAGATAGGGAACTACTTCAGTTTTCTGTTAATGGCAGGCATTTGAAGAATTTCCTTGATTGAATTCTTAGGATCAAGGTTATACTCCATTCGTACAGTGTATAGTTATTTTTTCTTTTCTACTTTTTTTTTTCATTCTGGCCCTTGGTCACCTGGGTTTTCTGGTTTCTCAGTTCATTTTTTGGAGGATGGTTATGGTTGTTTTACTTTGCAAGATTTTTTTTGACTCTATTGCCCAGTGGTCTATTTTTGGAACTCGGTATGCTATTTGTTCTTGTGGCACTCACAGGGAGTACCCATCCCCAAGTAAGAGCCGATCTTGGTGCTCAAATTAGTCTCACCCCATTTGTTAAAGAAATCCCTCAGTTTGTGACCTCTGTTATGTTTTCTATCTCCCCGCGTTTGTGCTGAAAGAATCTATCCTTCATTTGGTTTCCGTGATCAGTCCCTTCCTTGGTCGAGGAACACTTAAAGGTCTAGAATTTTTCTTTTGTTTCTCTGTTCATCTGAAGAGACTATAAATTAGGTGCAAAACTTGGGTTGTCCCTTTCTTTCTGTTTTCCACAGTCATGTTTTGTTGTCACTGCTATATTTTTCGCAAGTACCTATGGAAACATGATTGGATGTAGCTTTGAAGATCATATTTGAGCCTTATAACATTTCTAAATTCTCTTTCCTTGAAGAAAGATTCATTTCTAGGCTCAAACGGTGGTTTCCTATGTTTTTACAGTTTGACGGGTGAGTTTTCCCCGTCAAATTTACATCTCTGCATCAGTGTAAATGTGGCCCTTTTTGGTTAGATGCTCGCTTCAACCTTACGCTTATCCACTTGGAGGAATGACGTTTGTTTGAAAATTTATCTTTTGGTTTGGCCTTGGAGTTGTGCCAAGAGGACAGGTGGAGGATTCCCCTGCTTTTCCCAGACGTAGACAAATTTTTCATGTAGCCGATATAGTTTTGGTGGGCCATGGACACGTTGTGGGCTGGCACTCATTTGATGATCCTCCTTAGGGTCCCACCTTAACAATTGCGACAAGGAGATACGTGGAGGCTTTCACTGGGTCTTCCCATACTTAGAATTTTGAAGCAAATTTCTAGAGGCCTTGGACACGTGGTGAGATCATCCTTGTTCAAGCTCTCTGCTCTTAGCCACCATCTTGAAGTTTTTCCATGAAGACATGTGGAGGCTTCCGCCAGGTGTTCCCATAATTAGAATTTTCAAGAAACTTTCTAAACGCCTGAGACATGTGGAGGAACCTTGCTTGTTTGAGGATTGGCCCCTAGGTTTTATTTTGAAGGAGCACCAGGAGGACACTTGTAGGCTTCTCCTCACTCTTAACTTTTTCTTCGAATTTTCAATGGTTGAAGAAAAATGTCTCGAACCCTAAACACATGGCACCTTCCATTGAACCTTAAAATTTTTAAACAAACTCTGCCAAACTAAGACATGTGTTGATCTCATGCTTGTTCAGGGGTCTCTACTTTTGGGGACCATCAAAAAATGTGCCATTGAGACACGTGGAGGCTCCCACTAGTTCCTTTTTCTACTAAGACATTTCAAAGGCCAAAAAGGTATTTTTCTTGGGCCCGTGGTACGTGGAAGGACCGCACTTGTTTGAGACTTGCCTCTATGCTTATCCTTTGCATTTGTGCCAATGAAACACATGGACAACTATGACATAAAGTGGAAAAGGGGCATGATCAATGGTTTCTATGTGTTTCACCTATTTTTCTGCCATTTTTTACCAAGGACTTTTGGAGACACGAATACACACTATTTTTCATCGTTCTTAGATGAAATTATTTATCATCTCTATCATTAAGGTACCATTGAATGGATTTAGAACTTAATTTGCGAGTCCAAGGATTGTTACGACTAATATTTAGAAGTGGGAATTACCAGAGGAAATGGATGCGGGGTAGAAATTACAAAGGAAAAAAGGGAAAAGGGATGAAATGAAGGAAGTGCAGGTGCAAAAGGTCAAAATGGTGTTGCCTCGAAAGAAAAATTTGATGACCTGTCAAGTCCAGCTACGCAGAGGATCTAAATTTTTTAAAGACCATTGTTTGAGAAAAAATAGTAACAAGCAAATGTCCTTCAAATATTCTTCTCTTTTGGGGGAAAATTGAGTGAGAAAAGTGTATAAATGTAATGAGAATACTCTTGCAAATGTTTGGAGTTTTAATTCTTGAGAAAAAATTATAGAAAGTTGTCGTCCCGAGAGACCAAGGCCGAGATAAACTATTATTTTCTTCTGTGTTATATTTTATATCATGTCAAGTTGGTTGCATTTATATATCCATTAACGAGAACTGATATTTCTCTGGAAGCTTTCCCTTGCTGATGAATCCAAGTAATTTTGGAAATAATTTGTGTCCAGTCTCTAGCAATCTATGTCTACTTTGTTTCAAAATGTCTACAAGTAGTTTCTTTTAATCCTATTACAATACTACATTGAATTTTTTTTGAAATCACATAAGATCTCATCCCTATGACTATCTAATGGTATTTGTAATTGTATTTCAAGAATATCCTTCATCTTGGATGAGATAAACAAATTTAAAATCTGGTCACTGTCATTTGTCTATAAAGATTGTATGTAAGTCTTCGGGTGCACCTTAGGCATGATTAATCAGAAATTTGAGAGTTTAATTGAGTCTTTCAATTCGAGCCTTCGTGTTGGAGTCTCAAATATTATGTGAAAAAATCTTGACCAGGGCCTCCATTACAACACACCCTATGGTTGAAAGAATTTCGTAACTATTTTGAAGCTTTATGTTGTTGAATTTTTTCATTGTTGTAAATTCCCTCTGAAGATCTGGTATAATCAAATTTATCCTATTTCATCTCCCACCAAAATAATTTTAAAACCATTGATCTACCCTAAAATACCCCTGTTTTCCCTGTGTATCAACAAAGGAGAAAAATCCACTTGCAAAAATATGTAGAACAATCAGGATTTCTTAATGTCTTCAGTAACCTTAGCCTTGTGTTGAAAATATCTCCATTGTTTAGAAGTGACAACTCTTAAGAGTTAAATCATGGAGCATTGACCATATTTTCCCAAGGTTCTCTTCATAGAATTTTTGCAAAGGAAAGATATCTCCATCTCCTTCATCAAACAGAGGTTACATCAAGGGTCCTCTCACCCTGGTCGAAGAGGTACAACCTTAAATAATGGGGAAAAGGTCAAATCCTCTTAAAGGTGCTATCCATCTCTCCACAAATCTAAGTAACAAAGGGTTAGTTAGATCTCATCCCTGGCTACAAAATGACACATACTATGATCTATCTTCCTCTAATCTCACTAATGAATATGTTTTGTTACTCCACTTGAAAAGGATAACGAATTTGGATACCAACTCGTAATATTCAACATTTTAAACAATTAACACTTTCTAGATGACTACATTTGTTTTGTAGAATTTATTAAAGTGTATCTACTTTTTTTTATTGGAACGGCTATGAATATTACTATATAAGAGATTATAAAAATAAGAAGTAGCTAGAAATAGGCACTGCTAAAGAAAGCATATCGAAAGGCAAAACAACCAACAATCAAAACATAGTTATCTAAATAGTTTTTGTTTAGTGTTATCCAATTTTTCCACTTGAGTCAAAATTTGATAACGGGGGTCTATGGTACTATATGACTGAAAATGGATCTTCATGAGGAATTCCACTATGTTCTATGTTTACGGAGTGTTTGTAGTGTTCTGGCCAATTTCAAAGTCTTATTAAGTTATTACTCCCTTTTTTATGCCTTGGAGGTCTCAAGTCTTCCTTGAAGGAAGATTGACCCTGTTAGGCCCATTTCAAGTCACCATGGTAAATAATTGGTCAAATTTTGTATCCTAGTTTTTAGGTGACTTACTGTGATCCCATAACCCATTTATTTAGGTAAAAGTTAAATTGTTTTGAAGTGAGTCAGTACAAAGCTTAAATATTTGTCAAATAAGGTCATAAGAGGATTTGAGCACACACCACTCACCAAACAACTCATCGATCTGTTCAACAATTTTTCTCGGTTTCAATAAAATGACCAGAAAAATATGTAATATGGGAGGCAATGGGATACTTTGTGGTGATCGAGTTATTCATTCGATGAATCAAGGGAATCGATCTACTTCAAGTGATGGCGAGGTGGTATTCGGTGTCTTGGAATCAACTTACCAAGTTGACAAGATGAAATTCAGTATGTACTTCCAAGGAGACTGGTTGGACGTGGTAAATCTCAAAGCAAGCAAGGACATTAGTGAGTCACTCATTTTTTTGTTCGTGGAGAGGTTTCGTGTGTATTTAAACATGAGGGAGATAGCTTGAGAGTTGTTTACTTAAGGAAAGATATTTTTCATTGATGTAAGCTCAGAAAGTGATCAAGTATGAGCTTAAAGGTATTTTAAAATAGGTCATAGAGAGAAACTATGGAAAGTTCGTGGTGAGTTACAATGAAAGGAGAAAGTCGACATAGACGTGGGATAACGATTTCATGTCTTGACTTGCAAATGGGATTGGAAAAATATGTTTAAGGTAAATCCAAGTTGGGGTTTTCGATATGGTGATCTGATAAAAATGTTCCATGTTCGGGGAGTTTTAAAAATTAGTGGAAAATGGGAGAGTTGATGCCATTCTTCCAAGCAACATACCATGGGATCAAGGGAGCCTTTGGATCCCACGGTCCAAAAAAATACTTCATGGGGATAATGATAAACATTTCCATGTGGAATTTTTTTTATGACAAACCAAGACAGAGGTTCCACGTTGGGGGTAAATGGAAAAATAGAAGGGAGATTCCACTATGGTGGCCAATTAATGCCTAATTTCCCATGTCAAGGAGTTAAGGCTCAGGAAAGAAATGAGGTAAATTACAAGTCTATCACTGGGTCAAGTGGGCAATGAGTGCTTTCCATATTAGAAGCGAGTTATGCATAAAGTGGCAGATACAGATGAGGTCAAATCCTTATTTAATGCATGATTTTATCAAGATCCATTACGGAGGAAGCTCTTCATGGGGAGTTATACAAGGAACCATCAAGACAATTTAAAGCTTCCACGTAGCTATCTTGATCAATACATGCCAAGTGTTGAGTTGTTCATCCAAGTTCCTTGAGTCAGTAAAAGACTAAGTTGAAATAGGTACGTAGCAGGAAGGAGACCAAGGTTCGTTGTATCAAGCATAATGCACGCATGTCACTAAGAGAAGTTATGTGCATATTCGAAAAGGAGAATTCATCATAGAATTTCCAGGAAGTAATAACGAAATGTGGAGTTCACTCGATTAATCCAAGTTGTGTTGTGGCCAAGTTACATGACTCAACGTATATAGAGCTCATAAAATTGAGCCATGCATAGAAACAGATAAGGGCCAAATTGGGCGAGGTGTGGTAAGATATCTTGAATTTAATGCGAAAGTCGATTCATGAAGGTCGAGATCATACTCAAGAAAATTTCAACATCAAGCGAGTGATGCTTTTGATGGTGCAGTCATGGCGAGTCGAATGTATATGGCTTTATGTGTGAGGACAAGTTGTTTGGAGGTAAAGCCAAATCGTACCATAGAATGGGTGAAAGTATGGTGGTGGCTTGGTGAAGGGTCAACGAAAAATAAGTTTTAAGAACTTGGCCAGGAAATCATGATTGAGTCTGTCACTTGGAAATAAGCTCATGAAAAGAGATCATACTGCTGAATCATGGGTGTTTAAGCCAAGTCATGGAAATAATGAAGAGCTCAAAATAGGCTTGGCTTGGGGTTGGGTTCATGTTTGGAAAGCTAGCAGTTGAGTCATTCTTGGGATTTGTAAAACTGGTGTGTGACAAGTATTTAACGGGGGTTCTAACACAAGGCTGAAGTTAAACTGAAAAGGGTGATCAATGTGACTTGCTGAGCCATACTATGTGAACCACTGACAAATCCAATGTCGATTTAATCCAAAGGTCAAGGTGAGATGTATCTTAATGTGATAGAAGATGAGTTCGGTGGAAGGTTTTAGTGAGTTCATTATGAGCACAGTTGATGTGGAAGGCAAACTCAATTGATAAATTCGATAGGTAACTCAATGCATTGCCGAGGATGAGCCTAGATGAACTTGAATCACTCGATGGAGAGCTATTCATTAAGAGAGCTCAAGAGATGATTCAGCCAAGCACTGGTTAGCAAACAAAATGTGGGAGGATCTCAACATGGCAAGCTGAGCTCATGAAATTCAAGCTGGACTTTGGATCATCTGAGTCAAAGACGAATTATTTGGCCAACAACCTAAGGGAAAGAGATATGATGCAAGGAATTGGAGCTAAGTTGATCAATCATTGGAAGATTTGAGAAAAAAAAACATAGAGGAGCTATAATGAGGATTTCAAAGGAATAATCGATTTGAAGAAATCAAGCTCAATGTTGGAGCGCATGCACAACAAGATGGAATGGGAGAGGATATCAACAAATAATGATGTTGAAGGCAGATTTGAGTGGAAGAAATCAAGATCGATGTCACAGTGCATCCACGACGAGATGGCATAGGAGAGGAGCTTGCTACAGTAATTGAAGGAGCTTGTCAAAAGGTGGATCATGAAGATAAGCCCACCACGTCTTACCCATGAGGAACTCGATGACCAACTCGGTGGGTTGGCTTGGTGAGTCGACCACCGAGTTGAAATTTTTTTGATGTATTCTCATGGACACCCCCCTCTTCAATGCAAACTAGTATTTGGGGGGGTCCAATGATTACTTATTATATTAATATTTTTAATATTAATTGTATTAAACTAATATTTTTATTAAAATATTTTAATAATAATAGTTAATATTATTATTAATATATTTGATTTAAATATTCCTTTATTTAAATGAGTGGATCAATTCAAACTAGTCATTAATGGCACATGATGGAGGGTTAAGTGGTTCAAATAACTTTGTTATAAATGTTGACCATTATGTAGATTTGTTTTATGAAGGAATTTATGACTTCTCCTTTTCTCTCTCACATAATTCTTCTATAAATGTAAATTGGAGGCTCATTCCAAGGGGTGACATAATGGTTACAAAATTTAGATGTGTGAGACAAGTTAGACATCTTAGACAAGTGCACATTTTTCAAGACTCCTCTCTATTTCTACTAGGTATGTGGATTGGGGAACTTTCAAGATTCTCTTCCAGTATTGTAATGGAAAATGTTACCTCTTCGTAAATCTGTTGATGCATTGTGCATGTTGTTGAGTTAATAAAGTGTGTTTTTTGTGACTACTCTTAGTCGTTTCATCATTCTATACTTCTTTTATCCTTTCTCATGTTTGTCGGTACACTATGTAGGTTAAAGTTTAAATTGTAAGTTATTTGAGTTCTATACTTATCAAGTTGTGGAGTATTGCATACAATTGAGTTTCGTTATTTGTTCACCCTTCTCAAGTTTAACCTTCTTCAATGGAGCACTGATAGACAGGTTTTTTTCTAATTATGTTTAACAAAGGGAACACATGATTCTTAGTCTTTGGTATTTTGTTACCCTCTCTAAGCTACAATAGGTGAAGTTGACTTGTGGTGCATAACACCCTCTTCAAATCAACCCTTCTTAAGTATATAAACACCCTTTATTTGGTGCATCACCACCTCGAGTATATTTTTATTTTTTGTAGATCTCTTTCACTAAATCTCATCAATGTTAGTATAGGTCTAGTTAGCTATTTTATTACACTAGGAGTAATATAGCACTTAGTTTAGGAAGAGGAAGATGACCTTCTCTAGAGGTTTACCTTGAGACAAAGTCCCATAGCTTGAGATGTGATCTCATGTTAAGTAATCACATTAAACGTTTTGTTCAAATTCTAGCCATTCGAAGGGTGCAGTGATTTGGCAATAAAAGGTTTTTGCATGCCCAATGGGAAAATGATTTGGTACTCATCTTCTCACTTGCATAATTCAAAGTACTTTATGACTCTATAAATATAGATTTCAAGTCTCAGTGCGTTAACTTATGTGAATAATTGAGACAGGAGCTTCTTCAAAGAAAGGAAATTATCAGCATATCGAACTATCCTTGTCTACTCTAAGGAGAAGGAGGAGAGGAATCTTAACATCAACCATTATAGCATCACCTCATAGGGGAATTCAAATCCTCCTTACTGAAGGTTTCCTATACCTAGGAACAATCACCCTCTAGTTGCTATGGCGAAAAAACCAATTTTTTTCCCCCTTTTAATGTTAGGGAAGTCCTCTTCTGTTGGCATAATACGAGCCTCTACCTATTGCGGCACTCAAAATTTTTACCCTTCTACATCGGGGAAACTCAAGTTACTCCAATGGAACATATTATTGATGTAGCAAAAAATTTTGCAGTACATAATATCACAGAGGACAATGTTGCAATTAGACTTCTTGCTACTTCTTCCAAGGGAAAATAACTTAATTTGTTTGGAGGTTTAATTTCTGGTATTATAGCCACTTAGAATGAGTTAAGAGAAAAGATCTATAAAAAATTTAAAGCTAAGAGTATTCACTTGTCACTCTTGGAACAAATTACTACCATAAAGAGAGCTCCCCAATAATATATGAGTGATTTCAACTGTCAATTCCAAAGGACTTGGAATAGGATTTCGGCACTCATAAAGTCTTCTCCAAATAATACATTCTTATACTATTTGTGACCCTTGAATAGTGATGTAGTAGTTATGATGAAGTCCATGGGATGGACTACACTACCTGATGCCTACGAAGTTTCCATAAGAATGGAGAATTCCTTGATTTAGGCTAGAAAGATAGCTCCAATGACCACCAATGTCATTGTCTCTAGATCTTACAAACACTCAGCCTACCATTGCTCCTATTCCAACAACTTCATAGCAACAATATCACTCTACCTCCACCCATTGAAATGATATATTTGAAATCAAGTCACTACTGGAAACTTTGGGGAATGATCTCATTGCACTCAAAGGTAACAATTTCTTTATAATCATCCATACCAATAACAAACTCAGTAGTATCAGGATAATTGTCCTTATTTTCAAGGGAACAATCAGCCTCAAAACCAAACTGTAGCTCAATCTACAAATGTCAGGCCTCTCAATGTTAGGAATATTCTTGTTGCTAGCTCTTCCAGATCCCTTCTACCTATCCAGGATAATCTAGTTTAAGACTATGAATGGTGCTATCCTTGTTCTTAACCCAAAAATCAAAATATTTGTCCCCATGGAGTTTTAGATAGGCCCTTATTGTTCAAAGTGTATATGCCCCTCTAGAGCCAACATAAAATTCATCTAAGAAGAAAATAGTTGATCAACCATAGGCACTTGAATAAACCACTTTGCTAAATTGGCAAGCAGAAGACTTTTGTGGGTTTAATATAGATTCCTCATTAATGGCGGAAAACACTCATTCTAAAAAGAGAGAAATGAAATCTCAACTTTCCAAATCTTATCAAGCATCCACTTCACAACCTCAACCACAAGAAGTGGTTTATAAATATGTGAGAAAGAAACAACAAGGAGCACATGCTAGCCAAGTTACAAGTTGAGAAGGTTCTTTACGTATAACAATACCCAAAAATAAATTTCCAAAAGAGGATGCTAAGGAGAAAATAAATGTAGGCAAAGTAGGATTAATTACCTTCATTATTGTAGAAAAAATGAGGAAGACCAACCTAATTGTTACTGTGTGGGACACACTCTAAATTTATTCCGAAAGAAAATTGTTGTGAGAGGCTCTGAATAGTTTTGGTATAACCCACAGATCAACATGTTGTAGAGCAGGAACTTCTGTGAGTTTGTGTCAAACAGAAGGGAAAATTATTCTTAAGGAAAAAAAACCACCACCATTCTATATTTCCCTGATCATTGGCAATCATCTGATACATAATTACATGATCGATTCTACTGCTAGTAGCTTAGTTATGACCAAAAAAATTGTAGGCATGTTAGGAATACAATATACTCAAGTCTCTATAGGAGTTTTCCAATTGGATGGTACAATAGTTCAGACCATCGGAGTCATTAAAGGACTCCATATTACTATCCATGCATGTCCCAGTTTTTTGTTCACACAAGACATATCAGTCATGGATCTCCCTCCTCTCTTCATCCTTTTCCTATCACAAGATTTCAATGCCAATATGGGTGGTTACTTGTATGGTGATTGGTCGCATATGATCATTATGAATTGATGCAGTTCTAAAGTTACGATAAGAGTGGAACCAATTTTGCATAATCGTGTGGAGCCCTACACTTCTAGTTCCATAAAACAGAGTTATATGATCTGTGACCCAGAAGAAGAAGATATTGATCATGAACCAAGCACTCTTGTGGATGAAGTTCCTGATGTTGTGCTTGATGAAGTGAGTGGAGATCATCTGTACGATCCCTATGTTGATTTATTAGTAGAGGAATACGTTTATTTGCTACTTTTGGAGGAGACGGGATTGGTTACATAGTGCATTCATGAAAAAGGTACAATCATACGACAACTTTTCAAAACATAAAACAATTCTAAAGGACTATGGAAATTGTTCTTTGATGGATCGAGGAGTAAAAATGGATCTGGTGCTGGTGTTATGTTAATTTCTACATAATAAGATAATTACTTCTTATCTTTTTGGTTATAATTTAGTTTTATTAACAATGTTATAGAATACGAGGCACTTGTGTAAGGAATTCAGCTAGACAAAAAGAAGGGAATCAAAGCCTGGACTATTTTAAATCATATAATAAATGACACATAGTCCATCAAAAAATGATCTTTTATGATCATATAAGATTCGGTTCTAGGATTTGATTGAAGATTTCGAAGATTTTAGGATCCACGTGATTCCTAGAAATCAAATTCAAGATGTTGATATGCTTGCTAAAGTTACCTCGCAATATGACATACATGTTGATATCATGAAAGAAGGGTGAAAATTTGTCAAAATAGTGGTTCGAGCTTTAGTTCTAGATAATGTGAGTAGTTGGCAAGTGTTTGATAGTGACCAATGAATTTTCCTTTTCCTTACAAGAAGAGGCGTAGTTTGCTACGAAAAATCAAGATAAGATGTAAGAATCATATGGTGATCAAATAAATAAAATTAAAAAGTAACAAGCTATCAAAACATTTAGTTATTCTCGAATCCATCTTTAATTCAAATGATCAAGAAAAAATACAAAGTTGCAACATGTTGGTTAGAGAAGAAGATTTTGAGGAAGTCGAGGTAGCAAATGAATAATTTCTTAATATCGACAAATTTTGTACCCCAGAAGAGAAAAGGTATTTTTTCAAAATTTGTCAAGAATATAAGGATGATTTCTCATGGAGTTACAAAGACCTGCATGGTTTTCATGTAGGTCTAGTACAACATACCATCGAACTAGATCTTAATGCCAATTCAATTCGTTAGAAATAGTGGCTAATTAATACAAAGATTAAGCCACTAATGAGAAAGGAGATAACAAAACTCATCAAGGCATGTATAATTTTTCCTATGAATAATTCCTCTTGGGTAGCCAATCTGGTTCCCATAAGGAAGAGTAACGAAGAGATTTGGTTATGGGTGGAATTCAGGGATTTGAACCATGCGCTATTGAAAGACCATTATCCTCTTCCATCAATGGAGAAAATCCTTAATATTATGGCAGGAGCTCAAATGTTTTGTTTTCTCGATAGATATTTGGGTTACAATCAAGTTTTGGTCGAATAACATTATTAATTCAAAACAAATTTCACTACCAAGTGGGGCACATATTCTTATAAAATAATATCATTTAGGTTGTCCAATGCCAAGGATACTTTCCAAAGAGCCATGGATGTGGCATTAAGGGACTAATAAATGATATCATTTTAGTTTACCTTGATGATATAATTGTATACTCTAGGCATACAAAAGATGACATCATTCATCAAAAGAACATTTTCCAAAGGCGTAGGGGAGTTTGGGGTTTTTCTAAATCCTAAGAAAATGTTATTTTTCCATTGCACGAGTGGACAGTTATTTGGGCATGTTGTTTCAGCAGAAGGACTGCCAATCCATGTAGCCAGGATTCATTTGATTATGTCCTTATTTCTCCCGAGTCACAAGAAGGGTCTCCAGAGTTTTCTGGGAACCATATATTTCTTATAGAGATTCATCCCTCAATTTTCACCATCGGCTAAACCACTCACAACCATGTTGAAGAAAAATATGCCATTCTCATGGACAAATGAAGGAAAGGAGAGATTTGTAACACAGAAAAAATACCAACACAAGGACAACCCAGTGAAATACAAGATAACTTTTTTTTTCTTTTTTTTTTGAATTGCTTTGACACAACACGACACAACATGTCGTCACAAGGCTACAACCAATCACTAGGAACCACTCGTTATGGGGGGAGACCAAAAGGTCAGCACGGAAACATTCACACCTATCAAGTGACAATGAACTCTTCTATTGACAAGACAACATGAAAGTCCATTCCACATGACACACTCACAGCTAGGGCATCCCATGAGGAATTTCTTGTTAAATTTTCTTGTTTACTAAAGTGTCTCTTAATTCTTAACTTACGTTCTTATAAAATTTCATGTAACGATTCACACCATTCTTTTCACAAGGAAGAACTTCTTTCCTTTCAGACTGTTTGACTAAAAAACTTAAGGCCAAGCTCTCTAAACTAGGATCATCAATTTGATGTCAAATACTTTCTTATTCATTTGATTTTAGAACATTTTCCATTTCTTACAAGGTTAATTAATCTTACTCAGGCCACTAACACATGTTCCACAACTCTATTACACAGATGAAGGCATAAGCTCTGATTGAGAGAAATGTACCGCTTAGGGTTCATAACAATAGCCTTCTTGTTTAAGGATTTAAATTTTGACCTTGCTTAAGAAATATCACCATGAATCAAGGCAAGGGTTAACAAAACAGGACAACAAAATTTAGCTTCAAGGGTCACATTGTTTACTATCAGTCTTTTATCGAGGTTAAGAGTTTATCAAGATTGGTTAAGTGTTCCATCTAGACTTTACTTCATTAAGTTTGACAAAGGAGAAAATTTTCAAATGATAGAGAGAGATTTAAGGTTTAAATAATCAATTTCCCTCCTACTTATTAAATCCTATCATCTTCTAAAATCTAACCATTGATTTCACCATGAGATCATTTAAGGTTTCACCATAAAAGGATAATGTTTATTAGTTTAATTTTAATAAGGACTATCCAGCTCACTTCATGGTGCTTACAAACTTATTGCTATTAAACCTTAGGAGGATTTACAACTCAACATTTTAACTCAAGAGCAAATTTTAACAGTACTCATTTGCGGAAACAAAACAAGGTTATATAAATTCATTCCAACATGATGCACCAATCAAAGGGACATACTATCTCTATTGAACCAAGACTAGGGAGCAAGAGAGTAATAACATGGGACATGCCCTGCTACTATTCTAAGGATTAAAATTCACTAGAATATCCCATAACCAAGCGGTAATCAAAATTTCATCTTTCACATGATAACCAAACAAGCCAAAGTTTTCAATAGTTTACAACAACAATACTCTACAATACATTTACTAGGCACTGACCCTTCTTCTAAAATGTCCAAAGGCCCTTTCCAAATTTTATAACATAGTACACATTCGTACAAAGGAATATCATAACCAAGATTGATGCAATAATCTACAAGTCTTTCCATCATCTAACCACGTAAGCCATCTGCAACAAATTTTCTACAAGATTCAGTTCATGAGAACTGAGCAAGATAAGGCTACACAAAACCACCATAACTATTATCTAACAATATCACAAAAAAGGAAGCACTTTATTACAAGAATTGGTTCAAATATCTAAACACTACTAACACATCAAGTCATATTAAAGTCTTCATCATGCTAATCAAAGAAGGAGAAGACCTTGTACTTCAGTTAGGAGCAAAACAACGAAAGTAATAATCATATGAGAATGGCCCTTGGCCCTATAAGGAGATATAAACAATCTAGCAAAGAACAGAATTCCCATCAAGTAAGTAAATAACAATAATTACAAGATTGAGATTTGATATAAATAGACCAACCATCTAGAATTTTATCAAAGGTACCAACGCATAGGCTAAAATAATACATTTTTAAAAGAACAAAAGTTGATCGACCCAAAAAAATAGGGAAACACGGGTTTCAAAATTTAACACAAAAATTCATCTATAAATGAGTTTCAAACCGGAAAACAAACAGAGTTTACATACAACATAAGTTTCGAGGCGAAAGCATAGTATTCTAGTTTTGACCATTAACTACAAATAGATTTACCAATCATTCAGAGGAAGGGTCCAAGTCTTACAGGCTAATAACAAGCACGCGAGAGAAGAAGGGGAGTTCCATCACACAAGAGTACACAAAAATGTCTCCTAAAAACTGATGAAGGTGATGATCAGGTTCACTCGATATCTAAAATTAAGAGTTTATTTTTCTCAGGAGTATATCCTATGAACATG
This sequence comes from Taxus chinensis, assembly GCA_019776745.2. NCBI lineage: Eukaryota > Viridiplantae > Streptophyta > Pinopsida > Cupressales > Taxaceae > Taxus > Taxus chinensis. The sequence goes on from CM034155.1 coordinate 387,970,562, forward strand.
GATAAAAATAAAAGACAAACTTTCCATATTCATTCTATTCCATATTTTCTGGTAGATAATGTTCTCTATCAAAGGGATTTGGATGATGTTATCCTTCGATTCGTGGGAACAAAACATGTAAGTAAGATACTAGAAGATTTTCACAATGGCCTATTCAGAGGACATTATTCTACATGAACAACTTCTACCAAGATCATGCAAGTTGGTTATTATTGTCTAGATCTGTTCAAAGATGCCTATCTCTAGGTAAGGAAGTGCAAGTAATGTGCCTTTTTCACTGGAAAGAAGAATTTAGTAGCTCTTCAAATACGTCCAATTCAAGTGGACCAACCCTTTTTTAAATGAAGGTTGGATTTCATTGCAATTATTAATCCTTTGTATAGTGAAAAACATAAATGGGTCCTTACTACAATGGATTATTTTACTCGGTGGAAAGAGGCAGCAACATTGAATAATAACAATGAGAAAGAAGTTTTGGATTTCTTAGATGATATAATGACAAGATTCGGTATTCCGTTTACTGTTATTTCCGACAATGCAATGGATTTTTTTAGTCTAAAGTTGAGTGAATGGACTGTTAAGAATGTGGTCTACCTCAAGAATTTGTCCAATTACTATCCACAAGGAAATGGATTGGTTGAGTCTAGCAATAAAAACCTCACAAGGATTATCAAGCACACAATGGAGACTAACCAAAGAAATTGAAACACACAAATTATAACTACTTGATGGGCAGATCAAATCAAACCTAAAAGGGCCATCATAAATTATCCTTTCAGGCTTGTTTATGGAAGAGAAGAAAAAATTCCGCTCTCCTTGGAGTTACTTTCTTTGCAGTTAGCTCACCAGCTTGAGGTTATGGAGAACAATCCTCTGCCAGTCATGTTTTCTAAACTCATAGAGTTTGAAGAATTACATAACAAGGCTATGAAGAATTTAGATCAACATCAGGCTCAAGTTAATAAATTTTTTTAAAAGAAGGAACCCCAAAAGTATTTTCAAATGGAAATTTAGTTCTCAAATGGGGTGGAGATAGAGTGAAACCAAGAAAACATGCCAATAGTGATGTTGTCTGGAGCGGGCCATACATCATCATGAGTTGCAAATAGGTGAGTTAATTTTCTTTATCCAGGCTCAATGGAGAAGAACTACCCATTCATGTGAATGGGATACATTCCAAATCTTTCTTTTGAGATCTTTCCCCCCTTGTATAAGTTAGTGAGGTGTTTTCCTCTAGGGATTTTACACATTGTTGTGTGTTGTTATTCATTTTTATTTTTCCTTTTTTTTTGTCTTTTGTGTTGTTCTACACATTGTAGCATCATTGGAAGGTTTTAAAGGAGAAGATAGATAAACGTTTCAAGATTTGTAATTCCTCAAAATACTTCATTCAAATTTCACAGTGCTCATTAAGTGTCAAATGCTTTTAGGCTTCAGTTCTTTTCCTATCTACTGCTACCATAGAGTTAAAGATCAATAATACCAAGGAATATTTTTTGATTTATCGCAGAAGATCAAATCCCTTTCAATATTCAAATATTGACTCCATTCCGAGTGAATGAATTAAGGCTATTGGAATCATGCTTAGTAGGAAATCATCCCTAAGAGGTTGCAAAAAATGTTATCCAATTTTTCCATTATCGATAAAATTGGACAACGTGGGTCTACGGTACTCTACGACTGAAAAGGGAGCTTCATGAGGCATTCCAGTATGTTCTGGGTAAATTATGTCTTTCGGGAGTGTTCGAAGTGTTCCGGTAAGTTTCTGATTCCTATTAAGCTATTTCTCCCTTTTTCGCGCCTTGGAGGTCTCATGTCTTCCTAGCAAGAAGATTGACCCTAGTGGGCCCATTTCAAATCACCATGGTAAAGAAATGGCCAAAAATTTTATCCTAATTTTCAAGTGACTTACTTTGACCCCATAACCCATTGATTCACAAAAAAATTGATTTTTTTTGAAGTGAGTTAGTGCAAAGCTTAAAGATTTGTCAAATAAGGTCACAAAAGGCTTTCGGATCACACAACTCACCAAGAAAATATTCGATCTGCTCAATGAGTTGGCCCAGTTTCATTAAAATGACCTGAAAAATATGCAATATGGGAGGCAATGGGATTTTTGGCAGTGATCAATTCATTCATTCGGTCACTTAAGTGAATCGAGCTATGTCAAGTGATAACAGCATGAAATTCGGTATATACCTCTGAGGAGAGTGGTTAGACATGGTAAAGCTCGTATCGGGCTAGGAATTTTGTGAGTCACTCGTTGTTTTGTTCACGGAAAGGTTTCACGTTTATCTAAACATGAAGCAGATAGCTCGAGTGTTGTGTACTCAAGGAAGGTTCTTTTGCATGGATGTAAGCTTAGCAAAGTGTCAAGTATGAGTTAAAAGGTGTTGAAAATAGGTGGCAGAGAGAAAGTGTGGTGATTTTACGGTGAGTGCTAGTGAAAGGAGTAATTTGACATACACATGGTAGAACGAGCTAAGATCTTGACTCCCAAATGGGGTCGATGAAAGAAGTTCAAGGTAAAGCCAAGTTTGGGTTTTCATGATGGCAAGCCAAGAAAAATGTTCCACGTTTGGGGAGTTTTGAAGATTAGTTTCCAATGGGAGAGTTGATTCCATTTATCCAAAAAACAAAACGTGGGATGAAGGGATCCTTCGGGTCCTGGGGTGCAAAAAAAACACTTTGTGGGGATCTTGAGAAGCATTACCATGTGGAATTTTGTTGATGGAGAACTAAGATAGAGGTTCCACGTTGGGGTAGATTGGGAAAGGTAGTCATAGGGAAATATCATTCAATGGAAAAATAGCAGGGATATTCAACCATGTTCGCCAACCGACACCTAGTTTCCCATGTCAAGTAGTCAAGGATCGGGAAAAAAATCATGTAAAGGCCGTTTCTGTCGCCGGGTCAAGTGGGCAATGAGTGCTCTCCAAATTAGAAGCAAGTCATGCATAGAGTGGTAGATATATATGAGCTCAGATCCTTATTTAATACATGATCATTCCAAGATTCAATGCGGAGGAAGCTCATTGTGGGGAGTTGCGAGACGAGCCGTTAAGGAAATTTAGAACTTCCAGGTAACTTTCTTGATCAATACATGCCAAGTGCTGAGTTGTTCGCCAAGGTTCCGTGACTCAATAAAAGACCAAGTCAAAACATGTACGTAGCATGCAAGAGACTAAGTTTAAATATATCAAGCAGAATGCACAGATGTCACTAAGAGAAGTTGTCAGCAGATTCAAAAGAGAGAATTCATCATAAACTCTGCAGTCGCCAGGAAGTAATAACGAAATGTAGATCTCACTCGGTTAACCCAAGTCACATCATGTCTGAGTTGCAAGACTCAACATATTTTGAGCTAATAAAATCAAGCCATGCAGAGTAACAAAGAAGAGACAAATTTTCTGAGGCATGGTAAGATACGTCGAAGTTAATATGAAAACCAATTCATGAAGGGTGAGCTCATACTCAACGAAAAGTTGAACATCAAGCGAGCCTGCTAATCGTGCAGTCATAGTGAGTCAAATGGATACGGCGTCATGCATTAGGATGATTCATTTGGAGGTAAAGAAAAATCAAGCCATAGAAAGGGTGAAAGCATGATGGCTATATTGGTGAAGAGTCGACGTTAAGGAAGTTAAGAACTCGGCCGAGAAATCATGATTGAGTCACTCGCTCAGAAATAAGCTCATGAAAAGAGATCAAATGGATAAATCGTGGGTGTTTGAGCCAAGTCAGGGAAACAACGAAGAGATATAAATACGATTGCCTCAGTGTTGAGTTCATGTTTGGAAACCTAGTGGCTAAGTTGTTTTTGGGAGTTGTCAAACCAGCGGGTGACAATTATCTAATAGGATTCATAACACAAGGCTCAATCTAAACTCGTAATGGTGATCAACTTGACTCGCCAAGCCATACTATGTAAACCACCAACCAATCCAACGTCGAGTTAATCTAGGGGTTAAGGTGAGACGTAGCTTGATGTGATAGACGAGGAGTTTGGTCGATGGTTGTAGCGAGATCATTATGAGCTTGGTTGATGTCGAAGGTGAACTTGATTAGAAGATTTGGTAGGTGACTTAATACATCATCAAGGATGAGCCTAGATGAACCCTAGTCACTCGACGGTGAGCTATGCATTACGACAGCTCAAGAGACAAGTGAGTAAAGCACGGGGTTAGCCAAACAAAATTTTGGAGGAGCTCGACGTGGAAAGGTGAGCTTGTGAAATTCAAGCTCGAATTGGGATGATCTAAGTTGATGACGAATAACTTGACCAACAACCTAATGGAAATAGCTCGACCTAGGCGAGTTGAGGCTAATGCAAAGTGAGATCATGCAAGGAGTTAGAGCGGAGCGAATCAATCACTAGAAGATTCGAGCCAAGAAAACATAGAGGAGCTCGAATGAGGATGTTGAAGGAAGACTTGAGTTAAATAAATCAAGCTTGATGTCTGAGTAAATCCATAATGAGATGGCACAGGAGAGGAGCTCGACGAATGAAGTTGTCAAAGGAAGACTCGAGTTAAATAAATCCAGCTCGACGTTATAGTGCATGCACGACAAGTTGGCACGGGAACATGAAGAAAATCCCACCACATCTTAGCCATGAGGAACTCAATGACTAAATCGGTTATTTGGCTCAATGAGCCAACCACCGAGTTGATTTGTTTTTGACCTATTCTTCTGAAAAACCCCTCTTCAATGCAAACCTATCTTTGGGGGGTTCCCACTATTAATTATTAAATTATTATTTTTAATATTAATTTTATTAAAATATTTTAATAACGATAGTTATTATTACTTCAATGCAAACCAGTCTTTGGGGGGGTTCCCACTATTAATTATTAAATTATTATTTTTAATATTAATTTTATTAAAATATTTTAATAACGATAGTTATTATTATGAAAATATTTTATTTAAATATTGCATTAATTAAATAGGAGGATTAAGTCAAACTAGTCATTAATGGAACATGATGGAGGGTTAGGTGGTTCAAGTAACTTTTTAATGAATGTTGACCATCATGCACCTTCATTTTAGCAAGGAATTTATGAGTTCTCCTTTTCTCTCTCACATGATTCTTCCATAAATTTAAATTAGAGACTCATTTAAAGGGGTGATGCAATGGTTATAGAAGACAGACGTGTGATAGAAGTTGGACATCTTAGATAAGTGCATATTTTTCAAGAGTCCTCTCTCTTTCTACAAGTTTTCTATATTAGGGAACTTTCAAGACTCTCTTCCAATATTGTAATTGAAAATTTTTCCTCTTCCTAAATTTATTGATGCATTGTTACCATTGTTGAAGTAATAAAGTGTGTGTTTTGTGCCTACTCTTAGTCCTTTCATCATTCTATACTTCTTTGTGTGTTTCTCATCTTTACAGGTACATTATGCAAGTTCAAGTTTCTATTGCAGGTGTTTGTAGTTTTTTGCTTATCAAGTTGTGGAGTATTGCATGTACTTGAGTTGTGGTGCTTGTTTACCCTTCTCAAGTTCATCCTTCTTTACTGGAAGACTGATAGATTGTTTTTCTGATTGATTTTAACAAAGGGAACACATGTTTTTTAGTTTGTGGTATTCTTTTACCCTCTCTAAGTTGCAGTAGGTGAAGTTGACTTGTGGTGCATAACACCCTCTTCAAATCAACCCTTCCTACGTCTATCAACAAGCTTTATTTTGTGCATCACCATCCCTAGAATAGTTTTTTTTTTACAAGTCTCGTTCCCTAAATATCATAAATGTTGGTATAGGTCTAGTTAGCTATTTTATTGCACTAGGAGTAATATAGAACTTAGCTTAGGAAGAGGAATCTAGACTTCTCGCGAGGTTCACCTCGTTCTGAATTCCCACAGCTTGAGAGGCAATCCCATGATACCCAATCACACTAAATGTTCTGCTAAAATTTCGGCCATTCGGAGGGTGCAGTGATTTTTTGATAACATTTAGATAATTATTGTATCTACTTATTTAGATAGTAGTTCTTTTAAATTTGATAGAGTTTAAAATAAGTTCTTGTGCCTTTGTTTAATTGCTTTTCGTTAAATATATTTCACTCCAAATATCTTTGTAATTGTATCTTATATTATTGCTAAGCTAATAATTTAAAAAGTTATTGTGCTTTTCTATCACTGTGGGAGGTCTTCTATATATTTCCTATAGGAAGCTACAAGATGAACTAAAGTGAATGGTGTGTAAGGAATTTTTATACAACTTATTTTTTATCCTATTTCTTTATACCGTTAGCCATGTTATCAATGTTAGTGTCTTCTATAGTACGAAAAGGGCATCACATAACTATGTTCAATACAATGGTAGAATTTCCATCTCTAATTGAAGCTTTGGTGGAGTTTATATATAGCAGGGAAACATCAAATGTAGTTCATATGGCATTAGTGGCTTCCCTCGAGGTAATTACATTAGATAATCCATAATAGAAAGTTGATATCCAGTACAACCATGGAATTTTAGTCCTTAAATCTTCCATAAGATCACTTAGCTATAGGATTTTGTTATCTGGTTAAGAAATTTTGTGGTGTTATATATTTCTACTTTTTAGGTTCATAAATTTTTGTAGCTTCCCATTTTAAGAATTCATTATCAAGAAATTTCGTTTTTTTTTTGGTGTATCTAAATATGAGAAGAGAAGTTTCCGGCATCATGCTTAGGTGTTGATAATATATGAGCTGCTCTTATACAAATTTCCTTTTCAATTTATATGTATAAATTATAGAGAAGTCATTCATGAAGAATGCTATTTTATTGTTTTAAATGTGTCATCTTGGAAAATAATTATCAAAGATTGTTTCTTAGTTATTGGAATCCACTAAAATAATTATCAAATGAATTTTTCTCACTCATAGATAAATTCTTCTAAGATAAATTATTTGATGCTTATGAAACAACATAGTCTCAAGAAAGACACCGAATTCTACATTAACACTATTTAAGTTTATTTATTAAAAATTTGGAATGATTCAAAAGAAGACGATTATTGTTTGTGCTAAGGTGAATATATTCCTTATTTTTTGTTATTTATATTCCTCTTTAATTTAAATATGTAACAGAAATATTGAAAACTATTTAATTAGATTGTTAGACTCCTGAAATTCATTATATGCTTTAGTTTTTTGTCCTTGATTTGAAATTAAAAGTGTGTTTATTTAGTTTTCCGAGCTATGAATTTTTAATATGTGCTTAAAAGTTTGATGTGTTGAGAAAGTAATAATTTTATAATGTTCTAACATATTTTCTCACTCTCTCTTAAGAGATGTATGCTTCTCCATCCTCTCTTAGTAATGAAAATATCATTTAATAAAAATCCTATATTAATTTCTCTCATCCTTTTTTCAGACAAGTGACAATCTACAAAAATGACATTCGTTGCAGAAATATGTTAATTATAAGTTATATGTTATTGAATAAATATTATCTTTGAAGAATGTAAATAATTGTGTGAATGAGGCTTCGTTAGAAATATATTATCCAACTTACAACTGTGGCCATTGAATTTTTGTTGTTTGATGACATATTCGTTGATAAGGTGCCTCTTATTTAATATATATCTTTAGGAAAATTATATAAGGTAGAAGAAAGTATTGAGAACCTAATGCATTCGCATGTATCCAAAAAAGCCAATAACATTACTTCCATCTAAATTCTAGAAAAAAAACACTAGTAAAATAGTACATCATGTGACTAAAGGTCTTCCAATGACATGAAAACTCCATATAATTTTAAATCCTTTATATGAAAAGCTTCATTGGATTTTAGGTCCTATATTCGAATGACAATTGACATAATGATCAGTCATATTCATAACGGTTCCAATTTTCTTGCTTATTGTCAGAAGGGGAATGTTGTTGTACATGATATATCTGGTTCGAGCAATCCCTCGTTACAAGTGTGTCATAGACGAAAGTACTAAACCCAAAATTAAATTAAAGAATAATAAAAATCTTTTTTTAAATTCTCTTATTCTTTTGTCTCTTGATGGTGGTTTTAGTTCCTAGATAAAAAGTCTGATCCAGAAGGAAGGTGTATAGATACGTGACCTTAATCGAGGAATAAGAAAATAGTAATAGTAATGATAAGTTGTTCTAACAAACTTGTATTCTTACCATATATTATGAAAGAATTTACATTGAATAAAGTGATAATGATTTTCCTTATAAACTTTGAAATTTTTATTTTAATTGTTAAGGGTAAATATATCCAGATATCATCACAAATATTTATAGTGAAATGCATATGCCAAGATGGACAAACCCACCCATGGATGATGATTATGAGAACTTTGGAGGGTGATTGGGCATTATTGATGGTGCATGGAAGCCTTGCAAGGCTTATGTATTTGGTTTTTGTCCTCGGCTAACAGGATTACGTTTTTGATATTGGAATTTTGTTGTATGCTTCTTTTTTCTGTCGTGATTTTGGCCACCGTGGTGTAGAACTTCCAATATATGTTGACCTATTTTTTAAGATTAGAAAAATTAATACTCATTTTGTAGGTTTGAATTAAAATGCTTTGTTGTATGTTTGGTTGTATTTGGATGTTTTGCCATCGGTGGCATAAGTTGTTTCTATCAATGTCTTAAGTTCAACTTTACATGTGGTTGCCACCTTTTCTACATGTTTCACATGTACCTCTCATAGTGTCGTGGTAACATACTACCATAGTCTTATTGTGATCTCATGCTTGTAGAAATGTGTGAACTTGCATCCCTAATGCATGGTTATTTAATATGGTTATTGATTTGGTTCATTATATTTAAATAGATTGAATTTTTTTGGAATTGTCATTTCTTTAATGTTATTACTACCATGCAAACCTTCTAATATATAATATAATATTACAAAATATTTTTTCTGTTCATTATTGTTATCAAAATATTTTCGCATGTCCACTGGAAATGGAAGTTAAAAACTTCCATTCACTCATTACGAGCTGAGTTGATTTTTGTCAATTCTTATAAGGACAAATTATCTTCTCTCTTTCTATACTAGTTCCAATGATTTGAACACAGTTGGTTCAAAAATTTGAATAGATCTTGATGTTAGGCTTCGCAACCATTGCAAAGCTTTAGCCTTGAGAGAGGATGATAACAATTTGACCAGCCACATCCATTTCATTGATTTCATGAATTTCATAGGCATTGGCGATGTCCTAGATGTGGTTGATTGGAGTTGTATGATTTTATCCCATGAAATAGGGAATATTATTTAGTGCTACAACTAGGACTTGATTTTTTAAGATTAGAAAAATTAATACTCATTATGTAGGTTTGAATTAAATATTTATTGTATGTTTGGTTGTATTTGGATCTTTCTCCATCAGTGTCATAAGTCGTTTCTATCAATGTATTAAGTTCAAATTTACATGTGGTTTCATGTTTCACTTGTACCTCTCATTTTATCATGGTAACATACTACCGTAGTCTTATTGTGATCTCATGTTTGAACTTGCATCCCTAATGCATGGTTATTTAATATGGTTATTGATTTGGTTTAGTATATTAAAAATAGATGAGTTATTTTTAGAATTTTCATTTGTTTAATGTTATTACTATGATGCTAACCTTCTAATATATAATATAATATTGCAAAATATTATTTTTTGATTATTGTTATCAGAATCTTTTCCCATGTCCACTGGAAATGGAAGTTAAAAACTTCCATTCACTCATTAAGAGATCAGTTTATTGTTGTCAATTCTTATAATAAGGACAAATTATCTACTCTCTTTCTAAACTACTTCCAATGATTTGAACATGGTTGGTTCAAAATTTGAATAGATCCTGATGTTAGGCTTCTCAACCATTGCAAAGATTTACCCTTGAGAGAGGATGATAAGAATTTGACTGCCACATCCATTTCATTGATTTCATGAATTTCACAGACATTGGCGATGTCCTAGATGTGGTTGATTGGAGTTGTATGATTTTATCCCATGAAATAGGGAATATTATTTAGTGCTACAACTAGGACTTTATTTTGAGGATTTAGAGCAAGTGGGCTACTGCATGTGAAATTGAAAAAGGGATTTGGTGGTCGTTGCAATGGTTGCGGATGTATCATTATGATCAGTCTGAAAACCCTGGTTGATTGGAGAAAAGGTATGGCAGATGGAGGTGTAGAAATAGTCTTGTTAGGTGTTGATTGTTATCTTTGTGGTCTTCTTCCTCTCCTTCCTTTTCCAGGTGATAATTACAAGTGGATAAATAGTCCTTCTCTAGTATCAGACCTAGTTAAAACTCTACTCATGTACTTGGGAAACCTTTTCTACTACACCATTGAATTCTATCCCTTAGGAGTCACTAGATGTATTGGGGGATAAGCCTCTAAAGGTTGGATTTTGCCAAGTTACACACAAAACTTGAAGAAATTAAAATGAAAGATTTGACAGATTTGTATGTTTGATATTTTTGAGGTTTTAATTATTTTTGAAATGACTGTCCCAAAAACCCAAAAATACAACACTTTCAAATGTCTGAAAGCCTGAAACTCAAAGTTTGCAGAACCCCAAAATCTTGAAATGTGAAATTCTGAAATCCTTAGATGTTCGAAATCCCAAAAGCTGAAATTCAAAAAATCTAAAATTTCAAAAATAAAAATTTCGAAAAACTAAAATTACCCTTTTGAAGATTAGATCCCGATATATCAACTGGTGAAACTTGGATTTTTTTGGCGGAAGTTAAGCACCTAGAAGTTGATTTCAGAATTCATCTTGAGAGGTGAAAAGTCAAAAATAGGAGAACTTGTAATTTCTAAGTCCAAATTTCTTAAAATTGACTTCAGAGCTCATGAAATAACTTCTTGGTCCCACCTGGCATGCCAAAATTGTTATGGTGAAATCATAGCACCCCTTATTTCTCACAAGTGAATGGTTTTGGTTGTCAATGTGATTCGTCGAACATGGAGGTATCCCAAAGTGTGGGACTTTGCAATCGGGATAACCCTCTAGATAAGGTCAACTTCTATCCTATCCTAGTGCCAACTACTTTAAAGTGCAGAGAGTTTCAGATCTAACCCTAATCTAAAGCTTTCCCAAGGAGACAGAGTTAGTAAAACTACATGAAAATTAATACGAACTCTAATGGAAGGTGATGCACCAAGAAGGATGTTTAATAACCTACACAATAAACACAACACAACTAGAAACCTGTAATGAAAATAGAACAATACAAAATAACCTTGCATGGAATGACAAATTAGAAATCTATGCAATAGAACACATAAGAGGGTTTCAAACATTAACAGATATGATTTTATTGCTCTCAAATTTGATACAATAAATCACATTTACGACCAAATGCATAGATTTTTAATTATAATTTCCAATAGGGAGGTTTGTAATCTCCAAAAATCTCTTGTAGATAAGAAGAATAAGGGAGGAGCATATACAAGGAAACCAACCTTTTTAAATGAGGCCCTCCTTTTAAAATAAGAGGGTGTGAGAGAGAGTAATTTTAAATTTTGCATCAACCACAGTAAAATCCATTAAAATATTGTGTAAAAATGATGGGTGCCACTGCAAAACCCATACCTCCATGTACTTTTCCTTGTTGGGAAAGAAAGAATTCCGATACCTCATCATTCGGGTAGGTGAGAAGTCTGAAAATGTCCTCTAAAATGGAAGACTGTATTTCTTCATTTTAAAGAAATAGGAGCTTTTCAAAAATTCCTATTTTTTGCAAAGCCAATATGTTAGTCAAAATTTATGGTTGTTTGAAGATGATAGTACATGTTATCCAAAATTCACCCCTCAAGGTAATTTTGATAACATGAATCAAATTCTTTAGTCCCAAGCAATTATGTTGATTCAGAGCGAAAGGTCGTGTTTCTAGGGTCCCCTCATCTTTTTCTAACTCCCCTATCCAAGTAGAAGAGAGCAAGTTTTGAGAAAATGTAAAAAATTGCATAAAAAACAAGCTCGGGCCAGAAAAAATCACGAAAAATGGCTAAGTCCTAGACCAGGCGGCTTGGGACAGTTAGGACATCCGGGCGCGAACCGGCCGAACCGGCCGAAATTAGTCAAGGTGGCCCGGGACAGATGGGACATCCGAGCGCGAACCAGCTGAAATTAGTCAAGGTGGCCTGGGACAGATGGGACATCCGGGTGCGAACCGGCTGAACCGGCCGAAATTAGTCAAGGCGGCCCGGGATAGTTGGGACATCCGGGCGCGAACTGGCTGAACCGGCCGAAATGAGCACAAACAATCCAAATGCAAGTGGGACAGTTGGGACGAAAAGGTGCGAACCGGCCGAAAGGCCGGCAAACCCCGAGCCAATCAGAAGAGGACACGTGTCCTATGGAGCAAGGAATGCGGAGTAGGGAAGGAGAGAGAATTATGCATCCAATCAGCACGTGCCACGTGTCATCCAGGTGGCAAAGCGCGGGAAAGATCTTCAAAACGAATTTTTGCCTGTTTTGTGCCATGGAACTTCAAACAGCCATAACTTTTGACTCTGAGCTCCGATTTTCATAAAATTGGAATTTCTGGAACAAGCACGACATCCTCTATGCCACAAAAACTGGATTTCTTATTTTTAATGAGGGTAGATATATTAAAATTAAGGAAACGTGTTCGGCTCCAACCAATTAATGCTCATTCCCGTCAAATGACAGGAAACGTCTGCCAGACCCAAAATAGCTGCCCGCACTCAGAAGGCCATAACTTTTGTATTTCTCAACGAAATCGCACAAAATTGGTACCGTTGGAATCGTGGTTCTGAGACCAATGCACAGAAATCAATAAATTCCGGATTTTATCAGAAATTGATTGTTTTTTTTAAGAAAACGTGGCCGGGTTCAGAACAGTGTTTTATTTGGTAGCTGGGCGTGCAATTAAGAGGCATGGTCATCATTCTTTCTCTGTTGCAGCACATGGGTTAGTATGGGGAGAATTTTGCAAGTAATTTATAATCATTTCACTCAATTTAATGCCTCTTATAGGTGGTTGAAGGACAGATTTCAGGATTTCCATTTTCCCTTCTCTTTTCCTTCTCTTTTTTCTATAAATTGGACTGTTGGGCTCATTGTAAAGGGGAGAGTTTTTGGGTAGAAAAGCTTTGCCAAAATTGCTTCGTGAAGCCAGTGTGTTGTAGGCCCTTGTAGTGGACTCCTTGCATGGTGATCCAGGCCCTTATCTTGTAATAGACTGAACTGTGCATACCAGGAAGCAATAAAATACAAAGTTTGTGGATGTATCTTCCCCTGCTGTGTTTTCTTGCATTATTCTTGCCCCTTTTATCTTTCTACAAGAATATTGTGTCTATTATTATGTTCTTGCAGGAATTCACTAACATTGTGTATGCTTGGAATATTGTTGTGAATGCATTTTGCTAGATTATGGTGAACTGACATCACCTCTTCTAGTGTGCACTTTGCCTCTGTATTTCACACATTTGGAGATTACTCTCACACCCTCCTTTTCTGGTGTATCACCACTTTAGTGTAGGCTTTCATTTTATGTATTCTCTCTCCCTGGTCCCTTGGAAATTTAGATTAGAACAGTTAGCTTATCCTGCATTAGAGTAGATTGTGGCAGGTAGTTTAGGAGCAAGAACCAGCTTTCTCTGGAGGTCTGTCTCAAGTAGAAAGTCCCACAACTTGGAGATAGTACCCATGTTATCTAGTCACACTGTGAGTTCAAATACATGCACAGGGGTGCTATGATTTGGTGATAACAGTACCATACTAAAATATATGTGATTGGTTTGATCTATTTCTTTAGACTCTGAAATGCATCTCAACCTCCAAAATCCAAAATTTTGGACTTTCGAAATTCAAAACTTTGAGATTTTCCATTTTAGAGGTCGAATATTGTTCATCTACTTAAGTTCATGAAACCTCCAAAACTCCAAAACCCTGAAGTCTGAAATTCAAATTTTGGGTTATTTTTTTTATGTTCTGGGGTTTTAAAGGTTCTAACTTGCCAAAATGCTGAATTTTGAACCTTGGAATTTGGGATTCAGACCTTTGTATTTTCAGGGTTGTTGGGACTTCAAGTTCTGGGGATTTGGGACTTCAGGTTTTGGGGATTTTGGACTTCATGTTTTTGGGATTTGGGACTTTGGTTTTTAGGGATTTAGGACTTCAGGTTTTTTTTATTCATCCAAGTGATGAAACCTCTGAAATCTTCAAATCCCGAAGTCTTAATTTTTGACTTCAGGTTTCACAATTTTGCCCCTCCTTTGTGTGGAACTATTCACTACTCGAACCTGCCAAGACTTCCGAACCTATAAAGTCTTAAATGCATACGTTGTATTTCAGACTCCGCCATCCCTAATCCATGGAGCCATTGACTAAAAAAGGGAAGTTGACCCTGAAAAATCTTAGCCTTTTCAGACTTTGGGTTTTTAGCCTTTTGGGCCTTTCTCTTGTTTTCTTCCTTGCTTGTTTACCGAAACTCTGAATTGTAAAACCTCTAAAATATGAAAGCATTTAACTTCGGTGTCCCCATTTTTCACTTATGTCGAGCCTGATCTTCCTTCAATTTCCTACCTTTGACATCGTTTTCATTTTCGAGGCCTCTTGCAATGTGACCATCGGAATCGAAATGTGAGTTTTCATAGCCTAATGATCCCTCTAATTTATCAATGTGCAAATTCATGTTCATCCATGTTTTCTTGAGGGGAAAAATTGGATAACATTTGGTTTAAAGAGAAAACCTTTTCCATTATCCTCTAAATGCACACTAAATTTGAACCTCCACATGTTATTGAAAATCATAAAGAATAAATTAAAAAAACTGGATCTTATTAAGCACAATACAAATTATAAATAAGCATAAGTGAGAGATGAAAAAATTCACAGTTAAATTAACCTTAAATTTATAATTTAACCATTCACATCATAACCAACAACTTATGCAATTCATAAGCCACCCCATGACCCATTAATATCTAAGTTTGTACAAACATATTTATGGGTTTATTATAATCTAAATACTAATGTACTCATGAGGCCAAGAATGACCAATTTGATAAGAAACAAACTTGAATGTTGATGTTACAAGGGAAATAAAGACATGAGGGTTCTATACTCTGTTACAATCTATAATAAAACTCACTTGAAATGGATATCTTGAAATGGAAATAAATAATATAAATTAAACAATATTAAAATTGTTTTATTTACAGACATAAAAGAGTCTTTATTAATTTTTAAGAATACATTTATTTACACATACTAAAAACTCATGCTAATATGTTTATATATTAATGTGTTCTTTTGATGATTATGTGTTCAACGTGGTCTTCATGAGATAAAGGATGGATTATTTGAGCTATTGGGATACAATCTTTTAAGAATGATGGATGGATTCTTTTGATGATTATGTGTCAGGTATGTTCAGACATGTGGATACAAGCTTTTAAAAATGATAACAAACCAATAACAAATGTTACAGATTTTTTTTAAAGAGATTTGAGTTGTGGGTACTTGCTTATCAAAAATTATACGCTGATGAAACTGGTATGATTTGTGCCAAAAATGCAATTCATTGGAACGCCTTAGATGGTTTGTTAGCACTGAGAAATGCTGTTTTAGAATCTAAATTCAATTGGGGGTCAAGGACTGATTTTTATATTAGGTCTCCAAAGGATAAGACTAGGCCTGAGCAACATTTGTCTAAGACCAAGCTTAGATTGCTCATGACATCTGCACAGCCGATTCCTTTTCAAGATAAGATTGTGCAAGAGGTTTTGCTTATGATCTTGGAGCCTATATTTGAGCCTAGGTTTAGTCAGAAATCTTATGCTTTTAGGCCTGGGAGGAGTGCTCATACTGTTCTGAGAGTTATTAGGAGTAAATTTAGTGGATATTCCTCCCCGCCTCAAGCATGAATGGTATGTGTTGCCAAGACCTGTAGGCAAATGATGCCTTGTGGTTTCTTCTCATGGTACAACAATAAGCAGGCTTCGCAATGGATGGGTTTTACATTGCTTCCCTTCAGCTTTGCCAAATGGTGCAAGAACAAAAAAATGTTTCTGGCCCCAGTCACATGTTTTGTATTCTTGATTGTATTTTTTCATGAGTTAGATCAAATTTACTACATAATTGACATTATGTGTTGGCGGGGATACTCATTATATGAATGTAGTGCTGCGTTCAGATTCTTCTGGCTGAACTCAAAACTTGCAGAAACAGGGGCTTGCCATGCTCCTTCCACATACCATCGGTATCAGTTCCATGTCGTTCCTATCTATGTTTGTGATCGGGAAGGGTTGCAGGCTGCTTACAGTGGTCCATTTCCTTATGTCAGAGACGGGATTTATTTAATAATAGACTAGGGCTGCTCCTATTATGAGAGCACCAAGGTTAGGAGGTCCAAATCATAAACAATCAGATGCATATGGGAGATCTTGGTGGTGGTGCTGTTTCAGTCAAGCTGAGATATATGAAGACCATGGCCGAGAGGAATATGCGACCTGACTGAACTATGGGCAGAGATGCACATTGCGGACTATACAATTGATTTTATGAAGACAAGAGAATGGCCGTTAACAGAGTTTGGACCTTCAGCAGGCTGAGGAAGAGAAGTTGCGTTGGTTGGGTTGCTATTGCAGGCCCCATCCATCTTGTTATCGACTGCGGGAGCTTAATCAGGAACGATATTCTCTATACCATTGATCCTTATGCTGTTATTTAACTGAATCATTAAATAACTCTACTCTTCATATAAATGTCTCATGTGATGGTATGCTATTTGGTTTCCACTTCCCTTTCTCGTTTGTATCCTTTTTTTTTGGCATTAGAAATGATTGCGCTGGTTGAAGCCTTTATATTGTTATCTGGGTTTTAATAAATATTAGTTGGGTGAACTTTGTTCTTAAGCCTAATAAAACAAAAGAGGTGGGGGTCCTGTAATGAAAATTCCCGAGTTCTTTGTGTTGGTCTCACGATTTGAATGTTTTATCCAAAATTTTCGTTGGACTCGACCTTATAGTTCATATTTTGTTCTTATTCTTGTTTTGGTTCGAGATCTGTAGTTTTTGTTTATGTTGGGTATTTGCGAAATAGTGATTGAGTACTGCGAGTGCATTGTGTATAGGTAAATGATTCTATTCCTGTCTCTATCCTTTTCTTTTAGTTGTTTTAGGTTCTAGTAATCCTTTCCGGTTGGCTTAGTGTGTGCTTAGCTTGACTGATTTTTGAATTGAGCCAAGTTGATATTACTTTCAACTAGGTTAGTTGCTTTTTTTATTTGTTATGAATCACTTGAAGAAATAATTTTATTCTTCGAGTGTCATGGTTGATCGTCATAAATTGATATCAATTCATGTTCACCGTTTGGAGATTGTTGTCTTTGGAATCACCTTCTCTCCCTTGGTGACTGTTGTTTGTTTTGAGGAATGTAGCTGATGTTATGGAATGTCTTCTATAGACGTTACTCACATTTCTTTTGGATAGCTTAAAATGTCATAGGAAATACTCTTTTCTTACCTTGATTTTGTTTCACACATGTTGGAGGATACGAGATCTACTTGATCATTAGTGAGGAAGTTTTCAAATCTTAAAATTGGGATGTTGGTTTTATGCGTAAGAAATTACTCTACGTTTTGCTCTGTAAGGATGCTTAAATTTCATTCTCCTGTGACTTAGAGGTTGGTGTGTTTGGAAACTTATTGGTTGACTGGTTTTTGTGATGATCGTTGTTATGCGACCTCCTTGCTGTCATTGTAGTAGAATGGTTATGTATTGACCAGAAAGGTTTAAGTCATCTTGTTGTTGACGACAGATCCTTTGGAAGCTATGTATCCTGTGTTGTGTTCTTGTGAATGATTGAGTAACCCTCCTGTAAGATTTATAATGGTTTTGTTTGGTCTTGCCAAGTTTGTCCTTTTTCTTAAGACATTCTCTTGATTAGAAGAAAGTTTAATAGAAGGATTGTTAGGATAGGATGTGACCCATACGAGGTCATTTGTGCATTTCATTCCTTTTCTTTCCAATTTATTTATTCTGTACTGACATAAAATTAACTGTTATAGACACATCATCTTAATATTAATAAGTCATGTTGGTTTAGATATTCTCATGTCGATTGATTGTTTGGGATCTTCCAGTGGCATAGTGAATCCTTGGCTTGGTGAACTAACTTTAACAAATAGGGACAGATCACGTTTGAAATTAATTCTCTTCTTGTAATTGTTTTTGTTTCGAAATGTTATCTTGTTAAAATGACGTTCATTATTGTGATATTGGTGAAATTCACTATGATGTTTATTAACTGCTCCTATGAGAAAATGATAATTAAATAGATTTAGTGCCATCCCTTTTATTTAGACATTTTATGCTTTTGGACAACTCTTTAATTGCTCTTGTTTAGACTCTTAGATTATTTTTCATAATCAACGTTGTCTTTTTCTTCCTTGAAATAGTTAGATAACAACATATTGTCTTAATGTTATAGCTTTTATCATGCTCAGTTCTTGCGAACTCACATGTGCTAACAAATGTGCAGGAGGATTTCCTGAGTAGAAAAGAAAAAAAAAAGGAGAGAAAAAGAAACACGTGTAGAAAGTGGATTCCATCCTGCTTAGGAACTGCTGTTGTACGAATGTTTTTTCTTTTTCTTTACAGCATTGGTATGGAAATTTTGGAGACTATCTAGAAGGAATTGTGTTATAATTTTGTATTGTTCTCATGTAGGTTGTTATCGTTTGAAAGTCAATTTGAGAAATACTATTGTCAATAAGATTAAATGAACTTGTTTTGACATGCGTATCCTTTGTTGAATTCTCACTTTTCAGAATATGATTTATCCTTGAATTGTGAACCTAATTATAATTATCTAAAACTGAACCAACTTACATCACTTTGGTTACCTTTGGTCATGTGTCGTTTGGTACAGGACTATGTTTTGAACCTAGCAAAAAGAAAACAGGAGAAACAAATATACCTGGTGATCCCACTTAAACTAATCAAAAATCTCTTATTGTGGTAGATCCTTAGAACGGTCTTACGGTGAAATCAATGATTGAATTCTTGGAAGATAATAAGATTATAATAAATAGAAGGAACTTGACTAAGAAACTCTTCGATCTATCTTGCCCGTTGAAAAAGTAAACAGTATACTTATGTCTATCTCTTCAAGTGAAGCCCAAGTGAAACCTTTAATAATTCTGGTTAGACTCTTGCCCCCAATGAAATCCTTTTTAACCACTAATAAGATCTTAATGATGAATCCAAGTCTTAGACAGTCATGTACTGTAAAAATAAAATAAAATAAAAATATGACAGCTTAAAAGGGTAAAACATATATGTTTAAAAGCACAACGTTGAAAACAGTTTGATGAAGTTAAGAGCCTTGATAAACTAACTGCCTCCTAACCAATGAATAAGTTAATCAAGTTAATGAAGCAACCTCTTACCATCCAATAATTGGTTTACACTATATATTAAAACTAACAAGGTAGGGGAAAATTCTTCAAAGGAGACATGAATTTCAGATTCTCCTATCATGATTCCTCTATGAAAAGTAAAGAATGTAAAAACACTTACAACTAAAACATGAATCTAAAGAAACCTTCTGTGGGAAGACCTTGTTGTAAGACTGCATACTTGGGACTCCGCAACGCGATCGTTTGAGACTCCCAGTGTGATTGCACAACATGGAGATTTTCCCAAGTGTGGGACCTCGCGAAATCGGAAAAGCTCTCCGGATGAAGGCCGGCTCCTATTCCTCTGTTCAGATGCACCAATAAAACGCAGAGGTTTACCCAAAAAAACCTAATCTAACTACCAAGGAGACAGGGAGAGAGAAATGCATAAAAATAAACCTAAGCTACGGAGGTGATGCACCGAGGAATGAAGAACACATGTTTTGCCAATTAAACACAGACCACAGAAATGCAATGCAATATCATGCACAGATAAACATATTCACAGTGAAAGATCAGGAGGATGCAAAATGAAACACATAGAGGGTTGAGAAACATCCACAGTCATGCATTTATTTGCTCCGAAGGTTGATACAATACACTGCAAAAAATGCCCAGAGGCAAAGGTGCATTACAGTTTCAAATGGGAGGTTTGAGCTCCACAACTCCACCTGCCAAAGAGAAGAAGGGAGGAGGCACAAAACAAAAATGTTCGACCTTTTAAAAAACAGCCCCCTCCTTACATTTTATATGGAGGAAAAGAGAGGGAGAAGAGAGGAATTCGAACTGCCCCAACCACCTCCAAAATTGCATTCAATTCTTCAACAACCATGGTGGCATATGAGATCCCCAACGCCTGTCGGGTTCGAAACTCCCTCGTGCATTTGCATCGGGCTTGGAGGACTGGCTCGACATGCTTCCTCTGATCCGTGTGTTTCCGACTTGTTTTCCCGATCTATGAAACCCGAAATTCCCTTGTGTCGGGTTTCCTGAAGACCCCTTGCGACATGTATTTGGTGTCGGGCATTGGCGGGCTCCCGACATGCTTCTTCGACGTGTTTTCCCGATTTGCTTTGTTGTCGGGTTGCGGAACTTTCGACATGTCCTTTGGTGTCGGGTTTTGGCGGGCTCCCGACATGCTCCTGCGCCACCGAAACCCGATTCCTTTTGCGCAGGTTTTGGAGACCCCCCGACACATTTCTCCTTTGTCGGGTCGGGACATGTTTTCCTTTGCTGTTCACCCGACCCCCCGACGGAAACCCGATTTCCTTGTGC
This sequence comes from Taxus chinensis, assembly GCA_019776745.2. Classification (NCBI taxonomy): domain Eukaryota; kingdom Viridiplantae; phylum Streptophyta; class Pinopsida; order Cupressales; family Taxaceae; genus Taxus; species Taxus chinensis. The sequence goes on from CM034155.1 coordinate 387,991,235, forward strand.
ATCGGATTTTTTACCCCTCGCGACATGCTTCCTGGGCGTCGTGATTTTGAAGGCCCGCATACCTGGTTCCATTCGCGTTTGCTCTGCCATGTCGGGTTCTCTACCCCTCATGCCGACATGTGCCATACTTTCCCGCGACATGTTTTCCCTTGTTTACCCGACTGGCCTTTGCCATGCCCTGCTTCCGCCTCTGAAACCCGACTCCTATCGCGCCGTCTGTTCTTCCTGCTGTCCCAAACCGCGTCGGGCCGGGAGGAAATATATACAACAATTTGGCGACTCACGGGATTACCTACCTGCTAGGTAGAAGATCAGTGGCCTTTTAGCAATCCATTGGGCATGGAGTCATAAGCGATAACCTGAACCAACCCGATATCTGATCCTGAACATGATACTGCAACTCCTTCTCTGAGAGCACACTGAACTTAAGAGTTGTTCTCACCAAAAAAACCGCTGCAATGAACCATGCCAGAGCAAAACCAACACCACAAAAACTATGTACAAAACTGGAAATCATACATGCCCCAAATGGAACATGCAGAGTGTGCACAAGCACTTCTTCTGCTGAAAGAAAACCTACCTACTCTACTCTAACTGGAAGCAAAGGCAAGCTAAACAAACCCTGCAACTGGTTGTGCAAAATAGCTTCCTTTCTTCAAAATTGGCAACCATGCAACTGATTTGGCACTGATCATGGCTGGTTGGATGAATGGAACATCAACAAGAAGCTGGTCTTCCACCCAGATCATCAAGGTATCAGCTGAAGGCAAATCCAATACCTCTTTTAGTTGCTCTGCATTTGAATTGAAGAGGTATGGCAGCTGATCCTCGGTACTTTGTATCTCACCCTCATGCTCAGAAGCAAGCATGACTGGTTTTGGCTTCTCCCTTGGCTCCAATGAAGCCAAGTATCTGATTGGGCATGGCATGATCCTTTGAGTATGCCCATTGCTCTGATTTTTAACTCCAAAAATGGAGTTCTCTTGCAGACCTCTCCGAGATGGATGACGTGGAAGAAATGGTGGAATTCCTTCTGTCCTTTCTCTTCCTCCATGGCTGATTGTGAAAGATTAAAATCTTCCAATCTTGGTTCCAAAGAGCTGCTATAAGATGCAGGCTGCTGTAAACGAATGCTCTCCTTCATGACAGCAGGCTCTGGTGTTTGGAATGTGGAAGATGAAAGAGAGAATGGTGAAAACTCAACCGGCTCCTCTCCATCAAAACAGTCCTCCAAATCTGACAGATAAACTGCCTCATTGCTGTCCTGCTGTGAATGCTCAACTTCCTCCATGGTGTCTTCTGGATCTGTAACCTGACCACCATGGTTTCCTTCACTCTCCAATATTGAGTTTGAGAGATCAAACTCCTCTTCAGCACTAGAACTCGGGAGAGGTGAAGTAGAAAGAAGAACTGAAGGTTCTCCTGTGGCCTGCTTTGTGCTCAAACCCTTTGGATCCGCAATTTTCTCCTCCACAACTAGGATGTGCTCCTCTTCTTTTACCTTTGGAGCAGCTTCTTCTTCCTCCAATTTTCGAAGACAATCTTGCTCTTGAATGAGCTCCTCCTCCAGCATGAAGTTTCGTCAAGTCAAACTCTTCGATCTGCTGCTCTAGAGGACAAGTTGGGACTGCAAGATCTCCTTCTTCTGCTGCAACAGAATCAGTCCTGACCACCATTTGTTCTCCAACCCCAACCTCTTCTGTAGGCCTAACCATCAAGGGGATCTTTGTCATCCCAAATCTAAGAGCCCAACTCTTCAGACTTTGAATTTCTTCCTCTTTGTTGGCACTCTCTTTTTGCTGTGGTTTTCCTTGGCTGGCATTCTGATTTTCATCCTCCCAACATGGATTAGGGAATGCAATAGGAGGGATAGGTTGAAACTCAACTGATTTGACAATTTTGTGTGGTGGTGGAGGCGGTGAAACCTCTTGTTTCTTTGGAGTGGAAGGTACTTCATTTAGCTCTTGTGGAGGGGGTTTGGATTTGGAAGAGAAGAGGGCAGAAAAACTGAGATGGGATGGAAGACTAGGGGGTGGAGGGATGGATTCAACATTTAGGGCAGCAGATGGTGAGTTTAAAACTTGACACTGCTGAAATGATATAGATTGAGAAGGAGGAAAAGAAAGAGTATGAGGTGGTGTGCTTACCCATTGACAAGGTTGCAGAATACTTCTCTCATACACCTCTATTCCTTCAATCCACCTTGTAAGTAATGGCAGTGTTGCAATCATGAAGTCTAACTTCTCTTGAGAGCTGTAATGCCTTGGAAAAGGTCCCACCCATGGACAAGGTGCTCTGCAACCAATTCCAAATGCTTTCATTTGTGCCTGAGCCCTAGATTGCACCATGTTCACCTCCATCTTTTGGATTTTCTCCAGCAGATCTGCATTTTCTTCTTCATTGTCTTCATTGCATGCGTACCCTTGCTCTTGGAAAGCTCCATAGCCAAACTGATTTTGGCATTGCTGCTCATATGGGTATGCATGTTGATCCTGAACTTGACCAAAATGCTGATTTGGAGGATTTGTAAAACATGTTGGAGGTGTGATATATTGCTGCTGTTGATGTGGATTCCATGATGGAAATGAAGTCATGGTTGCACAACTTCATGGAATGGAAAAGAATGAAAGAGATGGAAAGAAAGATGGGTGGAAATGGATGGGAACGGGTCTGTAACTCAGAGAAATGGGTTGTTGATCAGGTGGAGTCGCCAGATGTGTTTTTTGAAAATGCCTCTAAAAGGCTGGATGTTGCCAAGTTACACACCAAACTTGACAATATCGAAATCGAGATTTAAAATTTGAAAGACCCGGAGGAATGCAATCTTCAGTTCGGAACTCATGTCATGTTGTGCAGCTGCGGATTCCCGAAAAGCACAGTCGGAACTCAGGTCATGCGATGCAACTCACAAAACCCGAATTGCTATGTGTCGGAACTTGGAACATGTCTGACACCCCTCAAAACCCGATTTTCTTTGTTGTCGGGAGCTGCTTTGATGTTTTTCGGATCCCGACTGTTGTCGGGGGTAGGACCATGCAATGCATCTCCCAAAACCCGAAAGGCTGCTTTGATGCTCTCGGATCCCGAAATCCCGAAATCACTAAAAACCTGAAATTTTGAAAATCAAAATCTCAAAAAACTAAGAATACCCTTTTGAAGATTACAGTCGGATCTACCAACTGGTGAAATTTTGACTCGTTTTGAGCAAGTTAAGCCCTTGAAAATTGATTTCGGGGTTCAGGCTAGGAGGTGTAAAATCTGAAATTTGTAAAAAACTGCAATTTTTAGGGATAATTTCATGAAAACTCCTTCAATTTTTTTTGATGGAATGACCTCTTGGTCCCACCGGGCGTGCCAAAACTGTTGTTGTCGAATCACAGCACCCCTGGGACTCCGCAACGCGATCGTTTGAGACTCCCAGTGCGATTGCACAACATGGAGCTTTTCCCATGTGTGGGACCTCGCGAAATCAGAAAAGCTCTCCGGATGAAGGCCGGCTCCTATTCCTCTGTTCAAATGCACCAATAAAACGTAGAGGTTTACCCCAAAAACCTAATCTAACTACCAAGGAGACAGGGAGAGAGAAATGCATAAAAATAAACCTAAGCTAAGGAGGTGATGCACCGAGGAATGAAGAACATATGTTTTGCCAATTAAACACAGACCACAGAAATGCAATGCAATATCATGCACAGATAAACATATTCACAGTGAAAGATCAGGAGGATGCAAAATGAAACACATAGAGGGTTGAGAAACATCCACAGTCATGCATTTATTTGCTCCGAAGGTTGATACAATACACTGCAAAAAATGCCCAGAGGCAAAGGTGCATTACAGTTTCAAATGGGAAGGTTTGAGCTCCACAACTCCACCTGCCAAAGAGAAGAAGGGAGGAGGCACAAAACAAAAATGTTCGACCTTTAAAAAACAGCCCCCTCCTTACATTTTATATGGAGGAAAAGAGAGGGAGAAGAGAGGAATTCGAACTGCCCCAACCACCTCCAAAACTGCATTCAATTCTTCAACAACCATGGTGGCAGATGAGATCCCCAACGCCTGTCGGGTTCGGAACTCCCTTGTGCATTTGCATCGGGTATAGAGGACTGCTCGACATGCCTCTGATCCGTGTGTTTCTGACTTGTTAACGTGACTATGAACCCGAATTTCCTTGTGCGTCGGGTTTCCTACCCCTTGCGACATGTCTTTTGGTGCCATCGGGCTTTGGCGGGCTCCCGACATGCTTCTTCGACGTGTTTTCCCGATTTGCTTTTGGCGGGTCCGGAACTTTCGAGCATGTCTTTTGGTGTCGGGCTTTGGCGGCTCCCGACATGTTCCTGCGCCACCGAAACCCGATTCCTTTTGCGTCGGGTTTTGGAGACCCCTCGACACATTTCTCCTTTATCGGGTTTGGAAGAAACCCCGACATGTTTTCCTTTGCTGTTCGCCCGACTTGTTTTTTAACCCCGGAAACCCGATTTCCTTGTGCGTCGAATTTTTTACCCTTCGTGACATGCTTCCTGGATGTCGGATCTTGAAGGCCCGCATACATATTTGCTTTGTTGTTTCGGGCATTCTCTGCCCCTCCGACATCCATCCTTTCCCGCTCCGAAAACCGCCCTGTTTTCCCGACTCCTCTGCGCATGACTCCTTTTTCCGCCTCCAAAATTCGCGCCGACTCGTGTCTTACTGCGCGTGCGGGCCGGGAGGAAATATATACAACAATTTGGCGACTCACGGGGTTACCTGCCTGCTAGGTAGAAGATCAGTGGCCTTTTAGCAATCCATTGGGCATGGAGTCATAAGCGATAACCTGAACCAACCCGATATCTGATCCTGAACCTGATACCGCAACTCCTTCTCTGAGAGCACACTGAACTTAAGAGTTGTTCTCACCAAAAAAAACCGCTGCAATGAACCATGCCAGAGCAAAACCAACACCACAAAAACTATGTACAAAACTGGAAATCATACATGCCCCAAATGGAACATGCAGAGTGTGCACAAGCACTTCTTCTGCTGAAAGCAAACCTACCTACTCTACTCTAACTGGAAGCAAAGGCAAGCTAAACAAACCCTTCAACTGGTTGTGCAAAATAGCTTCCTTTCTCCAAAATTGGCAACCATGCAACTGATTTGGCATTGAACATGGCTAGTTGGATGAATGGAACATCAACAAGAAGCTGGTCTTCCACCCAGATCATCAAGGTATCAGCTGAAGGCAAATCCAATACCTCTTTTAGTTGCTCTGCATTTGAATTGAAGAGGTATGGCAGCTGATCCTTGGTACTTTGTATCTCACCCTCATGCTCAGAAGCGAGCATGACTGGTTTTGGCTTCTCCCTTGGCTCCAATGAAGCCAAGTATCTGATTGGGCATGGCATGATCCTTTGAGTATGCCCATTGCTCTGATTTTCAACTCCAAAAATGGAGTTCTCTTGCAGACCTCCTTGAGATGGATGACGTGGAAGAAATGGTGGAATTCCTTCTGTCCTTTCTCTTCCTCCATGGCTGATTGTGAAAGATTAAAATCTTCCAATCTTGGTTCCAAAGAGCTGCTATAAGATGCAGGCTGCTGTAAATGAATGTTCTCCTTCATGACAGCAGGCTCTGGTGTTTGGAATGTGGATGATGAAAGAGAGAATGGTGAAAACTCAACCGGCTCTTCTCCATCAAAACAGTCCTCCAAATCTGACAGATAAACTGCCTCATTGCTGTCCTGCTGTGAATGCTCAACTTCCTCCATGGTGTCTTCTGGATCTGCAACCTGACCACCATGGTTTCCTTCACTCTCCAATATTGAGTTTGAGAGATCAAACTCCTCTTCAGCACTAGAACTCGGGAGAGGTGAAGTAGAAAGAAGAACTGAAGGTTCTCCTGTAGCCTGCTTTGTGCTCAAACCCTTTGGATCCGCAATTTTCTCCTCCACAACTAGGATGTGCTCCTCTTCTTTTGCCTTTGGAGCAGCTTCTTCCCTTCCTCCAATTTTCGAAGACAATCTTGCTCTTGAATGAGCTCCTCCTCCAGCATGAAGTTCGTCAAGTCAAACTCTTCGATCTGCTGCTCTAGAGGACAAGTTGGGACTGCAAGATCTCCTTCTTCTGCTACTGCAACAGAATCAGTCCTGACCACCATTTTTTCTCCAACCCCAACCTCTTCTGTAGGCCTAACCATCAAGGGGATCTTTGTCATCCCAAATCTAAGAGCCCAACTCTTCAGACTTTGAATTTCTTCCTCTTTGTTGGCACTCTCTTTTTGCTGTGGTTTTCCTTGGCTGGCATTCTGATTTTCATCCTCCCAACATGGATTAGGGAATGCAATAGGAGGGATAGGTTGAAACTCAACTGATTTGACAATTTTGTGTGGTGGTGGAGGCGGTGAAACCTCTTGTTTCTTTGGAGTGGAAGGTACTTCATTTAGCTCTTGTGGAGGGGGTTTGGATTTGGAAGAGAAGAGGGCAGAAAAACTGAGATGGGATGGAAGACTAGGGGGTGGAGGGATGGATTCAACATTTAGGGCAGCAGATGGTGAGTTTAAAACTTGACACTGCTGAAATGATATAGATTGAGAAGGAGGAAAAGAAAGAGTATGAGGTGGTGTGCTTACCCATTGACAAGGTTGCAGAATACTTCTCTCATACACCTCTATTCCTTCAATCCACCTTGTAAGTAATGGCAGTGTTGCAATCATGAAGTCTAACTTCTCTTGAGAGCTGTAATGCCTTGGAAAAGGTCCCACCCATGGACAAGGTGCTCTGCAACCAATTCCAAATGCTTTCATTTGTGCCTGAGCCCTAGATTGCACCATGTTCACCTCCATCTTTTGGATTTTCTCCAGCAGATCTGCATTTTCTTCTTCATTGTCTTCATTGCATGCGTACCCTTGCTCTTGGAAAGCTCCATAGCCAAACTGATTTTGGCATTGCTGCTCATATGGGTATGCATGTTGATCCTGAACTTGACCAAAATGCTGATTTGGAGGATTTGTAAAACATGTTGGAGGTGTGATATATTGCTGCTGTTGATGTGGATTCCATGATGGAAATGAAGTCATGGTTGCACAACTTCATGGAATGGAAAAGAATGAAAGAGATGGAAAGAAAGATGGGTGGAAATGGATGGGAACGGGTCTGTAACTCAGAGAAATGGGTTGCTGATCAGGTGGAGTCGCCAGATGTGTTTTTTGAAAATGCCTCTAAAAGGCTGGATGTTGCCAAGTTACACACCAAACTTGACAATATCGAAATCGAGATTTAAAATTTGAAAGACCCGGAGGAATGCAATCTTCAGTTCGGAACTCATGTCATGTTGTGCAGCTGCGGATTCCCGAAAAGCACATTCGGAACTCAGGTCATGCGATGCAACTCACAAAACCCGAATTGCTATGTGTCGGAACTTGGAACATGTCCGACACCCCTCAAAACCCGATTTTCTTTGTTGTCGGGAATAGGACCATGTAATGCATCCCCCAAAACCCGAATTGCTGCTTTGATGTTCTCGGGTCCCGAAATCCTGAAATCACTGCTGCCGGGGGTAGGACCATGCAATGGATCCCTCGAAACCCAAAACACTACTGCTTCTGCTTTGATGCTCTGATCCCGAAATCGAAATCACTAGATACCCAAAATTTTGAAAAGTCAAAATATCAAAAAACTAAAGATACCCTTTTGAAGATTACAGTCGGATCTACCAACTGGTGAAATTTTGACTTGTTTTGAGCAAGTTGAGCCCTTGAAAATTGATTTCGGGGTTCAGGCTAGGAGGTGCAAAATTCGAAATTTGTAAAAAACTGCAATTTTTAGTGCAAATTTCATGAAAACTCCTTCAAATTTTGATGGAATGACCTCTTGGTCCCACCGGGCGTGCCAAAACTGTTGGTGTCGAATCACAGCACCCCTGGGACTCCGCAACGCGATCGTTTGAGACTCCCAGTGCGATTGCACAACATGGAGCTTTTCCCAAGTGTGGGACCTTGCGAAATCGGAAAAGCTCTCCGGATGAAGGCCGGCTCCTATTCCTCTGTTCAGATGCACCAATAAAATGCAGAGGTTTACCCCAAAAACCTAATCTAACTACCAAGGAGACAGGGAGAGAGAAATGCATAAAAATAAACCTAAGCTAAGGAGGTGATGCACCGAGGAATGAAGAACATATGTTTTGCCAATAAACACAGACCACAGAAATGCAATGCAATATCATGCACAGATAAACATATTCACAGTGAAAGATCAGGAGGATGCGAAATGAAACACATAGAGGGTTGAGAAAAACATCCACAGTCATGCATTTATTTGCTCCGAAGGTTGATACAATACACTGCAAAAAATGCCCAGAGGCAAAGGTGCATTACAATTTCAAATGGGAGGTTTGAGCTCCACAACTCCACCTGCCAAAGAGAAGAAGGGAGGAGGCACAAAACAAAAATGTTCAACCTTTTAAAAAAAAGCCCCCTCCTTACATTTTATATGGATGAAAAGAGAGGGAGAAGAGAGGAATTCGAACTGCCCCAACTACCTCCAAGACTGCACTTCAACTCTTCAACAACCATGGTGGTAGGTGAGATCCCCAACGCCTGTCGGGTTCGGAACTTCCTTGTGCATTTGCATCGGGCTTGGAAACTGGCTCGACATGGTTCCTTTCCATGCTCTTCCGGCATGTTTTCCCGATCCGGAAACCCGAATTCCCTTGCTGTTAGGTTTTGAAGACCCCCCGACATGTATTCGTTGCGCCATGTCGTTCCTCCCCCGAAACCCGATTTCCTTTGTGCGTCGGGTTTTCTACCCCTTACGACATGTCTTTTGGTGTCGGGCTTTGGCGGGCTCCCGACATGCTCTTTCACCATGCGTTTCCGACCCGAAAACCCGATTTGCTAGGTGCGTCGGGTTTTGCGGCCCCTGCAACATGTTTTCCTTCCTTGTTTATCCGACCTGTTTTCCCGACGCTAAAACCCGCATTTGCTGTGCGTCGGATTTTTTACCCCTCGCGACATGCTTCCTGGGCGTCGGATTTTGAAGGCCCGCATACATATTTCTTTGTTGTCAGGATTCTCTACCCCTCCGACATGTTTTTCGCGATTGCTTTCGCACCCTGTTTCTCTGCCACGCTTTTCCGCCGCCTTCGCCTAACTCCTCCGCCCGCGATTTTCCCTGGCATCGGGTCGGAGAGGGAAAATATACAATAGGTCCATGTTGTGGAAAGCATGTCTTTGGTTGGTTGTATTCCCTAGAGAACTTGTGTAGTGTCGTATTATCTTCAAGCAAGTCAAAAGAAAAATTATCCTGTCTTTTACCGTGTCGTTCGTGTGTTGAAATGTTGGGTTGTTACACCTCCACGTCCCTTTAAGTGTTCACATTTCACTATTCACGTGTAATTTCTAGTATATATTCTATGTCAGAGTCAATAGGGTGATGAAAAATGTTAAGAAACAAATGACCATGATCATTTTAGTCAATGTCCATGCAGATCAACTCATGTGATTTATTTTGTGTCAAATGCAGATAGCCTTTCTCCCACTTAGAACACATTTGGGGTAAAAATGTAAAACTTATACATTTATTTGAATTATTTTGTTATATATTTAAAAACAAATGTACCTTGTATATAAAACTATCTCAAAAAATATATTTTTCTGTTTGAAATATTTAAATTAATTAGAGAGATAAAAACAAATAAACTATCATCATATTGAACTTTTGATTTTGCAGTTACTCTTTCCACCTATTAGAAGAATCTATTTTTGAAAAATCACTCTAAAATTTATTCTATACTTTATTGACTGCATATGAAGCATTGAAACTTAATTTTCAAAAAATTGATATAGTAAACATACATTTTAAATGTCAACAGTAGAAATATATGTACCCTAAATATTGTCTCGAAAAATATTTTTCTTCATACTTAACTCCTAAAATATTATTAAAGTAAAATAAAACATAAAATTCACAATATAAATAGTTTATTAAAATTTATAAATGTTATTTTTTAGATCACTCTTTTTCAATATTTTATTGTGTTTGTCTAACATTGAAAAATATTATATGGATTATTGATACACATGTGCGGATATGATCATTAATTACTAGGATATATACACTTTGTATACAGAAAGGGGTGGTCCCATATGTGCACATTGTGGATCCTAAAAAGAATATTCAATTTCCTTTTACATTATAGTCCTACAATATAAATCTTTAATTGGATGCTACAACATGCTTCATATATGATTTAAAGCCATAGCTTTTTATAGAGAGCATAATGATTTAGATCCAACCAAAGAACATGTTTTTAGTTGTAATTCACCATTGCATTGCAATATCTTAAAGGAAAGCTGACAAAATATATTTCTTACCAATTCATTACTAGATAAAGTTGTCCTTCTTTTGTTTCAATAGATTTGATTCTAGCCATATGAAATTTTAGTTGTCTTCAATTTTCTTGATACTCATATTCGTAATCCATTTCTTACAAAATTAAAATCATACAACATTCTTGAAATAGTCAACACAAGCTCAATTTGACTAATTATCACGTATTTTACTATATCTCAATCATTCTTGATTACATACACAGTCTAGTTTTATGTATAATCATAATATTACTCCATCAAATCATCTTATACCCTCATACATTGAAATTCAAATTCCCATATCATTCATATTGCATCTAATACAAATGTTCCTAGAACAAGCCATAGTTTCTATATGCTATGGACCCACCTTGCTACTTTTGTCACTTTCCCTCCAATAGTAATGTTCATGTTTTTAGTAACTTTTGTACACTTCTAGTTGGCCTTTCCTTATTTTTTCTAGATCTAGAATACATTTATAAGAAATGCATTTATTTCCCATTAAGAATGATATTCATTATATTTAGCACATAACATCTTAATGAGATAACAATAAAAGAAATCAAAAGGAAATTCTCTAAAAAGTTCCATTGACCTTCATACACTCTGTATAATCATTCTAGGGAAATCATCCACTCAAGTTTGTAAGTAGAGAAGGTAGTTTATCAAATTCAAGTCAAGATAGGGAAAGTATCAAGTATAATCCTATTGTTGAAAGATCATAGTAATCAATTTGGTTGCATACATTCTAGATAACACATGACAGGAGAGAACAACTGAAATTTTGAGCCTTCTTCAGGATATTGGTGATGTTGGTAGTGCACTAGTCCTCCAAAAACATCCTAACATTTCTTTTGTAGAACTCTCTCACAATTTCGGGTTTTGAAGGGTTAATAAGTTATAAAATATACATTACACATTATCTAAGGTCCAAAATCCAGGTAGGAGGTGGACGTGAAGCAAAGAGTAGGAAAAAAAGTTAGAGATGCTAAAATTATAGAGGGATGAAAACATGCAGAAACGGCTATAGTGACGGTATGTTTTTGGTCATACCATACACTTTGAGCTAGATACTTGTTCATGTCACAGTTTTAGTGGTGACTTTGGTAGATCATTTCCAGCAATTTCAAATCATTATATGAGAGAAGATCAACATACCATCTTGGAAACCAGGTAATGACTCCTATATTACTTATTTCTAGTGATTTGTTTCATTATCTATCATTTTTAAGTTTTGTTTAATGAAATTATTATTAACATTATTGTAATTAGAATTAAAACCAATTGATTACGATAATATAGATTCATTTAATACCATTGATAATCAACCATTTACGTGAAATCATTTCCTCAACTTGAAAATAAATGATGTGAATTAGATCTCTATAAATTTCTATTAAATCATATTTCCGAACCGTAGCGGCCCTAGATATTTCATCTCATTCCCGTTACACATAGTGGTCAGATTGTTTCTTAATAATATCTTTAAATATCTCCTTGTGATTATAGGAATTCCATATCCACGGCTTCTTGTGTACCTAAATGGATAAAAAACCTTTATCGAATTCTACTAGAGTTATCTTAGATGACATAGAAGCTTTTGATAATGATTATTTCTATGAGGAAGATACTAATGTTTTCCAAGAATAAATTCATGTTCTATATCTATTATGTAGCCAATTATGAAATAATATGATTCATATAAAACTAATCCTTTACGTCCTGTTAGCTACAAAAATTTATTAGATAGGTTTTAATATCATATATCATGCTTAAAATATTATAGTCTTCCCTTATTTCCACATATTTCCTTCCCACTCGTTATTTTCCCACCACCATGGAATAATCTAGTCTTAATGTCTCAATTCACATGTCTAATACTTCTCTTTCTTCTCCTCTTATTTCTCATATAAAAACAAATTCTTCTTCTATCACAGATGCTTTAAAATCATTGGTGCGTGGTCAACACGCCCAAGCTCTTCAATTATAATAGGCTGCCACTACCTTATCTTCTTCTAGGGATGCCTCATTTCCTATTCCTCCAGGATATTTTCATCCTAAATTTAAACTTTTCAATGGAAAATAATATCCACAAGAGTATATTGTATCAATTCATATGGCTTATTTAGACCATGCTTATTTAGACCATGCATTTGATATTATATGATTTTCTAGTTCATTTTGTATGATATTTTACTTCTTTAGGAAATTAATATTGGGAACATTTTTAATTAATATTTTTACTAAATTTTCCTACACAAAAGTTGGTAAAATGCGAAAAGTATCTAATGAGAATATTTTTGATCATGTCCACATTATAAGATCACTCTAACTAAAATGAACATTGTCATGACCAATTCTAAGTTATTAGACAAAATTGTTGTAAACCTTTTAGCCTCCTATACAAGATTCATTCATCTTATATAACTTTCATTCATTGGATCACATGTGTAATATCATTAAATACTACAAAGGAGAAATAATCTTGATGAGAATACTCAAGTCTAGTGATTTGGCATATAATCAATCTCATGTTAAATTCTAAATAAAATATAATTTCAAGAGTAAACCTACCAAAATATGACCTGACGCTAAGTTCATTGTTAATACATTCTCCTAGGAAACAAACCTATAACTCTAGGTTCATTGATGAAATATTACTAAATTACTCATACCACTTCATGTAGTGTTGCAACATCTTCTCATTACTAACCTTATATCTCTTCATTCATGACTTGCAATGCATTCAAGTCACCCTCAATAGAGGAATTTTTATCAAAAAATATATTATAGCTATTGCTGATGTAATAAAAAGTCCACCGATCGATTCTTCAAGCTTAAACATGACATTCAATACTTAATTGATTTTGATAAAATTGAATGATATGAGCCTATTGTGAATATACCTACAAATGATGATATTAAGCTTAAAATATTCATTGACCCACTTCCTAAAAATGAAAATTATGTACCTAATGAAACTACTCACCATACTTACAATTTAGTTCCACCTCGTCAATCTACAAATTCTCGTATATATTTTTCTTGTTCATTTGACGAGTCATTTAAATCTATTTCTAAAACACCTCATCTTTTGTATTATGTTGAGCCAATTGTATCCCTAAAATTGCATTTCTATAGTGCCCATATTTTTAAAAAAATAAGAAAGGAGAAAAATAATAATGAAATAAATAAATAAAGGAGATGAGTAGTGTGTGGCAGAGGAAGGAAGTTGGTGTCAGAGGATTTAATTGCAAGTGGTTGGGAGGACCTCCACAGGCATGTGGGAAGACATCAAAGTACCATAGGCATTTTAAATAGGCTTGTAGACCTTTCATTTTCCTTTCATAATAATGCATGCACTTTATTTCCGATCTAGAGGCATTACCATCTGAAACCCAAGTTAACATTGTAAATTTATCAGTGTTGAATAGTTACAACATGTGCAGATTGGATCACTATATTGTGTGATAGGATACATGGGTTCCTTGCAAGACAGTCACATTGTTTCACCTATTTAAAAAAAATATCTCCAACCTGAGTAGTTACATTTTCTTGCGTACTCCCATCCTGTGACAAAATAAAAGAATCTAAATAGGGAATGGACATCCAATAAAGAATAAAAGATGGAGGAATTTTTCCAGATGTTTTAGTTGTAAAGTTGTTGATAGAAATATATGCAATGTTGAACCTTATATAGGAAAGGTGGATTTTTTGATAGAATTTATTTTAAAAAAATGTGGTGTTGGTGGACAACGTTGACTGCAAGATATGCCAAAAATCAATTTGTGGAAATGGCTTTAGAAATTTCAATCAAATGTAAATAGATGGCTTAGGGATCCCCACCAAGATGGTCTTGCTAACTACAGACATAGATTTATGTTCGACCTTGGGCTTATTTTCATCTTCCTTCCTCACATATTTTCCTATGTATTCCTTCAAACAATCCCGAGGTTTAATATCCTTTACATGCTTTTCCCCAGGATTTTAATCATAATAGAAGTGGGAGTTTTAGTTTTCCCCTTAACCAAACCTCCTACACATGAACTCCCATAATCCACAATGGATATTTTGAGTTGAGAGTTGATAGTGTGATAGATAAATATGAGACCTTGATTAATGGGAGCATCCACATTACCATATTGAAACTCCATCACATAGTTTTCTAATGAGAGAAGAAAACTAATGAGGATCTTAACGCCAAAGAAATTGGATACTTTAGCTTATCTAGGATTTACTTTGGGAATATTTCTAGTTTATGGGATGATTTTTGCACTCTCTTCCATATCAGCTAGATTTCTTAGATCTAATTATAATTTATCTACACTCATGTTGGTGAATTTTGTTGCTAGTTTGCTACATCTTGGATTAGTTGTTCCATTTCTAAACCACGGGGAGTGGGTGTCTAGGGGAATACAATTCTAAATTACTCCTAATTCTTTGTGGATGGTTATCATTGGGAAATATTTGATACCTTGATCTACTTATTTGGTTAGATGAGTTGGACCTTACAATCTCAACAACCATTTCACACCCTAGTATCTTGTGCACGTTGTTCTTGTTCTGACCCACTTTAGCCGATTCATTTTTCCATCAGGCATGGTCTCTATACCTTTATATATTATGATTTTCATATAATTTATTTTTTCATTTTCAATAAAATAAAAATATTAAACTATTGGATTTAAATAGATGACTAGTGTAATCAATAAAACAACACCTTTTAATTTATGGTATCGGCATGCAAATTGAACCTCAATCATTTTGCAACAACACTGTTATGCATTTCCTAACATAGGGTGTCAAAAATTGGTGTTCATGTCTGTTGGTATTACCGAAAGATATATGAGTTAACTAAGACAACCTTTTATATCCACCTTGAAAAGTTATAAATATGCCATTTCCTTAGACGTACAAAACAATCTTAGAAGTCCTTGTAAAAGAGATATCAAATTCCTCATCTGTTCCTGGTTATGTGGGGAGTTACATTAAACTTTTGACAGACTCCAATTAAATATTTATGGTCTCTTCACTGGCCTTCTAGGAGCTTGATTACTTTGTTTTAAACCTATAGGAAGTTGTTAAAACTGAAAAAGTATGGCTTCATATCATGTTTTCATTCGGACCATGAACAATGAAATTATTGTACACCTTTCCAAACCTCTAGTATTTTTACTAGTAAATTTCTTGGAACCATCAGTTTCAAGAAAAACACTCTTTTAGATAGTTTTGCAAGGGCATGTTGTAGGCATTGGGTCAAATTTTAACTAATTCAACCTAGACAAACTATGACTGGTAGTTACAGAAAATATATCATTATTTGTAACCAATTTCCCAGTTCTTTCGACTTCGAAGAATCCCCCACATATATGATGGCACATAGGAATATTATTGGGGATAGCCTATCCATCAAAAGTCAATTTTTTGATGAGGTATCTTAGCCCTCGTGCTAAAATTGGGTATTGTGGCAACTAGCCTAATTATGACCAATGGCCTTAGAAAATTAGCTAAAAATTGTAAAAGCGTTCACCAATTCTGAATTTTGTCAGTTCCTGTTAATTATTAGTGTATAGGTGGACATGTAGGAATTCACCAATCATGAATTTTATGATCAAAAGAAAGTTGTTGAACATACTATCTAAGCATCTGAGCCAAAACTAGACATTTTTGCAACTAACAGGAAAATGTAATAGAAAGTTTTTGGACCCTATTCAAGTTAGAAAACCCTCATGGAAAATTATTAAC
The DNA here is from genome assembly GCA_019776745.2 of Taxus chinensis. Lineage (NCBI taxonomy): Eukaryota > Viridiplantae > Streptophyta > Pinopsida > Cupressales > Taxaceae > Taxus > Taxus chinensis. The sequence continues at coordinate 388,007,324 of CM034155.1, forward strand.
ACTTGTAAATATCTATTTGAAACTATACATGGCTTGACATGTGAAATTTGACTTTTGGAAAATATTTTTTCTCTCTCTTACTTATCTCTTTCTATCTTTTCCCTTAGTTAAGGAATTAAATGGAATGGATTGAATATATACCCTATGCCTCTCTTGTTGTGTGTGCATTATTAGTACAATGTAAATGGAAAACCAATAATTTTAATTATGCTATTTTTAGGCAGATGCCATGCCAACGATTTATAGTTGATTTCATGCTCACATGGTTTTGTAGGGTGTAAGTAAGACGACAAAATGACGTGATTGTAATCCATTTTGTATTATTATAATTTATGTATGTTAATGGAAAATACACACACACACACACAATTTGTGTGTGTGTGTGTGTGTGTGTGTGTGTGTTTATCTCATAGTAAATGTTATTATTAAAATTTTACAATATGATTGAGATGCTAGTGTAAGGGATGCTTTGGGAAATGTGCATTCAACTATAGGTGTCTTTTTTATTCAGATTTACATATGGTAACAAAGTGGGAGTGGATATATATGTTATGTGGAATTGTAAAGGATAATTCAACATTTTTTGAAGTATTAAAGTTTTATTTTTGAAGATTTGTAATATTTTTAAGATGCTAGTGTTTAAGGGAAATGTTCATCTAAACATGGGTGTTATTTTGATCAAAAAAAATTTTATTGTAAAAGGTGAATATATATGTGTTAAATGATATTTAATTTAATATCTTATAGTTCAATTTGAGTGTGGAATTGACGATTAAATAAATTGTGTGTTGTGTTTCTTACCTTGAAAATGTAATCAAGAGATCTAAGTGAAATAGTCAACCCTAGTATGAAATTCATGTATAACCACCCTTTGTGTGTTATTCCTTTGAGTATATAAATCTAAATATTTATAATTAATGGGCCCCTTGACTTAAGGAAATAATATCCCAAGTTGACATTCCCATCCTAGCCTATTTGGTTAGCAACATCGTTTTGAACCCAAGAGATACGAGTGACATAGTAAAACATTATCTAGAGTATGTGGTTCCCTTATAAGATTTGTAATCATGTGAGTAGTCAGGAGATTGTGTTCTCTTAAGGTAGTACACTTTGGAACAAACATTAGACATAGCGTAAAACCTCATGGATTGACACACATTTTGAGTGGTAAAGATTTCCAACTACCATTGAAATTCACCTTTAAGAGTTGGGATTGTGAATGAAATTGATACCCAGTTTATATTATCATTTTTCTTGTATGGTGTAAATTGGTGAAAATGTAACCATAATATGTTGTGCTTGAAGAAATGTGAAATGTATATCATTCTTATAACATGTTTATACCATCTTTGTGGTGAGAACCAAAATGCACATTATGGGAATTTTAAGGTCAATCTTAACCTTTTAAATAAAGTACTACTCTATCTTCTTTTGTAATAAATGTATGATGTGAAATAATGTATTCATCTTCTTGATATGAACCCCTAGGACAAGGTCTAGTAGTCTCATGAGCATACCAGTGTCCCTATTAATAAATTGGTTACACTGAAAATCTTAAAATGATAATTAAAACAAGTTAAATGAAACCATTTTTAAGATGAATGCAAATGATTCAAGTAAACATGATGTTTAGTTACATACACATGAGAACACTAAGTGTAAATATCCTTCAACCCCTCTCAAATAAGAGTTTCATCTTGGTAAGAATTATCGAATTTACCTAAAGTTACATGATGATTGTTTGAGAGAAGGGTGTGCAATCACTTTAGTTTTTACCTTTGTAAGGTATGTAAAATTAATATTTGAATGTCTCTTGATAACATGTATTTAATTATTATTTCCAAGGAATCCAAACTCAGTTTAGTTTGAAATCATACTTCTTAGATCTTGATGACTAATCATTTAAATGAAGTAGTTAGAATATTTGTTTAGATATTATAACTTAAAACATAAATCAAGTAACCTTAGTAATTAAATGCTAATATGTTAAGAATGTTTAATCTATTCACTCTTTTACTATTAATTCTCACTTGTTTCATGTGAACCTTCCCTATTGGAAATGAGATAAATTACAAGACCAAGAAAACATGCAACTTAAAATATAACCTTAGAATAATCACCAGTGGCTTATGTGGGAATATATGTTCCTATCAACAACCAAGCCAAATATTTCTATTGCAATAGGGGAATCAATCAAAATTAAGGGAAATAACTACAAGTGAAATGTTAAGTAAAGTAAGGACAACATAGCATAGTTTTAAAAAGAATTAAGGATTGCATGATAAGTGAATTTCAACAATTAAGGTCAATAAAAAAAGAAAAAGGTAATAAATTTGTAAAATAGGAAAGCGTAGTGTCATTGATGGTTCCTAAATGAGATTTGTATTGTAGTTGAAATATTTTTTATTCCTTTTCATATGAAAAAATGTGACCTTGATGTGAAACATGTTCTTTTCATGTCATCTATGTAGGATAATGTTTGTGCAAATGTATCATGTGTTATGTGTTGTCCTATGTGATCTCTTGGAGTGTCATGTAAAGTAAAATATAAGTAAAAAACATTATTCATGTATTACATTTACTATCATAACGCAGGTTCGTGCTCTCAAACCTCTAGGATAGATTGGAGTTGTAATTGTTTTGCATGGTGGTTGTGGATATTGGAAGAGTAATGTGATATATGTTGTTCTGTGACCAAAATTGTAATATTGATATTATGAATACACATGTGGTGCATGTCGCTTAGTGTGTGTTTTTTTATAATGTTGATGTTTTAGTGATGAGATTATTTGCTCTCATTTTCATGGATTCAATGAGGATTCCACGTTTGATGTGCTGCCTTGGTATGTGTGAAAGTAATGTTATTATGGATGGAAGATTGTTATATGATAAATATTGGTGTATAGCGATTTGGATGTTATCGTGATGTCACCACCATGTTATTATTAATCATGGGTGTCCTCATGTTGTATTATTATTTACTATATGTTATAATGTTAGTCATTGTGTTCATCTTATGTATAATTTGTTTAATATGTGATATTCATGTTGTGAATTAGGGGCATATGGTGATCATATGACCCCTATTATGTAGTACTTACACCTTGGGCATATTATGTGGATACGTGATTTATTATAACCAGTGAATTTAATGATTTTATTTTACCATGTATATATATACCATGGCTAAGACATTATGGTTCATGTATGTGAATCACCAATGTCTAGTGATATAGTTATGTGTTATGTTGTGAACCTTACACCAGAAGACCCTAAGGGGAGAATTCATTAAGAGTGTATGTGTGAAGAGAGAATGCATGGACCATGTTTTCATAATCTTGAACTGAGTACGAGTAAGGAAGTGGAGTCTTATATAGACTGAAAAACCACTTTGATCTGTTTATTATACTTCAAATTTGCTCAGTATATTATGGATGTGCACCACCTTAGGATCAACTTATGAAAAATATCATACCCTAATCTCTAATATTGGGTTTTCCATCAAAAAAATCCTATGATTTTGATATGATGAGCCATGTTAGAGTATCAAGGGATGATTCAGGAATAAATGATGAGATTTGTATTATTTTATATGTTATTTTATGATCCAAGGCTCGATGTCATAGTGTCAACAACTTGATGAGTACCCATTTGGTGGTCGTATGAGGCGACATAGTGATTTTAATGTGTTATTCCTAAATACATATTTTATTTGTAAATTGATCATTATCTCTTTGCTTGTCAGGAAGAGCAGTTTTCCTGATTGATATGTTCTTATATTTTAGGAATTTTATTTGTTTTTTTCACTAACGGTAGGATTTTTTCACTATGGATATTTGGCCATTTCCTTTACTTATTTTTACATTTGTGTACCATGTTTAATTATTTTTTATAGCCTATCCCAAGGCTTTGGATTTTTGCCACTTGGCATTTAATATGGATTGTTATGCTGGTTATGATGTCATAATGTGTTGGAATAGGGTCATGGGATTCTCCATGAAGTGGTTAAAGCTATGGACCCTATTGTTATCCAAATTTATTCTCTCATGGGGGTCGAGAAGCATCACGAAACTTGTACGATGCTTATAGAAAGATGAACCATGATATGAGTCATTTTGTAGGTGGGGATGAGATTCGTCTAGATATTTTTCACTCAAGAAATGGAAAAGTGGATAGCACCTCACTGATGGTTTGATCTCCCCCACTACTTTAGGCTATACCTTCAACCAAGGTGAGAGGACCTGTTCTATAACTCATTTTGGTGAAGGACATTAAGAGACCCTTCTCTACACAATGTTAATGAGAACCTTGAGGAAATATGATCAATACAACATAATATAACTCTCACGAGTTATCATACTAGAGAGTGGAGATGTTTCCTAGACAAAGGTTTTGGTTATTAAAGAAAATAAATGAGTCTTGATTGTCCCTACATACTTTGGCAATGGAATTTGTTCATTTGTGAGTACATAGTACAAACAAGGGTGGTTCGTGTAGGATTCACCATTTGAGAAATTTATTGGTGGGAAGTTAATTAAGATAGATTGGATTGTACTAGATATTTGAGAGACTTTAGATAAACTGGAAAAATCACAGACAAAATGCTTCTGAATAGCCAAGATATTCCTTCAAATAGAATGCCTACATTAGTGGATGCCCAGAGATGCACGGTTTCACACACTCTTCGAGAATTAAATATAAAGGATCATGCTAGAGACTCATTTAAATGCTAGAAATTCCTGGTTTGTCACGCCTAAGATACATTGATAGGATTAAAAATAATCTTTATCAACATAGTGAGAATAAAGTGATTTTAAATTGTTTATTTCATTTCTAGATGAAGGATCTTCTCATAATGAAATTGCAAATGCCATAATAATAACACATGGATGAGATATTATGTGACTCGAAGATATTTCAACATATGGTTGCAATAGGAACAAGAAAAACTATTTGAAAACATTCTGAAATAAAAGCAAACACAATAATGCATGTGATCAACATAGAGTCATTCAAAGTTCACCAGATTCATCACCAGGGGAAATTTTCTTAAGAAATATCAATGCCTGTCAATGGCTATACACTTGTAACCACCTTGACACAATTGAATCCAAAGACACAGGAAAATGAACTTGTCTCTCAGATGGTCTCTCGGGAAAGTGGTTTCTCTCTAAATTTCTCAGAAAATTTAACCTCTAACCATTTGCAAGAGTATTCTCATTGCATTTATACAATACACTTGCTCACTCGTCCCAAATTTTCCCCCCAAAAAGAAGAATATTCGAGGAATCCTTCACTTGTTACAAGGTTTTCCTAAAAACTAATGTTTAAAAACTTTACCCCTAAATATTTGAGGTGGATAAATCATGAACTGATCATGCTTCTCAGAACCTCAACTATGAATGGGATGCCATATCATAATTTTTTTAGAGACCTTATAAATCATTCTTTTACTGTATGATGCAGGAAATCCCATTTTTAATAATATTTAGGTGGCTCCATATGGATGGATCTGAAAAGCAATGATTTTCACCCTCGAGAATACACCTTGAGAAATTAGTGCCCCTACATGGATACCTACATTTTTGCCTCTCAGAAATGAGCATCATCAAATGGATTATACCAAATTCCTTCACTGTGAGTCTGAGTCTTCCAAGTGTAAAGAGGATCCAACAGAAACCTCCACATGTCTTGTCGGCACAACTACATAGGTGAAGTTCATGAGGCAGGTTCACAAATGAGTGTGGGCCCTCCACGTGTTCAGAACCATAGAGAGTTTCACCAGTTGATAAAAAGTGAGATTATGGGAAGGTCCAATGGAAGCTTCCACATGTCTCTTCGGTGCAACTTCAAAGATGAAGTCCAGAGGTGGGATTTCAAATGAGCGCAAGCTCTCCACGTGCCCTACACCCAAGAAAGTTGCCTCAGCCATTGAAAAATTCTTAGTATAAAAAGGAACCAATGGAAGCCTCCACGTTTCTATTCGGTGCACTTTTGATATGGTGCCCAAAAGTGAAGACCCCAAACATGTGTAGGCTCACCACGCGTCTCAACAAAGAAAAGTTGTTAAAATGTTTAAGAACTAGTGGAAGGTGCCATGTGCCCAGGGTCTGATAAAGTTACATCAGACACTCGAAAAATTCCAAGTATGGGAAGATCTAGTGGAAGCCTCCACATGTTTCTTTAGAAATCTTTTAAAAGTAAAGTTCAGGGGCAGGTCCAAAAATAGGCGCCGAGCCTCCACGTGTCCAAGGCTTAAGAAAGTTGCATTGGGTTCTTGAAAATTCTATGTATGACCGGGAGCTTGTGGAAGCCTCCATGTGTCTCCTTAGCGCATCTCCAAAGGTAAGACCTAGAGGAAAATCCTCAAATGATCACATGCCCTCCATGTGGAAAATATTTGATTTGAAGTGGGACTGAGAATCTATAAATGCCTCGGTGACCCACCTCTCTACTTCTAAATTTTGATGTGGGCTCCAATAGATTCACGGTTCATTTTTATACTTTAACTTCATTTCAAAATAGAGCTTAAAAAATCCAAAGTTCTCTGGTGACCCCCCTCCATGCTTTGACTATTAAATGTTGACTCAAACATGTGACATTAATTTGTTCCCTCCGGAGTCGCGAATCATTTAATAACTTTTCCCCTTTTCAACAAAAGGAAAAAATATTAAAAATTCTCTGACAAACTTTCTCTCCACCTTTGATGTAGACTCAACACATGGCTTTATCAGGGAACTTGTGGGGTCATGCTTCACTTTTATACCTTACTCCTTTTTCAAAAACAACCTGGATAAAAGTTCCAAAGTCCTTCAGGGACCCACCTCCCTGCCTTTAACTTAAAAAATGGCCACGTATCCATCTTCAGGGTCAAACTAAGAAATTTTCCTTATCGCTTCATATTGTTGAATAGCCAATTAGAAACTATCAGGGCCGTGGGACCAACTTTTAATTTTTTACAATTATAAAAAAAGTAACAAGTTCACAAAAAAAACCTGTCATGCCGCATCCAATTAGAAATGACAACGTATCCAAAGATGTTGGGACAGGATTTACAGTCCTATTTACAAAGGAGACAGAGTCGTAGAAGACACCCAACAATAAAAAATTTCCTCGCAGAGAAAATACTGTAAATAAAAACAAGACTCAATGTGATCCATGACTGAAGGAAAGGACTGAAAATGGAAACCAAGTTATGGAGAAATTTTTCGCATATCCATACAAGGAGATAGAGAATACTTCAAACCTTGCGGACTGAGAAATTTTAAACAAACATGGTGAGATTAAATTGAGCACTAACATCGGCTCTAGCTTGGGGATGGGAACTCCCTGTGAGTTATGTAAGAAAAATAGACCATGTGCCAAAAATCCATTAGGAAACAGAATCAATAACAAGCTTGCAAACGAGAAAAAAAAATTCCAACCTCCCAAGAATGAACCGAGAAACCAACAAAAACTAGTCACCAAGGACCAAGGAAAATCGAAACAAAAGAAACGTGAAAACAAAATAAAAACAAAATATTATACACTGTACAATGATGCGTTCCTTGATTGTACAAATCATTCAAGGAGATGTTTCAAGTGTCCACAATTTTGAGTAAAACCAAGCCAAGAAGTCTTGATACTTTTTTAACAACTAGATATATGCTTATTTTCCTTCTCTATCCAAGTTGCACCTCACCATATTTTTTTAGGTTTATATGTGTTGCCTTAAACCAAATCTAGAACAAAACCCATCAAACATCAAAGTCCAGGAGAACCAAACTACTTGGGATACTTGCACTCATCAATTTTATGCTCGTTAAAATCAGCATAACCCACAAAGTTGTCAACATCGATGTCTGCATAAAATACTTCATAAGAAGCATTGTTAGGGTCCTCAATGAGATATAAAAATTTCTTCTCACTGTATAACTTCACAAGGTTCCCCTCAATTGGTATGGTGGTGTATGACATGTCCATTTGCACACTTCCACCTACACTAGCTGCCCACTTTCCTTATAAAAGAATCCCCCATTTGGCGGGGGCAATCCACAATAACCACATTCATGGTTAAGAATTTTCCTGGAAAAGTTTCCAACTACACTAATAATCCATTAACATACCCAACTACTAGCACTTCTCTTGAATCTATAGTAGTACATTTCCCATAAGCTATTATTACCTTGATATTTAACTCATTCATGACCTCAAGAGGCATTACATTACATGAGGATCCCAAATAAAACATGCAGTTATGTACCAGACTATCTTTAATAATCAATGTGCTAAAAAATGTATCCACATTAAGTTGATATTCAACCAAATAATTTCCCAAATACACCTCAGGTGATTCTCTCAGTTCCTCCAATAGTTATGGTATTTATGATTCGTCATTAATATGAGGAACCTCTACATTTTCCACACTCTTTCCCTGGGTAATGTTATCCAAAATTCACCCCCTAGGGTAAATTTGATAACATGCATTAAATTATGAATTCCCAGGAAAATAAATTGAGTCAGGGAAAAAAATCATGTTTCTAGGGTCCCCTCAGATTTTTTCTAACTCCCTTGTCCAAGAAGAAGAGAGAAATTTTTGAGAAAAGGTGAAAAAATTGTAGAAAACAAGCTTGGGCTAGGAAAAATCATGAAAAATGGCTAAGTCTTAGTCCTCGCAACAGTCGGGACATGAGGGAAATCTGGGCACGAATCAGCCGAAAATCCACCAGGCAGTCTGCAAAGCAGTTGGGACGAAAGGACGCGCGGGACGTGAAAAGGTGAACCAGATGAAAAGTGGAAAAAATCGACTAAGTGTTGTTTTCACACAGTCGGGATAGTTGGGACAAAGGTACGCAAAAGACGCGGATCAGCCGGTTTGGCGCAAGTCAGTCCATTTCGGGCGGTTCAGAGAAATTTGTCCCAGGCAGTCTGGGACAGTTGGGACAAAAGTGCGCAGAGAACGCGAACTGGCCGGTTCGGCCGAAATAGAGGACTTTCGTACTGGGACATCCGGGCCAAAAGTACGCGGAGGACGTGAAAAGCTGAAAGAGCTGAGAGCGAATGGAATCTCACCATGTGTCTTCACCGCAAAGAGGGACAATGAAGCCCAAATTAGCCGAGGCAGGGATTTTCGTCCGGGACAGCCGGGACAAAAGTACGCGTAGGACGCGGGGGATGCGGAAAGCCGAAGCGGCCGAAGGCAAAGAAGAAAAGTCAATGTTTGACCCGTGAAACTTCAAATAGCCATAACATATTCGGCTCCAGTCAGTTAATGCTCATTCCCGTTAAATGACAGAAAACGCCTGCCAGACCCAAAATAGCTGCCCGCACTCAGAAGGCCATAACTTTTGCATTTCTCAACGAAATCACACAAAATTGGTACCATTGGAATTATTGCTCTGAGCCTGACACACAAAAATCAAGAAATTCTTAATTTGAAGAGAAATAAATGGAGAGTTTTTATAAAACGTGGCCGAGTTCATAACAGTGTTTCATTTGGTGGTTGGGAGTGTAATTAAGAGGCATGGTCATCATTATTTCTCTGTTGCAGCACCTAGGACAGTATGGGGAGCCTTTTGCAAGTAATATATAATCATTTTACTCCATTTAATGCCTCTTACAGGTGGTTGAAGGATAGATTTCGGGATTTCCATTTTCCCTTCTCTTTTCCTTCTCATTTTTCTATAAATTGGAGTGTTGGGCTCATTATAAGGGGGGAGGTAGTTTTGTAGTAAAGCTCTGCCAAAATTTCTTTGTGAATCCAATGTGTTGCAAGCCCTTGTTGTGGACTCCTTGCATGGTGATCCAGGCCCTTATCTTGTAATAGATTGAACTGTGCATACCAGGAAGCAATAAAATACAAGTTTGTGGATGTATCTTCCCCTGCTGTGTTTTCTTGCATTCTTCTTGCCCCTTTAACCTTATTTATAAGAATATTGTGTCTATTATTATGTTCTTGCAGGGATTCATTATCATTGTGTATGCTTGGAATATTGTTGTGAATGCATTTTGCTAGATTATGGAGAACTATCATCACCTCTTTTAGTGTGCACTTTGCCTCTGTATTTCACACATTTGGAGACTAATCTCACACCCTCCTTTTCTGGTGTATCACTGCTTTAGTGTAGGATTTAATTTTATGCATTCTCTCTCCCTGGTCCCTTGGAAATTTAGATTAGAATAGTTAGTTTCCCCTGCATTAGAGTAGATTGTGGCAGGTAGTTTAGGAGCAAGAACCAGCTTTCTCTGGAGGTCTATCTCAAGTAGCAAGTCCCACAACTTGAAGATAGTACCCATGTTATCCAATCACACCATGAGTTCAAGTATATGCACTTGTATAAACACAGGGGTGCTATGATTCGGTGTTAACGGGTAATTTTTTCTTCCTTAAATCCCAAATATTTGAATGCCCCTTTCATATGCTCATGGATTCTAATTAATTCAACAATCGGAGCATTAACCTTTATCTGACTCAAGATTTGGGCTATGTCACAAGGAACATATTTGGGTAGGGTAGTGTTAGAAGGAAGATTCACAAATTTGTTTAGTAATATGGGAGTCTTTAGAATTTGGGCATGAGCAAGAGCATAGGTTTTATTTGGGGTAGTTAGGCCTTTTCCAGATGTATCTTTCTTAGGGGTTTCCTTTGGGAGATTGGTAAAAACTTGACCTTTGGCTTGGTTTGTGGCCCTCCCCCATTGACAAGCTTACTTCTGGTGTTATATTGTTTCTCCCGAGCAACTGATCCATTAATCAACAGTTTCGTTTCCTCTTCGGAAGGGATCCCTCCATCATAATTTTTAATCATCAAAGACCTTAAGTATTCAAAATCATGATTGGGTAGATAAAATTATTGTACCATATCAGTTTCAAAAGTATTAATAGGAGGAAGAGGCAATACCCAGTGGACACAATCCCAGAAATCTTCAACTGTTATGGCACTTATTAGTACTAGTTCCATTTTTGGTCTTGATGTGGTATTTTTATGTCAGTTTCTGTTGGGAACACACAAAAAATAAATAAATAAACTTAAATATTAAAATAATAAAATATGAAGTGCTTAGTATTAATAAATATTGTCAACAGAAAAGAATAATAATAATGTAAAATGAAAGATGCCAATCTTCACATAACATTATGAAATCATCAAGACATGTGTCATACCTTGTGGTCACATTTTAATGACATAGTTCGTTTCCTTGGGAAATATTTTTAATATTTGAATTCTCAATGTAATCACACCTGTAGCATCACTTTATTCCACATCAAGGATGATGCTTTTATATGGGAAGGGAAATGTAGTTCCAAATGTAATAAAAACAAATATGATGAAAAATAATAATGAAAAAAAATAAAGGAGATGTGTGGAATTCGTAGAGGAAGGAAGTTAGTGTTGAAGGATTTAATTATGAGTGGTTGGGAGGACTTGCGTGGGAATCCATCAAAGCAATATGGGAATTTGAAATAGTGTGAAGACCTACAATTTCCCTTACATAATAATATATGCACTTTATTTTAGATCCAGAGGAATTAAGCGCCTGAAACCCAAGTTAAAATTGCAACTTTATCAGTATTGGATAGTTACACCATGTGCATATTAGAGCACTAGTTTGCATGACAAGAGACATGGGTTCCTCACGAGATAGTCCCACTATTTCACTTATGCAACAAACAAATCCCTAACCTACTAAGTAGTTACATTTTCTTATGTAATACCGATCTGTGCCAAAATAGGAGAGTTGAAAAAGGGAATGGACATCCAACAAAGCATAAAAGATAGAGGAATTTTGTCAAATATTGTAGTTACAAAGATGTTAGTATATGTGTATGCAATGTGGAACCTTATACAGGGAAGGTGAACTATTTGACATAATGTATTTTTTAAAAAACACTTGGTTCAACGTTGACTTCAGGATATGCACAAAATGAGTTTATTGAAATAGCTGTAAACTTTCAAGAAAATGTAAATGGACGGCTTAAGGATCCCCTCCAATATTTTATTGTTAAAAAAATACCCATATTTTTTTTGGATATTGGGGTTATTTTCATCATCCTTCCTCCCATATTTTCCTTTCATATCCTTCAATTAGTCCCAAGGTTTACTATCCTTGACTTTATTTTCCCTGGGATTTTAATTATAACATACTTGGGATTTTCTAATTTCCCCTTAACCAAACCTCCTACACATGAACTCCCATCATCCAAAACGGATTTTTTTTTTCTAAGAGTTGATAGTGTGATAGAGAAGCATAAAACCTTGATTAATGGGAGAATCCATCTTACAAGATTGAAACTCCATCACATAGTTTTCTAAAGAGAGAAGAAGACTAATGAGGATCTTAATGCCAAAACAAAATTCTACTTCTGATTCTCTAGGATTTACTTTAGGAATATTTCCTATTTAAGGGGTGACTGTTGGACTCTCTGCTATAGCGGCAGGATTTCTCAGATCTAATTATATTTTACCTGGACTTGTGTTGGTGAATTTTTTTGCTACTCCATTGTAGCTTGAATTAATTGTTCCATTTCTACACCTTGGGGTGTGGGTGTCTAGGTGAAAACAATTCTCAATTACTCTTAATGATTTGTGCATGGTTAACACTAGGAAATATTTGATACCTTGATCAACTTATTTGGTGAGATGAGTTGGACCTTGTAATCTCGTCAACCATTTTAGACCCTGGTAGGTTGTGTGCGTTGTGCTTGTTCAAAGCCACATTAGATGATTTGTTTGACCTTTAGGCATGGTCTCTTTACCTAATATTCAGATAATTTTTTTTTTGCAATAAAATAAAAATATTAAACTAGTAGATACTCAAACTAATGGATTCTAACTAGATGGCTAGTGCAGTCAATAAAACAAAACGTCATAATTTATGCTATCGACTTGAAATTTGACCCTCAACCATGTAACAACCATAAACATTTGTTTTACCATACCTAGGGTATAAAATCTTGGTGTTTTGTCCATTTGTATTGGTGAAAGCTAGATGATTTCACTAAGACAACTGTTTCTGTGTAGCTTGCAAAGTTAGAAAAATTCTATTTCTTGAGTCATACAAAACATCTTTCTAATCCCTATCAAAGACATATCAACTTACGTTCATATTCCTTATTATGTGGGGAGTTATATTAAACCTTATATTGACCTCAATCAACTATTTGTTCTCTCTTCTCCACCATTCTATGATCCGAATTACCTTATTTTATACCTTTAGGAAATTGTAAAAGTGAAAAGTTGGGTTTGATATTAGCTCGTTGTTCAAACCATGAACAAAGAAACACTTATGTGCCTTTGAAAGCATCTAGTATATTGAATAAAAAATTTCCTAGAACCATTTTTTTGGGGAATAAAACTCTTCTGGATAGTTTGGAAAGGGCAATTTGTAGGCCTGGGGTCACTATTTGACTAGGTCAACTTGTACCAACTATGACCGATTGCTGCAAAAAAATCCATCATCGTTTGTAAACCCATTTACCAGTTCTAAGTTTTGTCAACTCCAAATAATCCCCCACATATATGAGGGAATATAGGAATCTTCCTGTGGTGAGACCATGCATTTAAAGCTAGTTTTTGGATGAGGTATCTTAGCCCTCGAGATAAAATTGGGTGTTGTGGCAACTAGCCCAATTATGACTGATAGCCCTAGAAAACCAGCCATTAATTGTAAATCATTCGCAAGTTGTGAATTCCAATAGTTACTGTGAGTTCTTAGTATATATGTGGACAAGTAGGAATTCTCTAATCATGAATTTTCTTATCATAAGATAGATTCTGAACATGGTTTCTTAGCCTCCAAGCCAAAATTGGACAGTTTGCTAATAGTAGGAAAATGTAAAATAAATTCGTAGGACTGTAGTCAAGATAGAAAACCATCATGGAACCTTATTAACACTTGTAAATAACTGTTTGAAACTCTATGTGGCTTGACATGTGAAATTTGACTTTTGGAAAATAGTGTTTTTCTCTCTTCCTTATCTCTTTCTCTCTCCTCCCTTAAGGAAGGAAAATAGAATAAAATGAATATCTGCCCTAACCCTCTCTTGTTGTGTGTTTATTATTAATATAATGTAAATGGAAAACCAATAACATTAATTATGCTAGTTTTAGCTGGATGTCATGTAATTTATTTACCATTGATTTCAGATTCATATCGTTTTGCAGGATGCAAGTAAGATGGCGAAATGACATGATTATAATTCATTGTGTATTATTTTAATTTATGTATGTTAATAGAATATATATATATTATTTTTCTATGTCATAGTAAATATTATTATTAAATTCTTTGAGATTTGGACGCCATATTTATCAAATTTCCTTGGACAACAATGCAAAAGTGATCACACATCATGAGTTGTTAACGAACATTTGAGAAGTATTAAAACCAGAGCTGAATTTGTTAGGGTATTTATCAGAAAATTGGTAAGGATTAAGAGACCCTTTTACTTTGTTTCATTTGGAAGGAATTTCAAAGGAAAAAAATGGCATTTAAAAATCAAGACTATGCTGACGAATATCTCCATCACTTTTGGAATTACTAGTGATTTAGACAAACTCACAGATATAGACCTACTGAATGCGGACATAAATGATTTATTGCAAAGGGTTAACAGTTTTGACAAAAAAGAGTTAATGAAGGTAATTTAGGCCAGTAATATTTCTCTAGCTAGTGTCATTCCACCTGCCATACACTACCCATAATTGGTTAGGATTTGTGCGATGAATTATGACCCATTGAAAAGAAAAGTGTTAGATGGAATTGGTGAGGCGATATTGATTTTGGCACCTGCAACTATCAGAACCATGTTGAATTTACCTATGATTACAAATTTGATAACGAAAAAGATCAAAGTAGCCTTGCAGTAATATGAAGCTAGGAAGAAGGAATATACCCAACTGGTAAATACCAAGTGGTTATCAGTAGAAAGGAAATGAACCACTAAAATCTCTAAGAGGCTTGTTACGAAACAATTCATTGAAGAAGTAGAGGATGTAATTGGGTTGTTAAGTCAAATGGATGAATTGGAAACATCCAATGCTTTTAAGGAATGGATGAGCACTTATATGTGGATAGTGTTGGACAAGAAAGGAAACATTTGTTGGGTCACTTTCATTATAGAATCACTTCATGACCATATGGTTCCATTAGAAGTAAAAATAAGGATGGATGATGCTGTGGAAATGGAATTTTACATGATGACGTACATGATCTATAACATTACAGGCCACAAGCATTTACCTTGCCTAGTACCATGCGCTGATGTCGAGAAATGCCAGATGTATATTATTTTTCCTTAATTACAGTTGAGTAATTGGAAATGAAATGTAAGGTTGGTTAATGATGCATTCTTTGTAGAAATTATAATCTTATTTAGGTGAGAGTGGGAGTAATACATGATTTTTGAGGAAGATAGGAAAGTAATCAAGGAGTATGGGTGTTACTTCATTCAATAGAGGAAATTTACATATATCAGAGTCGATGGATTTAAGGGCCAACCATGTAAATTTCTCAGATACTTAGATGATAAGATGACTTTGTGTGAGCTAGAAAGACAACTTACACCAGTCCACAAATTAATTTCTTGAAATCATAAAACAAATATCAAATTTCCCATTAAAATTTTAAGGCACTCTTGTCCTTCAATTGTCAAAACTAGGTTAATGGAAGATGAAATGAGGAAATATGAGATGGATATGTTTGAGGCAAGGGATAATTATGATATTAGATGGGTATTCAAAAATGTAGCAAAAATTATTGAACATAAGCCACAATTTGAGGACTATTTGATGAACTACAGGGATGAGGAGGAAGTCAAGTTAAGATAATTTTCAATAATTACCCTCACTCAAATTATAGATTTCAAGTTTTTTGTCATCTTTGAGGGAGTTTTTGATAACCCAGATACTATAAGTCAATATTACTGTGATCAAGGGATAGAGGGGAAACCAATTCCTTCTATCGATTACAATTAAAAATATTAATGTGACTCATATGATAGAATAACCAATATAATGGGAAGAACAATGAATTGGTTATCTAGTTAAAATATTGACTTATCGATTTAGAGCATAAGGGTCCTTAATAAGTTCAGAAGTTTGGGAAAATTGAAATATGATCTTCCTCCTTAGAGGGAAGGAGCTAATAGAATGGACTGTCTAAGAAGAAATCCCCCTTAGTTGCCATAAAAAATCCCACTTCAGGAGTAATATATGAGTTGAATTGAGCTACCAGTGGGTCTGGTACCTCTATGTCTGCTTTAAAGAAGAATACCAAGGAAATGTTACTTAAATTGATGCAAAGTGCTCATATATAACTATTGTAGTTCCATTACATTTAAAAGGAAAGGGTGTGGCTTCTCGTAAGACTCCTCCAGTTTTTGAAAAACCACAAGGTGTTGATAAGCTAATGAGTGGAGCCATTACAAGTGGACATTCCCAATATAGGTCGCATAAGCATGAAAAGATAGCAGCTCCGGAACTCAAAAAAAATGACAAAGAACACAAGAAACATAAGATTGTGTAAGAGAAGGTTCTTGTAAGAGATAATTCCCATCCACCCAAGAAGCATGAATAGAGGGATGTAGTAATTTATCACCTAGAAATTGAAAGAATTGGTATCCCCAAGTACAACATTTGCACCATTTCTAGAACAGAAAAAATTCCAAACCAGTCCAGTGAGAAAATCAATACTTTTATTTTTACCTGTTTCTTTAGAAGGAGTAAGAATTGGCAGGAGTCAGAAGCAAACAATCCTAGGTATGTGTTTTCCTAATTTTGGATATATTAATATTATGAGTCAAAGTATGAACATGTTTTAAACGTTATCAAGTGAAAGTATTATTTTATCTTCATTTAAATTTTTTGAAGAATCAAGAAAAGGTCAAGTTTAAATACTGGATGTTTATATCGGGGATATTTTCCCCATGGTGGATGTATCTGATGTACATGAGGATGAAATACAAGTGAAATGTTAAAGTGAGCCTAAGTTGAGAGGAGAGATGGAAAATACTAAGAATGTACCAACTGTTGGAATAGAGGGTTAGTTATTAAAAAAATTTCACTCAGGCCAAGCAGTTCCAGAGTTAAACAAAATAGGAATGCCCAGTGAAAGGACTACAGCCACAAACATGTTGTTTGAGAAGAAAATTTCTCGTAAATTCAGGGTCACTAGGGATAATACATCTTCGTAGGTAGGTAAATCTATGGATTAAGGTAAAACAAAATCTACACATGGTTTAGCTATTGAGTATAAGTTTGTGGATGATATAAATTCACAAAAACGAGAAATGAACCAGTAATAGAGAGCCATCCCACCATGCCACAAAAATAAATGTCAATAGGAAAAGAATATGTTAGTATGTTAGATCAACATCCTCCAAAAGAGGTAAAAGTTATGGAAGGTGAAGGAGTATATACTAAAGAAGTTTTGACTCAAGAATATCCTAAGGGAGATGATGAAGTGGAAATTGTATCAATTGGTGAAATAAGAGAAACTAAATTTTTAACCACAAGTGTTACCAAAAAATAAACTGGCTAGGCACAAGGTCGAAGCCATGAAGAAATACAATTGGGGTAAAGACCATTACTAAGCGGGGACATTGAAATAATTATGGGAACTAAACATGAAAAATAACTAGAATCATTAGTTCAAGATGCACATAAAATGTCCAAGAATTTTATGGTTGTCCCTAAAAAACCTCAACAGGAGCTGAAAAAGACAAAAAATGGTACAACTCTTAAAAATGGCTAGATGGGAGAGTGTATATTGAAGGACGAAAAAAAAAATTATTCCGGTCAAGGCTATAGATCTCATATCTTTTTTCAGAGGCCATCGTATTCTCCAAAATGACTAGATTCCTCACAAAAACCCATACTAATCCACTGGGATCCAAAACCTTAGAAGTGGTGACCCACAATGAGGCAAATACTGGAGAAATCATAACAATTGGTGATTAATATGTTCAACATATTCCCTTACACAAGCCCTCACGAGACAATTTGAAACATGGAGTGGTATAGGTAGTGAACGAATTGTTACAGAAGGTAGATGAGGATAGGGTAACAAATAAATAGTTAAAATAACAAGTCTAAATGTTGAGTTCAAGTTTTAAATGATTAATTGGTTAGTCTAGCCAAATCCAAAAAAGTGCATCTACCATCACTTCTAA
Organism: Taxus chinensis; assembly: GCA_019776745.2. Taxonomy (NCBI): domain Eukaryota; kingdom Viridiplantae; phylum Streptophyta; class Pinopsida; order Cupressales; family Taxaceae; genus Taxus; species Taxus chinensis. The sequence continues at coordinate 388,025,474 of CM034155.1, forward strand.
AGGGAGGGAAAAAATTGACCATGTTATTAAAAAGGTCAAAGTTTTGGACACATGGATTGAGAAATTGATACAAAAGGGGAAGGAAATAATTGAGGAAGTAAGAACAAAGAATGAGGAACTAAATAATACGCTCAATGATATTGGAGAATTAACTAAGCAATGTGACAATGAAATCTTTCACTTTGAAGGAATTTTCTCTAAATTGAAACACATAACTCAACTCAGTGATGAGTTAGTTGAGAAAGAAGAATCTTTTCCACAGGAATATAAGGGGAATCAATATGCCATAGAATAATTATCTAAAATTAAAGTGGATGTATTAAATATGATCAAAGATAAATTGGAGGTCAAAATAAAATGGGTTCATAATACTATATATATTATTGACTCAAAGCTTGAAGACAGTGTTTAATAAATTCAAAAGGAGCCATGGTGATTTAATATTTGGCTTCTTATGTAGTTCGTTTGAGAGAAATATTTAAAAATATGATTTTTCTTTTGAGACCAATAAAATAATGAACAAGATTGACAACAAAATTATAGAATTGAAAGCTAAACCATTGAATTTTCAAAGGAAAATGAACCATTGTGTGGATTCTATAACAAGACAAACACTAATTTTTTAACACCATACATGACCAAATGAAGGGGACATCAATGAAAATTTTTAGATATATGATGCATATATGAATAGGATCCCAGAAGAAAATATTAAAGAAGAACCAAAAAAAGAAGCTAAAAGAGAAGAAAAGGATGCAAACCTGAAAGATTGAACAAGGTTAGGATTTTCATCCTTAAAAATTCATCGTGTTATCATATTTCATTTTAATTTAATTCTTAATTTGATATTATTTTCTCCATGAATGATGATTATGATTAATAGAACCTATTTTTCTTTGGTATGAATTGCTAGTTCAATATTGTTCATTAGATTTTATATTGCTTAGCTGAAGTTACATGTCCATTTGTAAGAGGATATGAACTAATAAGTGGCTGGTATTCTCTGTACTTTGAAAATGAAAAAATGGCGATTATATAGGGGCCCTATCCCATGATGAAAAATTTCAGAAACATGTTTAAAATTAAAGACATAAAAGACAAACATGACATTCAAACATTCTTCACTCCTTCTATGAAATTCCCCCCAGTGGACGAAGTTTGTTCAGAAGTTTGTTTTTCCTCAAGATGAATTCATCAAAACCTTGTGATTTCTGGATAAAAATGATTGACCCTGTTAAATCCTTAGACATCCCCCTGTCCATCAATGACTCAAGATTCATTCTGGGACATTTTCGTGATCATTTCAAGCTCAGTCTTCTTCTGATAAAAATACACCCACTCTAAGAGATCCAAGATACCTGTAAATAATTTCATCTTACCTTTCCCCTTGTAGAGGATGGACTTATTTGACATAGAATTAGAGTGAACAGATGGAGTGGTTGAAAGAATAAGAACTACATCCTGGGGGCAAGGCATAACAAGATATTTTTAGCTAGGTTCAACCTTCCATCTCCTTGTAAGGGGTGTGTGTTATCTTAGAGAAGGAATTAGTTGAGGCCATGAGATTTCATGCTCTAAAAGAGGATCATAATGCCATGAACGAGTGGATGAAAAAACCACAAACGTGCCCCTATTGTCTCTGGCAAAACAAATTACCACTCTTAAGTGACGACAAGATAAAGACAATTCCTCTTCTCCATCTGAAATGATAATTGGGGGCTGAGGTCTTGATTAATCCCTTAGCTTGCCCAAATACCGTAATGGTATTCTAAATGGTTTTGATGGCATAGGATTTCCCTGACCTTTCTCCATAGAAACAGTCCTCCACTCCAACTTGTCTATTTTATGAGAAATAGTAGGCATTGTATCAATTTAAGACTGGTCATACAACACATAAGACTCCTTGGGGATTTCCTTCAAAAAAATTATTCATTAAATAAGAAAGCACACTAATAATCAGTTTTCTTGGATACTTGAGGTCTCTTTTCCATCCATAATCTTTTCAATTCTTCGAGAGCCTTCTTATGTTCCCACCGAAAGAGATGAAAATACATGGATTGAAAAGCTGAGAAGACAAGATTAATTCTAATCAACCTTAGAATAATTGAAAAACGAACCTTTCCATAAGTTAAGAGCCCTTTGGTGTCCCCTAGGTGTGTTATCTTAAGAAAATTTCTAAGAAAAGCTTCATCTGTGGCACTCAAATCGAAGATTTGGTTTAAGTCTTCTGAGGAAATTTTTTTCAGACTATTTTCCATAAGGAATTTCACCATGTTGATGAAAAGAACTATGAAAAATTTCATCACTACAAGGGTAAGAAAAGAAATACATGTTGATGAAAGAGTAGAATTGAGTTTTATAGTAAAAATGGTGCCAATTGATTTAGTTGAAAGAAATCGTTCCCATTAGATGAAATAATTTTTTTCTCAGCTCACATGAAGAAAAATTAATAGTGGAGGTGAATCAGAAGTGATCATAATTGATAAATTAATCATATTTTCCAAGAAGCATGTGAGGTATTTAAAATAAAAGGACGTGTAAAGAAATTTACAAAACCCAATATTGATTCTTAGAAAAAGGATAAGAGTACTTTTCATATCAGGTCACCTGGAAGTGTTAAGAAATCATCAAAGGCAACCATCCAATCATGAAGTTAAAATAAAAATTAAATAATTGGAAAAAATTTATGACATGATATCTTAACCATGTATGATGGAGAAAGATGAAAAAGGCTCGTACTCCTTACACATGGAAATGCTAAACATAATATATTCATTAAGGTATCATAGATAGAATGATATACTATAAAAGGAGAATATACCTTTAAAATATCCATGTTTTTGGGGGGAAAAGTGGAAAACAAATAGGATGATAAAATTGTATAAATACGAAGGGAATACTCTCACATAAAGGGGGGATTAAATTTTTAGAGATTTTAGAGGAACAAGAGTAAACACTGATAATACCATCCTTTCCCTGAGAACTGATCTAAGATACATATAATTTTATTTGGGTTATGTAAAATGGATCATGCCAAGATGGTTGCAAATGTAAAACCATTGAAAAACACTTAGAATGTAGATTTACTTTCTATTGTTAATGAGTTTGATGTGTCTTAAAATTAAGTGTGTAAATCATGATCTTTGTTGTGTTTTTTAGCAAGGTGAAATACAATAAAATACTTACTCATACTCCCATCACAATCTTATTTTAGAGATCTTTTTAGTCACACAAAAACTTTATCTTTTTTGTAGCATTCTAGAAATTTCAATTACACTTTTGAGAAGAGATTTAATCTCATTTATGTAATAAACAATTTTAAAGTCATTCATTTTCCATTTGGTTGAATTTTTGTTGTAATATTTTGAGTGTGTCTTAGGCGTGATATTAAGAGATCCTATGATATTTTGATAATTTTACAACATGATATATATTTTTTTGAATCCTTAAAGATTGTGTGAAACATTTTTTTTGGTATTCCATTGATAATCACCTTTTGGTTGAAGGAATAATGTTATCTATTTGGATTATTTTTTCTTACACTCGGTAGATTTTGAACATTTATCAAAATTTCCTTGAGATCTGGTATACTCAACCTTACCTTGCTTAATTCCCAAACCGAAACAATATTTAGACAAATGAATCCTACTAGAATCTCCCACTCTTTCCCCTTTTAAGAAATAAAATATGGAAATGCAAGCTGGTCCCATGTTTTATTTAGTAGTCTAAGCCTTGATTAAGGAGACTTCTGCACTGTCTGAAAGTGACAACTCGTGAGAGTTAGAATCTGTAAAAAATTACCATGTTTACTCAAGAGGGCTTCTCAATTTCCTTACAAAATGATTGCTAAGAATTGTTAATATATTCATTTCCATATAACTACATAAAAAAAGTGGGTCCTCTCACCCTCAGTGAAAGGAAGATCCTAAAGTAGGAGGGTAGGTCATACCCTCAGCAAGGTGTTACCTAGTTTTTCCTATATCCGAGTAACAATGAGATGATGATAACCTTCCCTCGGTACAAAATGACAGAAATCTTGGTTTAACTTGTTGATGTTACTCAGCCATAAAGGGAGAACAGATTTGGGTACCAACAAAGCTATAGGTATACTTTTGTTAGGTGAAATTATAGAGATAATTCAACATTTTTTCAAATCGTAGAGCATAATTCAACATTTTATGAAGTATTAAAGGATTATTATTGAAGTTCTGTATTTTTTTGGAATATATTAGTGTTTAAGGGAAATTTCCATTTAAACATGGGTGTTATTTTGATCTGTAAATTTTGTATTGTAAAAGTTATGTGTGTGTGTGTGTGTGTGTGTGTGTGTGTGTGTGTGTGTGTGTGTGTGTGTGTGTGTGTGTGTGTGTGTGTGTGTGTTACATGATATTGAATTTAAAAGCTTATAGTTAAATTCCATTGTGAAATTGATTTTGTAATAATTTGTGTGTTGTTTTTCTTACCTTGAAAATTTAATAAAGTTATCTAAGTGAAACAATCAACCCTAGTATAAAATTCGTGTCTAAACACCCTTCTTGTGTGGTTCTTTTTAGCATAGAAAAGTAAACCTTAGGATGAACATAAATATTTATACCTGATGGCCCCCTTGTTTTAAGGAAATAAAATCCCAAGTTGATATTCCTATCCTAGCCTGTATGTTTAGAGACATTTTCATGAACCCAAGAGATAGGAAGGACATAGTCCAACATTATCTAGAGTATGTGGTTCGCTTCTAAGATGTGTAATCATGTGAATAGTAAGAATATTTTTTTATGTTAAAGTAGTAGTCTTGGGAACCAAAATAAAACATAGTTTAATCCCTCTTGGACCGATGCACATGTTGAGTGGAAAATATTACCAACTAACCTTGAAATTGACCTTTAAGAGTTGGGATCATGAATGGCCTCGATACCCAATTTCTATTAGCGTTTGTATTCTATGGTGAAATACTAAGAGTTACTTATGAAACTTAACAACATTTTAATTTATTATTGGCTTGTGAACATGTAACTGTTCGATGATGTGCTTCGATAAAGTTGAAATGTATATCATTCTTATAAAGCATTTGTACCATCTTTCGGTGAGAAATGGAATCCACGTCGTGTAGAGTTTAATGTGTATCTTACACTTTTAAATGAAGGAATACCCCATCTTATTATCCCCCTTATCCAATTTTCTAATGAATGTATGATGTGAAATCATGTAGTCATGTTCTTGATATGAACCCCTCGGACAAGGTCTAATAGTCTCATGAGCATACTAATGTCCCTATTGATAAATGTGTTACACTAAAAAACTTAAAAGGGTAACTAAATCAAGTTAAGTGAATCCATTTTAAGATGAATGAAAATTACTCAAGTGGATATGATGTTTATTTACCTATACATGAGAACACTAAGTGTCAATATCCTTCAACCCCTGTGAAACAATAGTTTCATCTTAGCAACAAGTGTGGAATTTACCTGGAGTTACATGGCATTAATTGGAAATAAGGGTGTTCAATGAATCAAGTTGTGGACTTCGGAAGGTGTGAAAAGTTTATAATTGAATGTATATTGATAACACACATTTAATAATTATTTTTAAGGAATCCAAAACTTTGTTAAGTGTGAAATCATACTTCTTGAATCTTGAGGACTAATCATTTAAGTGAAGTAGTTAGAATGTGTGGTTATATATTATAACTTAAAACATAAATCAAGTAACCTTCGTAATTAAATTCTAATATGATAAGAACATGTAATCTATTCACTCTTGCACTAATAAATCTAACTGGTTTCATGTAAACCTTAATTGTGGAAATTGAGATAAATTAGAAAACCAAACGAGCAAAAAAATTAAAAGAAAAAACCTTAGAATAATCACCAGTGGATTTTGTGGTAATATATGTTCCTATCAATAACCCTTCCACATCTTCCTATTATAATAGGGGAATCAATTAAAAGTAGAGGTAGTAACTACAAGTGAAATTTTAAGTAAAGTAAAGAAAACATAACATAGTTTCAATAAGAATGAAGGACCGCATGATAAGTGAATTTCAACAATTAAGGCCAATAAAGAAAGACAAAGATATTAAATTTGTAAAAGAGGAAAGTGTTGTGTCATAGATGGTGCCTATACAAGAATTGTAGTGTATTTTAAATAGTTGTTGTGCCTTGTCTTATGGGGAAAGGTGACCTTGATGTGAAATCTATATTTTTCATGTCATCTATGTGGGATAATGTTTATGAAAATGTATCATGTATTGTGTGTTACCCTAAGGGATCTCCTGAACTATCACGTGTAGTAAAATATAAGTCAAAAAACATTATTAGGGTATTCTAGATTTGTTTTGTGTGTGTAAAAATGTAGGTGTTACAGTTTCCCTGTGATATTGCTAGACATTTTCATTATAACTTGAAATTGAGGAATGGATATTAATTAATATAGTTATTACTAGTTTACTTTATTTTCTTGTATTATGAGTATGAATTTATTCTCTTGATTACAATAAGATGTTTATATGATGCTTTATATACTGTAAACATTTTTTTGCAAGAAACTTGTTTTATGTAGAAACTTACATGCAGCCAAATGAATTATCTACAACTAAAGGGTCATCGACAATAACTCACATCCAACCAAATTAATCGTCTACAACAAAGTGTATGCTGCAAAAGGAGGTCATACACATGAATAAATCCATGATACTAAGGAGCTTGTGGAAGGTGGAAATCAAACGTGAGTTTCAATCTATCGAGTGAAGAAGAAATTATGAGAACTAGGATAGGACTCAAATCCAACACCTGATTACGTGTTATAAAGAAATAACTAATTTATTTCATGATTTAATAACTGGTTGATCAAACCGATCGGTTAATTAACTTATGTGATTCATAAGTAAACACATGCTAATTATTTCAATTACATGTATGTACTCTCCAAATTATTTTGATAATATATTTTTCTTAATCTAACTCAAACTTATTGTCGAACTCAGTTTCTTCATTACTTTTTTGTAATAAAATATATTAAAAGGAAATCTCAATGCTGAAAAGGGGTTGATCAATATATAGTAGAATTAATGTATATTCTAATTTTGATCTTCATGCTGAAGTCAATAAAAAGTTAGATTTCTGTTCTTTTTTTGTAGTCACAGTCCTTAGGATGGATTAACACCTAAGGTATGGCCCACATGTGGTTTGAAAACCCTTTCCTTTATTTGGTGATTTTATTTATTGCATAATTATATTAGCAATAGTTCATTCCTTTATCTATGTTCTATTTTTAGATGTTTTATCTTATCGATAGTATTTTCTTCGAGTTAGAATCTAGTTAATTTACAAGCATCGTTATTTCTTAAATTTTTTTGACAACAATTTATCTTTGTATCTTCTAAATATGTGTAATTGTGCATACAACACTGGAACTATTAAAACTCTACATCCCTAGGTCTAATAATTAAATGATTGTAAATTATTGAACTACATGTTAAAAGCTACAAGTTAATTGTCACTACCATTTTTGGTTTCGTTTCCAGAGATATGAGATATAAGGTTTTTTTAGGGGTTTTATATTTGCGGAAATACAACTCCAACCACCCCTATTAATTTTTGTTAATTATGTTGAATTTTTTGATACATGAACCGTCCTAGGGATACCCATGGTATATTTTTACCCAATCAACAAGTAGCACAAATTTCGTCATATACTTTTGAAGATTCTGAAGAAGACATACTTTCTTCTACAAAAGGTTTATTGTTATAAGACCACTTCCTAAGTGAATTTTATGAAGCTTCTCCTGTACAGGGAAATATGACTGAAGAGGTAGACAAAAATTCTGAAAATGGGGCAACCACTTAGGAGTTTCCCATTATCAACAATGAGGAATTTGTTGCTATGAAGAATATTTATCCCTTACCCTTTCCTAATTTTCATGGATCCATAACTCAAGACCTAGACACCATTTTGTTTGAGTTTGATGTAATGTCTAGGATTTATGATTTTACTAATGATACACATAAATTGAAGTTATTTCCTAATAATATTAATGATGAAACCTTGAGATGGTTGATGGGTTTGGGAAGAAATATCGTAACTACTTGGGCACAAATGAAGGATAATTTCCTCACTAATTATCAATACTATTATATACAAAGTAGCAGAGAAGGTGATGAAATACATAGAATGACATAAAAGTAGGATAAATAATCGAAAGACTATTTATAAATATTCATTTTCTATGCTCATAAGTTAAGGGACATAAGACTATAACCTAAATATTTGGAATTACGCTATTTGAAGGGACTCAGTGAGGAGGATATAGATGCTCTAGATCTGATACGAGAAGAGGACATTTCAAAATATATCTTTGAATAAATATATGAAGTCTATAGAAATCATTCAAGAGTTACTATGAAGAGGATAAAAAATGTAAGATCAAAAGGTGTATCAGCTACGAGAACAATTTAGGACATATCCAAGTCAAATATTGTGATCATTTTCAAAAAAAATGGATTAGGATATTTTCAATAACATGGCCAATCAATTAGATGCTTTGCATGAAAAAAAATAAAAAAGAAGATGCAGAAGAAGCCCTTGCAGATATTTTCAATGCATGTAGAAGAAATAAATACGACTATAGATACATAGGATTGGTCACCATTGTATAAGAAATGGAGGCTACACCAGAATTCAATTTGTTGGAGACATAGGATGGGAAAGTTTTCTATGTTTCTTAAAGAAAATCATGGCCACAAAGAAAATGAAGTATGGCACAAGACCATATGCCTTTATTTGAAAATTGGTTTAATAATCCATCTTTACAACCCCCACCTTGGGCTTATCCTCAATTTTGGGCTTCATATATCAATAAATAGCAATAGTGGTAACCTCGGTTCTAAGGAAAACACAATTGTGAGCCAATAAGGTAGACACAAAGAAGAATGAACCCAATACTGAGAGATATTCTAAGAGAATAATTAAAAAAATTAATTGATATTGAATTCATATATCTAATTTCAGAAATTAAATTGGTGTCACCCCTTGTCATTGTGTCCAAGAAAAATTGAAAATGGAGGTGTTATGTCGGAAAAGTAGCACCCTAGGATATTCACATTACAAAACCCTACTTTTTAATAACATGGGATTGTATTAAGGTGTGGGACCCTTGAAATTGAGAGAAAAATTTAGAGAAGGTTGGTTCCAGACCTGTTCTAATGCTAACCTTCTCCTAAACTATCAATTCTAAGGGACCAGAGAGAGAGAGAAACACACAAATGTACATCCTAAACTAAGAGAGGTAATAACACCAAAACAAGACTAGAGAGAATCCTAGTGAGTGAAAGTGGAGGGAAATGGGGAAGAAGAGGGATGATAAAATTCCACAGTCCTAAAATATATTCAAACCTCTAATCTCATGGAGCACTAAAAATTTAAGCCCTGCAAAGGAACACAATATGCACAATATACCTACAAAAATATAATAGAAGGAAAGAAATGAAATATATAACAAGATAGGGAAATAAAAACTACACAACATTAATTTTATTTATTAAAATGATGTACAATTAGTTACAGTATAGGAACAAGGAAATAATCCTTAAAAAAATGCATAAATTTAAGTCCTACAGCTCACAAAAATGTTGGAACAATTTTAGTAGAGTTCCTTTAAATTTTTGAAATCCCTCCTTCAAATGATGGGAATTTAGATATACATAGATAAAAGGAGCTACCAACCAACATCCTTCAATAAAATTCCTGTACATAGGTATAGGAAGCCATGATGTTTCACTTTTCAATGGTACTTTAATTTCATAGTGAGCAGGGGTGTTATACCTCAGTAAACTGGTTGTTGAGATACCTTGTATGTTTTCATTAATTTCTGGTCATATCTTTTACCCTTTTTTGTAGCTTGATGGAAATCGCTAGCTGACGAGGGAGTTGTTGACATGAAATAGGAGGAATTTTTTGACATGAAATAACAAGGTGTGGTTAACATGTGATAGGAGGAAGCGGTTGACGTGTGACAGGAAGAGGTGGTTGACATGTGATATGAGGAAGAGGTTGAAACATGAAAGGAGGAAGTAGTTGACATCCAACAGTAGGGCGTGGTTGACACATGAGAAGGATGAGTGGTTTACATGTGATAGGAAGAGGTGGTTGATGCGTGACAGCAAGGCATGTGGTTTACGCATGATAGGAGGAAGTATTATAGAAAAATAGTAAGAGGAATTGTCATGTGATAGGAATAAGTGTTGTCGTGAAAAAGAAAGAGAGGATTTGATGCACGTAAATAATACGGGGTTGACGAATGACAGGAAGAAGTGTTCTTGCGTGATAGGAAGAGGTGTTTTTTTACAACAAGAAGAAATGTTGTCATGTGATAGGAATATATTTTATCACGCGACATGAAGAAGCATTATCATGCGACAAGAAGAAGCGATGTCACACGAAAGGAAGAGGTGTTGTCACATGACATGAAGAAGCATTATCGCACGATACAAAGAAGTTAATTGATGCACAATAGGAAAAATGGCATTGACACTTGATAGGAAGAAGCGTTGTCTCGTGTTAATAAGGCAACAATACATACATTTTTCTAGTTTTACCATTAATGCAAATCCTACTCTAAACCTTCATCATGGCTTGCAATCTCGCCTTGAGATACCTTGTAAACTACTCCCATTAACTGTCAGTTCCCATACCTGTAGGATGATCCATTTTACAAGGGGTGTACAAAAATGGATAACAATTGGTGACTTACAAGGTGATGTGCCTACTGGATCTGAAAGACTAGTTATTTTACATCCATTGGGTATGGAGTCATTATTATTGTTGAAACTGGTCTGATTTTTGAAACCACTCGTTCCTCTAGAACACTATTGAGACAATACTTCATCATCATATCTTTACTAAAATTGGAAAGTGCAACAACAATAAGGCATAACCATATACAAATAACAAAATCATAAATATCCCAAAATGGAACATGCATAGAGTGCAAAAGCTTTTATCTGAAAGAAAACCTAGCTACAACAAAATGATGTGTTGTAAGAACTTAGAGGAATTACAAAATATAAACTAATATTTAAAAGAAATATACTCCCATCGGTAATAAATCTTGAGATAGATTCCATTGATTGGGATCTACATTTCTTCTTTGTCAAACTTCATCAATTGGAAAGTGTTGTTTTATTTACACCCTAAAATCAAGTAAGGGCCACTCCATATTACATCAAACTTGGAGTGCCTTCTTGGTTTAGCTTTTTCTGTATCCCATTTCAGAACCATTTTTCCTTCTTGAAAAGTTATGTTTTTGGCCTTTCTTTCAAATCCCATCTTGAATTAAGCTTGGTCCTTCTGCATTATTTTCATGGCCTCATCCCTTATCTCTTCTAGTTTCATGAGATATATACACTTGACTTCCATAACTAGAAACTGGAACAACTCTAGCTGATTGATATGCTCCAAGGTTGGTAATTCAAGGGATATTGGCAACCTTTCTTCCCTTCGATAAACCAACTTGAAAGAGGGATATCAGGTTTACTTATTGAGAGTGATTCTATCAACCCACAAGGATGATTTTAATTTGGTATGCCAAGTCCTCTGATTCTCATATAGGGTTCTTCTTATAATTCTCAACAAGTTCTTGTTTATGGACTATGCTTGTCTGTTACCTTGAGGGTAGTAGTTAGAATAAGTGATCAAGTAGATGCCATTTCTAATATCCTAATTATATATCTTTTCTCCAATAAAAATTTAAGGCATTATGTGATATTATAGTGTGAGAAACACCAAATGTTGTTGCAATACCTTCATAGAAGTCTAGAATGGTAGCTTGATTTTCTTCCTTATGTGTAATTGCTTCGTTCCACTTAGTAAAATACTCCAGGGCTATAAAAATCCATTTGTGACCTAGGTTAGAACTTGGATTGATTGTCACAATAATATCAAGCCCCCATTACAAGAAATGTTTCTCAACTAATTTACAATGGAGTGGGAGGGCTTATAGCTTCTCTTTACCTATGAAGAAGGTACAGTTCTTGCATTTCTTGATCCATGAGTAATAATCATTAAAAAAATTATCCCACTAATAACCAACCCTCATGATTATAATGGTTATTTCTTTTAGGGAAAACTGACCACCTGCCTCTCAATCATGAAACTCATACAGTTCCCTCTCTATCTTATTCATCTTGATGCACCTTAGGAGGGCATCATTCACATCTATTTTGAAAAAAAATTATCTACAAGAACATATGGGATGCAATGAAGTCTGAAATACCTCCTTTTGGGATTACGCAATCCTTGATTATTTTGTCCTATTTGATGGAAATATATGATATTTTGAGTCCAAAAAAGAATGGGTATACCACCTGTGTTTTGTTCTTAATTTTCTTGCAACATCATAACCAATTTTTTCTCCTCTCTTGATTCAACATGCTTGTTAGGAGGTAGCTTCTCACACAACCCTTTTACGCTAAGTAATTTGGTCACATTTATATCAATATCATACTCCATGACCTTAGTTATCTAGCCAACTCTCTTTTCATTAAGTTCCTTGTTCAAAATAAAATATTTTACACTAGAGTGTGAAACTAATAGATGAATTACGTTATTTGACACTAGGTGTCTAAATTTCTATAGACTTATAATAATAGCAAGGAAATGCTTCTCAAATAATGAATATATCAACTCATAATCCTAAGGAATTTGGTTGAATAATGCGATAGGCTGCTCTATTCCTTCTTTATTTGGTTGTCCCAGTATGGCGGATATTTCATCCATTCCCCTAGAAGTGTAGAAAATAAAGTCCTCCAAGGAATATGGATTTATGAGGGTTGGTGCTTGTGTAATGGCCTACTTTATAGCTTCAAATATTTCTTTTCATTCAACAGTCCATTTCAAAACCATTTTCTTCTTTAGCATCATCGTTAGTGGCTTTCTAAGATGGGAAAAATTTGGTAACAAAACTCCTAACAAAATTAATTTTCCCAAAAAATGTTTGGAGAGCCTTCTTGTGACTTGGAAATGAAAATTATCGGATGGCTTCTACCCTTCCTTGGACAATATGTGGCCTAAGAGCTTGACTTCATGAGATAAGAATAGACACTTTTTAAGATTCAAAGACACTCCAAACCTCCTGCATCTTTGGAACACTTATATGAGGTGAAAGAGGTGACTTGTTACATTCTTGGAGAATAAAATGATGTCATCTAGATACATAAGAACTATCTTATTGATTAGTCCTTTGAATACCTTATCCATCACCCTTTTGAAATTTTCTCTGACTTGTGATAGTCCAAACAACATCTTACTTTAAGCATATGTGCACTACTTTATGGTTAAGGTTTTCTTGAACTGGTCATCTTATTTCACCATGATTTGATTATAGCCTGAGTAACCATCAAGTAATGAGAAAATTTCAAAACCGGCTACAACCTGTAGGATTTTCTCCATAGAAGGAAGTGGGTAGTTTTCTTAGAAAGAGGCTTGTTCAATCCTCAAAAATTTACCGATAACCTGATTTCCCCATTCTTTTTCCTAACCGACATAAGATTTGCTACCCATGAAGAATGATTGATTGTAAAGATGATGTTTTCTTCAATGAGTTTGTTCAGATCTATTTTTAAGAGAGGATCAATATGAGGATTGAATTTCCTTTGCTTTTATCTGATGGTTTTAGCTCCCGAATATAGTTCAATCATATTATTTTCTATCTTAGGATTAAATCCTTGAAAATATTCATAGCTCAAAGAAAACACATCTAGAAATTCTTGGAAAATTTGTATAAATTCATATTTTTCTTGTTCAGTGCTTACCTTGCCAATTTGAAGTGTTTTCCTTTCTCCAACTGATGCCTCTAACTTTGGTATTTGTTTCCTGAGTGTTCGGGAAATCCTCTTGATCAAAGGCTGAGTAATTTACATTTATTGGGCTTAGTGCATAAGGCTCAATGTGGAAATTAATAATAGGTTCATACTGGATTGTAGCCTTAACTCTATTCCTTGTTTTGAAGATCATATGAAACCAATCAACTGATAATTAGCCTCCAATTTCACTGGTGAAGTCTCTTGACAAGAACACTGCAAAGACTGGTGGAAAGTCAATCACTGATATATCCTGCTGAACTGGGACATTAGGACACGTGTGTAATGTAAGTATTAAACATTTTCTAATCCCATCAGTCCCCACTATTGTCCCATCTAACTATACCAATCCTTTGGAAACCAGGTCATTTTTCTATCCCAAATGATCTGTAATCATTTTGGCATTACTAAACTGCTAGCCCATGATTCAAGCATTCAGTTGTGTTTAAGGTTGTTCCTAATAACTAAAGATATATAGAATGGAGTAGGATTCATTATTTTACCTTCCCTACCTCCATGAACTCCCTCTTTTGGAGATGCAATAGTGAGTACCTTCTCTTGATTCCTTGACAACTCATTTGATGCTGACCAATTCTCCATGGCTGCTTGTAACAAATCCCATTGGCCCAAAATATTCAATGATTACCACATGGAAATGTTTACACTGGTCTTCTTAATTTGATCAATAATGTTAAAAGGATATTGATTCTCCTTTTTCTGCCCTTTACTTGACATGACTTCCTCCTAGACATGGGCTGCAAAAACCGGTACCTGACTTAGCTTAGACGGTAGTTTGGGCTGATATTGAAAGTTTGAGGTTATACTTGGATTGCTTATACCCCAAAGTGTGATAGAAGGATGAGAAGTACTTGGATTAGATGACTATTCTTTCTCTATATTCCTGTTCTTAGACCTCACGTTGGTTGTAACAATTTGAGAAGGGAACTAATTTTTTCCACAAAATTCCTTATCTTGCCAATTCACAAGTGTTGTCTCATTTGGAGGTGCTTCTTGATTAGCTACCTACTACTGACTTTATTCTATGTTTGGTTCTCAAGAAACACTTACCATAGTCACCATCAATGCTTAATTTAAAGAACCATTGAAGCATGTTGCTTGAGTATGCAATTGGATGCATGGGAAACACCATTCATATTCTTGTGCCATGTTGTTTTGATTTGGAACCAAGGCCCTAAATGTTGAAAACAAATTACGGTTAAATGCTTGGAATGGCCTATCAGCTTGGGGTTGTTATTGGTTCTAGTTAGTAGATTCAATAGGTGGCCTATTTGGCTGATATGGAGGTTTTTTAGGTTGGAAATGAGGTTGACAAGGTGTATAATTTTGAGCTTTATTCCTCTTAAGAGTTAAAAACTCATTTCCTAAGTTTTTCGATTGTTTCATAACGAATTGAAGTTCATTTGAGGGAATAGAAGAAGAAGTGGATGCTTCATGTGAACTATGATTTATTAGAGCAGGGATGGGGTATATTGTAGGAGCTATATTTGGATTAAGATTCACCATATATTAATAGAGAGGAATATGTGGATAGGTGTGAGTTTACCAGCTTGAATTAGGAAATTCTCATCTCTACTAGCTATGGCATAAGAATTTGGTAGGGTTATTCCCCCCATAGATTGTATCATAATAGATATATAAAAATTTGGAGCTTTAAGAAAATAGAGAAATGTAACTTCAATTGTTAGTTTGAAAAAAATTGGATCCTTTCACATATTCTTTAGAATCTGGGATTGAAGTCTCTCATCTTCTCAATTGGTGCCCTTTTGATAGTAGTCATCTGCTTGAAAAGGGATAAGTTATCAGCCCTCTTCCCAAAATGGATATAGCGAGCTTTAGACACTTGATCCCAATTTTGAATCAATCCTACTCCCAAGCTTCTAAACTACTATAACGATTTTCCTTTGAAAGAATAATCCAAAACATTTCTCGTAAAATCCATCTCGGCAATCTCATGTATGGCACAGACATTTGCAATGTCTTGAATGTGGTGGATGGGAGTTGTGTGATTTTCTCTAGTGAAGTGTGAGATATTCTTTAATGTTGCTATCGGGATTGGATTTTGTGAATTAAGGACAAGTGGAATAATGCCTGTGAAATTTTCATATGGGTTTGGGGGTGGCTGATTTGGTGGTTGTAGATGAGCCATCTTGAGTGGCCTGAGAACCCTAGTTGATTAAAGAAATGGTCTAGCTAGTGGAGGTGTTGGTAAAGTTCTATTTGGTAGAGATGGATAACTTTGAGCTCTTCTTCCCCTTCTTTCTCTATCTGGGGATAAGTGTAGATAGACAAATAGCCCCTCTTCTCTAGTTCTTGACCTTGTTTGGATTCTTCTCAGGAACTTGATAAACTTGGGCTGGTGAAACCACTCGATTTGAGTGATGGATTCACCATATGTGTTGCCTCAAAGCATCCAAAGGCTATAATTTCACCAAGAAAAAAACACAATCTTATAAAAAATCAAAATATTTACTTCTGTTGCACCAGGTGTGCCAGAACTGTTATGTTAGAAAAGTATCACCCTAGGATTTTCACATTACAAAACAATATTTTTGACTAACATGGGATTGTATCAAGGTGTGGGACCCTTGAAATTGAGAAAATCCTCCATAGAAGGTTGGTTTCTGACCTGTTCTAATGCTAACCTACTCCTAAAAAATCAATTCCAAGGGACCGGAGAGAGAGAAATGCATACATGTAAATCCTAAACTAAGGGAGGTTATAACACAAAAATAAAACTGGAGAGATTCCTAGTGATTGAAAGTGGAGAGAAATGGGGAAGAAGAGGATATTTAAAATGCCACAGTCCAAAAAACACATTCAAACCTCCAATCTCATGGAACACAACAAATTTAAGGACAATATACCTACAAAAATATAATAGAAGGAAAGAAATACAATATAAATCAAGCTAGGGTAAGAAAATACACAAAAAATTAAATTTACTGCTTAATATGATACACAATTCATTATGGTATAGGAACAAGGAAATAATCCTTCACAAAATGCATAAATGTGAGGCCTGCAACTCACAAAAGTGCTGGAACAATTTTGGCAGAGTTCCTTTATAATTTTGAAATCACTCCTTCAAATGAGAGGAATTTAGATATATGTAGAGAAAAGGATCTATTGACCAACATTCTTCATTAAATTCCTATACGTAGGTATGGTAAGCCATCTTTGTTCAATTTCCAATGGTACTTATCTTGCACGACAAAAAGAGGTACCATACCTCTTTAACCATTTTTTGAGCTACCTTGTATGGTATGTCGGGAGATATATAGAACTCTTTATTGTTTCCTAATTGAAACCACTAGCTGAAGCACAACAAGAAGGGAAGATTTTTCACTAATGAGGGAAATACTTGTCACATGACAAGAAGAAATGTTGTCACACAATAGGAGGAAGCAGTTAATCGGGACAGGAAGAGGTAGTTGACGTGTGACACAAGGAAGTTGTTGATGTGCAACATCAATTCATGGTTGATATGCACCAAGAGGAAGTGATTGACGTGCAATAGGAGGAAGTGGTTATCACAAAATACGAAGGCATGGTTGACTAGTGAAAGGAGGAAGTGGTTGATGCACGACATGAAGAGGTGGTTGGCGCATGATAGCAAGCCATGGTTGAAGCGTTATATGAGGAAGCATTTAGGTGCTATAAAAAGAGGCATTTTTGTATGACCAGAAGAAGCATTTTCATGTGACATGAAGATGGGAGTTTACCTGCATCAACAAGGTGGGGCCGACACCTGACAGGAAGAAGCATTGTCAAGCGATAGAAAGAGGCCTGGTCGCGCGATAGGAAGAGGTGTTGTTGCATGACATGAGGAAGTGAATGATGTACAAAAAAAGGCATGGTTGATGCACGAGAGGAGGAAGCAGTGTACGTGTGACAGGAAGAGGTGGTAGACACATGATAATAAGGCATGTTTGATGCAAAACAAGAGGAAGCATTATCACGCAACAAGAAGAGGTGCGTTGATGCACGTCAATAAAGTGGTGTTAACATGTGACAGGAAGAATCATTGTCACAGACAGAAAGAGGGGTTTTCACATGATAGGAAGAAGTGTTCTAACATGACAACAATAAACATTGTCATATGACAGGAATATGTGTTGTCACGTGATAGGAAGAAGCATTTTCGTGTGATAGGAAGAAGGACGCTAACACGTGATAGGAAAAATCTATGTACATTTTTCCATAGGAAACGTTATCATGCTTCAAAAAGGTGACAAATTGTACATTTTTCCAGTTTGACCATTAATGAAAATCCTATTCTAAACCTTTACCGCGGCTTGCAATCTCTCCTCTAGATACCTTGTAAACTTCTCCAATTAACTATTAATTCCCAAACCTATAGGTTTATCGATTTTACAAGGGGCATGCAAAATATATATAACAGGAGGATATGCATAGATTATATAGAGTTGAATGTAGCAATAACGAAGGATCAATTTCCATTCTATTTCATTGATAACTTACTTAACACTCTCACTAGTAAGAAATATTTTTCTTTTATTCATGGGTATAGTTGTTGTAGTAAAATTTAAAATGCACCAAAGGATAAATACAAAACCACCTTCGCATTCCCATGGGGAACACTTTCATATTTTGTTCTTGCATTTGGCTTGTGCAATGCACTACTACATTTAATAAGGTAATCTTGAGCATCTTTTCAGATTTAAAAAATGGCTGCATGGAGGTATACATTGATGATTTTACATTACATGGAATTACTTTTGATGAAGCCATGAAGAATTTGGATCAAGTTTTGAAGAGACGTGAGGATCATAATCTATCCTTAAGCAATGAAAAATAGTACATGATGATGTCTGAAGGTATTGTATTAGGGCACTGTCTATCTTCTAATGGCATTCAGGTTGGTCAAACAAAAGTATTTGTAATTATAAATTTAAAAAAACCAAGGAAACAAAAGGATGTGAGGATATTCTTAGGCCATGCTTTTTATTATAGAATATTCATACATAATTTTAGTAAGATAACAATGCCATTACTTTTGACTACTAGGAAATGATGCTACCTTTGAGTCAACTGAAAAATGTTAGAATGCATTCAAAAATTTGAAGAAAATGTTTACTACTGCACTTGGGTTTAGAGTACCTAATTGAAACTTCTTATTCCACATCCATATCAATGCATCAGACCATGTCATTGGATATATTTTAGGACAAAAGAATCAAGTTATAAACTATGTTATTTATTATGTCAACAACGACTTGCAACATGTTAAACTTAACTATACAGCCAAAGAGAAAAATTTGTTAGTAGTTGTGTATGATATTAATAATTTCAGGCACTACATCAAAGGTTACCTAGTATTTATTAAAAATTACTATGTTCAAGTTAAATACTTGATTGACAAACTAGTTTTGAGAATCAAAATAATTATATTATTTCTATTCTCACAAGAATTTGATGTGAGCATTGTGGATAAGCCTGGTAAGGACATCGTTGTAGAAAATTTTATTTCAAGAATGGAGAATAATAATGACAAATCAGTATTAGATGAATATTTCCTAGATGAGAACCTAGTTTCCATTTCAACCATAACACCTCGGTATGGTGATATAGACCATTATTTGGTCTTAATTAAGACACCTCCACACTATCTATATTTTGAAAAGAAACACATTGTTGAGAAAAGCTTGATTTTTTCTTGGATAGCCATATTTTTATTTCAAACAATGAAATATAATTTATTTGGGAGATGTATAGATAATGAGGAAATATATGATGCCCTCAAATGCTACCTTGAAGTGAACTGTGTGTAGGATACTTTGCTATAAAAATTATAAAAACAAAAATTGTTGATATCAGGTTATTATTGAACAACACTACGTAAGTACGCAACACTTACACAAGGAGGTGTGATAGATGCCAAATAATTGGTAAGCCAAACATATTAGATGAAATTCCATTGGAGCCTCATTTAGTATTACAATCATTTGATAAATGGGACTTAGAATTCATTGGTCCTATAGCTCCTGAACTCATAAAAAGTAATACATCTTGGTGTGCACATATTACTTCAATAAATGGACAGAAGTGAAATAATTCCTATATCAGAAGAGTGAAAAAGTTGTAAAATTCTTATGTGACTAAATCTTCACAAGGTATGGAGTTCTAAGAGAAATTGTTACTGATCAAGGTACACACTTTACTATTGAAGTTATTTTTGATCTACTTAAGGAATATTAAGTCAAACATAGGAAGTCTATACCTTACCATCCACAATGTAATGTCCAATTTTAGGTAAGAAATAAGGAAATAGAATTCATATCGACATAAGATATTGCACTCCATAAGAGATATCAAGTAGATAGAATTATGATGATAGTGTGTGCATTCAACACAACGTGGAAGAAAACAAATAGATTCATACCATTTGAAATTTTTTATGGTAATAATGTTGTCCTCCCTATTGAATTTGAGAAAAATAAAGTAAAGACTGCACTTGAACTAGGCATAGATTTCTCTAGAAGCTCAAAGACAAAGGATTTTAAACATTAATGAGATGTATAAAATGATGAGAAAATGTTTGCATAATACAAATGTAGTAAAGAAACAAAGGATCAAAGGGTGTAATAGGAACTTCAACACAAGGTCATTTCAATAAAGTTACTTGTCTCTCTAGTTTGACTCAAAGTACAATGACCGCATGATAAAAATTGGAACAAGGTTGCTAGGTCCAAATGGGATTGAGAAAATATCCCCCAATGGACTTGCAAAACTCACCACCATATATCCTTATAGGTCTAAACAATTTGTGAATGATCATAGACTAAGGTTGTAAAATAATAAAACTTATAGGAGCACTTTCATGTGACATTTCAGAGGAGGACAAAGTAGGATTGAGATGAGGACATCAGACTTAAGATCAAATTTTTATCCTAATAGTTCATCTTCTAAAATTAATAAAGATATAGATTTTTTCACTCACCTTTGGTGTATTCATCTTGTATAATACTCTTAAGGGTGAATAAAATTGTTTTGATCATCCCTCTTGGGTATCGAAAACACTCATCTTACATATTTTATTCTCATAGAATTTTAGTTTTGTGGCATTCAATGTATATGATGCGAGAAGTGCATAGTCTCTGACACATGGAGATAATGCAAATACTAAATGATCTACATGAATTAGCATGTAAAAACGAACTATTTTTTTATGTTTTTCAGGACTTATGATTGCATGAATGAAAATAAGGAACAATCTAAATCTGTCGGTGGTGATATAGATAGCTGGTACAATAATAGGTCAACATTCCCCCTCGAATAATTATTTGATTTGCGTAAGGATTTATCCATTACAAAGATGCATACACTTTCATGATTACTAAAACATCCACAACATCATAAAACGTCAACATGTGCTAGTGGTACAATTACCATAATGAATGTGTAATTATCATCCTAAATATACCTCGAGATAAGTGCACTCATAGGCATTTATTAAAGTATCATTCATCTGGTTATTTTTAATTCGTATTTATTCCATTCCATAATGTCTTTAAGTTACAATTATAAAATGTTCCCTTTAACCTATGAGTTATCACTCCATGTCACTGCACTCTATCACACCAATTTACCTCGCACACTTGATACAATCAAATCAATTAAATTCATTTATTTTTTGCACTGCGTATGATTCAATCTCAAAATTGAAAATCAATTAACTAAAACAATCTTCCACAGCCAACTTCTTATATGATTCTCCCAAACTATATGATTTCATTACTAGAGATGAAGAAATCTACATAATTAAAAATGAGTGGAGATTTAATCCACCATGAGTAGAATGAACATTCTCAAATCTATAACCAACCACAAAAATTTCTATATTTTCATGACAGTTAAATCGATTATATTACCAAATTCCAAGGTTTTCATGAATCTATTGTTTAGGAATTTGTTGTCACCTTTAAATATGGAGAAGCTAAGGCTAAAGGTTTATCAATGAAGGTTAATGATGATATTATAGTTGCAGTTACTAGGCTACCTATGGAGGGTGAACCTTTCTGTAAATAATCCAATTATAATCAACTTGACAATACTTCACTGATGAAGATGATTCCCTCATAAACAATCACCAAGGTATATATCGAACCTATCTTAATCCACTCTAGGCTGAAATTTCCAACTATTCTATCAAGAATTTTATGTTCGAGGGTAGATATTATAAAATAAATATAATCTCTTTCAATTTACTCAATCACCTAAAGAATGATAGGCATGTTAATGTGTAAAATTTATTAAATTTGTGCTTGAAAAATATTAGTAAAGAACCACTGAGAGGGAGGTCAACACTTTCAAAGTATTATCTTGTTTCTCTTATTTTCAAACCCACATTGGAGAGAGAAAACCCTGAATTGAAGGGGGAGGATTTTACAATTTCAAAACATGTTGATGAATTATTGGTGCACTTAAAGAAGAGAAGAATATCCATTTACAATTCTTCAAGCCATGCATCTCAACCCATAACTTCCACTTCTTATCCAAGAGAAATCCCTATTTATGGAAGTCCACCATCTTCTAAACAAATCCCACTGCGAATATTACCTAAAATAATATTCTTTACAGAAAACCTAATTGAAATTTCCACCTTGTATTCATATTCTTATAAAAACAAAAGGAATTCTTCCAGTAGAACTACCAATCGATCTAAGCATTCATATAGGTTATGTACTAAACAACCAAAAACTTAGAATCCCACTAAACCTCATACTATATAATTTGATAGTGATGTGGAGGATATTTAGGATAAAATTGAGCCTACACCAATGGATATAGAACAAGGCAGTATTGATGTTGCATGTATTTAAAGGAAATTCCTTGAAGAAACAAAAGAGACACTATAGGAGAAGAAGCGAGAAGACCATGGTGAGACAATGGTTCAAGAAGGCCTCAAGTAATAGATGGGAGAACATGAAGAGGTAGTTCATGATTGGGAAACCCATGATGAGTATAAAGAAGAAAGATTTAGAAAGGAGAATAAATACATATTTCATGTAGCCAAGTATTTTGAGGAAAAGATAGAAGAATAAATTAATCAAAATGTACTTGACACAAAAAATAATGAAGGAAAAATTAGGGATTTTATGCTGCATGTTGTTGAAGAAGTTAATGAACACATTTTCCACATAATTTTAGAAGAATAGACATCTAACAATAATGAGAGGGTATATGAGAATGTTCCTGTAGTAACTAAGGATCTATTTGAGATAAAACTAGAGGTTTTTCGACCAATATTACATCATCTTAGCATGCAGCCACAAGTTGAAATTAGATAAATTGTTAAAGATCATGCAAAACCATTTTATAGGAACATGGTAACAGAAATAAAATTGTTATATTACTGGTTCCATTAGTTGGAAAGTAATATTAATAGGTTATAAGGAAAAATGGGAAAGGGAAAAGGAATAAATTATCTTCCAGCACCAGCAGGACATGGAGGGAAAGGAAAAGTATCTTAAGGCCAAAGATAAGGAGATTGAAAGGTTAAAGAAAAATCAAGAAGAAATAATTTAGGTGTCCAATAACGTATTTAAATGCACACTACCCTTTAAAATTTATAATATTTTCTTAAAATAAAATAAATTATAGCTAAAGATTACATGTATCAACTCATATATTCCATTTGACATTAGTGCATCAAGAATTTTCTTGAGATTATATCTTAAAATGCCTCATCAAATTCAGCTACTATTTTTTGAATCATACATGTATGATTATTTCCTTGAATATAATAGGGATTATATCCCAGTACTCTATATTGGAGATGTTGCAGAGAGAGAAATTTGTTCTTATTCTAATAGTTAATTCTAAAGAGAAAATTAGATGGAAGATTACATGAACTTACTAAAAGTGCAACCATTCATGATCATATGTGAAACTTAAAATAAAAAGCTAATTATTGAAGAATATGGAAAATATTTGGAGCACAAAGGAAATTAGGCGGTGGGTCTATCATATATGGAAATAAGTTCATTAAGAATCAAGGAACCACATTAAATTAAATGTAAGAGATATAGTACATGCTTATAGAATTCATTGGCAAGAGATGTCCACTGAAATTAAAATAAAGGAAATACACTCTTATAATAATATCATTCCAACTTTGAGATGGGTGAATATATATATATATATATATATATATATTCTGCATGTGGAAAATTTTGGCTTCTAATTGATTATCACCCACCAATCTTCCATTTTATTATCCCATATTGGTGTGGTGATAAGCCATTAAGTAAAGAAATACATGACATAATTATGAACATGGAAAGAATGAATGAATGGTACTTCTTCACAAATCCTTAAGGAACATCTACACTAGATGATTTCACATGCGTATGCAACATCATTAAGGAGGAAATGAAGAAACATGAATGAGGACACTAAATATGTTAAGTCTAGGGTTGTGATGAGTCATTTAAATTCCTTTCTAAAAACCCTCATCTTTTTTATTTTGTTGAGCCATTCATATCCTTGAACTTGTATTTTCATATGATACTACTAGACATATTCATTATAACCTGAACTCATCGCATGAATATTACTTAATATAGTTATTACTATTTTAGTGTATTTTATGGTATTATGAGTATGAATTTATTCTCTTGATTACAATAACATGTTTTAATGATGCTTTGCATAATGCCAACCTTGTTAGCAAGAGACTTGTTATATACAACAAATGACATGTAACAAAAGAAATTATACACAACTAAAGGGTCATCCGAAAGAACTCGCAAGTAGGCAAAGGACTTGTCTACAGTAAAGCATCCATAGCCAAAGGTGGTCACACACATGAATAGATCCATGATCCTTAGGTGATTTTAGAACATGGACATCACATATGATTTTTCACATGTCAAGTGAAGAACTACTTATGAGAACTAGGAGAGGACTTAGCTCCCAAATCTGATTATGTGTTACAATGAACTAGCTAATTTAATTCATGGTTTAATAACTAGTTGATTAAATTGATTGGTTCCTTAAGTTATTTGATTTATAAGTAAGCACCTACTGAATATTTCAATTACATGCATGTACTCTCCGGATTGTTTGGATAAGATATTTTGCTTTATCTAAATTGAGCTTCTTGTAGAACTCAATTTCTTCAAGCCTCTACTATAATGAAAGATATAAAAAAAGGAAAATGATGATAAAGGATCCATCAATACATAGAGGAATTGTTGTGTTTTCTAATTGTAATATTCATGTCAAATGCAATAAAAAGTATGAGTTCCATTTTTTTTTGTATTCATAGGACTTTCGATGGATTAATACCCAATGCAGGGCCCACTTATTGTTTTCTAACCCTATCCTTTGTTTTATATTTTGAGTTATTGCATAATTAGATTAGTAGCAGTTCATTCCTTTATTTGTGTTCTTTTTTTAAATGTTTTCTCTTAGCCACCATATTTGATTCCAGTAAGAATATAGTAAATTTCCAAGAATTTTTATTCCTTAAAATTTAATGACTACAATATATTTTCATACCTCCAAAATATATGTAAATATGCATACAACACTCATACTATTGAAATTATACATCCCATAGTATGATAATAAAATAATTGTATATTGATGAACAACATATTAATTACTCCAAGTTAAATTTTACCACCATAGTTCATCTATTGCTTCACCTTGTGTCACTACCTTAAATTATGTAGACTTATTTTTTTTTACAACATCTACACTTCATATTATAACATATATTACCAATCATGCTCTCAATAATGTAAGTTTCAATACCAATTTTAATAATAGCACATGTTAATTTTCTCTTTTATGTTTTATTGGCTTACCAATGTCCTAAATCAAGAAAAAATCAAATTCTTGATATGGATGTATCTTTAGACACAAAATCATGCAATATGGGGAGTTATTTAGCCCCAGTTGCATACTACTATTTAGAAGCTTCTTGAACAAATAAATTTCTAATTAACCCTATTTTTGCTATATTTTATTTATTTTATTTTGACATCCATGAGATTTAAGAGCCATACATCCATGTAAATTTTATGGTTCCGAACATCTCGCCATAATACCAGCATTTCCAGGGCCAAATTGGGATGCCCATGGGTGCCCCAGTACTTTCTTCAAATTTTTGCCATTTTTGACAGTTTCTAGCCATTGCATTATTCTATTTTGTTTATGGTTGGCCTATTCGGGCTTAATTATGAAATTAGAGATGAAAAAAACTATAAATATAAAGTTATGAGACCATAATGAGGGACCAAACATTAGTCATTACTACTACTCATATAGGTTACATCCACTTGAAGGTCATTCAAATCCAATAGCTCCATCACATCGAAGGACAAGGTTGGTTATCTGCATCACAAAATTCATAAGAGGGGTTTATTCTATTCTTGAACCATCCTCACTACATTTATTATTAGTTATAAACTAACTACTTCACAAAGTTTCATTGGCATGAGAGTACCTATGGCACATCATTGCACCTACCACATAGAACTGTGTGGGTCTTACATGTATCACAATGATTAGTTAGTAATCCCACTATTGTGGAAGATGAGGTCAATCAAACCATTTCATATGCACTCTATTTTATTATATTTTAGGAATTGATAGTTATTTTCATTCGTTATATGTCATTCCTTATTCTTAAAACATTTGGAGTATTTGGCGTAGTGAAAATATTTTAGTGTGATAGGAATCGAGAGTTATCTTTCATCTATAGGACCTCAACGATGAGTTTCAGACCTTTTTCCTAAAGAAGGGAACCTATTATGTATACCAGAGCACTAGTGGGAACCCATGTCCTCTCCCAGGTGCTTGAGTCTAGTCAAAAAATTCAAATCTACCCTTTTTGGGACCTCGGCATAGCTGCTCCTATTCCCTATTTTTCAAGTCAGCCTCCCTCCACAGTCCAATCAGCTAAGTACCTTCTTTCCTTCTCTCTTGTATTAGTGTTTCAAATCTCCTTTTCTTTAGTAAATTGGACATAATTGAGGTTCTATTTTATTCTATTACTTTATTGATTTTTTTTTACTTTAGTACGACTACACGAGTAACTACTTTGATTAATTAGAATTTCAGATCTCCATATTAGGATTTTGTAGGAAATTTTTTGTTAATCATTTTAGTGAACCCAATACTCCTTCATCACACCTTATAGGGTTAATATTTCCATATTAGGCATCTTGAGTATTTGTATTTATGAAAACTTACTTTCTCATCCCATCCTATGGGTAAGAATCTAACATCTTCTCGATACTACTTACATTTGTGTTGATATACACCCTGATTTTGTCTATCAAAATTTTGTAGATGCATTTTCCCATCACATAGAATTCAAGTCTCTTCTTCCTGCTGATAATAATACTTTTGATACTGATCCAAATCTACATATCATAAATTGTATTTATAATGTTGCAATCAAACACAATTTAATTGACAATGGTTATGAGCTTAACTCATGCACTATGAAATTCCTAGAGGCCATAGGTCTTTTCAGATCATTGCATTAGTTTGTATTATATCTCATTGTGTGGTTATGATTGTACCAATTGGCCATGTATTACGCATGTTACATTACCAATCATTATCAGTCCTAAATCTATCATTACAATCTTATTTTTATTTACTTTTATGTCATTTACAACTTTCTATTGGGTAGACCATGACTTCACGCTATGCAGGTTATTGCCTGTATAATGTATAATTGTGTGAAATTATTACATGAATTGGTCGAATAGACCCATTTCAATATTGCAATTGAAAACACAATGCTAACCTTCCTTTTCCACACACTAATACTAGCAGTGACCCAAAACCTATCAATGAGAAATCACATTTACCACCTCATGAGGGTGTTATGTGTGTCATAGAAGCTTGCCATTCTTCACCTACTTCCCCTACTACTACTACTACCCTAATTACTTATCACAGTCATGTTCAATCCGTAACAATTTCTCTAGCATTTGCATCTCTACCTACATCATCTCCATTTTTCCACTCAATTTTCACCTACATACTTCTTATAAATAATTGTTATTGGGAACACATATGAACTTAACATATTGTGTGATATCACTATTTCTTATTTCGATTGTGTTCAATGAATTAGTATTTGTTTTGAAGATCTCCATTCTCCTTTATGTAATCGACATATATATCATGATTCTATAATTATAGTTGTTGCATATGGACTTTACATTTTTCACCATGTTGTTCAGCTCATGTGTTATCATACTTCTTATCTACTTACTCTCGGTCGCTCTTGGCTAGATTTTATTGGGAAAACACTTGACGTTGATAATATATATTGACAATTTCTACATTCATAAAAAATGACAACTCGAAACTTTATTTTTGATGGAAGACATTGATGAAATGTATCTAACTCGGGGGAAGTAAAATAGTTATCATTTTGTTTTTGGTTGATGCAATTGATTAACAACATGGAATCTGCAGCTATGTGTGTTGTTACAGAATGTAACACCTTGCCTAGGTTGTCACTCCATGTTCGTATTCAACAAGGAAATACATAAGCCCCTAAGGACCAAAGAAATACCTTGATGAAGGTCATAATCACAGTTTAGGTGAGATGATAAAATCACAAACATCAAAGATAGGTTATAGTTTACATGCATAAGTGTTCATTATTAAGTTATAGGTACATAAAATCTCATTATTTATTCATGTTTAAATATTATTAATCATGTGATTGAGTTTTTTATTTAGTTATACAATCAATACATATCATAAAATTTGAATGCAAAAATAAGTATACAACTTAGTTACAGAAATTGATGTCATTTACTAATGAAGAAATTTAACGTTTCCCACACAATCTATGGGATGTAACTTATAACTACTAAAATAAGAGATACATTTGCATGAAGATAAAATAAAAATAATGTAGAAGGAACCTATCATTTCCTTGGAGTTTCCTCTCGGTCTTTATTGGTCCACCTTCAAATCCTTTATCTTCATATTCTCTGCAACATTCAATTGTAACAGTGTACCTGAAAGAGTAAAAAGAAAACTATCATTTTTGAGCTCAGGGTTAAGTCTGCATCCCTGTGCTATTACCTTCATGTAAATGAATATCCTAAGATCAAGAGGCATAAGGTACATCAAAGTAAAGAATATGGAATTGATAAAGTACTATGTTACAGAAGCTCATGGTATCCATAGTAATCATGATTCCCAGAAAATAAAAGAAAAATAGAAAATATGGAAACAAGAGAGACTTTAAGCCTATTTTTTTTCTAACTAGTTTTCTAAGTGTGCATGTACATGTAGCAAATGAAAAGAGAATAATAATTAGTGTATTTACAAGGACATTAACTACTTTCCAAGAAGATAAATATTGATGGATACAAAAGGAAGTCATTGCATACTTTGAAACATTCAAATCAGAAAGTACCACATTCTGCAGGTTGAATCAAAGAAATGAATTCATCTCATAATGATCAATACTATCATAGTTTCAGTTCAGACTGAAGGATGAAAAAAGGAAGATATATATTTATGAATCTAGAAAGGAAATAAAAGTTCATTATTGCAGATTCAAACCGATAGGATGCATATAGAAAAGTATAGAAAATGATGATAATCATCAAGTTTCAAAGATTCAGTAGAATAACAAATTATTGAGTAAAGTTCATATAGAGAAACTTGGAGAAAAGGAAGATTATACATTGCATAGTAAAGGCTACAAATTCAAGAAAATATAGAGTAAGCCTCAAGGAACAACTATCATAGTTTTAAGAAAAGTTTCAGTTTTAGCACTTAGGAATTATAGGAACCTTATTAATAACTTGAAGGATTGAAATCTCATTATACAAATACAATTATCAAAGGATAGAGACTGCAGTTCATAGTTTCAAACAAATATTACAATAAGAATTGTAGAGCTTTATCCATAAGTTTTCAGGTTATCCATACATATAAATAGATTTTTCCCAAATTTACAGGATAGGGAAGGAGGAGTGAAGCAATCATGCTATTTTCAGACAATACTATATTACTTTGAGATACATTGTAAGAGATGTAGGGAACACATGTTCAAGTAATAAAAATTGTATTAATAGTGTTTCTAAACATCTAAAGCTCATCAAATTCAAATAATGTCTTTTTCAAGATGAGCTACAGAGGTACAAAGATCAAAATACAAAGAGCATGAGTGAATTAATTTCAAGAAGGTATTTTCAAAATTTCCCATTCTAATGAAATGATTATGAATTTGAGTAAGAAGCATTCAACATAACAAAATTTCATCAAACTCAAAAAATAATTCCATGTAGACGAAAATTTCAGCATGAACTTGAAGGCATATATCAAGTTTTAGATCCCATAAGAGATATTTTGCACCACATATTTTGTTCAATAAGTTAATCAGAGAAGATACCATTTTGCAAATTAAATATGGATTTTGAATAGTATCATCTTCAGCTCAAATACAAAGAAAAGGAATCCACAATGAAATTCAATTTATTTTTTTTACAGGAATTGGTGTTTCTGCTACAAAGGATATATCTCATGTAAATTAATTTACAGGAAACCACAATCAATTTCATAGGGATCCATTCAATGATTATAGTTAGAGTCAAATTTGAGTCATGAATAAATTAATTCAAGATATGATTGCAATTATGAAAGATCAATGCTGATTACATTGATCTCGAATATGCATGAACATCAAAACATACAAAGACTGAAGAATATCATCAGAAAGAATAAAATATAGGATGAGGAGGTAAATACCAGATATCATATTGAGTAATGAATCCATTGATAGATTTCTAAGATACAAATCTTCTCAAATCATAATAGTCAATAACAAGTTACAAAGTATACTCCAAAAGGAAAATATTGTCAAAACAAGACCTGAGCTGATGAATGTCAAAGTAATGCAAATAACATGAAAAATAGTGAAGCTGCTCCAGAAGGGAAAATGAATCGATTTTCAAACAAACCAAAGATCTATGGAGCATCAATTTAAAATACCCTGATTGCATAAGTATGAGCTTTGAAAAATGTAACATTGTTACGAAATTTTCAAGTTTCAAAACAATATCAAACACTGGAAGCTTCATATATAAATCTCATATTTATGCAAATAGGTGCATGACACATTTTCAGATTTCATTAAGGAAATGATTTCCATGTTATGAGATCAACATGTGTTGGGAGCAATATTTATTGATATTTGCAACAACATTTCCAAAATAAATGATGAACGGAGCCTCCACAAGTCAAAAGATAGATCCAAATAGAGGTATTCAAACAACGCCATGGGACTAAGAAACCCCAATTCATAGATGCACAAATTACAAATTAAAGGTTTCAGAGAGCAAAGAAAAAACAATAAATAAAAGCTATTACAGATCCATTTTAGGGGTAGAACAAAGTGCCTAGTAATTAAAAATAATTATGATAAAACCCTAGCTTGAAATTTCAATAAAGAGAATAAGATTAGGATATCACATCTTAGTCAAAATAATTAGAAATAAAGATATTGTAATCTTAGTTAAATAAAGGCTATAGTGAAAACCTGATACCAAAGTTTCAGATAACAATCCCAGATCTATGAAAATGTAAAGCACAAAAACCATCAGCAAGCTCAACAGTGGCATCGAATGTGAGAATTTAAAGGTTCAAGCTACTATGTTTCCAAACCCGTAGCACATAAAATTCAAGGTAGATACCCAAGGGAATCAAACAGAACCAAAATATTTTCATAATTTCTATAAAAACATGCGTTCATAGAATGGGCGAGAAATGAAACAACGACCCATTTTGAGAAAGGAGAAGTAATGAAATGGAGACCAGAAGCTTTGTACCTAAAATGGCAGCCAATAACAATAAAAAAAATTCAAACCCCAGGTTGTTATTCATGACGGATAGCAATACAGAAACCCAGAGTTTCAAACAGTGATGCAAATCTAATAAATTAAATACCCGGTTCGAAAGCATTGAAAATGGTGCAGGTTTCGAATCTTTTTGTTTTTAAAATGCCCACAAGGCAACCAAGAATAAAAATTGACAGCCATGAAGGATGAAAGAACATTGAGATAAAATACTAGAGTTCGATAGGAGTAAACATAAAAAAGTAATCCCACATTCAAGCTCAAAACACAAATGCACAGAACATAGAACCCTTTAAAATAATTCAAGCAAGTTCTCAGTGGGTTATGACTGTGGATGAAACAGACTGATTAAATAATAAGATAAAGATGCAACTAACCAAATACGAGTACGAGCTCTGAAAATAAATGAACTAGTGAGCTTATAAAATGGTTCTTCATATCTTATGGTTGTAAAAGATTTATCAACTTCTGCAGAAAACTCAAAGTTTCACAGAAAAGACTTAGAAATTTGAGTCAAAAATCTCAAAACCCTCGCAAGATCATTATGTGCAAAGTGAAACGGCAATACCCATAATGAGTTTTGAACTCGATTACAATGCAAACGTATGAAAATGCAAAGAATTCGATGCATTAGCACATGAAAACGTGAAAAAATATAGGAAAGAATCGATGCAGTGATCAAATTCAACAACAACCTTACCTTCTTCATAATTATGACAATATCAAAAGAATTATCTTGAGGTGACATTTATCGTGGCCACTTAAAATATCCGTCATAGATAGCTCGTAAAAAATTAAAATGATCGAAAATGGCAAGTCTCTAACCTCACAAAGCAACATGGAGGCTAAAAATGCAAAGAATCGAGCTTGAGGTGAATAATCAATGATGTGGAGGAAAAATTTTGCTAGGGCTTTTCCCTATTTTTCAAACAATGTAGAATTCATGAAATGATAGGTTTCAATTTCTTTTACTCAACCCTAAACTCGACCACTTTTTCCTAAACTCGACCTGAGTTAGGATCAATGGAAGGGATTAAAATAGTATAGGATCAACGATTCAAAATACTAACTCAAAGTTCAAATACCCTACCAACCTGGTTTAGAGCATTGATGTTGAAGATTAAAAAGTACCGAGATCAAGTGGTGTACATGCAAACTCCAATTAACTTCCCTGCCAACCAACAATACAAGATCAACTGTCTAGATTATAACAGTAACAAATCAAACGCATGAGAAATAAATCCAGATTCAATACAAACTCCAGAGTTACCATCAGTTCTGTTGGTACCCAAATTGAATCTCCCTCAGAGGTTGAGCAGAATCACACATTTGGCAAGAAACTTAGAGACAAGAAGAGCATGTAGTGTGTTGTTTTATAGCCGGGAATGAAATGCAGCTTGCTCTTTGTCACTTGGATGTGGAGAAATGGGTAGCACCCTCAAGAGGATTTGACCTATCCTCACTACTTTATGGTTGTGCCTTTCAACCAGGATGAGAGGACCCTTTTTGTAGCTTGTTGTTTGTGGAGGAGATGGAGATATCCTTCCTTATGAAATTATTAAGAAGACCTTGAAGAAAATATGATCAATGCAACAAAACCTAACTCTCACGAGTTGTCACTCTAGATAATGGAGATATTTTCTAAGCAAGGTTTAGGCCACTAGAGACAATGAAAACTTGATTGTTTTTACATGTTTTGGTGGTAAAAATTATGCATTTTTATACACACATGACAAATAGGGGTATTATGGGTATGATTGGTTGTTTTTATATGAATTTTTAGTGGGAGGTGACGCAAAAATGAACCCGATTCCCCAGATTCTTGAGAAATTTTACAAAAAATGGAGAGCTTAAACAGTAGAATGCTTTAGGATATCTAGGATGTTCCTTTAACCAGAATATGTGCTTTAATGGAGGCCCAGATAGGAAATTTTCACACAAACTTCAAGGATCCAAAATGAAGGCTCAAATTGGAATACTTAATTAAACAATGTCAACCTTTGTTTCATTACACCTAAGATACCCTCAAAGGCTAACAAACAATCTTATAGTCATGCTAGGAGTCACAATGATTTAAAATTTTTTTATTTCATTATCAAATGAAAGCTCTGTTGATAAATGAAATTGAAAATGCCACCAAACTATCACAAGGATAAGATATTGTGTGACTCATAAAGATTTTAATGTAAGATTGCAACAGGAACAAGAAAACTACTTGCAAACATTTAAAAATGGAGAAAACACAAATTTTGCCCAAGAGTCAACACAAAATAACTCAGATTTTGATTAAACTTATCAGTAAGGCGAAAGTTTCTAGAACAATCTTAGAGCTTGTTGATGGTTGTACACTCACAACCACCTTAACACGATCAAGTTTAAAACAAAAGAGATACATGGGTTTCTTCAAATGGTTACTCAGAAGGGCGATGGGCTCTATCAAGATTTTCCTATTAGAAAAATCAGTTCTCGACCCCTTACACTCCAACCTTCTAACCCTTTTCATGGAAAAAGTCATGCCATTTATATCATTTTACAATAGAGTTTTCCCCCCAAAAATCCAAATATTGAGTGTACCAGTTCTATCCATGATCCTGATCATGATTCCCAGAATCATATCTGTAAAAAAGTTGTTAGGTACTTAGGGGTATATCTCTTCAAACATCTCCCACATTTAACTCCTTCTAGTAGATCACTCTCCCCTTTACTCGCCAACCACTTCCGCCCGTAATCTGTCAAATCTGGTTCTTTGCGTGCCCGGGAAGAGAAAAATGGAAGATCAGATCGATCCCAGAGATTAGATCTCATATTAATGGTAAAATATGTCTCCAGATTTTCCTCACCAAACTAGGATATCAACGGGTCTTTTGTGTGCCAAGGAAAGAAAAATCAGGTCAAACTCGACAGTTAGATAGCATATTTAATGGTGAGAGATGTTTACAGACCTTCCCCACCAAACCAGGATACCAAATTAATGTTCCTCTTCATTTGGCATGTAGGAGACTCCAATAAATGATTAAAAAACCATAAGAATATGCATCCCCATGAGATTTGGAGAAAAATGGCAGGAAAATCATATACAAATGCAAAAGGTTGTCGTCAATGATTTCTATTTTGAATTTTGGATTGTCCACGTGGGAGATCTACTTTAAAAGCGGGCATGCGGGTTCCCTTTTTCCTTTTAAAACTTTTTAGAAAAAAGAAAAAATTTCACATTTTGTTCTTTGCACCTCCACCCTCAAGAAATGAGCCTAACACATGTCCTAAGGTGGGTCTGAGAGGAACCGCGGCCAAACCCTGTTATTTCACCTCTTTTTCTGGAAAAGGGAAAATTTTTCCAACTTTTCCCTGCATAGATCCACCTTTTCGCTTCTAGTCTATGACGTGTGTCCCAGTGAAACCATGCTTCATTTTACACTTTTAACTCCCTTCTTCACAAAAGGGAAAATTTTCCAAATTTCCCCTGAAAGTCCGCACCTCCGCCGTTGAACTGTCCCATCAAATTTTGACTATTCTCTATCGGGCTTGCATGCCTTTTTGATGATTTTAGTCTTTTAAACAACAAGGGGCAAAAAATCTAAGTTTCCCTCGATGGCCCACCACCCTGCCTCTTTACTTTTCAATGCCAACCTTGACCTCCCTCTTGTTGGGCTTGTGAGCCATTTTGAGATTTTAATCCTTAAGAGGTAAAAAAATCGAAGTTACCCCCGATGGTCCGCTTCCCCGCCTTTTGAATTTTCAAACTGCCACACGTCAAAATGGCGCATCTTGAGATGGTCCCCAAAAGTTAAGACCTTGAATGAGCGTGGGCTCACCACGTGTCCTGACCCAACAAAAATTGTTTGAAAGCTTAAAGCTCAGTAGAAGGTGCCATGTGTCAGGGTCTGATGCAATCTCCTTTGGCCATTAAAAAGTCTAAGTAAAATGTAAAGTGAGTTGAGGCCTCTAAGTGTCTTCCTAGCGCTTCTTTAAAATAAAATTTCAAGGACCAGTCCTCAAACATGTGTAGTCCCTCCATGTGTCCCAGGCCTCTCAAAAACTTTTGAAAAAACACCAAGTATGGAAAGACCCGGCAGAATCCTCTATGTGTCTTCATGGCGCAATTTTCAAGAACCTTCTAAGGCTTCCAAAAATGATTTGGTGGGGGTGCGACTTCCATTTTAGAATTTGACTCCATTTTTCCAAAAGGGAAAAATATTCAACCTGCTTCCGAAGGCCCGCATCTCTACCTGTAACCTTGCCATGCGTCCTTCTGCGGGGTCAAAATAAGTACTTTTACCCTGCCCACATAAATTTTTCTTTAATCAAAAGCCTGATGAAGGTCGCGGGGTAGGTTCAAAACTTTTTTCCAACGTAGTCCAAAAAGAAAAAGTTCAAAAAAACAAACACACCACACACCCTAACCAATCAGAAGAAGCCATGTAATCACTAAAATGAACCAATCAGATTCTGAGCGGAGCTACAGTACCAAATTTGCCCTTTTGCCAAAAAATCAAAAGGCAATTCAAGTGAAAATTTTGATTTACCTTGCCGAGTCCACCTGACTAACCAAAAGAGGCCACACTTCCTATTGATGCAAGGATGTAAATTTGACTGGGACAAATGCCTGTTAAACCCTAAAATGTGAAAAAACAACCATTTGAGCACGAAGATGAAAATTTCTCCAAGGATGGAGAATTTAGAAATGTTACAAGGCTCAAATATATTCCTTCGAGCTACATCCATTCATTTTTCTTCAAGTATTTAGGGAAAAAAGGACAAGGACAACAAATCATGACTACGGAAAATGGAAAGATTGGGACAACTCAACTTTTTCATATGAATATATAAATGTGGAGTCAACTATAGATCCAAAAGTGATCCTTGGTGCAGGAAAGGATTGATTACAGGAAAAAAAGGAAGGTATAGAATTTTTAGGCATAATATGGGAAGATAAAATGTGACAAAGACCGCAAACTGAGGAATTTTAATGGAAAATGGGGCGAGAAAATTTTCTGAGCACCAACATCAACTCCGACTCGGGGATGGGCACTCCTTTTGAGTGCCACAAGAACCAAATAATATACCAAATGCCAAAATATCCATTGCGAAAAGGATTCAGCTTTCAAAGCATAAAACTAGAACCATCCCCCAAAAACGAACTATGAAACCAACAAAAACAGGCCACCAGGGGCAAGAATGAACAAGAACACGAAAGATAGAAAACAAACAAACAAACTATACTTTGTACAGATGATGCTCACCTTGAATCTATGGAATCAATCCAAGAAATGTTTCAAATTCCTACAATTAATAGGAAATTGAAGCAATTCCCCATCCAATTCCTTCAGGAAGAAGGTATGTTCACCAATTCTAATATCAATGGAGTAAGTGCCCATCTATAATGCGTTAAATTTTCCATGCTTGCCCTTATCTTCATTCCTATTATCCCATAACAGCATGAAATCTCCAACATTGAAAGCTCTTGGGGTGACCTTCTTATCAAACAACCTCTTCATATTTTCTCTAAACTTTACATGCCTTTTGTGGGATGCCCTCCTTTCTTAATCAAGTTCAACAATCTGGTTAATGCGGGCATCATATGGACTTACTTCTTGATATTCCATTTATTGAATGAACTAATATGAGGATATATGCATATGTAGGGGAAGTAGGGCCTGATTCATATAAAGCAACTCAAACAGACTCTTTTGGTCAGTAATTCAGTCAGCCCACACAAAAAACTTCAACTGCTCACCCCATTTTCTCTTGTTCAACTCCAAGGTTCTTCTGATAATCTTAAGCAAATTTTTATTACTGGACTTAGCTTTTCTATTTCCCTGGGGATTGTAATTGGAAGAATATGTCAAATTGATCCCATAATCTTTGCACATTTCCACCAAGGGTTTAGCTTTGAAGCTCATGGCATTTTTAGAAACAATTTTGACTGGCACCCCAAACCTGCAGATGATATGGTTCAACATAAAGTCCATGACAATTTTGTGTGTTTCTCTTTTGGTAGGGATTTCCTCCACCCACTTTTTGAAGTAATCAATGGCTACAAGAATCCAATTATGGCCAACACTTAAAGGGTTTGAAATCTCACCAATGATATCCATTCCCCATTGCTCGAATGGGGCTTCAATTGATACAGGCTGTAAAGGAAAGTAGCCTGAAGCTTTCAGTATTCTAGAGAAGCACGGAAAACTATCACATCTTCTAGCCAAAATATTTTTATCCTTGAAGAGAGTTGGCCACCAATAACTAACCCTCAAGATATTTTGTGTTCTAACTCTTCCAGCAAAATGCCCCGCACAAACTCCTCCATGAAGATCAGAAATTATCTTGGGGGATTCATCTTCAGTAATGCACCTTAACAGAAATCCCTCAGGATTCTTCCAAGCTAACCCATAATTAGTAATGACATATTTATGGGAAGCCAACTTAAGGGCTCTTTTCTAGTTCTTACTCAAATGCTCAGGGAAGTATAGATGTCTGAGATAAGAAATTACATCTTTTTAGTACTCAAAACTCATTCGTTTTTTGAAAGCATCTACCCTACCTTATTCTACCTCATTAACATCAATAGTTTGCAAGTTGCTCTTAGCCATAAGCTTAGCCAAGCCCAAACCTATCACCAACTTCATGGTTTGGATAACCATGTCATATTCTT
This sequence comes from Taxus chinensis, assembly GCA_019776745.2. Lineage (NCBI taxonomy): Eukaryota > Viridiplantae > Streptophyta > Pinopsida > Cupressales > Taxaceae > Taxus > Taxus chinensis. Next base: position 388,063,870 of record CM034155.1, read on the forward strand.
GCAACTTGTTCACCCATCTACATATTTTGCTTGAGACTTTCATCTCTGATAAGATGTCTTTCACCATAGTGTGGAGAACATAAGTAAAAATTTTAGAGATAAAAATGTACGGCCTAAAGAAATTTGTTTATTTTACCAAGGCAAATGCTTCCTGTTGATGCAAAATCACAGCACCCCTGGATGCACATCAGGCTTCTAGGTTGATGTTCAGGCATCCAGTGTGATTGCACAACATGGAAACCTCTCTCCAAGCGTGGGACTTGTGAAACCGAGAGAGGAATCTCCAGAGAAGGCTGGTTCCTGCTCCTAAACTACCTGCCACAAGCTATTCAAGTGTAGGAAAGCTAATCCAATCCTAATCTAACCATGCCAAGGAGACAGAGAGAGAGAGAGAAAGGAAAAACAGCAAAAGCCTACACTAAAACGGTGATACACCAGAGAAGGAGAATGTTGGACATCTATCAAGACTGCCATGGGACAAAGAGAGGTGAGCAATGGGAAGGATGGACAGATGCATCACAAGCCCAAGGATAGATTTCACACAGAAAATGTCCCAAAACTCCATGAACACAGCTCCAGACCTGCAATGAACATTCAAACATGCACAAATACTTGCAATGAAGAGAGGCAAGAAGAAAACAAGCAAAAACGAGAAAGGATGAACAGATGCATCACAAAACACGTTTTGTTGCTTCAGAAGTTTGTACAGAACATCATTCCATTAGTAAAAGGCAAAAATGCCATTACAGAGCAGGGAGGAGGTTCGAACTCCATTTTTGACCCTGGAGAAGAAAAGGAGGGAGCAGCAGAGCAGAAAGATCAACAACAACCTTTTCTCTCTTTGCCCCTCTTTACAATATATAGAAAGAATGAGAGAGGGAAAAGAGAGGGAAATTAGATCTACCCCAACCACTTCTAGGTCGTATTTAGTTTATCTCATTATGGCGGCAGGTGAGAGTCTTGTCAAGAGCGGCGGACTGTCTTTTGAATTAACGCTGGTTGTTGAAACGTCAGTTCTGGCCATGAACACGCACCAGAGACGTTTTCATGATTTCCTCCCTCCAAACTACACCAAAATGCAAGATTGACCCTGTAATCATGTAGAGCATCTCAACAGCTTTCCATTGATGTATAGAACGCGCAAATCCGAGCTCTAGATCAAAAGATATGGAGGTCTGAAATTTTAGGGCACGGGACAGACCAAAACGAATTTTTGAATGTTTTCCCGCACATTGCCACCTGGAAGCCACGTGTGATGCTCTGATTTGCTGCGTGATTCTCTCTCCTATACCTTTCGGAGGGCTGCCTTTTGAAATTTCCTTCTGGACCCCAGCTGGGACACATGGCACCATCCCATTGGTTCGGATCGGTGCTCGAAAACTCACCCTTTAACTTTTCTGACCTTCTCCTTAAGACACGTGGCATGATCTGGTTGGTTCTCTGGCCTGCCGGCTCTTCCGCATACTTCACGTTCATTCGTTCTGGATGTCCCAGTGCTGCCTGGGACAAAAACCTCCGATCCGCCTGAAATGGGCTTCCTTGTCCCTCATTTGGCCAAAGACACGTGGCACCTTTTGATTGGCTCTCGGCTCCTTCGGCTTCTTCGCGTATTTCGGGTCTTTTTGTCCCAAACGTCCCATTTTGATTTTGGACCTTTTGGGACAATTTCGGCCGATTCGGCCGGTTCGGGCATTTTTGGTCCGCTTGTCCCACTTTGCTTCGGACTAACTTGACTCTTTTCGGTCGGTTCGGCCGGTTCGGGTATTTCTGTCCCGCGCATCCCAATTTCCTTTGGGCTCCTTGTACTGATTTCGTGTGATCCGGCCGGTTCGGGCATTTCACGTCCATTTGTTCCACTCGTCCCAAATGCTACCCTCTGTCAGCAGTTAGTCAATTTTTTCCTTCTTTCGGCAGGATCGGCTTTTTGTGCCCGCCGCGTACTTTTGTCCCAGATGTCCCATTTGGCACCCCTTAGGACTAGGACTTAGCCGATTTTCATGATTTTTCCTGGATTGACCTATTTTCCTTTCCGCAACTTTTGATGCATGTTATCGAAAATTACCCTGGGGGGGGAAAATTTTGACAACACTTCCTTATTCATAATAGTGTATTTAAACTCAGCCCCCTATAATGCATTACTAAAAAAATCAATTGGCCGCTTAGCCCCTTCATCATCTTTCTGTAACAAGAAAGATGCAAAAGTGTTCTCTAAAGGAAAATAAAATAGTTGGAAAGGCTTCTTATAATCCAGAGCTAGCAAAATAGGAGCATGCTTTAGTTCCTCCTTGATCCCATTGAAAGATTGAATGGCATCCTCCTCCCATTTAATTGTCTAGACCTTCTTTAGCATGCTAGTGATTGGAATGGTCAACTTAGAAAAGTTTGAAATGAATATCCTGATAAAATTTATTTGCCCAAAGAAGGACTAAATCCCCTTCTTTGTTCTTGGAATTGGGACCTTGCTGATGGCCTCTACCCTTTCCAGATCAATCATTACCCCTTGTTTTGACACAATGTGATCGAGCAAGTTTTACTTCTGTACTCCGAAATGGAATTTCTTTGGATTGAGTGAAATGCCATATTCTCTACATCTTATAAGAATTTTCTCCAAGTACTCCAAATGACCACTTATATTCCTAGAGAACACAGTTACATATTCTTGGTAGACATCAATAAAATCATTGATGTAACCAGTAACAAAAATGTCCATTTCTCTTTGAAAGGTTTATCCAGCATTCATTAGACCAAAGGGCATCTTGACATATACATAATTCCCCCAAGGAGTGTTAAAGGAAGTTTTAATTCTTTTTTATTCCTTCACCACAACTCAATTATAACCAAAAAAACCATCTAGGGTAGAAAGTGGCTCAAAACCAGTCACTAGATGAAGCATGTTTTCCATGTTTAGTAAAGGATAATTATTCTTTATTGATGCTCTGTTCAAATTTTTGAAGTCCACACAAAGCCTGATGTCACCATTCTTCTTTCTGACTGGTACTAGGTTTGCAACCCAACAAGAATACCTTGTAGGCTCAATAATCCCTCCATCCCTCAGTTTCTTCAGTTCCTCTTGCATTTTAAGAGATAAGAGTGGATTGATTGGCCTCTTTTTTTACCTAAATGGTTATGCATTCGATTCCAAGGGAATCTCATGTTGAAATAGATCCTCTATGTATGTCTTTAATTCAGAATAAGTCCATGCCATGCAATCTTGATATTTTTTTGGCAATTAGACATAAGACTATTTTTCGTCCTTTCTGAGATTCCTTCCCAACCATATCTTCCTCGGCTTCTCCTTCATGCCAAGTTCATGCTCCTCAACATCCCTTGAGGATGCTAAGCATCTGTTGATAATGTGATCAACATTATCAAAGTTTGATTCAAGAGCAACCAGCCATATAGGAATGGTATTAGTCTTTCGTTGGATGATTCCTCTGCCAAACAAGGTTTCTTTACCCTCTTCTACACACACCATTGGCTCCCAATAAATATTTTGATTAGAAAACTCCCCCTTGTTCTGCAGAAATCTTCTCACTTGAGCATTGCCATCAAAAACTTGCCAATGTTTAATGTTGTTAGGTACAGATGGTCTAGTTAACACCTCAACATCATATTCAAAATATAGGGACACTGTACAATTATCAAACCAATATCCCAATACTGTAAGTTTATCTTCCAAATCATTTAACCTCCTATCATGATGCACAATATTGAATAAATTAAACATCTCAATGAGATCCCAAGCTGCATGCTTGTATTGTTTCATTCGCTTATTTTTTGTGGCATAACATTTTCTGAATTACTTTACAATTAATTTTGAATCTCCTTTGACAATGATGTCTTTAACACCACATTTCCAAGTAATCCTCAGACCTAGCAACAAGGCCTCATACTCAGCAATGTTCTTAGTGCACTTAAAGTTGTGTTTGAAGGAAACAACAAATTCTTCCTGGCCTGGAGAGATCATAACAACACAAAAAACATTTCAAAACTTGGAGCAAGCTCCATCAAACATAAAAGTCCATGGATAGCCTTCCTTTTCAAGAAACTTTCATTCTTCAATATTGTGCTATTTTCCATCAACAAATCCTACAAAGTTATTAGCATCCACTTGTGTACAATACTTCATAAGATGGATTGTTGGGATCTTCAATAAGGTGTAACATATTCTTTTGTCCATACAACCTAGCAAGGCTGTCCTCAATTGTGATGGTAGCATAGAACATGTCCATTTGAACACTCCCACGAACACTTGCAACCCATTTGATAGATAACAACATACCCCACTTGGTCAGGAAATCAACAATAATAACATCAAGCATCAGGTTTTTACCTGGCTAAGCTACAAATTACAGCACCAGACCTTTCACACATCCCACCACTAGAACTTCTCTGGATTCCATAGTAGTACAGTTCCCATATGTAGTTGTTACTTTGATATCCAACTCATTCATGACTTCTAGAGGCATAACATTGCATGATGACCCTAATTCAAACATATAGTTTTGTAGAAAAATGTCTTTAATGATCATAGTGGTGAAGAAAGGATCCAAATTTAGCTGAGAATCCACCAAGGATGTCCCCAAATAAACCTCAAGTGGTTCACCTAGTTCCTCCAACACTGGTGGTGTCTCTAATTCTTCAATGACTAGTGGAGTCTCCACAATGTTTATATCTCTACCTAGGGCATTCTTCTCCTCTTTCAGCCCCAAATACTTAAAATCCCTTTTCTTGTGCTCAAGAATCCCAAGAAACTCAACAATTCAAATTGAGATCTTGATCTGACTCAAGACATGGGAAATATCATAAGGGACATACTTTGGCATGGCAGCATTGGAAGGAAGGTTAACACACTCATTAGATGGCACAAGATTTTTGACAGCTTGGTCACGAGGAAGGGTATGATTTTTATTTGGGACAACAAGGCCCTTGGCAGATGCATCTTTCTTAAGAGACTCTGTAGGAATATTTGAAATAAATGGAGTTTTTGGCTTATCCTGAGGCCCTATCCCTTTGAAAACCCTACTTCTTGTGTAATACTCCTTCTCTTGGTCAACAACAACATTCATCAACAACTGCTTGTCCTCCCCAAGTGGTATTCCTCCATCACACTTCTTTTTCATTAAAGCCCTTAAATATTCAAATTCATTATTGGGGAATTCAAAATCTTGGAGAATATCTAATTCTAAAGTATGAGAGGGAGGAAGAGTAGGCACCCGGTGGATGCAATCTCAAAAATCAGTAGCAGTTCTAGCAGTTTTTACCTCAGTTGAAGTTTCCCCTTGTTGTGAGGTCTTGGATAAACCCATCATGCAAACATCATCATCATTATCATCATCAGCTTCTTATTCTTCTTTTTTATCTTCCTCACACGGAGCATGGGGCATGAAACATCTATCACACCACTCAATGACATTTGTCTCCTCCACAACTACAACTCTGACAGCTAAATGCTCAAGTACCATTTTATTTCCCTAGCTTGGGACTGTTTATTTCCAAATCCAATAGGTCCCTTACCTCTGTCATCAGATCTCTGATCATTGCTATGATGATTTGTAAACCTGTCTTGGCCTTGTTTCTTGTGCTAACCTTTTGAGCTCTGCCCAATCCCTTTTTTCTGTCTGGGCTTATTTGTATGATATTTCTTTGACAGCCCTTGCCAAAGTTTTCACAACTTCCTCAAAATCAGCAACCTTGTTTGTGGCTTTTCCACGTTAATTAGTTTTACATCCTCCCCTTCTGGTGGGAGGTGAGGTAAAAATGAACTTGATTCACCAAATTGTTGAGAAATTATACAAGAATGGAGATCTTGAACAATAGAATGCTTCAAGATAGCTAGGATGTTCCTTTAACCAGAATATGTGCTTCAACGGAGGCCTAGATCAACATTTTTCACATAAAATTCAATGATCTAAAATGAGGGCTCAAATTGGAAAACTTAACTGAACATTATAAACCTCTATTTCATCATGCCTAGGGAAGATACCCTAAAAGGATAATAAAAAATATTATAGTCATGGTAGGAGTTAAGGTGATTTTAAATTTGTTTATTTCACTATCAAATGAAAGCTCTTTTGATAAATGAAATTGCAAATGTCACCAAACTATCACAATGATAAGATCTTGTGTGATTCACAAAGATTTCAATGTAAGATTGCAATGAAAAATGGAAAACTACTTGGAGACAATTAGGAGTGAAGCAAACATAAATTTTGCCCAAAAATAACATATATTAACTCAAGTTTTATTAAATTTATTAGTAGGGGAAAGTTTCTAGAACAATCTTAGATCTTGTCAATGGTTGTACACTCGCAACTACCTTGACATGATAAAATTTAACACAAAGGAGATAAACAGGTTCTTCAGATGATTTCTTAAATGGATAGGTTCTATCAAGCTTTTATCTCAGAAAAATTAGTCTTGACCTCTAACACTCCAACCATTTGCACAATAAATTCAAGCAATTTATAACATTTTACAACAGAGTTTTCCCCCCAAAAAATCCAAACATCGAGTGTACCAGTGCTCTCCATGATCTCGATCATGATTCCCAGATCAGATCTGTAAAATGTTGTCAGATGCTCAGGGGGTAGATCTCTTCGAACATCTCCTGCATTCAAATCCTTCTGGTAGATCACTTTTCCCTCTACTTGCCAACCACTTCCACCCTGAATCTGTCAAATCTAGGTCTTTGTATGCCTGGGAAAGAAAAATGGAGGATCAAATCAATCCCAAAGGTCAGATCTCATCTTAATGGTAAAAGATGTCCCCAGATCTTCCTCACCAAACTTAGTTATCAAATTAGATCCCCTTCCTTGTTTGGTGTGCAAGAAATATCATGAAATAATGAAGACTCACATCTCTAGGAGCTCTGGAGTGAAAATGGTAGAAAAATCAGATACATGTGCACAACTACCATTTCTTTCTATTTTGAATTATGACCATCCACATCGGAGATTCACTTTTAGAATGGCCCTGTGGGTTCCTTTTTTCATTTTACAACTTCTGGAAAAATGTAAAAATTTTACATTATTCTTCGTACCTCCGCCCTTTAGAAATGAGCCTGACATGTGTCCCAAAGGAACCACTGATAAATTATGTTATTTCACCTCCCTTTTGGAAAAGGGAAAAGTTTCCAAGTTTTACCCACATCTGCACCCTTCTGATTTTACTTTCTGACATGGGTCCCATTGGAACCATGCTTCATTTTACACTCTTAAATCCTTTCTCCACGAAAGGAAATTTTTCCAAATTTCCCCTGAAAGTCCAAACCTTTTCCGTTGACCTTCACATAAAATTTTGACTTATCCATTATCAAGCCTATGGGCCATTTTAATGTTTTAATCCCTTTTGATGAAAAGATGCAAAAAATCCAACTTGCCTCTGATGGTCTGCTTCCCTGCCCCTTTGAACTTTTGAAGCCAACCTTGACCTTCCTCTTGTCAAGCTTATGGGCCAATTTGATATTTCAATCCTTAAGAGGAAAAATAATACAAGTTGCTCCCAATGGTCCGGTTCCCCACCTTTCGATTTTTCAGACTGGCACGTGTAATAATGGCGCATCTTGAGATGGTCCCAAAAAGTTGAGACCATAAATGAGCGTGGGCTCACGATGTGTCCTGGCTTGGAAATTTTCTTTTGAAGGCTTAAAGTTTAGTGGAAGGTGCCATGTGTCAGGGTTTGAGGCTATCTCCTTTGGCCGTTGAAAATTTAAAGCAAAATGCAAAGTGAGCAGAGGCCTCCAAGTGTCCTTCTGGAACTTATTTATAATAAAATTCAATGGCCGGTCCTCAAACATGCGTGGTCCCTCCACGTGTCCCATGCCTCTCAAAACCTTTTAAAAAAACACTAAGTATAGGAAGACCCTGCGGAAGCCTTTGTTGGTACCCAAATTTGTTCTCCTTGTCAGTCTGAGTAGCATCAGAGATATGACATGAATCTTAAAGTCAAATAAATCATGATGTGTGTCATTTTGTAGCTGGGGATGTGATCTAAGTGGCACTGAGATTTTTGGAGAGATGGATAGCACTCAAAGAGGACATGATCTTATCCTAACTGTTTTAGGTTGCGCCTTTCAACCAAAGTAAGAGAACCTATATTGCAGCCTCTATTTTGTGAAGGAGGTGAAGATATCCTTGCAATGTGTAGGTTATATGGAGATGGCCTTGAGAAAACATGATCAATTTTCCATTATTCAAATTCAACAGATTTGTCACTACTAAATGATGGAAATGCTTTCAAGACAAGGATGAGGCTATTAGAGACATGGTATGATCCTGATTTTCTTTATGAATTTTTGTAAATGGATTGAATTCTTTCGTTGACACACAATGTAATGTAGGGGTAGTATGGGTAGGATTAGTTTTTTTGAATGAATTTTGGTGGGAGATTTTTAGACAAGACTAACCAGAATTTGCCAAATTCTATTAAGACCTTTGCAAATAATTTGTAAGACCTAAACAACATAATGGTTCAAAGGGGTTAAGGTACCCCTTCAACAAGGATATGTGCAAAAAATGGAGGCATAGATCTACACTCTTCCATACAATATTTGATAACCTACCACAAAATGTTGAAGCATATGAACCAACAAAGCATCAAGAAATCTCTATTTTATCATGACCTAAGGTGAAACCAAAAGTTTACAACTATCTCTAAATTCAAGGAAGGTAAAGTGATTTTAAATCTATTTATCTCTTTATCAGATGAAAGATATTTTGAATGTGGGATTGAAAATTCCACTAAACTATCAACAAGAAATGAGACCATGTATGATCAAAAGAGTTTTCAAACACAAGACTGCAACAGGGGCAAGAAACACAAATTGAAAACATACTGAAACATAAGTGCATGCAAACTTTGCCAAGAGACAACACAAAATAATCCAAAAATGATCAAATATATCAACAAGGGAATGCTATAAGAACAATATCAGAGCTTGTGGATGGTTTTACAAATAAAAATAACTCAATATGATACAAATTTGATGCAAAAAAGGAATTAGAAATGGTTCTCAGGTGGTTTCTCGGAGAATGGGCTTCTTCCCATATTTTCCCGTGAAATTATAAGTTTCTCCTACCTTTTGCATGTCTCAAAACATACATTATATAACATTCTATTACATTAGATCCTTATTTCCCAAGAAAAGAATATGCTCAGCATCAAGTTTGTTACAAAATTCCAACATGATTCGCAGATAGGGACGTTCAACATATTTGCAACAAAAGTTGCCAGGTGTTTAAAAAAAAATGTGAATCACTACAAATCCTTCATCATTATCCAATGTGGAGGCGCATTTTTCATTCTCCAAGCATGCATACCCCTTTCATTTCATTATTTAATCCCTATCATTTCAAAATTTGATTCTGTAAATTTTTAATTTGATATTTCACGTTTTACACGGGTTGGGGAAAAAATCATTTCAAAAATACCTCAAATATGCAAATTGATCCTTAAAACCACTTGCATTGATCCTTGTAGGCACAAATGACACAAATTTGCAGAAAATTTGATCAAAATCAATGCCAAATTCACATTTCCACACTTCCTGGAGTAAAAATGGTGGCCAAATGGAAAATGTACAGTTACCGTTGATTTCTCCTTTTCCGTTAAATCTGGGCCCTCCACGTGTCAAAATACGATTGCGAATGGATTTGGGATCACTTTTTGACCTTTTAGAATTTTTGAAAAAATGGAAAAAAATGAATTTTTTCTCTGCCCCTCCGCCCTTGAAATTTGGTGCTGACACATGGCATAAGGTGGGTCCAATTGGATTTAAGGCTCAATTCTGCACATTTTCACCTTTTTTGGGAATTTAGAAATTTTAAAAAAAATTTCCCTGTGGGCCTGCACCTCTATCTCTGTCCTTGACACGTGTCTCCTTCTAGTTTGTCATGGAGCCATGCCTCAAAATTTCATTCTAAGTCTTTTTTACAAAAAAGGAAAAAATTCCCTTTTTCTTCCGCCCGTAATTTACCAGATATGCCCGAATTTGATTTTTTCTTCATGGGTGAAGGATTTTTTTGTCAAAAAACAAAGGGAATGTGTTTTAAAGAAATTTTCGACCATGACAAAGGATTTTTGAGGGAAAAAATGCAAAAAATGAATAACCACGAGTTCCTAAGGCCGAGAAAAGTAGAAAAAATTATAGAGGCCCATAGATTTGGAAATTTAGGGCACAAAACAGGGAAGACATGTGTTTTTCCTTCAAAATGGGGAAAAATAATAAGTTTTTGATCTTTTCAAAGCATCCAATGTGGACAAAAAAGTTTGTAGATCACCAAATTCAAAGAAAAATATTTTTAGAGCACGTAGAACAAAGAGGGAAGATGGGAAAATAACAGAGTATCAAAATGGGCACTAACATCGGCTCCTTCTCAAGGATGGGAACTCCTAGTGAGTGCCATAAGAACAACATAGAACAAGTGCAAAAATAATCCATTGCGTAAATGGAGTCATGAGCCAAAACCATCCAAAACAAGCTAAGAAACCGTAAAAAATAGATGCCACACACCAAGGTAAACAACAAACCAAAAAAACACCAAAAAAAGAAAATAAACGAAACACTATACAATGTACAAGTTGGTGCATACCTCCACTTTGGGGATTAATCCAAGAAATTATTTAGATGCCTGCCATTAATAGGAAGTTCAAGCGATTCCCCATCTAAATATTTGAGATAAAAGGTATTCTGACCAATTCTAATATCAATGGAGTAAGGGTCCATCCATAATGCATCAATTTTTCCATGTTTTCCCTTATCTTCATTTCTGTTGTTCCATAACAAAACCAGATCTCCAATATTGAAGGCCCTAGGAGTGACCTTCTTGTCAAACAATATTTTCAACTTCTCTCTAAATCTAACCTGCCTCTGGTTGGATGCTCTTCTCTCTTCATCTATCTCCACAATCTAATTAATCCTTGCTTCATATGGGCTGACCTATTGATCCTCAAGTTGTTAGAAAAAATGAAATGAAGATAATTGCAGATGTAAGGGCAGAAAAGCTTGAGTTCCATACACCAACTCAAATGGGCTCTTACCAGTAGCTCTCTCGGCAGTGATTCTATCATCCCAAACTTTAAATTTTATTTGTTCACCCCATTTTCTCTTGTTCAACTCCAGGGTCTTCCTAATGATCTTTAACAAGTTCTTATTGATGGACTCAGCTTGTTCATTTCCTTGGGGGTTATAGTTTGAAGCATAGGTCAGATTGGTTCCATACTCCTTACACATTGCCATCAAAGGTTCAGCTTTGAAACACATGGCATTATCAGCCACAATCTTGACTTGCACACCAAATCTGCATAAGATATTATTCAACAAGAAGTCCATAACAACTTGGTGTGTTGCTTTCTTGGTGACGATTGCCTCTACCCACTTGGTGAATTAATCTGTGGCTACAAGGATCCATTTATGTCTAGCACTAGAAGGGTCTAAAATCTCACCAATGAACTCCATCCCCCATTGTTTGAAAGGAGATTAAATTGATAGAATATGTAACGGAAGGGAGCCTAAAGCTTTCATTCTTCTAGAGAAACGCTGAAAACTTTCACATTTTCTAATCAGCATGGTTACATCTTTGAAGAGAGTAGGCCACCAATAACCAACTCTCAAAACTTTGTGTGTTATAACCCTTCTAGAAAATTGTCCTCAACAAAATCCCCCATGAAAATCATCAACTACTTTGGGATCTTCATCTTCAGTTATACATTTCAAGAGGACACCTTCAGGGTTCTTCCAAGCCAGCCCAAAGTCAGTGATGATGTATTTTTGAGAAGCCATCTTGAGGTCTGTTTTCTAATTTTTATTTAAATAATCAGGACAACAAATGTTTCTGAGGAAAAATATTATATCCTTGTACCACTCAGAACTCACCAATTTCTCAAGAACATTTGTCCTTTCTTCCTCCACTTCATTCACTTGTTCAGTCTACAAGTTTCTCTCATCCATGAGCTTAGCAAGACCCAAACCTCTTACTAAATTTTTGGTTTGGATGTCCATGTCATACTCCTATAGTTTGTTCATCCATCTACATCTTTTAGTTGAGATATCCATCTCTGATAAGATGTCTTTTACCATGGTTTGGGGAACATAAGCAAAAAGTTTTGAACTTAAGATATAAGGCTTGAAAACCTTTGTTTATTTCACCAAGGCAAATGATTATTTTTCCATGATTGTATATTTCAACTCAGTATCTTTTAAAGCCTTACTAAATAAGGCAATAGGACTCTCAACCCTATCTTCATCCTTTTGGAGAAAAATAGATGCAATAGTATTTTTAGAAGCAAAGGAGAAGATTTAGAAAGGCTTCTTGTATTTCGGAGCTGCCAAGACAAGTGCATGTCTCAATGCCTCTTTGATTCCTTCAAAAGCTTTAAGGTCAACCTCTTCCACTTGATAATTTGATCTTTCTTTAACATGCATGTGATAGGAAGAGTCAACTCAGAAAAATTTGATACAAACCTTCTAATGAAATTGATTTTCCCAAAGAAAGATTGGATACCCTTCTTTGTTTTTTGAATTGGGACCTTGTCGATTGCTTATACTCTCTCAGGGTCAATCATGACACCAACCTTTGAAACAATATGACCAAGTAGCTTGGCCTTTTGCACTCCAAAGTGAAACTTCTTTGGATTGAGAGAGATTCCAAATTATCTACATTTGATCAACATCCTTTCAAAATGTTGCAAGTGATCTTTCCTGCTCCTTGAAAATACAGTCACATCATCCTGATAAACTACAATGAAATCATTTATATAACCAGAAAAAGCAACATCCTTTGCTCTTTGCAAGGTATCTCCAACAATCATGAGACCAAAAGGCATTCTCACATAAACATATGTTCCCCAAGGAGTGGTAAAAGCAATTTTAAATCTTTCTGACTCCTTGACAACAACCTAATTGTAGCTATAGAAAACATCCAAGGTGGACAACAATTCAGATCCAGACACTAGCTAAAGCATGTTTTCCATGTTTGGCAAAAGATGATTGTCTTTCAATGAAGCTCTATTCAGATTTATAAAGTCTACACAAAGTCTGATATCTCCATTCTTCTTTCTGACTAGCATAATGTTTGCAACCCAAGATGAATACCTTGTGGGCTGAATAATCCCTCCCTCTAGTTTCTTCAATTCATCTTGCATTTTCATGGAGAGGAGTGGAATAATTGGAATTTTATTTTTTCTGAATGGTTTGGTATTTTTCTCAAGAGGGATTTCACGTTGGAATAAGTCTTCTCTATATGCTTTCAACTCTAAATATGACCAAGAAAGACAGTCTTGATATTGTGTTAACAATTGGAGGTAGGACTATTTTTCTTCCTTGCTTAAACTATTTCCCAACCAAACTCTCATTAGTTTCTCCTTTGTTCCTATGTTATTCTCTTCCATGTCCCTTGAGGTAGACATGTTTCTATTGATGATGAAATTACCCTTGTCAAAATTTGATTCAAGAGTAACCAACCCTCTAGGAACGGTGTTAGTTTTCAATTGGATAATATCTTTTCCAAACAAAGTCTCTCTTCCTTCAGTCACATACACCATTGGTTCTGAATCAATATTTTGATCCACAAAATCACCTTGATTTTTTAAGAAACTTTTCACTCTAGCATCATCATTACACACTTGTCAATTCTTGATGTTATCAGGGATTGCTAGCCTAGTTAACACTTCCACATTATACTCACAATAAGGTGAAATGGTGAAATCTCCAAATCTTTACCCCAAAACCGCCAACTTTTCAGTAACAACATTAAAACTTCTGTCATGGTGTATACTATTGAAAGAATCAAACATATAAGTTAGATCCCAAACTGCATGCTTATACTGTTTCATCTGCTAATTTTTTATAGCATACAATTTTCTTATTTGTTTGACAACCAGCTCTAAATCTCCTTTTGCAATGATGTGCTTAACACCATACTTCCATGAAATTATCAGACCTAACAACAAGGCCTCATACTCAGAAATGTTATTAGTACATTCAAAATTAAGCTTGAAAGAAAATACAAACTCTTCCAAGCTAGGAGAAATCAGAATTATACCAGCACCATTTCCAAATTTGGAGCAAGCTCCATCAAATAGCAAGGTCCAAGGACAACTTACCTATTCAAGGCACTTGGATTGATCCATCTTGTGCTCTTTTCCATCAGAAAACCCAATAAAATTATCAATATTAACATCAGCAAATAATACTTCATAAGAAGCATTGTTTGGGTCCTCAATTAGATGCAACATTTTCTTTTCTCCATAGAGCTTGACAAGGCTTCCTTCAATGGGAGTAGTGGCAAAATACATGTCCATTTGGAAACTACCTCCAAAACTTGCAGACCAGTTTCTTGACAATAACATACCCCATTTGGCAGGGCAATCAACAATCACAACATCCAATTTTAAATTCCTCCCAGGATAAGATGCAAGTTGCACCACCAAACCCTTCACACAGCCAACTACTGGCAGTTCTCTTGAGTCTGTGGTAGTAAATTTTCCATAGGCTACTGTCACTTTGATATCCAACTCATTCGTGACTTCTATAGAAATGACATTACATGATGCACTGGAATCAAACATACAATTTTGAAGTATTCTATCATTTATGATAAAAGTTGTGAAGAATGGATCAAAATTCAATTTGGAATCAACTAAGGATGTCCCCAAATATACCTCAGGTGTCTATCCAAGATCTTCTACTGCTGGCGGTGTTTCAAGGTCAATAATTATTTGAGGAGGAGTTTCAATAACATTTACATTTCTGCTCGGAGTAGTCTTCTCCTCCTTCAATCCAAAGTACTCAACTTCTCTCTTATTGTGCTCAGGGATTCTAAGCAACTCAATGATTAGAACACTCAATTTTATTTGGCTCAATACTTGGGCTATGTCATAGGGAACATTCTTTGGAAAAACAACATTGGAAGGGAGAAAAGAAGATTCATTAGATGGTAAGGGATTCTTGGCAGCTTGGGCATGAGGAGGGCTATAATTTTTGTTTGGGACATCAGAGATTTTGGCAAGTGTTTCTCTTCTAGATGCTTCTTTGGGAATGATTGTGAGAAAGGGTGTTTTAGTTTTGGTTTGAGGCCCAACTCCTTTTACAAATTTTCTTCTAGTGTTATATTCTTTCTCTTGAGCTACAACAACATTCATCAACAATTGTCTATCTTCCTCCGAAGGGATACCACCATCATAATTCTTAATCATCAAAGCTCTTAAGTATTCAAAGTCATTTTTAGGAATTTCAAAAGCTCGAACTACATCAACTTCAAGAGTATGAGGGGGAAGAAATACTTGTACTCATTTGATGCAATCCCAAAAGGTAGTAGCAGTCCTAGCACTTATTACTTCAGTAGATGTTTCTCCTCCTTGTGATCTTGAAGAACAGCCCACCATGCAAATATCATCATTAGTACCATTATCATTATTATCCTCACCTTCTTGCTGTTCCACTTCACATGGAGGATGGGGCAGAAAACACCTATCACACTAATCAATATCATTAACTTCTTCAACAACAACCCTAGTAGTTAAGGGATCAGGTAGCACTATTCCTTCACGTGCTTGAGTGTCTATTTACAGACCCCATAGGTCTTTTTCCTCTATCATCTACCCTTTGATCACCCCTAGGATGATTGGAAAATATATCATGGTTTTTTGTTCTTTGATGACCTTATGAAGTCTCTCCAATTCCTTTCTAAGCTCTTGTCAACTTGTATGATATTTCTTTGACAGCCCCTGCCAAATTTTTCACAACCTCCTCCAAATCAACACCCTTGCTAGCTTGAGGTTTTTCAGGGTTTATCAACTTTACTCCATCTCTCTTGAGAGGTTTCCCAATTGCATTGATATTATTTTCAGTTTGAAGTTCCATGGTGAAATCTTGTCTTAGATTGTTAGGGTTCTTGTCTCTTAGGTAATAGGCTGCCTTTTTATCAAATGCATCTGCTATTTGATCAAACAAGACTCATCATAGGGCCTCAAATTGATAGGAAGTATTCTCAAAGATTTGTTAAACCTTGTGTTGAAGTCATGGAATGATTCATTTGGATTCTTCGTGATATTCTCAAATTCAAACAAGAGAAATCTAGGATCAGTCTTATCACCATATTGCAACCTAAATGCATTATTCATCTCAGTCTAAGAATCAATTGAATTATCAAGTAGAGCCTTGCACCAATCCCTAGCAGCCTCTTCTAGTGTATGAATGAATAATTTAATATACACATATTCAAACTCTATTTCAAAATCTTCCATCATGTTAACAAAATTTTTGAGATGCTGATCACTAGTTATAGAATTGTTACCTTGGAACTTTGGCAACCTATTTCTGACATCTTGTGGGACAACATTTGGGTAACCATCCATTCCTCTAAATTCTATAGGACCAAACGTGTTAACAAAAAATAGATGTCTAGGTTGAGCCATATTGTTTGGTGGATGTGATCTTGGGGGTGATACAAGCTGATGAGGAGTGCAAGGTCATTGGGGCTCAAGAATGTGGTTAACAAGATTGGTATCCTTTAAGTGCTGATTTTCTTAGAAAGTTTTATTTGAGTTGAAATACAGAGGTTCGGATTGGAGAAGGAACTTTCCCAGTACACCAGAAGGACCTTCACTAGCTGAGGTGAACAAGTTTATGAGGGATTTATTGAATCATAATCACTTGAAGAAGAGTGATAATCCTCTACCAAAGGCTGGTATCTCTCACCAATGGATCTACATTTACTTGATGTCTAACCTTTAACAACTTTCCAAACTCTTCTCCCTTCTAACTCTGAGTTCCTTGAATCTGAAAACAACTTCTTAGAAGAGTCTCTAATGAAGAGAGATATTCTTCCTTCCAGTTTTGTATAGATTAGCAACACCAACGTAAATGACAGAAAGGTAAGACACTAATATTTATCAATATCAAAATAGCATGAAGTCACCACTAAGGACTTTCACCCTAGTTGTGCAAATGCACTAAAATACTCTATCAAATATCTATCAGCACTGAAAATCTTGCCAAAATTTATAGATCATACCTTCCTTTTCTTGAATCTATCAACCATAAATGTAAATGAAGTGCAACAACTGCTAGAAACTGATAAAATTGTAGGTAGAATTTATATCTTCACTTAATCCTTACAAATCTGATTATAAAATGATGCTTCAACAATATATTTTCATGCAAAATTTTCAAGGGGCTTTACCAGGGTTTGATATGCATCTAGATATCTCAAATATGCATGCACATGGATCATATTGAACTAAGAAAATATCAAACTTAGAACTCTACTCTTCATTCCAGCCTTATAAATATAATAAGAAGATGATACTTAGATTTGTAATTGCACATAAATCACAGAAGAAATATTACCAAGGATTTGAAACACTGAAATACTACATAATGTCCCTAGCAGTGGCACCAGAAAGTGTTGGTACCCAAATTTATTCTTCTTAGTCCGAGCAACATCATAGATATGGCATGAAGCTTGAAGTCAAATAGATCATGATGTGTGTCATTTCGTAGTCAGGGATGTGATCTAACTGGAACTCAGACTTGTGGAGAGATGGATAGCACTCAAATAGGACTTGATCTTGTCCTAACTATTTTAGGTTGTGCCTTTTAACCAAGGTAAGAGAACTTATATTGTAGCCTCTATTTTGTGAAGGAGGTGAAGATATCCTTGCAATGTGTAGGTTGTATGGAGATGGCCTTGAGAAAACATGATCAATTTTGCATTATTCAAACTCAACAGAGATGTCACTACTAAATGATGGAAATGCTTTCAAGACAAGGCTTAGGCTGCTAGAGACATGGTATGATCCTGATTTGTTTTGTGCATTTTTGTAAATGGATTGAATTCTTTTGTTAACACACAATGCAATGCAGGGGTAGTATTGGTAGGATTAGTTTGTTTGAATAAATTTTGGTGGGATATTTTTAGACAAGACTAACTAGAATTTACCAAATTCTTTGAGGACCTTTGCAAGAAATTTGTAAGACCTAAATAGTAGAATGCTTCAAAGGGGTTAAGTTAATCCTTCAACAAGGATATGTGCAACAAATGGAGGCCCATATCTGCACTCTTCCACACAATATCTGATAACCTACCACAAAATATTAAAGTAGATGAACCAACAAAGCATCTAGAAATCTCTATTTTATCATGACCTAAGGTGCACCCAAAGGTTTACAAAAATCTCTAAATTCAAGGAAGGTAAAGTGATTTTACATATGTTTATCTCTTTATCATATGAAATCTCTTCTGAATGTGATATTGCAGATGCCACTAAAATATGAGTAAGAAGTGAGACCATGTATGGTCAAAAGTGTTTTCAAACACAAGACTGCAACAGGAGCAAGAAACACACATTGAAAACATTTTGAAAAATAAGTGCATACAAAATTTGTCAAGAGACAACACAAAATAATCCAAAAATAATCGAATATATCAGTAGAGTAATGTTATAAGAACAATCTCATAGATTTTTTATGGCTTTACAACTGAAACCAACTCAACATGATACAAATGTGATGCAAAAAAGGAATTATAAATGGTTCTCAGGTGGTTTCTCAGAGAATGGGCTTCTTCCAAGATTTTCCTGTGAAATTCTAAGCTTCTCCAACCTTTTGTATGTCTCAAAACATGCATTATATAACATTCTATTACATTTAATCCTTCTTTCCCAAGAAAATAATATGCCTAGCATCAAGTTAGTTACAAAATTCCAACATGATTCGCAGATAGGGACGTTCAACATATTTACAACAAAAGTTACCAAGTGTTTAAAAAAAAAGGTGAATCATTACAAATCCTTCATCATTATCCAATGTGGAGGCACATTTTTCATTCTTCAAACATGCAGATCCCTTTCATTTCATTATTTCATCCCTATCATTTCAAAATTTTATTATGCAACTTATTAATTTGATATTTTACATTTTACACGGGTTGGGGAAAAAATCATTTCAAAAACACCTCAAATATGAATATTGATCCTTAAAACCACTTGCATTGATCCTTGCAGGAAAAAACGATAAAAAATTACAAAAAAATTGATCAAAATTGATGTAAAATTTGCATTTCCACACTTCCTGGAGCAAAAATGGTGGCAAAAATGGAAAATGTACAGTTACAGTTGATTTTCACTTTTGCCTTCAATCTGGGCCCTCGACATGTCAAAATACAATTGGGAATGGATTTGGGATGACTTTTTAACCTTTTAGCATTTTTGGAGAAATGGAAGAAAATGACCTTTTTCTCCGCCCCTCCGCCCTTGAAATTTGGTGCTGACACGTGGCATATGATGGGTCCCATTGGAGTCGCGACTCAGTTTTGCACATTTTCACTTTTTTAGGGAATTTGAAAATTTTTCAACTTTTCCTTGTGGGCCTGCACCTCTGCCTCTATCCTTGACACGTGTCTCCTTCTGTTTTGTCACGGAGCCACGCCTCAATTTTTAATTCTAAGTTTTTTTTACAAAAAGGGAAAAAATTCCCTTTTGTTTCCATGGGTCCGACGACTCGCTCTTCTCGCCACGTGTCTCCCGATGGTTCATTTGGTGGACCCATGCTTCAAACTTCCATTTTAACTCCTTTTACATAAAGGGAAAAAATTCCCTTTTGCCTCCTCCGGCCCGCCGACCCTCTCTACCCTTTGCGCCTACCACGTGTCCACCCCTTGCTCCATTACGAACAAGTGGCCCTTTCCACACCTTTTATCCCTTTTTCCAAAAAAGGAAAAAAATCCATAAGTCCCCCATCAGCTCTCCAGTCCACATTTGCATGAGAATGTGACACGTGTCTTCTTATGGAGTTACGGGGGCAATTTGGATTTTTATCCAAAACTCAAAAAACACTAAGTCTTCTAAGAAACCCACCAAACCGTGTCCAACCACAAGCGGCCACATAGGAGGAGAGTTTTGAGCTTAAATTTTATGGGAAAGTGATACCCGTATAATCGTAAAAAAACACGTAATTTACCAAAGATGCCCGAATTTGATTTTTTCTTCATGGGTGAAGGATTTTTTGGTCAAAAACCAAAGGGAATATGTTTTAAAGCAATTTTCAACCATCGAAAAGGATTTTTGAGGGAAAAAAAAGCAAAAAATGAACAACCACAAGCTCCAAGGGCCAGGAAAAGTAGAAAAACTGATAAAGGACCATAGATTTGGAAATTTAGTGCACAAAAAAGGGCAAACATGTATTTTTCCTTTAAAATGGGGAAAAATAATAATTTTGAGCTTTTCAAAGCATCCAATCTGGAGAACAAAGTTTGCAAAACACTAAATTCAAAGAAAAATATTTTTAGAGCACGCAGAACAAAGTGGGAAGATGGGAAAATAATAGAGGATCAAAATGGGCACCAACAACCTCCACGTGTCTTAATGGCGTAATTTCAAGAACCCTATAAGGCTTCAAAATTATTTGGTGGGGGCGCACTTCCGTTTTTGAATTTTACTCCATTTTTACAAAAGGGAAAAATATCCAACTTGCTTTTGAAGGCCCGCATCTCTTCCTTTAACCTTGCCAACTATCCTTTTGCGGGGTCAAAGTAAGACTTTTTCCCTACCACTTAACTGTTTCTTTAATCAAATCCTAGTAGGGCTGTGGGGTGGGTTCAAACATTTTTCCAAAGTAGCCAAAAAGAAAAATTTCAAAAAACAAACCCACTGTGCCCCATCTAATTAGAATAAGCCACGTAAGTAGTAAAAGAACAAATCGGATTTGAGTGGAGATATGAGACCAAATTTTCCTTTTTTTCAAAAAATAAAAAATTGATAAGTTAAAACATTTTCCCATCATTCCCTAACTAGCCAGAAGAAGCCACGTTTCTTGTTGATGCAAATATGTAAATTTGACAGGGAGAAACACCCGTCAAACCGTGAAATGTGGAAAAATGACTATTTGGGCCTAGAGATGAAATTTTCTCCACGGAGAGAGAATTTAGAAATTTTTCAAGGCTCAAATACATTCCTCCAAGCCACATCCATTCATTTTTCTTTAAGTATTTAGGGAAAAAATGAAAAAGATGAAAAATCCCGACTGGGAAAATGGATAGAACGGGACAACCCGAGTTTTTACACCCAAATACAAACCTTTTAAGATGAATAGAGAAATGAGGAAACATTTTGTGATCTATAAGTGATCCTTGGTCTAGGAAAGGACTGATTATAGCAACAAAAGGAAGGTGGAGACTTTTCAGGCACAATACAGGAAGATAAAATGTGACAGAGACCGTAAATTAATAGATTTTTGTCGGCAAAATGGGGTGAGACTATTTTGAGCACCAAAAATTTCGACCACGATTAAACTAAAAGCCATTGAAAATTGAAAGAGTTGATTCATGCTAGGAAGGGGGCCAGCCCCATGATATTAAAATCATTATATTGAACTTTAAGGTCTTTACCATGTATATGATCAACTGATCAAAAGGTACGAAAAACATTTGTTATGTAATGATTAATCAAAAAGAGGCCAAGAACTCTAATATGTGCCAATATAGTATATGCCATCAAAAGGTTCTCGTGACCTCGTGTTTTCAAATGGGAAATAATTATTCAAAATAAAAACCAAGTATGTGAAAACATGGATGATCAACATGATTATCATTTCAAACTTAACCTTATTCAAACTAAAGCTTAGAGTCATGGCCAAGTCAAAGAAAGGCATGTTATTTTAAAGTGGTCCCCATAAGAGGGAATATTGCATGAATATGGGGGTCAACATTGGTGACTCACAAGGATCAATTACTTTATTATCTACAAAAAGGAGAGATATTATTTTCTTCCTCATGCTCATAAGTGGTCCTCATAGTGGGTTACGTATTGAGTGAATTTTTTTTCTAAGTATTGAAAAGAAAGGCATTATTTTTGGACAGAATGTAATTTTGCATGCCTTCACAAAAGGACAGATCAAACAAGAAGACAAAATATCTTTGCAAGTGGATGAGGAACACAAGTTTCACATCATGCACAAGTAGACCAAGATCATGAAATTACATTGGAGGATATTTTCATAGAAAGTAAGAGCTATTGTTAGCCAAAAAAATTTACCCAATTTTATTTATTGTATTAAAAATAGAGCATTCAAATGCACTTTGACTAAAGTGTAATTTTGTAACTAAGGTTATTAATGCCTCATTGTAAACTGCATGGTTATTTTTATTCCTTTATTTATTCATGATAAAGGCTAAAATTAACATGCATGGGTGAGTACAGACTATAGCATATTTTTAGGAGGATTTGTGTGATTTTTTCTTATTATACATTATGTGCACTACCAAGGCACAAAGGACGATTTTTTGGACACGAGAGTGGTGATGCATATTTTTTCCAATTGTACCATTGAATATGAACCAATTATTGCATTTACAATGGTGTGTATCTTTTTATTATCTCTAGTGAATTAATTCCATTATTTAACTATCTTACCTTATTACAAATCTAGTATTTTCTGCATTTTCTTAGTGTGTATGTTTCAACTTGTTGTGTTGTTGTGATTTATTTGTCAATAAGTAACTTTTTTTCCTTAAGATTCTGTTCAAAACCATTGGTTCGTGCATTTGCAATTTTTTCTCAATTTTATGATTATGTGCTTAGTAAAATACCTCAATAAATTTGGTGTATCACCCCATTTCAATTTAGTTTCAACACTCTTTTTACCCTTAAAACTCAAAAAAAATACTTTAGGATAAATCAATAAGGAACCGACCTTGATACCAAAGACTCACCTCAACAATAGGTATACTCACAGAGCTAAGGTGTTTCTATTGTATCTACAAAAGTGAGATATAAAGCAAGCTTAAAACCCCTATTTTAATCTATCAACAAGGGTGCACTTCTCAGAGATAACAATATTGACATAGTTTCTCCTATGTCATTTGGTACTCTACGTATTTATAATATCTCCCTTAATTTTTACTCACCCAATTTTATAATTTGGTACGCTCTGGGATGTCATTTTCCTCATTTCATTGATGATCAATATGCTATGGTAGTTTATAATTTATGTGTTCATGGTTATCTATGTGATCAACATGAGACTATTTCCAGTCAAGTTTTCTGTGATGTCCCATATGAATTTGATACAAACATGGAGTGCAATATTATTGATGAATTCAAATGATCATAAAAATCATACCACACACACTTGGGGGGAATATTATTACCACATCCCCCTATCATTAACATAGGTATATCCAACATGCACTAGCATCACTAATTACTTGACAACACACTCTTTTGTTTGCTTCACACTTTATTGTTGAGGGGTTATGACACATGAATCTCACATACAACACATCACATTTTAGGTTACACTTACATCATACACATTGGTTTTCTTAGTGTTTTTCATCACACACATTAAATACACTCATCATACACATACTTCTAGTATACACACCCTGCATTATATTCATTACATGATCACCATCATCATCATCTACATTTGAATACCTTGCATCTATCAACATACCCCTTACAACTTGCACATATCATGGTCATCACGTATTATGGGTCTCATTTATCACTTAGCCTATTCATCTCATATGCTACATGTTATTTCATTACATTATATACACCACATACATCTACTCTAACATATATTCATCTGAAATAGGTTTCATACATATTACATTTACCACACCTATCCTATACACATTACTAAAATCGTGCATACCCTCTTAACTATTGCATACATCTACACTATTACTCGTCATATGGTCATATATTTTCATCACTACACTTACCACCCTATGATGGACTTTAGTTCCTTGGTCCATACTCGACTGCCGAGGGTTTACTAATGAAATGGACCTATTTATATTTATTTTATCATCATTACACTACATCCCTAGCTTAGTGGCATACACTTTAAGATAAATAGTAACCTTTATACTCCATTGTTTTTGACATGGTTATATCAGCCATTTTACACTTTCATCATTTTTCATATAGTGGCATATGCCTTAGGCAAGATAGTCACCCTTTAATCATATTCTCTCATAGTGGTACAAACTTTAGACTAAATCACCACTTCCCCATTGGTAATATCATCCTTTATCACATAGTGACATGTGCTTTAGGATAAATAGTAACCCGTCCATTATATCCTCCCATAGTGGTATACACCATAGGTTACACCACCAGGCCCATTTGCATATAAATATTAAGCATTGCATGACATACTCTTTAGGATAACCATTCACCTCCTTTAAATATATCTATAGCATGATATACACATTAGGATACATCACCACCCAATTTTATTTTGTATTATCATCATTATGACTTCTATTTGCATTATCATCATCATATCATCATGTAGTGAATACACCATAGGATAAGATCATAAATATACCATTCTATTGTGTCACAGTATACTCATTAGGCTATAGGTTACACACTTTCATCATCTTTATTAGGTTTTATATCACCATCTATTTACATACATAATCACCAACATGCATAAGACAATCAACATATATACACATATTACAAGAGCTTCCTAATGACACAATCTTGTTTATGGTTCATTCTTGACTTATGATGGGTCAAACCAAATGAACCTCACTACATACATTTCCATCAAATTGGGAGATATATGGCTCCTACCACTTGATATCACATTTCCATTCCACCCATCCACAACATATTGCATGTTTATGGGGAATTTAATATTGTTTAATATTGTTTTTAAATGTTCACTTTACTACACATTCTATATTGATTTCTTATATGACATTACCATAGACACATGAACATTCACACATTTTTCTAGTTGTGATCGCAGAAAGAACACTATCACATACAACATGGATGCTTACATTCTACCCTTCCTATATTGGTCACTTGGGCACCCACATTTGACTTCTATTGGTGATATTGTTTCATTATGTACATAGCATATTATAATACTTGGTTACACATGATATTTGACATATTGGATATACTTCTAACATGCTAATGGGTGTTCCATGTGCAACACTTATTTTATGGAATTACATGTTATCATGACTACTTGTGTGTTTTCTTTCTCTTGTTTGTACTTGTTTATTACTTATATGAGGGACTTGCCCTATGTTTGGTGTGTGCACTCGTTTGTTTGTATGCTACCATTATGGCCTTTGTGTGTCTTGCGACATATTAATTTTTTTCCCATGTTTGTGACCCATGTTATTTGGTCTACCATGTTTTCTTACATGTTTACACAAGGTGTTTTCTTACACATTGTTTTCGTAAAACAAGTTACAGTGTTTTCTACATGCATGTTTGTTTTCTACTAATGCATATTTATGACTGGTCACTTGGTTGTTTGAGGGTGCCTTGGTTTCTACAAAGAAATTTAGGTTATGTGGTGGTCCTTTTTGGGGCTGCATCCTCCTTTTTATCGACATTGCATGCACCCCCAAATAGGGGGGCATCATTTGGGGTTACTACATAGCTCTTTACTGGTATAGTCAGTGCAGTCAGTATGGTAAGTATAATTATCTGATCTTTGCAATGTGGATTTATTTAATTCAATCAGTGTGATTAAATTTTGACATACATTACACCCTTAGATTTTCTGGTATTATTACACTGAGTGAGTTTTAACATGTTCTACAAATCCGATACATAACAAATTTTATAGGACATGAACTCGTTAGCATTTCTGAGAAGTAGTTTAGATTTGAGGATAATAGTAGAGTTGATGCATATTTCTTACTTCGGCCAACATGCGATAGACTGACCAAAAGAACTAGAATGGTACAATGATCTCTTTATAGATAAGGAAGTAGTTAAATATTAGAGAATAGAAAAATATTCTACCAACACTACTTCGGCCTATTAGCAGCAGACTTCCTAAAAAAATCAATGGATATATAGGATATCCTTCAACACACACTCTCTCTCTCTACATAGATCAGGTGCACATGTTGCATTTACTTTATAATCTTACATTTACATATACACATGCATCTTTTACATAATGATTCTACATACATACATATTTTACTACTTGATTTTTTTCTCCTTGGAGGTCCAACGATATGAGAAACAAGTAGTCAATTCAAGGGAAACAAAAATAAACACAACACATTATGACATTAAAATACACTACACTGCACACATACATGATGTTGTTTGTAAGTACTTTATGCGGTTGCTACAAACATGTTTTCTGCCCTAGCTTCACTCTTTTCACACTTTTTCATCATTAGTATTCCACGCTTCACTATTTTCACAATCCATGCTTTGTATAGTCATGCTGTCTACTTCACTCTTCATCAATAGTAGGTATGTACTTCTATCTGCATTATGTTACGAAGCGTTCTACCCACAAACATAATGTGGGGGGATATATAAACACAAAATCATGAACTTTGGTGAATTATTTAGTATTTTCGCATACTTCTATTTAAAAGGTTTTTCAACAAATAAATTACTAGTTAACCCTATTTTGGCCATCTTTATTTTATTTTATTTCGATATCCCCAATCCTTACGACCCATACTTCCATATAAATTTTACCATTTGTAGCATTTCACCACAAAACTAGGGGGCCCAGGGATAAATTTATGCACCCATAGGTGCCCTAGTCCCACCTATGGGTGCCCCAATAATTTTTCCCAATTTTCCCACCTTTTGGATAATTTCTATCCATTTTATTATTGTATTTTTCTTGTGGTTGGCCTACTCGAGGTTAATTATGAAATTAGAGTAAAAGAACCACATAAATATAAAGTTATGAGACCATAATGAGGGACCAAGCACTAGTAATTACTACTACTCATCTAGGCTACTTCCACTTGAAGGTCATGAACATCTATTAGCTCCTTCAAATCAAGGGAAAAGGTTAGTTATTTGCATCACACACTTCATAGAAGGGTTTTATTCTATTATTGGATAATCCTTACAAAAAATATTATTAGTTATATGGTCACTACTTCACAAAGTGTTAGTGGCACAAGAGAACCTAGGGCACATTGTTCTACAAACCACATACAACTACATAGGTATGAAATGTAGTGCAACACTCATTTAGTAAGCCCAATAATGTGACAGCGCAAGTCTGTCTAACATACGCATATGTATTATTTTATATTCTATTTAAGGAATTGATATTTGTTTGCATGTATTGTATGTCATTCCTTTTGTTTCAAAAAAAATAGCATTCGAAACAGTACACATATTTTACTGCGACATGCAACGAGGGTTACCAATCACCTACCAGACCTATGAAGACGAGTTTCAAACATTTTTTCCAGACAAGGGAGCTTTTTTTGTATACCAGAACACCTGTGGGTGCTATAATGCCCACTTCCCTACAAATCTAAATGAAACATGATTATTTGTTCCAAATTGTTATAATCATAAACCTTGTTGCTTTATTCTAATTAGCATACTAATAAGTTGCACAGGGAATCATGACTCCATAGTTTTTTTATTACTATTATTTTTACTATATGTCATATTGTGGAACCTGATGGACTTTTAAGGATAAAACAATTAGATAGAATGGTTGCATGGTCGTAATTTTACTGTGATAGCATTACTCTTTGATATTGTTTTGTTTTATTTGGTTTATCTCTACGACTGAACACATAGACACTATTATATTGTACTACCGACATATATTAATAGACAAATGACAATAACACATTGTGTTACGGGAATTGAAGGATAGACATTATTGTAACTGAACTAATTAACTTTGATAGACATTCAGTATGGAAGAAAATGACGTGTTGTCAAGATAAATAAATGTTGATATTTTGAATCATTTTTTGTAATTGGTTTTTATTATGATGTTCAAAGTTATTTTGTGATTTAATTGATATTGAAGATTGGTGAAATCGTGAATGAGTAAAAGTACTACCTTAATCATATAATCCAGTTGGTATTTGATCTTATTTGCTAACTGATGTATGTGTAGAATCAAAAACTTTAAAATGTGAATAATTGTTAAATTACTTGGTCTTAGCAATAGTGCTTACGATTTTTGATGTTTGAAATTGATAGTTAGATGTAATATTTTTATTTCTTTGACATCATTAATATGGACATCAGGCCAGATGGGTATTGTGTGTTTACCAAGAAGACATATCATGAAAAATTACGGGGGTATTGGAGACCAACCACATTGGAATTCTAGGTGAATTTAATAAGGGTCACCATGGCAACATGTGTTTGTGTGTGTGTTTGATTATTGTTAGGGGGGAATTGTGACCAAGCGGTTATGTGTTATCTTTTATTTAGTTTCTTTTAATTGATTTTAGTATGTGATTTTTATCGTTTTCTTTCATTGTATTAATTATTTGGAATTTGCGGTATCTATTTTATCCTTGTATTATTAATGGGATGTAGTGTATTAATTAGAGATAATTTAATCTTGTCCTAAACTAATTATATATGTGACCAAAGGAATTATTTTATTAGACTAGATTTATCTTGGATTTTGTGTTAATAGGTGAGTGCTTGGGGATCTTGAGTGTTGTGCACTCTACCCGTTCATGGAAATTAGAATTTGGCCTTAGAGGAAAATTTTGGAAGCTTGTGGGACAAGTAAAATTATTCTCACACTTGTTAAACGGCTATGCAAACCCTACTGATGGGTTGGGGGGTAAAAATTAGACTCCTTCAGTTGTTTTTGGAAGAAAAAAAGGTAAAATATTGAGTGAAATTTCTTTCTTGTAATTAATTTTTTCCTTAGGAAGTGTGGGCTTGGTTTGTGTGCACAGGTAATATGTCATTTCCTAACCCACTTATTAATTGAGCTTTGGATTTTGAAGTTTGACTTTTGAAGTGCAGTTGAGGATTAGCAATGTGGTATCCTGCATGGAGCCACCTCACCCTCCTCTCTCCCTTTTCTATTTAATCAAGTTCTTTTACTTGATTGGGGGTTACTTCATTATTTTGGGTGATTTTGCATTTGGGTGTGCTCTTACATTTTGGGAGTTAGAGGATTTTTGGAAGTGAATGTGATTTCTGGGAGCTTCTTGGTGTTTTTTTGGGCTTGCAGAAGCTTGGTGTATGGCTCTTGGATCAAGCTCTACCATGGAAAGGTAGGAGCTAAACTCTTGTTAAATGTTTCCTGTTATTTTGTATGCATATGTGCTTGTTTTTGAGTGTTTTGGAATGCTTGTTGGGTTCTTGGGCTGATTTCCTAAGTGTGTTGTTAGGAGGGGTCTATGGGGAGATTTCATGTAGGAAGGCATAAGAGTTTAATTAATTCTTTGGAGGGAGTTTGGGTTGAGTTCCCCACCTTGGACAAGAAATTGCTTGTATTTCTTACTTGATTATGTATTCAGGGAGCCATAAGAGATTGTAGGGAGGAATAAGAGAATGGGGGAGGCACAAGAGGTTCTTGAGGGAGGCATAAGAGTTTTTGAGGTTTGAGATGTTTATTGGAATTGTTTTTAGGTGGGCACTCATTTCCAATCGGGAGGCATAAGTGACCTCCCCATAGGTTCTTGCTCCTTTGGCTTTCAATTCAAATCCTTGTTTACTTTGGTTGTTTTTCCTTCTTGTGTGAAGTTGAGTTGAATGTGTTTCGATGGTTGTGAAATGCTTGGTTTTGTGTTTTGGAAGCTTGTTTATTTCCATGGTTAGATCCACATTTCATTGTAATGTGGTTGGGGCTTGGGGGCCAATGAGGAGGATGAATTATCCTCTTGATTGGATATTTTGTTTGCGTGGAGAGTGTTTCCTCTCCCCTTATTTTGTTGTAGATCAAACAATTTTTGAAGGAGTTCTCTTATTGGTATTTTGGAGCTTGGAGCTTTTGGTGGAGTCCCTTAGAAAATCATTTTTGTAATAAAACTTCCTTAGTATTACTCCCACATAGAGTGGAGGAACTTGTAATATTGTATTATATTTTTAGTTCACATTCTTGTATGATTTCCAACTTCAAGTGGAGGAAAATGTATTGATCTTGTAAAGGAAATTTGCATTCGGATATTTGTTATTAAAGTTGGATTGTATGTTGAGAGAAATAATAGAAAAAATATTAATGTTGTTAAGTTAGTTTTTTGAAATAGAAAAGAAAGTAATTCTCTTTATTTGGAGTGTGGTTGTTTGTGAGAAAGGAAGTTGTATTATTGTAAATGAAAAAAAAGGGAATATAGAAGTTGTAAGAGGTTAATAATGTATGCAAGGAAAACTTGAATGTAGAATAAAGTGTTATAGTTATTTTTAACTTACAGGTTATAGTGGAAATGGGAAAAAGACTAAAAATTTGACGTATGTTGTTATAATTGAAATGTTGAAATATTTTAGTAAGGAAAAATAACAATACTAAAGTAGATTTAGATATGTTTAGTCTAGGAATTGAAAGAAAATTAGTTGAACAAAATGATTCACTGTTGTTTCTTCTATTGAATAAGAAATGCTTTCAAAATGATTAATTTTAGAAAAGAATTAATAAATGAAGTTAAATCCTACAACTGGAAAATATAGGCATATAAAATCAAGTGCCGAATGTATCTTTGAACATTTTAGCAACTTTTTTTTAAAAAAAAATTCAGGTTTTAAGGTTGTGATCCTAAGGAATAGGACTGCCACCTTGTGAAGAGTGGCAATATTGTAACCGCCACTCAGGTAAGGTGGAGGTCTCAAAACTACCAATTTTAAGGTGGTGGTTCAAGGTTTGTCACCCAAATAGGGCAGCAGTCCCAGGACCGCCGACCTGCTCTGGGCAGCGGTCTTGTTGCTTACAGTGGAAATTTATAGTTCGGCGTATGTACAATTTATAACTTGTAATAACTAAACTTTTAAATATGTATATTTACTAAGGACACTTCCAACAAATAAAAAATGACAAATCGCATGGTTTTAAGCAATTTAATCTTCATATAGTAATTTAAAATCACTCTTTTTCATTAATGTTAATGGGGGTAGGGTTTGCCCCAAATAAAGAACCCTAAATAAAAATGTCTTGAAATAAAACAAGTTTGGAAAGGAAAACCTCTTTCAATCCTTGAATGAAATAACTAAAATGATAAATCTATAATCTAAACAAATCTAAACTTGATCTTGAAGAAAATCCTCCTTATATCTTCCGCTCTTGCTCCCATGGCTTCCTTCTCTCCAACCTGTAATTTTAATAAAATAAAATAGACCAAATGAGAAGAATAGAATAGAGGAAAGGTTTTAATAAGACTTCATAAGGATTTTAGGGTTAGTTTAGAACCCTAGGATCTAATGGCAAAGATTGGTTTAATCTAAGGGTTGAGGACCAATCCTACTTTTGTTTGGTAGGAATATATTTTATAAATGTTTAAATAAAATTAAAGGTATGTGTATATGAATGAATGGGGCCATTTAATTACCTTGGTGTGCAATTTTTTCTCCTAGTTCCTAATATGTTTTAGTAAATTTAATGAAATTTGGGATATTAAAGCTAATGGGATAATGAAACAAAAAGACTAAGTATAAGGTTGACCATGTTGAGATTAATCAATGATTAAAGAGAACAAATAATTTAACCAAGAAAAGTAAATTATGATACCTTCCTAGAAAAATGTTAATTAATTGACTTTAGAGATAACTTATAAATGTTTAATCTTTAGACAAGTTCTGGTTCCCCAATCATAAGGTTGAGAATATAGGTGTAAGTTAAGTTAATGTTCCCTAGGGGTTTTCACCCTTGTAATATTATAACTTAAACATTAAAAAAACTTCTGCAACTTTTAGGGTAAGTGTTTAAGGTTTCAGCGTGTTCCTAGAATGTCATTTTTGTGGGTGTTACAGGTTCCCATGTTTGTTCCTAGGTGATCTACTCCATGCATAACCTTCTGATCTGGTGTCTATGGGACCTCCCTACACAACCCAATCAGATTCATAGAATAAGATAAGTACCTTCTCTCCATCTCTCTTCTATCAGGGTTTCACATCTCCTTATTTTTAGTTCTAGGGACATAACTTAGGTTATATTTATTACTGTTACTTTACTACAATTTTATAAGTTTACTAAAACGACACAAGTTACTACTTAGATTAACTAGAATTTCATATCCCCATATTCAGATATTGTAAAAAAAAATTAGTTAATCAATATCACCCTTCCCATCAAAATTTTCCCTTTGAGTATCTCCTTTTAATTTATTATTGCATCAAAATTCAAGATTTGTGATGTGGTTTCAAGGATTCCTTTCCTCAAGGCTATTAAATAATTTCCATCCATTGTGCATAAATGTGTCAAATTACTACCTGAATGTCAATTCATTACTATTAAATGTACACTTCATAGGAAACCTCTAAATATTTTTCCTAAACATATTTCATTCCCAACCACTAGTGTGTTGGGTTTCAGAATAGAACAAGGGTTGAAACCATAGTCAAGGGAAAAAAAGTCCCTCCTCTTTAATGGGAGAGGTTCCCTTATTGAAAGTAGGAAAAACAAATGTAAAAATATACAACTCTCAAGGTTTGGACCCTGATATCTTGGAATGTTTTCCTACTTAAAATATTATCAATCAGAAGGAGTGGAATAATATAGAGATGAGAAAAGGAAGAAAAAAAAATACTTTTGGGAAATATAGATAACAGAGTATCTCCCTACTCACATTGAACCAAGAAAATATAGACAAGATCAATTACTTCACCACCTACACAAATCTGTAGACACAAAGTTCTAAAGATTCACACAAACCAGAACACAAAGTTTCTATTGAATGCAAAATAAAATATCCATTGAATCGAGAAAGGAGAGAGAAAGATAAAACAAAGGAAAATAAGAAAGAAAGAGATTTTATATTGATTTACTTCAGAATTTACAAATTTCCCAGAAAACCAGAATCCCCTTTTCTCGTGGCCAAAGCCATATATTTATAACAATTTTTATACATCCATAGTTTTTCTCCAAGAAAATAATATCCAAAAGGGATAATGTTTGTTGCAGATCCACTTTTGGAAAGTGACATGAAACA
The DNA here is from genome assembly GCA_019776745.2 of Taxus chinensis. Taxonomy (NCBI): domain Eukaryota; kingdom Viridiplantae; phylum Streptophyta; class Pinopsida; order Cupressales; family Taxaceae; genus Taxus; species Taxus chinensis. The sequence goes on from CM034155.1 coordinate 388,096,761, forward strand.
AACACTCATGAAAATAGGGGGTTAAAAAAGGTGAATATCTTGTCAGTTTGAGCGTGATTATTTTAGCAGGGGACATCTCATGATTTTCTCCTTCACGTGGTCCTACAATTTCAACCTTTTAACCACTTTCATAGCACTCAAGTGCTTACTGATAAGTTTTATCTCATTTTATCATGTATGCCCGATAAAATCTATTTTCTAATGATTAAACTTTACACCTCTTTAAACTTATCAATTCGACTCCAAAACCAATCCAAAACACATCTTATGAAGAAATGACAAGGAATCAGAGAGGAAAGAAAGAGGAATGATCCATTTTTGTGTTTTGTAGAGCTCTAGTTTGTTAATGGCGATAAAAACAAGAAGAGGGAATTTGGCTATCTTTTCCCACCTTTACCTTCAAATTTGGACCCTACATGTGGCGAGATCCAAGCAAGGATAGCCCTGTGGGAGAAATTTTGAATTTTAAACATCTGGAAGAAAAATCACGTTTTCTCGATTTGATCCGCACCCTCGTAGCTTTGCCAAAGGCTGGACATGTGGCATCATCAGAGTCGCTGAGGAAATGCGGATCAAAACTTCCATTTGAACTCTTTTAACAAAAAGGTTCAAATTCGTAAAAATCTCTGCAGGCCCGCTTTGGCTTTTGAACATGGACATGTGGCACCATGTGATTGGTTGTGGGGATGCGCTTCTGCTTTATACTTTATCTATTTTGAGAAAAGGGAAGAATTCCCACTTTTCCTCCAAAGTTCACACCCCTGCCATTGAATTTTCAACATGGACACATGTCCCTCTCTGATTGGTGCCAACCTCAGCTTCAAAATTTATCTTTTTGCCATAATTCCTTAGAAAATAAAATCAACCCACTGACCTAAACCTCTGCGGAAATTGCTCCAGCCAATCAGGGAGTACCGAGGATGTGGGAAAAATATGGCATTTTTACCAAAATCACCAAAAGTATTAATTTAATAAAGAAACCCACACGACCGCATCTAATGGGTAATAAACGCATAAAATCACCTTCCCGAGAAATATATTGATGGGGAAAATAATGTAGCAAGTTAAAAGAAATGGGAAAACGCCATTTCTGCTCCAGATGAAGGATTTCTTTATGTGCAAAAGGTTAGAAAAAAAAGATGCTGGGTCGCATGCATTCTAACTCATCAAAGGAGAACCAAAATCATTTCCCTTTCGACTGAAAAATAGGTAAAATGTTTTAGTGGAAACAAACAGAGGAAAATGATTAAAAATTAGTGGGAATTGAAAATAAGAGTCATGAGGAGTTTGAAACAAGAATTTCTTCCATGGCAAGGCTCCAATTTTCATGAATTTAGATTCGAAAGGGTGGGGAAAATTGAGAGGACAATAACTAGCTCCTTCTGGGGATGATTTGGTAGAGGAAAGGGGAAAAATCAAGAACCTTATAGAATTCTAGGCAATCAAATTGGATTAGTGTCTTAGCCATTGGGTAACAGAGTCAAAAAGAAGCGAAACCAACACAGAAAATAATGCACAAAGGGAAACAACCAGAACAAAAACAAGGAAAGAAAAAATGCTATACTAAATGTAAAGAGGGACTACCAAAACTGCTAGGTTTTGAATAACTTCAAAAATTTCCCACTATAAGGAAGTGGGAGAGGAGAACCATCCATGTAATCTAGGTAAAAAGAACTCTCACTATCAAAATGTCTTATTTTGAAAGGACTGAGCCAAAGGGAATCAAATTTACCATGGCTACCTCGAGGTTCATTTATTTTTTCCCAAAGAATAACAATGTCTCCCACTTGAAAAGTTCTGGGTTTAGCCTTTTTGTTAAACAGAGATTTTACGTGATTTGATGAGTTGATATCCTGTTAACCACTTGCAATCTATCTTAATTCAACTTCTGGAGGTACATAATTCTTTTTTCTAATGAATTAGTAAAGCTAGCAAATTCAATGGCCTTCATCAAATGCAAGGCTAGCAGTTCCAGTGTCATTGGGAGCTGAGCTTCAACTACATATACCACTTGAAAAGGAGACATTTTAATGGCTCTCTTACGTGTAATCCTATCTTCCCATAAAGCATCATATAGTTTCTTATGACAATTCCTCTGAGATTCATTAACAAACTTCCGAACAATGGTGACCAAGTTCTTGTTAGTTGATTCTACTTGCCCATTCCCTTGGGGATAGTAATCTTAAGATTGAGCAAGGGAGATGCCATAGCCATATCAGAAATCCATCATCTCAGCAAAAGAAAAATTGGATGCATTATTAGTGACAATCTTGTTTGGTATTCCAGACCTTATTAAGATGCGCTTCTTAGTGAAGTTGCATACTACTTCAAAAGTAGTATTTTTAACTGGAATGGCTTCCACCCACTTGGTGAAATAATCAGTGGTAGTCAAAACATGAGTATTCCCTTAATTTGAAGGTGGATTTAGTGTCCCAATGAAGTCCAAACCCCATTGTTGAAAACGTTCCTCAATCACCACTGGTTTGAGAGGTAAAGAAGATAATTTGGGTCTTCCTACAAAGGTTTGAAATGCTTCACACTTTCCTACCCACTTTGATGCATCTTTGAACAAGGTAGGCCAATAATATGAAGCACAGAGGATTTTGTGGGTTGTGACAGCAAAAGAGAAATGACCTCCACAAGCCTGATCATGAAAAGTTAAGAACAACTTCCTTTTCTGGTCTTTGTTAGCACATTTTAAATAACCTTCCATCTATGCCTTGTTTGAACAATGCATTTTCCAACAACACATATTAGGCAGACCTTAATTTGATGGGTCTCTTTTCCTTGGCACTCAAATGGGATGGACATTCTCCATAAGTATGAAAGTGTTCAATGCCATCATACCATTCATCAGTTGATATGAGGAAAAGAACAACAGGGATATCAAATTCCTCCTTAGACAATTTGACATCATCTCCTTCATCAATGAGTTCACATAATCCCTTTCCTCAAACTAGCTTGGTGGGTTGTATGTTAAGATCATACTCCTAAACTTTGGCTACCCAATTACCTCTCTTGGTTCCAAAATCTTTTTGTGTAAGAATGGAATTAATAGTTGTATTAGGTACATGTACAACATAATGAGAGTTGAGGATGTAAAACATGAAACTGTTTCATAGCTTTGACCACTCCAAAAGCATGTTTCTCCATCATGGTGTACTTCATCTCATGGGATTTCAAAATATAACTCATGAATGTTATGGGGAGTTCATGAATTTCAGCGTTATCCTGGGTTAACACAACAGCTAGAGTATTTTTAGTGGCATAACAATATATAATGAAGTCTTTGCTATAATTAGAGCATGCCATGATTGGAGTATTTGCTATATCTCTCATTATGTCTTCAAATACAACCTTTCCTTCAGAAGACCAACCAAACTTATACTTCCCTTTCATCATGTGGGATATGTTCAAAGTAAGTTAAGCAAAATTAGGTATGAATCTTCTTAAGAAGTTGATCTTGCCAAAGAAAGAGTGTACACCCTTCTTGCTTATGGGGAGAGGGATCTGTCGAATCATCTAGACTCTTTCTGGATCAATCTTAATTCCCTCCTTGGAGACAATGTGTCCTAATAATTTTCCCTCGGTGACACAAAAGAAAAATTTCTTGGGATTCAACGAGATTTCATGCTCTCTAAACTTTTGGAGAACAGTTTCAAGGTTTTGGAAATGATCAGCTCTGGTTTTTAAAAACATAGTCAGATCATCAAGATATAAAACTATGCATTTTCCCTTGAGACTGCAAAAGGCCAGGTCCATTTCCCTTGGAAAGGTAGCACCGACATTTATGAGGCCAAAAGGCATTCTCCTGTGAGAAAAGGTGTCCCAAGGAGTGGTAAAGGTAGTCTTATGCCGGTATGCAACACTTAATTCTACATGATTATATCCTAAGAACCCATCAAGCATGGACAACATTTCTGAACATGTAATAGCCTGTAACACTTGATCCATTATGGGGAAAGGATAATTATCCTTCAAAGTGGCTTGATTCAAGTTCCTAAAATCAACACAAATTAGTATCTCACCATTCTTCTTCTTGACAAGAACAATATTAGCAATCCAGGTTGAATAGTGAGGGGAAAATGAACTTAGCCTTCAATAAATTTTGGATCTCTTGAAAAATTGTATCAGCAATTTTAGGGTTATATTGCATCTACTTTTTCCAGAAGCGCTTGATCTTAGGATTTAGAGCAATGAAATGTTGCATCTCTTTTGGTTGAAAATCTTTGATATCATCATAAGGATATGCAAGAACATTAGCATACCTTTTCAATAGATTTTCTTCTTTCTTCATCTCCTCCTGTATGCAGCACTATCCAATGTTTACCAACATAGGTTTGTTAAGACTCCCTATGTTTATATTTTCATAGTCAACAGACCGTTGAGCTCCTTTGGAAGCTTTGGACTTGATGTAACCATTATGTTTATCAAATAACTCTTCCAAAATTACCAGTCCTTTAGGTATCTTAGTACTTTTTAGTTTTATTGAGCCATCATGATCCATTTCTTCTTCGCTATCTCCTTCATTTTGAGGTACACACTCTCTAGGAATATTCCCACCTCCTTCAAATTACATCTGGTCAAAATTATCTTTGAGTTCAAGGAAGGAAAGCAAGTGTTGATCATCATTAAAGACCTTACAGTTGTTTGCATTGTTTGGCACGTTGGGCCTATGAATCATCTCAATGGTTAATTTATCTTGGGAGAAATCTAGATGAGGGATCAATATAGAACCCTAGAAAGAAAAGGAATAATCCTTGGTGTTCCTTTCCCTTGGCAAGACTTCAATTGAAAAGGCATCAAGGAACTCAATGGAATCCAAAACTAGGTTCCTGTAATGCTTCAACCTTCTATTCTTCACTTGGTAGAGATCTCTGACCTATTTTATAATCATCTCTGTATATCCATGAGAAATGAGATTATTGATCCCCATCTCTTCTTCCATGCTTAAAACGAGGATGAGAGCTTCATACTCAGCTGTAGTATTTGTGTTTTCGAATTGGAGATTGAAAGAGAAAAGGTGAATTTTACCTTCAGGAGAAATAAGCACCACACCAGGTCCAGAACCAGCTAAGGAGAAGCTTCCATCAAATTCCAATGTCAAAATTTCATTAGGATAAATAAAAACCTCCTTAGGATGGTTAGCCTCATCTTGTCACATGATAATGTAGTTACCATGACTAATGTCTGCATAAAGTATTTGTGTCTTTGGGTCATCCATTTTTTACACAATATATTCAGTTTGTTTCTCAAGCAGCAGCTTATTCATTTTCCCATTCACTGGAATAATAGCATGTGACCAATCCATCATGATTTATCCTCCCACATTTTTTTAAAAATTTTTACTCAGCAGCATGCCGTAGGAAGGGGGAATATCAACTACCAAGATGGTGGCTAAAACTCTCTTCCCTGACAAAGCAGAAAAGGATACTTGTTCATCCTTAATCCTTCCAACCAATGACACTTCTATACTTTCCATTGAGTAACATGAACCAAAATCATGGGTTAGAGTTAATCCTAGGTCATGAGCTACCTTAGGAGGCATCACATTGTCTGAAGCACCAGAATCAATAACATAATTGCTGAGTTTGTGGCCAGCTATGAGGAGGGTGACATAAAATGGTTCGAACTTCCTATCAGATAAAGTGATTTCTACCACAAGGCTTGGTTGAGATGAAGGAGAAGGGGTGGGAAAGAGACCTTTGGAACTAGAGGATGAAGGCTTGGATTTGGAGTTCACAAAGTCTACCATCTTAGCAAAGACCTTGGGATGGGTTTGGTAGAATTTAGCCTCTGAGATCCAAACTTAGTTTTCTTAAGATGGTCAATAATGTCAAAATAACCAGAGGTAAATGGAGCATCATTGATAGGATTAGATGAAACTTTTGACTTATCCACTGTATCATTTGAAGAAAAAGAAGCTTTAGGAGCAGAAATAGAGGAGGAAGGAACAACAGAACCTACCATGGGTGTGCAAGAAGTTGGAATAGGAGATCCCCTATTTGCGATCACTGGAATGACTGTAGGGGGTTCCTTATATATTTTAGTAGGCTACAAAAATTTCTACTTCTTGTTGGCTTACTTATGAGTCATGACAACATATGATTCATTTCTCATCTCAGTGAATCTTTCTTCATAATCATCTTATTCATCTATACCTTCCTTGGTGAGAAAATGGACATGAGATCCATTCAGTTCTTCTGATTATTCATCAGCTTCCTCTTCATGTTCTTCACATATTCCATCATCTTCCTCATCATTGTGCTCAAGTTTTTCACATGTTGCATTAACTGGAACTTTAACAGGTGGACCTTTAATTTCAATTCTAGTATGGCTAGAGGGAAACCAATTTCTGGGTTGAAAATTCTTCGTAGGAACATCCTAATAAGGAGCATGCTGGGTGAACTGCTTCTTGAGTGAAATAAGATCATTAGCAAGTTTCTCTACCAACTGATCTGCACTAGATACAAGAGAATATGTGGAAGAAGTGGATGCTTTGGATTTGAATGAATCTCTTCTTATCTTTCCAGACATGATCAGATCATATTCAACACTAAAAAAAAATATGTGATCAACATTCAATGTGGAAATATTGGATCTCCTAAGTGCATATCTCACTTCAGGAAGTTAGGCATTAAGGAATAAACATCTTTGACTCTGATCCACATGTTGTGTGTTTATTGGGAACTTTTTAACTAGCCTATTGAATTTGGCCAAAATTTTCCTCGTGGGCTCATGTGACTCTTTCTTGATTTGAGAAATCTAGGCCAAGAGGGCATGCACATCCTCAGTATGTTTGAAATGCTACTCAAACTGGGTGGTCATGGTGTTCCAATTGGTGATGGATTTAGCAGGGAGATGATAAAACTAATCAATAGCATTATCTTGCAATGTCTCTACAAAAATTCTAACAGAGACATCCTCATATTCAACCCCAAGAACACCACAAGCAACAATGAAGGCCGTAATATGTTCATCTAGATGAACCTTCCCATCACCTCTAAATTTAGGGAAATTATTTCTATTACATCTAGGAAATTCATGCAATGGCTGGGTAAAATCAAGAGGCGCAACCATTTTTCCCCAAGGCAGATGAGCTGCCATCCTTGGAAAGATTGTTTGTAGAGGAACTACAACACCAGCGAGAGTCAAAGCATGAAAAATAGGACTGATTTGATCTTGAGGGATGCCACTCCTAGAATTTTTGTCTCTACCAGGAAGAGTGCTTATAGATCTTGTTCATCTTATTTTTCTTAATGAAGAAGTGAGGGAGAAACCTTGATGATTATAAAGTTGGAAATGAGAGTCTTCTTCCCCAAGGGTTCTTCTACCCCGAGTGTATCTTGGAGTCACTAGATCAAAGATAATCAAGAAGTTGTTATTAAAACTTGGAATCCATTTACAATGAGTTCCCCAGTGGAGTTTCCATAAAAATGATGGGTTTCAGAATAGAACAAGGGTTGAAGACACAGTCAGGGGACAATAAGTCCCTTTTCTTTAACAGGAAAGGTTCCCTTATTGAAAGAAGGAAAAACAAATGTCAAAATATACAACTCTCAATGTTTGGACCCTGATATCTTGGAACATTTTCATACTTAAAATATTATCAATCAGAAGGAGTGGAATAATAAAGAGATGAGAGATGGAAGAAAACAACAATGCTTTTGGGAAATATAGATATAAGAGTATCTCACTACTCATATTGAACCAAGAAAATATAGACATGATCAATTACTTCACCACCTACACAAATCTGCAGACATAAAGTTCTAAAGATTCACACAAACCAGAACACAAAGTTTCTATTGAATGCAAAATTAAATATCCATTGAATCAAGCAAGGAGAGAGAAAAATAGAATAGAGGAAAATAAGAAACAAAGAACTTCTGTATTGATTTACTTTAGAATTTACAACTTTGCTAAAAAACTAGAATCTCCTTTTCCTGTGGCCAAAGCCATACATTTATAACAATTTGTATACATCCATGCTTTTTCCCCAAGAAAAAAAAATCCAAAAGGTATAAATTTTTTTCCAGATCTGCTTTTGGAAAGTGACATGAAACAAACACTCATGAAAAAAGGAGGTTCAAAAAAGTGAATATCTCATCAGTTTGAGCATGATTATTTTAGCAGGGGACATCTCATGATTTTATCCTTCACGTGGTCCTACCATTTCCACATTTTAACCACTTTCATAGCACTCAAGTGCTTACTGATAATTTTTATCTCATGTTACTGTTTATGCCAGATAAAATATGTTTTCTGATGATTAAAATTTACAACTCTTTAAAGTTATCAATTCGGCTCCAAAACCAATTCAAAACACATCTCATGAAGAAATGAAAAGGAATTAGAGAGGAAAGAAAGGAGAATGATCCATTTTTGTGTTTTACAGAGCTCTGGTTTGTTAATGGTGATAAAAACTAGAAGAGGGCATTTGGCAATATTTTCTCCCTTTTACCTTCAAATTTGAACCCTACACGTGGTGAGATCCAAGCAAGGAAGGCTCTGAGGGAGAAATTTTGCATTTCCTAACGTCTGGGAGAAAAACATGTTTTCTCGATTTTTTCTGCCCCCTCGCAGCTTTGCCAAAGGCTAGACATGTGGCATCATTTGACTGGCTGAGGAAATGCGGGTCAAAACTGCGATTTGAACTTTTTTAACAAAAAGGTTCAAATTCTCAAAAATATGTTGGCCTAATTTTAATTTTTAACGTGAACACTTGGCACCATGTGATTGGTTGTGTGGATCTGGTTCTGCTTTATACTTTATCTATTTTGAGAAAAGGGAAGAATTCCTAATTTTCTCTGAAAGCCTGCACCCCCACCCTTGACTTTTCAACATGGACACGTGTCCCTCTATGATTGGTACAGTCCTCAGCTTCAAAATATATCTTTTTTTCATAATTACTTATAAAATAAAATGAACCCACTGACCTGAACCTTCGTTGAAACTGCTCCAGCCAATTAGGGACCAGAGGGGATGCGTGGAAAATCTAGCTTTTTTTCCAAAATCACCAAAAGTAATAATTTCATAAAGAAACCCGCATGGCTGCATCCAATGGGAAACAAATGCGTAGCCTCGCCTTCCCAAGAAAGAATTTTATGGGGAAAAGAAGGTGGAAACCGTCAGGAAATGGGAAAACACCATTTCTACTCCAATGAAGGATTTATTTCTCTGGAAAAGGTTAGAAACAAAAGATGCAAGGTCCTGTTGACACTAAATTTTTCCTCTGTAATTTCTTTTTCATTAATGTGTGTATTAAGAATAGGACGTTGTTAAGTATAATTAGTAGTAGTGTCTGATAGAAGATAATAGTGTTGCCAGTACGATGCCAGAAATAATGTATAGTAAGGTAATAGTTAAAAGTACAATAGGAATGTTGTGGTAAAAATTAAATATTTGTCATAAGTGGTCCGATAATGTTAAAATGTCAAAGTTAGGGTAAGTAGAGAAGTAGGGTCTACATGATTAGGAATTAGAAATATTATATTATGACAATGAGTGAGGTCATTAATATTTTGTGTATTTTATTTGTAAAAATTCTAAAAATGTGGAACCCATGTGAAATGATAAGGTTTATCTTATCTTAAAAGATAAGCTTACATGTACAGATAAGAGTTAAGGTATGGAATATGATTTTTCAGAGTAGATTTCTTATCCTATCTTGGAGATAAGATGGATAATCCTGGAAGTTCTATAAATAAAGAGGCCACCCCCCCTCACTTAGCATAGAAGGAAGTAGTGAGAAATATTGTATGAGTAAGTGTGTATAGGAAGCCATCATTTTGAAGGTGTGTTAAAAAATCCATTAAGAGGTGTAATTGTGAAGTTTCTCTCATATTTATTGTTGGAAGGCAAGTGAATTCAGTAACACTTGAAGTACCTCATGGGTGTGATTGTAACAATTTCATGTTGATATTATAATTTACACTTATATTTCAGCTTTATCATCATTCCTTCTTATCATAGTCTATGGTATTCTTGTGTTATGTTTGTTTTTGTGTTTCCATATTACATCCACCAAACTAAAAGTTGTGCATTAGTAAATAATCATAGTACGAGGAGTTCCCGATGAAGAATTATCTGTGCCAGATTGGTGTTGACATTTTGGTTCTGTTGCAGGGACCATTCCTTGTTGGTGATTTTTTTAGAGAAATATTCCCACTTAGTCAGAAATCATTTGGAGGGTAACCTTGTTTTTACTGTGCATAGTAGTTACCATGGTAAAGTCACTTTTTACCGTTAATAGTGTTTACCACAGTAAAGTCAGTTTTTACCACAGTAAGTCAAGTTTTACCGTGGTCATTCCTATTTTACTGTAGAATGGTGTAAAGTCACTTTCTATTGTAGTGAGTCTAATTATTTGTATACATAAGTCTTACTGATTGTACTTGTGAGTTGGTTTCTCACTGTGGTTACTTTTAAAAATAGGGAAGATTCCTGTTTTTTTGGCCCAATCTAATGAAGATGCTTCATCTTTCATTCAAGAGTTTAAACAATCTTGTATTTGTAATGGCCTTATCAGAAGGGAACAATGCACTGAATTTTTATCTACCTTTTTTGATGGTTCAACCCTTAGGTGATAATGCAAAAAACTCATGGGATTTATTAACTAAAAGTTTTCTTGAATAATTTGGCAAACAATAGAAATATGCAGATCTCATGATCGATATCACAAAGCTATTCCAAGGAGAGAAGGAGAAGATAAGGGATTATCATGCTTGTGTTCTAGAGCTAAGGAGGAAGTTTGATGCCCAAATCCAGAAGGAAGGATTAGTGGATGGGTTGATGAATGGCATGGATAATATCCTTTGTAATAACTTCATTCTTGGGAAGAAGCCAGAGATAGGACAATGAGTGAAGTATGACCGCCCAGTGACCCTTGAACAAGCAAAGGAGATTGCAAGAAGGAAAGAAGAAAGCATGGAAGAAGAGTCCAAAGAAATTTTTGCTAAAGTAGTGCTTACACCAACACCTTTGGTTTGAAATCCGCAACCACTCTCGATGACCACAAATCTTTCTCCTAGTATATCTACTGAGTATGAAGATCTGCTCAGGAAGATGGGCCAGCTAACTATTAATCTTCTTCACGGAAAAGAAATTAGTTCTCAGGGAGGAGATAGAGGTCCACAAAGAAATATTTCTAAAGTTGTATGTTATGGTTGTCATAAAAATGGTCATTATAAGTATAATTGTCCAAATAGAGCTTCTACATCTAGTACAAGAGCTAATGATAAAGGAAAATCACCTGTGAATTCTTTTGATGTAGTAGATAAGAGCATAAATAATGAAGTAGATGTGTTTGTAACAAAAAGAAAGAAAGAAAACGATAACCAAGATGGAAATGATCCTAAGAAGATGAAAGGAGAAACTAGTAAAAAACATAGGATAACAAAGTTTGGTGTGCAGGATTTTCTAATTTCAAAGGGACAAGGACCATAATCCATCTTAGAAGATCTATCCAAAAGGCCCGTAAATATTACATATGGTCAAATTTTGGCTATATCTTTTGAGAAGAGGTGGGAGCTGTGAAGTGGACTCAATCCTCGACAAAGGAAGGAGATTGAGGTCCCTATTTTGGAGGTAGAGGCGGATCTCTACGCTCCACAAGCTGAGGTATTATGTAATGGTATTTCAATTCATGATGTCTTATTTGATGGAGGTGCTGAAGTTAATGTAATGACCAAGTCTGTAATGAATATGTTGGGGTTAAAAATTGATCGCCCCTCAACACTTATGTTAAGGTCATTAAATAAGGGAAAAACTAAACCATAAGGTGTTGTTTCAAATGTGGCAATAGCTGTTATGGGTGTTGTATGTGTGGTATACTTTTAGGTGATAAAAAATGGTACTATTGCATACCCAATGCTGTTGGGAAGACCATGGCTAAGGAGAGTTCATGTAAGAAACTACTGGAATGAAGGCTTCATAACACTTGGACATGGCAAAGAGAGGGTGAAGATAAATGTGATCCCTCGGCATCATAAGGTAGAACCTGTGGATTCAAGTGATGAAAATGATGATTGTACATCCTATGATTACTCTAGTACCAGTGCAGTGGACACAGAAGATGATAAAAGTGAGGTTGATGTTTTGGTCATGGATATCCTTCCAGTCACACCGACTCATAAACCCATAAAATTATCTGAAGAAGAAATTGATGATCATCTCCAACAAATAAAGATTGGTGATGTTGTGATGGAGAGTGAGAAGGAATCCTACCTCCAGCTCTTTCGAAGGTACATACACCTATTCAGTTTTTATTACAAGGAACTCCGTCAAGTAAATTGGGTAGAACATTATATTGAGTTGGTAGATGGTTCTAAGCCCATAAATTAAATGCCATATAAAATGAATCCTAATTTCTCCAAGACTGTAAAAGAAGAAATAGATAAGTTTCTTAATCCAGGATTCATATTTGTTATGGAGAATTTAGAATGGGTTTCTTCCATTGTGATCTCAATAAAAAATAATGGGAAGCTATGCATTTGTGTTGATTATATGAAGCTCAATAAGGAAAAAAATAAGGATCATTACCCTCTTCCATTCTCAGATCAGATCTTTGATGAAGTAGCTGGCTAGGAGTGCTATAGTTTTGCTGATGGATATAGCGGATACAACCAAGCTCATATTGTTAGGTTGTGGAGCCTATTTTTCATGTGTGAAAGTGTTGAAGACTGTACACTAAGAGTACTGTACAGTTTTCATGTATCCTCACCGGGGTTCGGGGCTGGGTCGGGCCCCGAGCAGGGGTCTGATGGCGGTAGCCTTTGGTAGTAGGGGTTTGGGGGCGCAGCTCCCAAAATTTTAATTTTTAGGCGTAAAATTTTTTGGCCTCGAAAAATGCACCTGACATATCGGGAAACGTGCTTTTCTCATATGGGCGAGTTTTTTGACCCATAGGTTTATGGTACGGGTTTTTCCCATGGTTTTGATACCCACAGTTTTGTAAAAATGCTTAAGCATTTGTCTATTTATATGGTCTTATGCATATGATAGATGTACAAGAAAATGTATTACAGATGTGTTTTGAATTTGGCTGTGAATTCTGTAGAGTTTGTTGAGCATAGCTCCAAACGGATCTGGGTATTGTATTGAGAGAGTGGTGGCTTGTAATAATATTTGAGTAAGTGATTCCTCGTGGACGTAGCCTAAATTGGGTGAACCACGTTAAATACTATCTCTTTTTGTTGTGTTATTTTATTCTGCAATTTTATTTGAGATTTGTAATAATTTCTGCATATTAGTTTCTACTGTTGCGATTTTGTGAGGGATTATTCCGCATATTTTATCCCTTATTTTCCTAACAATTGGTTTCAGAGCTTGGTTCGGTTTGCTGAAGCGTTGAATCGTAGGGAAATTTTTTAGCTTGAGTGGGAGCTATGGCAGATGAAGGAAGATCTAGGGTTGATAAATTCAACGGGAAAAATTTCAGTCTTTGGAAGATGCAGACGGAAGATTACCTTTATCAGAAGGATCTTTATACTTTGTTGTGTAAGAAGGTGAACAAACCCTCGAGTATGAAGATGCGGAATGGGATTTGTTAGATCGGAACGCACTTGGAACAATCCAGCTGAGTCTTGCATCTTCGGTATTATTTAATGTTTCAAAGGAAAATACTACAAAAGATCTAATGGATGCATTAGGAAAGTTGTAAGAAAAAGCCTCTGCCTCTAATAAGATATTTTTAATGAAAAATTTGTTTAATATGAAGATGTCTGAGAATAGTTCAGTATCAGATCATTTAAATGATTTCAATATGGTAGTGAATATGCTAGCTTCGGTTACAATAGAATTTGATGAATAAGTTAGGGATTTATTAATTATGTGCTCTTTATCTGAGAGTTGGAATAGCCTGGTAATGGCGGTAAGTAAGTCATTTCCAGCTAACTCAATGTTGAAGTTTGAGGATGTTGTAGGGGTGATTCTAAGAGAGGAAATGTGAAGAAAAATATCTGGGGAATCTTCTACTTCAGGGAATGATTTGATAGTGGAAACTAGAGGGAGAAAGAAGAATAGAGGAAACTGTGGAAAATCAAAAGATCGGGCAAGGTCAAAATCCAAGAACAAGATTTTATGCTAGAATTGTGGAAAGCCTGGGCATGCAAAGAAGGACTGTTGGGAGCTTTGGGATAAGAAGAAACAACAAGAAGAAAACAAGGAGGAAAATGTGGCAACGGGTAATGTATGTCAGGATGCTTTGATTCTTTCTTCACACAATATTACTGAATCTTGGGTTTTAGATTCAGGTGCTTCTTTCCATGCTTCTCCACATAAGTATTATTTTTTTGATTATGTTCAAGGAGATTTTGGGCATGTTTTTCTTGGTGATGATGAGCCTTGCAGCATAGTTGGAAAAGGTTCTGTTCAGGTTAAGATGCAGAATGGGAATACTTGGCTATTGAAGGATGTCAGACATATGCCTACATTAAGACGAAATTTGATATCGGCAGGGTAGTTGGGAAGTGATGGTTGTACTATGATATTTACAGCAGACTCTTGAAAGGTTACCAAGGGTGCTCTTGTAGTGGCAAGAGGTAAGAAGGTTGGAACCTTGTATTTAACCACTGATAGTACTAATGATTGTAATCTTGTGGCTTCAGATGAATATACAACATTATGGCACTATAGGCTCAATCATATGAGCCATAAGGGCATGAATATCATAAAGAAGAATTTTCCTGGATATACAGAAACAGGTTTCAATTTATGTGAGAACTGCATATATGGGAAACAGAAGCGAGTAAGGTTTCTCAAGGTTGGACCTACAAAGAAAGAGAGTAAGTTAGAGCTGGTGCATTCTGATGTGTGGGGGCAGGCTCAGGTATCATCTCTTAGGGGTTCAAGTTATTATGTTACTTTTATTGATGATGCAACAAGGAAAGTTTGGGTTTATTGTATTAGAAACAAATCTGATGTATTTGACACTTTTGTTAAATTTAAAGCCTTGGTAGAGAATGAAACAGGTCTTAAGCTAAAATGTATCAGGTCAGATAATGGAGGGGAGTATTGCAGTAATGAATTTGATGATTACTGTTCTAAGAATGAAATCCGCAGGAAAAAGACAGTTCCGGGAACTCCGCAGTAGAATGGGGTATCAGAAAGGATGAACAGAACAATAATGGAACGTGCTAGGAGCATGAGGTTATATGCAGGACTACCTCTTTCTTTTTGGGCAGAAGCAGTGAGCACAACTATGTACTTGATAAACAGAGGACCCTCAAGTGCCTTGGATGGAGGCATACCTGAGGAGGCTTGGTATGGTAAGAAAGTTGATTATTCATTTCTTAGAGTCTTTGGATGTGAGGTGTTTGTTCACATAGACAAGGATGATAGGACTAAGCTAGAGGATAAATTAGAAAAATGTACTTTCATCGGTTATGGTGGTGATGAATTTGGATATAAATGTTGGAGTATTAAGGACAAGAAAATCATTCGATCTAGGGATGTGGTCTGTAATGAGAAAGTCATGTATAAGTAGTAGTTGCAGGAAAACAGGGAAGATTCCAAGAAAGAATATGCAGCGGTAGAGGATCTTCCAGATGGGAAAGTGACACATGAATTAGTTCAGGAACCCCCTCAACAGGAACCCCAAACTCCTATATTGAGGAGTTCATCTAGGGTAAGAAGAGAACCTGAACGTTTTTATCCTTCTCTTTATTATTTATTACTCATTGATAGTGGAGAACCAGAGAGATTTGATGAAGCAATGCAGGTAGATGCCAGGAAGAAGTGGGAGCAAGCCATGGATGAGGAGCATCAGGATCTCATGGAGAACCAGACATGGGATTTTGTAAAGCTACCCGAAGGAAAAAGAGCATTACAGAATAAGTGGGTGTTTAGAGTCAAAGAGGAAGAAGGAGGCAAGAAAAGATACAAGGCCCGGTTGGTGGTCAAGGGGTTTGCACAGAAAAAAGGTATAGATTTTGATGAGATTTTTTCTCCTGTAGTAAAAATGACTTCTATCAGAATTGTTCTTGGAATAGTGGCAGCAGAAGACTTGAACTTAGAACAGTTAGATGTAAAGACTACATTTCTTCATGGCGATTTGGAGGAGGAGCTATATATGTAGCAGCCAAAAGGATATGAAGTCAAAAGTAAAGAGGAGATGGTGTGCAAACTGAAGAAGAGCTTGTATGGCCTGAAACAAGCTCCACGTCAATGGTATAAGAAATTTGATATCTTCGTGATAGAGCAAGGTTATATCAGATGTCATTCTGACCATTGTGTGTATACAAATAAATTTGAGGATGGAAGTTATATTATCCTGTGTTTGTATGTTGATGACATGCTGGTTGTAGGTAAAAACATGCAGGAAATAAAAGTACTCAAGAAGCAGCTAAGTGAATCATTTGCTATGAAGTATTTGGGTGCAGCCAAAAAAATCCTTGGTATGAGGATATCTTGGGATAGGAAGGAATGGAAGCTGACTTTATCTCAGGAAGAGTACATTAAGAAGGTCTTGGAGAGGTTTAATATTCAGGATGCTAAACCGGTTGGGACTCCTTTGGCAAGCCATTTCAAGTTATCAAAGGAGCAGTGTCCCAAGACAGAGCAAGAGAGAAACCAAATGTCCAAGTTACCTTGCTCATGAGCAGTTGGCAGTTTGATGTATGCCATGGTATGCACTAGGCCTGATATTACCCATGAAGTGGGAGCTGTGAGTAGATTTATGAGTGATCCAGGTAAAGAGTATTGGAACGTAGTAAAGTGGATCCTTCGGTATTTGAGAGGGACCATGGGGATAGTTTTGTGCTACAGTGGACCAAAAACTACTTTACGTGGTTATGTAGATTCAGATATGGCTGGAGATGTAGACAGTAGGAGGAGCATGACAGGTTATATTTACACTGTAGGTGGAACAACAGTGAGCTGGATTTCACGACTACAGAAGCTGGTGGCTTTGTCAACCACAGAAGCTAAGTATGTTGCTGCCACCGAGGCAAACAAAGAGATGATTTGGTTACAACAATTGCTTGAGGAGTTCGGGCATAAGCAAGAGAAATGTAAGCTGCATAGTGATAGTCAGTTTGCTATACAACTAGCTAAGAACTCTGCTTTCCACTCTAGGACAAAGCATATACAGTTAAGGTAACATTTCATTAGGACAACTTTGGAGGAAGAGAAGTTGAAGTTGGAGAAGATTCATACCAGTCAGAATCCTGCAGACATGATGACCAAGGTGGTCACAAGAGAAAAACTGAAGTTGCGTTCAGCTTTGGTTGGTCTTCACAGAAACTAGTGAAGGGTTGAGAAGCTTGCTCAGAGGAAAGCTAGTCTCCAAGTGGGATATTGTTAGGTTGTGGAGCCTATTTTTCATGTGTGAAAGTGTTGAAGACTATACACTAAGAGTACTGTACATATTTTTTTTAGGCGTAAAATTTTTTGGCCTCGAAAAATGCACCCGACATATCGGGAAATGTGCTTTTCTCATATGGGCGAGTTTTTTGACCCATAGGTTTATGGGACGGGTTTTGCCCATGGTTTTGATACCCACGGTTTTGTAAAACTGCTTAAGCAGTTGTCTATTTATATGGTCTTATGCATATGATAGATGTACAAGCAAATGTATTGCAGATGTGTTTTGAATTCGGCTGTGAATTTTGTAGAGTTTGTTGAGCATAGCTCCAAATGGATCTGGGTATTGTATTGAGAGAGAAGTGGCTTGTAATAAAATATGAGCAAGTGATTCTTGGTGGATGTACCCCAAATTGGGTGAACCATGTTAAATAATGTCTCTTTGTGTTGTATTATTTTATTCTGTAATTTTATTTGAGATCTGTAATAATTTCTGCATATTAGTTTCTACTGTTGCGATTCTGTGAGGGATTATTCCGCATATTTTATCCCTTATTTCCTAACACATATAACGGAGAAAGATCAATTGAAGACCACATTCACCACTCCTTGGGGAAAATTTTCCTATAGAATTATGCCTTTTGGGTTGTGCAATGCTCCGGAAATGTTCCAACGTTTGATGAATAGGGTGTTTGAACCCTACATTGGGAAATTCATCATAGTATTTCTAGATGATTTTTGCATCTATAGGAGCAAGATGGACCACCTGCACCAGATGGAGATAATATTTTAAAGGTTAGATGAAGCACAAGCCTCACTAAACCCTACAAAGTGTGTCTTTGGATGTTCTAAAGGTGTTTTGTTAGGGCATGTTGTATCAAGAGATGGTATTGGTACTGATCCTAATAAAGTTTCAAAAATCAAAGAGTTACCATTTCCTATGAATACAAGTAAGTTGAGATCATTTTTAGGCCATGTGGGTTACTATAGAAGGTTTCTCAAATAATTTCTCAAAGATTGCACAGCCAGTAACCCAGTTCTTGAGGAAGGATGTTACTTATGAACCAGGAAATAAGGAACATGAAGCTTTTGAACAACTAAAGGAAGACCTAGTGTCTTCACCTATTTTAAAGAATCCAGATTGGAGTAAGCCATTCATTGTGTATACTGATGCCTCAGATGCAACACTAGGAAGTACTATGAGCCAAAAGATGAAAATGGCAATGATCATCTAGTTTACTTTGGGAGAAAAAAAATGAGAAGTGCTGAGGTAAATTATAATGTAACTAAAAAAGAGGCTCTAGCTATCATTTTTGCTATAAAGAAGTTTAGAAATTACTTTCTAGGGCAGAAATTTATAGTTGTAAAAGTTCATCAGGCTCTAAAATATATTGTAAATAAACCTAACCCATCAAGGATGATAGCAAGATGGATAATTTTGCTACAAGAATTTGAATTTGATATTATAGATAGGCCAAGAAAGAAGCATGTCAATGCAGATGCACTCTCTCGATCCTATGATGGTTTAGGTTCATCTTGTGATGATGATGATTTCCCAGATGCAACATTGTTATCCCTTGACACAATCCCTAGTGAATACATAGATATTTAGAATTATCTAAATGAATTCAAGTTTCCTAATGGTTCCAATGCAAAGACTAAGAGGAAGATTACTCAATCCAGTCATTCATATTCTATTTTGCATGGAGTATTATTTCGAATAGGACCTGATGGACAGTACAAGAGGGTAGTTGGACGTGATCAAGGGAAGGAGCTGATAGAATAATTCCACAATGGTACATGTTGAGGATACTTCTCCAAAAAACTTATAACAAGAAAGATCTTGGATGTCGGTTATCACTGGCCCACTCTTTTTAGAGATTGTTATAATTATTGTAAGACGTGATATTTTTCAAACACATGGTACCCATAAGACTTCATCAGCTCCCTTATTCCCTATTCTTCCACTTGGTCCCTTTGAAAATTTGGGAATAAACATTGTAGGTCCACTTCCAACTACCCCATGCCAAAATAAGTATATTCTAGTTGCCACAGATTATTTATGAAGTGGAAAGGTTCATATATGAATGCATTGTCACTAGATTTGGTTGCCCATTAGAAATTATAACAGATCAAGGAAGCCACTTCATTAATGAGGTGGTAGAATTCCTTGTCAAAAAGTTTTCTATTAAGCACAGGAAGGCAACAACATACAAGCCAAGCACAAATGGACAGGTAGAATGAACAAATTTTGTGTTGTGTCAAATTCTAGCAAAAGATGTAGCCTTGCAGGTACATAAGTGGGATAAAAGGATTCATGCAGGATTGTGGGCATATAGGGAAACATCAAAGTCAAAAATAGGATGCTCCCCATTTCAGTTGGCTTATGGCATTGATCCAGTTTTTCCTATTGAGTTTGATATTCCCACTGTGAGAGTTATGAAAAATGAAAGGATGGATGAAATTTATTCAGTAAAATAAAGGTTGGTACATCTTCATTTGCTAGAGGAAATGAGGGAAATAGCGAAGGATACAAGCTATAAGAAGAAAATGAAGCAGAAGGAATACTTTTATCAAAAGATCCATTGGTCTCCATTTCATGTGAATGACTTGGTTCTAGTATATGATTCTAGATACAAAAAAGAAGACAGAGAAAATTTCTTCCAAAATGGATGGGGCCCTACAAAATAGTAGGTGTGTATGAAAATGGTACATACGAACTGGAGGAATTGGATGGCACTCCCATTACGAAATGGGTCAATCACGACCAGTTAAAGATTTTCCAAGCACCAGAATAGTCTACTCCGAGGACGGAGTACAAGCTAGGAAGGGGGAAGATGTCGACACTAAAATTTTCCTCTGTAATTTATATTTCATTAATGTGTGTATTAGGAATAGGATGTTGTTAAGTATAATTAGTAGTAGCATCCGATAGAAGATAACTGTGTTGTCGGTATGACGTCACCAATAATGTATAGTACGATAATAGTCAAAAGTGCAATAGGAATTTTGTGGAAGAAAGTAAATATTTGTCGTAAGTGGTCCGGTAATGTTAAAATGTCAAAGTTAGGGTAAGTAGAGAAGTAGGGTCTACATGATTACGAATTAGAAATATTATATTAGGACAAGGAGTAAGGTCATAAATATTTTGTGTATTTTATTTGTAAAAAGTCTGAAAATGTGGAACCCATGTGAAACGATAAGGTTTATCTTATCTTAAAAGATAAGCTTACATGTACGGTAAGAGTTAAGGTATGAAATATGATTTGTCAGAGTAGATTTCTTATCCTATCTTAGAGATAAGATAGATAAGCCTAGAAATTCTATAAATAGAGAGGCCACCCCCCATCATTTAGCATCGAATAAAGTAGTGAGAAATATTGTATGAGTAAGTGTGTATAGGAAGCCATCATTTTGAAGGTGTGTTAAAGAATCCATTAAGAGGTGTAATTGTGAAGTTTATCCCATAGTTATTGTTGGAAGGCAAGTGAAGTCAGTAACACTTGAAGTACCTCATGGGTGATATTGTAACAATTTCATGTTGATATTATAATTTAAACTTATATTTCGAATTTATCATCATTCCTTCTTATCATTCTATGGTATTCTTGTGTTATGTTTGTTATTGTGTTTCCAGATTACATCCACCAAACTAAAAGTTGTGCATTAGTAAATAATCATAGCACGAGGAGTTCTCGATGAAGAATTATCATAGTGCCAGATTGGTTTTGACAGTCCCACGTATTCCATGTCATCAAAGGAGAACCAAAATCATTTCCCTTTCAACTGAAAATAGGTAAAACTTTTTAACGGCAACAGATTGAGGAAAATGATTAAAAACCCATGGGAAATGAAAACAATAATCATGAGGAGTTTGAAACAATAATTTCTTCCATGGCACGACTCAAATTTTCATGAATTTAGATTCGAAAGGGCGTGGAAAATTGAGAGGACAACATAGTGCACCTTCCACTATAACTTTTTTTATCCCTAATACACATAAAGCTACAATCTCTCCTATAGCTACCCATGATGTTCTTATGATATTAATACACACTCAGAGTCTTAGTAATATCCTTTTAATACAATTTTCAATAATTCATTTATCTTCTATTATATCGATTCATATTACTCAGTCTTAGTCAATTTATTTGTATTATATCCCTTCTTATAGGACTAGATCATCACATAGGATTATCGTATACAAACAAAACCTCTAGTTCTTCTTATAGTTCTATTTCAACTTCGCCATTAAACAAATCCTTACGATGAAACATTCAAGTTTCTAGATAGTTTGCATTGAATCAATGCACTTATTGAATATATCATACACTATTAACAAATTGGTATGCATCAACCTTATTATTCTAATTTCCTAATGACACACTCTATTTATAGGTTTAACTTGAATATTGGAAAATGTTTCTTTCCCTAACCTCACTTTATACATACACATTAGTGAGAAACCTTGACTCGCTTATCTAGTTATATAATACTTATTGATCAAAAGTGCTAAAACCTTAGTATCCCCCTAGATATATTCTTTTATCAAAATTTCTTCTATTTAGAGAATCGGTACTCATATATTCCCTTTGGGGGCCTAAAATTAAAAACAATCAAATATTCTAAAAATCTAAAATAATTTAAATAATATGCAAACATCAAAGAATAATTGCTTTTTTTCTTTTTGTTTGTCTCTTTTATATTATTATTTTATTTCTGTTAATGTTTACTTGTGTTGTTCGCTTCATGAATAGTATGTTATATCCTTTTTCTAGATACATGTACATTGATTTGAATCCAAGCTAAAAAAATTGTTACACATTGTTGGGTGGTTGATATTACTCTTTGTGAATTCTTCCACAGCTATAAGGGCGTCCATTTTAACATTTTCTTATTCGCAAGTACTCTTTTTCAAATATATACTAGTCCACTTTTGTGTACGTCTTTCACACATTACATACATCTTTTCATATTATTTATTACTCTAATATGCTAATGGGTGCTTAGTGTGTAGTATTGATTTTCATGTCACTTCCAACAAGATATTATCTTCGTCTAATTTCTTGTTTATTTATTTATTTAATTTCTCTATGTTTCCTCTTGTTTATGGGATATGTCATATTTCAATTTCTTCTCATATGTTAGCCTTTAGTACATTGATTATGTTGTGACATCTTGAGTGGTATCCCATGTATACAACACAACATTTTCCATTATTTTTATATTTGTGGGTCCTTGCCTGATTTTTCTTATATCCATTTTATTATTTTCATATTACTTTCTACTAACAGTTTTATAATTTTTCTAATCTATTACTATATATGTTTCATGGTATACACATGAAAAATTCCCTTTTCCCTTACATTAATCCCAAAATACGTGTGCATATTAGCTAATATACCTCTTATTTGGGTCATGGTAATATTGAAATAATGAAGGCAAGCAATCGGGTGTTAATTCATCTCACAACAATTCATAATAAAAAAAATAACATATAAAAGGCTCATAAGTAGAATTGGGTCAAGATTTACATATGGGCTAAATCACACATCAAGATCCATAGCCTATGGATTTTATTTCCCATTATGTTTTCCTTTGTCATGGGCAATAAATTGAATCAATTTCAAGTTGGGTATAGTTTCTCAATCACATAAACAAACCTTTTGATCAATTTTAATTATATAATACATGGTTTAATTCATGGTATAGTGGAAGCAATGTTACATGTAAGCTATCATTACACTAGTACATTGTGTACTCATTTGTAAACAAATGTCATACATGTTCACAATCAATTACACTTATCTATGGATTATAGGAAATTTCAAAGTGATTTTTATCCTTAAATGATTGACTTCTTATTGTAACTATTTTTTGTGGAGGGATTTGGAGTAGATAGAAAAATACCCATGAAGTTCTCTTCACCATGTGGTGCGCATTAACACTTCCTTATATTTTCCTTCACATATTCCACTTGGGGGTTGATCGTTTCTAGATCATTCCAACCATCTCTACAAAAAATTGGCAGGAAATATTTATGAAAATGGTAGTGGGAGAAATCTATTCTCCTCTCTCATAAATTCAACTTGGTCTACTATTTCCATTCTTTTGGATTTATACTTACATATTGCTATTTTCATACTAATTTAAATATTTTCAAGTTAAAGTTTATTTTCTTATGCCTTGAAAATTGAATGATTTTCTCTTTAGGTTATCATCATTGGAATGAAATATAAAACAATAAAAAATATAATGTCCTAGCACAAGTTAAATGAACTCTGAGTGAAGATAAAGTGTGTCTACATAATGAGATGACCTTTCCTTTAAATAAAAAAATTTCAATTCCATTTTTAAAGGTGGAAAATATAGACAACGGTTTTTGTCATACATGTCTTACAAAAATAAAATCTATCCAACATGCTTGAACTCAGCAACACTTTCTTAATTTAACCAATTTTCCTATCCGTAGCAATATATTGTTCATTCATTCTTGTATACACAACCTAGTTTGTTTAATAACATTTTTTTACGCCAAAAAATAAAGCTATAACCTCACAAATTACAATTATAATTCCCAGATCATTTAAACATGTATTTAGGACCAATTCTCCTAGAATCGACACTAATGTCAATAGATTATGGACCCACCTATTATCAATGTGAATTACACCTTTGTACTTGATGAGCTATCTTACGCTGACTTTGAATGATACAATAGGATCTCTTATGAGTTGTGGGTGCCTAGGACTGGGGAGAACCTCTAGAGAGCTCTCTCCCTTTATGGATCAGTAATTCCCTAAAATTGTCTAGGTTGAGGGTTAAAAGGAATGTGAAACTGAAAATTGGTAAAGGTGATACACCAAAATTTTATGGGGCTTGGGATTACACAAATACAATTATTGAAGGATAAAATAACTATTCTTATTGACTACAATAGCTTATTTAATTGATTTATAGTTCAAAAGACACTAAAATACACTTTGGTGGCCTGAAAAAATGATTAAAATTGATTGATGCAAGTGTTGTAAGAGTAATAACATGCAAAAGAACAATAAATTCACTTAAACATGCTTATATTTTGTTGTAACACAATATCAAAATCTACTATAAGAGGAAAAGAGTCTTCTTATCCAATTTTAAGGTGAAAAGTACTAACATTTTTGCAGCATAACAGTGTAAAAATCACCACCTTTGCTTTGTAAAAGCATACAACATATAGGACAAGCCTTCTCCTAACCCTAAAAAAAAAATCCTTCCAAAAACTCATCTAAAGGACCCATACATGAATGATTATATCCCTTAATAAATACAATAAAATAATGAAAGGCTAATAATAGCCTATGTTGGACTTTCTCATAGCTGCAGGCAACTGTTTTTTACTTCTATTTACTAAATTTAACTCACGCTTTTTTTGAGTCTAAGGATTTGTACGGACTTTCTGGGCATGTTTCAAGGTAAAAAAGTAGGCAATTTGTAATATTAGCCAAAAAGATTAATTTTATATCTATGCGCATGGACAAAGTTGTTTTATCTTTTCTAAAAATATACCCCTTTTGTCCTTTCTAGAATATGCTAAAAAGAGAATGAATTTGGTCTTATCCTATAATAATGAATAGATTTTGTGAGGTTCATACCATTTCCCACGCCCTGACATGAAATAATATAATAATTGGCTCTAAGGTCGTATCTGCTACTCTCTATGCAAAATTTGTAATAATCACAACTTTTCCCCACAATGCATAAAGCAATGATTAAGTTCTGTAACCCCATGCTAATTTTGTAATAATTATTTTTCTGAAAAAAATGGAAGTCCCCTCCTGACGTAGACATGGTATGATAACCAAAATTAATGAAATTGATCATGGTTAAGATGAACGACCAAGGTCAAGGAGGGAAATTAGGGTATCAACAATAAAATCAAACCAGTTTTCCGCTTGGTGGAAACTTTTTGATGAAGCTCTGCAAAATAGTGTGAAGTCGCCATCATTTAAAGAATGATGCTTCTGGTATCTAGTTATTTTCTCCTATAGAAGTTCGTTTTGGATCTATTTTTTCCTGATTAACAAGGGAGGATGTCATTTTTAAAGCTTTATTTCTACAAACTAGAATGGCCACTATTACCCTTCATTCAAAGATATAGGCTTCCTCGTTTTTATGTGCCGAGACAAAGATCTGTCTTGGTTCATCATTTTAAATGGCTTTAACCTCTGTTTTTGCAAACAATGTTATTCTCAGATTTTCAAGTTGTAATGGAAATTATTCTTTGGAGGTAGAAGCTTCTCTTAATATTTGGTAAGCCATTTCTGCTACAAAATAAATTTCTTTGTTCCATTTTGCATTGCTATTATTTTTTTTTTTATGGGTTTTTCTCTTAGCGAGATGGTTTTTCTAGTTGTGACCACAATTTTTGTAGAGGTTGAGCTCACATTTATTTATTATTTTCCATGATCTATCTGCTGAGTATTACCATTTGCTGGGTTGTACTTTGAAAGGAGGGTTTCATCTATGAATCATTGTTTCCTTCTTAAGTTCTTTGGTATGTCATGTTTTCCGGTGCCATTGATATTCTAAGCTTTGCCCTCGCACTTATGAGCTAGTATCTAATTTGGATATTCATTTTTATTGAGAAGTCAAGTATAAGGGGAGGGGAATGTAGTGCCTACTCCTCTTTGAATTTTATATGATTATGATGTTGCTTAGCATAGATTAGTGTTATGGACATTTCTATCACATTTTAGATATTGACATATGACACTGTTATTTTTATTAGTAAATTTATAGACAATATGGATGTTAGACTTATTACATGATTTACAGGATGGATTATATGCATATTTGGATATATCGAATTGTTGATTTTGAGCTTATATTGTAATATTGTGTTTATTTCAATAATTATATGATGCGAGATGATGTATTTGATGTCATGATATTATTGCTAGTTGATAAAGTAATGAAATTGAAATAATTGGAATTGTGAACGACGAAAAATTACTTGTCTTGGTGTAAGTAACGATAATTGATTATATGTATATGCATGTCTTTTATTATTTCGATGTTGTTAATATGGCCATGAGGCCACAAAGGTATTGTTTTGACTTTTGCAGGTGTTCGCAACAAAATACACCAAAGGGGGATAGGAGAGCAACAATGAAAGAATATGGAGTATTGGAAACATATCACCATGGCAACACATGTATTCATATGTTTTTTGTTGTTGTAGTTAGTTAGAAGGTCCCCATTGGGGGGTGACCTCAAAAGTGACCTTGGGAATGTTTGTAATTTTGTCTTATTGATTTGATTTAATTGTGAGTTATTGTATTTTTATGGTGCATGTGGAGTCACTTTTACTAATTGTGTTCGCAACCCCTCTTAAGTTAATTTTAAAATGTTCACCTAGTTCTAATGAGGATATGACAAAAAGGGGGGGAAATCTGAGTTGGTAGCATTAATGTATGATGGCTTGGAATGAATTTGTTTTGTTTTGGGGTAGTGTGTACTTAATCTTCCTTGTGAAATTCGAATTTTAACCGTCTTGTCTATTTTGGAGTTTTGTGCGACAAGCTAAGCTTATCCCACACGTTTTAAATTCACCCACCCACCTATCCTATGATGTGAGGGACTTATTTTAGGTCCTAATTTTTGTTCTTATGAAGGAAAATGGAAATTGATTGCACTTTTATTACATGGGTAATTAATTTTTTCCTTAAGGGATATGGGTTAGGTTGAGTTTGTAAGAGGGTGGTATTTTCACCAACCACCAATTTATTAACTTTGGGGTTTGAGTTTGACCATGGTGATGTGGGGTGGAGAAGAAATGATATGGAATCCTCCATGGCGCCACATCATATCCATCTCCATATTTTATATTTATTAGAATTTTTGTGAAGTTTTTGGGGTTACATGTTTGGTTTTGGCTCTCTCATTTTGGGAATGCTTTCTTTTTGAAATGCTTGTTGGAGTTGAAGATTGTTTTTAATTTCTTAATCTTGGAGGATTTTTAGACTTTCTTGTGAAGTTGATTTTTGTTATGGCAAGATAGGGCCTTTCACCCTTGGTTTCTTATTTTTTGATGTATGTTTATGTGTTGAATGAATGTGTTTCATTCTTGATGTTTAGGGGTAGTGAAATATCCTTAGAATGTGTATGAGATAGTGAAATGGGGATGAATTTTTTTGGGAGGAATAAGAGTTTCTTTTCAGTATTTAGGACGGAGTGGGTTTGATGCCCCACCTTGTTATCATATTGTTATTTTGGTCATTGTGGGAGACATAAGAGAGAGCGAGACATAAGGGATATATTTTTATTTGTAGGGAGGCATAATAGATTTTGGGAATGATTATGTTTTGGAGGTTTTTGAAGTGGGAATACATACCCTGGGAGGCATAAGGGTATCCCAATATTCGTTTCTCATCTTGGCTTGTTTTAGAGACGTTGTTTTGGGAAGTTTTTTGTTTTTTAAAGTGAATTTTTTGTGGTTATTTTCTTTTGTGAATTTTGCTTGAAAGTAAATGTTGACGCCTTTTCTTTTGTTTCCATGGTTTTTAAATATTTCATATTGTCTCATTGTAGGGGCTAAGGGGCTAATGAGGAAGTAGGCTTTACTTCGTCATTGGAATAATCGTTGGGTAGAGAGTATTGCTTACTCCCCCATTTTTTGTTATGTGTTTGATCTTGGATGAAGGTGGAGCTCTAAGAAGGATTGATGTTTCTTGTACCATTTGGAGAAATAATCAAAACTCTCTAGTTATATTTTATTATGTTATCTCCATTTTATATAGAAGGCTTATAAACTTGTATTTGTTTAAAGTGAATTTTTTAGTTGTTTTATCATAAAAAATGTAATCTTAGTTGATATTGTAAATGAAGGAACAAGTTTGAAAATCCTTGCATTACTTGTTGGAAAGTAAGACTATAGATTGTTAAATTAAACCAAGTTCTTGATATGATGGAAATGTGATTTAAAAGAAAAAACTTGTTTCTCATTTTAGTTGATTTATTGTCTTCAATAGGTGTGTTGTTCTTATCTAAAAGTATTGGGAAATCTTGTTATAAGCCACTTGTGCGAAGGGTTGAAACTTGTATTTTGTAAAAGAAAGAAATATTTATTCCTATTGTATTACATGAAATAAATTTGGTAGTAAATTTAAACTATAAGTTGTTTTGTTTTGTATTGTTGAAATAAGGTTCCTAAAGTTTCCCATTTTTACCTTTATATGTGTAGATGGAAAAGACTTAAAAATTTTATTAGTCATTTACCTTGTCAATAAAAAAGATTTATTCCTAAATCTAGTGATGTAAAGAAATTGTAGGATTACAATTTAGACCATATCCTTATTGGACTATATAAATTCATTATTAAGTTATTATAAATTTATTTATAAGCCAAATATTAAATAATCTAAAAATAAGTGGAATTTGGATTCATTTTAACATCTTATAAAATATTATTAAATTATAAGAGGAATTTTGAAATTAAATATATATATATATATATATATATATATATATATATATATATATATATACATACATACATATAATATACATCTTCTCCCTTTCACTTTGTAGAATATGCTAATAGAGTCGAAGTGCAGATTACTAAAACCGAATATTTACATACTCACCTCGACCAATTCTGAAATGCAAGGAAAGCTTCAAAAATATATTCTTTTAAATTAGGCTTGAATGACCAGGTTTATTACTCACTCAAAAATACTCCTACATGATTTACTATTATAAATCACTCACAAATAAATATGTTTCTATCCTGTGAGCACTAAATTAATTATTTCATGTTAGTTCTCTTGCTTTAATTTCCTAATCAACCCCTAAAATGTTGACCACCATAAATATATGAAGCTCAAATGGTTAGAAAGTGTCCAAAATGTGAGAGGAAAGTATAAAGAGGATAAGGGAACCTAGAGGGGACCACTCATGACTAGATGCCCCAGTCAGAGATGAGAAAAACAAGTTATGTTAGTATAGACTGTGAAAGTGCTAGTGTAAGGTCGAAACAACGACACAAAGCAACGAAAAATGGACAAAGACATGGTTTAATTAATACTATTTCCACTTGAGAACCATATGAATAGGAGTATGAGATCAAAACTAAATAATGAGTCGAATTACATGATTTAGTGTCTACATGAAATAATCATTGTAATAACTTTTGATTGGTAGCTCAAAAGCAAGTGCCAATTTTTGTAAATGTTAATTTTTTTTCTTTTCCCATACATTAAACCTATTAATTTTGTAAATTTTTCTAAGTTATAAAGTTCCAAAAATGTAGGGGGGGATGCTTGGCATAGTGCTAGGGGGGGTGTTGATGTTCAGCGTGTCTCCTCTGTTAGAGTAGGTATTTACCTTAGCTCATGTTCACCTAGGTACATTATTTACCTTTATTGTATTTATCCTCACCCACTTACATGTGTGGATATTTATTTTTATTTATTTAGATATTAGGAGATATTATCTAGTTATTAGGTATAGTTCTTTCCTTGATCTATGGTATTGAATAGTTCTTTCCTTCATCGATGGTATCGAATAGATCTTTGATGTATAGTTCTCTCATAAATCTATGGACTTAACTAGTTCTTTGATGACTAGTTCTTTCCATGATTTATGGCTTGATCTATGACCTTGATTGGTTCTTAGGTTTTTATTCCTTGCCTATATAAGAAAGGCCCATTCTCATTGTATTTCATTGAGTTCCATAATAATATATGATATTGCTGCTCATTTGTTTGCAATGGTTTATGTAAAGTTATTCTGGTGAATTACTTTCATCTTATCGATCATGATGTTCGATTAGCATCTATGTTATTAGCTTGGCATGATCTGGTTATCATTCTTTTTATGGTATAAGAGCAGGAGATTTCTATTGACATTCGTCTATAAGTTTCATTTTGCAAGCATTTTTTAAAAATATTCATATATTCGGGATTTTTCTATATTGTGTTGTTGCATGTAGTTTTATGTAAAACAGAGGTGATCATTGGATCCAGAAGGTGAAAAAACCCTAAGATTGACTATAAACTCGGCCATTTTTTGTGACAGTCATTTTTTTTGGTTTTTTTGTTGTGTAGAGAAACATATTGGATTTGTGAAACACCCATTGAAATCCTTAGCTCTCGGTCATATGATATGGTCATATGAGGGCTTAAAGCTTGTGATTCCTACTAGTAGGTGCTTAACTCCAACCCCCTTTAATTTTATTTGTGTGGTGAAGGCAAATAGTACATCATAATATTGAAAAACTTGTAACTTTTGATCGGTAACTCAGTTGTGAGTGTCATTTTTTTACACAAGTCTGTGTTTTTCTTATGATCTTTCCATTGGAAATATTTATTGTGAGAATCGCACTATAATTATAATGTGCCATATTGTAACATACGCTCATTATAAAGAGCGAAAATATGGGGGGCTCTTGTTGCATTGCTTGGTTCTTACATTTTGTTTGGTGGTTTTTTTAGGATGGCATCTTTATCTACTTCTACATTAGATCATGTTGAGCCATTAACAACACATAATTACCACACATGGAAACCAAGAATGGAAACAATAATTAAGCAGAAAGGATTGTGGGCTTTAACTTCTAAAGAACAACCAGTGTTCACTAGAGAATATGAGAAATTTTAGTACTAGTGCAAATTTGATGAGTGTATGGGTTTGATAGGAACTTATGTCAGTGACAATCTTTTATTTCATTTAGAAAAGTGTGACTCTCCTTTCAAAATATGGGAGAAATTGGAGGATTTATTTAGTAAGGTGGATCATATGAGAACCATGCAACTTGAAATTGAGATCACCTCTCTTAATCCTAAATATTTTCCAACAATTATAGACTATCTTACCAAGTTCAAGCATTTTTTGACACAGTTGAAGGGGAGTGGAAGAGATAGGAAAGATGAAGAGTGTGTTTACTTGATTCTATTCAAGTTGAGAGGATCATTCCAAATTTTTGCTTCTACCTTTTTCTCTAGCATGGATGCCTTAGGTGACACCTTCAAAATTCCTAACTTAGAAACATTTTGTGAAAGACTTACTAGGTAAGAATCTAAATTATCTCACCTTGAGTCTTTCACCTCTCAAAAGGCATTAGTTGCATCTAATCCTAAGGGCAAGGGAAAACCAAACAGTAAAACCAAATCCACACCTTCTCCATCTCTAAATTCTCCTAAACCCAAAGAAAACAACTCAAAACCCAAGGAGTCTTCTAAATCAAAGAATACGTCTACTCGTTCATGCTCTTTTTGTGGGGGTAGTAATCATGAAGAAAATAGGTGTTATAAGCGAATGTAAGCCTTAGAGGATGCAGTCAAGAAACACAAAATTTCTATCTCCACTCCACCTTCTTCTAATCAGCATGGAAAAGCACTTAATGTTGTTAGAAGATCTCAGTCACCATTTGCAGACAATTGGGTTATAGATTCTGGTGCTTCTCATTACATGACTTATTCCAAGGAGTCTTTTATTTCTCTAGGTTTGAGTTCTACTTCCAAAATTGAGGTTGGAGATTCTTGGTTTCTTTCTGTTGAGGGAAAGGGTGATATACAACTTGATGGTGGAAATATCCAAGATGTACTATATGTTCCTAACATCACTACAAATTTACTTTCTGTATATCAAATTTGTCATTTCGGTCAAGGGAAAATAGTGACTTTTACACCACATGGGGTAGAAGTAAGAACTTTTTTAGAGCCTTATTCACTTGTTGCTCAGGGTATTATTGATCATAGTTGTATACTATATCACTCTGAGGGTTTTGATGACACTTCTTATATAGGGATAGGATTGGTTTCTCATTCAAATTCAAAGAGTAAGCTTTGGCATGAAAGATTTTGACATCTCAATTACAGATATCTAAAGGAGTTGAACACTTATGGTATGGTAGATGGTCTTCCTAGAGTTTCTTGTCTTGAGGGAGTTTTTCATGGTTGTGCATTAGGGAAACAACACCAAGATCCTTTTCCTAAGAATTTGTCTAAGAGAGCTTCTTGACCACTTGAGCTTGTGCATAGTGACTTGATGGTTTTTCCCACCCCATCTTTCAATGGAGCTAAGTATGTACTTAAATTTATTGATAATTTCTCGAGCCGTACTTAGGTTTATTTTCTCAATTACAAAAGTGATGTTTTTTCACACTTCAAATTCTTTAAGGCTTTGGTCAAGAAACAATCTTCTAGTAGCATAAAGAACCTTCGCACTGATAATGGGATAGTACTTCAGCAATGAGTTTTCTGAATTTTTGGCAACTCAAGGCATTATTCACCAGCATTCTATTCCTCATACTCCACAACAAAATGGATTAGCAGAAAGGAAGAATAGAAATTTGAAGGAAATGGCTAACTGTATGATGCATTCTAGAGATATACATCCTATCTATTGGGAAGAAGCAGTTAATTATTCTAACTATATTCAGAATCACACACCACACAGAGCACTTAAGTATTTGACTCCAGAGGAAGCTTGGTCCAACACTAATCCAGATGTCTCATTTTTTTGAGTCTTTGAGAGCCATGCTTGGGCCTTTGTTCCAAAGAAGAAAAGGAAATCTTTGGATAAGAAGAGTAAACCCTTGATCTTTGTAGGGTATTGTGAGGACACGAGAGCTTATCATCTTTTAGATCCTGATACACATGATGTTCTTTTTCAAACACATGTTTAGTTTGATGAGTGTTTCACTTCACATGATTCTTCATATTCTTCCATTCCTTCTTCTACTTCATCTCATCTTGAGGATCCTTTCTTTGAGGAGATTGAGGAGGTGGTTATAGATTCCATTGATGATCCTATTCCCACTGATGTTGTCACTATGCTTAAGTGGGCTCGTACTACCATTTATGAGGCAACACCTTTCATAGAGGATCTTCCACCCACTAGGCATCATCACGCACATTCTACAAGTTATGAAATTTTGTGTCAAGTAGTTTTTGAGGACCCACAGTATTTTTCAAAGGCTCATGGGATACCGAAGTCATATGATGTGATGGCAGCTAGGTATTCTTCTTTGATGAAGAATCATACTTGGGATTTGGTATCTCTTACTAAAGGAATAAATATGGTTAGGTGTAAGTGAGAATACCAAACCAAATACACAATTGATGGGTCTGTTGACAAGTATAAGGCTCGTCTTGTTGCAAAGGGTTTTTCACAAGTCGAAGGTATTGATTACTCTGAGACTTTTGCACCCGTTGCCAAGATGAATTTTTTACTCCTTGTACTTGTTATTAATGCATCATAGGGGCAGTTTGTATACCAGATGGACGTGAAGAGTGCCTTCTTACACGGAGATATACAAGGGGAAATATATATGGAGTATCCAAATGGATTTGTTCAGGATTCTTCTCTCGTTTGTCAGCTCTGAAGGTCTCTCTACGGTCTCAAATGAGCCCCTTGGGATTGGTATGAGAAGATGGATTCTTTTCTTCTATCTATTGGTTTTTTTCATTGCTGCTCTGATCATACAGTGTATCTCCAACATGTCAGTGAGGATATTGTGATACTTTTCTTGTATGTTGATGATCTGTTACTTACTGGCAGCTCTTCTTCCCACATTCACAGTATTCAAAATATTCTACACAGTTTGACATAATAGATATTGGGCTATTACATTATTTCCTTGGTTTGCAGATTTCTCAGAAAAATTTAGGGATTCATTTGAGTCAGCAAAAGTACACCCATGATCTTCGTAGGCGCTTTGATATGGCTGATTGTAAGTTAATTCCATCTCCATTTCAGTTTGGATTTACTCTTACATCCACATGTACCACACCACATTGTGATCCTACATTGTATAGGTAGTTGGTTGGGAGTCTCATGTACTTGATCCATACTCACCCTGATATTTAATTTGTAGTAGGGCTTGTATCTCGGTTTGCACATTCTCCTCATAGTAGTCACTGACAGGATACTAAAAGGATTTTACGCTATTTACATGGCACTTTCCACTTTGGCCTAAACTACACTAGGCGCTCTACTTAGTTGGTTGGGTATACATATTCAAATTGGGTAGGTTCTATTGATGATAGGTGTTCCACTTCTGGCTATACTTTTTGTCTTGGTTCTTCTCCAGTTGCTTGGGCATGTAAAAAGCAATAGGCTATTGCACTTTCATCTTCAGAGGTAGAGTACAGGGCAGCAGTTACAACGAGTCAGCAGATTCTTTGGCTTCACCAGTTATTGACAGAGTTTGGATTCCCACAAGATTCACTGAATGTGCTTTGGTGTGACAACCAAATTGTAATTCACATTTCTCGCAACCCAGTTGAGCACCAGCGGACCAAGCATATTGAGATACACATCCAATTCATTCGGCATCACATTCAGGGTGTATTTATTTGCTTAGAGTACCTTCCAACTCAGTAGCAGGTTGCAGACATATTTAGAAAGCCTTTTACATCACCTCGCTACCTTGAGTTGCATGGAATGCTTGGGGTTTTAGAATTTGTTCTTGGGGGGTGTTCGTGAGAAGATCTTCCTTCTTCTTCTTCTTTCTCTTTCCTTCTAGTAGGATTCTTTCCTTCTTTTGGTTTGAGATTTCTTCATGGATATATTGTACATGAGTACCTCATCAAACCTAGTTGCTGGGACTCATACTGTGGACATGCCACTTCTATTTTGGCCCCTAGCTTCACTTGAGGGGGGGTGTTAGAGTAGGTATTTACCTTAGCTCATGTTCACCTAGGTACATTATTTACCTTTATTGTATTTATCCTCACCCACTTACGTGTGTGGATATTTATTTTTATTTATTTATATATTAGGAGATATTATCTAGTTGTTAGGTATAGTTATTTCCTTGATCTATAGTATTGACTAGTTCTTTCCTAGATCTATGGTATTGAATAGATCCTTGATGTATAGTTCTCTCATAAATCTATGGACTTGACTAGTTCTTTGATGACTAGTTCTTTCCATGATTTATGGCTTGATCTATGACCTTGATTGGTTCTTAGGTTATTATTCCTTTCCTATACAAGCAAGGTCCATTCTCATTGTATTTCATTGAGTTCCATAATAATATATGATATTGCTGCTCATTTGTTTGCAATGGTTTATGTAAAGTTATTCTGGTGAATTAATTTCATCTTATCGATCATGATGTTTGATTAACATCTATGTTCTTGGCTTGGCACGATCTGGTTATCATTCCTTTTATCCTCTTTTGTTTGACACTTCTTTTTTTTGCACATTTAATTGTTTTATGTAACAGCTACCAAAACTTTATTTTTTTCTAAATGGATCTAATATCAGTTTATTTACTTACACCTTTTAACTACCAGAAGTGGAAATAAAAAATTACCATTATGCTTAGGAGTAAAGTGTTGTACCGCATCACTATGGGTTATAAACTAAGTCTAGTGTAGATGCAAACCAAGTCAAGGGGTGGTTCAACAAGTGTGATGAAGCTTTTGGTATCTTATGTCTTTCAGTGTCAGCTGAACTCCTCTTCCATCTATAATTAGCCACATCACCAAATCAAGTGTGGAATATCTTAGTTTCATTGTTTAAAGTAGATGTTACAATGAGGGGGCATGAGCTAGAAATTTAACTTTAATGTGGATGCAGTTGCAAAGAGGTTAAAATAAATCCAAAACACACACAAACTATTTGAAAAAATACTATAAGCTTTAAAATAGTTTTCTTCTCATTCTAGAATCCACACTAATCTTTTACAACCTTACAATCTTCCTTTTATCTCTCATTATCTCTAAGAAAACCATAAAACTCAAAAAATCCTAAAGAGAAAAACACCTCATATGGACCCCAATTTTTGCATAAAAATTATTCCTTTCCAAATTAAGGTGTATGTAAATTCTTGGCTATTTAAATAAAACATAACAAAATATATTAAAACTCTAAGTGCTATAAAAAACCACCAAAAAGGTTCGAAGCCAATTTTAGACCACTAGACAAATGAATTGGGATCTAAAAAATGCCGTAAATTCACCCGGATGTTGAACCCTAGTCATTGGTGTTTTATTGATGCCAAGTGGCATTGATAGAAAAGGAGTGAGACTCTGTAAGAGACATGAAGGTTGATTTGTAGTGTCTCATCCGTGGTGTATTGAGCTTTCAGGTTGGTTTCAGGATGCTACAAGCATGGTTTGCGAGGAAGGTGTTCACTGAAGGTATATTTCAGGTTGGTATACTTGGTTGAAATGTTCTACATGTTAGATATGGTGGTACAAACAAGGGAAATAGATCTTGGAGTGAGTTTTAGGTCATCTTGTGGAAGTATTGATTGACACTGACAATGTTTGTTAAGGTAAATGAGATAGGTTTGAGATGTATGGGAAAATTTATTACTAAAAAACCTATGGATTATGTATAATGGTGTCTTGTAGTGTTTCATGCCAAATTTCATCAAGTTTTTTAGAGGTAAGTGGAAGTTATTAAAGTTTTCCTAAGAATGGATTCTTAAGGAATATAATTTGAGCACCCTATCTTCTTAGCACCCAAGAAAAAATATGGAGCATTATTTAAATAAATAATAAAAGGAATTTCTTATAGAGAACTCCAAGACTGAATTATTGCAAAATTTTTTAGGCAAATTGGTTAAGTAACAGAGAAGTTATGAGCATTTTTGTAGCCATGTTTTTCTCTCTCTCAAACACCTTCTTGAGTCGATATAAAAAGTTATTTTTTTTTCCTTAAATCACTTGTATGAGCATATTTAAAGCTTTTCATGGTCTATTACTTATGTCTCCATGCTCCTTTTATTTTCAATGTTCTTTAAGTTGGTTAGAATCATTATAAGGTCTCTCAGGGTATGCAGGGTATGTGCCTACATGTGTGTTGTGAGTAGAGTCATCCTTGAAGGTGTCATTGAATGAAGTGATGAGCTTACAGAAAGGAATTTATTCTCTCTTCCAGTCACTGGTGAATGATAAATGATCATTTTGGTACTATATAGTAAGTGTGAACTAAACTTTCCCTCTTTGTCCTTGTTTTGCCTTCTATGCCAAATTCATGGAGTGAACTCTTCAAGTGAAAAGATATGGATCTCATATCATATGACCATGATGGTTAGAGAATTGTAGATTGTGAAATGGTATACACTTTACTAGTAAAGGTTTCAAGGTGTTGGGGCTTGGTAAAAAGGCTAAAATGAAGATTGTAAAGCCATTTATGGACATGGTGCAACAATACTTCACTATACTTGTTGCAAGATTGACAAATATTAATAAGTTTGTGATCTAAAGGTTGTTCACCTGACATTGGTATAGGATGTACAATCATACAATTATCTCAATTGAGTTAGGAAAAGATACCCTATTATACTAAATGCAATTTTTTCTTGCTAAGTACCTTTCTGTCATTAGCTATTATACATTGTGCATGGTTTTCTCTCTATTTTAGGAATGAATTGAAATGTTTAAAACTATTTAATTGTATGGAAAAGGTGTAGGGAACTCCCAAAAGTACATAAGAGATGGAATTTTCTAATTTCATTAAGAAATGGCCAAGAAAATCAATTTTTAAGGGTCTCGGGTGTGCATAGACCAGGAAACCCTCAATCTAGGGTTTTAAGAAGAAAAAGACTCAAAACTCAAAATTTACCCACTAAAAATTCGTGAAACTTTCTACATATCTATATATTGGTTTTCATGAAAGATATTCTTCGATAATTTTGTGATATCATTAATGATTCAAAGAGTTTTCTCTAATAGTTTCGTTGGAGGATTTATTTTCTCTCTGTGCACTCATCCAAAATCTTCTACATGACTCAATCAATCTATAAATGGATTTGAATCAATTTGAAGGCTTAAGAATTATGTGATAGTGGTGAAAATTTGGTTGCATTCCATCTCAAGTGACTTGTCAAATGAAATTTTCTTCAAAGGAATGTCTGAACAATGAAGCAGGTTTAGTTCTTACATCAAAAGAATCTTGTCAAAGTGTATAAGTATTTAAAACACACTTCAGTGACTATTGATATGCATAGTATAGCTCAGAAAAACATGTAATAAGTCTTTGTTTGGTCTTCCCCCCCCCCCCCTTGTGAAAATTATAGGTCTTAGATCACCTTGTTGGAATAAAGTGAGTATTGAAGAATCCCAAAGGACATGAACAATTATAGAGATGATTATCACACATCTAGCTCAACTAACTTGGTATATTTATTCATATGAAAGTCATAGCAGTTGTAAAAGAAGTCCATAAATTCAAAGAAAATACTAAAGGACCTTAATTGTACAGTAATAAATTTAGTTCCAAAATAGGAGGAATTTCTTGCTTTCTCAGATTTTTGGACCAATTTCTTTGTGTAAGACAATCTATAAAATCATCACTACATAGAAAACAATGTGAAACCTTACTACCAAGCTAGATTTTAGAAGAGCAAAGAGTGTTTGTTGAAGGAACATAAATCCTATATAATTTAATCAATTTTTCATGACATGTTACATTATCTATCAAAATCAAATTCTATGATCAGAAAATGGGATATCCGTGAAGTTTGTGCCAAGGTAAGGTGATAATTCCTCCAAGTCCAAGGTGTGTCGAAGAAGTTCGGATTTAGGGAGGACTTGTGTAGTTTGATTATTGCATGTATTTCAATCGTCCACTTCTTAGTATAGATAAATGGGGGCCTACTTGGTCTCTTTCCTTTGTTAAGGGGTTTGAGAAAAGGTGACCTAGTATCCTCATTCCTCTTCATTATCATGGTTGAATATCTCAACATATATTTTAAAATGGTCATCCAAGAAATAAATATAGTAGGAATCAAATTGGTACTTAGAAAATCTGTCAATCACACTTAATTTTTTATGACACACTACTCCTAGGAAAAGAAAGAAATTCTGAATCAAGATTCATGAAGGGCGTCCTTAATAAATACACTAAATCTTTCGAGAAAAAAATAAATTTTATAAAATCAATTTGGTTTTTTTCTTCAACACTCCACCTTCTTTTCAAATATAATTAGGATCACTCCCAAGAATATATTTGGGCATGCCACTACTCAACAGTGAAATGAGGAGGCACTTATGAGAGAATATGGTACTCTGGGTATAAGCCAAACTCTCTTCCGATAAGGGAAAATGGTAAGTCTTGTTGGGAAACTCATAGTAATTAATATTGTCATATAAGTGATTCCCACCTAAATGTTATCAATACTACAAGCTCTAGTCAATGTTATAGATCATTTAAACCTAATCACAAAAAATACCTAGCAAGGTACAAAAAAATGATCATAAATTCCACTTTTTAAGTTGGAAGAAGTTTTTCCTTCCAAAAAAAATGGGAAGTGACGACATGTCACATTTTTTAAGGAAATAGATCACAACTCTAGAGCTAAAATATGATGGAAATTTTACTCAAATACATACCTACTATGGATCCCAAATACTAAGAGCTAAGTACATAAGATTTATGGAAGAATAATTTTGTTACAAATCAGCATCTTCCTCAAGGAAATCAAATATGGAACTTTATTATCTTGTGTAGGGGATCCATTTAGTATAAAATTTCTTAGGAAGTTAGAACGTGATTGAAAATTAATTTCTAGGAAGACTCGTGCTTACCATAATTGAAAATTTAAAGCAGATCAAATAGTTTTGCTTTGCACATGGGGCCAAGCACATAGAGATGGGGAGCCAAAGATCGGACACATTTTTTATTTTAAGCAAAACACCCAGCTCGTTTTGGGAAAACGTGAGTGTGTTATGAATTTCTAGGATTGGTGATTACCAATCCTAAAATGTGAGAACATTATGGAACACATGTTAATTCATATTTGGTATGTGGTATATGTGCTTATGGCAGGGATATATTTACTAAAATAAATGGTTAAAGTATAAGTTTTTCTTTTATTAATATTTATACTTTTATAAATATTAATAAAAGAAAAACTTATTACTTTAACCATTTGTTTTAGTAAATATAAGAAGCTAGGGTCACTCTGCACCTTATGGAACTAGTCTCACAACTCCATCTATCATAGTTTAGAAGATAGTTTTTCAAATTCTAATATAGTTAGTACATTAGGTATTTTTTAGGATTTTAGCATTCAACCTAAATATTTTAAGGTTTAAATTATACAATTGATATTTTTTTGTAAAAGAATATAGTCATTTTTAGGATTTGAGGGCTTCTTGATTGGTTATTGACATTTGTAAGAGTTTAATATGTGTCAAAACTATATATTTTGAACCTCACCAGCTCCCAAAGGTAGCAATAACTTCAGGAAAAAATATGGACTCATAAAATTCCTTATAATACATAATAAATCAAAACACATATGTAAGTTTTTATCAATTCGAATAATCAATGGAATTGGTCATCATGAGGTCTATGAAGGATCTAAAACATCATGAGGTGATACAAAGCTCCAACACATTTGCATGCATTCATCAACTCATAACAAGAAATTTCAATCATCTCTCATTAGTATCCCTTTTTAGAAGTCTTTTCAATAAGCTCTATAGGCTCAAATAATGCAAAAATGGCACAATCAAACCTAAAACTTACCCTTCCAACCCCCATATCCTTCTCTCAACATTTTGTACACAATCTCAATTAACTGTTAAAATGAGACTCATTTTCTTGTAAAACCCTCAATTTTCTCATACTTCTACTCTATTCCTCTCACTAGCTTTAAGTGTCCTAATTTCAAATCAAGCAAAAATTTGGACTTTTTTTCTTTTATTTTCTCCTTCCAAATCTTTATATTATTTCACCATGCTCATACCTAGACATGAAACCATTCAAAAAAAGTGATAATTAATAAAATAAATCATTCATCCTCTCAAGATTTTAATCAATCATGCCCTATTTTAAACTCTGAAGAGACATTCCCATGCAAGGTGACATGATTATGCAAATACAATAAATTATACTCCTACACATGTGGCTAATACACAGTGCCTTATATACCTAACTTCAGCATCCAAATTTGGAATATCTGAACTAAATGTGTAAATAATATCAACTGCTCTTTAAAGTAAATCGCGATTTTTAATCATCTCTATAGAATCTGAGATGGTGATGCCTATGCATGACTCTCATCTTACCAAGAAAATCATGCCATTAATCTACTTTACCTATCAAGTGTGTGAGAGTAGAATTGTACAAACCAAATTGATGGGTTTTCCAAATACCCAGTGGAAGACTTTTCCCTCTATGTAAGAGTTGTAGGTAAAACACAACAATTTTGTTAATTTTCATGAATATCTGATAAAGGCCTTTTGTCTCAGTCCTCCCCTTCCTCAGATCTGCAAACTTTACCCTTTCTATTTTTCTTCCTCCAAAAATGTCACTATTTAGTTTTTTTTAATAATGTACATCCACAATAATTCATTATTCATAGGGAAAGGATTCTCCCAACTACTCCAAAACTCACATCCAAAAATGGACGAAGGCCAATGAATGAGAATTGAATCTAGTCCTCTTCTATAGTACTTTATTTTGCATAGAAACCTTGGATGACTATCTACTCTTGATGGCATATAATTATTCTCCTCCTTCTGTACTGTTGGATATGACATATCTTAACTCTCTTTATAATCTCTTTTCTTCCCATATGTATTAATTACCACCTTGAGTAATGGTGGATTTTGTAAAAAACATAATATTATAGAGGTGATGGCCCCAATATACCTCTCGATTTACCTATTTAAAGAAGAGTCTATCTTATATCAAACCATATAAAATTGTTTTAAAATAAAATATTGTATTGTAATATAAATACAAGTAATTTTAATTGACTAAAAATTTACAATTTTGTTATTCTGTTGAAGACAAGTTATAAAGCAACATAAAAATTATCAGGTTTTTCAATAACCAACCATATTTTACTGTATGGTTTCAATTGTAGTTTTCATTAATACAATTATTTTTTGTTTGTCTTTAAGTACCTTTTTGAGATCTGATTGGTGGAAATTGAATTTCCTAACCATGCAAGGATAATTTTCAATTAGTTAAAAATAGCATAATTTTTTGGGTCAATAGAAATGCAATATTGTTTATTGTGATGAACTATAGTTTATTAATTTTACCATAAATGCATTAATGTATAGGTTTATTGAAAATAATATTTCTCTTTACAAAATTTAAAATTTTTGTTAAAATTAAAAAACCCATGATTTCAACAGTGCCTTTCTTGCTAAGTTATCAACCTTGTTGAGTTGTGCATTTTTTAGCCTTCCCCATCAGCCAATTTTGCATCTTTAACCCTACTCAATCATCAAAAAACCTGATGTGAATGTTTGGTAGCATGATTTTTGTTAGTTGACACATGTTAATAGATAACATGGACTATAGCTACATTATAACAAATTTTAGGGTAGCTCTGGAGTCACTGGTGTTGGTTATGGGTATTCATTACTAATATATTTTTATCAACTAAGTTTGTATTGATAGAATTGTGAATTTGGTTAATGTGGAACCTTACATTAATGCTTTGATTGAATAGATGAAAATTTATGTTCCTACACATTGATTAGGGAAACTTTGGTAGTGAGTGGTGGTGGTTTGATTGATAACCATGTATTTAGATTTATGATATTTTATACATAAAGCAATGGTGTTTCTTGTAATGTATGTTGAGTTACAGGTGGTATCCACAAGTGAACAAATATGTACAATTTTTTTTGTTCCTATGTTATCTTTTTAGAGGGATATGAAATTTTTGGTTTGCTAATATATAGAATTGTTAGAAATTGCATCATTGTAACTCAAAAACAAAATTATTTCAAATCTTATGAAATTGTTTTTGTTTTTTTATTACACGTAAATACATCAAATAATATCCCTTGCACCTTCACAATTTATTTATTTTCAATTCATTAATTAAGATGAATTTTCAAGGGGGTGCTTTCACCATGTTCCACAACTGTTGGTTTTGGGGAAAAAAAAGAGGTGGGTTTGTTTTTTTTTCATATATTTGGAATTCCATTATGTATAGAGACAACTATCTATCCCAACCTACAAGTGTTGTGCAGTAATAAAAGCTTCTAATTATTTAAAAACAAGTCTTCTTTAGTGAAAATTTGTGAGTTTTTAGAAAAGGTGTTTCTAAAATAGTCTTTTTTGATGTTGGTGATAACTTTTTAGAGTAGTTTTATTTTTTAGTTTTGTGATGTTTTTAAGCATGCATGTTGTTAGGTAACATTTTTTAATAGTTGGGGTGGACCATAGATACATTATAGTTAATGTTTGGGCAATTTTGGAGTCAGCAGCATTGGTGTTATGCAAATTTATTACTATAGTATTTAATCATCCTATTGGTGACAAGTTATATAGAAATAGTTAAACTATTTCATGATATTTCAACATCTAATAAGATTTTATTACAATAACAATGCATATATCTCTCTGCTACCTTTACTATGAATTAGTTATGTTATTCAATTATTTTAATCTCCATAGTTCCCACATCATCTACATCTTCCATTAAAGTGTAAAAATCAACAAAAGATTAGGTTGAATTAATAAAGTAACAGTGACAGCAACAATAGTTGGTCACTAAATCACAAACCCCTATATAAGCCTCCTAATGTGTCTCTAGTATACAACAAGAAGGAAAAGAAACTATAGAAGGTAACAACTATTAAAACAAAGAGACATAGACAAGATATCTTGCTAAAGATAGAGGAGGATCTTATGCTCTTGTCTAAACAAAGAGAATCAGAGGGAGAACCATCTACTAATCCATTAAATTTGTTGGAAATCACTAAAAAATGGCTATAGGATCCTTGGAAGAAGATAAACAAGATGCAATTGCTTCACAATCACATATTACTATGACCCAAACTCTCAGTTGTAAAATTGACCATGCCTTAATTGATTTATTTGTTAACTTTAGAGATGTTTCTAACATTATGGCAAACACAGAAACAGTGAAGACAAATCTAAACAACCTGAAAGAAAAGGTTATGGAACTTAAAGATAAAATTGCAATCATAGTAGAGATAGTCAAAGGAAAATTATTGCCAAATTTTCACTTATGTTTTTTGATGATGTGATTACTATTGAGAACAAGTTGACCAAGGCCAATGCAAAGTTGACATAGGCATCCAATCAACGTACAACCACTTGTAAACATTTGGACATGTTATATGTCAACAGTGTGTCACTTTTTATAGAGGTGATTTAATGCAACTATTGGATTCATCTGGTCATGTTTTAACGGTGGAACAATTTGATGGTATCCTATTTCACTTTATGTCATTGTTTGGTTAACAGATGCAAATTCCTCTTTTGATAAGTAAAATAGGGATGCATGAATTTATCCTCA
Organism: Taxus chinensis; assembly: GCA_019776745.2. Lineage (NCBI taxonomy): Eukaryota > Viridiplantae > Streptophyta > Pinopsida > Cupressales > Taxaceae > Taxus > Taxus chinensis. The sequence goes on from CM034155.1 coordinate 388,141,312, forward strand.
CTATTACAATTAAGCTAGAACTGGCTAAAGGTATAAAACGTTTTTTAGGGGAAATATTATAGGACCTTATCCATATTTTCCAAAAGAACGAGGAGCTATGTGAACAATTTACCATAAACACACAAACATAAGAGGCTAATTTGATACTGTCCCAACAAGCTCAAAGTATCAGTTTGCATTATGTATAAAGAAATTAATGCTACATCCAAACATAGGCAGACATTTTTGCTTTTTTTAAGGATTTATTTTCATCTCTTTGTACATATAATATTCTACCCAGCATAGTTTCCCTTTTTGATAGCTCTCAAAACACACACAGAACATGAATTTGCATCCCGTGAATCTATAAAATCAAAAAACAATTATTGTAAACTTATCTTGACGCCACTGGATTAATGTGAAGAAATATTGTGGAGCTTCAACTTGTTTTGTGAGTTTTGAATTTTATTTTAACCGTGTTAGAGTTTTATGTGTACGTTAGCATAATTCTAGGTAAATTTAATAGAAATGGATTTGAGGCATCAAATGTTTCTGGAATTACATAAGATAGAGACACGTTACCTAATCTATTGTTTTAACATTAAAATAATAAATAATCAAGATTTGATTGTGGGAAAGTCTATAAGAAAATTTTGTAAGGCGTGAGACTTGTATAAAATGATTACAGTGTTGAAACAAGGCATAATTGTGGATACTTTTAGATGAAATGGTTTTCAAGCATTAGATTTAATTGAAATCGCTAGGTTATTCATAAATCATAATCATGGTTTTAGGATAATACGACAAGTATTAGAGAATAAAAAATCAAAAAATATTAACTACACGTCGCTTTTAGCTTTATTACACGTCACTATTACACCTAAATTTTGAATTAAAATTAACCAATTGAAAAATTCACAGACTCACATCAAGTCCCCTCACATCAACAAATAAGAAAGTCAAGAATCCAAGAATTTCCATATGTGACCTAGTTTAAATACTTAAAAGAATTTTTTATTATTAAGAAATTCATAATATATTAAAAGAATTTTTAATAACTATATCAAATTATCAATATGGTTTTTACGTCAATCTATGCACCCCTTACATTAGGGTTAACAAGACATAGTCAATTTTCAATATATAGTTTATATTTTAATTATTGGTTCTACCTTTTTAATTAGAATTGTGAAGGGTGTCTTTCTTGTGTTATTTTACATGAACCATTACGTTTAGGTTGTTATATGAGTGTTTAAGGTGTTGCATTAGTGTATATAATTTCACATGAGTGTTTAGGGTTTGAAGTTTGTATTTAGAGTTAAGGGTGTGTGTTAAGGGTTAAAAATTTAGAATAAATATGGTTTAACATTTAGGATTTTGTTGTATGTATTTGCATGATTTAAAAATTAGGGTGACCCTTTACTAATTTGGTTAATCTGGAGAAAGGACACTATAAACAGTAATGTGAGTTATGATACCCTCAAAATAAATATGACATTGAAGACACCAATGCATAATACGAAACCTAAAACACTATTGAACCACCCTAAACACTCATAAAAAATTATAAATAGTACTATTAAGACAACCTAAACACTAACGTGACACCTTAAACACAAATTTGATACCCTAAACACTATTGTGAAACCTCAATAACTAATGGGTCACCATAAATAACATATACTCTTATACAACATTGTAAACCTTAAACCCTAAGGAATAAAAACTAAACACAAAACTTGAATGATAGTCATTTTTGTGACTCCATAATAATAATGGATCCTCATAAATAACACAATCAAGGCACCCTAACACGATACCTTCAATATTCATGTGACACCCTAAACACTAATAGTAATGGGTCCTTATAAATAACACAAAGTTCTACTTCTATTTAGGTTTATTCTAGAATCTATATTGACGTGAGATATTATGTGTAAATATCAGTATAAATTATATTGTTTATATCTCTTGTGAAGCTATTATGTAGTTGTAAATATTGGTATGAGTTTCATAATGACTTAGAGAAAACTTTAGTGGAAAATATTTGTCAATTCATGAATATTCTGGTTTTTGAAAATTGCATTTGGTGAAATTATAGGTGTAGGGATTACGAAAGGGTCGCCGAAATTTTTAGGGTTCAAGTTACTTTTAAGATTTGGTTCACCTAGCATTTACATCAATGGCCAAAAATTTTAATTCAAATCACCATTAACACAAAATTGAAATTTGTAAAATTTGACTTCGTATATATTGTAATTACAAATTTATAATTTTTTAATATCAAGTACACATCAAATTTTCTTTGTAATTCCTTTACACGTGCCCATGGTCTTGTAGGCATTGTCAATCAAGATTGAATGCATATTGCAACCCTCAAACATTAAATGTATTTTAATAGTTAATATTTTATCATGTTGAAGTTGCATCTAATGTTAAATACCGCACTATTGATCTATAACATATACTTCGCTACCGGCCAATACAAAACAGTTTTTAAAAAACACCAGAACATATTTTTTGCTATTGGTCAGGAGAATAATATATGCTAACAGCCAGTAGCATATATAATATACCATCCAGTAGCTTAAATATATGCTACCAACTGGTAGCATACATTATAATACCGGTTGATAGCACAAATATATGCTACTGATCGATAGCACAATATATGTCACTGAATGGTAGCATAAATTTATATTATCATCTGGTAGGATAAATATATGCTACCGTCTGGTAGCATTATGTATGTTACCAACCAACAGCATAATGTATGCTACCTTACAATAGCATAAATATATGCTAATCCAACAACATACATTACGTTACCGACATGTACTATAAATGTATGTTATTGATCAGTGGTATTTTTTTAGTGATGTAGTAAAAGGAGGGGGAAAAATATAGGAAATGTTTTTCTTATGCATATTTTGTGAGGACATATTTCTCATTGAGACGATCATTTTAACTGCTAACATCAAAAAATTTCAAAAAAAATCATTTTTCCCATACAAAACTAGAAAAATCATTAATTTTCACAAAAAGTCAAAATTTTGGTTTTTTATTTATGCCATATTTTGTGAGGAAAAATTCCTCTTCGAGAGGGTCATTTTAACTCCTATTTTTGAAAAATGAGTTTTAGAAAATTACATATGTTATTGGATGATAGCATATACTGTCTATCGACAATTTCTACCAAAAAACACCATTATCAATTAATTCATCAAACCATTTGAAACACATTTCCTTCATATTTTCCATGATTTTGAGAGCCATTTTCATATATTCACCAAGTAATATTTATAATCTTTTTTATGGTCTTAAATTTTTCTCTATTATGAGTGACTAATGCAAAACCCTAAAGATCACAAGTGGGACACACTGAGGACCTAAACACCAATGTGACATTGAAAATATGACACCATAATGGAGAAGTTTTATTAAGTTGAAACTTAACATTTAATTTGAAATAATTAATGAGAAATTCAATTTAGGATGTTACAGGGTAAATTTTAAGCCCCCCAAAGAAATTATTTAGAGAATATTCAAAAACAACTTTCAAAAATATGGCAAATCATAGGAAAATTTGTTTTATAAGGTTGGTGAATTCCAAGAAAACACTACCATCTAGCAGTTGATAGCAACTGAGCATTGGTGGTGTCAGTATTCAATAACATCCAAAATTCCATTAGACAGTAGCACCCAAGATACTACCCGGCTGGTAGCATGATGGATGTTATCATTTGGTAGCATGATGGATGCTATCAGCTGGTATCATTTTACGCCCAGTGATACGCAAAAAGATGCTACGAATTGGTAACATCTTTCATTATCATTCTATTAGCCAGTAGCATCCTAGATGCTACCAATCAATCTCTAAGAATTTTATTCACTGGTTGTACCCATTATTTGATTATAACCCTAATACCAATTAGTAATACCATTATTATGATTATAACCCTAATAAAGAACCAATTAGTAATAGTCATATGTCCAAATTATCTATATATAAAAGATGATCCTTTTTATTTTCACTTATTTACAATTACGCCCAATGACAACAAATACAAAAAACCATCCCTGAATTGTGTCAAAAAATAAAAAATATTCCTTCCCTAAAAATTAGACCTCCTTCCCTGAATTGTGTATCTTTTGATGAGTCCAAAAAAAGATACACAACTAGGAGCCTAAAATTTTTGAATTCAATTTTGATGAGTCCAAAAAAAGATACACAAAAAAAGAAAAAAAGATAAGAAACACAACAAAAGATTGGAATTTATGATCACTAAAAATAGAGGTTTAAAAGACATAGTTTGAAATAAATATAAATGGAAACCTTAGAATAGTTGAAAAATCAATAAAAATTACATATTTAGAAAGAGGATAGTTTTCTTGATGTTGTAGGATTTTTTACGAAAGATAAAGAACACTTTTGTAGGTTTTAGCATGGTGGAAGGTGAGTTTTGGTATATTTTTCAAAAACGTGCAAGTTGTTGTGTTGTTTTAGGTCCAAGGCGCATGTTTGGGAAACCAAGGCAACTCCAAAAGTGTAAATTCTTGGTTTGGGGACATATTAAATGAAATACATATGTGTTATAATGCATACACGATATAACACGTATGCGTTCCATAGATTATAGGCATTATATGTACTTTTGGCATGTTTCTATTCAAACAAATAAATGTTTAAGTATAAATTAATATATTAATTTATACTTTAAATTTATTTTAGTAAATTTAAGAAATTAGGGTCACTCTACTCCTTATGGAACTAGTCTCAAAGCTCCATGAGTCACGGTTTAGCAGATAGTTTTTTATAGTATAATTTGGTTAGTACATAGGTAATTTTAAGGATTTCAGCATTCATCGTAAATCTTTTAGTGTTTAAATTCTACAATTGAAATCCTAAACCCTAAACCCTAGGCCCTAAACCTAAATCATAAACCCTAAACCTTAAGCCCTTAACCCTAAAACCTAAACTATGATCCCTAAACCCTAAACCCTAAACCTTAAATCTTAAACATTCAACCTTTACCTGTGAGCCCTAAAACCTAAACCTTGAGCCTTAAGCCCTAAACCCTGATCCCTACACCCTAAACCCTAAACCATGAACCATGATCCTCAAATTAGAAACCCTAAATGCTAAACCTAGAACCTTGACCCCTAAACCCTAAACCCTAAACACCAAATCCTAAACCCTAAACCTTGAGCCCTAAAAACTAAACTGTAAACCCTGAACTCTGTGACCTCAACCATAAATCCTCAACCCTTAACCCTAAGCCCTGAACCCTAAAGTATAAACCCAAAACCCTAAAACAAATATAATAAACCTTAAACACTAAATCCTGAACCCTTTACCCTTAACCCTAAATTCTAAACCCCAAACCTTGAACCCTAAGACCTGAGCCCTAAACCCTAAACTCTAAATCTACAACCCTAAGCTCTAAACCCTAAACCTTAAACCCATAAATCTAAACCCCAAACCCTACACCATAAACCCTGAACCATGAACCCTAAACCCTAAACCATAAACCCTTAGACTTGAACCTTCTACCTTAATCCTTCATCCCTAAAATCTAAACATGAAACCCTAAACCATATACCCTAAGCCCTAAACCATAAAACCTAATCCCTAGACCATAAACCCTAAACCTTGAGCCCTAAATGTTAAATCTTAAACCCTAAACACTAAACTCTGAATCCTAAACCCTAAACCATAAACCCTCAACCCTTAACCCTGATCCCTAAACCCTAACCATAAATCCTAAAACATAAACCCTAAAACTTAAGCCTTAAAAATTAAACCTTGAACCAGGAGCCCTAAACCCTAAACCTTGAACCCTGATCCCAAAAATATAAACCCTAAACCATAAAAACCAAATCCTAAACCTTAAACCATTAGCCCTAAACCCTAAACCCTCAACCCTGAGCCCTAAACCCTAAACCCTGAACCAAAAACCCTAAACCCTATAACCCAAACCATAATTAATGATCCCTAAAACCTAAACCTTAAACCCTAAACATTGAATCCATAAACACTAAACCATAAAACTTAAACCCTAAACCTTAAAACCTTAAACCCTAAACCCTAAAACTTAAACCCTAAACCTTAAACCCTAAACCCTAAATTCTAAACACTAAATCCTAAACTATGAAATCTAAACCATGAACCTTGAGCCCTAAACCCTAAAATTTAAATCCTAAATCATAAACCCTTGACCCTGAGCCATAAACCCTAAACTCTAAACCATAAACCATAAACCATAAACCATAAACCGTTAACCCTAAAACATGAGCCCTAAACCCTAAAACCTGAACCATGAGCCCTAAACCTTAAACCCTAAACCTTAAACCCTAAGTCCTAAACCTTGAGCCCTGATCCCTAAACCATAAATCATAAATCCTAACTCAAAGGAAAGTCCTAATAATATTATTCAATGTGTTTCATTATGTAGGTAATAGTGTCTAAGGTGATAGATAAACTCATTTAGTTTTGATGAGAGACTGCTTCCTATGAAGGCCTAAAAATTCAATTTTGGCCATTTTGTAGCTAATTCAACACCATTAGGAAGTTTTTAGAGAAAATATAAAGCATTTGAGGGTGATTTTAGAGAGAATTGTATATTTCTAAGTAAATTTAGGAAAGTTTAGGAAATAAAAATTTCATTAAGGAACAATATGTTTAAGATTGGGTTTTCATGTGCAGGGAATGAAAGCTAAACCTTAAAAGTTGACTTCTTTGGATGATTCCAAGAGTTCTGGAAGTACTTTGGATTAAAAAAAATATGAATTGGAAGGATATTAGAATAATCTATAATGTGGTATAATCAACATTGATTCAAGCCTTAAATATTTTTATAGGTATTGTAAAACTCTTTAGTTTTCCCTCTAAGTTCAAAATGAAATAGAACCTAAATTTTGAGTTGTAGGTAGAATTAGATTTTAGAATAGTTTCATTGATCATAAAATGTGATTTTTTAGTGTTTCAGTTAAGTATGGAGGTCAAGAACATGTAACTCATACTCAAATTTCATTCAAGGATCCATCCCCTATCTGGAGGAGGAAACCCATTTCCATGAGGAGTAACATGAGAAAAAGGTTTTCATGTACCATAACCATGCTTACACACATGTTTTATCTTGGTAAATAAATTTAATTGTGAAGGATTCATCATATTTAAAGGTGAAATGTGGATCTGATGGAGTGGCTTGATGATCACCATATCCTCACTCTATCATTGTACCCAAATCTCTCTAAAGAACAAGCTCAAATGAGCTAGTCATACCATCAAGGTATCTAGGACCATCATGTGTGAATTATTAAGGCATCGTTTATCTCCATGAGATACATATGAGAAAATAAACATATGAGAATATTGAATTTGATTCCATGAAAGGATGATTTTAGAGCTAGGAAAGGTGAAGGGATGATCTTTGTATGGAGCACCTTGTTTCTAAGAATGAGGAATCATCTGAGTTCACTTGATGTAATTCACTGGGTACTATTCATAAAAACTTATTCAAAACCTAGTAGTCTGATCAAATGTTAAGGAGGAGGCACATTACAATCACCTCATTTTTTCCATAGGACAAGAATCCCATTCAGGGAGTAATCCTATATGTACAAAGTGAGGATCTCATTTTTGTAAGTAAACAAGAATAATAGAGTTGATTCATGGTCACTAAAGTGAATTATGGACCAAATTTCAAAATTGGTATCAATTCAAGTAGTGGTAGGGCCAAAATCTAATCCAAAAGGTCAAAAAACCTTCAAAACAACTATATTTTTTCCCAAAACAAAGATCGGCTACAATATATATGGTCTGAAAGTTTTAGGTCATTACTAAAATTATGAAAAATGAGTAAGTACTAACAATATTAGATTTTGAAAAACTATCTTCTAGATTATAACTATCAGAGCTACGAGACCACTTCCATCAAGTGTAAAGTGATCCTAACTTCTTATATTTACTAAAATAAATTTAAAGTATAAGAAATAATAAAAGTATAACATAAATCTTAACATTAATTTTAGTAAATATGGCTCCTTCAGGACCTCCTAAACTTCATATGGCTCAAAAATTGTACACGTTTCATAGCACTAGAAATGTGCATGCATTATAATGCGTGTACATTTTAGGTTCGTGAATTTCTCAAGTAAACATAATGTGATTGCGTTATTGCAAAATACGGTCAAGTTTGTCTCATTTTTTACTTTCTTCTTTGCTTTTTGGCCCCCCAACTTAGTGTACTTACCCTCATAATAATGCTCATTCACTTTCATATTCATTTATAGTTTATATTAGATATTAATAGTTTTTTTAATTATAATAGGCCATAGTTGTTACATTTTTTTTCCTAAAGAGAGGATGTTATAAGAGAACATTACCCACTAGAGTTTGGAGATTTAGATAGTGTTGGGGAGGATTTCGAGAAATCAACACCAAAATTAGGAACTTCTCAAGTAAAACAGAAAATATTTTTATCCTTAACACCTCATCCAATCAACACAATGACCTTATTATTTCTCATAGGTATTAAAATGTTTCAATTTTTAAAATGTTTTAATGTATATATAATTTCATATAAATATTAGTTTTTAAGTTATTTTTAAATAATATAATTCACTTTCACTATTTTACACCCACCTTCAATAGCACATGTTTGTATCCTTATGGTAGTCTGACTAGATTAATTTATGAATTTGATGAAACACAATATAAAAAAAACTCTTCAATACCTCAAGGTATGTTTCCCAACTAAGTTATAATTTTAATTTATTTTTAGTTTGTTATAGTTTTTGAAATTGAGAAACTAATAAATTTAATGGTTAATTAGGTTTTGATCACAACTACCACTCTCAGTCACATCAGTCTACTCAACCACGGTAATAGGCTTCATCGACATCACACCCTCAAATTATGCATATAAGTAATGTTTTTATAAAAAATGGTTTATAATTTTTTAATTATTCAATTCTTATTATTATTTTCATTAATTGTAGTGCCTCCTCTGCATTCATCTATTAGTTTAAGAAAAAAAATATGTCACCACTTTCATCACCTCCATAAAGTGTTAGGACAAGGGGTATTGGGAAACATATTTCATTTCCTTCATCAATTAAAATCAAGGGTACATTTAATTTAACAACATCTGAGTTTCTAAATTTTTCATTCGAGAATGTTTACAGTGCATAGAGAGTACTTCTGTAGTAAATCAAATTAATTTGGATGAGGTATATCTTGGGATTGAAAGTGGGGTGGAGGCCCTTGGAACTTTCAATCCTTAAGTTATGATTCATTGGTTAAGGAATCCTTCTCCGATAAGAATACCAACATCAAACGTACCTTATCCAACTGAAACTACCTTACCAGATGATGAGAAAAAAAAATTCACTTGACATTCTTTTGGATACAAATTATTTAGCCACTATTAATGATATAGTAAACAAGGATATTGAACCATTGAAATTGTTGAAATTTAGGCCTATATTTTTAATAAAAGAAATTAATGCCCGATTTCATAACCACTCCTATATATATTTATTGTATGCTTTGGTTCAAAATAAACCAATCAAGCTTGATATTTTGATGAATTGTGTTGTATATGGTATTTTTTTAATTTCTAATGGTTATAATGATAATGTGTTGGATATAATGTTGAACATAATTGATAATTTAAATGTAAAAGCACAAACCTACCACAATATGTGGTCGAAAGACAAGAGCATTGAACTTATTGTAAATATTGAGAAAGAAAAGGAATTAGTAAGTTTTAATAAATTTTCAAATTTGATTGTTATTATTTTTATTTTTTCTAAATATTTTTTGTTTTTTGAATGTAGTATAAGTATCATAATTTTAAGAATGAGGTAATATTGTTTTATATTCATTTAAAAAGTGTAAGGAAAAGTTCAATTGCAGCTATTGATTTGAAGCAAAATTTTGTTACTTTAAAAAATCACAATAGTACCTTAAGAAGGATCATAAAGGAGAATGAAATGGATCTCGAAATATTTTTTAAGAAGAAAACAAAAGAGGATATGACATTTCTTTCAATCGATGATGCAAGTAATCTAGAACATGAGATATTTTTGAATATCAATGTAGCCACAAAGGATCTTCTTCAGTTACGAGTATTAAAGGAAGGTTTTGGTATAGAATAGAAAGTAGCGTAAAAAAAATACTCCACTAATTAAGGTTGAAGCTATACTATGAAACTGAGAAAAAATGTCTTTTGTAAATATGGCTTTGGAAACAATTTTCAAAAATATCATTGTAAAAAAGTTTGTGTTCGACTATAAATAAATATATTGTTTTTGTAACTTTTATCTTTGTTATTATATTAAAAATATTGAGAGTTTCAATGTATTTTATATGTGTTGTATTCGTATTCTATTCATGCGTAAGTTCTCTATATAAAATAATATTGTGATAAAAAATATTTAGCTATGTATGATATTATATGTTAAGATATTATTTTGTATTTAAAAGACAGTAAAATAAATAAATATAACATTTGTTGATTAAAAAATCTAAACAACACATAATATATTATTCAATAAAGAACAATACTATATATGAACTAACAAGTTACAAACTTACAATTTGATATGAAATTTGACTTCTAAAAATAGTATGTTTATGAATCTTTAATCAAAATTAGGTATCTCAACTAATCCTTGACTATCTAGTTCTTCATAACTGAAATTGTTATCTAATGTTTCATTACTATGTTTAGTCACAATTTCAATTTATTTGTCTTCTTTGTTAGCCATTGTATTACATACCATTTCCTTTTTAAAAGATAACTACATACTACCATTACTCTTTCATAAGGAAATGTGTCCATAACGTATCGTGAAACATATAATCTCAAACAATTCTCAAGTTTTTTTTATCATATATGTTGCAATATTTTGATTTAACAAATGTCAATGTGTTAAATATCCTTTCTTCTTACACTGATCCCAATATCATAATTTGATACAAATCATACAATCGGAAATACTCATTAATGATTTCATGTTGGATGCTACTAGGATACAAATTTTTCCATGTCTGTGTAATTATATACCATTATTTGTTGGTTCACTTAGTAAGTCATATTTTTCAACCATTGTGATGCCGAAATGAGTTGAATGAGACAAAAGTGTTTCCTTTTGAATAATACCTATAATTTGAACTTTGTTACTTTCTATTGATTTTCTAAAATTCTTAATGAGAGTACCCATGTGTTTTTTATATAAATCACTTATAAGTTTATTATTGTTGTGGGATTAAAAAATATAGGATTGATCACTCTCATGACCTTAAGAAGATTGTCCCTTTTAAAATTCTCTTTGATCTCATTAGATAATCATTTTGATTTTTTTCAATTTAATCCATGTTTAAGATATAAGACGTTTGTATAAATTGTGTGTTACAAGTAATTCTTTAATGTCTATTACAACAATATCCATTATTTTTTGGAAAGTGTGCATTTGAATCTCATTCCCATTTACAAGGATACAAAAATGACCATTAATATTGATCTTAAAATAACTTTTAAAATTATTTAATTTTGTTAAATTTTACCAACTACTAAATAGACGTCCTTGAAAACATTCATCAAAGTTGTATATCAAATCTAGTGTTTGACATACTTGTTTTCTCAACCTAATGAAGTCAACTATATAGATGGATTTTTTTAGCATGTTTTGTTAAGAATTTGATATCATTCAACATAGGTAGAATATTGCTAAGTGTCAAAAATATTTCCAAATATGTTAAGTGGTAATGCAAATCTCCTGATGTTGTAAACTTCCCTAAGATACTTAAACATAAAACTAGCTAACGATGGATATTCATAAAAAATTATGCATACAGACCTATACATAGAAATCCATCTTGTATCAACATCTTTAAGAAATTTTTTAACCATATGTCACTCCAATTGTAAATTTATGAAACTCTAGAATTCTTTTTATACTATTTGACATATACGCATGCAAGTCATAAACAAGATCTTCCACTTTTTGTGAATTTTTAAATGTGCTAATAATTTTATATATAAGCTTCATCCTATTATCCATACAATCAATTTGAATCATATAAGAAGAAGTTTCTGTTTATAGGTGAATACATAGACTACTTCTATAACCATGCATTACTGAGGCACCATCAACACCAACCACACACCAACACATACCAACTTTGTAGCTATTGAATATTCATCCATCACAGCTATATCCTTCAAATTAGAAATAATCAATTTGCAAAAAAATTAATATTGCAGTTTTCCATCATTTTATGAAAAACTAAAAGATAAGGTTTCCTTGTGTGGTTCTTAAAAGTATAAATATACATGCAAACCCAAAATGAAACACCCTTATTATGATGAAACAAATTAAGGGATTTTTTTTATTAAAATACCCTTAATATATAATTATTGCTAAAAATGTTTAACATTATTATTTAGCTTACTGCTAAATAATGTAACACATATTCATAATCTTTATGATAACATATTATAATGATGTGCAGTTGTAAGCGTATATCTAGATCTCCATGATCTCCCTTAATTCACTCTAACCAAGTGTGTACACTCATGTATACTTGGTTTAACCTTTTACATGTTATGAGAATTATGTGTATCTCGTATGTGACTACCTACAAGACATTCATGCAGATTCCATCCGATATCTGACAATAGTTATTTAGACGATTAGTGTTCAGACAATGTAGTCAACTAATACATTACTTTGGACATATTTTCAAGCATGTATTTGTATGCTTTGTTCTGAGACCACACACTAGCTTACGAAACTTGTCTTCCATCACCACACAACCATCTCAATACAATTATTTAGATTCCTTGTTACTTAAGAAGGTGAAGTTAGCTAAGAAGAGGGACAGTCCATTATTGGCTAATTTTCCTATATGTAAAGGGTCCCATCTGGACCATCATTGAATTCCTATGGGAAACATAGGGACCATGTAATGATTAAACATCATTACATAATATTCTAGCGAGATGATGTAGGAACATTATGCTTCACTCTCCTTATACTTAGGTTACCTTAGTTGAGTAATGTAACTAAGTCAACCTTAGTAATTTGTTTTAAAAATATTATTTCACAATACTTAATAGGTTTCTATAATAGGGTCATAGTAACTTAATGAGCTACTAACTAATCTTAGTTCTTCTTGTCATATTTTTAATAGCTTAGTAACTATAATTAAGTGTAGATTGATTATTCATTTTCCATACAAAGTTATTTTAATACATTTACTCGTCATGATTAGTCCATTATTACTATTAAGTACATAGACATCTTCATTTTGTTTGATATGTTATCCTTTTGTTTTATTTGTCAATATTCATTTTCATCTGATTATTCTATCTGAGTTAATGAAATCATAAATAATCACATAAATTAAAAATTTGTCATATTTATAAGTAAAATATCTACATTTTTCAGTTCAAATAAGATATTTCAAAAGAATAAATTTTAAATAAGGACAAATATCTTAATCTTCAAATTAATAATGATTTACAATGATTAGCAAAAATAATACATTGGGCCATAATGTCCTTTTTAAGATGTGATGATATTTCAATCATATAAACCAATTGATTAAAAATAATATTTTCGGATTTATTTCTCAATAAAAACAAAACATAAAAACAATCACAAAATCTAATCCAAGAAATTATTTCAAGTATGTCGACATTTCTAGCAAAATTGTAAGAGAGAAATATATCAGTAAATTCATAAGAACTAGCATGAGTCTGCATACTCTTATCCTATGTTGTGATTATACTAAAATAACAAAATAAGAGATTGGATAAGAACTATTCTTAATCAATTAGTTATAATCATAAATTTCATAGTTTATATTATGAAATCAACCTTATCAAGTTATCTTTATGAAAATTATTTAATTATACAAAAACATTATGTCCATTGTTATTGTATACAACCATCCTAATATGAATTAGACATTTAGAAAATAATGGATCATTGATCACAATCATGTTGGCCATTGTCTCTTAATGTTGTCATTTATGTCAAATAAATTGATCAAAAATGGGGTTATGATGTCATATCAGTGTCCATGAGGTGTAAATCAAAGGTCAAACATGAAGGGTTATTGGTAGTGTCATGTTTGGTGATGTTCTATGAGGTCTTAGAGCATGGTTTAGTAGGTATAGTCATTGTATAAACTTCATCCCAAGTTAAATGAAGGTTTTTATGAGGTCTATCATGGTTCATATTATGTGTCAAGAGCATCTAAAATTCTTCATGTGGTCTCCAAGATCAGTCCATGGTTTGTCATGGTGTAAAGCAGTCATTCTAGGCCTATTCCTAGTCCTAGCGCATGCATATTGGCATGGAGGAATGAATTTAGGAGCTGATCAGTAATATCCAAGAATGGGAAAGGTGATGTGACATGATATATCATTTGTATGATGAGTTTCAGGTTAGTACTAAGAGGTTTGATGGTGTTTCATGGTCCTTTGAAGCGAGTAGCTGAAGACAAACTAATAAAGCACATGTAAAACGTTGTGGCTAGAGAGTTTTAGATATATTCAAGTTAGATGGTTAGTATCGGAATTTATCAGAATTTTTAATGATGCTTTTGAAAAGGTTTTGGGTCAAAATGCTAAAATAATTGCAAGATATGTCCTTTTTGGTAAAATCAAGTTTTCTAGAGTGATTTTTTGCTAAATGTTCACCTTTTGATGCTCATTGTGAATTGTATGCTTCACATGGGACCCAGAGATTTTAGGGGATGTTTTTCCATTGATATAAGAATATTTTCCAAAAATAATTATGTGTTTTCGTCGTCACATTTTTATGAACTATCATTAAGGATATAAGTTTCTTTGAAACCCTAATTAAATCCTAGCTCAAAGCGATTTGGAGGAAAAGGAGCATTTTGAATAATTTTTTATTCCTTTTCTAATAGTGATGATTAGAGGTTGTAGAGGACTCCTCCAGATTTCATAAAGTTATATTAGAACATGTGACAGTATGTGAGCCCCACCTAAAAATAATTGTTTCTGAAGATGTTCAATTTGAGGAGAAGTTGTCGAAACAAGGTATGGAATAAATTGACATCATTTTTATCTTGGGATTTGCACTAGATTTCCATGATAGTTTCAAATCATGTTCGAGTTATTAGAGGGAAAAGTGTACCCTATTTATGAAGACTGGTTTTTGGGGCAATTTGGAGAAGTCTATGGTAAAATTGGATTTACTTGAGCTACAGGTGCAGTTAAGACTTGGTTCAGGTTTTGTTATGATATTGTTTCTAAGATATTTCCAATGACATATCAAAATTTAGTTCTTTATAAGATATGAGAAAGTTATGATTTGTTCTTTGAAGGTCAAATCTTGATGATGTCTAGTTAAGCATGGTCTTAAGTAGTTTCATGAGGTTGGTGATTTTTTTTAGTTCCTTCATGATTTTTGAAGGTTTATGAGTGATTAGGAAAAAATTCTAAGGGTTTTTACATTCTTTGGTTAAGCATGGAACTATTTTTGGAAGTGATGGAGTAAGTTGGTCTTAAGACCAATTCTTGATCCCTACAAGCCTAAATGAGAAGTTTCAGATATTGACCTGGTTTAAGGCCTTTCCCTTAGATTTGGAAGGAAATGTAAGATGTTAAGGAAATTATTTTTTTATTTTTTTCCAATGGTTTTTCTCATGATGAGGTTATTTGATAGGTAATCCATCTCAATTTTTGAATAATAAGGTTACTTATTTTTTAGGATAGGATTGCTCTAGTTAGAAGATGGAGATAGAAGACATGTTTTGGATTTATTGATGCTTGATATACATTTGAGAGTGAATAGGGATGAATTTTGTTCCTAGTTAGGTATTTTATAATTATTTAAGGTGAAATCAATGGTGCAAACTAGTTGTGTTTCCAAAACTTCTTTCTGGGAAGCTCAGTTTGGTGAGGAGGAAAGTTGGTATGGTTTGCATGGATGGATGTTTCATGAGATATAGAATGAATGAATGTGTTATAAAGGTTAGTGGATTTATAATCAGTGGTTACATTCCATAGATGTGGTTTTTCTATGTGGTCTTGGGGTTCATAGGTGAAGACTGGTTCCAAGAAGCAATTATTTTATGAAGGAAATGATACTTCTTGTTAGAATTATGAATAATTTGATTGGTTAAAGTTAATTTGAGACCATGGATGATTTTAATATGTAGTATTTCACATTTTTTAGTCAATTGGAAGCTTAACTAATCATGGTGATGAGTTTGGAGGTCTTTGAGGAGTATAATGATAGGATTTTGAGCTATTTTATGGCTTGTTTGGTGTGTTGGTGCATGAACAACCTAGATGGGTTAATTTTATGAATATATATGAATGTATTATTGTATTTTTGAGATGTACTAGTATAAATCATTTTTTAGGACCAACATGTATTGTTTTACTGAGAAGAGAAGCATATAAAAGTGAATTTTTGGTTCATTTTTGAACTAGTTGAGCTAGAGGGGAAAATGTGACCTAGGTGAGGAAGTGAAAGTGGTTCAAGGGCATGAAATTAGAGATGAGGATGTGAGAAATGTCTAAGGAATGTTAGAGAGCTTGTGTGTAAGTATTTGAGATCAAATCACGTCTTTAAAGTCTAAGATTGAGCGAGTTAGAAGGTGTGTTTGAAGAAGGGTTTGAAGGAATTTGGAGATGAATCTTGTGATCACCATCCTATGAGTATTGGTAGCATATATTCAGTGATATTATTATCAAAATATTGTGTAATGAATCATAGTCATTGTAGTCTTATTTTCCCACTCAATACCCTAGGCACGCTGACACTTCATCTAGATGAATCTGAACACACACCCAAAGTGCACAAAGGTACCAAGTCCCTCTTTTATACCATATTTGTTAAGGATTTTACATACATCAACATATATTCCATAACCATATAACCAGATCTATGAGATTAGTTGGAAACACACATAATACGAAAAAAAATTTATAGTTCACTTAAGGAATAAGATCAAATCATTACTACAATCAAATTCACCATGAAATAACCATGAAGAAAGATATTAATGACCAAAATCCATCCACAAAGATCCATCATAGTAATTCATCACAAACTAGAAGCTAAATACATACACATAATATTGTCATAAATCATGCACATAAAATCATACCAGTAACATAACTCTATTACAGTCCAAAAACAGATCATGATCCCTAAATAGTGCATATATATATATATATATATATATATATATATATATATATATATATATATATATATATATATATATATATATATATATATATATATATATGGTGAGGACTTTCCCTTCACCAACTATGCACTCTCAAAATAGGTTGCATGCTTAAAATAGCCATGTGTGCATACAAAAATTACTAAGGAAGCATGCAATATTCACCTAATAATACATTATCTATAATTAACTCTAGATCTAATCTTATTATTATCTCAGACTTTACATGAATCTTAATCTTCCACTTGCATGTGATATTTCCCAAAATATCCTTTTCTTCATTCACAAGACTCCATGCATTAACCTATTCTCAAAATTTTGTTTGAACGCTACTCTAACTGTCCACTATGTATTTTTATCTCATGGCTCAAAAGTAGGCTAAGTCCAGAATATAGTCTAACCAGGCACAAACCCCCATGTGTTTTATATCCTTCATCTGCACATGCCTTCACACCTAACTTTAACATGTCCAAAAATATCACGCATGACTTATACATAGCACACTTTGGGGGTGAAACATTACCCCAAACTAATGGAATTTTCCATCCCTCACAATTATTTGATCATCTTAATCACAAAATTGACGAAGGAGATAACAAAAATTCAAGACCCAAAAAGAATCATTATACTAAAAAATTATCTATGCAGGGGTCAAGTGGAGGAGATCTAGAAATTATGCATCTATCTCACTTAATAATTGTCTCCATTTCTCTAGCTCCTGCAAGACCTTCCCAGGCACAGAGCTTGCAATCCTTGGCACTTGGTCAAGAGTGATTTCTTCAACTATTCCTTTAAGCTCGTGAATTACCACTGAAAATTTTTCACATGCACCCTCAATCTTGTCCATATGGTCCAATATCATATTCAAAAAAATTCTTATTCGCAACTCTAGCTTCTCCCTCTTTTTCTTTATTTTTTCCTTTTTCACAATAGTTTCTACTATCACCTAGGCGT
Source organism: Taxus chinensis (assembly GCA_019776745.2). Taxonomy (NCBI): domain Eukaryota; kingdom Viridiplantae; phylum Streptophyta; class Pinopsida; order Cupressales; family Taxaceae; genus Taxus; species Taxus chinensis. The sequence continues at coordinate 388,159,496 of CM034155.1, forward strand.
GCCCAACCTTGTTAGTTGGTGTCTTTTCTATAATTGATAGAAATATGGATTCTTCATCCACCAACCTAGCATTAATAAAAGGTTCACATTTATGACATCTGTTGAAGGCCATATCTCTTTTGTGCTTGCTTCCTCGATCCTGGCAAACAAGTCCTCCAACTCAGTGATTTATGCCTCGACATTGAACTTGTTCTCTACTTTCTACTTGGAAATTTGTTCTTTTATAGGCCCCATGCTACTCTTTATATTCACCAAAAAAATCCCCACTAAGTCCTCTAGATACTCCATTTCATCATCATAATCATGAGGATGGAAAAAGTGCCTTTGGCGCCGGTAACACGCACGCAAGGGTCTTCTGTCAAGATGGATTGTTTGCATGCCGGAAGGTTGGAAAAGTTTTCGCGCAAGGATTGGGTGCATTTGGAAAAAATTTCACACAAGGATTGGGCACGTAAGGAGAAGCACTGAAGTAAGGTTTTGTTTGAAAACACCACATTAAACATTGTAGTATGGTGGCAGGTAGCCTAACCTTAAATGCGTAAAAACGGGAAAAGCTATAAATACAAGAGTATCGGTCTGTTGGATCTACAAACCAAAGCAGAAATGATTCTCGGGTGTGAGGAACATTTTGAAAAAGCACCATGATCACAGGAGAAAAAATATGAGATTAGGGTTTTTGTTTTAGGGCACAGGGCACATGAGGAAAATGTTCAAAAAACTCGAGGGTTAACCTGGGAATGAAAGAAAAGGGTGCAATAACGGCCAAAAAACTAGTCAATAAACTTTTAGAACAATCCAATAAGGGAAAGGGTAAAGGAAAAGGAATGAAGAAACAAGAAGAAAGAACCTTGGATACAAATGAGGAATGGTACTCGGAGATGTAATACCTGGATGGGGTTTTACTAGGGCAAGAGTGGGATTCCCAAATAAGATAGATGACTGTGATTGACTACAATCACCGATCAAGTACAATCATGAAGGAAATGGCGTTGGAGTTGGTGCGCCCCATATTTCGGGAAGCCCGAGCACTTTTACAAATGGTTTATGATGTGCATACATGAAGACTTATTTTTCTTGACAAGGCACAAAATGCACATAACTCCCCAACTAATTTCACGGTTCACAGGCCTAAACTGTGAAGGGGACACGCTGGAAGATGACCTCTGGGATGAGGAGGCAATTAAAGAAATAATAGTATCCCAGGGATTGAAGAAGGCATCAAGGTACTACGACGTCTCAAATATCAGTGATCCAGTGATGAAGATGACTGCACACCTAGTCTCCAAGCTGAATGGACAAGAAAGGTGGACCCAGGTGAGCAAGCCCTAACTGAATGTCTACAGGAAAGTCGCTGAGGGCACCATATACAACATCTCCTAATATATCGCAAATGGAATCATAAGTAGTGTGGAGAAGGGAGGAAATATCTTATTTGGAAACATTCTGCTGAAAATTATGTGTATAGAAAAATGGTATAAGTGCCTTAGGAATGCATTCGAGGCTTAGTGGCAGATCCCTGAACAACTCCCTGTGGCGACCGAAGGAGAAGCAGAGTTCATAGTCTACCAGCACTTCTATATCCATAGGTTCATTTTGGTCGATGGAAGCTGGAGTCCATGGTGTAAAATCCCATTCTCGTTTACCACCCAATTTTTCCAAGTGGGAGTAAATAGATACAAGGAGTCAAAGAAATTAAACCTTGAGTTGTCTGCCCTTGAGAGAGAGCACAGGGAAATGAGGAAGAAGCTGGTCTAGCCAAAGAAGTGCACATACGTTGAAAGGTACGTGTCACAGGATGTGCATATTGTAAGGCCTTTGACCCTACCTATTACTGGGAGCAATACCGCAAGGATTTACCTTCGTATAAGGAAAAAATTCAAATAGGGCGTGTATGTAGACAAATGAGATATCCATCCCAGATGACCCTATTGGAAGAAAGAAGCCCACGCCAAAGCGTAAGGAGAGGGAAGAGAAAGAGGAAAAATGGGCGGTGGAGAAGCAGGATGTAGGTACTATGGGGACAAGTACCTACATCTAGAAGAAGAGGAGGATGGTGGTCAAGGAGAAGACCCCAGAACCTGCGAAGCCACCATCCCCTAAGGAACCCTCGGATGAAGGGAATACCACATCTCCTACTCCAGAGTTTTTAGCAAAGGAAGAAGAACAGGGAACAAAATAACTAGAGTCCGAGGATTCAGATGACACAAACGCCTATATATGTGAAAAGGATGTTGATGAAGAGGAAAAGCTGGAGAAAAATCAGGAGCTGATTGATGTCCACGATTCAGAGGGGAAGGCAGCAGAAGATGTAAATGATGCTTTCATCTTTGTAAGGAGGAAGGGTGCCCAAGGGGAGGAAGGTGCGCGAAGTGAAGAAAGAAGCGAGGAGGCAAGTACCAAGGAGCCAGATATGCCCAAGCTCACTTAGGAGGAGGTGGATGAGAAAGTGACAAGGGAGGTGGATAAGATGATTAATGCCTTGGTTGACGAGGAATTGGAGCGCAGTACGGAGCTCATGCTTAGTTAATTCAAGAAAGAGCAAAGGGAGAAGAGTGTAAGTAGCACAAAAGGCCCAACTCTTTCAATAACTGTCCCCAAGAGCGTGCACATGGGAAGTACATTCGTAGGAGGGGGGAAGAATAATGATGGGATATGTTGATGACCCCACCAAAGTTTTGTGCACATGTTTCTAGAGTATTGTGCCCACCAAGGAGATAACTACCATGGTGTCCTTTGATCCTGAGGGTGGATACCCATGCACAAGAAAAATGTCATCATGGGCATTCGACTCCCACCTTGATGAGCCTAAGTTTGAGGTTAACCAAGGAGTGATACTAGTGCTTTCCGAAGGAAAGGAGGACAACCCCATTATAAACACGCAACAACTATTGGATGAGCAAGTGTGTAACATGCTCAAAAAAATTTCCATGGAAGTTGAGGCTAGGCTCTTCTATAGAAATGACAGGGCTAAAATCTTGGAGGACCTGATGGAAAAGAGGAAGGAAGAAGTAGTTAAGCTAACAAAGTAACTTAGCCTTGAAAAGTTGATCAGTGCTCAACTATAACGAGAATTACAAGAGGAGAAAGATAAAGTGTGCTAAGTCTCCAAGAAGGTGGAGCTCATCTCCCAGGCTATTATCATGAAGCACCCAGACCTTAACCCTCCCGCATAAAAATATGGTTCCTCCCTGGAGTGTCTTGAGGACTTGACTCGGATCCTCACCATGGAAAGGCAGCCTCTGGCCTTAGAGTCAGTAGAGGATGTAGCTGCGTGCTTGGAGCAGGAGGACAAGTTGAAATTCATCATGCTCATAGCTGAATACAACAAGGTGCTCAATAATGTAAAAATAGCTATATAAACCGTTGGGGTCGCATAAAACCATTACGCAGATCAAGACAAGGTGAAAATCATGTTTCTTGCCAGCGACGAGGTTGAGCTGATAGACTTCAGGGAAAAGAATAAACGCAATAGAGCTGAGCGAGAAAATATGCTAGCCGAAGTGGAAAAGAAGTCTGAAGCTATTGAGATCCTATGGGTCTCAATCAAAATCTAGCTAAAAGAGCTCTACAAGGTCACTATGAGGAAGATGGATGCCTTGGAAGATCAAATAAAGGAACTAGAGATGGTGGTAGAGACCATAAAAAAAAGGGGAAGGTTTAACCTTCGTCTAGGTGAGTGCATAGGTTGGAGACCTTTGCACAAGAGTGCAGAATGAAGTCAGTGCATGGAATATGCTGGAGGCTGACCTGGGGAAGAATTTCCCCCTTCTTCTTCTTTAGGTAGTTCTCCTTCTATTATTTCTCTCCCCCATTCTTTATTCTTTCCCTCCATTCTTTTCCAAGGCAGGGCCTTTCCATTTTATACTGCATTCTTTGAAGAGGTTCCTGAGGGTGGAGAATAGGTGAACTATGGGGTAATGTTGGTACCCTATTGTATCTTCCAAATCTTAAAGGCGCATAGGCACGCACGACTGAAAGTTAAGGCGTGCAAGGCAGGATTCAAAAATATTTCTTGGAGAACCAAGGACGTGCGCCCACAAAGCACAATTTAGGACTTAGCCTTTTTTGGCTTTTTGGATAGAACACATGAAGAATGTGTTCCATTTGGATAAGTTTCCAGCCTGGTAATAGGCTATCCTAGAAGGAATATACCTTGCAATAAGAAGATCCAAAAAAGTAATCATGACATAGAGAGGCATGCACCTGAGGCGATCCACACCTTGACACTTGGGGCTAGATCTAAGGTTGTAAAGGAGTTTGTTGGAGCTCAGATGCCTATTTATAAATGCACCCTTAGAAAAGAAAAAAAGAACACAAGGAAGGAAGCAGAGCTCTGTAGAATTACTACGATAACTATGGGATAAAAAGGGTAGATGATTATAGGAAGGATGTAATAAGGGAATGGGGAATGTAAATTTTGTCTTGAAATCCTTCATGTACGGATCCAGATATGGCACATGACTATGGTCTCCCCTTCTGTGATATTCTATAAGTAATCCTATAAATGAATATGATAAGGTTACTATGACAGTTGTATTAAGATCTTCTCTCTGTATTATCTGCATATTTCTATTATGCTTTTGTTCTTATATAATCATGAACCTTATTTGAATGTTAAGCCTATTTGTGGATTTACAACTTCCTAGTTCTGTTAATTCTGTTAAGTGCCTTTACTTTTGATATGACTGAAAGGGTATAGAAGCCGTTCTAAGCTCTATAGATTTTTCATGTCCTTTAAATCGCTAAATCAAGATAACGAATGATGCCTTCCACTAAACTCACATAAAAGAGAGACTTGGATCCCTCTCGTGTACCTTAGGTGAGCACCCAGCACCTACTGGGTGATAGGCCGGTGCGCATGAGGTTCCGTTATTCTTGGTGAGTGTAAAAATGACTACATCTTTGTTCCTTTTCTGAGACCTCTTTTTGAAGTTATAGTGGAACATGGTGTACATCGTACTCTATGCAAAACGTGATGATGGAGTGATTAACACTTGAAGGTGTTGAAATTTGGTTTAAAATCATGGAGGATGAATTCACTCAAAGATTCAGTATTGGACCTGAGTTTGATATGTGAAGATGGGTGGAAGACACTCTTTATCATGAGTTGTATGAAACCTTCTTCTGCTATTTCCCAGTAGAGTTATTTGAGTGACTCTCGGCATATGCATCTAGGTCAGGGTGGTATTATAAATCACACCCTTTGACCCAAGAAACATACTAGAACTTACAAGATGCTGATCTAAGGTGGAGCCATGCTATAGACCATTGGTGGAAGGGAGTATTGGCTAGCTACACTCTAGAATATGCAATTTCCACGTATTATTGTCCGGAGGTTGCTCAGTTTGAATTTTTGCAGGAGCCCAGAGGATCATTTTTGTGGAATATCCTCCTAGCAATCAAAATCTTGATAGTAACCATGAGTTTAGAGGCATTCCCAATGGCCAGCTAAACCACTCTGAGCACTTGGTGAGGAAGCCAGGTTGGGGAAAGATGGCTGATATAACGATTGAAAAGGAAAGGGAGGAGAGACAGCTCAAGTATAACGAAGCACATGAAAGGGATATTGATAGACAACACAGGATTACAAGTGGGTTATGGAGCTAGACATGGTGGAAAGGAGTTGAGGTTCACGCGGAGGATTTGGAACCTGAACAGTCTATGCTACCCCATCTTGGTAAGTGTGGGAGAGAAAATCTTGTGGCTTCTGATGAGAGTCTGTCACGTAGAGAAAGAAGAGTCGTTAGCATGCATCTAACCCTACCTAATGACCAAACTTTGGCACTTGGTTTGTTCGAATGAGGGAAAATTACATCGGATACCATGAGTTGAAATGCGTCCACCATTCATTGGGGGAAATGAGGATAAGGTTGAAAGATGGTGCACATCCAGTCAGGAAGAGGCCTTATAGAATGAATCCCAACATGTGTGTAAGGGTTAAAGAATAGCTAGACAAAATGATAGCATCTGGTATCATTGAGGCTGTGGAGGAATCAAAATGGATAATTCCAATGGTGATCAACATAAAGAAGGATGGGCGAAATAGGATATGTGTGGATTATTGGTAGTTGAACACTTTTTGTATCATAGATCATTTTCCCACCCCCTTCCTTGAAGATATTTTAGAAGGAGTTGCTGGGAACAAGGTCTATTACTTTACGGATGGATTCTTGGGATATCACCAAGTAAGGATTTCCAAGGAATACCAAGAAAAGAAAACTTTCACCACCGAGTGGGGAAGCTTTACATACACGGTCATGCCCTTTGAATTGAGGAATGCACCCACTCTATTTTCGCGCATAGTGGTACAAGCATTTAAGGACTTCATACATAACTTCCTTCAAGTATATTTGGATGATTAGACAGTGTATGGATTTGTTAGGGACCATTGTGATAACTTGAGATTGATGTTTGAAAGATGTCAGTAGTTGAGGATTTCCCTCAACATCAAGAAATGTGTCTTTGCAACTCCTTTTTGAACATTGTTGGGGTATATCATATGCAAATAGGGCTTACTGGTGGATCCCATGAAAGTTACAGTTATTGTGGGATTAGGGGATCCCACCAGCCAAAACGTTGTGTGTGGATTTCTTGGACACACTGGGTGCTATAGAAATTTCATTAAGGGATATGCTAAGATCACCGCACCTTTGGAAATATTGCTCAGACAGCTTTCAGTGGGGAGAGGCGCAACAGAGGGCATTTGACACTCTAAAAGAAAGGCTTATCACCGCACCTATTATACGATTCCCATCATGGGATAAACCTTTCCATGTCCACGTGGATGCCTCTGGTACAACAATGGGAGCCGTTATTTCTCAACCAAGAGAGGGGATTGTTGATCATCCCTTGTGTTTTGCAAGTACAAAGTTGACACCAACAGAATAGAATTATACAACGACCGAGTGGGAGGAATTTTCAATGATCTATGTGCTCCATAAATTTAGACAATATCTGCTAGCAACTCCCTTCATATTCTACATTGACCATATTTCCTTGAAGTATCTAATAAACAAAGCAGTGTTGCAAGGGCACATATGCCATTGGGTACTTTTATTTCAGGAATTTGAATTTAGAGTGGTGGTAAAAACTGGAAAGAACAATTGTGGGTCAGATCATTTATCAAGGATTGATTCGGGAGAGGACATACAAAGTAATAAGGAAACCATGTTAGACACGCAACTATTCAGGTTGCGGCATGCACCCTCAGAGTGAGAAGACATTGTTGTTTTTCTCAAGGAAGGTGTGGCGCCTGAAGGGATGAATGCACTGGAAAGGGAAAGGTTAGCCATACGCACCACATCGCGATGAGGTTTTACATCGGTGTGTATTAGAACATGAACGTGTGGCCATAATAGAAGAATACCATGGTGGGATTGCTGGAGGACACTATGCAGGGAATGTAACCGCGCAAGATCCTAGTCACTGGACTATGGTGGGAGATGATTCACCATGATTACATTGATTTTTTCAATGCCTATGACCACTACCAGTGCCTTGGAAAACCTGGAGGAAGGGATGAGATGCCCTTGTGCCTCATTGCTAGCATGTAACCTTTTGAGAAATGGGCAATAGATTTTGTCGGACCAATCTCACCAGCTGTGTGAAGGACTAACTCGTGGTATATCGTTACCGGTGTACTCATTTCTGCACCCACCAAGAACAAGGGAACCTCATGCACACCAGCCTATCACCCAGCGGGCGCTGGGTGCTCACTCGAGCTGCGTGAGAGGGAGCTGATTCTCTCTTTTATGTGAGTTTAGTGGAAGAAATCATTCATGATCTTGAATTAGTGATTTAAAGGACATGAAAAAGATATAGAGCTCAGAACATCTTCTGTACCCTTTCAGTAATATCAAAAGGAAAGGTGCTTAATAGAATTAACAAAACTAGGAAGTTGTAAATCCATAAATAGGCTTAACATTCAAATAAGGTTCATGACTATATAAGAACAAAAGCATAATAGAAATATGCAGATAATACAAAGAGAAGATCTGAATACAATTGACATAGTAACCTTATCATATTCATTTATAGCATTACTTATAGAATATCACAGAAGGGGAGACTATAGTCATGTGCCATATATTGATCCATACATGAAGTCTTTCAATAAAAAATTTACATTCCCCATTCCCTTATTACATCCTTTCTATAATCATCTACCCTTTTTATCCCATAGTTCTCGCAGTAATTCTGCAGAGCTCTACTTCCTTCTGCGTGTTCTTTTTTTCTTTGTTAAGGGCGTACGTATAAATAGGCATATGAGCTCCAAAACACTCCTCTACAACCTTAGATATGGCCCTAAGTGTCAAGGTGTGGATAGCCTTATGCACATGCCTATCCATGTCATGATTATATTTTTGGTTCTTCTTATCGCAAGGTATATTCCTTCCAGGACACCCTATTTCCAGGCTAGAACCTTATCCAAATGGAACACATTCTTCATGTGTTCTGTCCAAAAGGCTGAAAATGGCTAAGTCCTAAATTGTGCTTTGTGGGTGCATGTTTCCTCTGGCCGTGCACACCTATGCGCCTTTAAGATTTGCAAGCTACAATAGGGTCCCAACATTACCCCACACATCACCTATTCTCCGCCCTCGGGAACCTCTTCAAAGAATGCAGTACAAAAAGGAAAGGCCCTGCCTTGGAAAAGAATGGAGGAGAGAAAGAATAGAAGGAGAACTACCTAAAGAAGAAGAAGGGGGAAATTCTATCGTAGGTCAGCCTCCAACGTATTCCATGTGATTACTTCATCCTGTGCTCTTGTGCAAAGGTTTCCAACCAATGCACTCACCTCGTCAAAGGTTAACCCTTCCCCTTTTGTGTGTATGGTCTCTACCACCCTCTCCAGTTCCTTTGCTTGATCTTCCAAGGCATCCATCTTCCTCGTAATGACCTTGTAGAGCTCTTTTAGCCGAGTTTTGATTGAGACCCGCAGGATCTTAATAGCTTCAGACTTCTTTTCCAATTCAGTTAGGATCTTTTCTCACTTGGATCTATTGCCTTTATTATTTTCCCTGAAGTCCTTCAGCTTGGCCTCATCACTAGCAAGTAGCATGCTTTTCACCTTGTCCTGATCCGCGCAATGGTCATACGTGACCCTAGTGGTTTTTGTAGCTATTTTTACATCAGTGAGCACCTTGTTGTATTCATCTATGAGCATGATGACTTTAAACTTTTCCTCCTGCTCCAAGCGCGTAACTACATCCTCTACTGACTCCAAGGCTAAAGGTTGCCTTTCCATGGTGAGGATCTGAGTCAAGTCCTCAAGACACTCCAGGGAGGAACCATATTTTTACGTGAGAGGGTTAAGGTCTGGGTGCTTCATGATAATAGCCTAGGAGATGAGCTCCACCTTCTTTGAGAATTTGTGCACTTTAGCTTTCTCCTTTTGTAATTCTCACTATAGTTGAGTGCTGATTAGCTTTTCAAGGCTGAGTTCCTTTGTTAGCTTCACTAGTTCTTCCTTCCTCTTTTCCATCAAGTCCTCTAAGAATTTAACCCTATCATTTCTATAGAAGAGCCTAGCCTCAACTTCCATGGATACTTTTTTGAGTGCGTTACACACTTACTCATCCGATAGTTGTTACGTGTTTATAATGGAGTTATCCCCCTTTCCTTCAGAAAACGCTAGTATCATTCCTTGGTTAACCTCAAACTCGGGCTCATCAAGGTGGGAGTCAAATGCCCATGATAGAATTTTTCTTATGCATGGGTATCCACCCTCAGGATTAAAGGACTCCATGGCGGTTAGCTCCTTGGTGGGAATGGTACTCTGGAAACGTGTGCACAAAACTTCGGTAGGGTCATCAACATATCCCATCGTTATTCTTCCCCCTCCTGCGCATTTACTTCTCGTGTGCATGCCCTTGGGGATAGTTACTGAAAGAGTTGGTCCTTTTGGGCTACTTACACTCTTCTCCCTTTTCTCTTTCTTAAATTCACCGAGCATGAGATCTGTGCTGTGTTCTAATTCCTCGTCAACCAAGGGATTAATAATCTTTGCCGCCTCCCTTGTCGTTTTCTCATCCACCTCCTCCTTAGTGAGCTTGGGAATATCTGGCTCTTTGGTACTTTCCCCCTTGCTCCTTTCTTTGTTTTGCGTGCCATCCTTCCCTTGGGAACCCTTCCTCCTTACAAATATGAAAGCATCATTTGCATCTTCTGCTTCATTCCCCTCTGAATCGTGGACATCAATCAACTCCTAATTTTCCTCTAGATTTTCCTCTTCATCAACATCCTTTTCACCTATATAGGAATTCATGTCGTCTAAATCCTCAAACTCTAGATTTTCTATCCCTTATTATTCTTCCTTTGCTGAAAACTCTGGAGTTAAGGATGTGGTCTTCCCTTCATCCGAGGGTTCCTCAAGGCATGGTGGCTTCACAGGTTGTGGGGTCTTCTCCTTGACCATAATCCTCTTATTCTTCTAGATGTAGGTACTTTTCCCCACGGTACCTACATCCTACTTCTCCACAGCCCTTTGTTCCTCTTTCTCTTCCCTCTCCTTACACTTTGGCACGAGCTTCTTTCTTCCAATAGGGTCATCTGGGATGGATATCTCATTCTCCACGTATGCACCCTTTTTGAATTTTTTCCGTATGTGAAGGTAAATCCTTGCGGCATTGCTCCTAGCAATAGGTAAGGTCAAAGGCCTTACAATATGCACATCCTGCGACACATACCTTTCAACATACATGTGCTTCTCTGGGTAGACCAACTTCTTCCTCATTTCCCTGTGCTCTCTGTCAAGGGTGGTAAACTCAAGGTTTAATTTCTTCGACTCCTTGTATCTATCTACTCCCACTTGGAAAAATTGGGTAGTAAACAAGAATGGGAGTTTGCACCATGGAATCCAGCTTCCATCGACCAAAATGAACCTGCCGATACAAAAGTGCTGGTAGACTGTGAACTCTGCTTCTCCTTTGGTCACTACCAGGAGTTGTTCAGGGATCTGCCACTTAGCCCCGAATGTGTTCCTAAGGTGCTTATACCATTTGTCTAAGCACACCTTGTGTACCCCTATCATTGATTCAAATGTCTATTTCTGAAATCTCTTCACATGTGAGGGATCTTCAGTAGGATACTCCCACATAAACTTGTCAGATGCATCTAGCACCCCGATTTCTGAGAACACAATTGTCAGCAAAATGTTTCCAAATAAGATCTTTCCTCCCTTCTCCATGCTGCTTATGATTCCATCTATGATATATTGGGAGATGTTGTATATGGTGCCCTCAGCGACTTTCCTATAGAAATTCAGCTAGGGCTTGCTCACCTAGGTCCACCTTTCTTGTCCACTCAGCTTGGAGACTAGGTGTGTGACCATCTTCATCACCGGATCACTGATATGTGAGATTTTGTAGTACCTTGATCTCTTCTTCAATCCCTGGGATGCTATTGTTTCTTTTATTACCTCCTCATCCTCGAGGTCATCTTTGAGTGTGTCCCCTTCATAGTTTAGGCATGTGAAGCATGAAATTAGTTGGGGAGTTATGCATATTTTGTGCCCTGCGAAGTAGAAGAAGTGTTCGTGTAGGCATGTCATCAACCATTAGTACAAGCACTTAGGCTTCCCAAAATATGGTATCTCAAAAAGTTGGAGAAGCCCTACCTTCTCCATTTTCACCTTGACCACTTCATTATAGATCAACAACCTGTTAGGTGTTCGTTTCTTTATGGGGCACACCAGCTCTAGTGCCATTTCCTTTACAAATGTACTTGACCGGTGATTGTAGTTGATCATGGTCATCTTTCTTATGTGGGACTCCCACTCTTTCCCTAGAAAAACCACATCCGGGTATTGCATCTCCAAGTACCATTCCTCATTTTTATCCAAGGGTATTTCTTATTGTTTCTTCTTTCCTTTTCCTTTACCCTTTCCCTTCTTGGATTGTTCTACAGGTTTATTGACTTGTTTCGTGGCCATCATTGCACCCTTTTCTTTCATTCCCAGGTTAACCTGTGAGTTTTTTGAACATTTTCCTCGTGCGCCCCATGCCCTAAAACACAAACCCTAATCTCAAATTTTTCTCCTTTGATCATGGCACTTCTTCACAACGTTCCTCACACTTGTGAATCACTTATGCTATGGTTTGTAAAGTCAATTCTCAAAACCCTAGCTCTTGAAATAAAATCACTCTTCTTTTGTTTGCAAAGTGAAATAATGAAATGCCCACTCTTGTATTTATATATTTTCCCACTTTTACACATTTAAGGCTAGGCTACCTACCACCATACTATAATGTTTAATGTAGTGTTTTCAAACAAAACCTGACTTCAGCGCTTCTCCTTACGCACCCAATCCTTGTGTGAATTTTTTTCCAAATGTGCCCAATCCTTACATGAAAACTTTTCCAACCTTCTGGTGCGCAAACAATCCATCTTGACAAAAGACTCTTGTAAGCATGTTACCAGCACCAAAGGCACTTCTTCCATTCTCATGATTCTTGCTTTCGCCTACTGTTAGTGCAAAATCACAGCACCCCTGGACGCACATCAGGATTCTAGGTTGATGTTCAGGCATCCAGTATGATTGCACAACATGGAAACCTCTCTCCAAGCGTGGGACTTGTGAAACCGAGAGAGGAATCTCCAGAGAAGGCTGGTTCCTGCTCCTAAACTACCTGCCACAAGCTATTCCAGCGCAGACAAGCTAATCTAATCCTAATCTAACCATGCCAAGGAGACAGAGAGAGAGAGAGAAGGGAAAAACAGCAAAAGCCTACACTAAAACGGTGATACACAAGAGAAGGAGAATGTTGGACATCTATCAAAAACTGCCATGGGACAAAGAGAGGTGAGCAATGGGAACGATGGACAGATGCATCACAGGCCCAAGGATAGATTTCACACAGAAAATGTCCCAAAACTCCATGAACAAAGCTCCAAACCTGCAATGAACATTTAGACATGCACAGATACCTGCAAATGAAGAGAGACAAGGAGAGAACAAGAAAAAACGAGAGAGGATGGATAGATGCATCACAGAACACGTTTTGTTGCTCCAGAAGTTTGCACAGAACATCATTCCATTAGTAAAAGGCAAAAAATGCCATTACAGAGCAGGGAGGAGGTTCGAACTCCATTTTCAACCCTAGAGAAGAAAAGAAGGGAGGGCAGAGCCGAAAGAATGAACAACATTTTTTCAAAATGAGCCAAATCTGGCTTTTACATTGCATGGGTCGAGCCCAGGGAACAAAAAACATGGGAAAACGTGCAAGCCCATTCCTCATTGACTGCAGATGCATTAAATCAGCATGGAGGATCTTACCAACCCATACCCTGTCACTTTGAGTTATTTTGGAGGAGAATGCGACCCATTTGTATTAATTTGGCCACTAAAATGTCACTTCTGGCAGTGCAGAAGAAGAATGCGACCCATTAGCATTAAAACAGGTTGTTGAAAGGTCGCTTCTGGCCATTACCACACGTCAGATCCGTTTCTCGATTTTCTCTCTGTAGGCTACACCAAAACTCGAGATTGATCCCAGAATCATGTAGAGCATCTCAACAGCTTTCCGTTGATATAAAGAACGTGGAAATCCGAGCTATGGATCAAAAGATATGGTGATCTGAAGATTTAGGGCACGGAACAGATCAAAACGGATTTTAAAATGTTTTCCTGCTCTTCGCCATCTGGACGACACGTGGCAGGTTCTGATTGGTCGCGTGATTCTCTCTCTTCCACCTTTCGGTGGGCTTTCTTTGAAAACTTTGACTTTTTGTGATCCTGGGACATTTTCCACCTTCCGCCCGCGCCCCCGCCACTTGGGACACGTGGCATGCATTGATTGGTCAACAGGGGCGCGGGGTCTTACTCTAATTTTAACTTTTTTGACTTAACTCGGAAAAATTTTCTAACTCCTCCCCGAGATCCACACTTCTCTGCTCCATTAGACACGTGTCCAATTCGTATAGGCTCGGGCCGACCCCTCAAAGTTTGCCCTTTGACTTTTTGACTTTCTCCTTGATGACATGTGGCGATTTCTCATTAGTCTTCGGCCCCTTCAGCTCCTTCGTGTACATCGCCTCCATTTGTCCCAGATGTCCCATTTGATTTTGGGCCCTTTGAGCTCATTTCGGCCGGTTCGGCCGGTTCTGGTATTTTTGGCCCGCTTGTCCCACTTTCTTTTGGACTGACCTGACTCTTTTCGACCGGTTCGGCCGATTCGCGCCTTTGCGGCCCAGATGTCCCAATCGCTTTTTGACTTCCTGTGCTCATTTCGGCCGATCCGGCCGGTTCGGGTCTTTTTGTCCCAAACGTCCTGAGCAACACTCAGCTAAGTTTTCTTCTTCTTTCGGCCGGATCAGCTTTTCGCGCCCGCCGCGTACTTTTGTCCCAGATGTACTTGTTGCTTTGCGGGCTGTTTGTGCTTACTTCGGCCGAACCGGCCGGTTTGGGCCTTTTTGTCCCAACTGCCCCTAGGACTAGGACTTAGTCATTTTTATGATTTTTTCCTGGATCAACCTACTTGCCTTCCTGCAACCTTTTTGCATTTTCTCAGAGCTTGCTCTTTTCCTCTCAGACAGGGGACTTAGAAAATATTTGAGGGGACTCTAGCAACATGATTTTTGGACCCGAATAAATCAAAATTACCCTGGGGGAGTGAATTTTGGATAACAGTTTGGCGACTCAGCGGGGTCATCTGCCTGCTAGATGAATGATCAGTAGCCTGAAGCATCCATTGGGCATGGAGTCATGAGTTGCAACCTGCAACTGATCTGAACTTTGAAAACCTCCCTCTGAGCCACTTGGAAACCCATTGAACCTGTAGTGTCTTCACCAAAATGCCACTGAAATGAACTGTGCAAGAGCAGAACCAGCAACACCAAAAACTATGTACAAAACTAAAAATCATACATTCCCCAAATGGAACATGCAGAGTGTGCACAAGCACTTCTTCTACTGAAAGCAAACCTAGCTACTCTACTCTAACTGGAAGCAAAGGCAAGCTAAACAAACCCTGCAACTAGTTGTGAGAAATAGCTTCCTTTCTTCAAAATTGGCAGCCATGCAATTGATTTGGCACTGATCATGGCTGTTTGGATGGATGGAAAATCAACAAGAGGCTCGTCTTCTATCCAAATCATCAAGGTATCAACTGAAAAATCCAATACCTCTTTTAGTTGCTCTGCATTTGGATTGGAGAGGTATGGCAGCTGATCCTTGGTACTTTGTAGCTCATCCTCATGCTCAGAAGCAAGCATGACTGGTTGTGGCTTCTCCTTTGGCTCCAATGAAGCCAAATACCTGATTGGGCAAGGTCTGATCCGTTTGATATGCCCATAGCTCTGATTTTCAACTCCAAGAATGGAGTCTTCTTGTAGACCCACCTGAATGGATGATGTGGAAGAAATGGTGGAATCCTTCTGTCCTTTCTCTTCCTCCAATGAAGAACATGGAAGATAAAAATCTTCCAATCTTGATCCCAAAGAGCTGCTGTAAGATGCAGGCTGCTGCAAATGAAATCTCTCCTTCATGGCAGCAGGCTCTGGTGTTTGGAATGGAGATGATGAAAGAGAGAAAGGTGAAAGCTCAACCGGCTCTTCTCCATCAAAACAGTCCTCCAAATCTGACAGGTAAACTGCCTCATTGTTGTCCTGCTGCTCGTTTTCAACTTCCTCCATGGTGTCCTCTTGATCTGCAACTTGACCACCATGGTTTCCTTCACTCTCCAATATTGATTTTGAGAGATCAAACTCCTTTTCAGTAATAGAACTTGAGAGAGATGAAGTGGAAAGAAGAACTGAAGGTTCTTCTGTAGCCTGCTTTGTGCTTAAAGCCCTTGGATCTGCACTTTTCTCCTCCACAGCTAGAATGTGCTCCTCTTCTTTTGGATCTGGAGCAGCTTCTTCTTCCTCCAATGTTTGAAGACAATCTTGCTCTTGATTGAACTCCTCCTCCAGCATGAAGTTTGTCAAGTCAAACTCTTCAATCTGTTGCTCTAGAGGACAAGTTGGGACTGCAAGATCTTCCTCTTCTGCTGCAACAGAATCAGTCCTGACCACCATTTGTTCTCCAACCCTAGCCTCTTCTGTAGGCTTAACCATCAAGGGGATCTTTGTCATCCAAAATCTAAGAGCCCAACTCTTCAGATTTTGAATTTCTTCATCTTCGTTGGCACTCTCTCTTTGCTGTTGTTTTCCTTGACTGGAATTCTGATTTTCATCCTCCCGACATGGATTTGGGAATGCAAGAGGAGGGATGGGTTGAGACTCAACTAATTTGACATTTTTTTGTGGTGGTGGAGGCGGTAAGACCTCTTGTTTCTTTGGAGGAGGGGGTATTTCTGTTAGCTCTTATGGAGGGAATGACTGTTTGGAAGGGAAGAGGAAAGAAGAATTGAGATGAGGTGGAAGACTGAGGGATGGAGGGATGGATTCAACACTTGGGACAGCAGATGGAGGGTTTGAAACTTGACACTGCTGAAATGAAACAGATTGGGAAAGAGGAAAAGAAAAGGCATGAGAAGGTGTGCTTACCCATTGACAAGGTTGCTGAATACTTCTCTCATACACCTCTATTTCTTCAATCCACTTTGCAAGCAAAGGCAGCATTGCAATCATGAAGTCAAGCTTCTCCTGAGGGTTGTAATGCCTTGGAAAAGGTCCCACCCATGGACAGGGTGATCCATAACCGATTCCAAAAGCTTTCATTTGTGCTTGAGCCCTGGACTGCACAGTCCCCACCTCCATCTTTTGCATTTTCTCCAACAGACCAGCATCTTGGATCTAATGGTCTTCATTGTATGGATACTCTTGCTCTTGGAAAGCTCCATTTCCAAACTGACTTTGGCACTGCTGTTCATATGAGTATGCATGCTGATCTGGAGGATTTGTAAAACATGTTGGAAGTGGAAAATACTGTTGTTGTTGTAAATGTGAGTTCCATGATGGAAATGAAGTCATGATTGCACAACTTCATGGAATGAAAAAAAATGAAAGGGATGGAAAGAAGGATGAAGAAAATATGGATGGAAATGAATGGAAAGGAAGGTCTGCAACTTCAGAGATGGTTTTTGACCAGATGGAGTCGCCAGATGTGTTTGTAAGTGCCTCCAAAGGCTGAAATCTTCACAGGAACACATCAACCTGCAAAAGATGAAGTGAAAGACCTCTAAGGTCCCACCGGGCGTGCCAAAACTGTTTGTGCAAAATCACAACACCCCTGGATGCACATTAGGCTTCTAGGTTGATGTTCAGGCATCCAGTATGATTTCACAACATGGAAACCTCTCTCCAAGCGTGGGACTTGTGAAACCGAGAGAGGAATCTCCAGAGAAGGCTAGTTCCTGCTCCTAAACTACCTGCCACAAGCTATTCCAGCGCAGGCAAGCTAATCTAATCCTAATCTAACCATGCCAAGGAGACAGAGAGAGAGAGAGAAGGGAAAAACAATAAAATCCTACCTAAAATGTAGACACTATAGAATGGGAATGTTGGACATTTATCAAAAAACTGCGATGGACAAAAGAGGTTAGACTGGGAAGATATAGGCGATGCATCACAGGCCAAGGATAGATGTCACACAACAAGTCCCAAAACTCACTCCAATGAACACACCCAAACCTGCAATGGAGTTAACATTTAGTAGACCGGCGACCGCACTAGATACCTGTAAATGAAGGAGGGCAAGGAGAGAACAAGCAAAAACGAAGAGGATGGACAGATGCATCACAAACACGTTTTGTTGCTCCAGAATTTTTTACACAGAACCTCATTCCATTATACACGGCCAAAAGCCTTCACAGAGCGGGAGGAGGTTTCGAACTCGGCATTTTCACAACCCAGAGAAAAACGAAAGAGGGCAAGTCGAAGAATGAACAACCTTTTTCAAATGAGCCAATTCTGGCTTTGACATTGCAATGGGTCCAGCCCAGGGAACGAAAACATGGGAAACCATGCAAGCCCATTCCTCAATTGCCTGCAGATGCTTAAATCAGCTTTGAGGATCTTAACCAACCCATAGCCTGGCACTTTGAGGGAATTTTGGAGGAGAATGCACCCATTTGTATGATTGGCCGCTAACATGGGCACTTCTACTTCTGGCCTGCGAAGAAGAAGCGACCCATTAGCATTAAACAGGTTGTTGAACGGTCGCTTCTGTGCCATTACACCACACTTCAGATCTGTTTCTTCTTCTCGCGATTTTCTCTCTGGTCAAGATGCACCAAAACGCAAGATTGATCCCAGATATGTAGAGTTCTAAACCATGTTGTTTTCCCGTTGATATAAAAGAGCTGGAAATCCCGACCGCTGGATCAAAAGATATGCGATCTGAAGATTTAGGGCACGAACAATCAAAACGGAATTTTAAAAAAAAATTTTCCCTCCCCTCTCTCCACCAGCGTTACACGACACGGGCAGGTTTTCTGATGGGTCGCGTCATGCGTCACTCTCTTCCTCCTTTCACGTCGGGATTTTCTTTGAAAAACGTTGACTTTTGATCCTGGGACATTTTCCACCGTCGGTCGCCCCCGGCGCCCCCCCCCACCACTTGGTACAGACCACAACGTGGCAATACCTTGATTGGCAACAGGGGCGCGGGGTCTCCTCTACTTTTAACTTTTTGACTTAACTCGGCCAATTTTCTAACCTCCTCCCCCAAGCTCCGCGCTCTCTGCTCATTGCACGTGTCCATTCTATAGGCTCAATGCGCCCCTCAAGTTTGCCCCTTTGACTTTTTGCTTCTCCTACTCCTTGATGACACGTGGCGATTTTCTCATGAGTCCTTCGGCCCCTTTTGGCTCCTTCACGTACTTCGCCTCCATTTGTCCCAATGTCCCATTTGATTTGGGGCCCTTTGAGCCTCTTTTCGGCTCCCCGGCGTTCGGCTGTTTTGGTATTTTTGTTTTGGCCCGGTTGTTCCCACCTTTGTTTGGACTGACC
Organism: Taxus chinensis; assembly: GCA_019776745.2. Taxonomy (NCBI): domain Eukaryota; kingdom Viridiplantae; phylum Streptophyta; class Pinopsida; order Cupressales; family Taxaceae; genus Taxus; species Taxus chinensis. Next base: position 388,178,390 of record CM034155.1, read on the forward strand.
TTGACTCTTTTCTTCCGTCCGTTCGGCCGATTCGCGCCTTTGCAGCCCAGATTTCAATCACTTTTGACTGCTGTGCTCATTTTGGCCGATCCGGCCGGTTCCGGTCTTTTTGTCCCAAACGTCCTGAGCAACACTTAGCCAATTTTTCTTCTTCTTTCGGCCGGATTGACTTTTTGCGCCCGCCGCATACTTTTGTCCCAGATGTCCCTGTTGCTTTGCGGGCTGTTTGTGCTTACTTCGGTCGAACCGGCCGGTTCGGCCCTTTTTGTCCCAAATGTCCCGACTGGCCCCTAATACTAGGACTTAGAGTATTTTTAGGATTTTTTCCTAGATCAACCTACTTGCCTTCCTGCAACCATTTTTGCATTTTCTCAGAGCTTGCTCTTTGCCTCCAGACAGGCTTAGAAAATATTTGAGGACTCTAGCAACATGATTTTGGCCTCGGAAATCAATCAATTTTCCTGGGACTTGAATATTCTGATGCATGTTATCAAAATTAACACTTGGGGGGGGTGAATTTGGATAACGTTTGGCGACATCACGGGGTCATCTGCCTGCTAGATGAATGATCAGTAGCCTGAAGCATCCATTGGGCATGGAGTCATGAGTTGCAACCTGCTACTGATCTAAACTTTGAAAACCTCCCTCTGAGCCATTTGGAAACCCATTGAACCTGTAGTGTCTTCACCAAGATGCCATTGAAATGAACTGTGCAAGAGCAGAACCAGCAACACCAAAAACTATGTACAAAACTGAAAATCATACATGCCCCAAATGGAACATGCAGAGTGTGCACAAGCACTTCTTCTGCTGAAAGCAAACCTAGATACTCTACTCTAACTGGAAGCAAAGGCAAGCTAAACAAACCCTGCAACTGGTTGTGAGAAATAGCTTCCTTTCTTCAAAATTGGCAGCCGTGCAATTGATTTGGCACTGATCATGGCTATTTGGATGGATGGAAAATCAACAAGAGGCTCGTCTTCTATCCAAATCATCAAGGTATCAACTGAAAAATCCAATACCTCTTTTAGTTGCTCTGCATTTGGATTGGAGAGGTATGGCAGCTGATCCTTGGTACTTTGTATCTCATCCTCATGCTCAGAAGCAAGCATGACTGGTTATGGCTTCTCCTTTGGCTCCAATGAAGCCAAATACCTGATTGGGCAAGGTCTGATCCGTTTGATATGCCCATAGCTCTGATTTTCAACTCCAAGAATGGAGTCTTCTTGTAGACCCACCTGAATGGATGATGTTGAAGAAATGGTGGAATCCTTCTGTCCTTTCTCTTCCTCCAATGAAGAACATGGAAGATAAAAATCTTCCAATCTTGATCCCAAAGAGCTGCTGTAAGATGCAGGCTGCTGCAAATGAAAGCTCTCCTTCATGGCAACAAGCTCTGGTGCTTGGAATGGAGATGATGAAAGATAGAAAAGTGAAAGCTCAACCGGCTCTTCTCCATAAAAACAATCCTCCAAATCTAACAGGTAAACTACCTCATTGCTGTCCTGCTGCTCATTTTCAACTTCCTCCATGGTGTCCTCTTGATCTACAGCTTGACCACCATGGTTTCCTTCACTCTCCAATATTGAGTTTGAGAGATCAAACTCCTTTTCAGTAATAGAAATTGAGAGAGATGAAGTGGAAAGAAGAACTGAAGGTTCTTCTGTAGCCTGCTTTGTGCTCAAAGCCCTTGGATCTGCACTTTTCTCCTCCACAGCTAGAATGTGCTCCTCTTCTTTTGGATCTGGAGCAGCTTCTTCTCCCTCCAATGTTTGAAGACAATCTTGCTCTTGATTGAACTCCTCCTCCAGCATGAAGTTTGTCAAGTCAAACTCTTCAATCTGCTGCTCTAGAGGACAAGTTGGGACTGCAAGATCTTCCTCTTTTGCTGCAACAGAATCAGTCCTGACCACCATTTGTTCTCCAACCCTAGCCTCTTCTGTAGGCTTAACCATCAAGGGGATCTTTGTCATCCCAAAATCTAAGAGCCCAACTCTTCAGATTTTGAATTTCTTCATCTTTGTTGGCACTCTCTTTTTGCTGTTGTTTTCCTTGACTGGCATTCTGATTTTCATCCTCCCAACATGGATTTGGGAATGTAAGAGGAGGGATGGGTTGAGACTCAACTGATTTGACATTTTTTTGTGGTGGTGGAGGCGGTAAGACCTCTTGTTTCTTTGGAGGAGGGGGTATTTCTGTTAGCTCTTGTGGAGGGAATGACTGTTGGAAGGGAAGAGGAAAGAAGAATTGAGATGAGGTGGAAGACTGAGGGATGGAGGGATGGATTCAACACTTGGGACAGCAGATGGAGGATTTGAAACTTGACACTACTGAAATGAAATAGATTGGGAAAGAGGAAAAGAAAAGGCATGAGAAGGTGTGCTTACCCATTGACAAGGTTGTTGAATACTTCTCTCATACACCTCTATTTCTTCAATCCACTTTGCAAGCAAAGGCAGCATTGCAATCATGAAGTCAAGCTTCTCCTGAGGGTTGTAATGCCTTGGAAAAGGTCCCACCCATAGACAGGGTGATCCATAACCGATTCCAAAAGCTTTCATTTGTGCTTGAGCCCTGGACTGCACCATCCCCACCTCCATCTTTTGGATTTTCTCCAACAGACCAGCATCTTAGATCTGATGGTCTTCATTGTATGCATACTCTCGCTCTTGGAAAGCTCCATTGCCAAACTGACTTTGGCACTGCTGTTCATATGAGTATGCATGCTGATCTGGAGGATTTGTAAAACATGTTGGAAGTGGAAAATACGGCTGTTGTTGTAAATGTGAGTTCCATGATGGAAATGAAGTCATGATTGCACAACTTCATGGAATGAAAAAAAATGAAAGGGATGGAAAGAAGGATGAATGAAAAATGGATGGAAATGAATGAAAAGGAAGGCCTGCAACTTCAGAGATGGTTGTTGACTAGATGGAGTCGCCAGATGTGTTTGCAAGTGCCTCCAAAGGCTGAAATATTCACAGGAACACATCAACCTGCAAAAGATGAAGTGAAAGACCTCTAAGGTCCCACCGGGCGTGCCAAAACTGTTAGTGCAAAATCACAGCACCCCTGGATGCACATTAGGATTCTAGGTTGATGTTCAGGCATCCAGTATGATTGCACAACATGGAAACCTCTCTCCAAGTGTGGGACTTGTGAAACCGAGAGAGGAATCTCCAGAGAAGGCTGGTTCCTGCTCCTAAACTACCTGCCACAAGCTATTCTAGAGCAGACAAGCTAATCTAATCCTAATCTAACCATGCCAAGGAGACAGAGAGAGAGAGAGAAGGGAAAAACAATAAAATCCTACACTAAAATGGTGATACACTAGAGAAGGAGAATGTTGGACATTTATCAAAAACTGCCATGGGACAAAGAGAGGTGAGAAATGGGAAGGATGGACAGATGCATCACAGGCCCAAGGATAGATTTCACACAGAAAATGTCCCAAAACTCCATGAACACAGCTCCAAACCTGCAATGAACATTTAGACATGCACAGATACCTACAAATGAAGAGAGGCAAGGAGAGAACAAGCAAAAACGAGAGAGGATGGACAGATGCATCACAGAACACGTTTTGTTGCTCCAGAATTTTACACAGAACATCATTCCATTAGTAAAAGGCAAAAAATGCCATTACAGAGCAGGGAGGAGGTTCGAACTCCATTTTCAACCCTAGAGAAGAAAAGAAGGGAGGGCAGAGTCGAAAGAATGAACAACCTTTTTTCAAAATGAGCCAAATCTGGCTTTTACATTGCATGGGTCAAGCCCAAGGAACAGAAAACATGGGAAAACATGCAAGCCCATTCCTCATTGACTGCAGATCCATTAAATCAGCATGGAGGATCTTACCAACCCATATCCTGTCACTTTGAGTGATTTTGGAGGAGAATGCAACCCATTTGTATTAATTTGGCCGCTAAAATGTCACTTCTGGCCATGCAGAAGAAGAATGCGACCCATTAGCATTAAAACAGGTTGTTGAAAGGTCGCTTCTGGCCATTACCACACTTCAGAGCTGTTTCTCGATTTTCTCTCTTTAGATTGCACCAAAACTCAAGATTGATCCCAGAATCATGTAGAGCATCTCAACATGTTTCCGTTGATATAAAGAACGTGGAAATCCGAGCTCTGGATCAAAAGATATGGCGATCTGAAGATTTAGGGCACAGAACAGATCAAAACGGATTTTAAAATGTTTTCACGCTCTCCGCCATCTGGACGACACGTGGCAGGTTATGATTGGTCATGTGATTCTCTCTCTAACACCTTTCGGCGGGATTTCTTTGAAAACTTTGACTTTTTGTGATCCTGGGACATTTTCCACCTTCCGCCCTTGTCCCCGCCACCTGGGACACGTGGTATGCATTGATTGGTCAACAGGGGCGCGGGGTCTTCCTCTACTTTTAACTTTTTTGACTTAACTCAGCCAAATTTTCTAACTCCTCCCTGAGCTCCATGCTTCTCTGCTCCATTGGACACGTGTCCAATTCCTATAGGCTCGGGGCGACCCCTCAAAGTTTGCCCTTTGACTTTTTGACTTTCTCCTTGATGACACGTGGCGATTTCTCATTAGTCTTCAGCCCCTTCGGCTCCTTCGCGTACTTCGCCTCCATTTGTCCTGTATGTCCCATTTGATTTTGGGCCCTTTGAGCTCATTTTGGTCGGTTCGGCCGGTTCGGGTATTTTTGGCCCGCTTGTCCCACTTTGTTTTGGACTGACTTGACTCTTTTCGACCGGTTCGGCCGATTCGCGCCTTTGCGGCCCAGATGTCCCAATCGCTTTTTGACTGCCTGTGCTCATTTCGGCCGATCCAGCCGGTTCGGGTCTTTTTGTCCCAAACGTCCTGAGAAACACTTAGCCAATTTTTCTTCTTCTTTCGGCCGGATCGGATTTTCACGCCCCGCCGCATACTTTTGTCCCAGATGTCCCTGTTGCTTTGCGGGCTGTTTGTGCTTACTTCGGCCGAACCGGCCGGTTCAGGCCTTTTTGTCCCAAATTTCCCGACTGCCCCTAGGACTAGGACTTAGTCATTTTTATGATTTTTTCCTGGATCAACCTACTTGCCTTCCTGCAACCTTTTTGCATTTTCTCAGAGCTTGCTCTTTTCCTCTCAGACAGGGGACTTAGAAAATATTTGAGGGGACTCTAGCAACATGATTTTTGGCCCCGAATCAATCAATTTTCCTGGGACTTGAATATTCTGATGCATGCTATCAAAATTACCCTGGGGGGGTGAATTTTGGATAACACCTACCTCATGTTTTTTCATTTTTTCTCCTTTGTACATGGATTTCCAATGTAACCTTATTTTACCACTTACCCAAATCCTCCTAATAGAATAACTCCAAGTTTCTCTTCATCAACTCACCCCACACTAAAACGATGTGTGGTCCTCTGTGCATTCATAAGTCAAAACATAATAAGGTTACCGGTGCCCAAGGCACAAAACAAAACAAAATGTGAAAGGGAAATACAAGAAAGAAAAAGAATAAAAGGAAATTCTAAACTAACTGGAAAAATTACCTTATTTACAAACACCAAGAAGTATTATTTATAGTAGGGATTCAGCCTACTCCCATTGAAGTGTCCAGGTAATTTAGTTCCATCCTACGCTTATAACTAGCATGCACTTGAATCAAGGATGTATGAAATTACATAAGGACCCAACCAATGCACCTTCAACTTTCTAGGATGGCGTAGAAATTTTGAATCATATAGCAGTACCATCTTTCCAACCTCAAACTGTTTGTTCTTAATATAGTGGTTATGCCATGCCTTTTTCTTTACATTCTCAGTTTTTTGGCTCCATCTTACTAGTGAGCGCCTTTCATCTAAATTAATCAATTCATATATTCTTTCTTCCAATGCTTGCTCATCATCCAACCCTCCTGCACGCGCTATACGTAGAGATGGTAGCATGAATTCGATTGGCAAAACTACTTCTGCGTCAAACACCAATTGAAATGGCATGGCCTTGTTCAATCTTTTATACGTTGTTTTGTATGCCCAAAGAACTATTGACACCTTCTCATCCCAATCATTCCTACCCACATCACATATCTTGGTCAATGTGTGACTAAGGATTTTTTCGAATGCCTTTACAGTCCTATTTGCCTGAGGGTGATAAGGGGTAGTCTTGTGATGGGCTACCATGAACTCTGCCAATAGAATTCTGATGGTTTCATTTAAAAAGTGAGTGCCCCTACCACTTGTTAAAATTAATGGGCACCCATACCTGCTGATAATGTTCTCCCACAAAAAACTAGCAGCCATGGCTGCGGTGCAATCCTTAGTGGGTACGGCTTCTACCCACCTTGTTAGATAATCAGTATAGGTAATGATATACCATGAGTTATTCCTTCGCACAGCTGATGAGATTGGTCCAATAAAATCTATTGCCCATTTCTCAAAAGGTTCCATGCTGGTTATGGGGTGCAAGGGCATCTCTTCCCTTCTTCCAATTTTTCCAAGGTATTGGCAGTGGTCACAGGCCTTGCAAAACTCAATGAAATCCTGGTGAATCATCTCCCACCATAGTTTGGTGACTAGGATCTTGCACGTAGTTGCATTCCCCGCATAGTGTCATCCAACAATCCCACCATGGGATTTTTCTATTACGTTCATGCGTTCATGTTGTAATACACAAAGACACAAAACCTCATCACATCCCATTTTATACAACTTCCCATTAATCAACATGAAGGGCGTGGTGCATATGGCTAACATTTTCCTTTCCAGTCCGTTCATCCCTTCGGGCACCACACCTTCCTTGAGAAAAACAATAATGTCTTCTAACTCTGAGGGTGCCTGCCGCAACCTAAATAGTTGCTCATCTAGCATGGTTTCCTTGATACTTTGTGCATCCTCTCCTGAATTAATCCTTGATAAATGATTTGGCCCACAATTGTTCTTTCCAGGTTTTACCACCACTCTGAATTCAAATTACAGAAATAAAAGTACCCAACGACATATGCTCCCTTACAAAACTGCTTTGTTTACTAGATACTTCAAGGCCATATGGTCAGTGTAAAATATGAAGGGAGTCACCAGTAGATATTGTCTAAATTTGTGTAATGAGTAGATCTTTTACAATGCCTCACGCTTGGTTGTTGTATAATTTTGTTCTACTAGTGTTAACTTTCTACTTGTAAAACACAAGGGATGATCAACAATCCCCTCTCCTAGTTGAGCAAGAATGGCTCCCATTTCTGTACCAGAGGCATCCACGTGGACATCGAAAGGTTTATCCCATGATGGGAATCGTAGAATAGGTGCAGTGATAAGCCTTTCTTTTAGAGTGTCAAATGCCCTCTTCTGCACCTCTCCCCATTGAAAGGAACTCTTGTGTCTGAGCAATATTTCCAAAGGCACAACGATCTTGGTGTATCCCTTAATGAACTGTCTGTAGTGCCCAGTGTGTTTAAAAAATCCATGCATGGTGCTTTGGTTGGTGGGCTGCCCTAATCCCATAATAACTGTAACTTTCACGAGATCCACCAGTAAGCCCTCTTTTCATATGATATGCCCCAACAATGTTCCAAAAGGAGTTACAAAGACACATTTCTTGATGTTCAAGGAAATCCTCAACTACCGACATCTTTCAAAGATCAATCTCAAGTTATCACAATGGTCCTTGACCAATCCATACACTATCCAATCATCCAAATATACTTGAAATAACTTGTGGATGAAGTCCTTAAATGCTTGTACCACTATGCGTGAAAATAGAGCGGGCACATTCCTCAATCCAAAGGGCATGACTGTGTATGCAAAGCTTCCCCACTCGGTGGTGAAAGTTGTATTTTCTTGGTCTTCCTTGGCAATCCTTACTTGGTGATATCCAGAGAATCCATCCGTAAAGGAATAGACCTCGTGCCCAGTAACTCCTTCCAAAATCTCTTCAGTGAAGGGGGTGGCAAAAGGATCTATGATACAAACAATGTTCAACTCCCTATAATCCACACATATCCTAATCTACCCAGCCTTCTTTATACTGATCACCAGTGGACTTATCCATTCCGATTCCTCTATAGCCTCAATGATACCAAATGCTATCATTTTGTCTAGCTCCTCTTTAACCCTTATACGCATGTTGGGATTCATCCTGTAAGGCCTCTTCCTGGCCAGGCATGCACCATCTTTCAAATTTATCCTCATTTCCCCCAATGAATGGTGGACGCCTTTCAAATCATGGTATCTATGTGGGAATAAATCCTCAAATTCACACAAGATATCGATGATATTTGATACTTCCTTGTCCAACTGGTAGTCCCCAATGATAGCATCCTTGGGCTCCTTATCTGAGCCGATGTTAACTTTCTTGGTTTTAAGTGGTTCATGATACACGTTCGCACATACATCCGCACTATCAACTACCTTGCGTGTCCCAACCGAATGGTTGACATTCAGGCTCTCCATCTCCTCTCCATCAATAACGTATACCATCTTTCCTATCTTTTTCAGTACATGCACACTCAAATTGTATGTATTCTGGTTCCTCCTCTTTGAACCGTGCTTCCAAGATAGGTCCACCAAGTAATTCTATTAATCTATCTTCTGTCATGGCACAATCCCCCAAAGTGAGGTGTTTGATAGCCTGCAATGCCTCATCAACCCGTTTCTTGGTACTTCAATACTCGAATGTGTGAACTAGGTCTACCACTAATTCCTGCTAATTTCCTATCTGACGGTAAGTTTCGGAATGGATGTACCAAGCACGCACATAACCTTGTAGTGTCGAATATAGCTTGTGCACCCAAAGGGATGGTGGTAAATCTTCCACGCCTTCTCCCTAGACCCTCTCACCTGCCTGGATGTGGGAAGAGGCTAGTTTATTGCCATTATAATCCTTGATAGCGGTGGGTATATTGCTCCTCAAGAATCAGAAAGTGAGTGCAATTCTAATTTCACGCCACTCCAACAAGTTTTTGCTATGCATGGCCCACCACCTTGTTGCTGTGCCTATCAAAGCATAACCCAACATACCTCTTCACTCGTCCTCCCTCCATTGAGCTTCCATTTCTCTCAGAAGAACCTCAAGGTATGCATCCCCAGAATACTTGGTTATTGCCTTTCATCCCAGGCACTGAACTGTACGTGCCATGGTTACCCTGGTCATTGATCCTTTCAGATGTCACCCAATCATTTCATAATTCCCATGCACCTAATTATCGCATGCTATACTAGTAGTATCACTAAAAGATTGAGCATCATCAAACTGGATGACTCCTTCTATAGGGTGGATGGTCTCTGGATCTCTTACGGAGTGTATATATCTTCTGTCCAGGACCTCCTCTCTAAGGGGTTCAGTATAGGGTGTGGACTTTCCATCAACAAGTGGTATAATTACCCTCTCTTCCTTGTTTTCAAAACTTATGTACCCCTTGTTAAACCGAAGATCTACATTATTCCTATAGCATCACGGGTGCCCAAGTAATGTTGGGAAATTATCTGCCTCGGCAAGTGCCAAGACTTTAACATCTCTAGTGAGCTTAGTCCCCTGAATGGTAATGGTCGCATCTCTCAAGACACTTATGGGCATTACCTTTGTCTTATTTTCCATATACAACACATTTGAAGACGCTTGTAATGCAAGTCTTCCCATTTGATGCTAGGCATCCAGAGTGAGAACATTAACCTCCATGCCTATTTCAATGAGGATGTTGCTAAGTAGCCATCCATCCACTACTACATTTAAGGTGATCTCTTTGTCATAATCAAGGTTGTGAGGTGGGAGGTTTGCATGTAGGATCTTCCTTTTGTGTTCTTCCCTGATGCGTGGTACCTTTTCTCACAACCATGCTCCTCGTAGGGGAATAAAATTCTCTTGCCTCAGCAGTTTACACACCTCCTTAACTGTTTGTACTCGGAAATGCTTCGTTCCTTTTAGAAACAGATAAGGTTAGGGGCTAGGAGGAATACCTATAGAATGTCGAGATGGTGTGTGCGTACCGTAGAGAAAGATCAGACTGATTGTGAAGAACTCCTTTTTGTCTTGGAAGGACTACCTGCAAATAAGAACACAAGACCACAAGATTTTGATTAAACAATAAATGAGGAAACTGCCTTGGGCCCAGGAAATATAAAACTTCCTTTCGAAGGTGGTCAGTTTCCCTGCTAATACGAATTAACAAAAAAGACTGTAAAGTATCAATTAGGTTGTTTCGTTGAACTGGGTAGGGAAAATGCTGGTTTTCTGGTTTTCATCAGGGGAACCGATGCCGGTTTCTGATAACCGATGCCAGCTACTGATAACCGATTCTAGTGGGTTATAGGGTCTTCTGGGCTGGTTGTGGTGTTGGTAAGGCTGGTTTATGGATGATATTAGGAAATGAGATAATGGGAGGTAAATGAATAACAGATGGGTGCAATGGCACGTTGGGTAGTAAATTTAGAAACGAATTTAGGAGGACTGAGATTCAAGAAGCATAAGAAATGTTATAACAGAGGACATGCAAAATGTGACTTACTGGTTTTAACCAAGATATAAGCTGATCTCCTTTGCTGTAGACACTTCTGGTATTTCCACTCGTCTCTGCTCGGTCCAGTGAAGATCTGGACTCTGTTCCTCGCTCCCAATGCTCTCTGTTGATCCAGAAATTCTTCGAATGATCTCCAAAATGAAATTCCGATCCGTTGTTTTGGTTTGGGGAGCCCATTTACAAGGAACCGATGGCGGTTGCATAACCGTAGGCGGTTGAGTAGGAACCGGCATCGGTAAGGAAAAAGTAGGCTATTTTTAGTAAAATAGCCCACCTTCCCTGCTTTTCTCCCGAGAGATCAGTTGCGGGCTTGGTCAAGTGGCTAGAAGGTCGGTTTTGGGTGCGAGTAAGGAGGTATTAGTTATGGATGTGAGTCTAGACCAAGTCATGGGTCTTAATTAGGTTATTTTAGGGTTAGGGCTAGGTCATGATGAGGTGGCAAAATGAGGTGGCAGGTGAGGTGATGAGGATCTACCAATTACAAGGTAATTAATAAATAATTGTGTAAGGTTTAGGTGATGAGGTTAGGTTGCGAAATGGGATGCGGGTCACAAGGGGTTGTAAGACACGAATTTGGTGTCTACATTAGCCCCTTATTGTCGTGTAGCTTGTTTTGTAAAGCTGCGCAGAAAATAATATGAAGTGGTTTCTCCTGTTAAGGATATAGGTTATCCCCCTCAAATCTATCATAGATTGAGTGAACGGGAAATCAGGGATAGGGTTGATAAAGGGTGAATGTTTTAGAGAGGATGGTAAGGTGGTGGGGTAGGTCCAAGGAAGCAGACGCATCTTAAAATGCAATAGTACGACTAGGGTACATGATTTGACAAGCAAACCAGCAATGTATAGGCGAAGGTCGATAGTTTATCCAAACAAGGGTGATATAATCCTGGTATCCAAGGCATAGGAAGTAGCTCCAGGGTATATAACAGGTAAGGTACAAGAACGTTTCAGGCATGTTCGGCAGTACCAAATGGTTGGTTTGGTTGAGATAAACGTCACGGTCTAGGTCTAGGAAAAGTTGGTCGACAGATCAAGTCAAGGACCCTAATCATGCTAAAACACGAACAGGTGAGCTCGATTGAACAAAAGGTACATGATGGAGGAATAAAATAAAATGTTGATTGTGGGTATGGTATCGAAGTGTTATGGCTGTGGGTCGGGCCAAATGGTTGGGGTGTGGCCTTGGGTCGGGCCGGATGGGTAGGGTGAGGCCTTGGGTCGGGCCAAATGGGTAGGTTAAGGCCTTGGGTCGGGCCGAATAGGTAGGTTGAGGCCTTGGGTCGGGCCGAATAGGTAGGTTGAGGCCTTGGGTCGGGCCAAATAGGTAGGTTGAGGCCTTGGGTCGGGCCGAATAGGTAGGTTGAGGCCTTAGGTCAGGCCAAATAGGTAGGTGGGTAGCAGAGCTACGAGGTGTATGTGATCGCCTTGACATAGCTGTGATGACAGTAGAGAGGGATCGTCTGCAGCGTTTAGTTCAGCAGCTCCGAATGCAGGTGAATGAGACAAGAGGATTGTTAGCGGTTGCGGAGTCACGAGCAGTGAGACTAGAGGTTGGAGTCCTCCATGCGAGAGGGCGTATTCACATGTTACAGGAGAGGTTGGCAGATCAGTGGGCGGTACCAATAGCCGTGGTACCTTTGAGGACAGAGAGGCCTGGCGAGAGGGGTTGACGATCACGATCATCACCTAGTTCAGGATGAGGTGTGAGGGTCTAAGTAAATGTTAGCAAGTTATTAGAATAAATAAGGATGCCGACCTGCGTGTCGATGATAAAGAAGATGTATTTGTTTAACATCTAAATAAAACTGAATATGGATTGTGATTTGAATTATAATAATAATAAGAATGTTTGTGTTTTGATTTTCGGTGTTTTGAAAAAAGGATAAAGAGGAATGTGATAAAATAGAAGTACACAAAGATATTTATATTTACCACACATGATAGATTATGGTAGGGGATGGTCGAGCTAACCTTGGGAGACCCCATGTCTCCAAAGTGCTGCCTACATAGCCCATTGCACAAAGCAAGGAGGGGCCTCAGACCGATGTAGTTATCCCTTAGGACCAGGGAGAGGTGAATTCAGGCAATTTAGGTATGATTAGGTGATTGGTTGGCTGGTAAAGGTATTGATAGTAATAGTGGTGAGGTAAGGTTGATGGTGTTGGTAACGAATTGGAGACATTGGAGAAGGTATAAGCGAAAGCTTAGCCTACCCAAGTGGTAGGGAACCATGTCCTGATTAAGATCAACACGCACTCCTAGATGCGAGGTAAAGAGGAAAGAATGTTCCATAGGTGAAAAGAGCAAAACAAACCACACAACGTAGAACGAGCCTGAAGCCCTAGGTACCGTGCATAGACGAGAAGTCAATAGGTGAAAAGAGTTGTATGATCACAACCTATCAGGTATACAACACGTCCCTTGAGTTGAAACAAATGGTGAGGTGAGGTGGATGATATAGCTGAGGTATGGAGAAATTATTACAAAGTGAGTGTTCTGACGAAAGAGAACCTACCCTAAAATAGACAAGTCCATGACTCGAAAGTTCTTTTTGAATGAGGCTTTTATTTTATTGAATATAGACTGATCGATGCGGGAAGTCTATAAGGGATATTGATTGTACTACTTCTTGAGGTCTTCACGAAGCTGATCAATGCGAGAAGCTTCTGATAAAGGCTGACTGTGTATAGCTGTCCTTCGAGGGAGCAGTCTATTTATAGTAGCAGATGTATTTTTAGTGCATAGCTATCCTTCGAGGGAGCAGTCTATATATATAATAGCATCAATAGTTTTTGGCATATAGCTGTCCTTCGAGGGAGCAGTCTATAGATAACTTAGATGACTAGATGTTCTTTTGGCGTGAAGCATCTAGTTTAGTAGGAAGTTTGACTCAAGAAAATCCCATACGAATACGGCTTATTTTAATACTTTGAAGTCATGGACGAGACTAAAAAAAATGGGAAGGCATCATCAAGGGGAAGTGATTTTGATTTTATTTTGAGATATAGAAAACAAAGTGTATGTAGCGGTAAATGAGCTCAAGGGACGAGCAGTAGGTAGATAAGAAGTGATATAACACTAGATTCAACAGTAGAATGGTCGAAGATGCAAGGCATTAAGGGGTTCAGGCTCAGGTTTACCGTTAAGCGAAGCTAAATGATAAGTGCCTGATCCATAGGTGTGAGTGATTATATAAGGCCCAATCCAATTGGGAGAAAATTTTCCACGTTTGCTCTTTTCTAGTTTGGTGACATGTTGATTCTCTTTGAGGACAAGATCACCAACCTTAAAGGTACGCTCATGAAGTCGCTTATCATAAGCACGCTTGATACGTTTTTGATAGATTTGGAGGTGATCAAGAGCTGTAAGATGACGTTCGTCAAGAAGCTCCAATTGGGCTAACCGCTCTTGGCGGAAATCATCGTTGGTGAGAATATCCTGAAGAAATATTCTAAGGGAGGGTATTTGTATTTCGAGAGGAAAAATAGGTTCGGTACCATATACCAAAGAAAAAGGTGTGGCATTGGTGGAGGTACGAATACTAGTGCGATAAGCCCAAAGGGAAAAGGGGATGTGATCGTGCCAATTTCTTCCGGATTCATTGACAACTTTCATGAGGATTTTGGTTAATGTTTTATTAGAGGACTCGACTTGCCCATTGGCTTGTGGATAGTAGGGTGATGAGAAGCTAAGTTTGATACCAAAGTTGTCGCAAAGGTCTTGCAACAACTTGTTTTTGAAAGATTTTCCATTATCTATTATCAGGCGATGAGGAACACCAAAACGACAGATAATGTGGTGGTTAATGAACTCTACGATTGTTTATTTTTTAGCTGAAATGAGTGGAATAGCCTCCACCCATTTTGTATAATATTCGGTTGCTGTGATGATCCATCGGTGACGTTGCGAAGAGGATGGATGAATCTCACCAATAAGGTCTAAACCCCATTGTGAGAAGTGCCAAAGATCTCGAGCGACCTGGAGTGGGTGGCTAGGAGTATGTTGAAGGTTGGCATGTTGTTGACACATAACACAACGCTTGACATATTCGTAGCATTCGTTATTGAGAGTAGGCCAATAATAACCTAGGCGAAGGATTCGTTTAGCCATGGCAAGGCCACTGAAATGTCCACCAGAAATCCAATCATGGACCTGTTGGATGGTATGAGTGGCATCCGCGCCAGTTAGACAGCGAAGGAGGATGCCATCAAAGCCACGTTTATAAAGGAGTCCCCCCATGACAACATAACGAAAAAAACTTTTAAGAAAAGCACGTTTGTCGTTACCAGTAAGGTCAGGTGGGAGAACGCAGATTGTAAGGTAGTCGTGAAATTGGTGGTACCAGGTATCCTGCGAATTAGTAGACACAGTATTTATCATGCAAACTACCGGGTTTGAATAGGATGGTGCAAAAAGTTGTTGGACCACGACGAATAATTCAGATTCAGTTTGTGCGGCGGGAATCTGCGAGGCTAAGCAAGCCATAGTATCCGCAAATTTGTTAGTGGAGCGGGGAATGGTTTTGATAGAATAGTGAGTAAATAAGGCTAGAAGTGACTCCACGTTGTGTTTGTACTTTTGAAGTTCCTCATGCTTACATTGGTAGACACCCATAACCTGATTGACTACCAATTGAGAGTCACCAAAGATATTGATAGACTTGATGCCTGAGTGTAACGCAACTTGGAGACCCAGAACAAGGGCCTCATATTCCGCTGTATTATTAGTGCAGGGGAAATCAAGCCGGAATGAAAGAGGCATAGGTTCAGCGTCAAGAGGGATGAGGACAACGCCGGCTCCTCCGCCGCGCTGGCATTTAGATCCATCGAAGAAGAGGGTCATTTGATACGATTCTTCTCCGAGTGAAAGAGCGGCGATGAGTTCGTCGAGGAAGGTAAAATTGGTAAATTTTTCCCCAGGTAAAGGGGCCTCCGCAAGTTGGTCTGCAAGAGTTTGTCCTTTGATTGACTTCTGTTGTATAAACTCAAGGTCAAGGTCGGCGAGGAGCATGAGCCATCGAGCGATGCACTGGTTTAGATGTGGTTTGGCGTACATATAATGAATGGGGTCCGTGTTGGTAATGACAAAAGTTTTGTGATTCAGGAGGTAATGTCGGAGTTTGGTGGCTACGAATGATAGGGCTAGGCACAATTTTTCTACATGTGTATACCTAGTCTCGTACTCCACGAGGGTATGACTTATATAGTAAACGGCCTGTTCTCGGCGTGCTGAGTCCTGATGTGAGAGCATAGCTCCTATAGCATGGTCAGTGGCGGAAAGATAAAGGTAGAAAGGGCGGTCGTCCTGAGGTGGGATAAGCACGGGTGGCTACAAGAGATAAGTTTTGAGAGCTTCGAAGGCTTGGTGACACTCCTCACTCCATTGAAAGGTAACGTCCTTTTTAAGAAGGTGGTGAAAAGGGTGACATCGATCTGAGAGTTGGGAGATGAAACGCCGGATGGATTGAAGTTTACCCTACAAACTACGCAATTGTTTGAGGTTCTTGGGTGGGGGCATTTCTAGGATAGCTTTTACTTTAGATGGATCGACCTCAATGCCACGCAAAGAGACGATAAAACCAAGAAGTTTTCCTGAAAGGACACCAAAGACACATTTCTTTGGTTGAAGACTAATAGAATATTGCAACAGGCAATCGAAAATAATGGTTAAAACATCGAGATGTTCACTGCGATGTTTAGACTTGCCAAGAAGATCGTCAACGTAATCTTCAAGGATAGTGTGCATAATGTCATGGAAAATGTAGGTCATAGCCCGCTGATAGGTTGCACCAGCATTCTTAAGGCCAAACGGCATGACACGATAACAGAAGGTTCCCCAAGGAGTTATGAAAGCGGTCTTATGTTGATCGGCGGGTGCGACCAAAATTTGGTTGTATCCTGAAAAGCCATCCATGAGAGAAAGCATTTCATGGCCCGCAGTGAGATCAACAAGTTGGTCAATACTGGGGAGGGGAAAGTCATCTTTAGGGCAAGCAAGGTTAAGATCTCAGAAATCCATGCATATCCGAAGTCCCCCGTTGCTTTCGTGACAGGTACGATGTTAGAAATCCATTGAGGATAATCAATAGGAAAGATGAAGGACACAGAAAGGAGTCGTTGGAGCTCCTCTTTAACCAAGAGAGCAATGCGTGGATGCATTTTTCTCAATTTCTGTTTGACTGGTTTGGAATCGGGGTTTAGGGTGATGTTATGGACGGCAATGGTAGGATCAATTCCTGGCATGTCCGCGTAGGACCAAGCGAAAGCTTGGTTGCGGGTACGGAGAAAGGTAGTAAAGGCGGCTTGTTCTGATGTGTTAAGGGATTGTCCGATCTTCACTATGTGAGGATCCTCCTCCATGTGGATGTTGATTTCTATGGTAGATTCGTTCAGCATGGTTTGGGTTTCAGATGGTAAGGCTCGTTGAATATAAGAATCATCCGCGCCAAGGTAAGTGAGGATGGATTCGTCATCCTGGCACTCAACAACATTAATCGAAGGCGAATCCTCTTCGATCATGTCTGGATACAGAAGGGGAAGAGAGGATGGGTCCTCATTATCGCGTTGATAAGTGAGAGGACCTATGAAGATGGCATTTATGAAAAAAAAAAGTTAGGAGGGATAGATTCAGGGTCCATCGATTCTGTGGGTGATGATGGCAAAGTGGGTGATGATGGTTTGGTAGGGGTGACATCGTCTTCTTCCAGGATACAGCTGACAGGAGGTGTCTCCAGTGTAGGTGTTTCGAGAAAATTGAGACCACTACGATCATTATGTTTATGGGTAGTCACGGGAATGAGTGTATGTCGGCCTTGTTCGTAAAGGCCAAAACCAAAGCCTTTCCACGCACAGTGAGTCAAGAATGTGAGGGCGAAACGACGATTTGTCAAGTATTGAAAATCGGATTGGAAGGGAACCACACCAAGAGGAGGTTCAGGGGTAATGGAGGATGTGTCAACACCTCCATACGTTAGGTTAGTGCGGCAATGGGGTGGTCCGTAAGAGATTACTTCCCCCACGCGATGGTCGTAGGTGGGATGTGCATGTAATTGTCCGTACTCCTGCGGGGTAGGGAAAGAACTAACATTATATAGGCGGTACTCCCCCAGCGTAAGTCTGTGAAAAAAATCTACTAAAGGGTCGGAGGTTGGAATGTTAGCTGCGGGAAGAGAAGTGGTTTTTGCGACGGTGGTTTCATCAGTTGAAGGCGTAGGTGTGGTTGAGGTGGATGGTTGAGGTACATTTGAAGAAGATGTTTGGGTTGAATGTATGGGTGTCTTGATTGGTATAAGCACATCGTTTGGGCGGTATAACATATTGCAAGTTTTGAAGGGGGGAGGATCAACTTTTACAGTGTAGGATTTCCCCTCGTACTCAAATTTTATGCATCTATGTAATGTTGAGGGAACGCATCCCATGGCCCGGATCCAAGGACGGCCCAGCAATATATTATATTGGAACTCTCCCTCAAGGACATAGAAGAGTTCGGGTAAAGTACGCGGTCCTACACGAATGTTGAGGATCACGGTGCCTAAGGTAGAGGTAATAGCGTCATTGAATGACCGCAACATGATGGGGTTGGCACACATGCAACTAGAAGGGATATTCATTTGTTGGAAGGCTTTTGAAGAGATGATGTTTAGTCTGGCGCCCCCGTCAATCATAACACGACATACCCGGATATCCCGGACGTAAGCTGAGATGAAAAGGGCAGGGTCAGGGTCTTCTGTACCAAAGTCAACAATTTCATCTTCCGAGAAACTGACTGCAGCGGCTTGTTGTACAGAGACAAAAGTGGTGGGGGATATGGGTTGTTTGGTGAGGGAGGCAACGTGATTGGGTGTTAGAATGGAGGCAACGCGTAGGGTTTCATTAGGTAAGACCTCGATCCCCTGAAGAATTTCAACGAGAGCTTGTCGATGAGATTCAGAAGTCTGAATGAGATCATATAATGTCATTTTTACGGGTGATTGATGAAGCTGTTTGATCATAGTTCAGTGGGAAACTCCATTAGAGACGGGATAGGCGGGTCCGTGAATAACCACTTTAGGTGGTGGTGCAATCGGGATGGTTGAAGGAGAAAGAGATGATGCAGGTGTGTTTTCTTTCGCTTTCCCATTGTTTTTCTGTCCTCGGGTAGCGACGCTAATCATATTAATCTCATAGACCTGAGATGAGGAAGATGGTTGGGATAATTCATGGTCTTCAAGAGGTGGGGTTGTAATAATGATAGATCTGGGTGAGGCGGGGACAGATGATATAGTAGAGGGAATTGAAGCTAAAGGTCTCTCCCTTCGTAAGTTGTCTTTCTTAACCTTTCTATCCGGGAGAGGTGACTGACGAAGGATGGTTTTTAAAGCTTTGCATCCCTCCACATCATGTCCTGGTGTGCGATGATAGGCGCAGATTTTAGACTCATCATAACCTACGGGTCGAGGTTTAGACAGGTCATAAGGTCTAAGTGGTGGTAGGGAAATGGTCGCATTCTCCACCAACATAGCAAGGATTTTGGCGTAAGATCCTTTGAGGGGGTCAAAATCAGAAGAGGATGAAGGTATTGATTGTCTGGGTTTTGGTAATGTTTGGACGTGGTTGGTTCATACGGGTGGTGGTTTAGCCAAGGAGTGTTGATGCGTGGTTTTCACTAAATGTGGTTTCTTTGGCGCAGGAGCTACGTTCGGCTGGTTAGATGATGAGGCTACAGGTGACGTGGTGGCGAGAAACAACCACGGAGAAAGGGGAGTGACAGAAAATAAATCCTTTGATGATGGGATTGGTTTAGGGTTGATAGCTGGATAGGATACGTGGGGTAACGATGTTGTTATACCCTTTGATCTCTGTATAGGTGTAGAAGGCGTAGGTCGTTTTGAAGAAAACACAGGAGGTATGATATATTGATGTAAGGTGGAGGGATGAGGTCCTAATATGGAAGGTGGGTGTGACGATGAGGGTTTTGATTGTGATGGAGGCACGGGTTGAGTTTTTCTCCTAGGTGGTGGGGCGGGTGTGTTAGACTGGGCATTGGTGAGGTCCCAAGCGTAGGGGAAGATTTGGCTAAGTTAATAGAAGTGGAAGGGGCATTTGGTAGAGGTGAGGGGGGTGAAGGTGAGAGCATGGGCATTTTAAGCTTCTGTAAGCACTTCGGGTATATGGTGGAGGCATCAGGATCGGTCATTTGCATTTGAGTAGAATATGGCATACTCAAACGTTCCCATAGGGCCTGTCTATCTTCTGTGGAATGACAGTCCTCACGTGTGAATATGAACTTTTGTACGGAAGAAAGACGGGTTGTGATTCCAGTCCACTATAGGTGCGATACAGGGGGTAGATGAGGCATTGTATCCATAGATGTTAAGAGGTCGACTGGTTGTTGAAAAGATTTAGGTGATGAGGGACTAATAGGTAGGAGGGCGTGTTTGAGAGGATCTGTTATGGTGAAAGAATTTGGTGATGTTGGTGTAGGAGATTTCCCTTCTAAGGATGTAAAAAGGAGTGGCGAGCCTTCCTCTTGTGTAGCAAGAGCGGTAGAAGGAGACGTCTAGGAAATAGATAAATTAGATAACATCCGTTCGCAGTCTTGAAGGGATGTGGTATAAGAAGACTCATTGATGGGAAGAGAAGTCTGGGAAGTTAAATCTTATATGGGTAAAGGAAGGATTTCGCTTTTGCTTGATGGTGGTAAAGGAGGTTCGGGCTCCTGTGTTAGTGAAGAGGTTTGATTCAAAATTTTCTCGATAGAGGCTTTTGGCTGGGTATCGAAGACTGCATGGATCTCATGAACACTCTCCTCGGCTAAGATATCCTGGTTTACGTTACTGTTGGACGAGTGATTCGGGAATGGCTTGTTGAATATTTTCAAATTTCGGTTAGCAGGGGCGTTAGGATTATCGAGGGTTATATCCCCTGCGTCAACCATTTCCTGCACTATGTTTTTCAACATCTTGCAGTTTTCATGACTGTGTCCCTTCACGCAGTGGAAGTTACAAAAGTCATTTTCTTTGTACCATGAAGGTATGGCGCGAGTGGAATCAAACCCGGAATGAGGTTTAACAAGAGGTAGGGTAATGGCTCCTGCTTTGAGCAATTTTTCCAATATCACACCATAGGTTTCCCCCAAGGGAGTGTAGTTGATGGGCTCGACTTTGTATTTATAGGTGGTTTTTGGTGGAGTATTGGACGGTGGTTGGGATTTGACCATCACCGCATGGACAGCTCCTTTTGATTTAGAAGAAGTGGACGTGTGAGGAGTGGTGGTATTTGGTTTATTGGTAGAATCAGGAGTTCGGAAAGTGGAGTTTTTGTTGCGCAACCGCAATTTCTCTTCCTCTAAGGCTCGAATTTCTAATTTTCGAGCCATAGTAAAGGCCTCGTCGAATGTACGGAAAGTTTGAATTTGGAGGGTAGGGGAGATGTGCTTAGCGCAGGCCCGCGTAAACAGTTCGATAAGTTCGGTTTGAGGCAAGGCATACGTAAGTTGGTTGATAAGGCCCTGCCATTGTCCAACAAAATCTGTGATAGATTCGTCTTCGAATTTCCGGATGGCATAGAGGTCCGTGATAGATACTTTCTTGGAAATTTTAATGGAGAAATGATCCAAGAAAGATTGGGCTAGTTGGTTAAAAGAGAAGATTGAGTGTTGGGTTAAAGCACTGTACCACTCCAAGGCAGGTCCTGATAGGGACATGGGAAAGGTACGGAGTAACAAGGCATCATCATGGGCAATCAAATAACAAGCGTGTCTAAATGATCGCAAGTGTTGTTAAGGATCCTCTTTACTGTTAAAACGAGTAAATGTTGGAAACTCCCATTGAGGAGGATATGAATGAAGGGGGACAGACGGGTGAATGGGTTCCCGACAAACTTGCTCGTATGTCAAGGTGCTACGACTTCCTGAAACAGAAGCCTCCAGGTTATGCATTTTTTCCATCATTTGTTTAATTAGATCAGTAGTTGGATGAGATGATGGTGTGGTTGTGGTGAATGGAGGCAAATTGGACGGTAAGTTTCCTATCTGACGGTAAGTTTCGGAATGGATGTACCAAGCACGCACATAACCTTGTAGTGTCGAATATAGCTTGTGCACCCAAAGGGATGGTGGTAAATCTTCCACGCCTTCTCCCTAGACCCTCTCACCTGCCTGGATGTGGGAAGAGGCTAGTTTATTGCCATTATAATCCTTGATAGCGGTGGGTATATTGCTCCTCAAGAATCAGACAGTGAGTGCAATTCTAATTTCACGCCACTCCAACAAGTTTTTCCTATGCATGGCCCACCACCTTGTTGCTGTGCCTATCAAAGCATAACCCAACATACCTCTTCACTCATCCTCCCTCCATTGAGCTTCCATTTCTCTCAGAAGAACCTCAGGGTATGCATCCCAAGAATACTTGGTTATTACCTTTCCTCCCAGACACTAAACTGTACGTGCCATGGTTACCCTGGTCACTGATCCTTTCAGATGTCACCCAATCATTTCATAATTCCCATGCGCCTAATTATTGCAATGCTATACTAGTAGTATCACTAAAAGATTGAGCATCATCAAACTGGATGACTCCTTCTATAGGGTGGATGGTCTCTGGATCTCTTACGGAGTGTATATATCTTCTGTCCAGGACCTCCTCTCTAAGGGGCTCAGTATAGGGTGTGGACTTTCCATCAACAAGTGGTATAATTACCCTCTCTTCCTTGTTTTCAAAACTTATGTACCCCTTGTTAAACTGAAGATCTACATTATTCCTATAGCACCACGGGTGCCCAAGTAATGTTGGGAAATTATCTACCTCGGCAAGCGCCAAGACTTTAACATCTCTAGTGAGCTTAGTCCCCTGAATGGTAATGGTCGCATCTCTCAAGACACCTATGGGCATTACCTTTGTCTTATTTTCCATATACAACACATTTGAAGATGCTTGTAATGCAAGTCTTCCCATTTGATGCTAGGCATCCAGAGTGATAACATTAACCTCCACGCCTATTTCAATGAGGATGTTGCTAAGTAGCCATCCATCCACTACTACATTTAAGGTGATCTCTTTGTCATAATCAAGGTTGTGAGGTGGGAGGTTTGCATGTAGGATCTTCCTTTCGTGTTCTTCCCTGATGCGTGGTACCTTTTCTCTCAACCATGCTCCTCGTAGGGGAATAAAATTCTCTTGCCTCAGTAGTTTACACACCTCCTTAACTGTTTCTACTCGGAAATGCTTCGTTCCTTTTAGAAATAGATAAGGTTAGGGGCTAGGAGGAATACCTGTAGAATGTCAAGATGGTGTGCGCATACCTTAGAGAAAGATCAGACTGATTGCGAAGAACTCCTTTTTGTCTTGGAAGGACTACTTGTAAATAAAAACACAAGACCACAAGATTTTGATTAAACAATAAATGAGGAAACTGCCTTGGGCCCAGGAAATATAAAACTTCCTTTCGAAGGTGGTCAGTTTCCCTGCTAATAGGAATTAACAAAAAAGACTGTAAAGTATCAATTAGGTTGTTTCGTTGAACTGGGTAGGGAAAATGCTGGTTTTCTGGTTTTCATTAGGGGAACCGATGCCGGTTACTGATAACCGATGCCGATTACTGATAACCGATGCCGGTGGGTTATAGGGTCTTCTGGGCTGGTTGTGGTGTTGGTAAGGCTGGTTTATGGATGATATTAGGAAATGAGATAATGGGAGGTAAATGAATAACAGCTGGGTGCAATGGCACGTTGGGTAGTAGATTCAGAAACAGATTTAGGAGGACTGAGATTCAAGAAGCATAAGAAATGTTATAACAGAGGACATGCAAAATGTGACTTACTGGTTTTAACCAAGATATAAGCTGATCTCCTTTTCTGTAGACACTTCTAGTATTTCCACTCGTCTCTACTCGGTCCAGTGAAGATCTGGACTCTGTTCCTCGCTCCCAATGCTCTCTGTTGATCCAGAAATTCTTCGAATGATCTCCAAAATGAAATTCCGATCCGTTGTTTTGGTTTGGGGAGCCCATTTACAGGGAACCGATGGCGGTTGCGTAACCGACGGCGGTCGAGTAGGAACCGGCATCGGTAAGGAAAAAGTAGGCTATTTTTAGTAAAATAGCCCACCTTCCCTGCTTTTCTCCCGAGAGATCAGTTGCGGGCTTGGTCAAGTGGCTAGAATGTCGGTTTTGGGTGCGAGTAAGGAGGTATTAGTTATGGATGTGAGTCTAGACCAAGTCATGGGTCTTAATTAGGTTAGTTTAGGGTTAGGGCTAGGTCATGATGAGGTGGAAAAATGAGGTGGCAGGTGAGGTGATGAGGATCTACCAGTTACAAGGTAATTAATAAATAATTGTGTAAGGTTTAGGTGATGAGGTTAGGTTGCGAAATGGGATGCGGGTCACAAGGGGTCTTAAGACACGAATTTGGTGTCTATATTAACCTCATCCAAGTCATCCTTTGGTGCTTCTACTGGTATTCTTTGCTCATCTTTTCTAGTTTTCTCTTTTAAGCATTGGATATCCCCTTGTAAACTCCAAATTACATCCATGGTTTCCTGGTAGACTTCTTTCTGGTGAGCTGGGTTTATATATTTCCCATGTACTAATTCTTCCCTTGAAACCATAGGTCTCTGCCTAGGCACTTTCGTTACACGCGCAGACTCCACCCTTGTTATTACCATAACAAGCTCTAGTTCTGATTCACGTATTACTCACGGGAGCCATTGCTCGTCAGCCTTCTTAATACTCACCATGGAAGTGCCCTTATCCTTCCGGTGCTACTGAATGATATGTTCGTATAACTTCGAGAACTCTTTGTACTTATATTGTTTTCCACACTAGGATCATTGTAGAAGATCTGGACATTCGCGCTTATAATGGTTTGTGGCTCCACAATTAAAGCATGTCCCACGTGGGAACTCACTTCTTCTCCTGTGGTTACCACAGCCATGAAATCCTCCATGAAATCCCCTCCCGCGTGCACCTCCATCTCCGCATTCTTCATACAGATGCTCATCTCCCTTGGAACTGCTGGCAATGCCAGTCTAGCGCACACCAAGATCAATTGCCTCATGAATTTGATCAATCAATCTATAATCCTTGGTGTCATGTGTGGTTGAGGTACATATCTTTGAATAACAAGATACATTTTTATGGATCGCACGCTGTAAAAAGGGGGAACCTACTTGCATCATGATCCCCATGACATATCTAATAATTTACCGCAACAACTTGTACCACCTTCCGAGTACATATCTTTCCATTATCCTTTATGTTCCCTTCTACGTTACAATCTTTGTACCAAATCCCACTGCGAGTCTCTGGAATTGTGTTGGCAGATAATTTCTCTAACTACTTAGCCATGGCAATGATTTGAGCCTCCAGAAATGGGCTAACATTAGTGTCAACACTACCAACTACCTCAGTACACAAAGTAGCTTCCAACACCTTGGGTGGGTCCGTGAATGTTTTATGAGATAAAGCCCTCCTAAAGGGTGTGATCAACCCTCGGAAAAACCACTGAGCATGTTGTGAAGGGTGGATATCGTAAGATAGTTTAGACAATAGATTTTTAAAGTGCGCATCATATTCTCACATGCTCTCTGTCATTCCCTGCTACATTTCCTTGAGAGAGATGATGCTCTTCTGTTTAAACTCAAGTATGTGTAATTCCAACAAGAACACATTTTTCAGTGTGGTATAATCCACAAAAATTTGATGGAGGTCATATTTCCTATACCAGCTATCCACACATCCTTGCAAGGTTGTTGTAAATTGACTGGCCTTTCACTTCGGGGTTGTGATTCCCTTCACACGCCATAGCAATTCACACTTATGCACGTGCTCCACAACATCCTCTATCCCTCTATAATCTGGTAAGTGTAATGACATTGTAAAGAAAACTTGAGGAGGTGGCTGAGGCCACTATCCTCCCAATCCAGTACCTTGGTTTCCTCTGGTGTTTCCTCCTCTGCTAGACCCACTGGATCCTGAGCCACCAACTCCACCACTTCCACCTCCAGATCCTTTTGTGTTAGGTACAGGGCATGTGTTTATCATTCCAAACACTCCCATAGTCCCACTAAATTACACACCGGTAGTTAGTGAGATAGTGCCACTCCCAATCGTATCTCCTCCACCACTTCCAGACATGCTCCCAAAACCACCTATATATATGCCTTGTCCAAACATTCCACCAAATAATGGAATAGTGTGTGAAGCCATAGAATTCCAAAATGAGAAGTTGTATTTTTTGGGTACTGATCAGTTGCTTCCACTGATATCAAATGGATCAACTGTACTTTTCCATTGTTTAAAAAAACCAAGTGCCAAGGTTTGGTCACTGGGTGGGGTTAGATGTGCACTAACGACTCTCCTTTCTCTACGTGATGGACTCTCATCAAAAGCCACAAGGTTTTCTCTCCCGCACTTACCAAGATGAGGTAACACAAACTATTCAGGTTCCACATCCTTCGCATGAATCTTAACTTCTTTCCACAATGTCTAGCTCCATATCCCAATTGTAATCTTTTGTTCTCTATTAATATCCCTTTCACACACTTCGTTATACTTGAGCCATCTCTCCTCTTTTTCCTTTTCAGTCATTATATCAGCCATCTTTCCCCAACCTAGCTTCCTCGCCAAGCGCTTAGAGTGGTTTAGCCGGCCATTTGGAATGCCTCTGAACTCATGGTTATCATCAAGATTTTGATTGCTAGGGGGATAGCCCACAAAAACCATCCTTTGGGCTCCCTCAAAAAATTAAACTCAGCAACCTCCAGACAAGAATATGTGGAAATTGCATATTCCAGAGTATAGCTAGCCAATACTCCTTTCCACTAATGATCTATAGCACGGGTCCATGTTAGATCAACATCTTGTAAGTTCTGGTATGTATCTTGGATCCAAGGGTGTGATTTATAATACCACACTGACCTAGATTCATATGCCGAGAGCCACTCAAATAACTCTACTGGGAAATAGCAGAAGAAGGTTTCGTACAACTCATGATAAAGAGTGTCTTCCACCCATCTTCGTGTATCAAACTCAGGTCTAGTACTGAATCTCTGAGTGAAATCGTATCTCCTCCACCACTTCCTGACATGCTCCCAAAACCACCTATATATATGCCTTGTCCAAACATTCCACCAAATAATGGAATAGTGTGTGAAGCCATAGAAGTCCCAAACGAGAAGTTGTATTTTTTGGGTGCTAATCGGTTGCTTCCACTGATATCAAATGGATCAACTGTACTTTTCCCTTGTTTGAACAAACCAAGTGCCAAGGTTTTGTCGCTAGGTGGGGTTAGATGCGCACTAACGACTCTCCTTTCTCTACGTGATGGACTCTCATCAAAAGCCGCAAGGTTTTCTCTCCATCACTTACCAAGATGGGGTGACACAAACTATTCAGGTTCCACATCCTTCGCATGAACGTTAACTTCTTTCCACAATGTCTAGCTCCATAACCCACTTGTAATCTTGTGCTATCTATCAATCTCCCTTTCACACGCTTCGTTATACTTGAGCCATTTCTCCTCTTTTTCCTTTTCATTCATTATATCAGCCATCTTTCCCCAACCTAGCTTCCTCGCCAAGCACTCAAAGTGGTTTAGCCGGCCATTTCGAATGCCTCTGAACTCATGGTTACCATCAAGATTTTTATTACTAGGGGGATAGCCCACAAAAACCATCCTTTGGGCTCCCACAAAAAATTATACTCAGCAACCTCTAGACAAGAATATGTGGAAATTGCATATTCCAGAGTGTAGCTAGCCAATACTCCTTTCCACTAATGATCTATAGCACGGGTCCATGTTAGATCAACATCTTGTAAGTTCTGCTATGTTTCTTGGGTCAAAGGGTGTGATTTATAATACCACCCTGACCTAGATTCATATGCCGAGAGCCACTCAAATAACTCTACTGGGAAATAGCAGAAGAAGGTTTCATACAACTCATGATAAAGAGTGTCTTCCACCCATCTTCGCGTATCAAACTCAGGTCCAGTACTGAATCTCTGAGTGAAATCATATCTCCTCCACCACTTCCTCACATGCTCCCAAAACCACCTATATATATACCTTGTCCAAACATTCCACCAAATAATGGAATAATGTGTGAAGCCATAGAAGTCCCAAACGAGAAGTTGTATTTTTTGGGTGCTAATCGGTTGCTTCCACTGATATCAAATGGATCAACTGTACTTTTCCCTTGTTTGAACAAACCAAGTGCCAAGGTTTTGTCGCTAGGTGGGGTTAGATGCACACTAACGACTCTCCTTTCTTTATGTGATGGACTCTCATCAAAAGCCACAAGGTTTTCTTTCCCGCACTTACCAAGATGGGGTGACACAAACTATTCAGGTTCCGCATCCTTCGCATGAGCCTTAACTTCTTTCCAAAATGTCTAGCTCCATAACCCACTTGTAATATTGTGCTATCTATCAATCTATCTTTCACACGCTTCGTTATACTTGAGCCATCTCTCCTCTTTTTCCTTTTCATTCATTATATCAACCATCTTTCCCCAACCTAGCTTCCTCACCAAGCACTCAGAGTGGTTTAGCCGGCCATTTGGAATGCCTCTGAACTCATGGTTACCATCAAGATTTTTATTGCTAGGGGGATAGCCCACAAAAACCATCCTTTGGGCTCCCGCAAAAATTTAAACTCAGCAACCTCCAGACAAGAATATGTGGAAATTGCATATTCCAGAGTGTAGCTAGCCAATACTCCTTTCCACTAATGATCTATAGCACGGGTCCATGTTAGATCAACATCTTGTAAGTTCTTGTATGTTTTTTGGGTCCAAGGATGTGATTTATAATACCACCCTGACCTAGATTCATATGCCGAGAGCCACTCAAATAACTCTACTGGGAAATAGCAGAAGAAGGTTTCGTACAACTCATGATAAAGAGTGTCTTCCACCCATCTTCGCGTATCAAACTTAGGTCCAGTACTGAATCTCTGAGCGAAATCATCCTCCATTATTTTAAACTAATTTTCAACACCTTCAAGTGTTAAGCACTCCATCATCACTTTTTACACAGACTATGATGTATGCCATGTTCCAGTACAACTTCAAAAATAGTTCCTAGAAATGGAACCAAGATGTAGTCATTTTTTCACCCACCAAGTACAAGGGAACCTCATGCGTTCCGGCCTATCACCCAGCGGGCACTAGGAACTCACTCAAGGCACGGGAGAGGGATCCAAGTCTCTCTTTTATGTGAGTTTAGTGTAAGGCATCATTTATGATCTTGAATTAGTGACTTAAAGGACATGAAAAGGCTATAGAGCTCAGAACGAATTCTATACCCTTTCAGTCATATCAAAAGTAAAGGCGCTTAACAGAATTAATAGAAATAGGTAGTTGTAAATCCACAAATAGGCTTAACATTCAAATAAGTTTCATGATTATACAAGAACAAAAGGATAATAGAAATATGTAGATAATATAGAGTGAAGATCTTAATACAATTGTCATAGTAACCTTATCATATTCATTTATAGCATTACTTATAGAATATCACAGAAGGGGAGACCGTAGTCATGAGCCATATCTTGATCCATACATGCAGGCTTTCAAGAAAAAATTTACATTCACCATTCCCTTATTACATCCTTCCTATAATAATCTACCCTTTTTATCCCATAGTTCTCACAGTAATTCTGCAGATATTCACTTCCTTCATTGTGTTCTTTTTTTCCTTGCTAAGGGCACACGTATAAATAGGCATATGAGCTCCAAAAAACTCCTCTGCAACCTTATATTTGGACCCAAGTGTCAAGGTTTGGATCTCCTCAGGTGCATGCCTCTCCATGTCATGATTACCTTTTTGGATCTTCTTATCGCAAGGTTTATTCCTTCTAGGACACCCTATTGCTAGGCTAGAACGTTATCCAAATGGAACACGTTCTTCATGTGTTTTTTCTAAAATTCTGGAAATTTCTAAGTCCCAAATTGTGCTTTGTGGGCGCGCGTCCTTGATTCTCCAAGAACCATTTTTGAATCCTTCCTTGCGCACCTTAACTTGCGTGTTTCCTCCGGCCGTGTGCGCCTATGCGCCTTTTAGATTTGGAAGCTACAATAGGGTCCTAGAAACCTAGCATCAATAAAAGGTTTGCACTTATGTCATCTATTGAAGGTAATATCTCTTTTGTGCTTGCTTCCTTGATCCTGGTGAACAAGTCCTCCAACTCAGTGATTCATGCCTCAACAGTGAACTTATTTTCTACTTTCTCTTGGAATTTTTTATTTTAGAGGCCCCGTGCTACTCTTTATATTCACCAAAAAAATCCCCACTAAGTCCTGCAGATAGTCCATTTCATCATCATAATCACTTCTAACTTGGCTCACCAATCATGGGAACTGCCCCAAAATATGATTCACTAACGCGCCAAATTTTTTGTATCCCTCCTTTGTTCTATTTTTCTTTGCTTGCAGGCCCTTCCTCAATTTTTCCACCTCGTGCTTCTTCTCCTTCTTATCAGAAACCAAATTTTTAACAGTGGCGTTAACATCCAAATTTAGGCATACTATCTCCACTACCATTTTATTCAGGGATTTGCACACCTTCTCATCAGTCACATGGCTAGGATTTATTTCCCTATATTTCTTCCCAGGTTCTTTCCCCAACATCATAGTCTTAATGTATTGTTTTCTTAATTCAAATTATGTATCCTTTGCATGGATATGTAAACTATCGCTTATCATTTCCTCATGACTGTGACACCCCTCCATCTGGATCCATCAAGTCATAAGCATGCCACTTGTTTTTCACCACTTACTCTGAAATCTATCCCGTAAGACCTTTGTAGGGTCATCCACATAGTCCATTTGAGAAACTCAAGGTGTAAAATTCTTCCTCTATGCCTTTGTCTTCATCCTTAGTTTCTTAGGAGTTGGTGTGGTTTTTCCCACCCCTAATTTTGTATCCTATTTGATAACAAAAGTATCCCCATTCTCCTTTTCTACATGCCCTTCCTCATGTACAGGTGTATTCTCTTTCATTCGTCTCTTACTACCTTCTTCCTCTTATATTGTGATCTTCTATTTCTCTCTATCCTTTTCCTTTTCCCTCTCCAATTTCTTGGAAAATTCTTGTTCTAATTCTCCTCTCAAAGATGATAATTTATTCTCTAGATATGATTCTTCACTTGCCTCTGTGCTAAGGAGAATTGTGGATTTTATACATTCATTATTTTCCTACTCCGGACTCCCATGTTGATAGGTCTCTGCACCACTAATATTCTTCCAAGAATAGTAAATCATATTTCATGAGTGGTCCATATTTCTATCATCTTAATTTCCATCTTATTTAGGGTCTTCTTAACACACCATTTTTAATGGTGGAAAAAAATTTCTTCTGGGATGTGGAAATGGGGAATCTGTAACATCCATCTCAATCCCTTCTTTTTTTTTAGTCTCAGCTATATAAATACTCTACAAATCATGCCACTAATAGTAACATTAAGCTGGGGATACAAGTCTAATGTATCATGCTCAAATACGTCCAAGTATGTGTGCCTTGAGTCATACATATAAGTAATGTGCAAGGTGTGAAAATTTGAGTCAAATTTATCTGCATCAAAGGTCAGCTTCTACACATATTTTATCGTGTTTACTATATACTTTAGGTATCATGTAGTGAAGGAAAATGGCAGCTTATAGTGGGGTCCCATCTCCCCCTTTACCATCATGAAGTGTGCAAGACTGAAGTGTTGTATCAATATGAATTTCACTTTCTCTCCAACCACAGTGGGTAGTTCACATGGAATGCTCCATTCAGTCTAAAATTTCCCTCTTAGATTTTCATACCATTTATTTATTTGTGCCTTGTATGTACTTGTGATAACCCCATCAAGAGTTTATTCATCAAATTATACTACGAGAGATTGATGGAAGGGTGGGTAAACCCACATATTACCCTCTAGTCCATCTGAAACTCCAATCTCCCAAAACACTATGAGGAGTAAAATTAACCACCATATTATTTTATAACCCTCACTATAAGGATGTACTTTAGAGACCTATAACTCGTTCAATCAACTGAGCATTAATCCTCATCTTTCTTCATGATGAAGTATATTAAATATTTGTATACCCTCTAAATCAATCATTAGTACATATGCATGGGATTCACATATAAGGGAAGCTCATATAACTGTAAAACTCTAGTTTTCTCAAGTTTCCTTTTCAGGGAGTCTTTAATAAAGGAATTTCCTTCTGCATCTATTCTTGGGAGAACATTTTCTAAATCCACCTTTAGAATCTTCTTGTGTTCATTTGTTCTATGGTTATACTCACTTATCTTGCATTTTGGGAGCTTTAACTTCCATATTTACACCCTCTGTACACCAAGGGGATACTAAATTTCTGAATCTTTTTATCCTAATCTTTTTTCTTTTTGGGGCCGTATTTCTACAAATTCACGTGCCCTAGGTGTTCTACTACATAATAGTCTCTTCCACCCAAGCTTTGAAAACCCTAACTTATCAAATTATAAGCAAACCATTCTCTTCGTGCCCTGCTACTAGTTCCAACTTTTCCTTTAACAAATATCTACACGTAGCTCCACGCACTAACCTAGTTTGTGCTTCACTTCAACCTTCTTCACACCCAAATTCTCGGTAGCTTATTTTCTTAAACTTCTCATTGAAGGAAAGGTATAGAAATGACTACGCCTTACTCCTATTTTTTATTTTCCAATGACCTACGCTATCCATTTGACCCACACTTTTAAGTTACTTTTTCAATAAAGTACCAATTCTATTTTTACTTCCGTGGCTTCCTTTTGCATGTTGTATTCATAAACTTATGGTGTGTTATACTACATTTTAGCCACAAACTTCCTCCACATGCCTACCTACATTGAAGTACATAACCACTGCGTCATATCCCAAGTAACTTCTCATGCCACTACCTACCTCATGTTACACTGAGCGATTATCTTTCTCACGTGGTCAATTTTCCTAAAACAAATTTACCATCACCGTCCTTTTCATTGTTTGGAGAACCTTTTTCTTAAGCAACCCATATTATCATCCTGAAGTGCACTCTATTTCATGCCTAACCTTTCACACCAACCAAATAACTCTTCTAAGTATACATGTTATCCACCCCACACTAAAAATATGGGTTGTCCTTTATGCATGATTCCAATAGATAGTAATCAACTACTGGTTCGCAAGAGGGATTATTAAAACAAAACACTGAACTGAATTGAAAAATCATAACAATGATGAAAAGAAACACATATAAATTAAATGGTTTAAAGGGAAATCTGATTTAAGTAGAAATACTACCTTATTACAAACATCAAGAAGACATATTTATATTAGGACTTCAACCTACTCCCATTAAAGTAACCAGGCAATTAAGTTCCATCTAGCACCTGTAACTGACAAGCCCCTAATTCCAATATCTTTGTTACTAGACACATTCCCAACCAATGAATTTTCAACTTCCCAGGGTGGTGCACAAGCTTTGAATCATATAGAAGAACCATATTTCCCACCTCAAATTCCTTTTTCCTAATATGTCTTTCATGTCATGCCTTCTTTCTTGATTTTTTTTGTCTTCTGAATCCATCGAGCAATAATGCACCTCTCATCTAACTGCATCATTTTTTTCTATGTTCTCTTCAACAACTTTTTCATCATCTAAACCTCATGTATGTGAAATATGTAGATATGATAACATAAACTCAACAATAAATATAACCTCTTCACCAAATATAAAATGAAATGGTGTGACCTTATTCAACCATTTTTAGGTAATTCTATATGCCTAAAGTATAGTAGATACTTTGACATCCTAGTATTTTGTTACAACATCAAAAAATATTCGTCAATGTATGTCCCAATATCTTGTTAAAATCCTCAGTAGTCCCATTGACATGTGGGTGATAGATTGTTGTCTTTTTTTGTGCCACCATAAACTTAGCTAAAAGAATTCTAGTGGTCTAATTTAAGAAATGATTGCCCCTATCACTTGTTATAATCAATGGACATCCATACTTGTTGATAATGTTCTCCCATAAAAATCTCACTGTTGTAGTTTCCGTGCAATCCTTTGTAGGTGATGCTTCTACCCACCTTGTCAGGTAATATGTATAAGTTATAATGTAGTGCATGCCAGTCCTACACATGGGTGGGGAAATAGGACCTACAAAGTCAATTTCACGTTTCTCAAAAGGTTTAGCACTTGCAATAATCCTTAAAGGCATTTCATCTTCGGTTTTAGGAGTCCCAAGGTGACGACAATTGTCACACACCTTGACATATTCTTTAACATATTCTTTTGTATCCTTGTATATAGTCTCCCACCATAGTCCAACCATTAGAATCTTGCATGTAGTGGAAACTCCAAGATAATGACCTCCTGAAATTTCACCATGATCTTATTCCATTATTGCCTCGTGCTCATGCTCCAGTACACACCGACGTAAAAATTCATCATGACCTAGTTTCTACAAATATCCACCTATCAATTGATAGGGTTATGCACATATTGCAAGTTGCTTCTATTCTACAGTATTCATCTCCTCAAGTTTCTGTCCAGTGTGCAAGAATACGGCAATGTCCTCTACTTTATTGGGCACTTGATTCAATTGAAAGAGATGTTCATCCAACATTGTGTCCTCAATGCTCTACGCATCCTCACCAGAATTGATCCTTGACAAATTGTCAGGTCCTAAGTTACTTTTACCTAGTTTTACCACAATTATAAACTAAAATTCCTTAAATAGTAGTATCCACCTGTATATGCACCCTTGCAAAACATGCTTATTGACCAAATAATTAAGTTTCATATGATCTATAAAGAAGATAAATGGCATAGCCAGTAAGTTTTTCCTAAATTTTTGCAGCACATAGATCATAGACAAAACCTCACACTTAGTAGTTATATAATTATGTTCAATTGGTGTCTGTTGATAGAGTTATTCATATTATGAGGTTGTTTTATGAAGGTTATGGGATTTATATGAGCATTAAAATATACCACAGAAGC
Organism: Taxus chinensis; assembly: GCA_019776745.2. Classification (NCBI taxonomy): domain Eukaryota; kingdom Viridiplantae; phylum Streptophyta; class Pinopsida; order Cupressales; family Taxaceae; genus Taxus; species Taxus chinensis. The sequence continues at coordinate 388,212,860 of CM034155.1, forward strand.
CAGAAAACATATTAGAATGATAATGATGAAGAATATATAATATTTTACACAAATAAAATGTATAAATACCATGATATGTGTGTAAATATCCACTAATTACTAGTTAATGATGTAAATAAGTGTTAACCAATGGTTACCATGGGTCATTATGAGTGAAAAGACACGACTTTTACATTTTAAAGGCTATATAATGATGTAAAATGAGGGGAAAATATGATATCATGAAAATGCATGAGAAGAGATGAGAAGAACATGAAGAATAAATAGAGGAAGTAATGTGAGAAGTGAGGGAGATGAATATAATTTAGTTAAACATGTATTTCTAAATTTTATGTCAATATGATAAATATATGTGTGATATTGGTGGTTCGAACCATTTATGTGTTGAGTAATATGTTTATTCATGTTTAATTAAAGATAAATACTTATGTTGTAAGAGATATATTTACCCTTCTGTCTGATGTTAGCTCTAGTTGGGTAAAACAAACTACTTAACCCTCACACTATTGTCAAGGCTTCAAGTCAACATTTTGGTGTCTGAGCCTAGGTCCCAGCTATGTTATATCTATTGAAGGATAGAGGTAGGAAGATGTGAGAAAAATGTGGGATTTATTTGAAAAGGAAGGAGAGACGATTAAGGAGTTTGATCAAATATTCAAGAATATAGTGCAATAACTAGATGAACCACCGAATGAGAAAAAGAGAATTGACATATTTATTTGTGGATTGTTACCATATCTAAGATTATTAATGGATGGAAAATATTGCATAACAATTATGGAAGCATTGCAAATAACATCAAAACTAGAAGTGGAACCATGGAGGAGAAAGTGTGAAATGGTATTAAAATTAGAGAAGTTACAAAATGAATTAACGCAAATAAGACAAAAACTTGATCAAAGTAATGAAAGATGATACCTTTGGAGTTATCAAAGAGGTAATGGATTTCATGAGAGATTTCAAAGAGATAATGAAAGAGGATATTTATCGAGATATCATATGGATAATGGATATCATAGGGGATATTTTAGAGATAATGAAAGAGGATATTATAGAGGATACCATGAGAGGAATGGATGAAATAACTATAATAAAGGAAAATGTCATCATTATTATGGAGGAAATAACTACAATAATGGATGGGATGGAAAAATATCAAAAATATAGAGAAAATGGTTAATAGAGAAGGTTGATAACATATACTACAAAACTTTGAGAAGAAGATATATGTTGAAAAAATATATTACAAAGATGAAGGGACACAAATAGAAAAGGAGACAAAATTACTAGAAACATCTGAGAAATCTACATCTATAGAATTGATTGGACCACAAGAAGAGAAATCATTACAAGAAAAGAAGAATCATATGGAATATCAACCAGAAAACCAAAAAATGCAAAGAGAAAAAAATAAGGAAGTTAAGTTTTAAGGGAGAAAATGAAACTGTGACATTATGTGAGGATGTTACAGAACAAAGGAAGGAAAAGGTAGATAAATTAAAAATAAATAAATAAAATCCAAACCAAAAGGAAATAGAAAGAAAATAAAATTTTATTGTTGATGCGGCATCACATCACCCCCCCGAATTTCCCGGTTTGAGATGGGGCATTCGACATGATTGCATAACATGGAGCTATACTGAGTGTGGGGCATTGTGAAATGGGATAGCTCTCTGAAGATGGCTGGTTACTTCTCCTAACCTACCTACTACTAACTACTCCTAATGTAGGAAAACCATTGACTAATCCTAATCTAATGCTTCCAAAGGGACATGGAATGAAGGATTGCATGAAAGAAACCTACACTACAAACGGTGATACACCAAGAAAGGAATGATGATCAATCCTCCCAACCCTACAAAATGGAGAAAGGGTGAATACTGAGGAGGTTGGAAAAATTCAATAGAAACCCAAGTTCTACGAATGTATTAAGGGAAGGTTAGATAGTTACAACACAAACCCAAAATATAAACAATAGTCATTCCTGATAAACACAAAACACCCTGTAATAATTATGAAATATGCACATAACACCCTGTTGCAATGAGAGGTAAGAGAGACACACAAAACATGTAAAGGTTAAAACAACTAGCACAAGACATAATTTTTTATTACTCATGAAGTATACATAGTACATTTCATGTGGGAGAAAGGCATGAAGCCATTACAGTGTTTGGAGGAAGGCTTAGAGCTCCAAGAAGAAATGGGGTGCATGGGAGAAGAAAGATCAACGTTTTGCACAATGTAACTCCTTACAATTTATAGAGGAAGAAAATGAGGAGAGAGAGAGAGAGAGAGAGAGAGAGAATAAATTCAAATTATGTACTCTAATCTCCTATAAAATCCGTCATTGTCCTTTTAGAAGTGATGGGCCAATCTACCAAGCCCATACTCCATTGTACCTTGCTTGTTGGGGAAGAAAAGGAGCCCATCCCTCACCATTTTAGGTAGGTGAGAAATCTAGAACCACCTTATAAAATGGCAGATTGTACCTCCACATTTTGAAATATATAACTTTATTAAAATTAAGAAAACAAGTCGTAGTAGTGTAAAGGACATTGAGAGCTTTCCAAAAAAGTATGATTTTGTGAAAATCCAAGCTCTCAATCAAAATTTATGGCCACCTGGAGATGAGGGTGCTATAGTGCAACAAGTGCTAATGGTTGACTCTATTGTTTTTGGACTCTAAATTTGCATCACAACCTCTAAAATCTAAAATTATCTAAAATTTAGGACTTTCGGGATTCAGAACTTTGGGATTTTCCACTTTGGAGATCGCTGCATTATTCATCGCTCAAGTTAGCTTCAGAGTTTCAAAATACCAAACCTCCGAAGTCCAAAATTTAGACTTTGGATTTCAGAATCTAAAATCTTGTCGTGTGACATTGTTCATTGTTCGAGCCAAAAGTTTAGAAATTCTGAAATCTCGAAGTCCAAAATTTAAGACTTCGGGTTTTAGACCTTTTCCTTTTTGGGGGTTTAGGAATTTAAGTTTTAAGGTTTCTAAACTTCAGGTTTTAGGGATTTGGAACTTTGGGTTTAGGGGTTTTGGGGATTTGGGACTTTGGGTTTTGGGGATTCAGGACTTTAGGTTTCGAGGTTTCGGTACTTCAGGTTTCAGGGTTTTGACACTTTAGGTATTGGGATTTTGGGACTTTAGGTTTTGGGGTTTTAGAATTTCAAGTTTTAGGGTTTTTGGGACTTCAGGTTTCAGGGATTCGGGACGTTTGGTTTTGGGTTTTTGGAGATTTCAAGTTTCAGAGATTAGAGACTTTGGGTTTTGGGGATAGATTATCCACTTCTTCATTTCCTGAACTCCTCTACAATGTGCTTGGCATTCTTCATTGACTTTCTTAGCTTAAGCTTAAAACATGAGCTCCCATGGACAAATCGATCCTCTTATTTTCTCTACATGGGGGCTTGTTTGTCTAATTTTGCTCAGGGAGAAAAATTTGATAACAATTTGGCGACTCATGGGGTCACCTACCTGCTAGGTGAAAGATCAGTTTCCTTGAAGTATCCATTGGGCATGGAATTATAAATGGTATCCTTATATTGGTCTTGCACATGAAAATTACTCATGATAGCTTGTAACCTACTAATCCTAAACCTTCTTTGTTGCCTGCACTCTCAATTTTCATAAGGAAATTTTAAAAAAAAGATTTTTGAGAGTAGAAAATTGTCTTGGCTTGAGATTTTCACTTTTTTCCCTCTGCAACCCTATTACATGAGACTGAAATGGAATGTCCCGAAACTTGGTTCTATGATTGGCCCAAAAGGAACCAAAGGATGAGAACTCAACATGATCTATCCATAACCCCATTTTAGTTTCTTTGCATTTTCTTTCTTTTTGAAAACTACTACTGTTCCTACAAGTATGAACTTCTTCTACATGTGAAATGCCTACTGAAATGTAGTGTACCGTGCTTAGAGAAAAAAAAAAATTTATACAAAATAAAATATAATACATGCCTAAGTGGACATGCAGAGTGTACATAGCACTTGTGATGTTGAAAACAAAACCTAATCCTACCCTACAATAACCAGAAGTAAAGAATACTTCAAACAAATCCTACCATTGGTACTGCAGAGTACTTTCCTTTTATCAAGACTGGAAACCATACGGATGATTTGACGTTGATCATGGTTGTGTGAATGAGTGAAAAACTGATAGGGGAATGGTTCCTCACAAAAATCATCAATGTATCAACCTGAATAAAACAAACACCTCTTCAAAATGAATTTCATGAGATTCCTGGAGATATTTCCACTAATATGGCCGGTCCTTAATACTATGAACCCCACCCTCATATTTTGGGAATGAACATGACCAGTTGTGGTGACTCTAGTTCTAACTTCATTGAAGCTAGATATGTGATAGGGCATGGCCTAAACCGCCAGATGTTCCCACTTCTCTAAGTTTCAGTAAGAAAATATTCATGCATAACTTCCTAGAAAAGGTTATTGTATGTGATTGGATCCTCTTTCGTACATCTACAAACAACTGATGCATCACCTTGTTGGATGGTATGGAAGAAGTTATTTCCTCGTGTTCTTTTCCCTTCATGGAAATGTAGAACTCCTCCTTTCTCGGCATGGCTCAAGATAACTCTTATGAAGTATAGGTTTCCTTTGCATGTGTTCCTCTTTGGCAATGGACTCTTGCACTTGGAAAGTTGATGATGGGGGAGAAAATGATGTGATATCAACATGCTCCTCTTTACTGAAATAATCCTCCAATTCTGATAGATAATCTATCTCCTTGTCGTCTTGCTTTTCTAAGTCACCCTCCTCCATAGCGTGAACATGCTCCTCTTCTTTTAGATTTGGAGTTATTCCTTCTTCCCCTCCTGTAGATTTTACAACTTGTGTATGATCAACATTTTGTGAAAATAAAGTGTCGTCGTGAATGTTGTATTCTGAACATTCTGACTGTTGATCATCCTCAACCTATTCTTTCTCAGAAACTACTACAACTAAATCAAATTTCACCACCTACTCTTCCCCAAATTTATCCTCCTCTGGATGCTTGACCAGTATAGGAATTCTTTGTATTCCAAGCTTAGCATCCCATTTTTTCAAAAATTGAATCATTTCTCCTCTATTAGGATCCTCCTGTCGTTGCTCTTCTTGACTAGTTTTTTGAGTTTTGTCCCCACATGGATTTGGGGAAGCGAGAGGATTATTGTGTTGAGTCTCGATAGGTGTTTTTGTTGGTGTTGGAGATGGTGGGAGGGTTTTACAAATATTCTCCTGTGGAGGGGACTATTTTTTGGAAGGGAAAAGGATATATGAATTAAGATGAGATGGAAGGGTGGAAGGTGAAGAAGTGGATCTCATAAATTGGGAAATAGGTGTGAATCTTGGGAATTGGTTTTTGGGTTGAGATGGAAGTGAATATGGGATTGGTGGAGGGTTGTAAGATGACCATGTAGGTGTCTCCCATTAATAGGATGAACCAAAATTGGATTCCTAAGCTTCTATCTCCATCATACATTGCTCAAGATGTAGTAACATATAAAAAATGAAACCAAGCTTCTCTTGTGGGCTAAGATAATATGGAAAGGAGCCTTACCATGGACAAGAGGCCCTAAATATGATCTTGAGTGCCTTCATTTGTGCCAAAGCTCTAGACTTCACCATACTAGATATCATCTTGAGAATCTACATTTGTAACTCCACATCTTCGTGGGTAGAATGTCCTTTAAAATATACATACCCCTGCCCTCCAATAGCTAGATCATTTTTTGTATAGCCAAATTTATTTGTGTCTTGCTCGTTAGGGTATGGCCACTATTGATTCTCATCACAATACAGATTTGGAGATGGTTGGCAACACCCTGGAGATGAAATTTGCAACTCGAAAGGAGAGTTATAATTATATGGTCACTTCCTAATATGTGAATCCCATGAGACGAATGAAGCCATGACTTCAAGACTTCATGAAATAGAAGAAAATGGAAAGGATGGAAGAGAGAAAAATGGATGGTGAAGAAAAGGAATGGTTGCTACTAAGAGAAATGGGTTTTTAAATAAATGGAGTCACTAGTTGTGCTTGCATGTATGTCTTTGAAAACCTGAAATTCCATCAAGTGCACAACAAACTTGGTGAAAGAAAATGGAAAGCATGTATGCACATTTTAAAGAGCTCAGAAATTGTTGTGGGTTGGAATCATTCATTGCAGATGGTCTCTGAAGTTCTGAAAAACCACAGTCCCTGAACTTAAAAGTAGAAGAAAATCTTAAATCAAAAACCTCTAAAAGTATAAATTCCAAAACTTGAAGGTTTTGAAACCCAAAAATGAAAAAGGTCTGAAATCCTGAAACCCAAAATTTGTAAAGGTCAAAAAATTGAAAACCTCTTAAATGTCGAATCCTAAAATTCCAAAATTTTAAAAACCTTGAAATTCTGAAAATTAAAATTTCCAAAAACTAAGGATACCTTTTTGAAGCTTGACCCCTGATCTATCATCTGGTGAAATTTGAGATCATTTTGCATAAGTTAGGCCCTCCAAAATTAATTTTGGACTTTGACCCTACTACTGGAACCTTGGAAATCCAGGAATGAAAACCGCTGAATTTTGAAATGCAAGGAAAGATTCAAAAATATATTCTTTGAAATTAGGCTTGAATGACCAGGTTGATCCTTACAAGGATGACCCCGTCAAACATGATAGAGAGCCATTGGTGGAAGCTCATGTATTTATACAACACAATGGTGCACATAGGGAAGAGAACTCCCACACAGAGTTAGCTAGAGTAGATTCATCTAAGAGGGGAAATAGAGATAGATATCGAAGCCCTAGGCTAAGGGAGGAGCATGTAAAGAGAACTAGGGTTTGACAGTCATTATGTGCAGATCACATCAAGGAGATCTTGAAGCTACACCCATCTCATTATTCTGGAGTTACAAATGGTTTTCAGGGAGAGGCTTGGTTAGTGAGCTTAAGAAAGTGCTTCAAACTTTTCCCATGTAATATCAACATGAAATATCATGTTTTTATTCATATTTTGAGGGATGGCACAGGTGTCTGGTTGAGGACTAAGGAGAAGAAGCTCCATGTAGACTCAAAAATAGTTTACCTAGGAGCTCTTCGAGGAGTTTTTCAGGAGCAAATACTTATCCAGAAGCTTTATTCAGTAGAGGATAGATGAGTTCCATGACCTATGTCAGGAATCCATGATAGTATATGAGTACCAGAGTCTATTTATTGATTTAATTCAGTATGTCGACTATATGCAAGAGGAGAAGGTTTGGATTCATAGGTTCATCAGGGGCCTGATTCTAGATTTTGGAGGTGTGGTGTGCATTCATTACCTATAGACCTTAGCAGAGGCCATTAAGAAGGCCTAGATTGTAGAGGAGACTAGGGGGAAGACTCGTCAGGAAATGCATAGAGTGCGGAGCTAAATCCAGTAGATACAAGATAGTAGCTTGAGGGGGTCAGCTCCTCCTCCTCATGGTGGACATGGTTCTACACAGTCTTCACTTAGGCCACAATAGAAGCGACCTCAGTATCATACTCATCCACCATTTAGACCTCCACATAGATTCAACGTTCAAATGGTATAGAGTATGGGGCCTCCCCCTAGGGGTCCCATTAGGACACAGGGTGCTCATTCAGCTAGAGATTTTCAGTACCAACCTCAATAGTCCATAGCTAGATCATGAGGATCAATGACACAAAACACTATAATTCCTTTTGGATTTGCATCTCATTGGAGAGGACCAATAAGTTATTATGGATGTGGTGTTCTTGGCTATCATTGGAGAGAGTGCCCACAGAACCCTAGTAACAAGGGTAAAGTGTCGATTTTAGAGCCTATGGTTGGAAACATGGGATTTAGCCATCAGATCTATGCAATGTTTTAGAACCACCACAATAAGCATCAGGGAACTGTGATCTAGAGAATATAGGTAGAATTAGTGGTATTCCTAGCTCTATTATGTTTGATTTTGGTTCATATGACTCCTTTACTGCACCATATTTAGTAGAGCATTGCAGGATGGTGGTAGTTAGACAAGTCCCTAGTTTAGATGTCGAGATGGATTCTGGAGAAAAATTATCTATAGACTCCTTAGTTAAGGAGTGTAGAATTGATTTGGGACCCTTCACCACTACCTCATATCTTCGTATCCTTCCATTGGGTTCATATGGATTCATATTGGGCACGGATTGGTTATTTGCACACAAATCCAGAGTGGATTGTTACCATAAGACTATATCAAGTATAAATGATTTGGGAGTTGAGTCAGTGATAGTTGGAGTTAAGAGACCCATTTTTATCTGCACCATTACCGTTGTAGAGCTTAAGCGGTGTGCACGATGTGGGTGTCAGTTGTATGATATTAATGTTAGTGATAGGTTGGAGGATGGGTCTAGTGGATCTTCACTTGATGATCACCCCATATTGCAGGATTTTTTTGATGTCTTTCCTAGTGAGTTGTCAGGGATGCCTCCCCCACGTGATATAGAATTCCACATTGACTTGGTTCCTGGAGTAGAACCTATCTCATGCAATCCTTATAGGATGATCACACCTAAGCTTTGTGAGCTCAAGTTTCAGCTTGACAACCTTATTGATAAAGGTGTAATTTGTCCTAGTGTATCCCCTTGGGGTGAACCCGTGATTTTTGTTAAGAAGGATGGATACTTGCAGTTGTGTGTGGACTGCAGACAGCTAAAGAAATTAACGATAAAAAATAATTACCCCCTTCCTCGCATTAATGATTTGTTTGATTAGATTAAGGGGGCCACATTATTTTCTAAGATTGATCTTAAGTCCAGATACCATTATTTGAGGATTGCAAAGGCATATATCCACAAGTTAGCTTTTCACATGGGATATGAGCACTACGAGTTCACATTTGTGCCTTTCGGTTTGACGAATTCCCGTTCATGAGCTTGATGAACGAGGTGTTTAGGAAATTTTTAGATCAATTCATGCTCATGTTTTGTGATGACATTCTTATTTACTCACGTATGTGTGAGGAGCATGAGGATCACCTTCGTTAGGTTCTATAGTGTCTTCATGATTAGTAGGTTTATGGGAATCTAGATAAGTGTGCATTATTTCAGTCAGAGTTGTAGTGTTTGGGTCACATCATTGTTAGGTAAGGTATCGTATTCGATCCTAGCAAGATTAGATCCATTATGGATTATCTAGTAGCCACTAGTGTGACTGAGGTGCGTAGTTTCATGGGTTTGGTAGGATACTTCAAGATATTTGTTTAGGAATTTTATCAGGTTGCGTACCCAATCACTTCCCTTCAATAGAAAGGGAAGAAGTTCATATGGTCAGATAGATCTGAATAAGCCTTTGGGACACTAAATTAATGCCTCATGACAACACTTATTCTTGCAGTGCTAGACCCTCAGGGTGAGTCCTTTGTTTGCACAGATGCTTCTTTAGTAGGACTAGGAGGTGTATTGATGTAGAAGGGCTGAGTAGTTACTTTTGAGTATCGCAAACTCAAGGATTGTGAGCTCAATTATACAACTCATGACCTTAAGATTTCATCAGCTGTACGTGCCTTGGTTTGGTCAAGACATTTCCTTCTAGGCCAGATATTTACACTCATTATTGATCACTTGAGTATTCACCACCTCTTCACATAGCCCAATCTCAACACTTGTTAGTGGTGTTGGATGGAGTTTCTTTGTGAGTACAACATGGAGATGGAGCATGTGAAGGGGAAGGAAAATGTCATTACATATTCCCTGAGTAGGATGATACACATGCTTATGGATACTTCAGTGGGTACAAATTTACAGAGTAGGATTTTGTAGCAGCTCCTTCCCAAAAGCTTCTACCTAGCATCTAGATCTGAGATTGCGACTTAGAGGCCCCTTGAGGGGAAGTTTAATCGATATTCATTAGAGGAAGATGGTGTTCTCAGACATATATTTTGGATATATGTTTCTAGATATTGAGGCTTGAGATAGGATATTTTGACAGAGGCTCATTGTGCACCTTATTCAACCCATCCTGGGGTGAAGAAGATGCATGCCACCTTGAGACAGTTATACCATAAGAGAGGACTACAAAGAGACATAGATGATTTTGTATCACATTGTTTAGAGTTTTAGAAGGTGAATGCCAAGCATTATCACCCAGCTTGTCTAATCTTCCCTCATGCCACACTGGAGTGGAAACAGAACACCATTTCCATGGACTTCATAGTTGGGTTGCCGATGTCGAGATACCACAATGACGCCGTCATGGTAATGGTGGATAAATTGACGAAAGTGGCTCACAAAGGTGTTTCTTTATGTCAGGACTTGTAAGATCCCATATCCGTTACAGAAAAGGCTCTAAGACTGCTCATACGTTTGTGGGTACATTTGAGATCTTAGAGCGTATCAATCCTTTGGCCTATCGTTTAGCATTGCCACCCAGCTATTCTCGCATCCACGATGTATTTCATGTTTTTGTACTTAAGTGGTACATTGGATATCTTTGAGATCATGTATTATATTGGACCTCATTACACATGATAGATTAGGGGAAAGTGATAGTGGATCCTGTCCGTATTTTAGAGTGCAGGACCTTGGGCCTTTGAGTTAGAGATATTGATCAGGTTCTAATTCAGTAGGATAGATACGATGATACAAAAGCTACGTTGGAGGATGCCATGCCTATAAGAGCACAAAACCCACATTTTTTTAGTGACTTCATGGAGGAACTCAAATCTAAGGGGAGGGGGATATAGTTCCCACTCCTCTTCGAATTTTATATGATTATGATGTTGCTTAGTATAGACTAGAATTGTTGACTTTTCTATCAAAATTTAGATGTTGACAAATGGACATTGTTAGTTTTATTAGTTAATTTATATATAGTATGGATTTTAGACTTGTGACATGATTTATAGGATGAATTAAATGCTTATTTGGATATATCAAATTGTTCATTTTGAGCTTATATTGGACTAATGCATTTATTTCAATAATTATATGATGTTAGATGATGTATTCGATTTCATGATCTTATAGCCAGTTGATAAAGTAATGAAATTTAAATAATTGGAATTGTGAACAATGGAAATTTACTTGTCTTGGTTAAAGTTGTGATAATTGATTATATGTATATGCATATATTTTATTATTTTGATTCTGTAAATATGGCCATGAGGGTAGAAAGGTATTTTATTAAATTTTGCAGGTTTTCGTAAGACAATAAACCAAAGGGGGATAGGAGAATAGCAGTGAAAGAATATGGAGTATTCACAACACATCACTATGGAAACACGTGTATTCGTTTATTGTTTTTCGTTGTAGTTTGTTAGGATGCCCTCATTGGGGGGTGACCTTAGCAGTGAGCTTGGGAATGTTTGTAATTTTTTCTTATTTATTTTATGTAATTGTGAGTTATTTTATTTTTATGTGCATGTGGAGTCACTTTTACTATTTGTGTTTAGTGCCCATCTTAAATTAATTTAAAAATGTTCACCTAGTGCTAATGAGGATTTGACAAAAAGGGGGAGAATAAATTTGAGTTGGTAGCCTTAATTTTTTTTTCTTCGAATGAATTTATTTTATTTTGGGGTAGTCTACACTCAATCTTCCTTGTGAAATTAGGATTTTTCCCTTCTTGGATATTTTTGAAACTTATGGGACAAGATAAGCATGTCCCACACCTTTTAAAGTCACCCACCAACCTAGCCTATGATGTGAGGGACTTATTTTAGGTCCTATTTTGTTTTTTTATGCGCAATTGATTGCAATTTTCTTACATGGGTAATTAACTCTTTCCTTAAGGGGTACGGGTTAGGTTGAGTGTGTAAGAGAGGGTGGTCTTTTCCCTAACCACTTATTTATTATACTTTGGGGTTTGGGTTTTACCATGGCGATGTGGGGTGGAGAAGAAATGATGTGGCATCCTACATGGAGCCACATCATCTCCCTCTCTACATTTTGTATTTATTATAATTTTTGTGAAGTTTTGGGGGTTAGTTTATTGGATTTGGATCTCTCATTTTGGGAGTGCTTTCTTTTTGGAGTTGAAGATTGCTTGGAATTCTTGAGCTTGGAGGATTTTTGGAATTTCTTGCGAAGTGTATTATTGTTATGGGAAGGTAGGGTATTTAACCCTTGGTTTCTTCTCTTTTCTAGTATGTTTATGTGTTTAATGAATGTGTTTCTTGTTTGATGTTGTTGGGTAGTGAAATATACTAAGGATATCTATGAAATAGTGAAATGGGGATGAAATTTTATGAGAGGAATAAGAGTTTCTTTTGGGTATTTAGGAGGGAGTGGGTTGGATGCCCCACGTTGTTCTCATATTGTTATTTTATTCATTGTTGGAGGAATAAGAGAGAGGGATGCATAACAGTGAGGGAGGAATAAGAGATAAAAATTTATTTGTAGAGAGGATAAGAGATTTTGGGTTTGATTGTGTTTTGGAGGTTTTTGATGTGGGCATCAAAACCCTTGGAAGGCACAAGGGTATCCCCATATTCCTTTCTCTACTTTGCTTCTTTTAGAGCCATTGTTTCAAGAAGTTTTTTGTGTTTTAAAATGAATGTTTCAAAGTTATTTTCTTGTGTGAATGTTGCTTTAAAGTAAATTTAGAAGCCTTGTATTTTGTTTCCATGTTTTTAAAATATTCCATATTGTCTCATTGTTGGGACTCGGGGGCCAATGAGAAAGTATGGTTCACTTCCTCATTGCAGTACTGGTTGGGTGGAGAGTGTTTCCTAGTACCCCATTTTTGGTACTATGATTGATCTTGGAGGAAGGTAAATCTCTAAGGAGGATTCATGTTTCTTGTAACATTTGGAGAAATAATCAAAACTCTCTTATTATATTTGATCATGTTGTCTCCATTTTATATTGAGGGCTTGTAAAATTTTATTTATTTTAAGTGGAGCGTTTAGTTGTTTTATTATAAAAAATGTAATCTTAGATGTTATTGTAAATGAAGGAACATGTTTGAAAATACTTTCATTACTTTTGGGAAATTAATACTATAGATTGTTAAATTGAGCCAAGTTCTTGATATGATGGAAATGTGATTTAAAAGAAAACAATGTGTTTCTCATTTTAGTTGATTTATTGTCCTCACTAGGTTTTTTGTTCTTATCTAAAAGTATTGTGAAATCTTGTTATAAGAGATTTTTGGGAAGTGTTGAAACTTGTATTTTGTAAAAGAAATAAATATTTGTTCCTATTGTATTACATGAAAGAGATATGGTAGTAATTTTAAACTATAACATGTTTTGTTTTTTAGTGTTGAAAGAAAGTTCCTAGAGTTTCCCACTTTTACCTTTATCTGTGTACATGGAAAAGACTTTAAAAAATTATTTATCATTTACCTTGTCAATAAAAAAGATTGATTCCTAAATTCGGTGAAGTAAAGAAATTGCATGATTACAATTTAGACTATAGCCTTACTGGATTATATATATTTATTTATAGGCCCAATATTAAATAATGTAACAATAAGTGGAATTTGGATTGATTTAAACATCTTATGAAAAATAATCAAATTATAAACAAAATTTTAAAATTATACATACATACATACATACATATATACATGTATATGTATGTATGTATGTATGTATGTATGTATGTATGTATGTATATGTATGTATGTATGTATGTATGTATATGTCTATATATAGACATATACATACATACATACATACATACATACATATATGTATATGTGTGTGTGTGTGTGTGTTTATGTGTGTGTATATGTATATATATGTATATGTATATGTATATACATATACATATATATCTATCTGTGTGCGCACGCGCTCGCGTGTGTATGTATGTATGTGTATATATATATAAAAAAAATTATAAAACCCTATTAAATTAAAAGTAATAAAAAAGAAAATAGTTATATATATATATATATATATATATAGTTGAAAAGTAATTGTGCTAAGGGATTTACATGTCACAGCCTGTGGGGGTTTATTAAGGGGAAATGGTGGGGGGGATGTTGTGTATCCCACCCCATACCCCATATACTATGGGATGTGGGGTGGGTTCGGTGACCTCCGTCCCCACAAAATCAAACCAAAATTTTAATAAAATAAAACCCACGCTGCGTTGTAAAAAAACTACAGTCATTGTGATTATTGCTACAGTTTTCCTTTCACGTGTCAGTTGTTTGTGTGTGTGTAAATATATATATATAATAATCACTGTATTTTGTTGCTTTTGTGTTTTACTAAAATAATTTTTTAATTAAATATATACATGTACACACACACACACATCCCTTTTCCCAAGTATATTCATACATCATTTTTCCTATTCCTCTAAAATATGGTAAATACCATTTTCCCCATTTCGAAAAATACAAAATAAATAGTAAGATAAACAAAGAAATAAATACATATATCCCTAAGAGATGGTGTAAATAGAACTAGATAAGAAAGGAAGAATGTGCATCCTTCCATGATCTTGAGCTTTCCTTTCATGGCTTACACTTCGCTCTCCACAAATCTACAAAACAAAAAGAAGAAAAAATAAGTCAAAACAAAAGAGAAAAGAGCTTCTCATAAGAATATTTAGGGGTAGAAGGATCCCCAAATCCAAGGGCCACAAATGGCTCCTTCTAGTGGATTAGATTCGTTCCTACAAAAAGTAAGCGGGAAGTGGGTGAGAGAATTTTCAAACTTAAAATGTATGGGTAATCTTTATTTTGGGGACACTCAAGTGGTGTAGGGTGTGTTATTACTTCTCTAACCCAAATATTTTATTAGAGACATTTTTATTTAATGCAATCTTTGATCCCTTTGTGTGTGTAGTAAATATTATTAATTAAATGACTAGATCACAATACCCTTGATATTGAATTGAGAAAGTCTAATTAAGGTTAAATGTAATTTTATTAAAACCAATGGTAAGGGAGCCTAAGTCTTGCTTTAGACTAATTAATTTATTAAATGGTATTGAGATATTTTATTATCTATTATTTAAAGGGGAAATAATATAATATTAAATTAATGTAGTTTTAAAATGAGAAAGTGTGACCAAAAATTTTAACCTAGTGTTGCGAGTAGGTTTTGCAAAAAAAAATCTCATAATTTTTCTATGTTTACCTATGTTTGTATTGGGTTTTGTGTGGGTAAATGTGTGGGCATTACACCTTGCTGTTGTATTCTAGTTAGCATACTAATATGGTTTTTGGTATATCATGATTACTATTGTGTCTTGATTTTTTTTGGTTATATGGTGGTATTGTGAGCCTTGATGGGAATTTAAGGATATTATGATGATCCAAAATTGTTTCCTTGTCATAGACTGATCATGATATCGTTACTATTTTTATATTGTTATGTCTCTACTTACTCTATATTGGATCCCTAGACCTTGATATCATATTAGATATTAGACATTGCTAGATTAGCATTGATACACTTGTTTTACTTATTTGATAGACAATATAGACATGTTGGAATGGCGAGATGATGTGACTATTGCGATGAATTTTATATGCTTGAGTCATATATCTATATTTGATGTTCTAATTGTTACTAATGTATTGACATATAATATGTGAGTAATGGATATATCTGGATGATTTTTGATGTTGTGATATTATTACAAATTTATGGATTAGTAGAATCGAAATGTTAGAAAATGAATAATTAATGAATTACATGATTCTAACATTGGTTTAATTATGATATTCAATGAAGTAAATTGTTATACATGCATGTGTTTTATGACTTTAGCGTCATTAGTATGGCAACGAGGCCAGAAAGGTATTATTTTATTTTGTAGGAAATTATAGCACAACAAACTATGGGGGATAGGAGACCAACAACGAAGGAATGTGGGGTATTGGCAATAGGTCAACATAGCAACTCATGTAATCATATGTTATGTATTGTTGTTGATTGTTTGGAGGTCTCCATTCAGGGGTGAGCTCAATAGTTACCTTGAGTATGTTCATGAATTTGTCTTGTTGATTTTATTTAATTGTGAGTTATTGTATTTTTTTTAGTATGTTCAGTCACTTTTATTTATTTTTTTAGCACCCCCTCTTAAACTAATTTTAGAATTTTTTAAGTTGTGCTTATTAGGATGTGACTAGACGGGGGAAATAAACATTCAATTTGGTAGCCTTAATGTGTGTTGCATGATAATGAATTTAATTTATTTTTGAGTAGTGTGTACTCAATCTCCCAAGTGAAATTTGGATTTTTACCTTTTAGGCCATTTTCGTGACTTTGGCACAAGTTAAGCTTGTCCAACACCTCTTAAAGTGACCCAGCCACTAGACTTATGATGTGAGGGACTTATTTTAGGTCCTATTTTGTGTTTTAATAGAGAAAAATAGAAACTAATTACACTTTTCCTACAAAGGTATTTATTTGTATTCTTTAAGGCTGTGAGTTTGGGTTGAGTGTGTAAGAGGGTGGTCATTTCCCCAATGACGAATTTATTATGCTTTGGGGTTTGGGTTTGACCTTGGTGATATGGGTTAGAGGAGAAATGATGTGCATCCTACATGGATCTGCATCATCCCTCTCTCCCTCTTCTCTATTTATTTCATTTTGTGTGAGGATTTGGGGGTTACTTGTTCATTTTCGGGGTGGATGCTTGGAATTTTGGAGAGATTTCTTGATAATGGTGGTTTGAGCTTGGAATGTATGATATTTTCTTGGGATTTTGGAAGGCTTGGAACTTGTTTATATTTTATCCTATTCATTTGTAAGGTAGATCTTCACCCTTGTTTTTACCTTGCTATTTTGTTGTAATCATATGTGTCGATGATGGTTGTTGTATGACTTATGATTGTGGAAAATAGATGTGATGCTTAGGTTGTGGGAGAAATCAAAATGAGGGTAAAAATTATGGGAGGAATAAAAGAAATATTATTAGGTATTTTAAGAGGGAGATGGGTTGTGATGTCCACCTTGTTGATAACTATGATTTTTGTTTATCTTGTTATTTTCTTGAGGGAGGCATAAGAGTGAGGAGGGCATAAGGGTGGGTTGATTCCTTGAGGGATTCATAAGAGTTGTTGTGTGTATTCTGATGGAGTTTTGGAGGCTCATAGGTGGAAACCCAAGCCCTTGGAAGGCAAAAAAAGAACCGCCATTTTCCTTTCGCCTCCTTGGCTTTAGAATAAAGCCTTTTTATTTGGATATTTGTTGGTGTTGTTGTAAAATTGGTATTGTGTTATTGCATCAAATTTCTTAATTGAATGTGTATGTGGAAGCCATTTTGAGTTGTCATTGTTATCTAAATATCCCTCACTACTTCCTTATTGGTGCTCAGGGGCTAATGAGGAAGAAAGATTATCTCCCTCATTGGATATTTGGCTGGGTGGAGACTGTTGCCTACTCCTCCATTTTTTTGTGTGCTTGATTATTTATGGAGATGATGGAGTGTGAATGAAGATTGACTCAAAATGCACTTAGAGAGAAATGAAGAAGGATGTCTCCTTGTAAAACTATTGTCATGATGTTTCCTCTCAAAGAGCAAGGCTTGTAAACTTGTATTGTAAAAGAAAGGTGTTGATATGCTATTTGACAAATTTGTAATGTTAGTTTTGTTCTAAGTAAAATTGGAGAGCTTGAAAGCTACTCTTTTGAATTTTTCATAAGGAGAGAGGTTATCTTATTTATCGATGTTTTGAGAGAGATTGGTATCATTATATGAACATAGTTGTAATGTGTGTATAATTTGGAAAAAGAATTTAAAGGATGTACTAAAAAATACAAATGTATCTCCTCCTTTTTAAAATTGAAATATAACATTTCCCTTGGTTACTCTTTGCATAGTAAAATAGTTTAGTTAGCATGAAAAAAACCTACTAAGTGGTTTTAGTTTACATATTGAAAAGAAACAAAATAAAATTAAGTATGTTTCATATTCTCCTATTTAAATTATGTGTCGAAAGGAATAAATAGAAATAATTTTATAATAAGAAATTTCCACTTTGTTGCAATGGAAATTATCCTAAGAAAATGAATAAATAAAAATTAATTAAACCCTTGTAGATATTTCCTAAATGAGATGGAGTTTGATAATTCTTTTGGTTTAAGCACGAAACACAATCTCATACAACTATAAACATCTTCATTTATAAAAAATCATATAAATTTAAGTCTGTAATACAAACCCATTTACTTATTCATTTTGTAACCCCTATTTTAATACGAAACTTAATATATGTATATATACATACATACATACATACATACATACATATATATATATATATATATATATTATATGTATAAACATTGATTACTCTTCAAAATTTATAATACCATTATATAAATATTTTAATAGAAATTAATAAATTACTATTATAGGAAAAAAAAAATCAAGATATATATATACTCACTTATATATTATTAATTGAAATTAACATTCAAACCCCACCATTTTTTAATCGGATAAGATTTAATGTATTTGTTTTGATGAATAAAGAAAAACCGAAAAAAGCAAAGTGAATGGTATAAGTTGCGGCCTGTAGGTTTGTTTAAGTTTGAATTATGGGGTGGCGGTGGGGTCAAATCCCCTCCCCCCAACACTTAGAACCCCACACTAAATTTAATCCCCCCCCCCCTTATTAACTCGAGCAATTTTTTTTACCATATGCGGCCTTGCAAAATTTGTTTACTCGGCCTCTGTCAATTTTAACGTGGACTGCGTGACTCATCCGCGGCGTGGTCATATATATATTTTCACACATTTTTGTGTGGATTTTAAAACGTAAATACGTATACATCAATTTATATTTTACATTGAAAATTTCGGGTTTTTAAGATTGAAAAGAAAAATAATATATTTATTGTTTTTATATATTCACATATATGTATATACACGTGTGTATATTTCCTCAAAATAAATGTATGGGATTTATGGTTTCTACTCAAATGGGTATACATACAGTACTTTGTCTTTGGTTATCCATTAAGCCTGCAAGTAAAATGCTATACAAAAATAAATGTGGAAAGGGATGAAATACCAACAACCTAATTTGGGTAATCCTTTGCAATAATATACAAAAGAATAAGAAAAATGACATTTAAAAAAAAAAGCAAACTTTAGGAGAGGGAATGCTAAAACTAACTCCTCTTGTGATAAATTACCTAAGAGCTTGAGCATCCTTCCATGGCTACACCTTCTTGTATTATTCTTTAACCTGCAAATGAAAACAAAGGAAATGAGAGATTAGGTTTAGAAAAGGATTATATGAGAACCCATAAGGATTTCTAGGGTTTCATTAGCTTAACTTAGATCTAATGGCTTAGATAGATTAGATCTAATGGTGTAGGATGAAACCAGCGACATCACTTAAGTGGTGAGGTATTTTAAGTGGTAATGAAATAAATAAAACAATGGGAGTGTTTTGTAAAATGAGGCCTAAGGGGTTAGACTTAGTTGTGTACCTTGCACCTTTTGGGAAAATGAACTTATTATCATTATGCATGCCTTCAACATTACAAGATTATTATCCTTGCCTAATTTAATTTAAAATAGATTATGGACCTTAAATAAATTATTTTAAAATGGATTAATGGAGTTACTTAATGAAAAGCTAGATGAGGATTATTTAAATAAAATATTTGAGTCTAGAAGAGAAAGAATTAAATTGTAACATCATTTTGAGATTGGGTTTAAAATATTAATCATTATTTTAGTTTCGACTGCCTTGTAATTATTTAAAATTTTAGAATTGGGATTTAATTAAAATCCTGGCTAAGGCCTTCTAACCTTTCAAAAAAAAAATATTTCATAATTTTTTCTTTGTTGCTATCGGGTTTATCTTTTGTTTTTGTTGACAAAAATGTGGGTGTTACACTGCTCATATTTTAATAGAATCTATGTTCACATGCCAATGTCGAGGACAACTCCATCCACATTTGATTGTTCAATTATATAGAAAAGACACCTTAAAAATAAGTAAATAGTGTACAGTGTACTTGACTTAAAAGAAAATTAACCAACTAAAACAAATTTGAGTCATTTTCCATAGTTTAATTTCCCATCAACAACTCCATAAGAATGATTTTGTAACTTTATACAATCAGATTTTTTATTAAGCCTTGATGTTCTTGCATGTTCAAGGTCAATGTAACTAATGGTGCCCAGAATATAGATAGAGGTGTGCGTTTTGGATAAAACTTTTCATTCTCTTTATATTTGTAATGGGATGAATTGTTGTTTTGTTGCATTGGTTATTTTCTCTGAAATTAAATGCATGATCCCTTTGACCTTGTTCTGCATAGTTGAATCTGAAACTTGTGGTGTTCTTAATAGATGAAAACATTGAATAAACTGAAATATGGAAGAACATGAAAATTTGTACTTGGTTGGGCTCCTTCATAACTTTCATGTGGTAGTAACTCTCTTTCTTCCACTCAGTCACATAGCTCATCCGAAACTGAAAATGTTCCCTGTAACTTTAGATTTACTTTGTTGCAAAGCATATTTATTTATATTTATTTCCAACACAGAATTTTGTACACATCTTCCTTAATGGAGATATGCTATATTTTCCCATGAATTTTGGAACTCAGTTTAGTTTTAATGCTTGCAAAAAAATTATTTCCAAACCTTATAGACTTGATGGCCACCTTTCTTGAAAAATATTTTGTCTCCTAAATTTACAAATAGGATTAACTTTGTTAATTCCACTAGAAAAATCTATAGTCAATGTATATGCAGATGGTAATACCTCCAACCTAGTCAAATAAAACATTTAGTAGTTGCATTCAATTAAATCCATTTTTTAAATGATAAATATATCTTTATTTTTTCTCCTTTTTTATGAGTATTCCCAGAATTATGATCTTCTTTTATACTTCTGAAACTCCATATTTTTTTTCTTTTACAAAGATAATGAAAATAATTCTAAAAACTAATTCAAAGATAAATTTGTATCCACTCTAGAGGAATAAAATTGATAGATCTTCAGGAGACTTTGTGTTTTCTTTTGTTGATATCTCTGTAACATAGGTTCTTAGAACTTGTAATTTGAAAAATTTCCCTTTATTCTTCAAAACCAACACTATCTAAGATTTTAAAATAACATTATAAAAATATATTGTTCATGTTTTTGTATCTTAGGTACATGCATGTCTGTGATGAATTTAATTTCCAATATCATTTAAAGTATGCTTTTATTCCTATACATGCACATTTAAGAGAGCCAGTTAGAAAATAGTGAGGCCAATAGCCTCTCTGCCTCCTTTGATGCTTTGATTTTCTTTTTTCTTGGTATATTTTTTAAACTCATTAGATGCTCTTCAATGATAATGTTATGTACTAGGTTATCCATCTTCCAGTTCCTCTCATGCATTCTTATCTGTACTTGTCCTTTGAAATTCATCTTCCTGAAACTCTAAGTACATGATAAGAGAGAAACAACAAGATCTCTAATATTATATTTTGTATTTTATATAGGTGTTGTAGTAGTGGAAAAGGAGCGTGAAGATGATGAATAATCAAGCAAGGAGCACGGGGAAACAAACTCATTCAAGAAATGATGGGTTTTTTCTCTCTCCTAATTTATTTAGAGATTTATGTATATGTATTTCTTTTTCTTGTACATATGAGTTAGATCCCACGGCTTGTGTGGGAAACTTTATTTCTTCATGAATAAACGAAATTATTTTTATAATTGAGTTGTCTATTTCCTTTTGCATTTGATTTTAGTTACTTATAAATGTTGAATAAACTAAAAAAATAAACACATAAGTAATCTCATTTGAAAAAAATAAAAAATCAAAATTTAATGGACATGTACCCTAAAAACTACATTCTTTACCATGCATACTGCAAATGTTTGTGTTATTTTAAGGCACAATTTCTGACATCTTCTATTATTCATGCCTTCACCAAGGCGTTGCACTAGTATTTCAAAGCTTCTGCATGAATTTTATGAATGCAACACTTGAAATGATAACATATGTGAGGTGTTGCACCTTGCAATAACACCCATAACTGACAAATTGCTTTCAATCCTACCCAGAAATGACTAGAACCTAGACACTGAAAACAATTAGTACCCCTTCAAATGACTGACCAATAAAGGTCAACACATTTGGTGAATTTTTTGATTTGGTTTCATGCTAACCAGTAAGAACAACTGAATATGGCTATTTCAGCCATTAATGCTACTTGAAACCATGTACCATACCCTGAACATGCATGAAAAAGGCTACATAATGCTGATAAAGACTTAAATCCTCCTCGAAAACAACCTAAAAATAACAACTAAATTGTTGTAACATGTGCACAAGACACTTGAGAGAAGTAAACAACTCCTATGAGGCTTGCCAATTAAGTTGGAAGCCGTTTATTCAAAGCAAAAAATATCAAATACTAGCTAACCTACACCTTCCTTGTCCTCCTTGGCCAAAATAGAAATTTATGATTTCATCTCCATGAGTCTACAAAAAGGAATAAAACTTCTCATTAGACCACAACCCATGCGTATGGGTTCTATAGGCACACTGCAATCTATCTTTTCTTTGAAAAAAATATCCCCTACAAACAACCACTCAACTAGTGATGCAATCTTGATGTCTTGATGCTTTATGTGAACTTGGGAGGAATCATCTTTCTTTGCTTCACCTTTAAGTCCTTACAAATCATCTAATAGTTGTATATATTTCTGCCAATCTTCATAATGGTCTTCAAGAGACAAAATGTGATCAAACTCCTCCTCAACTTGCTCCTTCTTATGGTCCCTCAAGCTAATAATCTCATATGATGAATTAAGAGGCTTCTAAAGAATTTGCATCTCATCAAGGAGCTAAAAATACTCCTAATCTGAACCTAGAAATTCTACCTACTCCAAGCTAACTCTTGCGCTACAAGAGCTTGCTTTCTCCTCAACTGAGGATGTAACTATCTCTGCACCATTGAATTCTTCAATCTAGTCTTGATCGTCCTTTATGAATTTAGCATCTGAATGCTTCTAAAGGTATTATTTTATCTCTTGATGACCTTCTGAATGTTGAACTGTAGTTGTAACTTAATGTATCATGACCTTCTTAACTACAACTTTTTCAAATGGGCATGTGTCATCCCTTGGCTATTCCTCCTCAATATAACATAGAAGTTCTACTAATTCACAAAGTTGATGTTTTTATTGGGTTTCTTATGAAATATCTACAAGATTTATTTTAGGAGTGTCAATATCAATCTCATCTTCACACACATTTGCATCCTCATTTGATTTTTATTCCTTATGCTAATACAAATCATCCATCCTCTACTAAAAATTGGCTTTATCCTCTGCAAAATCAAACTTCACCTCTTACATGCATCCTTTTTTCAACTTTGGAATATGATCAAACTGAAACATGGAGACCTATTGTTGTAGATTTGTCATAAATTCCATCCTAATTTATTCAATGGGCTTCCCCTCCTGAATTTATTTTGTATCTTCACCTTCATGAATTAATCCTAAGGATGAAGGAGGAGGGGTGGGCTAGGTATCGAGCTGATTTTGCAATTTTTTGACAAATTAATGGGGTTCAAAATATTCATGTGAGAAAAGGGGAGTGAGAATATTAGTAGCAATAAAGATTGGAATCTGATAGGTAGGATGAATTGGTTGATAGGGAATAGGCATTAAATCGTTATGAGGGAGGTTAGTGGGAGCATCAAACTGACATGTTTCCTCTTCCCTAACCATGTTAACTTCTAATGCCTACAAATATTCCAACCATTCCTTGAGCACTTGATACTCTTACCATAACTGTTGAAGTTCTTAATCAAAATCATTGTTAGGAATGTGAGTTATCTCATATCCTTCATAATCTACATGACCTGTAACATATCCTTAGTCCTAGATATCATAATGGTTATAAGGATGACCATATTAAATGATAAATTTTTTATCATAGGGATATGGATTTTTATAAGGCTTATAATAATGATCCACACAAGGATATTGGTAAATCAGTTGTGGATTTATTTGATACAACACTTGGGAAGAGGAATTCAACCTAGGAATTGATGTCATGCTTGCATGACCTCATAAAGGATTGAAAAAATGGAAATCATGTCTTCTGCAAATGAAAAATAAGTTATTTGGACAAGAAATATAACTAGATCTGTATAGAAAATTACCTTTGAAAGGCTGAAATTTTACCAAGCATAATTCAACCCTAGAAAAATTATGCAATATTGAATAATTCATCCCATCAAGCATGCCAAAAACATGTTATTGGTCTAAAGTAGACTATTATGGTGGATGAGCTATCTTACTCTGAATTCAGCTAGTATAATTGGATCTCCTCTAAGTTGTGGGTTCCTCATAATAAGGAGAACCTCCAATGAGTCTTGGATCCCTTGATGGATCACTAATTCCCTAAAACAGTCTAGGTTGAGGGTTAGAAGGAATTTAAAACTGAAAATTGGTAAAGGTGATAAACCAAATTTTTTGGGGCTTGGGATTGCACAAAAAAACTTAGTGACTAGTAAAATAGCTATTGTTATTCACTATAATAGCTTATTTAATTGATTTGCAGTTAATAAGGCATTAAAATACACTTTTATGGCCTGAAAAATGATTGAAATTCATTGATGTAGGTGTTGTAAGAGTAATAACATGAAAATAAATGATAAATTCAATAAAACATGCCTATATTATTTTGTAACACACTATCAAAATTTGTTAATTGACGACAACAATTTTCTTATTCAATGATAAGGTGAAAAGTACAAACAATTTTGTAGCATAACAATGCAAAAAATCGCCCCCTTGCTTTCTAAATGCATACAATATATAGGACTAGACTTCACCCAACCTTTAAAAAATAGCCTCCCAGACACTCAACTAAAGTACCCATACATGCATGATTCTATCCCTTAACGATAAACAATAAAATAATGAAAGGATAATAATAGCCTATGCTCGAGTCTCTCATAGTTATGGTCAAATGGTGTTGACCACTTTTTACCATATTTAACTCACCCTTTTTCTGAGGCTAAGGATTTGTATTGACTTTCTTGGCATGTTTCAAGGTAAACAAGTTGGTAGTTTGTAATATTAGCAAAAAGCATTATTTTTGTTTCTATGTGCATGAACAAAGTTAACATATCATTACTCAAAAGATACCTCATTTGTCATTTCTAGAACATGCTAAAAATTGAAGGAATTTTTTCATCCTCTAATAATGAATTGATTTTATGAGGTTCATACCATTGCCCACATCTTGACATGCAATAGTATCACAATTTTCTTTGAGGTCCTATCTATTACTCTCTATCAAAAAAATTTAATAATCACAACCTTTCCTCACATTGGATAAAGCAATTACAAAATTCCATAAAATTATGCCAATTTTTGCAATAAGTTTTGTTCGAAGTAAAAATGGGAGGCCCCTCCTCACATAGACATGGTATGATAACAAAACTTTGTTGATTTGATCATGCTTAAGTTGACTGACCTAGGTCAAGGATTGAAATTAGGGTATCCACCCTAAAATATAATAACTTTTCCCCTTTCATTTTTGATGAATATTTGTAAAATAGTGTGTAGCCACCATGCTCTTAAGAATGAAGATTTTTGTATGATGTTATTTTCTCCTGTAGAAGTTCATTTTGGCTCTTTTTTCCTGATTAACAAGGGAGGTCATCATTTTTAAATTTGTATTTATAAAAATTTGAATGGCCTCCATTACTCTTCATTCAAATCTCTAGGATTCCTCGTTTTCTTATGCTGAGTGGGAGATATGCCCTAGTTTTCCATTTTAAAGGGCTTTACGCAATTTTTTTATTTACCACATTTTTCTTATCCTTTCAAATTATAATGGTGACCATGATTTGGTGGTGGGAAAATCTCTTAACAAATGGTAAACCATTTTTGATACAAAAGCAATGGATTTTTTCCATTTAGTATTGTTATTATTTTTTGGTGGGTTTTTCTCTTGGCGAGATGGTTTTGATAGTTGTGATCATCATTGTTGCGGAGTTTGAGCTTGTATTTATTTATTATTTTCCATGATATATCTACTAAATATTACCCTTTTATGGGTTTTACTTTGAAATGATGGTTTGGTATATCAATCATTTTTTTGTTCTTTGTTATCTCATGTTTGTTGTTATCATTGATATGCTAATTTTTTACTTTGCACTTATGAGCTACTCTCTATATTTGATATTCCTTTTCACCAAGAAGTTGTCATTTTCAAAGGCTTGGAGTTTGTTCATTTCAACTAGGTCATGAAGAGTGTGAGTTGGCTGTGATTTTCTGGGTTACCATCATTTTCCATGCCTTGGTGATTTGTGCTTGCTAGTTTCCACCTATTCTCCTCTTTCTGTACGGTTGAAAATTTGGCACATTTTTCCATTCTCTACTCTGATTTTGATAGATTTTGTACTCACATGCCAATGTTAATGACATATCCATCCAAATTTTATTTTTCCATGATCTCCAGACAATATCTTAAAAATACTTAAATAGTATACAATGTAAGCTTTGAAAGAAAATTAACCAGCTAAAACAAATTTTAGTCATTGTCTGTATTTTTCCTTCCCGTCATCAACTCTAGAAGAACAATTTTGTAACCATCCACAATAATATTTCTCATTGTGTACAAGTATTTCATCAATTTAGCTAAATTTAAAGTAAGAAACTACCACCTAGAAATAGCTTCCTAACCTAGCTAGAAATGAGAAATGTGCACCATCATGATGAAGAAATAATCAAGTCCTACCCTCAACATTATAACTTTGAAATGATAAAAACATAATGAAAATTAATGAACTCTATTCTTCTAATTGCCTAATTAAATTAAGTGGACCTATGTAGTCTAATGGCAATCAACAATATTTCTTGCTTTGATCCTTCAATATATACTTGGGTGTGAGGCTTAGCTCTTCAAGAATGGAGGATGGAGGGCTCAAGAATGACAAAAGGCTATTAGTATGAAACTATGTGCTTACTTTTGTCTCTTAAGAGATTTAGATGTAGGTATAAAGGTAGAAGGAGGGCTCCTTATATAGCCCAATGGATAAAGGAAACACTTCATCCCTTTGCATGTCGGATAAATGTAAAACATTATTAGGAATGGATAAGTTCACTTTATTAAAGGTGACCTTACTTTAGAAGGGTTTAATTTATGCCTAGCAATTCATGGGATTTGTGGGGTGTTTTAATTAATCAAAGGTGATTAAATAATAGGTAGATGTAAGCTTATAGAAGCTAATTAGCGGAATATTAGTATGATCTAGGCTATTAGAAGGGGATTAAATCAATTAAATATTGATTTACTTGTTAAATGAAGGGGAAGACTAATTAATTAATAATAATTAATTAATCTAGATAGAAGAGGTGATTTATTAACGGAAGGTCGTTATTTAGGGTTTTAGTTGGATAGGCGACATAATCAATTAGCTTATTGTAACTAATTAACGACAATAAAATGGAATATGAGTGATTTTGACGATATGTTGTCGATTTGTGAGAAAGGGGATAATTAGCGCAATTTAAGTATTTAAATTGCTTGGGCGTAATTATAGGTGTCTACATTTTCCCCTCTTTGGGGTGGCATAAGTGACGCCACTTCAAAGATAGTAGACAGAAGAAATTTTTGAAGGGATAGAAGGGAAAATTTTGAAGGGATAGCACCCATAGGTGTCAACTTATTTTCAATCCTTCTAAGAAATGACTAGCACTTAGCCACTGAAAAAAATTATTAAACCCCTTCCATGTCTGACCAAAAATGGTCAACACCACCTATCCATTTTGATCACTTTCCCTCCAATGAAAAGTAATTTGATTTTAGTCTCTTTGGTAAAATTATAATATGTTTTTCCTGATATTTTTAGATATGGAACACATAGATAAGTAAGTTTTTTTATCTTACATTAAGGATGGAATTAATTCTATTTAGCACCTAACATCCTAAAGGTAAAACACTAAGAGAAATTACATGGAAAATCTGATAAAATAATCACTTGATCTTAGTACACTCTACATACTCATTATATGTCTTTCATCTATTCAAGTCTACAAATAAGGAAGGTATTTTATTAATTTCCAGAAAAGCTAGAAAAAATAACAATTACAGTCCTATTATTACAAAATAATGGCTATTAATTATGTTTTCTACCTTCTAGATATAATGTCCAAGAATTAATGAATTGTGGTTTGCGCCCACTTCCTAGTAGAGGAAATGCCGGTGGGGAACATCAGCAGATACGTCTCACATAACATTTGTTTTACAAGACTCACACACCATATAGGGTTTTGAAGGTTTCACTGATTACATAAAGACACTACTATATGTAGGTTTATTTGTAACACCTGCATTTTTTTAACAATAATCCCCAAGAAACCCAAAAAAAAATAGGAAAAGTTATGGAATATTTATTTTTGAAAAATTACAAGGCCTTAGCCACGGTTTTAATTAAATCCTGATTATAAAATTTTAAACAATTGCAAGGTAGTTGGGACTAAAATAATGATTAATATTGTAAACCCAATTTTAAAATGATGTTACAATCTAATTCATTCTCTTCTAGAATCAAATATTTTATTTAAATAATCCTCATTTAGCTTTTCATTAATTAACTCCATTAATCCCTTTTAAAAATAATTTATTTAAGGTTTATAATCTATTTTAAACTAAATTAGGAAAGGATAATAATCTTGCAATGTTAAAGGCATGCATAATATAATAAGTTCATTTTCTCAAAAGAGCAAGGTGTACAACATAGTCTAACCCCTTAGGCCCCATTGAAAAAACACACACATATTTTACTTATTACATTCCCACTTAAAATATCCCATCACTTAAGTGATGTAGGGTTCATCTTACACCATTAGATCTAATCTCTCTCAGCCCTTAGATTTAGGTTTGGAAAAAGAAACCCTAGAAATCCTTATGGGTTCTCATATATTATTTTCTTAGACCTATTATCTCATTTTTCATGTTTTAACTTGTAGGTTAAGGGAGAAGGGAGGAGAATGTAAAACCATGGAGGCCATTGGAGGCATGGAATCTCTCCTCGAAGAAACTTCATGCTTAAAACATGGATCCATTCATTTTACTTTGTGGGTATTGTTTCCTCTTTTGTATTTATTCATTAGAAGTATTTTACTTGTAGATTCAAGGTGTATACTCTGTGATTATACACATTTGGGTATTACCCAAGACCCCATAGAAATAGTATGAGAACAATAATTTTTTTTATATTCCACGTTAAATACCTGAAAAATTCAGAGTCGTTTTATTCAATATAGAAATATATATTTATACATTTATATTTTATTTTATTTTTACCCAAACTATAAGATCCCATATTATATATATATATATATATATATATATATATATATATATATATATTGAGTGAGATATTAAAAGTACTCATGGCCGTGGAAAACTCAGCACAGGTCGACTGTAAAAGAAGAGCCAAAATAATTAATAATGGCCGAGAATTATTGTAGTGGATTAACATTGGGGAAGGGCCATATGATTTAATATTAGTGGGGGGCTTTAAATTTATTTTGGGGGGAGGGGCACCAACCCCACCCCAACCCCCACCCCATATACAAGTATATGAGTTTGGGGTGGGGTTGGCGTCCCTCTCGACAACAATATTATCATTAAACAATTACTGTGCAAAGGAGTGGCTATAGCCATAAGGCTAAGAGACCGCCATTTTTTAAAAATTAATTACCTTTAAAAACCACCAAGCCACGCAAATTGGATTTAAAGTTATTTTTTTCATATATACATAATAAAATGTATTATATTAATATGAATATAAAAATAATCTATAATAATAGTATTAATATAACTCTATTATATAATTTGGAAGTAATCAAGGTATGTCAACTATATAGCTTTAATTTATACATATACTTATTAATTTAGTTTTCCACTTTGTAATTTGGGGATTACAAAAAAAGAGTGGTGGATTAGACATTTCAAATGTAGCATTTTATTAATAGGGTTTAAACACACCTAAGAAATTATAATAGTGCACAAATTTTGTATTTGTCAAACTTAAAAATCTATCACACCCCTTTTTGCTATAAAACAATTTTAAAGGTAAAATAAATTGTGGTTCATCCATTTTAGTGTTTCAAATCCTATCGCAACAAGGGGTGATTATACTACAAGATCAATTCCATGTATTCCCTCTTATACATCATTTAAATAAGATAATATTAAACATACCCAAATGAATTTTAACTCATCAAAACCAAATTTCCAATAATGCCAAAATGACCAACAATCCATTTTCATTCAACTTGGGTAACATTAATACTTAAGAGATCTTTACTTTCATTTCAAATTGGTTACAAGGTTCCCATTTTGATAAAAAAAAATGCAACCCATAGTGATTTGTTTACAAAACTCTAACCAATGGAAGAGTTTACATTTAACTTACTATAGCTAAGATTTACTAGTTGAGAAGTATTGAAATTACAAGTTGTAACGTCACACAACTTTCTCCAAAAATATCACTTCATTCGTAGAGATAAATCATCTTCATCAATGCATGCACTCAAAAACATGGGGGAGTAGGCAACACTCTCCACCCAACCAAAATATCCAATGACGGAGAGAAGCCTTCTCCCTCATTGGCCCTCGAGCCCCATAAAGGAAGAAATGAGGGATATTTAGACAACCATGGAAACAAAAAAAATGGCTTCCACATACACATACAATCAACACAAACAATGAAATAACAGGATACCAATTTTACAACAAAAACAACTAATATCAAAACACAAAGGCTTCATACTAAAGCCACGGAGGAGAAAGGAACATGGGGGTTCTTCTTATGCCTCCCAAGGGCTTGGGGTGTTCACATAAGAGCTTCAAAAAATTCCATCACAATACACACAACACTCTTATGCCTCCCTCAAGAAAATAAGATAAATAAAATTTTATATTTATCAATAAGGTGGAAATCCCTACCCAACTCCCTCCTAAAGATACCCATTGAATTTCTCTTATGCCTCCCTCAATTTTTTCCCCTATTTCCATGTCTCCCACAACCTAAGAATCAAATATATTTCCCAAAGTCATGAGCAATAAGAAATCATCAACAACACATATGAGCACAAAAAAATAACAAGGTAGGAATAAGGGTGAAGTTCTAACTTACAAATGAAGAGTGTCAATACACAAAAAGATCCAAGCCTTCCAAAATCCTAAGCAACATCATCCACTCCAATTTCTATTAAACATTCTCAAGAAAGATCTCCAAAAATTCCCAAGCATTCCCCAAAATAAAAACTAGTAAGTAACCCCTCAAACAACAATTAAACATGCATATAAAGGAAAAGGGAAGAGGAGGGTGAGGTGGCTCCAAGTAGAATGCCACATCACGCATCCTCAACTGATGCGGGAGCATAACTTGCAGAGGCCATAACTTTTGATCCGACCGTTGGATCGTCCTGAAATTTTACAAGGTGGTAGATATACATTAGTACTATGTTGGGAACAACTCTGCATGCAAGGTTGTGCTCATTTTGGCACGTTTTCGGGCTCGGATTCCGTCATCTAGTGGTCTAAAATTGGCTCCGAATGTTTTTTCTACTTTTCTCTAGGTCTTAGAACTTTAATAACTTTTGTTTTGCTTTTCAGAATAAGTCCAAATTTCGCGTGAGCCCTAATTTATGAATTCATATTTGGCACACAAATTTTGGGGTCAATTCGAGTTGTTTTGCATTTTAGGGTTTTTTGGCATTTTAGGGTTTTAGAGTAGTCTTGAAATAAAAGGAGAATGGTAATGATGTAATAGATCAGTGTGAATTCCAGAATGAGAAGTAAGCTATTGTGAAACTCCTGGTTTTATTTGCAAAGGTGTTTATGTGTGTTTTTGGAGGTATTTCAACCTCTTGCAGCTGGATTCACATCAATTGGTATCAGAGCCGGATTTTGATCTTGCGGAAATAATTAAGGGTAACATATTACATTTTTATGTGTAGTTTTTACCTCTGTTTTATATAACCATGGCTAGACGCGGGAGGGGAGGTTATGCCCAGATGAATAGGCATATGCAGGAGCTACAGAGACAAATTGCTGAGCTCACGGGGGAAGTTACCCGCCTTAGAAGGAGACATGCAAATGAGGATGCAAACCCAGATAGTGATATTGAAGAAGAGACTCCATTAATGAATGAAGGAGGAGATGAAGAAGAAAATGAGAGAGACGAAGAAACCTTGAATGAGAGACCATTTGAGGAGAGATTGATCAAGGCTTTAGAGGGAAAGAATGATGACATCAAGATTAATGTTCCTAATTATGGTGGAGGGTTACGACCAGAGGAGTTGATTGACTGGTTAAATCGCATGGAAAAATTCTTTGAGTGGAAAACCCTTTCAGAGGAGAAGAAGGTTAAGTTTGCATGCACTAAGTTAGCTGGACATGCATTGATCTGGTGGGATCACCTACAAAATGAAAGACAAAGGAATGGAAAGGGCAAGATCCGAAACTGGAATAAAATGGTAAAGAAGCTGAAAGAAAAGTTTCTTCCTGTAGATTATGCTCAGACACTCTTTCGAAGGTTCCAAAACCTAAGGCAGAAGGATCTCAGCATTAAGGAGTATACTAATGAATTTTACAAGTTATCAATCAGGGTGGAACAGGGAGAGTCTGAAGAACAAAAGGCTACACGGTACATAAATGGGTTGAGTTACACCATACAAGATGAGCTGAGTATGCTCCGAATCCATAGCCTAGATGATGCTTATCAACTTCCATTAAAAGCAGAGGAAAAGAACAAGAGGAGTAATTTTAGAAGAGGTGTGAAGAGAGGTCCATCATCATCTCCAATGAGGGGTAGGGGTAGATTTGAATCTACAAAAGGTGAACCCTCTAATACAGAAGGGCATGAAGATTCTGGTCAAAGCCATGGTAACTACCAAAGAGGTAGGGGATTTCAGAGGGGAAGAGGTTATAATGGAGGACGGGGCTGGAATATCCCCCAAAGGCAATATACATGTTACAGATGTGGTGAAGAGGGGCACAGAGCTTTTGAGTGTCCGCACTATCCTACACAAGATAGATGACAAGGAGAAAAACCATGAGTAAATCTGGTTGAGGCTGAAGAGGAAGAAGAAATGGAGGTTGCTGCAGACTTGGGTGAAACCCTCATGATAAGGAGGACGATGATTGTCCCAAGGAAGGAGAAAGAACGTGATGTTGCTGGAGCTGATTCATGGCTTCGAACAAATATATTTCGAACAAGATGCACCTCTGGAGGAAAGGTATGTAAAATTATTATTGATGGTGGTAGTTGTGAAAATATGGTTTCAACTGTAATGGTTGATAAACTGAATCTGAGCTATGACAAGCACCCATATCCCTATCGTATATCATGGTTCAAGAAAGGAAATGAAGTAACCATAGATAAAAGATGCCTTATAAAGTTTTCAATTGGAAATACCTACAGGGATGAGGTGTGGTGTGATGTTATCCCAATGGATGCATGTCATATATTACTGGGTAGGCCTTGGCAATACGATAGAAAGGTTACACATGATGGAGGGAAAAATACATATACCTTTTGGAAGGATGGTGTAAAGGTGGTCTTATTACCCTTCAAGGAAGAAGAGAAGAGTGAGGGCTTGTTGGCTACAAAAGAGTTTGTTACAGAAATGGAAGAAGCTGGATGTTGTTATGCACTAATGTCAAAGAAGCTTGAGAAAGAAGGCTTTAATATACCTATTGCAGTAGAAAAGATACTAAAAGAATACAAAGATGTCATACCAGATGAGCTACCAGATGGGTTACCCCCAAAGCGAGATATTCAACACCATATTGATTTAATCCCAGGATCGGCCCTTCCAAACCAGGCAGCCTATCGGATGAGTCCGACACAGAGTGAAGAGTTGAACAGACAAGTGACAGATCTAATACAAAAAGGGTTAGTGAGAGAAAGCATGAGTCCATGTGCAACTCCAGCATTATTGACTCCCAAAAAAGATGGAGACTGGAGAATGTGTATAGACAGTAGAGCCATAAACAAGATCACGATTAAGTATCAGTTTCCAATTCCGCGATTGGATGATATGATGGATGTGCTAGCGGGAGCCCGATATTTTAGCAAGATTGACCTACGGAGTGGCTACTACCAGATCCGAATCCGTGAAGGGGATGAATGGAAAACTGCTTTTAAAACAAAAGATGGATTATACGAGTGGATGGTGATGCCATTTGGGCTATCTAATGCACCCAGTACATTCATGAGGTTGATGAACAGAGTACTCCGAGAATACAATGGTAAGTTTGTTGTTGTCTATTTTGATGATATTTTGATATTTAGTAAGACAGTGGAAGAACACTTGTTACATCTGAAATTGGTGCTAGACTTGTTACGTAAAGAGAGTCTATATGCAAACTTAAAGAAGTGTAGATTCCTTCAGAAGAGTCTTGTTTTTTTGGGATTTGTCATATCAGGGGATGGAGTGAGGATGGATGAGGAAAAAGTAAAGGCAATTCTGGAATGGCCTATTCCAAGGAATGTGACAGAGGTTCGTAGTTTTCATGGATTGGCAACTTTTTATAGGAAGTTCATCAGGAATTTCAGTAGCATTGTTGCACCCATAACAGAGTGTACAAAAGGGAGGGAGTTTGTATGGACTAAGGCAGCAACATATAGTTTTGAATTGTTGAAGAAGAAAGTATCAGAAGCACCTGTTTTGGTATTGCCAGATTTTAGCAAGGTCTTTGAGGTTGACTGTGATGCCTCACATGTTGGGATTGGAGCTGTGTTGAGTCAAGAAGGACGACCAGTGGCATTCTTCAGTGAAAAGCTAATGAAGTCAGGAGGAAATATTCTACTTATGATGTGGAATTTTATGCTATTGTTCAGGCACTAAGGAACTGGAGACATTACTTGGTAGCAAAGGAATTTGTACTCTTCACTGACCATGAAGCCTTGAGGTATGTAAACACACAGAAGAAACTAAATAGTAGGCATGCAAAATGGGTTTCATTTTTGCAAGAATACACTTTTGTTTTAAAGCATAAGTCAGGTAAGCAGAATCAAGTTGCTGATGCCTTGAGTAGGCGTGTAGCCCTTTTGACAACAATGGAAAATAAAGTCCTAGGGTTTGAGGCAGTTAAGGAATTGTATGAAGGTGATCCTGATTTTGGTGATGTTGTCAGAAAGCTTAAGGAGCCTACAGTAGGTAGTGATTCTTTTGATTATTTGATACAGGATGGTTATTTGTTTAGGGGGAAACAATTGTGCATCCCTGCTGGTTCAATGAGAGAAAATATTATAAGAGAATTGCATAGTGGAGGGTTGGCTGGACACTTTGGTATAAGTAAGACAATTTCTCTTGTCGTAGAAAAGTATTATTGGCCAAAGGTAAAGAGGGACATCAGTAGGGTTGTAGCAAGATGTAGAGTGTGTCAAATGGCTAAGGGTCATGCATAGAATACTGGGTTGTATATGCCATTGCCTATCCCTACAGGGCCATGGGTTGATCTGAGTATGGATTTTGTGTTAGGGATTCCTAACACACAGCGAGGGAATGATTCTATCTTTGTTGTGGTTGATAGATTCTCTAAGATGGCACATTTTATTTCTTGTAAAAAAAACTAATGATGCTTCCAGAATTGCAGATTTGTTTTTTTCAGAAGTGGTTCGATTGCATGGAATTCCAAAAACGATCACTTCAGATCGGGACACGAAGTTTTTGAGTCACTTTTGGAGGACTCTGTGGAAGAAATTGGGGACACAACTACAGTTCAGTAGTGCATATCACCCCCATACTGATGGGCAGACTGAAGTAGTGAACAGAAGCTTGGGAAATGTCCTACGTTGTATAGTTGGAGAAAAGCCAAAACAATGGGACTTAGCTTTACCTCAAGCTGAGTTTGCATATAATAGCTCTATAAACAGGTCAACAGGGAGGTCTCCTTTCCAGATTGTATATGGTAGGAATCCAAAGGGGGTCCTTGATCTAATTATTCTACCAGGTGAAGATGAAACTAGTGATGATGCAGAAGCATTTGCAGAACACATTCTACAGCTACAAGATGAAGTGAGGGAAAAGCTGAAAGTGAGTAATGCACAATATAAAACGGCTGCAGATGCCAGTAGGAGAGTAAGTGTATTTGAAGAAGGAGATAAGGTGATGGTTCATCTTAGAAAAGAGAGGTTTCCAAAGGGAACATATAATAAACTCAAGTATAAGAAGATTGGGCCATGTAGGATTCTGAAGAAAATGAGTGATAATGCCTACAAGGTGGAGTTACCTGAAAACTTTGCTATCTCACCAGTTTTTAATGTTTCTGATTTATATAAGTTTCTAGGTCATGATGAAAATTTTGTAGAGGAGGAAGAAATAAACTGGAAGAAACAGATGCCGAAGGAGAAAAAGGAGAGGGTAATGCGTGTCTTGGACCAAAAGACAATCACTACTAGACATGGGAGCTACAACAGATATTTGGTACAGTGGGAAGGTTTGTAACAAGAAGAAAACACTTGGATTCCTGAGTGGGAGCTGAGGAAAATTGACAGTGCAAAATTAGATGAGTTCCGTCAACAGAATTTGCAGGAGCTGAATTCTTTTCAACCAGGGGAGAATGATGCGGGAGCATAACTTGCAGAGGCCATAACTTTTGATCCGACCGTTGGATCGTCCTGAAATTTTACAGGGTGGTAGATATACATTAGTACTATGCTGCTAACAACTTTGCATGCAAGGTTGTGCTCATTTTGGCACGTTTTCGGGCTCGGATTCCGTCATCTAGTGGTCTAAAATTGGCTCCGAATGTTTTTTCTGCTTTTCTCTAGGTCTTAGAACTTTAATAACTTTTGTTTTGCTTTTCAGAATAAGTCCAAATTTCGCGTGAGCCCTAATTTATGAATGCATATTTGGCACACAAATTTTGGGGTCAATCCGAGTTGTTTTGCATTTTAGGGTTTTTTGGCATTTTAGGGTTTTAGAGTAGTCTTGAAATAAAAGGAGAATGGTAATGATGTAATAGATCAGTGTGAATTCCAGAATGAGAAGTAAGCTATTGTGAAACTCCTGGTTTTATTTGCAAAGGTGTTTATGTGTGTTTTTGGAGGTATTTCAACCTCTTGCAGCTGGATTCACATCATCAACTCCACATCAAAATTCAAACCTCAACCCTAATGAACAATAAATTGCTAGCTGAGTGAAATGAAAATTTACTTACACACATAAACCAAGCCCACACCCCCTAAGGAAAAACTTAAAAACCCATGTAAGAAAAGTGCAATAACTGTCACTTTTTTACTTACAAAACACATAATGGGGTCTATTGTAACCCCCCCAATCCATAGGTAGGGTTCTAATATAAATTTAAGAGGTGTGGGAAAATTTTAACTTGTCCCACAAGCCTCCAAAATTGTCCCCCAATGCCAAATTCTAATTTCCATGAGGGGGTAGAGTGTACAACACTCAAGATCCCAAGCACTCAACTTACAACACAGAATACAAGAGCCATCAAGTATAATAAATGAAAATTTTTGACCCATTCATAATTAGTCTAGAACAAGATTAAATTAGCTCAAATAAGACAACTAAGCTCATTAGAGATAAAAGGGAATATAAACCAAAATATATAAAATTAATACAAGGAAATTACATCACTAAAATTAACACACTAAAATCAAATAAAGAAGATATAAAAAGGAAAAAAAACACACAAACCCCTTGGTTAGAATTGGAGGTAATCTCCCCCATGGGGACCCCCTAACAACAAAAAGAAACACACAACATAACACAAGTTGCCATGGTGACCAGTTGCCAATACCTCACATTCCTTTGTTGTTGGTCTCCTACCCCATCGTAGTTTATTGATGTGAAATATTCACCTACAAAATCACACAATACCTTTCTGGCCTCATGGCCATATTAGTGATATCGAACTAATAAAAATGTTTATATCTACATATCAATTTCAATATAAAACGTCATATCTACTATTTTTGTAAGACGGTTTAGTGATTCAGAAACTACTCTCAATTTCCAAAATTTTGATTCCGCTAATATGTCAGTTTGCAATTACGATCATAAACCAACTAAATCATCTAAATTAAAAAATAATTTCAATTGTTCACAATTTTGTCAATTCTCCAACATCGAAGGAATCACAGAATAACTTTGAACATCATAATAAAATCAGTACGAAAAATAATTTGAAATATCAACATATATCTAAGCTCACAACACATCATTTTCTTCCATAGTGAAAGCCTATCAAAATTTAATTAGTTCGATTAGAGATGTCTATCCTTCAATTTCCATATCACAATCTGTTACTATCATTCATCTATTACTATTTATATGTACAAATTGAAATGATGCCTATGTGTTCTGTCACAGTGTTAGATTAAATATAACAAAAAATATCGAAGATTAATGATATCACAATCAATCTAGGACCACATAACCGTTCTAGCTAATTTTCTTATCCTTAGATGCCCATCAAGGTCCACAGTATGACATAGAGTCAAAATAATAATAATAACATAAACACCATAGAAATCCCGATGTCCACACATTTTATTTTCATACTAACTAGAATACAATAGTCAAGTTTACGATTATAACAATTCAGAAAAGATAATCACAGTTCATTTAGTGTCGAAGGGAAGTAGGAATTACATTATTTATCCACAAAATATTTCATTTTGCGGAAAATATGTGAATTATCAACATTAGATAGATAAGTTCTATAAAATATAATGGAGATGTTCCATAATTTTTGTAAATAAAAATCTTATTAATAGTATAGTGAATAAATCGCAATTTTTTCATAATATGAAAAACACTAAACTTTCAAAACTAGAATAATAGATAGTGTAACCAAATTTTTTACATAAAATCAATATTCCAAATTTATCCATTATTTCTAAAATTCAAACAAAATTTGTAAAAAATCTATAATAAATTTTTTTTTATTGTATTTCAAAATATAATGGTTGTTAATATAAACCATTAAAGTTACTATGGATAGTGATGAATGCATTAAAAATATTATTAGTTAATAGTCAACAATATTGTACCATTTAAATTGTGGAAAATTCACAAAAATACTTAGTTTGAAATATAATGTAATGTACTTTAAATTACATATTATTTATGGATAATATAATTTTTGAAAAAAAAACATTTTATTACTAAAGATAAACCAATCGAAAATTATTTTATAATAATAAATATACAAAAGCCACATTTTTTAACAATTTAATAATATATTGTAGTGACCGATAAAAGAATCTAAAATAATAATAAAAAAAGGAAAATGGTGGATTATTGCATGGGCGGGTGGAAAGGAAGGTCAACTTGGCTCCTTCTTGCACGATAATTCATGCACTCTAATTATACCTCCAGCTGTTTATCATGTCAAACCCATGTGGAGGTTGAAAATTTAGTAGTCCTTGGATAGTTGCAGCCATGGAAGGACATTCCAATGTAAATAATGCATGGGTACCCTCTTGAGACAGTCTCGTTTTTTCTTCTACACAATATACAGGCCTTCAACGTGATCAGTTCACCCTTTCCATGTACTCCAATATTGCATCAAAATGCTAGCTCTGAGGAAGGGTTTGGAAATCCATCAAAGCATAATAGATACAAGATATTTTAGACGTTATTGTTGGAAGTGCTCTAGTAGGTAAATTTGAAAATGTGAAAGCAAGCACTTGACTTGTAAGATTTTTTTCCCAAAACACCTAGAAGAAACATGGTTAAATGGAGTGCAACTACTGTAGGATATGGACAAATGAGTTTGTTTAAAATTCTTGAAAACATTCGAGAAAATGTGACTGGTAGGTTCATATCTAAATTTCCACGAACTTTTCATCATACTTCCCATTTGCGCCAAGATAAGAGCCTTAGATCTTGGCGTGGATAGCCATTGCAACAAATAAACGGTTTTGTTTTTCTTATTCATAGGTTGTATTTACAAGTGCCCTATTTATCATGGATACAAATTGTGGAGGCAAGCTTCATTCTTTTTTCTTTCTAAAAGCACGCAGGTTTAGTGGAAAAGGGTTGTAAATACTTCAATGGCATAAGTGTTGGTAATAATAGTCCACCTACAACTAAATTTTATGTCTGCTTAGTCGACATTCTTTACTATGCTGGCTATCTTGAGGAAATTGTAAACCTTACCATCAACAAACCAATTTAACCTATGATGGTTGTGTGGACATGTTTGGTTGGTACCCTTGTAGATCACATAAGAATAGGAGGTTGCAGTAAATTACAACAACTATTATTTCAAGTTGGTTTGTCAAAATGCTACAACTTATGTCCTTTTTTCAAACACCTATGCATAAGTGCAAGGGTCAGCTGGGGTTCGAATTGTAAGGAAACCAATGACGGAAAGAAGGAGTTAATCCTCTTCTGCCATAGTGATAAGTTTTAAATTTTATATGGATTTTTAAGTTATTCCCTGGGTCAACCAATGTGGTTTTCATTAACCTCCGTGTATGTGTTGACTTTGATACTTCAACCAAATTTATCTCCAAGATCACCTTTTTGACTAGAAGTTGGCTATTCCCACTCCTTTTAGTTCCAACTTATTAAGATATCTTAATATGGTTCGTGGTGTGTCAGATGGGTCTATCCAAAAGTCCTTCGAAACTTTAAATCAAATGTCATTAGAAGGCATAAAGTGAGACTCGACATTCTTGGCTAGCACAATCTCTTCTTTCCTGAAAATGAGAGTTTCAAGGAAAGGGTGTTTAGTAAGGAACTTCACTACCGTTCGATTGGATTCCTCGAAGAGACGTGATCTCGTGGAAAGACACGCCCAAAGGGGAGTTTTGAAAAGAAATGGGAATCTCAAGTCAAAGTACATCTAGCAATTGTTTCACCAAACTTTGAAAAGAAAAACGCTTACTTTTGTTTCTAGGCATGGTTCATCTCTCCTTATCTTGCATAGTTCTTTTACTTTAGTTTTTCTTTTGCAACGAAATATAATTTTAAAAGCTTAGGATTATCATATATTTAATTGTTGGAAAACAATAAAATGTCACATCATAACTCACACAATCAAAATAACCATTTTGTAGTCAACCATGAACTTCAACCCTCATTTTGAGGTGAATCAGACAACTTCTTGGCCAAACTAGATCACTATAGTATTGAAGTTGAAGTTGACTTCCTAGTAAATATGTTGATCATCTTCTGGTTTAAATAGATACATTGTGACTTCTTGAGACTCGCAAGTAACCTTCATAACTTTGGAAAGGGGAGGTTAAGCTTCCTTTGTGTACCTTGTTATGTGATGTGTCACTTCAATGTTTGGATTGACCCTCGAATGAATTTTTTTACCTTTTCAACGCCCTTAAAGGATCCCTGTCACACTATTTTGCAACGGTAGGAAGCTGCTAAATCTAAAAATTTGGCTTTCATTTTGAACCGCCATTTGAAACCTCAAAAGAGAAATTATTATCCGTATTCATAAATCCCTATTGTTTTTACTAGACAATTGCATGGAGCCTTTGGTTCAGGAAAAACCTATTTTCTGTAAAGTTTGGAAAATCCATTTTGCAAGCCTCTGGTCACAACTTGAGTAGGTTAAACTAGACCAATTAGTACTCGTGGCCTCAGAAATATTGTCACCGTTTTAAAACAATTTTCTAGTTCTGAGTCCCATCGACACTGGTGAATTCCCTATATATAGGGGATCTTTGAGGAATTTTCTCATTGCACGATCGTCCATCGAACATCAATTTTGGACGTGGTTTTTTGAGCCCTTGAGCTAACTTTTGATCATTTGGAACTAGACCAACTACGACCAATGACCTTCGAAAAATAGCCGACATTTGTAAATTGTTTGCCAATTCTGAATTCTGTCAGTTCATGTGTATTCTTGGGGTATAAGAGGACACATATAAACTTAATCGTGGTGTGTTTATACATAAAAAGACAACATTTGAAATAGTTTTCTTCACCTCCAATTCTAAATCGAATGTGTTTGCAGCTAGTAGGAAAATGTAAAATGAAAGTTGTAGGACCCTCGTCAAGTTGTCAAACCATCGTGGAAACTATTTGGAACTATAAATAACTTCTTGAAATTCTACAGTGTGACTTGTTGTGTGAAATTTAATTTTGTATGAAATAGTGTTTCTCTCTCTTCCCTATCTCTTTCTCACTCCTTTGTTACGAAATTAAGAAAATTGAAATGAAATAAACATGTGTCTCTAACCATCTCCTTTCGGATGTAAATTTTTATTAGTATGGAAATGGAAACTAAATAATTTAATTATGTTATATTAGGGTGGATTCCATACCAGCGATTTATCACTAATTTCATGCTCACCTGGTTTTGCAGGATGCAAGAAAGATGGCAAAAAAGGTGATGTGTAATTCATTATTTCTTATCTTAATTTTTATAGGTCATTGTAAAATGAATATATATATATATATATATATATATATATATATATATAATGTAGTATTTTTTTATAGAAAATTTATATTTGAAATTTGCTAATATGTATGAGATGCTATTTTTAAAAAATATCTTAGGAAATGTGCATTAATCAAAAGTTCAATTCGATTTATAGTTGCGTATGGTAAAAGGGTTTGATATATATAGTAAATGAATTAGACGATAATATATTGTAATGAATTTTCAAGGTTCAATAAATGATTAATTAATTACTAGGTTGTATTCTTACCTTGTAAATTTAATAAAGAGTTTCAATCGAAACACTCAACCCTAATATAAGATCTATGCATAACATGTCTTCATGTGTGATCCTTTTACCATAGAAGAAATTGAAAACCGTATAATTAAATTAAAATTTTCACTCGATGGAACCTCCTAGATTTCTGTAAATAAAACCCCTAGTTTGGGTTTACCATCATAGTCATTATGCTTAGACACATTGTCATGAACCCATCTTTTAGGAATGACATACCTTGTCCAGAGTATGTGGTTTCCAAGTCTAGTTTTGGTAGTTGTGAGGAGAATTTTTTCACTTCAGGTATGACACCGTGTTGAGTGGTTCTATCACTCAAAATTTTGCTAATAAATAGATCCTCTTAGCTATAGGTGCTATCTTTGGCTAGTGATAATATAGTGCTTTGATCTTTTATGGAGGGTTTATAGGGTGAATATGTATTGAACCTTAATCTGATCTATAATAGAGTGTAAAGCCCTAAGTGAAAAATGGAATTAAAACTGAACCCTAGTCGTTTAGGATGTTAACTTGTGGGTAGAAAACTATAATTTAAATCCTTGCATACAAAATTGTTTTGAAATATGTTGGTTTTACAGAACCTTAGAAAATGAAATATCGTCCCAAAATCCCTTATTATGTCATTTTATGGCATTAAGGAGTAAAGAATATTCCTTATGCAGAATCGTGAAATGCAGAGACATGGGATCTTCATGAACATGGGTCACTTGTGGTTCATGGGTAGCTTATAATGCTTCCAATCATATACTTCTTCAAGATTTTAGTCAAATACTTTTGTAACTCCTTTTGTTATAAAACTATGTTAATAATGAGACCATGGGCAATGAAATAATAAATCATATAAGAGTAAAAAAAGATTTCAGAATTGGAATAATGTCACTCTTAGAGTCCTTATAACTTAATTAAACATTTTCATGTGTTACAAAGAATATGAATTTCCTTGGTGTGATCAAACTTTCAGAAAACAAAAGATATATATATATATATATATATAATCTAAATACAATTTCTGTTCTGGGAATTTTGAATCGGAAAATAAAGATACGAATATCAAAGAATGTTTATGGAAAAAAAGGTATCGTGAATCTTAACCACCATATTTAAAACCTAATATTGCTTTCTGGACATCAAGTCAGATTCATTTCAGTTACAAGGGTAACATGTAGACATTGTATATGCATTTGAGAAGAATTTTTTTAACATAAGAACAAGAGAATTAAGTAATTTATATGTAATTTGAATTATGTCAAATAATTATGTAAGTTATGGAAATTTATGTAAAGGATAAAAATCCAACTTAAAATGGTTGAACAGTAAATTAAATTTGGAATGAACTTAAGAATCTGTACGTAGAAAAAAGGAGAAAATTATCCTTGCACAATTATATCCTTAAAATGTTAATCGTAACTAAGATGAAATTAAAGAAATCATGTGTTGTGGCTTTTCCAATGAGTCATTTTCTTGTGGTTGGGTTAGTTCTA
This sequence comes from Taxus chinensis, assembly GCA_019776745.2. NCBI lineage: Eukaryota > Viridiplantae > Streptophyta > Pinopsida > Cupressales > Taxaceae > Taxus > Taxus chinensis. The sequence goes on from CM034155.1 coordinate 388,256,970, forward strand.
GTATTCATTCATTGGGAAAAGTGTGGCATCAATAAGTCTATGGTGTTGTCTTATGTCTATGTGAGTCGATGACTTGTAAGTGTCGTATGCGTCTTTGAGTTTATCTTCTTGGAGCCCTTGTGGTGTTGTGTAGTGAGCAATGTATGTCAAAAAAAAATTATCTTGGTATTTTACTATTGTATTTGTGTGTGTAAAATGTGCACATTATATTTGGTATCAGAGTGTAGGTTCATGCTCTCGAACCTCTGGGGTAGATTGGAGTTGTGGTGGTTTTTCCATGGTGGTGGTAGAGATTGGAAGAGTGATGTGATATAAGCGTGATGTGAACTGTCGTAATTTTGATACTTTGAATGCACATGTGGTGTATATCACTTAGTGCGTATTTGTTATCATGTTGATGTTCTTGTGATGAGAGTATTCACTATCCTTTTTCGTTGATTCAATGAGGAATTCTTGTGTGATGTACCACCTTATTGTGTTTGAAAAAGAATGTTATTGTGGATTACGGAGTGTTGGAGTATTTTTTCCTAATGTGATATGAAGGTGTATTGATGTATTGCATGACAAATTGTTTTAAAGTGAATTGGATTTTATCGTGATGTCTTCACCATGTTGTAATTGGAATTGACTATATGTTGTAAGGTTATACATTGTGTTCCTCATACATTTAATTCATGTAAAATTTTATGGTTCATGTTGTGATTTAGGGGAATATGGTGAGTGTATGATCCCTAGTGTACAGTGATTACACTTTTGGTGTAGAATGTAGTAATGTGATGTATCGTAACCCGTAAAAGTAATGATTGTTTTAATGATTGTTTTATACCCTGTATATATACCATGTGTAATATGTTATGGTTAATGTGCATGAATCACCATTGTGTTAGTGATATAGTTATGTGTTATATTGTGGACCCTACACTAACCGAACCTAAGGGAAATCGATAAAAGGTGTATGTTTGGAGTGAGGAGATGTTTACCATTAACTAGTCACTTGAGTTGAGTACGAGATAGGAAGTGGATCCTTACATAGGTTGAAAACCCACTTTTGTTAATTTGGTATGTGTGGCACTTGCTCAATAGGTGTCATGCATATTGTGTTTCGCAGACACCTTAGGCTCAGTAGACTTATACTTTTTCTCCTTTATCTCTCCCGATATGGTTATCATATGGGTTCAACCTATGTGATTTTGACTATGTTGAGCCTTGTAAAAGTGGTGGCTAGATGATTCAGACAAAGATAATGAAATTTTTATTATTAATATGATATTATACGAGCTAAGGCTCAATGTTTCTGAGTGCCAGCAACTCGTTTAGTACCCCCCTTGGTGGTTGTATAAGGCCACATAGTTATCGTAATGTGTTATTCTTATACATGCCGTGGTGGTTTTATAAGGCCACATAGTTATCGTAATCTGTTATTCTTATACATGTATTTTATTCGTAAATCGAACACTTTCCCTTTTCTTGCTAGAACCAACAATTTTCTTGACCAACATGTCATATATTTTGGGCATTTATTTGGCTATTACACTTGATGGAATAGAGATTAATTGCATAAATGTTTGAATAATTATTCAATGATGAGGAGAAGAATAAATACAAATTGTTCACGGTTACATCCAGCCAAATACCCACCAACATGCATGTAAAACTGTACATATACCTATGTGGAGGAAAGATTGATCAAGGCATAACCGACAATGGATTAATTTTTCTAGCATTCCCCCCATTAATACATTATTCGTACAGGCATACATTTTCTGATACTCGATGTCCCCCAACCTAATGAGAACACTGTAAACAAGGTCTTCACATGAGCATGGTCTCGATACACATGGTTTTTCTAACGTTGACCATAAACTTAGAGGGATAGGAGAACTTTCCGACTATTTACCTCGGTGGTTTTACAAGCTTACCACAAACCAAGAGGATGATTCCTCGGTGGTTTTACAAGTTTACCATGAACCTAGAGTGAGTACCATGTGCTACGTTCAGTTCTTTTCTATTCCCCATAACGCTTTTCAATTTAGGAGATCTCAAACAGGAAACTATGCAACATCTGCACTTTATTGAAAAAACAACAAAACAACTAACAAAAAACTGAAATAAACAAACCAAAATTGAGAAATTGGTCCTCAATACCTTATTCGCTACAATATCTATCAGCAGCCTCATTGCTTGCAGCTTACAAGAGGTCACTGGATTTCATCCAGCCTGTGTTGTCCTCCATCCTCCTTCATATCCTTCAGCCCCCAGTATGTTGCTACTTTGTTAGAAGATATAGCTTTGAGGCTCATTATGATTCAAACAATCTCCACCTGTCTCCTAATCATTTGTATGCCAACTTTTGTATGATGTTATGCTAGTCGTAGGGCATTGGGATGTCTTGTTTTCCTCCTCTTTGTACTCTTGTGCCAAACACTCTAAGTATCCAATGCCCAGGTTCTTCAAAATAGTTATGAGTGAATTGCTTGAACAAAATTCTTCTCTTATTGTAAATGATATCCAAAGCACAAAATTCAAGAGAAATTCATCTCACATAATCTTGAGATCTACATATGAATCCCTATATGAAAATCTTGCCACTATTTCCGGGCTGTTGGACCATGCCAAGGCATATGGGGAAAGCCTTGTTACTGCTGTAGTATTCTTGATTTCTAAGCCGGTTGGTTTTCCGAATAAAGGAACCCTGTCACTCAAGTTGCTCCTTCAACCGAGTCAGATTTGGTGTCATCAACATTATTATTATTATTTGCAGGGATTAGGATTCAAGATATGAAACAGAATGGAAATGTATGGCTAATCTCCAAATCAAAGATAAAAATCCCAAAATAACAACTCAAGAATTGAGATAGCTCTTTAAACTCTAGATCACCATGCAAGAAATAATACTAGATTTGGTTGCTCATGCGTATGAAGTGGAGATAGTCGATGCATAAGTTTTCACCTATTTTGGCAACCACTTCCTTTTTAATGGCAACTTCGGTGGATTTAAAACTCGTTATTTGTTTGTCGAAGGAAAGTATTTCAATAAATAGACTCTTCTGATCTCTTGTGCCAGAATGATGGTGAGAAGAGTATATTTTTAGGAAATAGCAGTATTAAAATTCATGTTACAGTGTTTGGAACAATAGAGAGATCGTGAGTATGAGTTGGATTTCTCACAACACAATTTTCATAGAGATATAAACCGTATCCTGTCCACACACAACTTCATCTTGATCTTGATCCACGCATACTTCTATGCAGGTTACAAAAAGTACAGGAATCTCTACACACAAAAGAGAAGATAATATGGCTCCACATAGTGTTGAAACAACCTTCCCTCTAGTGCCAAGATGCCTGCTATGATACCAATGATGGAACAGAGATCAATTGAAGAAACGTTTGAATAGTTATTTAATTATGAGGAGAAGAATAAATACAAATTGTTATGGTTACAGCTAACTGAATACCCACCAACATGCATGCAAAAATGTGCATATACCATGCATGGAAGAAAAATTGATCAAATCATAACCGACAATGGATTAATTTTTCTAACAGCACTAACATTCAGATTTTGCATTAACCATGGTTAGTTATCCATTTTCTTTCTCAGTTTTAAATTACGTATCAATTTTAAAAATTTTATAGCCTATCCCAAGCCTTCGGATTGTTGCCACTTGGCATTTGATATGGATTGTTATTTTGGTTCTAATGTCGTAATGTGTTGGAATAGGGTCATGTGATTCACCATGGAGTGGTTGAACCTATGGACCTACTTCATTGTATTGGGGTACGCCCCAAATATTTACAGATAACTATTGGGTCGTTGAACCACGAGTTATTATGTCACATGGGTTAGAGGTATCTGGACTCTATGCGCCTAGGGCCATAGGGTGACTGACCTCTTTTGGGGAGAAAAAAGGAAAATTTATCTTTATTTTATTGCATGAAGGAGGCATAAGAGACACTTGAGGGAGGAATAAGAGACTTGAGGGAGGCATAAGATATTTGTGTGTGTGTGTGTGTGTGTGGTATATGGAGTTGTTTTGTGATGTTTTGGGAGGTATGTGAAGTTGGTGTTATGATTTATGTGTACTCTTGTGAGTCTTGTTAGACATTGTTATGGTTGAGGTTTGACGCTCCCCTTGGTTGATATATTCTATTAGATCTTGTCTTGGCAATGTGTTGGTACAACCATCATTTATTTTTGGGTCATGTGATAGAAGTGGCATATGTATCAACATCATGATTCAGTATTTGTTATTTTCATGTTTGTGTTTGATCTAGCCTTGTGAACAAAACTGTTGAAAATTAATTATTAGGTGGATTACTTGTTGTCTTTTCATGGTTGTATTAGAGGCTTTGTGATGTGATATAGTCATGGAAGTATGTAGAAATATATCTTGTAGAAATTAGTGTTGTAATTTGTCTTTATGTGGCATCGTGATGTCAGTTCTAATGGGAACCCATGAAAAATGGAGAAACTAAAATCCTAAGAGTTGAAATGCTAAGATCTTGAAATTGATAAATACTGTTAAAAAAAAGTAATTACGTAATAATGTAAGCTGAAAATTGTCAATATTCATAGAACATTAAAATTTAAGATATTTCATAATATAATTTTCTTCCATGTGGTCGTATTGTACCAACAAGTTGATTTTTTAGTCACTTTTGAATTTCTTTCCTACGTATCCTTTGAGCTTTGTTGTTGTGTCACATCATGGATGATTATCTGTAAAGGGGAGGGAAATGTAATGCCTGACAAAAGAATCTAAAATAATTTTTTTAAAAAAAACAAAGGTGGATTATTACATGGGCAGGTGGAAAGGTAGGTTGACTTGTCTCCTTCTTGCACAATAATTCATGCACTTTAATTATACCTCCAGCTATTTATCATGTGAAACCCATGTAGAGATTAAAAATTTAGCAGTTCTTGGATAATTGCAGCCATGGAAGGACACACCAATGTAAATAAGGTATTGGTACCCTCTAGAGACAATCTCTTTATTTCTTCTACGTAACATGCAGGCCTTCAACCTGATCAATTCACCCTTTTGTGTACTCCTATATTACATCAAAATGCTAGCTCTGAGGAAGGGTTTGGACATCCATCAAATCATAACAAATACAGGTTTATTTCAGATGCTACTGTTGGAAGTGTTCTAGTAGGTAACTTTGACAATGTGAAAGAAAACACTTGACTTGTAAGCTATTTTTCCCAAAATGCCTGAAAAAAACATGGTTCAATGGAGTGCAACTACTATAGGATATGGACAAATAAGTTTGTTGAAAATTCTATAAAAAATTCAATAAAATGTGACTGGTAGGTTCATATCTAAATTTTGACGACCTTGCCAGCATACTTCACACTTGGGCCAAGATAAGAGCCTTGGATCTGGGCGTGTACAACCATTGCAACAAATAAAAAAAATTCTTTTTCTTTTTCAGAGGTTGTATTTGCAATTTCCCTATTTTTCATGCATACAAATTATGGAGGCAAGCTTCATTCTTTTTGTTTTTGCAAGCATGCAGGTTTAGTGGAAAAGGGTTGTCAATACTTCAATGCAATAAGCATTGGTAATAATATTCCACCTACAACTGAATTTTATGTTTACTTGGTCGATGTTCTTTACTATGTTGGATATCTTGAGGAAACTATAAACCTTACCATAAACACACCAATTTAACTTATGGTGGTTGCGTGAACATGTTTGGTTGGTACCCCTTTAGATCACATGAGAATATGAGGTTGCAATAAATTACAACAACTTTTATTTTGAGCTAGTTTGTCAAAATGCTGCAACTTATGTTCCTCTGTCATACATCTATGCATAAGTGCATGGGTCGGGTTGGGTTTGAATGGTAAGGAAGCGGATGAGGGATAGAAGGAATTAATCCTCTATTTCCATAGTGATAAGTTAGAAATTTATGTTGGATTATTAAGTCATGCCTTTGGTCAACCACTGGGATTTTCATTAACCTCCGTGTATGTGTTGACTTCCATACTTCAACCAAATTTATCTCCAAGATCACCTTTTCGACTATAAGTTGGGTCTTCCCACTCCTTTTAGTTCCAGCTTATTAAGATATCTTAATATGGGTTGTGGTGTGCCAGATGGGTCTGTCCAGAAGGCATTCAAAACTTTGAATCAAATTCCATTAGAAGGCGTAAAGCAAGACTCAACATGCTTGGCCATCACACTCTCTTCTTTCCTGAAAATGAGAGTTTCAAGGAAAGAGTGTTTAGTAAGCAACTTCACTACGATTTGAATGGATGCCTCAAAGAGACGTGATCTCATGGTTTGTGTTGGTGGAAAAATGTAACCAAAGGGGAGTTTTGAAAAGAAATTGGAATCTCGAGTCGAAGTGCATCTAGCAAGTGTTTCACCAAACTCTGAAGTGGAAAATGCTTACTTTTGTTTCCAGGCATGGTTTATCTCTCCCTATCTTCCATAATTCTCATACTCTAGTTTTTCTTTTGAAACGAAATATAATTTTAGAAGCTTAGGATTATCATATATTTCAGCGTTTTATAATAACTTGTTACAAAATAATAAAATGTTGCATCATAACTCACATAATCAAAACAACCATTTTGTAGTCAACCATGAACTTTAACCCTCATTTTCAGTTGATTTAGAAAATTTCTTGGCCAAACTAGATAACTATAGTTTTGTTTTATCGAAAAGTTGAAGTTGACTTCCTAGTAAATATGTTGACCATCTCCTAGTTTGAATAGAAAAATTGTTACTTCCAGAGACTCGCAAAGTAACCTTCGTAACCTTCCTTCGTGTACCTTGTTATGTGAGGTCTCACTTCAATATTTGGATTGGCCCCTGAATGAACTTTTGTGACCTTTTTGATGCCCTTTTAGGAGCCCTGTTACACTATTTTACAGTGGTAGGAAGTTGCTAAA